>OX424493.1:21028731-22376065 GCA_949152395.1 Agrochola litura
TCGACATTTCTAAAACTGCGGACTTGAATCACGCGAAAAGCATTTTGTTTGGGAACTGCAACTTTGACATGTGTTTCAATTTTGGGGATAGAAAACAAGAAATAAGATTAAAATTGAACTAATTAGTGTTATTATTAAAATGGCTACATACGATAATAAAATTTGGCTCCTCAAAAACATACGAGATGCATTTATTGCGACCGACGACACCGGTTTATGTGAGATCGTTATGGCAGGAGAGGATTTTTCGAAAGTGTTTCAAAATAAAGCTATTGAAGAGAAGAAGAGGATAAGGGAATTGAGGTTGACTCAGCCAGGACCTAGCAAAGGTAAAGATGGCATGGGGGACATATCTGAGGAGGAAGTGGGAAGAGAAATAGTGACACAGTTTGATCCTTACCCTGATATGGATGATAGTGAGGATGACGACCCTCTGTGCGGCAGCTACGTGCGCTACGAGGAGTTTGGAGGACACAGGTATGGTTTTACACATCCTTTTAGTCATAAAACATCTCTGTGTTTGTATTAAGTGGGTCAAACATTCACATTGCCTATCTGGTTGTAATAGCGAAATTTGAGAATTGATAACCATCAGATTTTCATCACCATCCAGAATGTTCCCCAGACCATACTGTTAATCTATACAGAACAGTTTGTTGTTCCTTTTGCAAAACATTTATGTTACTCACATTGACTCACTGCTCTACTGACCCAGTTACAGATTTTAAGTGTGATGCTATGTCAATTATGTCATACTTTGTTGTTTCACTTTTATGACATCATTTTGGGATAATAGTAGTAACAAATAAATATTATATTATTTAAGTTCCACATTTTTGTTAATTAAATTGTATGACCTAATTTTATAATTTTCTAGACAAAGATCTAACACAGCACAATGGTTAGATAAGAAGGAGCAAGCACTGAAAAAGGCAGCTAAAATTAAAGTAATAAAATGGGAGGACTCCTCGCCTCTCACCACAGATCAGCTGGTAGAAGTATTCTCAAAGTTTGAAGTAAAAAAGCCTGACAAACAGAAGTCTTTATTAGCTGAACAACTTCAGAACTGCCCGAACCTACCTCACCGTCAGTATTTGGAGTATGCAAAGTTTGATGGGACCGCACAACTAGGGTTGCCTATCAAGTCATTCAAGATATTCATGACAATGCTTCCAGAGAAGCATCAAAATTACCCCCTAGTTGTGTGTGTCATTGCCAGTGCTAAGATCAAGGATTTAATTGGCTTCACATGCTATAAATACAGGTAAATGTTCTATTATTTAACACTAATATTAGGTAAACTCATTTAATTAAAGAGTTTACCTTCCTTTTACTTTCATTATATCAATTTAAATAAATGTTGATGGATGGAGAGGGAGAGGAAGACCAAAGGAAAGATGGATTGATTGTGTGAGGGATGACGTGAAAGAAAATTATGTGAATTATAGAGTGACAGCTGACAGGGAGAATGGAAGAAAAAAACGTGTTCCACCAACTCCATGTAACATGGGCCAAGGCCAGGAAGATGACAAATATCATATAAATTTATTAGTGTCCAACCGAAACTGGTTTTTACGATAGAAACCGAAACCGAATTTCGGCAACAGTTTCAGTTTCGGCCGAAACCGAAACTTCCTTACAAGGTACAATAGAAGTGGATATATTTAGTAACCTGTTCCGCTTGGTGTGGCAACACGCCGTGTTCGAGTTCGCGACAAGTATATCGTCATCCTGGGGATGCCTCGTTGAGAGGTGAAACACATGTCGATTTATTTCAGGGGTATTTTATGACTCTTTAGAAATAGCTAAGCGGAACAGGTTACTAAATATATCCACTTCTATTGTATTTTATAATGAATTTCCGCAAGGTCACGCCTGAATCAATTAACTATCTTTCCTTACAAGGATCATGTTTTGAGGGAAAAATGCAGAAAACGATAATCTATGTATTAGTTTGTTTTAACTCATCATCTGTTACGACGCCTCATTGAGGTGGATAACAATTAAAATTCTATTGTGTCTCGTTAACGACAGTTGAAAGGATTTTTTGATGTTTATTACCTACTCTTATGCTATATCACGTAATAGAACTTACCAAATTCAAAATAAATCACTAAAATCACACGAAAACTCACAACAAACAAAACGAACTGCAAACCAGCCAGTCACGACATCATTAGGCACGTGGACGCGGCAAAATGTCTTCGTCGGTTACTCGCTTGGATGGAATTTAACGCGCCGAACATGACCGATCACAGCGCGAGAACTCCCGAATGCAGTTTCGTTTCGGTCGTAGTTTCGTCAGGTTTGTCGCCGAAACCAAAACTCGTTTTTTTGCCGAAAATCGACCGAAACCGAAACCGAACTTTCAGTCGGACACTAAAAGTTATTTGTTTAAATTATTTTCTAAATTGATCCAATCATCATCTGTCTAGCCTTTTCCCAACTATGTTGGGATTGGCTTCCAGTCTAACCGGATGCAGCTAAATACCAATATTTTACATGGAGCGACTGCCTATCTGACCTCCACAACCTAGTTACTAGGTAACACTATACCCCTTGGTAAGACTGCTTGTTAGACTTTGGGCTTCTAACTACCTGTAACGACTGTCAAAGATCTACAAATGACAGCCGGGACCAACGGCTTAACGTGCTCTGTGGGGCACGGAGGGGTCTTGGTATGTAAAGATGGTTACCCATCCACGAACCAACCACGGCAAGCGTAGCTTAACCTTATCGATCAACCCGTGCGGCTGTTATAAGCTAGCCACAAGACCCTAAAACTAAATGGATCCAATAAATAATAATAAATATTTCACTTCAGCATTGAACACCCAGACATATCACTTGGATCGGTGCATGATTACGGACTTTGTATAGCAGAGGATGATGGAGAGGTTGACTGGGCGTTCCCCTGCCTTGATGCCAACGAGCCTTGTTCCAAATTTGGGTTCACATGTCTCGGTCTTGTGGAACTAAAGAATAAAAATGCAATGACCTTACCTCCTTCGTCTATACCTGAAGATGGCATGAGTGGAGCCTTCCATGTGTTCTCAAAGGTCACAGACTCTGGTCAAAGCCATCAAAACCCATCCAGACACAATACAGGAGGAAGTTCAACATCTGAAGCTGTTTTAATAGCACTGAAAGCTTTGAATGAAGGTAATGTAATATGCAACATTATTTTAGGTTTCCTTGATCAGTGGTTAGTTGTATAAATCATTACCAAAATGTCCAAATTATCATATACAAAATGTTTTAGATTATGGTCCCATGGCTACAGTTATTTTTTATTTTATGCTATGGTTCTGAACTACTGACAAGTAATGATTCTTTCCCCTCCCATTTTGAACTGTAAACTTTATGGTATGTGTGGTTTGTCATTATGAATTGATTACTATTCTGTTAATTCTTTTCTCCTTTCTTTTTAGGTAGTGGAGAAACAGACCTAGGTAAGATGCAGTCCCATATAATGGCCACAGAAGCACCTCAGTACAAAGCCTACAAAGTGCAACTACTTCGTAAAGTGAGAACGAAGACGTCGGTACAACTTGGCATCTCGCTCGACAGGATAGAAGTGGAGCCGCTAGTCATGCATAAACACGCATTTTGGGTAAGATACTTTTAGTTGATACCACACATAACACAGTACCTGGGCGACCAAGCTCTGCTCTGGTGAAAATAGAGAATGCTCATTTAATAATAGAGGAAAGTTCATACTTGTCCATGTATAGTACTTACTAATTCCATGCTGCCATGATAGTAGGTACTTACTAATTCCATGCTGTCATGATAGTAGGTACTTACTAATTCCATGCTGCCATGTTATTATTCTAATGTCACTATTCATTACATTATTCTAAACTTTGGCCGACTGAGTTCTACTCAGGTGAAAATACGGAGAAAACGAATTTTCCCAGATATGAGACCTAGCTAGATCGATTTTTCGCCCCCGTAAACCCCTATAATACAACTTTAATCGAAATCGTTAGAGTCTATTTCGAGAACATGAATACAAATATATCCAAGTACTTACCTATATGTATGTATAACCCGAAGTGCGGCTACACCTAGTTTTAGCCGGTTAGAAATAAGTGCGGCCGGTAGCAGTTGGTTAAATTTAGTTGTAGCAAATGAAAATGGCTGAAAGGTGGGTTAGGTTAGAACTGTGACCACTTAACACACCGCACGAACCGAGCGAGCGAAGCGAGCGGTGCCGCGGTTGGGGCCGGCGAGGGCCAGGGTCCCTTAAGGCAAGTTTAACCAACTGCTACCGGCCGCACCTAGTTCTAACCGGCTAAAACTAGGTGCAGCCGCACTTCGGGTTTTAGCCGTAACTTATATAAATATTGCTCGTTTAATACGTATAGGATTACGCCTGTAATCCCTGAGGAGGTGATCGTCGGCAAACTTGTAGTACACCCACATTTCGTCGACGGGGCTCACATCACAGGAATAAAACTAGCTTTGGACGATGTCCCGTAATTTAAAATCCACATCTTCGTCTTGTTTGTCCTGCCTTAAGGCTTTCGTAAACAGGCGCCACGCGACACCGGTAATTGTTCTACCGTGAAGTTTTCTTAGAAATTGTTGTAATACAGTCACGTCGCGCCTGTTTGCGGGAGCTTTTAGCTTTATCACTGCCATTTCTATTGTGATGTATGTATATTGTGTTGTGTCTATGTTTAAGTCCCTAAAAGTGTTAACATTTCCGGCATTATATATTTTAGAAATGGCAATTTTTGTGAAAAAGCATAAGAATTACTTTCTAACAGTGTCAGAAACTAGAAAAGGGCCTGTTAGAAGTCAATATAAGAACCTATTACAAAATGGTAGTTACAATACAGCTTTACTAACGAAAAGTGTTTTCGGCATGGGTC
This sequence comes from Agrochola litura, assembly GCA_949152395.1. Classification (NCBI taxonomy): domain Eukaryota; kingdom Metazoa; phylum Arthropoda; class Insecta; order Lepidoptera; family Noctuidae; genus Agrochola; species Agrochola litura. The sequence goes on from OX424493.1 coordinate 21,033,612, forward strand.
CCACCATTTACAATAAAATACCAAATATTTTAAAAAATTACCCAATCCAAATGTTTAAAAAGAAACTGACAGCCCTATTGCTTGATAAGTGTTACTATTCAATTAATGATTTTTTAAATGACCCTAATCTTTAGATTTAATTATTGACATTGTATATTTCTTTATTATTATTATTATGCTAGTTTTAAATTATATAATTTTTTGTTTAATTATATTTTTTTGCTAATTTTAATTTGACTCTGATTTTCATTTGTTTTTTTATTGTAATCAAATTTCCTTTTAATGTTTGCATGCCTTATTGGTAGATTGTACAGGGATCTCAACATTTTGTGAACACCTTCATTTATGTACCTACTCTCAAAGCGAATAAATGATTATGATTATGATTATGATTATGAAACTGCTTTAAGTATATTGTTGCCGAAAACTTCTCGAAAAGTAAACTTTTGTCCTGTTCATTAAAGTTAAATACCTAGTCTAGTTTCAGTGTTGCTGGTGAAAATAATAATGGTGTTCTTATCAAACAAAACCTTCCTCATTAACAGTTGCATTTTGTTGTTTTGTGGTAATCTTCGGTATTCCCCGACACCATAGATTAACAAATCGTTATACACCGTGAAATTTTAATCACAGTTTTGCTAGAACAAACGTTGTTCAGACCATGGTCTACTACCATTATACAGCATCCAATAAAAAAAAACATACTTGGTTTTTAAAAAAACACAAAGTTTAGAATGTCAAGATTATCTACTGCTTACTAAATTTCGTTTTCGGAGGTACATTTCCCTGTAGACAATGCTGTGTCCCATGCGTGGTGTCCGTGTTGTAGGGAGTAACGATAATCTTGAAATTATAAACTTTGTCTTTTTTGTGTTTTTGCAAAAACCAATTATGTTTTTTTTTATTGGATGCTGTAGAATGGTAGTAGACCATGGTCTGAACAACGTTTGATCTAGCAAAACTGTGATTCAAATTTCACGGTGTATATGATATGCGGAAAAAACATTATTTTTGTTTATATTTAACGCTATTCCTTCCTATTTTATTTATGAACTATTTTGGAATTTTGATAAGGAAAATTATAGAAGTAACCACTTAGAGCACCCGTCCGAATAGCACCTGCGACTCAGCAGCCTACTTGGGATGTATTTGTTTTACAGGACGTTATTAAATTAAAGATATCGATAAAAATCACTAGAATGTTTATTAATTACACATACTATACTCCATTTAAAATAAGATTAGACATTTAAACAAGTCTTTTTTACAGTCCGTTCAACCGATTTTGACTTCTATTGCGTTAGTGGTATGGTATGACAAATGGCAGCTGCAGTAAACACTTGGTATTGTAACCAATTTTTTGCTTTTAATGCCATCCTTATGCCTACGGTATAGAAGTCAAAATCGGTTGAACGGAATAACGTCCTGTAAAACAAATACATCCCAGCAGTAGGCTGCTGAGTCGCAGGTGCTATTCGGACGGGTGCTCTCAGTGGACTACTTCAAATTATAGGGTATTTTTTATATCATACATGACACTCCCGGTTTTTATATAATCCTACTTATATTATAACATTATAAATGTGAAAGGTAGTGAGGATGGATGGATGGATGTTTGTAACTCTTTCACGCAAAAACTACTGAACGGATTTGGATGAAATTTGTTACACAGATAGTTTATAACCTAGATTAACACATAGGATACTTTTTATCCCGATATTCCCACGGGATTGAGACTTCTGCGGGTGAAACTGCGGGGCGCTGCTAGAATTATCTATTTTTATTTACATCCACTTCTGGATACACACTTGCCCCAAGCATCGCCACAACGACCGGTCCTGCACTGCCTTCATCTAGCAGACTAGCGGATTCCTGGGACCTTCGCCAGGGAGTCGGTCCACCTTGTGGAAGACCTACCCATGGTGCATTTTTAAATGAACAGGATATTTTATATGTATTTTCCCATTTCGTTCCATGTGCAGTCAAGATCGAAGTACTTTCTACACAGTATAGACTCGGTGGCGTGGTGTCAGATCCTGGAGACGCGGGGGAACAGGACCACCTTCAGGATACTTTACTCACCTAGTCATAATGCTGCTTATGGAGACAGAAGTAGTACAGGTAATTGGATACCTATTTATTTATACCATTTTCACTTTTTAGGTGCTTTCAATGGCGCCTCGCCGAGAGCAATGGTGGCCCAGTGGTAACGGCCTGGGTATAATGCTCCTACTGCTGGGACACATGCCTCCTCTCTTCGAGAGAGAGTGGGCTGTTACATGGGCGTACCCACGGTGGGGCAAGGTGGGGCATCTGCCACACCCTGGTCCCTGACTCAAAGCAAAAAATTTGGTTTATTTAAGTAACAAAATTAATCATTTATTTAGTCAAATTAAAGATTACCGCGCGAAACAATGCAGTATCGATGAATAGAGCGCGCAAACGTAGCTATAGGTTAAATCGAGAGAATTTTCTATTATTTATCGAGTTTATTTACAGCTGCCCCACCCATAAAAAAAATGCTGGGTTCGCCCATGGGCTGTTATCTACCACGCGGGCCCAGTACGGGTTGGTAGATGTAACAAGTCTTCTAATTTTTGGTTCTAAGACATGCCAGTTTCCTCACGATGTTTTCCTATAGATTAAGGTGGTGTAGGACATCCACTTACTACAAATAATCATGGATATTTCTTTTAGATGAAAATATACTAACAATACTTTTAAATTTCTAGGCAACACCACAATGTTCCAGCCAAACGCGACATACAAGCTCCACGACTTTGAATGCGAACACGACATGGCTAAAGAAATCGTTGAGAAAGTGAACACGATACTAGATTTAAGGAACAGCCCGTGCCGCCGCGAATTCAAGACTGCCAAAGAAAAGAAGCTACAGACAAGACGAAGTTTTCACACCAAACATTTGAGTTGAGTCTCGTAGATACTCCTGTACAGTGTAATATACTCCTGCAAAAGTTCCTTTAATACACTCTTAAGATTAACAAGTCAAACTGTATACACAATTAGAGATGGAAGTGTAAATTTATAACGAAGGCCTTACATGTTGGGTACAATGTAGTTCCCAAATACCAAGACCCAATATGTAGAGGTGTCAATCACATCTAGTATTTAAATATAGCTGGGATTGGAGAGAAAAGTTTGTTATAAGCATATCTCAACCGTTCGGAATTATTTAGGTTAAATTAACCAGGAAAATTATGTTATTATAATCTAGTCCTTTCCTGCCCTGAAAAATTTCAAATGGACGTATTTATCCTCGATATTATAGAACTGTATATTCTCAGTTTAAATCAGCATTATATGTTATAATTGAAGAGATGTATAAAATACTGGTGTAGTATATGCTTGAAATGGGCTTAGTGAGTGCATGGCATGGAGCAAAGGGCATGTTTGGTGAATGAGGCTTCCAGCCATTAAAGAAATTTCGATGAAAATAAATTTGTTCATAATAAGAATCGGTTCATACTGTAGTGTTGAACGCACTCTGAAATAAATCTTATGCTTCTGATAATAGGGGTGTATTTCTGCGTAAAAAAACATTTCTTACACTTCGTGTTAACAAAACATAAAACGCTACAATGTGAATCGACGTAAGTTCTAAATTTGAGTAATTTTGTATTTAGAAGTAAGACATTTGTAACATCTTAAGAGTGTTGTGTATTTCAATATAAATGAGTATTGAGTTTTAAATTTTATGTATTATATTCGTTTAAGTTGTAATAACTTATTTTCGTCCATATTTAAGTTGCGTTAGAATTTATTAATTATAGCGTTTAACGTCGTACAGAAATCCTGTTGGGTTCATGCAAATATAATTCAATGCAATATTATGTTGAAGATGTCTCGGATAGTTTAAACTGTGATGTCTTTTATTCTTCTTAGTATTTCTAAACAGAGCCACTAGTGCAATCATAAATAAATCTTAACTATCAGTAGTGATTTAAAAGGTCCCCAAAATTGTTCACATGCTGTACAAGATTTTTAAAAAGAACTTCGCCAGGCTATGTTAAAATGTGCATTTAAAGTTCCTTGGAAAGCCACCAATTTTAAACAAAACGGACTTCCGTGTGTTCGCATTTACAATTAAATCAAAAATTTGCTACTAGTGGTGATGTTACCACCGAAACTGTCGATAATTATAATTCTCATTGATATTTACCGGTCGTCTTACAAAATGAAATATATTCTTAGTTCTAAAGTGTGTTGTAATGCCGCTCAGGTTATGAACAAACCTCCACTGCCAGAAACAGCTCAATTTTTTATTGGAAGTGATCCATTGTGTGCCTTATCTAAATAGTAATTAGTAATGAATTTGTACCATTGGGTAAACAGATATTATTATCATGATTATGTATGGGAAATGAAATATTGAACTTGTTGTAACTTGATAAAGTGTTTGTATGAAATAGATTTGCAATTATTATACTTAATTTTCTTTTAATGAAAGCATTTTGTATGCAATGGATTGCTTCATAAATATTCAATGTACAATCATAATCCTAATATTTGTATGAATGAAATAATTTATGTGATGATTTAATGTTGATTTCTGTATGAATCGAATTTATGTATCATGAATGAAATGTAAGTTACAATGAAATAAATTGTTATTCATTATTTAAAAGTATGTCCTTCGTTTCTATTATAATACAACCCCATTTCTTGAAGCAAAATAAAATACCCACAAATTACGTAATGTTAGTGTTTTTATTTTATAAATATTTACACAGTTAATTAATGACATTATTATATTTACAACTAATATCTACTGATACATGAACAGCTCGATACTATATCCTAGATTAAATATTGTATCACAATATGGCAGCAAATTAGCAGCTTTGTTAGTCAAGTTTTTTTTATTAAACACTTTCTCTTACAGAGCGTTCATTATAATTTAAGCCTTGACGCGTGCACTGAATTTTGTAGTTTTAAAGTGCTGATAAACTTGAGCATTCACCTGTAACAGAACATCGAGCATACGCCATTTTTTTATTTGTCGAACTGAACAACCAACAGAGACAGACATCGCTACGAACATTTTCACGATCATTCTGGCGAATGCTCTAGCTAGTCAATGCTCGTCAAGGGGTGCGGGAGGCATAGAGGGACAAAGTCAAATCATTTATTTCAAATAGACCCATGTATGGCACTTTTGAACGTCAACAAATGCAGATCAAAATTTCTCAAAAAGTCTCAGTCACAGTCTCAGGACAGTCTCCTAAGACCGTTTTCCTGTAGATACAATGTAGCTGCCCTTACTGCTCCATCTCAAAAATCCACCCTGTTTATAGGGTTTCAATACTAATAAGTTCAAAATGGCGACTGATAGAACGGCACATTTTACACAGATGCACTATTGGGTGTTGATTTAGAAGACCACAAAAGTCTCAAACAAGGTTTAAAGTCATTTTGTCCCTACAATACATCTCCCATACGTATTAACACTGTAATTTATAAATATTGTAAAAGCCAATTATTTGTAGAATGACCATGGATTCTAGCCGGCTCTTCTCTATAGGAAACAACTTAGCTTCTGACATTTCATAAGTGCCCATGTAGGTTTATATGAAATAGACTATTTTTTTTAGAGACAGCATGAGACTAAGGCCCAAAAATTCAGATATAATTAAGTTTTATAATATAATATTAAATTTAATATTATTATTTCCTTTATTTCATTTATAAACATAATTTACATTACATTAATTTACAATTTACATTATAATTTAAATATTCTTACAAAAAATATTAAAAAAACATTTTAAAATATAAAAAATAGTAGCCCACCGGTGTCGGGAACAGGGTCCAAGCCACCGGTGGTCAGGGCTCCTGAGAGAGGAACCTCCTAACAATACGCGCCGTGTCCAGGAGTACCGCTTTCTGGATCAAGCCCTTGATCCAGCTGCCTAACGAGAGCCGCCTCAGGTGTTGGTCGAGGCTCTTGGCTATTATGCCATTGGCCATCACGACTATCGGCACAATGATTGCTATGTGGATACCCACATCCCACAAGTCGACAACCTCGTGAGCCAGGTCATATCAATAATCATTGTGCGACGCTCTAATCGATCTATCACCACTATGTCTGGCTTATTGGCAACAATAGTCCTGTCAGTGATGATAGATCGATCCCAATACAACGTTTATAATATTAAATTTAATATTCTTATTACAGAACCACACGCAAAACTCAAGCATTACTTAAAACTCGTTTAAAGTTTTTGCCTATGGCATTAAGTCCGCCTCTGTACTTTTGTATGCTTGAGGTATTAAATAAATAAAGCCTTTTGATTGGTCTTCCTCTTTTCATGTGGTTAGTGACTAACCTGGCTTTTTTTTAAAGCCGCCCATGGGCCTCTGACTTGGCTTCACATGTTGTCGGGAAATATCATCTCTCAGGCATGCCGTTTCCTCACGATGTTTTCCTTCGCCATTTTTGAAGCAAGTGATAATTGATTGATTGATTTAATTGATTGGTTGAAACTAGTTTTAAGTAATGCTAGTCTTGAGTAAGGTTCTGTAATATGGGCCTTAGGGTGACTTACTGAGTGCTGTTTGAGGATCTGTTTATATTTTTGATATCATGTTTGGATTTAATTACATAGGCATAGACTCACAAAACAATGCTTCTGCAATTCATTCAACATTCGTTTAAATCGAAAATACAAAAACAATCATTTTAACCAAATGCCATTGTACACACGGCTACACATCAAGCTAATAGATTTCCAGTTTACGCTGATCTTGCATTGTATAGGATTTCCGTACAATGCGAGGTCAGTTTATACTGGAAATCTATTAGCTTGATGTGTAGCCGTGTGTACCATCTAACTATATACTATGTACAACTCCAAGGTTTTATATAATTTCATTATATTGGACCAACAGTACTATTCTCTAATATGTAATCTGTGACCATGCTGACAATATTTTCGCTTTGAGTCAATATTACTTCGTCAAGTTCATTTGCCCTTCGGTACAGTGCTCTTGTCTCTAAGACTGATTTGTGAAGCTTCTGTTGACTGTCAACGAGTTTGGATATGTTAGGTTTTCCTTTGAGGAATTCTATGTCTTCATCTGATAGGGCAGAGTAGGACATTCTTGATCTGCTTAGTGCTTTTACTGCCATCTGGTATTGCCTGTAAGCAAAAATTGGTAATTAAAATGGTAATGTCTAGCAAGAGGCTTATACCTATCCATCTACACTGAAAACAGTTTATAACAACTGAACGACCGAAGAGTTATTTTTGTTGTTTGAACATAGTAATCTCTGGAACTGCTAGTCAGATTTTAAAAATCTCTTTGCAATTGACAGCCCAATTCTTGAGGAGGGTTATAGGCTATTTACCATCAAGCTAAAACCATTACGAGTTGAGCAAGAAAAAGGCTTAAAGAACACTAAGCAAAAACGAAGTACCTAACTGGACCCAGCTATAAGATATATTTTGTGTTAAAATAAGAAATTTCACATAGATGAAGTTGTAGGCAAAAGCTAGTTATCTTATACAGCAAGTCTGTGATTGCTAAATTGATTTAAATCCAGCAACAATCCATGATAGGCTGCATTTAACTGATGACACAATATCTGCCTTGTCAGTGAAATAATAAATAGCATGTAAGAGCTCTGCGAAGAATTGAAGTTTGAAATTGGAATAGTTTGATTATTTTTTTAAGTGGCAGTGCTTGTTATTGGATAAATACGTACTGTCTCAGGTCATGATATTTGTTTCGCCTCTCATTTACTTCCTTCTTCCACATATCTTTCTCAGCCAAGAGTTTCTGATAATATCTGAAACATTTATCACAACAACAATGCTCAATTTTAACACAAACACACTTTAGATATATCTAGCGTCGTAACTGATATTAGCAATAGTATCTTTACCTAGTCATATCCTCGGAGCGTCTCTCATTCACATCTGACTCTTTCTTAATTGGGTTAACATTTTCGGACATTGCATGAGGTACTGAAAGGAGAATTTAGATTATAAATCATTTCACTCAATTCACCAGGATTTGCCAAAGGTATTTTAATGTAACACACAGTGGGATAACTTCACAAATTTAAATAAAATGCTTAATTAACAGCACACCTATAGAGTCTCTTCGTTCAAAGAAAGTTGAGCGTCTTCTTCTCGGTGGAGACCGAAAAGATTGATGTGCTTCAGTCTCATTCATAGAATTCTCCATTATTATCACTTTCACCAATTATAAAACTTATTGTTTCAACTTTATTATCAAGCACAAGTAAATATTTTCAAAATTACAAACACGGCATGACGTTATAAACGGACGCCGTCATTGACGTATGGCGCGTTCGGAAATCCAAACCAAACGCCAAACGCGATCTCGTAAGTCGAGGAAAGTCATATTCTTTGGTAAAAGAAAATTCAAAACGGCCCTTTTGTGAGTTTGCTGTGTTAGCTTGGTTTAGTTGGTGAGGAGTATATAATGTTCTGTGAGTTGGTGACTAAAAATGTATGAAGTCGGAACCGAACCGCCTAAACAAAAAAAGAATCCCGTGTTTATGTAGCATAGACTAATATTTTTAGTTAAGGGTTATGTATGTAGTAACCAATCCAACCAATCCATGCGTCATGTTCGTGAACGGGCGCTGTCAGTAGGGACTGGTCATCTCTTAGCTGCCATGGCTTATTTTAATTTTTGAATTGTATTATTTGTTTTATTTTCTATTACGGACGCTTTTAACGTTCTGTATCGTTCTCACATGTATAACTTCAACATGAATGATGTAACCAATATTTTGTAACCATATTCTGGTTTAGAGCGTCCGTAGAGTTTCTTGCCCGTTCTTCTCCATAGGTACAGACGCCAGCACATCAGGCTACTACAATCTGTCAAATTTATTTAATAGGGTTTCAACTTTATCGCTGAATCATAAGGTTCAAAGTTGATTGGGAAAATTTGACAGTTTCGGGTAGCTTGATGTGCTGGCGTCTGTACCAAAGTTACATGCTCTGTGTAGGTACCTACTACGCTTTGGAATGGGCAACTAGCTTCATCTTTCTGACTGACCGACCCCTTGACAATTCAAAAGTGCCTGTAATTGGTTTATTTGAAATAAATGCTTTGAGTTTAACGTTTTCCCAAGGAAGAGAATAATATTGTAATAAAATAATTTTTATATTTCACTTGCAGGACGTAACGTTAGGATGAAAATATTCTTTTATTGCGAATAATGAGACTTCTAGAAGAAAAAACTTACGTGGAACGGATTTTATATTCGGCTGACATTTTTAATTTGACGTTTTGTTTTCTTCAATCAATTCGTCTATCGGTAAATACCTACCGCAGTCTTTCATTTAATTTTGCCTAATGATATAAAAGAATCGATTGTAAAAATGTTTTGTTCTCGCAAGAGAACCTAAAATTCAATGGGTAAGATGGTGTTAGTTTGCGTTGTGTTAAATAAGATAACATAGAGTTTTCATGCGCGAGTCGTATCGCATAATGCAGCAGTGTTTGTGGAATAAATAGTTTTTTGTGAATGTTTCCCAACAGCATGCAGTAATGGAGTTCAATGAATATCAGACAAAAGAGGTATTGGACCCGGTAGACATAGATTTTTACTGTGATCGATCACGAACACCGAGCCCGACGCCCGTATTTACCACAAATGTATGTTGCGATTTGGAAGACATTTTGAGCGACGTAAGTGCACAATGTTAGTTTTTCACGCGGTTCTTCATCGTTTCGCATGTAAGAATGCACTTTAAAACATAAATGAGACTGGGGATAAAGCAACAAGACGACTGTTTGTTTAACAGCTTTGCAGTCGTCAGGTGAGTCTCATTGTGTTTTATTTACATACATATTATAACTGCATATCAACGAGTTTTTTGTTTGCTCTCTTAACCTGCCGGGAATATTAATTTATAATGTGTTTGTGTATGAACTAAGAGGAAAACCGGTTTCTAATTAAAACTTCAGACAATTTAATTATTTAAGTTACAGAATTTTCAAAACATTGAATTTTATTACATTACAAATTTTAATACTGATATGAACATTTCATTGTTTTGTTGTTATCAACATTACAACATTGTTATCTTACAATAGGCTCTTAATAGATAATAAAATAACTTGGGCCACTATTAAGTTATGATTACATTGTTTAACTTGATTTTCTCTCATACATTAACTCTTAATGGGCTGACCTTGAATAATGCTCCCCTAACAGAAGTCTTGTATACACTGCTTATTATAATGTATGATTTGGCTGCAAGATATGAAAATGAGCAGTCATGTTCACTCATAGGATCATTTGACTTCTCATAATAAATTATTATATTTTGAGACTAAATTAATTATTATTTAGTCATTCTTGAATCCTTGACTTGTAAACAAAACATTCCAAAATAAGCCTAAAACTAATACTATAAATTTCATTTTAGGCCATATCAGAAACCCTGCAGGGATCACTCCGCGTGAGTCGCAGTCAGCTGATAAACCAGGAGCTCACAATCCGACCAGAGGCTAACATTGAGTCCAACGTACCAGAAGGATTAGACCTGTACAAGGTTATCTTTGAGGTGGAGAGTGATACGGAGGTTAAGATGAGTGACGTTGATGGTGCTGCAGTACAGAACAACACGTTGAGTGTACAGAATAACTCAGTGACTGAACAGGTAAGTTTTTTGTTTTAAAGGTGTGTATTTTGTGTTGATTAGCCTGTCTTGTTCCACTACTGAATGTCTAAGACTTTGGTTTCCTAAGAAAGCAGACAACGGTCACAATAATGGCTGTCCAAATATGGAGCGTTTTATGACAGCTTAATGTCAAACAATAGATTTTCATGATGGCAGTTATACCATGAAGGAACCGCTTTTATAGAAACCCAAGCTTAACAGACCTTAATGGTAAAGATCTTCTTCAACTTGACAATTCGTTTGAACAGTCTACTGACCACTATCTTTTTGTTATTGTCAACTAGCATCGTCTGCTGGGCAAAGACGACTATTAAAAAAATAAAAAAAACTTTATAATACACAAAAATACATAACAAAAAATTAATGAAACACTACAAAATAAACTATCGCTTTCCGCGATCTCTTCCAGGCAACCTAGGTATATTATTTTTAAAAGTCATCATATTGTTTACAGCTTAACAAGAGATTTTTTATTTGTAGTGTTAGTATAACTTATTTCATCTGTTCCAATATTGAGACTATCTAAATGCTAAGCTTTTATTGACTGTTATTAAATGAATACATGTTTTTTGAGAGTATAACACATCAGTATTCATGTACATTGTATTGTATGCAATGCACTGTGTCAATTGTGTGCATGCACAATGGGCAGGGCCCTGTTTTGTCTATATATTGTGTACTACACACGTACAAAAAGAAAACTGGTGTGAATATATACTTTTATACAAACTATAGCATGACTTGTGATTATAAACCTTGCGCTGCCAAGATCAGCTATAAACATTAATTTTAATAGTAGTAGTAGATGCCAGATAAAAATAAAATATTCTTAGTTGTCTGCTATATGTATAGCATAATCCGCTTATAATGTTCCCACTGCTGGGACACAGGCCTCTTCCCGGTAAGAGGGAGTGGGCCGTAATCCACTAGTTGGTAGATGCCAGATGTCTACGAATTTTTGGTTCTAGGAGATGCCGGTTTTCACAATGTTTTTCTAAACCGTATTGAGAGCAATGTTGATAAAATAATTTACACAAAGTAAAGCGCTTGTCAGGGCTCGAACCTACGACCTACAACTCGTAAGTCGTGGCCGTTATATGTATATCCTAGAATTATTTAGTAGTATGTGCCAAAATCCACCTTGAGGCCTCTGCCTCGAATCTTGCGGGCAGCGGAGCGGCGGCGGCGGCGGCGGCTTGGCAACGTATAGTTTTTTATATGGAACCGCTCGCTCCCCGCGCCGCTGCTCTCGAGAACAGTTACAGAATCTATGCATTTGAACGCACCGCTCCCGCGGCCGCCCCGCTGCCCGCAAGATTCGAGGCAGAGGCCTAATTGTACACTTCATTGACTAACAAAACATCTACAAAAAAAAAAAGTTTCATTTCAAGAAGTTTCGTTTCTTTCGATGCCAGAGAAAATGGTTGCACATACAAGGTCAATCTATTATATTGTTATAGTTCCTCAACAGGCCACCTATTGCATCGTTTTGATAAATTGCATTACAGTGCACTCGGGCGCACGTAAGGCGCATAATCCTCGTTTGAAGACGGTACAATTATTTGATAGGTGAATCAATGAATCTTGCCTAGCCTTTGCCCAACTATGTTGGGGTCGGCTTCCAGTCTAACTGGATGTAGCTGAATACCAGTATTTTACAAGGAGCGACTGAATATCTCACCTCCACAACCCAGTTACTAGGTAACATGATACCCCTTGGTTAGACTGGTTGTCAGGTTTTTGGGCTTCTGACTACCCGTAACGACTGTCAAACACCTACGAATGACAGCAGCAAACTTGCTTTCCGAGGCACGGAGGGGTCTCGATATGTGGTCACCCATCCACGAACCGACCGTGGCAAGTGTAGGTAAATCTTCGATCGATATAATACAATCTGCCTATAGATTGTGCAATCCACGAAGACGCGCCCCACTCCGCGATTACTGTACCGTAAGCTGAACTCTAGTACGGCGCGGAGCGGAGTGGGGCACGTCTTCGTGGATTGCACTATCTATAGCCTTTTCTTACTTCCGGATGCAGCTGAATACCAGTATTTCGGTACTGTTATTTAACCATGAGCTGAGGAGCTCATGAACTAAGTATATATTCACCTATCAAATACGAGGCTATTTGATAGGTGAATATATACTTAGTTCTTTATCCTTATCCAAGGACGGCTAGCAACGTCGTTTCAAGGTTGAGTGATTGTTATCCTGCATAGCTGCACTATACAAGGTCTGTTGACTAGAAACCATTAAATCGCATAAGTCTAATGTTACTTTGTATTTTGTTTCCCTCAGGTATTTGCGACTTCCTTTAGAAAATTGACACAAATAGAAAACTCTTTTTGTACTGTTTCTGCAGCGAGATATTGTGAAAATAATATCCGTCTGGTTATAATAATATAATATATTTATTCAGAAAACATTGATCCATTACATTTACATTGTTGGTATGAACTTAAAAACTATGTTAGTACCTAATAACTAAGAGAGACTTGATCCTCTGGGTGAGGCTCCACACCAGTGGACTGTCTAGCTTATTGCCTATTACATTCAGGATGCTGTTATTGCTCCCACGCAATCTGCTTAGCAGTGAGGCTATCTTTTTGCGCCAGGTGGCATCAAAGCCGTCTGTGCGCAACATTGTTGAGGCACTGCAGAAGCGCGGCAGACGTAACAGCACCCTGAAGACATTATTAAACTGGATGCGCAGAGAATTGTAAGCCCTTTGGGTATATCTGAACCATAGGCTCACTGAATACAGAGATGTGCAATACGCTTTGAATAAAGTTACTTTCACCGCGTCTGTACATCGAGCGAACCTTCAGGCCAGCATGTTCGCCCGGACTGACAATGCCCTGCACTCCCTAATTTGTTTGTACAAATTAAGTTTGCCACGCTACTGATGCTACTTACATTGCTTCAGAGTTCAAAGTTCAAAGGAGTTTATTTATTGTTTGCTCTGCAATCTGCATGTTATCCCTTCGCATATTTACATCATCATCAGCTTATAATGTTTCCCCTGGGACACAGGCCTCCTCTCTGTGAGAGGGAGTGGGCCGTAATCCACCACCTTGGCCCAGTGCGGGTTGGTAGATGTCACATGTCTTCGAATTTTCGGTTCTAGGACATGCCGGTTTCCTCACGATGTTTTCCTTCACCGTTTTGAGAGCAGTGGTAATGAAATAATTTACACAAAGTAAAGCGCCTGTCTGGGTACGAACCTACGACGTACAACTCGTAAGTCGCGGCCGTTACCACTGGGCCACCACTGCTCATATTTACATGATAAATTATAATCATGAACCATGGAAACAACTCGATTCATTTGAGATTCGATGCGATTGATATCAACTTGAAAGAGGCAGTCAATGTTACGATTCAGTAGCTTTAAACGTAGTTGCAAATTACAACTTGTAATATGTTAAGTAAGCCTTTCCGAGTGCTAGTAGTTCTTGTAGGCAGGTTAATTCATTTATCATAAACAATGGGTCAGTCTTACCTATATGGGTCTTCTTATGGGTATCGTGTTGCCCATAAGAATAGGTAAACGTTTGTCTTCAGTATTACAGCTAGTAGTAAAATACATGCACAGAACTATAATACCGGCAGCAAAAGGTTAGAGCGTCAGCATTATGTTTAGGCTGCTTAGTGCTGGTTTTCAGCTTAAACCCTTGACTTGAGTCGTTCTGGCTGAAGGACAGATCGGCAGTCGCACCATGTAAAATACTGGTACCTATTTAGCTGCATCCGGTTAGACTAGAAGCTGACCCCAACATAGTTGAGTTAAGGCTAGATAGATGATGATGGGCAGAACTAGATTAATATATTTTCATCACGAAATCGATCTTTCCTGACCCCAGCAACTTATGTCACTGGCCACCGCCGATTCCATTAATAGAAGTATTGCAAGAAACTTGCTTTTTCACGGCTAGGTTAATTTTAGTACGTGACTCAATATTCAACACAAAAGATTAGACGAAAAAAGTTATCAAGAAAGAGGAGTGGTCTAGTATCGGATTATTATCGCCATTAGTTTGCAAAAAAGATAATATTGATCAATATAAGTTCTATCTTCACTACACTTAGAGAGTTGCTGATGCTAATTATTTATTACCGCAATTGTGCATTAGTGTACCTGTACATCTACATGACATGGCATCAGAGGAACCAGGCTACGCAGTCAACTGAAGCCAATCGGAAGGACGAAACTAACTGCGTTAACAAATCATACGGAGATCGTCGAATAATGGCGCTGTAACTTTTATTTACTCTAAAACAGTTAGGGCCATATCACACTGGCGATTTGCGAGCGTGTTTCCAGTGAGGCGATCGATTAACGCGCTCGCTGCGTGTGCGTAGCGAGCACGCCACGTGTGCGCAACGAGTTCGCTGCGGTTTCGTAACGAGAGCTATTGATGAGTGTACAAGAGAAAGCGAGACAAACGAGTGTATAAAATTATGAAAACGCGAAGAACACGTCGCGTAGTCGCGGCTACTTCGCTTCGCACCTGCGGAGTGCACGTTTACCAATCGCTTCGCTGGAAACACGCTGGCAAATCGTCAGGGTGATAACGCTCTTACAACATGCCGCCTACACACGTTTATTTTCCATATCGTAATAAATGTATAAATGCATTTACTTAAATAAAATATACCTTTCCTACGTACTAGTTACGTATACCCATATCCATAAACTGATTGTTAAAATGCAGTATAAATCTAACGAACAACGCAGCGATAGTGCGGGCACATTACGTGTAGGAGGACTATTTGAGTTTATTTGACCGTAAAACTTGCAAGTGGGACACCAATTCTCGCGGTAAATTGGTTCAGCTCGGCTAGCTGATCAACTTTATTATGTTCACCCTGTGGACAGACTTACCTATGTATATGCACCAGTGAATTAAATTACTACGACGATGCTGGTAAGTTCACGTTTAACGTTGCTTTAACAATGAATATTTTTTTTATTGTGTGTAAAAAAATATTGATCTTATCTTTTGGCCATGACTCTGTCAGTTTTGTTCTGGAAATTTTCCCGGTGTCAAGGTAGGAAATGCCAATTTGGTTAAGAGTGTTCATCCAAAAAGTTGGCAACGTCGCAAATATGTAGTTGTCAAATATGTATTTACCTGTTTGATTAATTTGGCAATATTACTGTAAGGAAATAGGTGTAAAAAAAGCATTTGGAAAGTTTCCAAATAATTTTTATTTCATCTAAAACTAAATATTCGGTGTTAACATATTAATTACTGCATTTCATAATCAATATTTTAGTTTACTAGTTAGCCATATTTCTTATTTCCATACAGTAATGTTGCCAAATTAATTAAAACAGTAAAATATTTGATAGCTATTTGCGATGTTGCCCAGTTTCTGTATAAACGCTCTGAAGTGTGAATCGTCGTAGGAAATGCCAATTTGGTTATGTGTGAATACGGGAATAGAAAGGAACCGTCGCAATTTCTCACATGTTAATTTCTTACTTGTGTCATCAATCCAGCAACTTGCAGACCACTGCTAGACATAGGCCTCCACCACATGCGCCAAATAAGTTCATGTGTGTGATAGGTACGAGTAGTCCCTTGTATATACAAACTTATTATTGGGTAAATAGGTGCAGTATCGAATGTTTACATAATTGATGGTAAACAACTAACGGACTCTTAATCCGCAAGCACCTCAACAAACAGGGTCTTGAAGATATGGCTACAAGAAACGTTACTGTAGTTTGCAATGTCAATAATTTTGCAATACTGCAAACATGATAATGTCTTCAGCAGACACAAAAAAAGATAAAGTAACATGAAACATCAAAATTCTAGGAAATTGGTATTTGAAATACAGTGAAGTTTGCTTAGGCATCAATAATGTCGGTGCTTTGTCTGGTCTCCGTGGAAATTAAATCTGATACTTTAAAAGAGTAACTGTGGAGTTTCTCGCCATAGGAAACGACCAATTGGAACCGTGCACCTAGCTTCTGACGTTTCATAAGTACCCTTGTAGGTCTAAGTGAATAAAATATTTTGAATTTGACTTCGGTTGCTAAACTTTGACTAAGATCTCAAGAATAGTGCTTCCAATTTTGTAGGTTTCTTTCATTACTGTCCATAAAGTTCTCAGAACGTTACTAAAGTATTTACCGAAGATTTTGGAAAATACATAACATAACATCTGTATAACTGAAAAGGGCAGTCCGAAGTATATGTATGGTCGCATTTTACAGTTATTCTGTATTAGAGATTATTGACATATCTGGGCAAAAATCGAAAGTCCAGACTTCTGGTCTGCTACTGAGCATCTCCTCATGGATACAATCCTATAACACTACGCAGGCGTATTGTAAAACCGACTCACCAAACAGAGCAGTCGCAAAAAGAAAATCACACTAATATTAAAAAGGCGAAAGTTTGTGTGTGTGTGTGTGTATGTTTGTCTCTTCTTCACGCTCAAACGGCTGGACCAATTTAGATGAAATTTGGCACACAGATAGTTTATAACCTGGATTAACACAAAGGATACTTTTTATTCCGATATTCCCACAGGATCGAGGCTTAACGCAGGTGAAACCGCGGGGCGCAGCTAGTATGGGATAAATACCACGTAGCTATTTCCATGACGTACCTAGAACGTTTAGAATCAGTATGAAAAGTGCCTATACCTACACTTTACTTCCTGTGTTTACTTAATCGGCTCCAAACCTGCAATAATTGGTTTATCGGTCATCGATAAAGTAAATGTAATTACCTATAAAATGTTATATGAGACTGTAAAGTTACGTAACGTTAACTAATCAAGTAATCACGGGTCAGTTAAAATGTGGACCAAGTGCCTATTAGCTCTGTGTTATCTGAGTGAACTTCAAATTAGGCGATGAATACACAGCCGGCAAATACTCGCGATAGAATATTAATGAGGCGTCCTTGATGAACTTTTTGTGAAGAGCAAAACGTGGTAAAACGCTGATATTTTGCCTAAAAACATGGCTGCCAGGTTAGTAACCTTTGCCTTGATTTGTAGTTAATCGAACTTTCGGCAAATACGTATGAATGTAATTTAGGAGCACACATTCGCGCAGTTTCGTGAATTTAGTTCTCTGTTTCCGTTTTTTCGTCCATGACTTAATTTTGCGAAAACTAGGCCACACCCTGTTTCTTTTTATCGTAATTGGTATAATCTATGACGAGAGAATGTAAAGAAACTGTAGCAAATTCTCTGCTAGTGTGTTTACATTTTTGTTTTACAATTGTTTTACAATACTTACTGCAATCACCAATGGCAAAGTTAGACGTGAGACATAAAACCTTTGATATTTTTTCTCACGACCATTTATTGTGTCGATATGTATGAGGAGGCCCATGTTGAGTGGCAGTAGACGATTGTCGGTTACTAGTTGTAATGATGACTCAATTACGCCGATTACATTATAGTCGCGATAGATATTGTAAGGTTAATGTTTGACAGCACATTCTCTAATCTTAAGTTAGTATACGTGCACTTATTTTTCGCAAAATCTCATTAATTTTAGGACAATTTAATTAGATGTGAATGAATTATAGCCTGACTGACCACGGAATAGACTATTCCGTGAGCCTGACTAACAGAGGTCAAAGCCTGAATGCCAACATTGTTTTGTGTTGTAAATAAAAACACATGCAGATTAAGTCACTCCCACGTGTTGCATTGACGTCTTATCTACAACATTTATCGCAATAACATGGTCTGATACAGAAATGTAACAAAAATTAATTGCTTTAGTAAAACTCTTCGAATATTTTCACCGGTCATTTCTATTTTTTTGCGTTTCTTATCTTGACCAGTGTGTCCTATGTGTTACAATCGGTGGTCGCGTACGTTAATTGTCGCTGGGTTGTTTTGGTTTCCAGTCATTGTGCGTCCATTAAGCTTGTTACCAGCGCCTGGACGGTCACCTCGACACATCGCCTGACTGTGACTCTTATTACGACATAAAAATACCTTTATCTTTTTTTTCTTTTGTGGACTTATAACGTGTGCAGTGCCCGGTTCTCGAAAATTTGAGCTTATAGTGTTGTGCTAATGACCTTTTGACGATGTAATTAGGTGAAGAAGGCTGGGCTTTGTTTACCATTTAGGCGAAGGACATGGTAACGATCATTGTGTGTGGGAAGGTAACAATCGATAACTGATTTTATAGCTGTCTCTTAACGGATTTACACGATTTTCCTATTTCATTACTCGATGTTAAAATGTAGGTTTCACTTATTATAAAACGGGTTTTTAATGCTTCTATTTTCCTTATTTCCTGGTTAGGTAACTTTACTATTGTGTTGTTATCAAAGCTGTAAATTATTAGGTATTTTCTGAGATTGTAAAATAAGGGTCAAAATCACTCTGTCATTGACAGTTTTCTTATCCAGATGATATCACGATTTGTGAATGATTGTACAGTGTATTTCAGTCCGACTACAGTACAGACATGTACTATCTATGTATTTCTATATTGTATAAACCCACTCCGGTTATGTATGAATATAGAGACGTTGCGGTCGGCATATATGATTCATAGGAAGCAATATAAACAGTTTAATATTCAATCCGTGACAAGCACACGTATCAAATGTATTGGAAAATATTTTTTCACTAACATTCGAACTTTAAAATATTGTGATATAATTTAATAAAATATTTAGATTAGTTTAAAGTGAACATCGAAACATGACGCACACACTAAGATATTCGCAAATTGTGGAAAAGGTATTAAGTTTATTTTGTTTTGATTGCTGCTTTAAGTTTAATATGTTGCTATAGGGAAAGTACAAAACTTCTACATACAATATACTTAACTAAGTAATCTAATAAAATGCGGTTTTCAGATTTAAACAATCATAACTTCTTGTTGTTTGCGCAAGTTTTATATTTAGTGAAAATATTGAATACTAACTGTTGCCCGCGATTCGTCTGCGATCCAGGTTGTAAAGTAGCCTATATCCTAACCCAGGTCATGGTCTATCCATGTGCCAAATTTCATCCAATTCCGTTCAGCCGTTTTAGCATGAAAGCGTAACAAACAAACAAACTCATTTTCGCATTTATAGTATTAGTTAGGATTGTATTAAGCTAGTCTATTATTAGTATTAATTGAAGAACATGCTAGAGATATTACGTGTCCTTTAAGCACCAGAAGCTTATAAACAGTGTAAAATATTTGTTTACTTATGGAAAAGTTCCCATTGTCAGTGGCTTCGTTTTCTTCCACTGACATTTACAATTTATCTAGTTAAATACTAAGAAATATGTAAAGTTATGTACTGTGGCATTCAAACACTGAACTTTATGCCGAATGCCGCAAATATTACAATGATATAAACGATTCGTCCAGTGCCATTTAAGGAACGATTTTACGCTCGGTTTAATAACAAAAACCACGATAAATTATTCATTAAAGTATTTATAAATTAATAATGAGTCAATAATGAAATAAATGTTTGCCCTTACAAAGTTCCTGTAATACGGTCATTATAACATTATTAATTCACGCCTCTTATTGTTCGTCTTTTATTAAGATAATTATGTAAGATAGATAAATGTTTGAATACAAGTAGATTATAAATAGTAAAATATATGATTTGAAATTAATAATATTATTATGAAAAAGTGTGCTTGTTGAATGGAATTTCTACTAAATTGATCTGTTGTTGCATTGTCTTAGAAGTATTCCGGAAGACCTTATTATTAACTTAAAATAATTGAAGGAACAGTATTCTTGTGAAACTAATGGCAAAAGACAATGACCCTAATTCTTGGTTTCCTTTTTGTGGTGACCTTTAGCTTTACCCTTACCCTACTGTTTGTAGGTACTTTGTTAAGTATTTGTTGTGTTGGAGGGGTGCTAAAGGGATGTTTTTGTAGGTTAAAGACGGACAGTTGATAGAAATACTCATTACATCGTGCATCGTTACTCGTTTCTTGTTTTAGTCGATTATTTGTAAATGGCAGAATGTAGATTGTGTTATTTCTTTAAAGTAAATTGTGTTGGCCTTTAAACCCCAGTTTGAATTATGAATTTAATTATAATAATAAATAATATTAAATATTAATTCAGTATATAAAATATTTTTGTGGGAAATTGTCAAATAACTTCTCCCGCTCTGAGCGGAGCGAGAGGGCGTGTCAGACTTTTACTAACTAAAACCCACCCGTGTTCCTTCGGTTGCCCTGTTGCCGGGGCCACGATTTCCCTATCGGTTTTCTTCGAACCCTCGGCAGGCATTGGCCCTAGCGGACCCCGTCAATTCTGCTGACATTTCTTTGAGGCGCGCGTGGAACACAACGCGCCGTCGACCCGGGCCTGGTCCTTATCGGACGTCGAGCTACCCATTGCTCACCGTCTGCAAGCCCGCGCCTACGGTGGCCGGAAATCGGCTCGCGATTCCCGACGAATGTTAGATGCCTGTACTAGAATAATCCTGTATCACAGGCGGCATGAGTTCACACTTTATGGAACTACTTTTTTAATTACAATAGGTAGGATAATTTTTTAATTATGGATTTGCCATCCGTCCATATGACTCTCTCTAGCTCCAGGCCGTGGTTTATATGGAGTGATGGCAAATGGACACACTTGAGAGGGCTAGACTCTAGGCATATCAATTTTGTAGGACATCATTACAATTACAAAACCAGCGCTTACATCTATACCAACTTGTGCCATTATTTTGTACATTTTCTCAAAATTTTCCTCATTATGTCTCACGTACACGTTATGTCTTCAGCATTCCAAACTATCCGAAACTGTGTGCGATCTCAGACAGTCCCAGTGAAACGTTACTCATCAGGGGGCCTAAAACGGCCGCTTTGGCAGAATCATAATATGATAATACTGTGAATCACACGAACTGTCACAAACTGAAAATTTATAATATTATCTGCGTTCAATTCATCTGTTTGAAAGTTTTGTATTACAATGAAATAACATTTAAACTGTAGAAATAAAAAATAAAAATCACATTTGATTAATAAAAATTGTATAGAAATTTTTTCCTGTAAACGGTCTTTTATTTTTTTCATGCGGCAATATTTACACCAAATATGATTGAATTGAATATGATTCAGCTAAAATATGTGTCACCATAGAAGAATTGCTGGGAATTCAGAAAATGTATTGCTTTTAGAGGAATTGCTTAATGTGGCCGTTTTAGACCCGCAATACTTAACACAAAACAAGTGCCAACCAATAAAAATGGAGAAGACATCACATCTTCCAAATTCTCATCTATTCTTTCTTATACTTCAGGAGTCGTGCCGGCTGGTCGGCGGGTCCAAGTTCTACGAGATGATGGACAGTGCCACGTCTGCTGACGTGTCCACGCCATCCCCCACTGAGAAACACGACCACATGAAGCCCACAGAGAGTGACGATGAAGGTGATTGTCTTGTTTTAAACTTAAATATATTGAGTTAGAGTTCAAAATGCCGTAATGGTCTTATAATGTACCAATATATAACTCAAGTAATTATTATCAATCCAACTGTCTGTTTCATTTCGCAGTAGGAAGAAAATGTAGTAGAATACTAGTTATCTAATAATAACTCGCCATATAATCAGCTTAGCCTATTCCCAATATGGTTGCTTTAGCTCTTACCAGCTATGCCTTCAAATCGACCTGCCTTTATTATATCTGACAAACATTAGTCTAGCAGTCTTGTGGAGTTCCGACTGGCATAAGCAACTATTTTCAGAATCATTAGCATAACCCTTTTATCACCCAACTATAAATGAATAAATAATTGATATTATAAGGATGCCTTATAGCACCTCGATAAATGTTCCGACAAATCCTATATAAAGAGTCACTCTTTGAAAAAAAAAAACATTTCTACATTACATTATCCCAAATATGAAATGAAATCTAACCAGTTTCAGACGTAGACCAAGAATGCACTGTGTTCAGTGGTGTCAGTTACCTGGGCGCACAAAACATATCGGATCCGAAGTCCGAGAATGACATACAACGGATCATGAAGGAGCTCAGCTCTATGCCCGAGAGTAGAGATGGGATTGCTGTGTCGATATCGATACCTGTGTGCTCTCAAGGGCTTGTCGTGTGAGTACTTTTATTTTTATCATAATTTTATTTGTGAAGAAATTGTCCTTGGAAGTGCTGCCACCATACCTTTTGGCGTCACAGCATTGCTATGTTCCCACTTAAATGAAGTTGTCGGTATAATGACACTAAACTGCTACAAGGCTCTTTTGGCGCCCGAATGACGTTGACAGGGTGGCGCTGTTGGTAAACATTTTTGCAATTTTTTTGTGAATAGTATTGAAAAAACAAGATGGCGGCATTAGTTCCGATTTTGGCCACGCGCCAAAAGATTCTTGTACAGCTATGACAGGCACATGAGATATATTTTAGTCTTTTGTTTCGGGTATTACAGATGTCCAATAATGGACATAAGGCTTCCCTAAGTATCGTCACAATGACCGGTCTTGCGCTGCCTGTATACGGCAACTTCCCGCGCCCTTCAGTAGGTTGTCGAGGCCAAAGTATTCTTGTTTGCGTTAAGCTTATCTTGCAATTCTATAACAGACGGCAAGTTAAGGGCGCGGCAGCTGTTGCCCTCGCCCAACATTGACATTACGGTACATCGATTTTGTCATTATTCAAACTGACTGGCTTATCTTTATAGTAAATCCAGGGCAAGTTAGAGGTTGTCTAAATGACACGCTCTAGCTGCTTTCTTTTTTTTTTTTTTTTCAAAGTCAAAGTCAAATCATTTATTTCAAATAGGCCCATGTATGGCACTTTTGAACGTCAAAATTTACAAAATATTAAAATTGATTCTAGTCGCCCCTTCCAAAAGGTAGTTTTCGTATGGAGAAGAATGGGCAAGAAACTCCACCGTTACTCTTTTAAAATGTTTTACAATTGTTTGTATATGCACGTACATTAGTTAAATAATATTACCTATATGTGAAGACGATGCACCTAGAATAAAATTACTATACCACAATAGGTAAAAAGAATTAAAAATGAAGCAACGACAGATAATTTAATATGTGATAGACACATGGTGCTCACATATTTACAAACATTGTAAAAATAGACGATTTTCCAAAAATTTTGTAATTAATAAGTCTAAATAATAATAAATACTACTAATGACCTGATCATTGGCAGCATAGAGCGTGTCTAAAAATGAATGTATTCTATCATCAACTAGATGTTATATATTACACACGACTACACATCAAGCTATACATATCCAGTTTATGCTGATCTCGCATTGTATAGGATTACCGTACAAAGCGAGGTCAGCTTATATTGAAAATGTATAGCTTTATGTGTAGCCGGGTGTACATTTTTACTCTTAACGACAGTATCTATAAACTGAAAACACTGTATAGGAAACTGACTTCAAATAAGTTTTCACAATACGCTGATATAAAAGACTATCACTCTTCAGCGTTTGACTCTTAACATAATATCATCTTTATAATTTAATTCAGACACACAATCAATCTACCTAGCCTCTTCCCAACTATATTGGGGTCTGCTTCCAGTCTTACCGGATGCAGCTGAATACCAGTATTTTACATGGAGCGACTGCCTATCTGACCTCCACAACCCAGTAACTGGGTAATACGATACCCCTTGGTGAGACTGGTTGTCAGACTTTCGGCCTTCTGACGACCCGTAACGACTGTCAAAGATCTATGAATGACAGCCGGGACCAACGGCTTAACGTGCTTTCCGAGGCACGGAGGAGTCTCGGAATGTAAAGATGGTCACCCATCCACAGACCAACCTCGGCAAGCGTAGCCTAACTGGATGAATCGACCCGTGCGGTTGTTATTACTTAGCCACGAGCTAATTTAATTCAGACACACAGTACATAAAATTGTTACATAGATGGCATTAGTAGGGTTGTTAGTAGAACACACAAAAATAAAAGTAAACAAGACTAGTTCGAAATAATTTGTTTAAAGTCTATTTCACATAACAACTCATGGCCACATGGACTCATGGGACTTAACCATAATTGGCGAAATGTACGTGTACTATACATAGGTACACTTCTGCCTCATCATCATAATCAGCCTATAGCAGTCCACTGCTGGACATAGGCCTCTCCAATTGCACGCCATTCAGCTCGATTCTCGGCAACTCTCATCCAGCTGCTACCAGCCACCCTGCCAAGATCGTCACTCCACCTAGCCTGAGGGCGTTCTACCTTACGTTTGCCAATTCGCGGTCTCCAGTCAAGAACACGTGTACCCCAACGGTCATCGGTTCTACGGCTGATATGGCCGGCCCACTGCCACTTCAGCTTGCTAATTCTGTGAGCTATGTCGATAACTTTGGTTCTCTGCCGGATCACTTCGTTCCGGATTCGATCCCTCAGAGAGACTCCAAGCATAGGCCGCGCCATGGCTCGCTGAGCAACCTTAAATTTACAGACCAGCCGTGCCGTGAGTGTCCACGTTTCGGCTCCGTAGGTCATAACAGGCAGGACGCACTGATTGGAGACCTTCGTCTTTAGGCTCTGTGGAATACGCGACGAGAAGACTCGACGAAGTTTCCCAAACGCTGCCCGGCCCAACTGAATCCACTTCTGCCTAACCCTTCCTTTTTCATGTTCCTATTTCTGGGCACAATTGCCCAGTACACAGTCAAACTCAAACCATTTATTTCAATTAGGACCATTTACAGGCACTTTTGAATTGTCAAGGGGTCGGTCAGTCAGAAAGATAAACCTAGTTGCCCATTCCAAAGCGTAGTAGGTTCCTATGGAGAAGAACGGGCAAGATACTCCACGGACACTCTTTTAAATCATAATATTGTTAAAAATATTGGTTACATCATTCATGTTGAAATTATACATGTGAGAACAATGTAGAAAGACGTGCACGTTAAAAGTGTCCGTAATAAAAGATAAAAAACAAATAAAAAAATTAAATAAATATATGTCGCGGGCAGATTGTGTGATTCGTCATCATACAAACGGCGCCGTCCGTTTACAAACGCTCGCAGTTATGCAAAATGCCGAAGGCAAATTGGCAACTCGTTCAATTGTTATAATTTCGACATTGATTATTATTGTAGTGTGACCATCCTAAAACACTGGTTGGACAAATCAGACTTTATTTCAGTAATAAGAAGGCTTAAAATAAGAATAAATTTTAATACGAAAATCCTTTGCACACGCAGAATTTGCACTGTTTTAAATATATTTTTCTTGTTCACAAAACTACTACTCGATGCCATTTTTCTTGTTTTAGTTAGCAGCGACGCATGTGGTATGAAATAGAACTAAATACTTGAATTTGCTGCGGCATTTTATAAACGGCGTTTCAATAGTCCATCAAATGTTGTGGCATATTATATAGTGACAAGGTAGTTTACGTTTTGCCTTCGGCATTTTGCATTACTGCGAGCGTTTGTAAACGGACGGCGCCGTTTGTATAATGACGAATCATACAATCTGCCTGCGACATATATAAGCCGTGGCAACTAAGAGATGACCAGTCCCTACAGTAAATGGACTATTAATTTTGCACGCTAACGTTCTTAGGACAGTGTTGGTGCTACCACGGGCCCTGCAGTTGATGCAGTTCTTTTCCTTATGACAGCGAACAAATCATCGATGGATGAATCCGGAAACATTGCGGAAGCATTGCAATACAATAATGCATACACATTATAACTATAAACATTCGCGTTTTTCCCACGGAGGTACGCACTCGTAGGAAGAATACTCCTTTTGCTTCGTTTACGTTCATACATCTGGTGATACTTACCATATCACTGACTAGCAGCGCCCCGCGGTTTCATCCGCATAAGTCTCGATCCCGTGGGAATATCGGTATAAAAAGTATTATATGTGTTAATCCAGGTTATAAACTATCTGTGTGCCAAATTTCATCTAAATCCGTTCAGTAGTTTTTGCGTGAAAGAGTAACAAACGTCTATCCATCCTCACAAACATTCACATTTATAATATTACTAGCTGCGCCTCGCGGTTTCACCCGCGTAAGTCTCGATCCCGTGGCAATATCGGGATAAAAAGTATCCTATATGTTAATCCAGGTTATAAACTATCTGTGTGCCAAATTTCATCCAAATTGGTCCAGCCGTTTGAGCGTGAAGAAGAGACAAACATACACACACACACACTCACAAACTTTCGCCTTTATATTAAGTGTGATTATTAGTAGGATATCACTAACTCCTGCTCATTTCATCCCCAGGCTATACCAAGCGGATTCAAACAGCGTAATGACACGATACGCAGTCAACCGTATCTCGTTCTACGCCCGAGGCGCGGCTGGGTCGCCAGTCGCATCGTGCTTCGCGTTCACGTGGTCGCATGGCGAGACCAAGGAGTCTGCTGTGTATAGGTGCCATGTGTTCCGCTGTCATATCGCTGAGGCTGTCAATCAGGTGTCAAGTAAGTGTTAAGTACCTATTTAATTAATATTAATGATATTTAGTAAAGAAGCATAACTTTGCTATGTCAACGATGCAAGGGCCATGTTATCAAACGCGCTCAAACATGAATCTCGATTTTAAACTGACCTGATCAGTATATACAGTAAGTTAACTAACGAAGGGCCTTCCCGTTAATACGCAAAAGAATAGCGTCAATAAAGGCTAAAAAACAAGGTTTTTTTTTTTAATGTTAAAATCGAAACTACTAAACGATTTACTACTAAAAGATCGTGGCTTGATCAGCCACGATCATTTCGCAAATAAATTGGTCTTTACAGCAAGAATAAATGCACAGGCGAATGCCTTTGTCTGTCTTGCTGAAGAACTCTTGTGAATTATTTTCTGACACTCCTTAAAAAATATGGATGTAATTTATTATTTGCTAAACAACCTACCTAGCTGGGTAGGTCCAAGTTCGAGAAAGAGGTCAATCGTAAAATCCCACTCGGCTGGGCAGCGTTCGGGAAGCTACGCCATATCTATCTATCTTCTCGTCCCACATATCGCAGTGTCTCAAGTCGAAAGTCTTTGACCAGTGCGTGTTGCCAGTGATGACCTATGGCACCGAAACGTGGTTGCTCACAATGGGCCTTATCAATATTCTAAAATTCACCCAAAGGGCAATGGCTCTCCATTGCCTTTTGGCTATGCTTGGAGTTTCCCTACGTGATCGAATCAGAAATGAAGAAATCCGCAGGAGAACCAAGGTAACCGTCATAGCCCGAAGAATTGCCAAACTTAAGTGGCAATGGGCAGGGCACATTGCTCGCAGAACAGATGTCCGATGGGGCCGAAAGGTTCCGTGACGACCGCGTACCGGAATACGTAGCGTTAGAAGGCCTCCCACAAGATGGACCGATGACCTTGTGAAGGCCGCAGGAATCCGCTGTATGCGGGAAGCACAGAATCGGTCGAAGTGGCGGTGCTTGGGGGAGGCCTATATCCAGCAGTGGACGTCTTTCGGCTGAAATGATGATGATAATGAAACAACCTATGATTATGTTTGACCTTCTGTTATAAGTGGGTGATACATCAATCATATTCATGTTTCAAAAACACATTATCAACTTCAGTACTGAAAACGCAGCACAATAACATCAACGGCACACGAACATAAATTGCTTGTACAAATTCACGTGTATGCCCTTCGACTTATTACGATTTGTTGTGATAGTTACCATACATTAGTGTGGCTTGTCCAAATAATTGAGGCACAGTGCGCGTTCAGAACTGATCCGCGCTACACGAATTACGTAATACAGTGGCGTTTATAACAGCTGTTAATTAATAATTCATACATTTAATTTAATTTTTATCTCTAGTGTAAACTTTTTTATCATGAGTGAAAGTGACAGTGTTTTCTTTTTTTATTAGATAACCGTTTGTTTAATTTATCGTTTCTGTTCTAAAGTAAAGACAGTCTGTTGGTTGTTGAGATAAAAAGGTACCAGTCTTTTAGTTTTTAATATTGCTACTCTCTTGATTGTACTTTGTGTTTTTCATTGTTCGACTCAGAGAGTACTTTATGTTCATCATTGTTCAACTCTATTGAAGTCTATATAAAAGAGCGTATGATCCGAAACAAATGAACGTCGGCTTGCTCTACCTGTTCAATAACTATAGGTAGGTACAGTATTACCCCAAGTAAAGACTGGAGAACTTCCTTGTCAAATATAAAACAGGATCATAGCAGATGGTGATCTGTAATTTCTGTTTATCCCCATGGGAAGAAGGCATGAGTTTATACTTATTTATAAAAGACTAATGTGTTTTAAACAATAAGTGAGTTCTTAAATTATAAGCTAAGTTCCAAATATGATCTCACTAGTATAATATAAATTATATAATGTCATTTTAAAGATTATTATTTTTTACCTCAGCTTCTCAATAGTAACTATTGAAGTGTTTTTGTATTTAATTTTATTTTAAGGATTTTTTTTGCATGCTGAAATAAGTAAGCAAAATATGTGGTACTTCTTATATTTATACATCGTGAAATTTGAATCACAGTTTTGCTAGAACAAACGTTATTCAGACCATGGTCTACTACCATTCTACAGCATCCAATTTAAAAAAAAAACATAAATTGGTTTTTGAAAAAAACACAAAAAGACAAAGTTTAAAATGTCAAGATTATCTACTGCTTACTAAATTTCATTTATGGAGGTACATTTCCCTGTAAACAATGCTGTGTCCCATGCGTGGTGTCTGTGTTGTAGGGAGTAACGATAATCTTGACATTTTAAACTTTGTTTCTTTTTGTGTTTTTTCAAAAACCAATTACGATTTTTTGTTTTAATTGGATGCTGTAGTATGGTAGTAGACCATGGTCTGAACAACGTTTGTTCTAGCAAAACTGTGATTCAAATTTCACGGTGTATTTAAGAGCGTTTATTCTGAAAGTAGGCGACGTCGCAAATATATGTAAAATATTTCGCTGTTTTGATTAATTTGGCAATATTACTGTATGGAAATAAGAAATGTGGCTAACTAGCGAACTAGAATATTAATAATGAATTGTAATTATAACACTGATTTTGATGTTGTAACCGTTTTAGGTGTAAAAAAGGCATTTGGAAAGTTTCCAAATACTTTTTTTACATATAAAACTAAATATTCGGTGTTACGATATTAATTATTGCATTTCATAATCAATACTTTATTTCCCTAGTTGGCCACATTTCTTAATTCCATACAGTAATATTGCCAAATTAATCAAAACAGGTAAATATTTGACAGCTATTTACGACGTTGCCAACTTTTAGGCTAAACCCTCTTAAGGCCTTTTATGAGTACCATATTTTATGCAAGATAAAGAACTGAATTAATGAAAAAGTAGTCCACACAGCTACTCACTACAAAAAGTATAAACAAAGTAGTTTACCTACATCTGACTAACTTGAAAACTATTAAGTACAAACTTGTCTTTCCTTTTTTGCTACGTAAAGTGGGTGCATTTACCGGCAGCAAAATGTCAAAGCATTCGTCAGTAGACCTCTTAACATAAATGAGATAACACCTTTCATCTTACTGTTGATTGAAATAGCAGCTACGCGCGGTGCACTGCGGTGCAAAACAAACATAAGAGATAAAATTAGAAGTCGTGTAATTGCTTAGTAACATCTGGTGGTCTTGTGTTGGTGTTTTCACTTCCTTTTAAGTGAAGCTGTGTTTTTTTTATTGGTATGCAGTGTAATTGTGACAGTAAATTGTGTTGTGTCATATTGTTAGTAAATCTAAAGTGTTTAAAGGATTGTTGTGAGCAAAATTAAATAGGTAAAGTATGTTTTTAACCGACTTCAAAAAAAGGAGGAGGTTCTCAGTTCGTCGGAATATTTTATTTTGTATGTATTGTCCCCGATTACTAGAAGACGGCTGGACCGATTTGAAAAAAATTTTTTTCTTTGGAAGGGTATGCTTTCAAGTTGGTCCCATGGTCATTTGGTCACGATTTGATGATGGGATTTTGGAGAAATCGAGGGAACTCTTCAAATATTATAGGCACATCTACAGCGTTTTGGCTATTTTTGATGAGTAGTTGACATTATACATACTTAGATAGTTTTGTGTTATAATTATTTTGGTTTATCATTGCTCTGTCAACTCTTATTTTCGTAATAGTTCAGATTCAAAACAAAACAAAGTAATAATCTTATTAAGATAAGAAGTTATAAATAACATGAAAGAGTTCTTTAATAAATAATTTGTTACGGCGCGCTTAGTTCCGTCGAAGCAATTAATCTGGAAACATTCTTCTTTTATACCAAAACCTGTTGTTAGTGATCGTGATCATTTACTTGGTAAACACATATCGCCGTTCCCGGAGAATAAAATGATACTGCCATTATCTTAGTTTTAATATTATGTCATTTTTGGGATCTGTGGGTAATTTTTTTTTGTAATTTTTTATACAGCTAATTACGAAGTCACAAAATATTACAATCGTATTCAAAGATAACACAGGCCTTAAATTACGAGAGTAAACTGTTAAAATAATATTATCAAAATGTATTCCCACTTTTTAGTATGATAAACAGTTATAGAATTATTTTCTCGTGACAAAAACATACTTTTTCAAAGCTGACAATCATCTCTACGTCCATTATTTATGGAGCAATCGACGAAAACATGTGTATTATATTTTTCCTGAAAAGTTGTGTTTCTGTAGTTATCATTTTATTATCTGGGGACGGCGATATATCACTAGCGCTATTTAGAAATATATTCAGACAGAAAATACTTCCTTTAAAAAGTTTGGCAATATTGTAATACTTTCTTATCTGGATATTATTTCTTCCTACTTCAGGATTTAAATACTATTTATTTTTCTTAATAAAGCAAGAATTTTATCTCATACTGAGAATGGAGATGATTCATCTCTCTTTATCTGCTATTTGATACAGTAAGCGATAGAGAAAATAAAAGAATACTAATTTTGTTCAACCTCTAAGTATCCGTTGACTCAAATGCCAGTACAGTCATCGACACAATTGTTTATAGATAACGGCTTACGTATCGAGTTACTGTTGTATTATTCTGTTAATACAGACTAATTAATGAGAATACAGTTCAACTATAGTTTGACCGATACCGTCGTACCGCGCCTTAGGAATGCGCGGCGAGGTGGGGGGCGGGACGCCGTGTGTGTTGTCCAATAAGCGCCCTGCACTTCCCCCCGTCTCGCCACGCGCTTTCCTAAGCCGCGGTACAGAGGTTTCGGTCAAACTATATCAACTCAATATGTTGCTGTCACCTGCTGGTTATAGTCCTTTGCGACGTAGCGCTACAATACCCATTTCCTCGCCTTCCTCTTCCTTCTT
This sequence comes from Agrochola litura, assembly GCA_949152395.1. Classification (NCBI taxonomy): domain Eukaryota; kingdom Metazoa; phylum Arthropoda; class Insecta; order Lepidoptera; family Noctuidae; genus Agrochola; species Agrochola litura. The sequence continues at coordinate 21,065,606 of OX424493.1, forward strand.
CTAGCTTCCTTTCGCAAACTGTTCGCCTTTTTGTGGTTTTCGGCATATCTACCATACCCCCGGGGGCGTTTTACGCTATGTTCACAACTATACGCCACGTTTACTGTTAATGTTTGGCCAAACTTTGCACTGTCACTATCCTGTCTTGTACGTAATTTTTTTGCCATTTATGACCTAGTTTTACATGCATGGTATTTCATGGTAATTGCTCTTCATTCAGTTCAATCAATACAACATGTCCATGAAAACGGTTCAAATGAAATATGACGTCATATCAAATGACATGTCCTCTATTAGAACTAACATTCTATTATACAATTTATATACAGGATAAGTTTTTATCCAGTGCGCAAACTTTAACATGTGACTTTACTCATCATTATGAACAACTTTTACTATGGGACCAAACCTGAAATCGCGAAAAAAAATCTGCTGTTCCCTACATTTATGTTCGCATAACTCGTCAAAATGTAGGGAACAGCAGATTTTTTTTTTGCGATTTCAGGTTTGGGCCCATAGTAAAAGTTGTTCATAATGATGAGTAAAGTCACGTGTTAAAGCCCAAACTACCCTAGTATTTACTGAGTGTACTAATAATTTCCCCCAAACTTCCGTCATATCGATCGTGTGACGTCACTAAAGTTGGTGGAGTTGAACGTCTGTCTGGCCTGAAGGCTGCCCAATGACCCGATTGACGCGCCGACGACGCGAGGCTGAGGCCTTCACTTATATTTATTATTGCTTCGTTACTGAATTCGTTAGTCACTTTGTGCAGGGGACAGTTTGTAAACGAACGCAGTATGTGGAAAGTGGTTCTGTCAGTGTCAAAGCTGTAGCATTCGTTTTTTTTAAACGATTCCAAAAAGAAGGTCTATATTTGTTTGTACGCAATTGTCAGTTCGAGGCCTTCAAATAAATTTTGTTGTTGGTTCGCAGCTGAATTCATTAGTCACTTTGTACAGGGGACAATATGTAAATACTCATAGTAAATATATGGGTAGTGGTTCTGTCAGTGTCAGTGTTAAAGCTGATCCTGTGGCTTTGGTTTTGTAAACCGACTTCAACAAAATGTGGTTTTGTATTTATATGCGTTATAAAGTATATTGAAACATCCTTGCTTTAGTGTTAAACTATATAAATATAACGATATTTCAACTGCATTAAAAAAAAAATCACTTGATTCGTGATTGTACGAAAACATTAAAAATGTCAATTTTTCTTTTCGTTTTTATAAATCAGTCTACATCACGATAAAAATTATCTGTTTACATACCAAAATAAACAGAAATCACTGTACAAACCAACTTCAACAATCTCGTTTCTACATCATTACTAATGAATCAGAATACGATTGCTGTTCGATTTGTTCGTTATCGAGTCGATTGGATCGTTCGCGGTTTTCTGTTATTCATTGACTCTGTTGTTTTAGTGGACAGCGCATGTACCTACAATATTTTTAAATTATGTTGAGTGTTCCATAAAAACTTTTTGGTTGGAAGAATTAAACGATCGATGTTTGAACTGTGTTCTGTGCATTAAAAGTGTAGTTTGGGTGGAGTTTGTTATTGTTTTGTGATGTGATTTGTGTGTTTATCGGTCAACAGTTACTGTTTGTTTTAAAGTGAATCATAATAAATCTAACTTTGAGGTAAGCATTAGTACCACACGCATTAAGAAACTAAACTTTTAGAGAAAATTATTATTCATTTTTCAGCTAGCTAGTTCTTTTGCCTTGATTCTGCTTAGTCACCGAGAAATGCGACTAAACCTAATGTTTTTTTTTATCATTAATTAGTTAATTAGCCTTGGAAAATTAGGATAGTGATACCCTTGTTACAACCTATCTCAATTTAAATTTTATCTCGTAAATGAATACTCTAATTTTATATCTGGTTTCCGCCCACTCATTTGAAACGCGTCAATATTATTGTTTAAAATACTAATGCATCATGGATTTATCCTTGTTTGACCGTATCCACATAATGCCCTTGAACACAAGGACAACTTTCAGGCAATTAGCACCGAATGCGTATAAAAACTGGTTTCAGCTGAAATTTTAATATAGTGCAACCAAGTTGAGCTATTTGTATACCTGCTGTCATCCGCGACTTAAGTCTACACCAATATTATAAAGAGAAAAGATTTGTATTTAATTAATAAACGCAAAAACTAAGGAGCTCGTGGCTAAGTAATAACAGCCGCACAAGTCGATCCATCTGGTTAAGTTACGCCTGCCGGGGTTGGTCCGTGGATGGGCGACCATTTCTACATACCGAGACTCCTCCGTGCCTCGGAAAGCACGTTAAGCCGTTGGCCCCGGCTGTCATTCGCGGATCTTTGACAGTCGTTACAGGTCATCAGAAGCCCGAAAGTCTGACAATCAGTCTTACCAAGGGGTATCGTATTATCTAGTTACTGGGTTGTGGGGGTCAGATAGGCAGTCGCGCCATGTAACATACTGGTATTCAGCTGCATCCGGTTAGACTGGAAGCCGACCCCAACATAGTTGGGAAAAGGCTAGGCAGATTGATAAATAAACGCAAAAACTCCTGCACGCTTAGCATGACCACAATAGAAACGGGCTTTGTCGACGGAAGAATAGACAAAATGACAGATAAACAATCACAATCTGCCATTTTGTCTATTCTTCCGTCGACAAAACCCGTAGAAAACCCATTTCTATGGTTGTCATACTACGGGTGCTGGACCAATTTAAAAAATCTTCCACCAGTAGAATGCTATATTATCACTGAGTAACATAGGCTATAATTTATCAAGATATCATGCGGGCGAAGCCGATGGAGGAAGCTAGTCCTAACTAATCCTACTAATATTATAAAGGCGAAAGTTTGTGAGTGTGTGTGTGTATGTTTGTCTCTTGTTCACGCTCAAACGGCTGAACGGATTTGGATGAAATTTGGTACACAGATAGTTTATAACCTAGATTAACACATAGGATACTTTTTATCCCGATATTCCCACGGGATCGAGACTTCTGCGGGTGAAACCGCGGGGCGCAGCTAGTGTTTTATAAATGCGAATTTATTTGTTACGCTTTCACGCTAAAACGGCTGAACGGATTTGGATGAAATTTGGCACATGGGTAGACCATGACCTAGATTAGGACATAGGATACTTTTTATCCCGATATTCCCACGGGATCGAGGTTTATGCGGGTGAAACCGCGGGGTTCAGCTAGTTGTATATAAACTTCAAACCCATGTTTGAACCAATCAGGGGTTCTAAAAAATCTGTCTTTGTTCACCTCTACACCCTCTAGAGAACATACTATCTACCAAAATTCTTGCTTTTGTCTTGTGTTTTAGACTTTAAGCTGTTAGTCAGTCACGGAACTGTTTTGTAAGTGTACAAAATAAATGAGTCATTTGAAGTAATATCTATTATGTCGTTAAGACCTCTGTCCTTAGTCAGATTACAGGTCATCAGCCTCTAAGGCCTCGGTTGTCTTGCTTAGTTTTCGTTATAATTATATTTATCTAAAGGCGGTGTACTTGGTGCATATGTACAAATATTTCTATTTAAACTTTATTAAAATAGAAATAAGGTATATTTTGAATTGACCAAGTAACGCCAATATTTGGTCAAATACGCCAAACCAAGTGCAGTGGTTAACGGTCGAGCAAACTTCGAGATAACAATGTTATTATTTACGCAACCGAGGTCAATTGAACGGACTTGTGATGCATTGAGGTGATTGCTACGATGTGACAATTAGGGCCAGTTTTCAATTGATTTTAATGGAATAAGTATTAGTTCGTAACTTTATATGGTTAGTGAGTTTGTGGTCTATATTTTATTAGTGCGGTGCAAGCCTCATATTAATATAGTGCAGTTTGTGAATATTTTTCACGTAGAAGTGAGCTGAAAACGTCATATTAAATTACTCAAAAATAAACTTTAAATTACTGAACTAGTTTCTCTTTTTACGCCTTGGATACGCCACTGAAGAACGATGACAACATTTGCGATAACAGCATTCGTAAACATTTGCAATGAATACAAATTTTATTCGAAAGCCTTATCTAACACTAGCTGCGTCCTGCGGTTTCATCCGCATAAATCTCGATCCAGTGGGAATATCGGGATATAAGTATAGAGGTCATGGTCTAGCCATGTGCCATATTTCATCCAAATCCGTTCAGCCGTTTTATCGTGAAAGCGTAACAAACAAACATACAAGAAAATCTTTTATTTTTATAATATTAGTTTATTCGATATTATTATGTACAGACGCCAGCACATCAAGCTACTACAATCTGTCAAATTTATTTAATAGATTTTCAACTTTATCGCTGAAAGATAAGGTTCAAAGTTGATTGGGAAAATTTGACAGTTTCGGGTAGCTTGATGTGCTGGCGTCTGTACCTATAAGAAAATATTAACGATGTCAAAACTGATGCCGAAAATATAGTCTTTAGAATTTATGTCTGTTTGCCTGTTTGTCTGGATGTAGATTGACGCAAAATTTATTATTAAATTATTTATTATTAAATTTATTATTTAGATTATTATTATTAAATGTTATTATTATTAATAACTATTAATATTTTTTGTTCAAACAACATGCAGTAATTTTTTCGTATCGTAAAACTGTCGGTGTATCTTTCCACTGCGGTCGGCAGCTTGTAGCGCTTTGTGAGTGTATCGGTGCATGGATTCTACATAGCTCGCTAAGAACAGGTTTATGCTGGGAATGTTTTTGTTGTATTCGTATGTTTTTTTGTTTGTTTTTATATTATATTTGATTACGTGCTTATTTATTTATTTAGTTTTTTAAGTATACAAATTATGTATTAGGTATGTTGAAACTGTTTGTACTCTCCGTCACTGGTCCTTAAGGGTTCATTAGAAAACCAGCGTCAGACAGCATCTGTCTGGCATTAATGCTGAAATGAACCTTTTTGGCGCAGCCATGAGGCACATACTATTGTTTTTAAAACATTTTTATTTTTATTTTCACTGTGTTATTTGTGTTTTGTGTTTCACGAACTGTGTCCAAATAAATGTTTTTCTTTCTTTCTTTCAAAAACGGCTGAACGAATTTAGATGAAATTTGGCACACAGATAGTTTATAACCTGGATTAACACATTGAGTAATTTTAATAGGTAGTACGTTCTCGTGGAATATTTTCCGACAACCACGCGGGCAAAAGCTGGTATACTTAATAAAAATGGGGAAATCCTTTCGGACACATGGCTTCTAACTAAATATATCTTTATATCTTCCTCAGGCTGCTTTGCAAAAGCATTCGAGCGAATCCCTCGCTCAATGGCGTCATCGCTGGTGGGTGAGCTGAGCGCGACCCCTTCAATGACTGGTTCTCTTACCGAGGGCACTGGGCCTGCGGTACCTCCGATGCAGCTCATGCATGTACTGGAATGTACTGTGGATATCAAGGAGACTGATGCTAAGGTAGGTTTATTATATTCGCCAGAAAAAAATAGTCGGTCGATAGTCAGTTTTGATTAAACGAACAAATTAGTCTCGAAAGTAGGTATGGGCGTTATTTCACGTCACTAGTTACAATAACTGCTACGGGGCATGTAGCCGAATAACTAGTTTCCGAGTCACACATAAACACGTGATTTTTGTAACTAGTTATCAATGCAGTGATCGAATGAAAAGAGTGAAACGAAAAAAAAGTACGTTGCGAGCGCATGTTGTTTCTTTCGCGCGTAATAAATAACTTTAGTATTTCGTTTATAATGTAACTGCTTATGTAGCTACAAAAACTTAAAGCTAGGTATGTAACGTATTACGTAGGAATCATTTATATTTTCGTTTCGCAAAAAACTAATTACTAAAACTTCGATAGAATCACCGTGTTGAATCACCGAATAGAATTTGAAAAATAACTAGTTACTAAAGTTACTAGTTTTCAGAACCGGTGACGTCCTCGAAGTCACTAGTTACGTTACGTTCCGCGAAAATCACGTAACGACCCACCCCCCAGATATAGATAGACCTAGATAACGCAAGTATAACGATCTGTATGAAAACCAAGCGTGCCATTTTTTGACTACCTACTATGACGTCACAAGCACTAGGAAACGTTATTTTTTATATTTTCTCTTCGCATTTGCACAGTTTTTATAATTTATAACAGCGCAATTAACCATTTTCAGTTTTTTTACTGATTTTTTCTATCTATCGGGGGCAGTATAGTATCAATCATGTCTAAGGGGGATTTCACCAATAAAACTAAACGCGATCAGCACATAAACCAGGTTTAGTAGCTGTCAGTATCAATAATTTGCTTTGGAATATTGACACTGACAGCTCTTGAACTCGGTTTAGATGTGCTGATCGCGTTCAGTTTCACCGGGAGTGCCGACAGAAGTGAAAATTTGTACACGATCGCCTTGGTGGAAGAAAAATACTTGTATAGAACATTGGTCCGTAACCTTATCTAAATAAAGAGCACAAACGCGTTTACAAAAAAAAATACTTCCAGAACCTTTAAAGTAAAAATACTTGCATAGAAAATTGATCCGTAACGTAATATAAATTACGAGCACAATCGCGTTTACAAAAATGAGGTGTCGGTAACGGTGTCGCATCAAGTTCAATTGTTTTTTCCCATCTCAAAAATGCCCAACGCACCTAAAGAATTTTTCACATCAAAAAAGGCCTCTTTACGTCAACTATAATTTTTTTTATTTCTTTACAGGGTACATTCAGCCATGTGCCGAAAGAGCGGCTCGGGTTTAAGCTGCGCGGTGGCATAGACAAACAAGTGACCATCAACGTAAAACAAGTCACCAACAACATACAGCCCGAATCTGATGATCCACAGGTAACAAATCATTTCTGACTTCTATAAATAAATATTTCATCCATGAAACACATGATGTATGTATGGGTCTGTGCATGAAGTTTCTTGCCGGCTCTCCCCCATAAAACATTTTGATTTTTATTCGACTTCAAAAAGAAGGAGGTTCTCAATTCGACTGTTTTTTGTGTATTTTGTTACGCGATTACTCCGCCAATTATAAATTGATTTTAATGATTATTTTTTTGTCTGATTTAATTAGCTTCGGTAATTTTTGAATTGGCTTCAATAATACGTATTTTTCCACTTAGTCTATGTGGATGATGTTATAGTTCCTGTCACTGTTATTTACACAGCACAACAAAAAAGTGAAAAAAATTTTTTACAAAAAAAAACAACCGACTTCCAAAAAAATACACTACAAAGTGAAAAATAACTTTAATTTCGGAAGTCGGTGTCTTGGGTTTTGTGTTTTCGTTTTTTGCCACCGACTTCCGAAATTAAAGTTATTTTTCACTTTGTAGTGTATTTTTTTGGAAGTGGGTTGTTTTTTTTTGTAAAAAGTTTTTATTTTTCACTTTTTAGTTGTGGTACCTACCTACCCCACACACATTCGAATACCACTACCTGCTACCAGTGTTAAGAACTTATCATATCATCTACATACTAAGTAAGAAAAAAAATACGTATTTTGTAGCTAACTCAAAAACTACCCAAGCAAAGTTAATAAAATTTATATGGGACCAATTTGGGAGCATACCCTTACAAACAAAAAAAGAATTTTCAAAATCGGTCCACAAATGACGGAGAAATCGGTGGACATATTCCATCGCCACTTACTCAACTATCTACTTTAACTTTATGTATTCTAAGTTGATTATTGAGTGACCATTTGTAATAAAAACGTTCTAAAACATTTGCTTGCAATGGAATTCGAACTTTATCATAAATAAAATTGAGTTTGTCGTTCCAAAACCTGATAATTATATAAGATTCTCAAATATAGTTAGGCATATTAAAAAAGGTTTACCTTTGTACATTTCGGCCAGTGTTTTCGCTTTCAAGGAAACAATGAAAATGATTCGACAATAACCGGTTTTATTTTTGTTTCAGTCGACCTACACTGGAGGATTATATATAGAGCGCTGCTTCGGTATCCTTCTTGCTCCCGGTAGGAGCGTGAAGCATTCAGACATGAGGTTACTCGAAATGGTAAGAAATACCTTACTTTTCAAATCTTTTAGTTGCCTACTAAGCCCGGTTCGAAGGAATAAACTATTCCTCATGTGAACGACATAGTTTCGATTTCGGGTTCGATTATCGCACGAAAAAAATATTTGTTTGGCTCACAGATAGTTGTACAGCTTGTCTAGTTTGAAATGACGCGCTACTACCTCATTTTACGTACTAGCCGCGGCACCGTGTACGTTAAATGCGGTAGTGGGGCGCGTCATTTCAGACTTGACAAGCTATACACTACACTCATATACGTGTGTATATGAGTGTAGTGTATAGCTTGTCAAGTCATACAACCACAATCATTCACTCCATCTACTGTGTTAAAAGTCACTGTAAACAAATAGAAAAGTCACGGTTGTATTTCATAAATTGAAGCCGCAAAATCTCCAACTCCTAATATACAGGTCTGCGTACCTAGTTTAGGAGCCCGGATAGCTGACTATAATTTTAAACTTGGTAGTACAACCCTCTGTTTCCATATGCTATGTACTGTGTTGTTGTATTTAATATGTACAGACCTGCGAATCAGGAAGAGATTTTTTTATATAAATGCTTATAAAACTCATTCTTCTTTCAGGTAAGCGGGTCATCAGGCGGTTCCGGTTGCTCAGTATGTGCACTATGGAACGCTGGGGAGTCTGCCCTAGCTGCCTTCAATGTTGCTAGTGGTGACGGCGCTCCGGCGTATATGTCACTCGCACTGGATCTCGTTATTAGAGGCATACCGGATCCTTTGAGGTGAGGTCTTTAATTAATAATAATAGTTGTATTATTTAGTAATTTGTTTGTAATTTAAACATTTAAAAATAATCGAGGAATAACATTCTTATTGATAAAGAGAACTCTGTTTTGTTTGACAACTTATCTACCCTGCAGGTTGGTCATCGAGACTCCTGTCAAAATATTCCCGCCTACGGAGAGGTTCTGGTATTATTCAAAGAGGCCACTTGTGCAACAGTTTTATATCAATCTGAAAGAGGTAAGAACACATTGCTTTCACCTTCTATACCTTCACTAAAACATTTATTACCACCACTATAAGATTTTTTTTACCATAGTGTAGCGTTATTTTACATTACTTTCATACAAGTAAAAGTACCATGCCATTAACTATTGACATAACTATAAATTTTTACTCAAAAGCCAACACCCCCGACCCTATTCACCATACCTTGTTTTACCTGCATATACTTGCGATTTGCTAGTGCACACAGCGTTTTCAATGCTCTCCTTAGCGCCGAGGCTTGAAAATCCAACAGTGAGTCTTTTCGACCCGCTGGGTTGCACTCTGTTGGATTCTCAACGGTCGGCTCAACATCGAGAGTTGAAAATCCAGTACGCGATAAAATCCCGCCGCGATATTTTTACGTCCGTGCGTACGTGAGGTAAATGTCGCTTTAATAGGGATGTTGCCTAGGTAAAAAAAAAAAACTATTTAGTCCGTCTTTCAGATAATAATAAAAAATTAGACACGTATTTTTTGCTTTACCATATTAATCAAAAATAACTTAGAAAACACGCATTCAAAATGGGGAGTAGGGGATCGCTACGTCACAACTCAGTATAAAATCTAGCAAAGAGTGACGTCATGCCTCATTTTAACTCAATGTATCGCCGTAATCTTTTGATTACGTCAAAAAATAAAAATGTTTCCAATATTTTATTATTAATCTAACAGCCGCAAAAAAATTTGGACACTGGCCTATTCTGAGACCGCGTCCTTTACATGAATATAAAATAGTCGCGCGATCATTCAAGCCGCGGTGGTACCTCAAAATACATCCAAAAAGATTGCGTCGATCTCCATTGGTTAAGTTAATTTCATTCAAAATCAAAATCAAAATCAAAATATTTTATTTCACATAAACCTACATGGGCACTTATAAAACGTCAGAAGCTAGGTGCACGGTTCCAATTGGTCGTTTCCTATGGAGAAGAGCCGGCAAGAAACTCCACGGTTACTCTTTTAAAAATAATTGGCTTTTACAATACTTTCAAATAACAGTGTTTCTAGGTATGGGAGGACAGTGTAGGTCTTTCCATAAGTACCAAGTACTTAACAAAATAGAAAATGGTCAACAGGTCTACAATCCACTAAGCCTACAGCGTTCTCACATTCACAAAATATGTAGAAAAGAATCTATACAAAAAAAATAATTAATTAAAAAAAAAGTAAAAAACCTATTTTAAATAAAACGCAATTATATGATTGCTATTACAACTGTAATCAATCTGAATAATTATCATGTCCACAAAAGCCACAAAAAAAAAAAGTATATAATGTCAAATAATAGAATAGTAAATATGTCAAGGGCGAATGTAAAAAAAAATAAAGATTTAAATAAACATGGTAATTTGGGAGCAGTTAATAGACTCTTACTTATTTATGCCGTTAATGAGGTACCAGGGAAGCCACATGTGCAGAAGGAATTATTGCCAAATTTCCTTGTCTCCAACGTGGTCTTTAATTTTATAATACGCTTTCTTGATAAGGACACGTTTGATGTGGGTTTTGAACTTCCCATCGCTAAGTTCTGTCACAGACTTTGGCAGCTTGTTATAAAAGCGGATACTGTTTATAAGAAATGACTTGCTTGTTTTAGTTAATCTAAATTTGGGTATCACAATTTCATGTCGACTACGTGTATTTATATTATGGAAATCGCTTCTTATTTTGAAAAGTCCTAAGTTTTTGCGAACATACATAATACTTTCTAAGATATAAAGTGAAGGCAAAGTCAGTATATCAATTTCTTTAAATTTGTCTATAAGGGACTCGCGAGGGCCCATTTTATAGATCGCGCGGATTGCCCTCTTTTGTAAAATGAAAATTGAATCTTCGTCAGCTGCCGATCCCCACAGCAGGACGCCATAAGACATAATACTGTGGAAATAAGCAAAGTATACTAACCTAGCTGTGGCTATATCAGTCAACTGCCTTATTTTTCTTACTGCATATGCAGCTGAACTTAATCTACCTGAAAGAGTTCTAATATGGGCGCCCCATTGTAATTTTGAATCTAAAGTAATTCCTAAGAATATAGTTTCCGTTATTGCATCTAGTTTTTTGCCATCAAGTTTTAGATTTAGACCTACTTGAGGTACATTTGGTAATGAGAACCTAATACATTTCGTTTTGTTCGCATTAAGTAAAAGATTATTAGCTGCGAACCATTTTGAAAGTACGGCCAGACTATCGTTGACATGTAATACATCTGTATCTTTCCTGTCTATTTTAAAAATAAGAGAAGTGTCGTCAGCAAATAGAATTATATCTGATAAGTTAGTCATCATGTAAGGAAGATCATTTATATAAACTAGAAATAAGAAAGGGCCGAGAATTGAACCTTGAGGCACGCCCATTTTCACTAGAGACCCCGAAGACATCGCCCCATTAACATTTACTCGATATTCTTCTCCTAGTCAGTAGACACACTCGGCCAACTCCAATACGAGGTCGCAAGTATCGAGACTTCAGACGAGCTGGACCGCTCGCGCCTGAACTTGCCGCTGTCCCTGTCCAGCTTGCTGCCGTCGCCGCTGTCCAGTGCGCCCGCGCCGCCCTCGCCCTCTGAGCCGGACTCCGGTATGTACTGGTAAAATGAGGCAGCATTTTATGAGGTGGCGGGTCTTAAATAAAATGCTTAGACAGGCTTTGTGGACCACATTTGTGGAATGAAATTGTTTATTCTGTCGATCTGTCAGGATATCGAAATCACTTTTACACGTCATATAAAAAAAAAATAAGCTAGATGAGTTCGGCGTTTCTTATCTGACTACTCTGAGAAGAAAGGTCGAAACAAACTCAGAGGTCGCAGTCTCTTTTAAAGTCCAGACATAATCTTGGTCAGGCCATATGAGGACCATGTAGATTAATGTCTGAAATGGTATTTTGAGGAAATAACCACACAGATTTGAGTGGACTTGTCCAGTGAGTGCATTTGTCAGTAATCGTGGAGTTCAACTCAGAACTTAAGGAGCTCAACTCGACGAACAATACCAAAGAAAGGACATTTTGGGTAAAGTCGAGATGGTTAAAAGAAACTCACACTAGGGCCTCTGTAATGGACCCGCGGGGTAGATAACGGCCCGATCCCTCTTAAAAAGAAGATCTCTGAGACCAAGCAGCGGAAACATAAGCTGGTTATATGTACGCACCGCGGATATTTACTTCGAATTTGGTTGCATTTAGGTCTGCTAACGAGAAACTTACAAAAACTTGAAGGAGACTTTTCAGATGATTATATCATGTGATTGCTTAGCATGAAATTAACCTAACCAATTCCTTTCAGATGGCGATGAACCTCTACTAAGTGGAACCGGAGAAGTATCAAAAGATTGTGGAGAAGATGTACTTGTCAACTGGGCTCAAGTACTGAGGAGGTAAGATGCAGTTTTGTACTACTTCTTCCTAGCCTTTCTCGGCTTGATAATCTTCATCCACTAGCTTTTATCCTTTGTTCATAGAAACAAGAACTAAATATGGTTTATTCTTAATTTGACCTCTATTTACATGTTTGTTTTATAGTTGGACTGGACCACGTCCACGTGCGTTGAACCACTTGGTACGCGTCGGTGTGCCCGAAGCGTTACGAGGCGAGGTGTGGCTGCGACTTGCTGGGGTCGACCAGAATGACAAGCTGATGGAGACTTACAGGACGCTTATAAGCAAGGTGATTTACTTAAATTATAGGATGCTTATAAGCAAGTTGATTTACTTAAATTATAGGACGCTTATAAGCAAGGTGGTGTACACACAGCTACACATCAAGCTATATATTTCCAGTTTATGCTGATCTCGCATTGTATAGGATGTCCGTACAATGCTTGCTCAGCTTATACTGGAAATGTATAACTTGATGTGTAGCCGTGTGTACTTAAATTATAGGACGCTTATAAGCAAGGTGAGTTACTAAAATTTGGCAGAAAGGCTTGGTAAGAGTATTGGTCTGTTGAAACTGGACCATAATTTGAAAAACTTAGTACCCGAAAGCGTAGCGTGCATGGGGCAAGATGGACCCACGATTTGGTGAAGTTCGCAAGAATTCGCTGAACGCTGGCAGCGCAAGAACGTTTAAGGGAGGCTTATGTCCAACCATTGACGTCTTTTGACTGTGTCATGATCAGTGATCGGAAATAGGTGAGCTAATATACCTAAAGTACAAAGAACAGAGACAAAAAAAAGTTGAGACTTCCTTACGACAAAAATATTTTTTCGGGACTAATGTCGGGGTTTCGGGACATCACTTGTCTGCCATTTACGTTTTTTTTTTTTTTTACATTTACCTTGTTAGTTGTATAATTATTCAAGCTGGTATGTAAATTACATAAGCTTCCGTGCTTACTTACATCGTTCAAACGAAGATAAGGAGATTACCTTTATTTTTTTTAACAATAAAAATTTGCATGATTTTTTTTGACTCTTTTTTTAAACAGAAACAGGTAATGAATTCGATAATCGTTTTACTTTATTAATTTTAGTTGTACTTAAATAATGTTCCGAAACTCGGGACATTAGTCTCGAAAAAATATTTTGTCGTAAGGCGTCTCCACTTTGTCTCTGTTCGTTTTCGAACTTTAGGTATTTTAGCTCACCTATTTCCAATCACTGGTGATGATGATAAATTGAGTATTTTCCGTCAAATCAGATTCATGATTCTAACATCGTATTTCTGCGTTATACTAAACCAAACCTTTCATTTACAGGACTGTCCCTTCGAAGCAGTGATCCAACGCGACATAGCCCGCACGTTCCCCGCACACGACTTCTTCCGCGAAGCTGGTGGCTTGGGACAAGACTCGCTACTGCGGATGGCGAGGGCGTATGCTGTGTACGACCATGAAGTTGGATACTGTCAGGGACTCAGCTTTCTAGCTGCCACGCTGTTGTTACATGTGAGTATATTCAGAGAAAAAATACAATGGTAATGGGCACTATAAATCAAGATTTATCTTACTAAGATTAATAAGCTATTTAATTAAGTATTCTTCTTTGTCCCGCTGACCAGCAATACCTACGCAACGAGTTTTTCTTTTTCGAGACACAATATTGACCGGTTCCTAAGTAATTGTTATAAAACTGGTGTCCTTAGAACGGATCAAGAAAACAAATATTTTTACAGATTTTAAACATACTTTCACACACAATAGAATTGATAAGTTTCCGATTTAGTCAATCACTAGCGTATATAATAAATGACTTTTTGCACAGCACGATGTTTTCTTGTGATTGAGTTGTACGTTGCATTCTAAATGCACGCTGTGTTTGATGGCATAAGGTTTATAATTGATTTTCTAGTACGTTCTGATTTATGAATTGCAAGTGTGAGCGCGACTTCGTATTTATTGGGTTTACTGATCTGAAAATGTAGTTGTGGCGACAAATTGGAGACATTGGGTTTCCATACATTTTCAACTACCGGGCATATCTCCTTCTTTCTTATATCTATGTGCGTGACAAATACCGACAAGTATACATGGTACACACGGCTACACATCAAGCTATAAAATCCAGTATAAGCTGACCTCGCGTTGTACGGAAATCCTATACAATGCGAGATCAGCATAAACTGGAAATGTATAGCTTGATGTGTAGCCGTGTGTACCAACTCTACACATTTCTTGCTACGTGTTACTGATTTACGATATTGTATATTATTTGCAGATGCCAGAAGAACAAGCATTCTGTCTGCTAGTCCGGTTGATGTACGGATACGGACTACGTGAACTGTACAAAGACGGCTTCGAAGCTCTCTACATGAGGTTACATCAACTCGACCGATTAATGGAGGTAACAATAATTTTAATGACTCACTCTGATTCTAGGCAAAAATTTTAGGTTTTTTCTACTATTATAGGTTTTAATATGAATGTGGATTGTAATAAGAGTACGGGAAATAAAAAAAAACAAGGCATGGATTTTGTGGCTGAAAGGGATGATTACTGACTACTGAGATGATGGCGAAAATGATTCAATCTGCCTAGTCTTTTCCCAAATATGTTGGGGTCGGCTTCCACTCTAACCGGATGCAGCTGAATACCAGTATTTAACATGGAGCAACTGCCTATCTGACCTCCACGACCCAGTAACTGGGTAGTACGATACCCCTTGGTAAGACTTTCGTGCTTCTGACGACCCGTGACGACTGTCAAAGTTCCACGAATGACTGCCGGGACCAACGGGTTAAAGTGCTTTTCGAGGCACGGAGTCTCGGTATGTAAAGATGGTCATCTATCTACGGACCAACCCCGGCAAGAGTAGCTTAACCTGTTGGTTCGACCCGCGCGGCTGTTATTTACTTAGCCACGAGCTCCGTGAAAATGATTGGATGAACATAATATTCACAACAACCGTAAGCACTTCGCTGGTGCGGCGAGAAGCGCCAACAGCATGCTGGCCGCGCTCGCGGGAAGACTTGACTGTGCCATCATGACTCACTGTTGTGAGCGGCACGTGGCGCGCTTGGGAGTATACAATTTATATTTCCAAGCGTGTTATGAGTCGCTTTCTTTTTAAATTGAAATCACATTTTAACTGTAATTTATGACGAAAAATGCAATGTATTCTGATTTGTTTTTAATTTTTAATTTGAGTTTTAATTTTGATTGTATTTTAATTTTGATTTTAATCTTATTTTTATTGAATTTTACATTATTTTATTTCAATTCTATTTTAATTTTATTTGTAAATGTGTATGCCTATCTAAATATGAGTCCATGTTACTCGAAATAAATGAATTTGAATAACCAACCAACCACCACCAACCTCGACCCCTGTTATACAGGTTGTCCTAGGTCAGGAGTCGAGACCTCATTGATGTAATGGGAATAAATTAAGATTACTATTATTCTGCACCGACCCCAAATATTTTACAGAGGTCATAAATATTAGCTAACAAAACTCGTTAGCTAATTTAATTTAGATATCGAATGACCGAAAACAAAATTAAATTTCACCCTGTATACTAATAAGGGCTGGATGATGATGGCAACTATTAACTTTCTTAACATTTCAACTGTAGGAACAACTAACAGATCTGCGCGCTCACTTCCAAGAGTTGGGCGTGGAGCCTCACATGTTCGCGTCACAGTGGTTCCTCACTGTGTTCACAGCGCGTTTCCCCTTGCAGCTGGTAAGTTACTCTGCTATATTTTTTTCACTGGTACAGCGTCTTAATATTTGTTTGCTGCACCGGTCGACGTTATTACGTCGGCGCCGGCTGTCGCTGAAAACCAGCGCTGGGACTCTGTCTTGCATAGGGTCGCAGCATAATGCTGAGTGATGGCCGATTTGCGTGGATGTGACTATTTTTTGTATTTTAAAGTCTTTTTTGCGTCATGTTTACCGCAAATAAACGTTTTTTCTTTCTTTCTATACAACAAATTTGACATTTGAATTGGGACTTGCACTTTAGTTGCATAATACACTTTCAATCACAACGCGAGAGTTTTGAAGTATATTGCTAATCACAATTGATTAGCATTATACTTCAAAACTCTCGCTTCTTAGGGTTGAAAAATTCGTCTGCTCAACAACGTTAATAACGCAATGAATGTTGTTGAACTGTCAAAATGAAAGCAATTGCTACTGTTAGTGTGTTACGCAATAACCCCGCTGAATGGTAAAATAAAAGAATGCGAAAACGCCCATACAATGTCTTACAAAATGAAATATTATAAATTAAAATCTCTCTTCGTGTATGTCTGAGTGACCGCGTTATTCTTCTTAACTGCGCAACGGATTTTTATCCTGTTTTCACTATCATTTAGAGCATTTATTTCGTTAGGTTTATGTGTATAATACATTAATGTTAAACTTACACTATAAAAATGGCAGTGGCACTCCGGGAGTGCCGACGGATGTGAAAACTTGAACAAGATCGCCTTGGTGGAAGAAAAATACTTGTATAGAACATTGACCCGTAATGTGATATAAATAAAGAGTACAATCGCGTTTGCAAAAATGAGGTGTTGGTAACGGTGTCGCAAGTTCAATTGTTTTTTCCCATCTCAAAAATGCGCCTAAAGAAGTTTTCACTTCAAAAATAAATCTCGATGTATTGTCAAGTCGTAAAAACTTCACGAAGCAAGGGTGGGTCGCCATTTCAAAATAAAACCATGGCGATGTAGGCGTTGCATTATAAATCTTAGGCCATTCTCACACGGAGTGACAGCAACTCAACCTAAACTGGTTGGCAACGGCCGTTACCAACTGCGATGCAACTGATACTCTCACATTGTGCAACTCAAGTTGTACCTATCAATTTTAGTCATTTCATCATTCATTAAGACACTGTTCACGAGATAACGCGCCAATTTTATAAATAGTTAGAGTAAATAGCACGTAAAATTTTATTGGAGAGGCAACCGGATGGCGAATGATAATCTGGGTCTTGAAGTGATACCGAACCTCCCCGTACCGTCCGAATGGACCCCAAATGGACGGGGGCGGAGATATGGGATGGCGGCAAAATATATATTTTTTGACATGGCATTCAAAATATAAGCTGTGATAAGTGCAGTGAATTTGTGTGTATCAATGTCATTCGGTTGCCACCCCCAACATCGTTATAATTGAAATAATGTCTTACGCTATAATGTTATGACGTTTGAGAATACAAGCATAATGTTATGACGTTTGAGAATACAAGCATAATGTTATGACGTTTACTTGATACAAAGTATAATTATAGGTATACCACATCTTGGACGTGTTCCTCCTCCAAGGCATCGACACGCTGTTCCAAGTGGCGCTGGCGCTTCTGTCCCGGTCGCGCAAGGATCTGTTGTCACACGACTTTGAAGGTGTACTCAAGTATTTTAGGTAAGCATAGTGTTTTAAAACACTAGTGAAGAAAATCATAGTAAGGAAACTGCCATGTCCTAAAACGAATAACTCGTTGGCTTAATGTGACATCCACCAAACGCTATTTGATTTGTGTGGTCGATGGCTAGTCCCAGTAGTGGGAAAATTATAGCCTGATTATGAAAAAGGTGAAGGAAATCATGAAACCGCCGCATCCTAAACCAATAACGTGGTGATTTTGTAAAATACAATAGACGTGGATATATTTAGTAACCTGTTCCGTAGAGAGCGCTGACCAGTGGCGTGCCTAGGGGTCAAAATTAGGGCAAGCCGACAGATTTTTACGAAAAAAAAATCTGCCAAGTGAGGGATTGACTTATTTTCATTTATGTTGTTCATGGTATAACATTATTATAATTTTGGTTAGAAAACCTTTCAAATGCGTAAAGTTCTACATATTATTTTAGGCACGTAATTGTCATAAGCGCCATCTATCGCCACGAATGCGCGTAGCCGAACCTTTTTACCATAATTCATATTCGCTTGTCTCATGCAAAATTTTTGAATCAAAAGCCACTAGATGGCTCCCATAGTATCGATTGATAATTTTAACATGAGATATTACCTACCTAAACAAAATTTTATAATTTATCATAATCATAATGACAATAGCCAACTCTAATCTTTATTTCAAAACACCTATGAAGAATCTCTTCGATACGAACATTATTGTTTTGTGATCTCAATGAGATGTAATAACATAAAAGGATGGTTCATTTTTCAGTGGTTTTCCAAAACTACATTGCCATAAAAACAACACTAGTCATATGTTTTCATAGCACCAGCTACTAGTACCTAGGTACATAAGTTTGTGTAATAGCCAATCGAATGCCTATTTCAATCTATTCTTCGACTGACAAAAATACATGTTTTTTTTCCGAGAAATGGGTACCTACAATAATTTGAGGTTGGTTACGGTGAAGTAAAGAATTACTTATTGTCAGAAAAATCAATATAAATACCTTTACGAACACAGTTTCCGAATTCCCATTTTGATGATAAAATTACCTTTCCGAGTAACAATTTCACACACTTTAGTCCTTCACAAGGAACAATTGTATGCGTTTCCGAATTAATTTTAATGATAAGAAACTTTTTAATCACAGCAAAAACTAATCACAATTCACAACACTTAAATTCACAGAAAATGAAAAAAATACAAAGCAAAAAAAATGCGCCAATAGCCGCTCAAAACAAATTTGAACAAATTTGATTTAAACTGTATCATTCTATAGAAAATCACGCATTGCGCAGCGTCTTGCAACGACATAGGTACTTGCCTTACTCCTATTATACAAAATCAAATACACGATTCGTTCCATTCATAAAAAATCTAAAGCCGGGCTTAAAAATTAGAACATTTTGCGAAATGAGTACAGTAAGCGCTCAAAAGTGCATGAGCACGCTAAGAGTCATATTGCTGTGAACACGCGGTATAGCTTGTACATTTGTATGTGTAAGCAACACGATACACACACCACAGATAACGCAGTTTTGTTCTACACGAAACAACAATATATTTCCGTCGCTTTAAACATGCTAGCACACACGCACTATGCGCGTGAACTTGACCAGTTAATGGCATTGCTAAAATTCGATAGTAACTTAACAAGTGCAGATAGCAGAAAGCGTTAAGCGTTGGTATGGAATTCAAACTGCCTCAGGTTCTAATCTCGTAAAACACAGTGCGGTTTTTTGCAAATATTATTATTTTTGTTTTCGATAATAATATTTTTTAAATATTGCTGCTTTTTTATGTTGTTATTGCAATAAAGGTTTTAGAATAAAAAATGCGTGATATATGATAACAAAATTAAAAAAATATGTTTATTCGTTATATTTATTTTACATAAGTTAACACACTGCTACAATTATTTATCATTACTTCAGCTGAATAAGATGTGAAATAGATGTCAAGAAACTAGAAGCAGTTTGTATTATTTTGACATATTTAAATTATGAAATATTTTAAATTTTTTATGGATTTTTTCACCATAAACATTAAGCTTTGATCATGGTCGAAGTAATTAAGTAATAAATAAGAATATTAGACTACTTAAAATGTAAAAAACTACTTACAGAATAGGTAATTTTAAGGTTAAATATGGGCAGTTTGTTTATATTTTATTTGTATTAATTATTTTACATTTTATTTGACTTTAGTAAATATTGGTTGTTATTGAGGTTAAAGCTTAAGTATTCATTTTCTTTACGAAAAGAAGATTGAAACTAAACCTCAAATTTTAATCCTAAAATAATACTATTACTAAAATAATATTAAACAATTTCGGTATATCTGCAAGAAATACGACAAACACCCTATTGAAACGTGCTTAAAAAATTCGTTACCATAAATTCATGCAATAACGAATCTGTTGTTTATTAAGTTGGTACGGTCAATATTTTAAGGTCAAAAACGGTTTTCTAGCTGGTCTTCAGTGATGCAAGCCTTCAGAGTGCACGGCGAACGGTTCATAATGACGTGTTTTTAATAATTCAGCAAAATATCTCGTTGGTATGAAACCATTTGTTTCATTCACCATTTGACGTCGCTGCTACTCGATAATAAGCCCCTTCCTCATATCTCTTAACCCTCACAGTATTTCTCTAGAACAAAGAAAAACATTGTTTTTATTACACATAATACCTTATTATTTATTATTCACTAATCGAATTAAACCTCACAATGAATTTAAAACTTTAAAGGCATCTTCTGTCTCAACAATACCTCTGTTCTATCAACAATACCCTTGATTAAGATTTATGTTTAGTAAAATATGAAATATATAAATGATAACACTCACACTTAGTCCGGTTTCATTAGATATTCACTTCACTTTTACGCAGCGCAATAATATTCTCTGATCTGATCTGATCTCTTCAATATATTTTATGCCTGCTTTTTGAAAATAATAACCACAACACTGCGCTAAATACTCGTCACCAATATTATCCACGAACCAAAAAAGTTCTATTAATTAAATACTCGTAACAAACTGCATCTACCCCACAGAAATCGAAATAATTTACTTAGTTTTTTGTGGTCTACCTGCTAAACTTTAATATTTATGTGAACAAGACGAATGAAACTAAAAACGAATGATGATTATTGAACTAGTCATTGGTTGCAGACAAAGTGAGTGTGTGTGTGTAATGTGCGTGTCTACAGTATTGTAACAACTTATAGAAGAAGGTCGTAAGTCAAACCGAAGCGTCAGTCTATTGCTTTGTGAGATTGCTCATGGACTTTTGGTCGGTACTGTACATACTAATGGTACCAACAACGTTAACAATTTCTATGCGAAAGATGAGAGGTATGAAGCCTCATAAGAAGCCCCCTTGTGTAAGCGAGAAAGCAATGCAATGTACCACAGAATTGACGTTTTCATTCATCGATGCGATCTCGCGTCCTGCTTAACGCTATAGTGTTGAGAGTGAGATCGCAACTGAGATAGTTTGGCAACGTGCGTGATGAAAACAGCGCGGAATTTAAATATTATTCTTTGAGTACGGAAACCTGGCATCGTAGCTTCTAAAGCGCGCGGCTGATACGGTGCAGCGCGGAGTTTAATGTTATTATTCTTATCAATTCTTGCGACATGAATGAATGACTTGGTTGCTTTACGGGTGTAGTTTTTTTTTTTTTGGTGGGCTCATCTTAGAATGCAAGCCGGGCTTTTCGGCTTGTATGAAAGGAACGCCACTGGCGCTGACGTACTCTGCGATCAGTGCTCGGTGTGGAAACACGCCGTGTTCGGGTTCGCGACAAGTCAATCGTCATCCTGAGGATGCCTCGTTGAGAGGTGAAACACGTGTCGATTTATTTCAGGGTTTTTTATGACTCTTTAGAAATAGCTAAGCGGAACAGGTTACTCAATATATCTACGTCTATTGTATTTTATGATGGATTTCCGCAAGGTCACGCCTGAATCAATTAAGTAGCTGATTTTGTATTTTGAATAAATAAAAAAAAACTCTTGAAGATAAAGAAATATTATTATATTTTGTTCAATAGAGTAACGTTACCAAAGAAGTGCCGCGCTGAAGAGTCGTCTCGCCAGATCGTGAAGCTAGCGTGCAGCATCAAAGTGAAGCGGCTGCCCAAATATCAACAGGAGTACGAGAAATTTATTAAAGGTGAGCTTGATTTGAGTAAACATTAGTTAAAAACAGTTCTATGACAATTAGCTTTAGCCTAAAGATGATTTCTGGAAAATTATTATGTTGTTTGGATTGTTTTGTTGTTGACTGTTTGTAAAGAGCGGTGTACTAATAAAGATGCAAAACTCAAGTTTTAAGCGAGTCTGTATTATGTGGAACAGCTAGTATAGTACTATTTGTTTTCCTGTATTAATAAATTCTTAATAATTGATTATAATCTAGCCTTAAATGTAGACTAATAAGCAATTTAACTCTAACCAGCCCGTCCCATCCTTGATGTCCTCTCTCCGGTTGACGTCCTAAGCCGAGGTTCGTCCCCCACAGGGGGTGCCCTTAGCGAGCGTTCACCTAGTATATAAGCTTAGTTTGTAATGCCCCTGGCTGGAGACTTTAAGTATAGTAACTTAAGGCACCCACAGGAAAGCCCGGTTAAGTAGTCATGATCTCAGAGGTCAACTACGAGATGCCGTACCTAAAAAATAAAATAAAATAAACTTTAACTTATTATTTTACGTGATGGATTATGTTATAACTAATAATAGTGTGAATTTGCACTTTTACACAATTCTGTACTTTCTTGGGGTCTGATAATTAATAAAAACACTTTGTTCATGAGTTGTATAGCACAGCATTCATTGATATTATAGCACAGCATTCATTTATACATTACACTAATTCAAATATAGTAAATAAAACGCATGATTTTCTTTGTTTCCGGTCTTTTGGCTCCCCTTCAACAATTCTAATTGTTGTAAAAGAATTTCTGCCCTTGCTTATTTGATTCTTTTGTTTCAGAATCCGCTGAAAAAGAGAAAATCAACGTTGAGCTTGAGAGGCTGAAAAATATCAACACACAACTACAACAGGAGAAAGAGTTGCTAGAAGCACAGTTAACAGAGGTAAGGAACAGAATGAAATTTGCTCATTATAAAAAATATTATTAACCAAGTCATACGCATGCATATGCAGGGTGAATTTTTGAGAGGTATGCGTAACGTCATGGTGGCATTTACAGCGCCACGCAAAAATCCCGCATCGCGCAAGCCGCGCGGCTAGTATATATACAACGTCCCGACATCAACCGTCGAGTAGTAGCCCACCCCTCTGGGCGGAAGATCCTCCCTTTTCTATAGACGATGAGAGAACTTTACACCCTGCTCTTCATACTTCTTTATCGTTAATAAATTATCATTATTCGCAGGCTCGTTCGTCATCAGAAGAGAGTCATAAAGAAGCGTCACACTACGCCGCAGTAGCGCGAGATTACCGCGAAATATGCGCAAGACTTGACAAACAGTTACATAACATGCAGGTCAGTTTTACTTTATCATATCGTAAATATTTGGTAAAAAGTCGTATATAGACAAACTATGTTCTTAATGTCCCTCGGCAAACCTCGTGTTTCGTCAGTCGTCGGATTTCTATCAGTTGCCCTTTGCACTTGGAGACCGAACGCTCTCAATCGACTTGGAAGTATATAGAGTTGTTAATACTCTTTTAATTTAATGTAATTTATTTAAAAGATGGAAGGAAAGCCGCTAAAGTCGCAGGCACGACAGATAGGAAAATAGTTTTACAGCTCTATATAGTTCACACGGAAATCAAAACAAAACAACAATAAAGTGCTTGGTTCTGAATTCAAATTATTATACACGATAAATCTAATAATTGTTGGACATGGAAATTAGCATTCGTTTTTATTTGGAAATCCGATGATACCCGAGGGACATAAAGAAAATAAAAATACTGTACAAACTTTTATGACACACGATTACTTACTCACGGAGTGTGTAACTAAGTATCATTTTTGGTTGCAGGACTACGTCAAGGACTGTGTGAATTGCAGTGTGAAACTTGCGCAAAAGGATAATAAAGAAGGTAGGTAATAAACAAACATAAGTCAAAAATGTAGCCAATATGTCTCAAGTTTTATCTTTACTGCAAAAATGGAAATCAAACTGTATTGCCTATTTAATAAAGTCCACAATTACTTGCAGAGACAGAACAAAAAGGCGATGACAAGGAAGGCTCGAGCGAGACGGAGGCGCGACTAAGGCAACGGGTGCGTGACCTTGAACTTGAACTCGCGCAGGTCAAACTCGCACATGTTCAGGCGCAGTGCAGTAACCAGGTAAAGAATTACTCAGCCTTGTATAGATAGATGGGATATTATGCTTAATTAGACACCATTGTAACACACATTGAAGTTTGAGAAGTTCCTACGGCGCTCCCTGTCTTGGCGACTCCCGATTACACTTCTTTTTTTCATGTGGTTAGTGACTAACCTGGTGTCAGAGTTTTAAAGCCGCCCATGGGCCTCGACTTGGCTTCACATGCCGTCGAGAAATATCTCTTAGGCATACCGGTTTCCTCACGATGTTTTCCTTCACCGTTTTTGAAGCAAGTGATAATTATACAATACACAAATGAATCCGAAAAGTCAGAGGTGCTTGCCTTGGGTTCGAACTCGAGACCTATGACTTGGCAGTCCAACGGTCACACCACTAACTAGGCTATCACTGCAATTCGATTACACAATCACAACCAAGTGGTTGCATGATTTGGCAGACTAAAACGCACAACATATTCTGTAAAAAGAAGCAGGAATTTGTGCCTCACGGCTACGCCAAATAGATTTTTTTTTTCTTTATTAACCTAATAGACTAATAAGTAAATTTAATTCTAACTTAATATTTTACGAGATAGATTATGTTATATCTAAGAATAGTGTCAATTTGCACTTTTACACAAGGTCAATTTCGTATCACTTTCTTAGGTTCTGATAAATTTATAAAACACTTATAGCACAGCATTTTTACTATTTATTATTAATTCACTATTTACACACTACACTAACTCAAATGGTTTAGTTCTCTTTAGCCTACGCACTAAGTCCGTGTTGTCTAACAGCTGAATTGCCTCGACATTCACATGTCGCCAAATAGTGAAATCAATTCTTGCGCTGACGTAAAATCTGCGTTTGACAATTTTCATTGATGAAAACACTCACACCATTTTTTGGGTCTTCAGAACTCCATCATAACCCAGAACTGGAATAGCAGATGTAGCCTAACGATAAACCTAACTGAATGTTTATTTCCCAGGAGCTGAGCCATCAACTGACAGTGGCTCTCAACGAAGTACAGGCAGCCGTCAATCAGAAGCAGTCCGTCGCGCCGTGGCTGGTGCGCACTCTTGGTAAGGAACAGCACATTTGCTACTAGTCAGAAAATCTTATGAATACACCAATTGTATACGGTGTAACCTCTCTATTTTGAGTATTTATAATGATGTTATTTCATTCAGCTTATTTTTCCTAATATTTACGTTATTTGGACAATACAAAATATATCCTATTCTGATTTTAATAAAGTTAATTTTGTATTAGAAATGGCGCGAATAATTGTACAGAGTATAGTGACAGCGTAGGACCCACAATCAATTTCTCGCAGCTTCAGTATTCTACTTTGGATCTCTGCTTTTACTGCGCAGTAGATAGCTTATTTCCAGGACAATAAAATTAAAGAATAAAGCGATATATCGCACTTATGGCCGAATCCCATAATTTGCGAACCGTTAATTGGTTAAAAATAAGACTCTTGTATCTTTATAGCTTTGCATAGTAGACCCTCCCATATGGAAATAGCTATCACAGGTAAAATTAGCTTACGAATCTATTTATAAGCCCAGTTTGGCAATAAAAACGCTACCATTGGTAAGAAAAACGATTCGTTGTTGTTTATAAGAACGGAACATAAGGCTGCCTGTCCACTGGAGCGGAGCGGAGAAAAGTGCCAATATTAACCAATAGGAGCGGTGCTCTGAAGCGGAGTTTAGATTCTATTGGTTAATATTTGCACATTTCTCCGCTCCGCTTCCTCGCTCTGCTCCAGTGGACAGGCAGCCTTAGAGCTTACACTACTAACTACTACTTTGACGTCAATAGAAATGAGTTTGAGTTGCTTTATTAAGGCAGTTCGTTATAGAGATGTTGACAATCGACTTTTAAATATAGCTGTTTGAGTTACATTTTATTTATTTTACTGTTCAAGTTACGAATCCTCCTGTGATTGGGAAACACAACGTTAGAAAAGGGGAAAACCAATGAATGCAGCCGTCAGTACAATTATTTTTTATGTTTTTGAAATCTTTGTTTAAAGGCGCTCCCTTACGAAGCATTCGCCTGTAATGTAATCCAAGATTCGATTTTGAGCATTACTATAATACAATTGGGTAATTGCCTAGGTAAAAAAAAAGAAATTCTATTTAGTCCGTCTTTCAGATAATAAAAAAATATTACACACGTATTTTTTGCTTTTTCATATTAATCAAAAATAACTTAGAAAACACGCATTAAAGTTGGGGAGTGGGGGCTCGCTACGTCACAACGTCGTATAAAATCTAGCAAGGCGTGACGTCATACCACATTTTAACTCGTATGTACCGCCGTTATCTGATGATTACATCAAAAAATAAAAAATACGTGTTCAATATTTTTTAATAATCTACAAAACAGACAAAAAAATAAATTATTGGACACAGGCTTATTACCTCGGTCTTCACTCTCTGGTGTAATGCTCGAATCTGTACTGTAATATTACAGGCGAATACTCTTGGTGAGGGACGGAGGGCCTGTGCTCACTGGCGGCACGGCACGCCAAGGGATTTTTATGCGACGAATAGAAATATAACTTAATAGTATGACAATAAAATTTAAATTTCAATGATGATGCCAAAGGACGTCGCGGCGTGCCTAAAGATACCGCGGCATCGTTGCCGTCAGAATTGCGCTTGCATGTAGCAACGTCGAACGATCCCCTGCCGTCTCATGCTGCCAGTGGGGTGGGCGCAGATCCTTAGTTTACACAGCATTATATACATTCCATAGGTAGTCCAAAATTAAACAGCATTAGACCGACTGTTTTTCAATTAATTTTCTGTAGTACCATTTCCCATAATTTCCAATTAATGCGAAAGCGTCAAGGTGGTCCGCCAAATTCAAATTTCCTTACGTTTTTTGCAATTTGCAGGTCAGTATCAGGTTGTATGTTGATCTGAATATGATTCGCGACCGTATTAAATGTTTATTTATAGAATTATAATCATCAATACAACTCTCTAAGTTCATGTAATCCCATTGAATGACTATTTCATAAAATCATGATATTTGAGGATTATGCTAACTTATGGAGTTGTATTGCTGATTCTCAGAATTATAATCCTGTAAAGCCATATTTGCGAATCATATTTTAATCAACATACAACCAGACACTGGCCTGCAAATTGCAAAAAACGAAAGAAAATTTGAATTTCGCGGGGTACCTTAGCGTATCCCCCTTAACATATTTTCTATTAGTTTTTTCCTACTTACATCTCTGTAACGACGTGTCCAATAATTTGTAAAAATATTGTTTGTTTTGCTTCGTTGTAGGTCATTAACCAGACATACCAAGTTACCAGTTTGGAGGTGATTGCGTTACCTATATAATATATGTGCTTAAGTACCGCTTATTGTTGTAGTTAAATATAGAACTAAGCTAGTGGTACATCTTGTTCAGCGATTACCGACCGAAGTGTTGGCCACTTACGGCCAACAATCGTCGCACATTCTTCAGCTTCAGTAAAAAATTGGCCGAGACTTTTCCTTCATATTTTTTCTTTAAATGCTCCATTTTAAGAGCAATATGACCGGTTCCTTTACAATCTCTAGTGCTTTCTCGAACCTGCAATCTAGAATCTGGCCACGCTAAGTCTGGAATGGAATAAATGGGCAACCCCAAAAAGATTTTTTATATGGTATAGTTTTACATCAGTCAGTTATGTCAGTTTCGGGGTTGTACGTAGACCTAATGATTTTGATATTTTGCCTTTTGATTTTTGCTTAATAGATTATGTGTAATAGACTATGTCGTACCTATGTTCTACCTCCATACGATAACAAAACTGTATCAAATCCACACTACATCGTGCTAAAGTGACTATTCTTTACCAGGAATAAATCAAAATAACCTATCAAAAACAAAAAGGCAAACAAAGTATCAAATTCTTTTTTCGTAGGACAGGATTGTGTTGCCGTCTATAGATTTTCAAATTCTACCGTTTTTTTTACTTATGCAGACTTAGCGTGGCCAGACTCTATCAATCAACTCAGGCTATCGCAGTCCACTGCTGGACATAGGGCTCTCCCAGGCTGCGCCACGACACCCTGTCCTCCGCCTTCCGCATCCAGTCAGTCCCAACCACTTTTTGAGTCGGTCCATCGTCGCTGGGGGGCGTCCCACACTACACTTGCCGATACGCGGTCTCCACTCCAGGACTCGTCTGCTCTACCGGCCATCGGTCCTTCGACAAAGATGGGTCCAGTCCACTGCCACTTCAGCTTGCTTACTCTGCAAGCTATGTCGATAACTCTAGTTCTTTTTCGGACAACTTCATTTCTGATTACGTCAAAAAATTTAGACTTTTACAATGTTTTAAACGCACACATCAAAGGGTGCATGGGACATCTCATTATTACGCTACTAATATTAGAACAAAAAATTGTTAACTTAAGGAATGGGAACTGTAGAAATTTGTGTTGGTGATAGTACCTATGTTTGTCTGTCTGTGTGTCTTTCCTAATGTATTGACTAACTCCCTTTCTTATTTTTTTCTGTCCTTTATTGTGGTTTGTTAGGGTTTAAACTGTATTTTTCTGTGTTCACGTATTTAAAAAAAATAAGCTACAAATTAAGACGCTATTCCTGGAATCAAAGTGACTTTATTTTTATGTTAAAATACTGACCTGTCACGTTATTCCAAAAAGGTTCCATCATGGAGGCGGCGCAGAACCGGCCCTCGTTCCAGACATACCTTCCAAATATAAATCCAGACCAACCAGCAACGCCACTACATAGACAAGGCTCATTCTCAGGCAACCAGGCCCACAGCCACGCGCCCCTACACCGTCGCGACTCAGAACCGTACAGTCCCGACGTCGTACGGAGGAAGAAAGACATTAACGCAACGAAACGACACTCCATGCTCGTCGAATCCAACCTTACCAAAGAGGTGAAGGAAATCAACCGGAGAAGCCATGACGTCCCGATCGTGAAAAATCTCTCGATGGGTTGACACCCCCGCTCACACACTCCGTTTAGTACGATATTATGAACGAAATGATTGTTATGTTATCTTTCGTATTATTTCGGTGTGAAAGAGTTTGTAAAGGAAACGTATGTTGTATGACACGCACGCTACGAGTGTACAGTTTTCAGCGCAAGTTGCTTAGCAAAATATCTATACGAAACTTGTGGCGCCGCGTGTACAAGTGCACATAACCGTAACACTAGTCATAATGTAATATAATCGAGCACATTATTATTGTTTACCGATTGGTTAGTATTCTAGATGTATTGGTTACCTTTAATGCCAGTATGTATTCCACAGACACGTCAAATTGAGTTCGCTCTACCATTCCAGTGATTAATTATAATATATGAATCTCTTATTCGAAGGGAAGGTATAATCGCCCATTTTGATATGAATTAGCAATTATTTATGTATTGATATGACCCAATATTGATATAATTTTCATTATCTGATTGCGTTTATGCAGAGTTCAATTCGGTTCGCAATACCAATAATAGCCAGTAGAATTGAAAAAAAATACAAGTATCCTAAATTCGAAGTTTAAATTTTTCTTCGATCGTCAAAATTCACGCCATAGTGAGTGCCTTCCGGTTTAAGTCATATTATAGACATTAAACAGGTGGCAGGGACATCAACGCGAAAACTGTTACCATGGAAACAGTACATGATTCTGAAACCGTTGAAATTTTTCGTCGGTTATTTTTTAAAAAATCAGCTGTTCCATACATTTTGACCACATACCTAGGTATTGCACTTTTCTATGAAACAGCAGATATTTTTTCTGTCGAAAAATTTCAACGCAGGGTTCAGAATCATGTACTGAATCCATGGTAACAGTTTTCGCGTCGATGTCCCTGCCACCCTGTATTTATTGAGTTTTTTCAGTATTTTTCACATATTACTAGCTACTCTCTTTCCATACTTCATCTCAAAAATATTAATTAAATATCAGAACAAAGCAATCCAAACCAAACCAAATATAACCAAGTTGACTGTGACAATATATTATTATCACAGTTAACTAGGTTTTAATGCTTTTGTTCCATAGAATACTTGTTTATAATCAATCTGCTGAATGCGTGTCATAGTTATATAATAGACATCTAGAACAGCCGAGATTTTTTATTTATGTTTTTTCATTTAATATACTGCCAAAAACAGTTCTACATTTACTCTTAGACTAGATTCCATACTTCTATAAAAATGTTGAGTCGCATCTGCATCTTAAACGACGATGCGACTCAGTTTTGGGAACACACTTAATGGTATTGACAACAAAGTTCAAATTCCATTGCAACCAAAATTTTATTTGGGGTCTTTTAATTACAATAAAAAATCAACTTAGACTACATAACGATAAAGTAGATAATTGATTAAGTGGGAATACATGTAAATTATTGAAGATTGCGTTTTCAACTATAGTGCAAGGTGTTATGAAAATGTATCAAAGCGATTTCCAAAATAAAAGGTTATGATTGCATAGTAAAAATTGGAGCAAGTAGACGAAAAGCATTTGAGGGACCTAAAGAAGTGAT
This sequence comes from Agrochola litura, assembly GCA_949152395.1. Taxonomy (NCBI): domain Eukaryota; kingdom Metazoa; phylum Arthropoda; class Insecta; order Lepidoptera; family Noctuidae; genus Agrochola; species Agrochola litura. Next base: position 21,096,331 of record OX424493.1, read on the forward strand.
CGATATTATTATATTATTTGTTTATTATTTTGGTTGTAATTTCTTATGAATATATATTAATTTAATTTACCGTTAATTGATAATTATTTTCGTTTGTTATAAAAATCATAGCTTTTAATAATCGTCATAGGGGTAACTGAACGTATTAGAAATTATATTGAAAAAAATAAAGGTGTAATAATTGTTTACGATGTAATTCGATTAATTATCTATAAGTGAAAGAGTATGTTATGATGTATTTTATAAAACCATATAAACATGAATGCTTTGTAAGTCTTTCGCTTATAGGAAATAGTAAAAATTTCGAGAGGCGGTCTTTAAAATATTTATTTAAAGTATGAATTATACTTTTGTTTACAATCGCAACAAATACTGTATTAAGAGCGTTTATACAGAAAGTGGGCAACATCGCAAATAGCTGTCAAATATTTCGCTTTTTTAATTAATTTGGCGATATTACTGCATGGAAATAAGAAATATGGCTAACTAGTGAACTAAAATATTGATTATAAAATGCAATAATCAATATCGTTTCACCGAATATTTAGTTTTATATGTAAAAAAAGTATTTGGAAACTTTCAAAATGCTTTTTTTACACCTAAAACGGTTACAACATCAAATTCAATGTTATAATTGCAATTCATTATTAATATTCTAGTTCGCTAGTTAGCCATATTTCCATACAGTAATATTGTCCTATTAATCAAAACAGGTAAATATTTGATAGCTATTTGCAACATTGCCAACTTTTTAGATGAACGCTCTTAACACATGCAAATACTACAGTGTATATTTGAATGATTTTTTTGCGTAGATCAACCAAAAAATAATATTGTTTTGTCCTTATTACATAGTGGAACATGTCCAACACGTTATAAACATATAAACTGCCATAAGATAGTTGTATAAATGTTGAAACAAAACTTTGTATGTCCTCTCCCTGAATATGTTTGTCCAATTTAAATTTTCATTGTTATTATGAAATGATGTGTATTTTAAACGTAGACAGAATTACTGACACAGTATCTGATATTATTGATGATACTCTGAATATATTTAAAGCTCAATTTACACTAAAGAAACAATATATCAGTTTCCCTTTACTTAAAAATGGTAGAAATTCATATAAAACGAAGTAAAAAACCACCCTAAACAATTGTAATGACATTCCTGTCTCATCCAGTAGGTAATTATTTAAAATTATGTGTAAATAATGTTACCTGTTTATCTAAATAGTAATCAAATGCAAAATATCACAGCGCTTATTTTTAAAAGTAAAATAATTTATGTTATGTTCATTGGAAGTTTAATGTATAAATTAAAAGATATCAAATAATACTTTATGCTGATATTCCTTCGACTCTATGGTATTAACGCTCGCTATGTATGTGTACTAACAAGATATGGGGAAACAATGAAATAGATGTAACGCTTTTGTGTAGGTAATATTTATACACTTCAAACCTCACAAACTCATAATTTTAAAGGAAGCCTTTTTTAGAATTTTGAAGTGATTTATAGAATAACACTTCAGGTTTCAATCAGTGCCCGGGTCGACGGCTCGTTGTGTTCCACGCGCGCCTCAAAGAGATGTCAGCAGAACTGACGGGGTCCGCTAGGGCCGATGCCTGCCGGGGTGGCGAAGAAATCCGAAAGGAAGATCGTGGCCCCCGGTAACATGGCAACTGAAGGAACACGGGTGGGTTTTAGTCAGTATGAGTCTGACGCGCTCTCCCGCTCCGCCCAGAGCGGAAGAAGTTATTTTATAATATCCCACCGAAAAAAAAAAGGTTGCAATCAGAGACATTTTACTGACAATAAGAGAAATGTATCGTATAAATGCCTATTTGAGCTTCAATGCAACACAATACATACATACATAAACTCAGTGTGAGTTTCTCCATGGGGGTGGACAGAAACTACAGAACGCCACCTGCTACGATCCTTACATACTCCTTTTGCCTCGTTTACGTTCATACATCTGGTCATACACGCACGCTGGTTGCGAGTACTACGCACCTGACCTTTTTGAAGAACTTCACCAATTAGGTCACTATACACGGTGGCAGACAGAAAAATTTCGCTGTTCCATACATTTGACTGCGTATATTGCACTTTTCTATGAAACAGCAGTTTTTTTTTTATATAACCGACGAAAAATTTCACCGTTCAGAATCATGTGCTGAATCCATGTAACAGTTTTCGCGTCGATGTCCCTGCCACCTGTATGTCTTAGGGCCCGGCGTTTCCATTCGGATCAGCCTTGTAAATACTTTTTATTACAATACGTGTAAATGTATTGTACACAATATGTTTCCCCAAATATGTTATTTCCTAATCTGTAGTTATCTTATGAAAATGTATTGTTTACTCATACTTTTAATGCTAGCTGTTAAGGCTTTTCGAAGATATTATATCGCAGCGTATATCATTTGATTGACAATAATATTTTGGTGTCCGTTATCTGTGTATTTGTTGATGTGCTGCAGTTTTTTTTTTTTGTATGTTGTTCCAATTTGTTGGAACTTACGAACTGTAGTGATTTTAAAAGGATTCAATTCGGAACGTTTCTGATATTTGAATTTTGTGGAATATGTAAGACACCTGTCCTACCACCGGCAATTACAAGAAGCGAGTAGAGTTAGCTACTAAAAACGAGTTGGCGAGTACTCGCTGGTATGCGTATGCACCAAGCGTGAGTCTCAGCGAGTGTTCTGCCGGCCAAGCGAGCGTCGCTGAGCAAGTACTCTGTGATAGTTCTTGTCGTTCCAACAAAGGAGTACAGTATTTATATTTTCTTAATGTCCCTCGGGAATCATCGCATTTCCGAATACAAACGAATGCTAATTTCCACGTCCATCAATTATTAGATTTATCTTGTATAATAATTTGAATTCAGAACTAAGTACTTTATTGTTGTTTTATTTTTATTTTTGTGTGAACTTTAGAGAACTGTAAAACTATTTTCCTATCTTTCGTGCCTGCGACTTTAGCAGCTTTCCTACTATTTTTTAAATAAATTACATTAAGTAAAAAGAGTATTAACAACTCTATATACTTCCAAGTCGATTGAGAGCGTCCGGTCTGCACCAAATGCAAAGGGCAATTGATAGAAATCCGACGACTGACGAAACACGAGGGACATTTTGCCGAGGGACATTAAGAACATATTTGTACTGTACTCGCCTCGGTGTGAATATTTAGCGATCTATTATTATTAATATATGTATCTCTTTTACTTACACGGGATCTACAATCTTTTGTACGTTTCTTGAGTGAAAAAAAAATAGTTGATAGCTAATCGCTTCCTCGTCAGCGGTGGGACAGGTATGAATAAATAATGATGATGTTCATTTGTTTTCAACAACACAGATAATTCTGTTGTTTTGTATGGAATGACGGGAGGTCAACAAGTATCGACTGCTGTGTTAAGCCAGTTGATGAAGAATGGTTCCAGCCAAGATATCCTTCCTCACAACAGTCCAATCTTCGCTGGCGAGATACATGATGTCATTGTAGGACTTGGGCTTATAGCAGTACATGTAAAGACATACAAGCAAAAACAACTCCTATGACCATAGCGTGTAGGTCGTTATTAGTTTGCAATGTCTTAGCAAAAATATATTAAAGTTGTCGTCATGTATGCCATGTTGTATAATACTACCCGATTATCTATTTCGTTCGGATATAAAGGATTTAAATATAATCTAGAGTTGCCTCGTTCACGTCTTATTGTACAGAACTTATTTTGATCTCTATTTTTATGATTATAAAAAACTAATTATTAGAATTTGGAAAATATAATATAAATTATAAAATTAAAACATATAATACCTATTCAATTAATATATATTTGATTGCTTTATTATAAAAAAAGACTTTATTTTATTTATGGACTCAATACTTTGCTTTGCAGTAAGAACTTCCCCAAAGTTTTATCTATAACTACAATTATCTTTAGTCAAACTTTGTGATAATTTAGTTCAAGTTGATGGCAAACCTATAAAAATGGAGCAAAAATATTTGAAAAATAAAGTTTGTCGTTGACTTTTCTGCGCCATAACTACTCTGTACGTATAAACAGCTGCTTAGCGATGTTGTAGATGATTATGTTCTAATAGTGAAGTAGTTACATAAACAATAACAGCTTTATAAATAACGCCAATATCATTAGATAGTGATGCAAAGTTTAGAGTGAGTTGTAATCGCTGAGAAATGTTGTTTTAGTCTGTCATTTATGAAAATAAACATTTTACAAAGATTGTTTCCGTTTTATTTGATTTAAATAAATATAGACTATGAAAAAGTTATATTGGAGCATTGAGCTCCTACTGATTCGTCGCCATACATATCCTATCCTCTTATTCGTCGTGCGACTTCCTACATATCGGTAACAATAGAAAAATAAACATGAGATTGAGCTCTTAAGCTGCATAATGTAACTCGTCCATGGCAAAAGGCTTTTATGTTCATTACTTCACCGAGTTTCTATTTTTTTTCCCCTCAAATGAAAAGTTACTTTGTAGAACATCTCCTACTAGTTGGTATTAGTTCTGATGAAAAATCTCAAAACAGCGCTATCTATTGGTGAATAGAATTTATCGCGACATCTAGCGGCGAGTGGCAAAATTATTAGTAACGTTAATGATAACTAGATGTCACTACTATATTGTTCCATTTAGCTTTTGGCAGGAGGATGATGATTTGATGAACGCCTTAAAGCCTTACTTTTCAGGAATGCCTGTCGTTTTATATTGGCGACTTAAGGCTACCACCATGACAACTTATGGGTTATAAAAGTGTGTGTTGTGAACCCTAGCTTTTTACCCGACTGGGAATCGCGTTTGGAACCACTAGACCGACGAGGCGGTCAGAATTTTAGACATACTAAACAAAATAATTAAACTCGCATTAATGAAAATATGCGTGTAGTTTTTATGTACTTTTTGTCACTGTATTATTTATGTGCGCTTGCGTCTACGATATGGAACGAATGGTGCCAAGAAGCGGGCACTTTCGTTTTATTACGGAAGAACTTACTACTATGGTTTCCGCTTACGAAAATTGGCGTAAAACTATGTTTATTATGTTTTGTGAATAGGTATTATTAAAGATTCAACGCATCATTGCATCACATAACAATAACAAATCATATAAAACACCCCGGCTTCGCTTGGTAATTTTTGATAAAATATCCATCTCGGCTCAGACCAAATAAAACACCAAGACATAGCGCAGCGAACAATACAGTGAAGCATGCCAAAACTGCACCTCCGCTCTGTGCATACACGCTCACACGCACACAATTACAATCAAACTACACCTCACTAAGTGCACACATGTTTACTAAAACGGCTTCACGTCGCTGTTGACAGCGCTCTGTCTAGGTTTTTTATATGGCTGAGTATCTCGAGTAATTGAGTGAACTGTGAATTATTTCGTTACAGATTTTCTATGCTCAATGAGCAGTTCAGTAATTTCCGGTATTTCTTCTCAAAACCTTGGATTCTCTGTTTGATATTGAAGAAGAGAGCGTAAGTTCTGTTGGAAGGATACCTATGTGACCACCCGGTATAATTACTTCAGCTTTAAGTCTCTGGGATGTCAACGGATCTGCGATTCGTCTGACATTGCAGATGTCCATGCGGTGACTACTTACAAATGCCGATGGTTGGTTGGTAGATGGCGCATGATTGCTAGTTATTCATAATAATGTACTTTCTGAGTATATCTTGGATATTACTGACATCGGTGAAGGAAAAACATCGTGAGGAAACCTGGACTTATATATAGTTAATATAATATAAGTCTGAAATCGCCAACCCGTCTTGAGCAAGCGATCGTCTTGATCAATGCTCGTGCAGTTCTCTGAATGAGAAGAGGACTTTGCTCTGCAGTGGAATAATAATTATAGGCTGGAATTATATTATTATTATTAAAATAACATAAAAGAGTTTACTAATAAAACTACTTTTTCAAGATTTCCACTACAACCTCCATAACAGTCTATACAAATCTAAACAAATACACTGATTCTCTTTTTATAATATTAGTAGGTATCGTAAATCGGGATCGCACTGGGAGCCAGGTAGCCAACATGTCTGACGCAAATCGTTTGATAATACCCACACGATTATTTTCAGCCAACTCTCCAATCGAGACACTTTTGATTAACCGCTAAAAGTTCGCTATTTTTAAATCGATTTGGCTTCATAATGTTTTGTTTGGACGGTAGCTGTAATAAAGTTTCATAATTTTGGATTGGCATAAGACTGAGGCGTTATTACTGGAAAATTAATAAACTATGTCACCTTGCGAGTGACCTTGTGTTGCAAAAGAAGGGACAGTGAGGTGAGATTAGGGTTGCAATTCGTCTGGACTTCTCCGGACATGTCTGGCTTTTTGGCCCCCCGTCCGAACATTGTCTGGCCTTGCCATCCGTAAACTAAACGCCCCCAGAAGTAATAACAATAGGCAAACAATAAAACTTCAATTATGTCTTGTTTAGTGTCCTTCAACCGATTATGAGGATTTTTATAAAAAATGCTATTAAAGTAGGTAAATAATTAAAAAAAGTGGTGGCACTCCGGGAGTGCCGACAGAAGTGAAAACTTGAACAAGATCGCCACGGACGGTGGAATAATAATACTCGTATAGAACATTGGTCCGTAACCTTATCAAAATAAAGAGCACAATCGCGTTTACAAAAAATAATACTTCCGAAACCTTTAAAGTAAAAATACTTGCATAGAACATTGATCCTTAATGTGCTATAAATAAAGAGCACAATCGCGTTTACAAAAATGAGGTGTCGTCATGGTGTCGCGAAATCAATTGTTTAGTCCCATCTCAAAAATGCCCAGCGCGCCTAAAGAAGTTTTCACTTAAAAAAAACAGTGATTTCTGAAATAGAAATACCTACCTATAAAAAATTTTAGCTTTTTGTCAGGAGTCAGGACGTCTCGAACGAGGGGTATCTAACCCGAGGTGGGATATCTATCTAAGACAGCATGTCCCTTTTCCTATTTAGGTACCCCACGTATAATCAAATGGTGATGGTATGGCATAATAGATCTAAGATATGATTAAAAATATATCGTGTGGCAACTGGCAACGCACTTACCCAATGACATTGGCAACAAGATAATTAAACTGATACTAAAGCTCATGGACTATAAAAAACCATTGTGATCTTCAAACTGACGCAATAAAAACAACGAAAATACATAGCTACGTATATAATTAAAAATAATAACACCAAACCTTTAATTTTTCCAAGAGTTTGACCTTTATTTGCGTGAGAATTGTGCATGGTTCTTCAGGCGTGTGTTTTTTCTTGTTTACGTAAAAAGTAAGGGCAGGTGCGCTTGCGCTGCACAGATGTAGGCAAGTATTCCCTTCGCTATCGTCGTGTGAACGGAAGTCGTTCCGGGTGGTATCCTCTATCCGTGCAAGAATTACTGGGGGGGTTGCTTAGTAACTAAACTATTAATATTTCTAGCTATTATCTAATTGTTACTTTAAATTGATTTGAGATCGGTCTGTCCATGTAGTAACCACCGCACCTTAGTAATAAAGCTTTGATAATTCTGCAAATTTTTTACGTTATATTTTTGGTGAGTCAGTTTGCAAACGACATAATTCGTAGCCTCCGACTGCATATTATGAGAACATTAATTATATATTTATTTTCTACATATTCTTGTTCTTTTTAATTAACTTATTATGCAGTCGGGTTTAAAGTTTTTTTTAAAGTGAAAACTTCTTAAGTCGCGTTGGGCATTTTTGAGATGGGAAAAAACAATTGAACTCGCGACACCGTTACCGACACCTCATTTTTGTAAACGCGATTGTGCTCTTTATTTATATTACGTTACGGATCAATGTTCTATGCAAGTATTTTTACTTTAAAGGTTTTGGAAGTATTTTTTTAAATTGTTCAAATTTTTCACTTCTGGCGGCATTCCCGGAGTGCCACTATTTTTTTTATTGTCCCACTACTAAACTATCCTGTATCTAGGGCTCGTTTATCTGTTGTGAACAGAACTATCTATGCTGCCGTGCGGTAGTCACTCACAATCCTAACGCTCAGGCACTGCGCCAACCGTGTCAAGCATGTAATCTGTTAAAAACAAAACAAGCTAATCCTAACTTAATATCCTAACTAATCTAAACGATTATTATCTAAACTAATAATAGGAAGAGAAAAGATTTGATTTGTATGTTTGTTTGTAATTAATAAACTCGAAAACTACTGGACCGATTAAAAAAATGTTTTCACCAGTAGAATGCTATATTATCACTGAATAACATAGGCTATAATTTCTAAAGATAACATGCGGGCGAAGCCGCTGGCGGAAGCTGGTATACGGGGTGGCAGAGTCATCGACGCGAAAACTGAAACCATGGATTCAGTACATGATTCTGAACCTCCCTGAGTTGAAATTTATCGTTGGTTATTTAAAAAAAAAAAATCTGCTGTTCCATACATTTTGACCGGGTAGGTATTGCACTTTTCTATGAAACAGCAGATTTTTTTTTAGATAACCGATGAACAATTTCAACGCAGGGGGTTCAGAATCATGTACTGAATCCATGGTTTCAGTTTTCGCGTCGATGTCCCTGACACCCTGTATAATATAATAATATTATAAATGCGAAAGTGAGTTTGTTTGTTACGCTTTTACGCTAAAACGACGGCGGAACGGATTTCGGGCCTTCAATAGGTTACAGACGGCCTTGCTTATGCGGGTGAGCCGGTGGGGCGCAGCTAGTCTAAGATAAACTGAAGCTGGGTGTCCACGTCCTCTATGTTTGTGCACCAACTGTTCTCCGCGCCACAGATTCTGCTTTCTCAAAATCAAAGACAACGTTATTATTTGCACAACATAACACACACATAACATCACGCCTTGTTTCCCCGAAGGGTTGGGCAGAGGTGTCCCTGTAGCAGGTACACCCACATTTCGCCAGTTATGTTTAAGTCCCATGTAATAGGGGGCGAGCCTATTGCCATCAACCGGGCACAAATCCAGACTCCGAGCTGCTACTGAGAAATTTCAGATAGAAAAACTCAATAACACTTTGCCCGACTCGGGAATCGAACCCAGGACCTCATGCTCAGCAGTAGCGCTTGCGACCACTAGACCAACGAGGCACAACATATATGGGTGTAAAACAGGTGTTGTAAATAAAATCTATATAGAAATAGAAATCACTATGTTTTGCCTTTGGCCGCGCACAATTAACAATGAAGTAGGCTTAGACCAAATAAAAAACCAAGAAGAGCACTGCGAACAATAAAGTGAAGCATGCCAAAAGTACACCTCCGCTCTGTGCATACACGCTCACACGCACACATGTACAACCATTTACAATAGAACTACAATCAAACTACACCTTACTAATTGCACACATGTTTACGAAACCGGCTTCACATCACTGTTGACAGTGCTAAGTTTTGGTTTTTTATTTGGTCTGAGGAAGTAGGTATTTATCTAAAAATACACTTAAATACCTAACAACAGCTGCAGCAGCAGTTTCTGTTTGCAATTGCATAAAAACCGCTACCACGACAAAGCACCAGCAAAGCTGCTGTTGGTGCACAATCAAAGTGGATACCTACGTGAAGTCGTGGATACCCAGCTTAACATTTTAAGATGCACAGCCTCCGTATAAGAATGGTTTTATCTACATCCTAAAGTGAATGCTTGTCTAAATATAGTTTAATTCAGACACCATGAAGGACAAATTTGTCTTCGTCGAAGTTAATGTGCTTTGTTTTTGTACAATTTAAATTATATTCCTAAAATAGGTATGGAGCCTCCTACATAAGTGAATAAATTACGTAAAGTTGCAATTTTATATAGATAGCTCGATATTTACATAGTATGGTAAAAACATGGTAAAACATGGCATGGTTCGTAGTATGTTTGTTGAAAGATTAATGTTAATGTTTTTATGTGATTTAAGGCATTGTATGATAATTGAATTAAATAACAATGAATAATGTTTTTAAGTACCTATCTATTAATTTTTAACATCTGTACTTTTTTGTTTACCTATGTTCTACAAATAAAAATATTTGAATTTGAATTTGATAAAAAGGAAACTATCAGATTTCTGTACCTAATGAATTCATTTCTTTACATCTAATAATAATCTAATATCGTCACTGGAAAGGCAAAATTACATAACCGCCACATTATTTATATGGCGTTAAGTATTTTTGCCTTTCCAGTGACGATATGTAGGTACAGACGCCAGCACATCAAGCTACTACAATCTGTCAAATTTATTTAATAGATTTTCAACTTTATCGCTGAAGTTTAAGGTTCAAAGTTGATTGGGAAAATTTGACAGTTTCGGGTAGCTTGATGTGCTGGCGTCTGTACCTTTAAACGAGCAATTCTTGTTTAAATCTATATAATCTGAATTTCGGAAACGGCTCTAACGATTTTCATGAAATTTAGTATGCTGGGGGTTTCGGGAGCGATAAATCGATCTAGCTAGGTTTCATTTTTACAAAAGGTAGTTTAAAAAAAAAATATCCTTTTTTTCTGGTCATCCAGATAATATTATATGAAATATACAGTCGTTACGGGTCGTCAGAAACCCGGAACTCTGACAACTAGTCTTACCAAGGGTATCGTGTTCCCAGTAACTGGGTTGTTGAGGTCAGATAGGCAGTCGCTCTATGTAAAATATTGGTTTTCAGCTGCATCCGGTTAGACTGGAAGCCGACCCCAATATACTTGGGAAAAGGCTAGGCAGATTGATTGACAAATAGAAAATATACAGGCTACTTCAATGTGTCTTTGTACTAACATAACTTTTTTAAGAACTAAAGAAAAAAGAAAGCAAGAAAAACATTTATTTGGACACAGTTCGTGATATACAAATAATAAAAACAACATAATCTACATACATTTTATAAAACAAAGTCGCTTTTCGCGTTTGTCTGTATGTCCGCGTTGTTCTTCTAAACCACGCAACGGATTTTGATGAGGTTTTCACCAGCGTTTAGAGAATTTATTCCGGAAGGTTTATGTGTATAATACGTTAGTATTAAAGTTACGTTTACCTAAGAAATCTCGATGTTTTGTCAAGTCGTGAATACCGTGCGAAGCAGGAACGGGTCGTTAGTACTTAACTCATAAAATTTAGAAAGATATATTATATTCATTTCTTGCCCAACTAAACAAAAAGATATTCAAAAAACGAACAAAGTACTGCCCAAGTACTTCCTCATTCAAATTACGTCAACAACTTTCCTTCCTCAGTACCTACATTATCGTCTTGCAATACGTTGTAATCAAAAGATAATACATTCTTGTCTTTTTGCTCCCATTCATCTTGTAAAGTGAACTTTCAATAACAATCATAATTTAAAATCTTTGTTCTGCACAGAGTTACTATTTGATCGATCAATCCGATCATAAAGTACCAAGCAGTAACGTACCACAAAGAGTAAGTATTTTTTTAATATCTGCCTTCTATGATCTAACAGAGAATGGATTTATTGGAACACCTACTTACCCATAATAGCTAAATTATATGACTGAAAGTACAATAAAGTCTCTTCACCACCGACGCGTTTTATCGCGCGATAATATCGCAAGCGTTATTGCGATAATGCTTCTATCCCGATTCTTGCACACAGCTGCGTTTTTATAGTGTAATCTTTCTAACGTGTTCTCCACCATAGGCGCGTTTTTATCGCGCGATAATAACGCGCAGGTTTGTATAAGATCGCATGCGTCCTAATACAAAATGTTCTAAGAACACTTATCGGAATATCGCAGGACGGAGAAACGAGCATCCAACTCCTATTGCGGCATTATTATCGCAGCAGTGTGGCCGTCCTAATACAAAATGTATTGAAAACAGATACACAATAACGCTTGCATTATTATTGCGCGATCTTCTTCTTTTCGTGTGGTTTGAGACTAACCTGGTGTCAAAGTAAGGCGGGCGGCCTTAAAACTTTGACACCAGGTTAGTCTCAAATGGGTCTATGACTTGGCTTCCCAAGCCATCTCTCAGGCATGCCGGTTTCCTCTCGATGTTTTCCTTCCCCATTTTGAAGCAATTGATAATTATACAATACGCACATGAATCCGAAAAGTCAGAGGGTTCGAACTCGACACCTATGACTTGGCAGTCCGACAGTCACACCACTAGGCTATCACTGCTCTAAAAATTGCGCGATAAAAACGCCGTTGTGGGGGAGAGGCTTAATGGATTACTTTAACGTTACAATTACTTTGCAGTGTAAGCTAATGGAAACATATTGATAGAAAGTTTTAATGCTCCGGATAAAGCAAAGACGAAATATTTTACCTAAGTAAGTAGGTGCAGTCAACATGGTAACATTTGATTTCGACAGCCATTGACAGCATTTTTATTGCGTAACATAACATAACACCGCGCCTGTAACCCCCGAAGGGTTAGGCACAGTTATAGTACACTCACATTTCGCCAGTTATGTTCAAGTCCCACGTAATAGGGGGCGAGCCTATTGCTATCGACCGGGCACAAATCCAGACTCCTGGCTGCTACTGAGAAATTAGCATCAGATCCAAACTCTGTCCGTCCAAATTTAGAACATTACCAATTCGGATTGAACTCGGATCTTGAATTCGGATTCGGATCGGACGTAGTGCGTAACCAATCTAAGGATTTTGGAATTCTGTGATGACAATTCGTCAATGACAAGTTTTCATGCAATGATAACTGTCATATGACTTGAGAGGACTGTTAACTAGCTGATGTATGTACCGTGTTTTTATTTTGTTACAGATCAGCTGCTGGAGACAGCAGTTTTATTATCATTATGTTGCTTGAACTTTCAACTTTCGAAATGGTTTCGGAGTTGTTTAATTACAGAAGATAAGTTCTGATAATGATCTCTTCTATTGAAATAAGACTTATTTACTTTTTTAACACTTTTACGGTTACGCAAGGTATATACCAAAACTTGGCAAAGTTATTTCCAAATTCTTACACAGAATTAATTAAGTGTCGAATTAATTCGAAAAACACAGTCAGATATTGCACAGTTTCAGAAAGAAGCAAATGTATTTTAATTTTTTTTAAAAAGGTAAAGGTTTGCCTTTACAATAACTTGTTTAAATGAAGAAAAAGGTTGTGTAGAACTATTAGAAAAAAACTGGTCAACATTACATAAAATAAACATTAAAACCATTAACCAATTATAAAAAAGTAATTAATAAAAAGAAAACTTTATGGTGTCTCGTGGTTTTTTGACCGCAAGTAGCCAGCATTTTAAAAACGTCAATCTAAAAAGGTTTTATGAAAATAATATCGTTAACACGAAAAAATGGATGGTGTTGTTGTTGCACTGTAAGCTTTTCAGGAACAAACTGAAAAAACACGCGTTCATTTATTCGAACCGAAGAGAAAAACCGATCGTGTCCGAACTCTTCGATAACGAACACGAGTCGAACCCGAATCCATTCGTGAAAGAGAAGAGCATCGTTCAGAGTTCACGCACACAATGCACCCTGCATGTGTGCGTCCTATCGCCGCATAGACGTGGGATATTGGAGTATCGATCGGTTCGGTACACTACCTGCCGTTCATGCCACCCTAGTACTTTCCGATCGGGCAACCATTACCGACGATTGGCGATACTTCCAATACATTCGATCACATGGGCACCACGTGTGTTACTCTTGTTTGTAAACATACGATACCAACTTGCATGTTTGGGAAAATTTTAATGTTTTTTAACCCGACTGCGGCGAAGCCATTAAAGGAGGGTTATGTTTTTGACATGTGTGTATGTGTGTTCGTCTCTATGTTCCCTTGTAATTACTAAATGGTTGAACCGATTTAAATGAATGTTAAGTCGTTAGATTCGTCTTTATTGCGCTAGGGTATATTAAAATTAAAAAAAATCTAAATGGCGGATTTTTGGCGCCAAAATGTATGTTTTTACAAAAATATATACAAATAATATGTTAAAATTTAATTTGTAATGAGAAATGATAAGAAACTAAAAAGCTGACAACAATAAAAAAACAAAAAAAATAACCCGACTGCAAAAACTCACAACTGAAAAAACAATAAAACAAGCAGTATATGATAGAATTTTGGTATCGCAGGCCGGACAAACAAAAGTTAAAGCATATTTCACTTTTGTTGATCGAATATATTCATATATCATAGGCTTGTCCCGCCTGTTTTCGTTGTCATTTCATTTATGTGTTTTTGTGGTCGAGTTTTTTAAGTTACTATTTTTATTAATGATTTGTTAGCAAACAAATCGTGCTGCTTTAACGGTAGTGTTGAGCTCTATGCTTCGCGTGATTGCATTTCTTTACCAGCCTTCGCCTCGCCTTCTATGTAAAGCAAATTAGCAACTTCACATAATAATACACTTTGTTGGGCCTTCTGGAACTGAATGTCCAGTATATCTTGACACCTCATAGCAGCGCTGCTGGTCATGGCACAGCTCAACCTTACTTCAAACTTGAAACAATTTCCTTTAGTTCCTAATCCAGCCATAGGCCAAGTTATGTTGGTGGTAGATTAATTTCACCAGTGGTTCGCACGAGTGAAAACATTGTCACTGGTTGTATAATTGTGGGTAACTCTCACGTCCATATTAACACCTATTAGTGAAATTAAGTCTTCATTTATTTGTGAAACAGTGGGAACCCTTTGACAGAGAATCATTTTATTTTGTCATGTATTGTTACGAAGAAATGAGAGTTTTCACTAAAGAGAGGTAATGACTATATGTAAGTTTAGGTATTGTTAATTGTGAGAGGAGCTCGTGGCTAAATAATAACAGCCGCATGGGTCGATCCGACAGGTTAAGCTACGCTTGCCGAGGTTGGTCCTTGGATGGGTGACCATCTTTCCATACCGAGACTCCTCCGTGTCATTCGTGGATCTTTGACAGTCGTTACGGGTCGTCAGAAGCCCGAAAGTCTGATAACCAGTTTCCCAAGGGGTATCGTATTACCCAGGTACTGGGTTGTGGAGGTCAGATAGGCAGTCGCTCCATGTAAAATACTGGTATTCAGCTGCATCCGGTTAGACTGGAAGCCGACCCCAACATAGTTGGGAAAAGGCTAGGCATCTGGATAGGTATTTAATTGTTTGCGTGCTTGTATAGGTACCTACTTAAGAGCAGTAATTTCTTCCTTTTTTTACCTACTTGAGCTTTTGTTGACCTGGAATACACATGCTATTAAAAATCATGCTTGAATACTAGCAAGTAGCATGCTTATTTAATTTTGTAGTATGCTCTTCTTATATGTCAAATGATCATACTTCTTTCGTAGGAAAATGCTTAAAATAAAAAAAAAAAACCAAATTCAAAATATTTTGTTCCACATAAACCTACAAGGGCACTTATGCTAGGTGCACGGTTCCAATTGGTCGCTTCCTATGGAGAAGAGCCGGCAAGAAACTCCACGGTTACTCTTTTAAGTAAATGGTTTCTACAATGTTATCAAATTTCAGTGTTAATAGGTATGAGAGGACAGTGTAGGCCTATCAACAAGTACCAGGTACTTAGTAAAATAGAAAACGGTCCACAAGTCACACTCACATTGTTCTCACATTCACAAAATCTAAAAGAAAATAATCTATAAAAAAGATAAATACAATAATAAAAATAAGGACCTATTTAAACCAAATGCCATTGCCACTACAGCTGTAACAAATCTAATTTGATAAAAAATATAGAAAGTTGTAGGTATATAATGTCAAATAATGAAAAGATTATGTCAAGGAAGCTATTGTGTGCTAGTCTACTTACTATACTAGCACACAATAAGCATGCTCGAAACTCGCATGCTTTTATGCTGTAGTACATAGCATGTGTATTCCGGGCTACAAAGTTCTTAAAGATAAATATTTGTAGGTTTTGAGTTTAGTACATGGGTAATACATGCATATGTACATATTCTTCATGATATGACGCCAATCATACACAGCTCAGCTATCTTCTCTTAGGCGGGAGAAAACGCCCGGGTGTCACCATTGTGTGGATCGGCCTGAGGACACGGTGGAGCATACGGTGGAGGTCTGCCCGGCTTGGGCGGAGCATCGCCGTGTCCTCGTGGAGGCGATCGGCGGCGATGATCTCTCGCGTCCGGCCCTGGTTCAGGCCATGGTACGGAGCGAGAGGAAATGGCAGGCCGTCACCTCCTTCTGCGAAGCGGTAATTTTCGCGAAGGAGGATGCGGAAAGCGTGAGGGAGAGGCTAATTTCGCGTCCTCACGCCCCTAACCGCCGCAGGAGGAGACGCCCTGGGCGGGAATCGCGAGCCGATTTCCGGCCACCGCAGGCGCGGGCTTGCGGACGGTGAGCAATGGGTAGCTCGCCGTCCGATAAGGACCAGGCCCGGGTCGACGGCGCGTTGTGTTCCACGCGCGCTTCAAAGAGATGTCAGCAGAATTGACGGGGTCCGCTAGGGCCAATGCCTGCCGGGGCAGCGAATAAGGCCGAAAGGGACATCGTGGCCCCAGGCAACAGGGCAACCGAAGGAACACGGGTGGGTTTTAGTCAGTAAGAGTCTGACACGCCCTAGCTCCACCCGGAGCGGGAGAAGTTTTTTGATAAATTCCCATCCAAAAAAAAAGCTATCTTCTCTTTCAAATCTGTACCACATCTTCATAACTTCCTTACTTTATTAGAAGTTAAAACAGCTTCCAAACAATAATTCTTACAGACAAGATCTAAGGGAGCCCTCAGCCCAGTCGAATCGTTTTGATCTCGCTTATTAGTAAGTTTGTAAATAGCCAGCCAGACAGACTGCCATTTGTTTATTTGTGATGGGTTTCCTATATCTGTACGTCTGTACGTCTGGTCGAGGTTAATGTTTGCTAAATGTATCTCGAAAATCAACGCTTTAATGAATTGGAGAATCGAAATAATTACAATGAATTGAATTTAAGATTTGCGTTCGAATTGCGACGTTCATTTGTTTTGTCTAGACTCTAGGTTATCAGAATGACGTAAGCGACTTTAAAATAAGTATTGAAAGTAACGCTGTAGGCGTTAAGATTAATCTACAAACAAGTTATAACAACAATGTTGGAAATAAAGAGATTGATTATAATTTTTTCTGCAACGGGAAGCTGTAAATCATCGGTTTTAATGAATACTTTACAATCAGGTTAAACACCTCATAACAATATGGTCACGTAGTAGATATAACTTGATAAATGCTAACAAAGTGCACCTATTATATCAAACTTGTAAAATATTGCAATAAAAAGCGAAGTGATTGTTATCGCTAATGAATACTTTAGTTGGCTTGAACATCTCCCACGCAAATATTAATGGCGATTATGAGTTGAACAAAAACTACGTTTAATTCCAGTCTCCAAGTATTATAAGAAAAATACTCTTATAGCTTGCTTAATCTTAGTTAAAATAAAAGCTGCAGGTCATTCTGTAAAGGTGAAGTGAGCGATTTGCGACGTTGCCCACTTTTGGTTCCCCGTTCCACTAGTCGATACGGCTCGAACTCGTTGGTAGCGTAGCTAATGTAAAGTTATTTAAGTATTTTTTTTTTTTTTTTTTTTACGCGATTACTCCGCCAATTATGAATAGATTTTGATGATTATTTTTTTGTTTGGTAGATCATACTTCAGAGGTGGTCCCATATAAATTTTATTAACTTTACTTGGGTAGTTTTTGAATTAGCTTCAATTATACGTATTTTTTCCCACTTAGTATGTAGATGATATGATAACTTCTTGTCACTGTTATTTACATAGCAGGTAGTGGTATTCGAATTTGTGTGGGATAGGTACCACAACTAAAAATTGAAAAATAAAAACTTTTTTACAAAAAAAAACAACCGACTTCAAAAAAAAAAACACTACAAAGTGAAAAATAACTTTAATTTCGGAAGTCGGTGACAAAGAACGAAAATTCAAAACCAAAGACAAGAGAAGTAAAAGAAAAGTTTTTTACTTGTTAATTTATATATTTATTTAGTGAAACAGACGATGATTTATAACGAAAACGACTACATAAAATTTCAAGTAGTACATGCCTTTGGGCGTATAGATATTAAGGAAAATCTACCGGATGTATCTACTCCTAAATAAAATTATTTGAACTTTTTAATAAATTATCTATCCCTGTACGGTTTCTTTTTTGCCATTTTCATACAACATAAGGCATTTATTTACGCCCAAAGATGAGTTAAAACTAATGTTGAAGTATGGAAGTTTCGACGTTCATAATTTCCAAACCAATACATTTCTCTGCTGGATAATGACAAGGCAAATTGACATAATTTTTAGTTTTGAACGTACACCGTCAAACAGACGAGATATCACCATACTACGTCTGTATGGCAGAATGACCGACTAGTGTACCTTAAGTGAGCCTTTAATTAATAGTGTCATACACTCATCGGGTGGAATGACAGCTCACGTCACCTCTAAGTATTCACGGTAAGATTCTTACAAAATAGACCGGCTGTATTTATTATCAACTGACACGATTTTCGAGAAATGGAACGTGAAGACTAAAGACTCCGGTAGAACAATTTCCATTATGTTTTCATATAAATTGTTCTACCAAAGTCGCGTCGCGCCTGTCTGCGGAAGCTTTAAAGTCGTTTGTCCACTGCCACGTCAATGGGACGTCAAGGAGAACGCGATAACGGCGCCGAAGTAGCGATACATACATTAAGCCGACGTATGCACGGACGTAATAAAATCGCGGCGGGATTTTATCGCGCACAGGATTTTCAACTCTCGGTATTAAGCCGAGCGTTGGGAATCCCATACGCTAGACGCAGTCTCGTCCCAGCGCGTTGAAAAAAACACTGTTCGATTTTTAACTCTAGGCGCTAAGCAGAGCGTTGAAAATCAAGTGCACGAAAAAAAATTACGTCCGTGCGAACGTGGGCTTACTATGGCCGCGTGTCCAACGCACACCGTCAGCGTGACGTCACGCTCGTTTCGAATAATCTCGTTTCTCGTTGATGTCCGGTGACGTTGTGCGGTGGACAAACAGTTTAAAGATGTGAGTGACCTTATGAATTTTAAGTTGGACAAAGGCAAAGAACGGAATAGGTCATTCTAATTTGTCGCCCTACTAATCTAATACCTGTAAACGAGCAATTCTTGTATATATGTATATATATAATCTGAATCTCGGAAACGGCTCCAACGATTTTCATGAAATTTAGTATGTAGGGGGCTTCGAAGGCGACAAATCGATCTAGCTAGGTTTAATTTTTAGAAAACTACAAAAAAAAACCGAGCAAAGCTCGGTCATCCAGAAATTAGTAATTTTAAGACCAATTTCCTCTTCCATAGTGACTATTTTACTTTGTATTCTTCCGGTGTAATATAACTATGGGAAATATTAAGCTGATCCTCTAATAAATTTTTGGGCTTAAAATGATGAACGCTTTTTTTAAAATAAATGAGCATCTTTTTAACTTTCTGCCCTTTTCTCACAGTTGATCGCAGTAAAACTAAGCTAGGCCCGACCAAACGGGTTAGTTTTGAACAGTGACCAACCGCTACATGCAAGTTGGTCGCAGTACTTGGGTATTTAGATTTTTTAGGACCCCGTGGTAGGAATTATTTGGGGTTCACAAAAAGAGAAACATTAATTACATTAGAGTGTTCATTGTGTCATTATAGCAAAATGGGCGAATTTTTTGAGGGTTGATTAAATACATGTCTATCTATAGCTATAAGTAGAGTCGTATGATTTTAAAAGTAAAAAGTAAAAAATGAGTCCAACACATCATTATACACAGGAGCCTCAAGAGCGGTGGTGGCCCAGTGGTTTCGGCTCCGACTTACAATTTGTAGGTCGTGATTTCGAACCCTGGTAGGCACTTTACTCTCAAAACGGTGAAGGAAAACATCGTGAGGAAACCGGCATATCTAGAACCAAAAATTTGAAGACATGTGACATCCACCAACCAGCATTGGGCCCGCGTGGTGGTTACAGCCCACTCCCTCTCACAGAGAGGAGGCCTGTGTCCCAGCAGTGGGAACATTATTGGCTGATTATGCTTATGCTCTACTCTCTACAACGAATTAAGCTCATGTTGTGGTTTTAAGACATCAATATTGAGTTTATTTGAAGTAAAAGCATATCCTCTTGCTCATAGAATAGCATGAGAAACACATACAAAAACTTCATCAATTTTCTAACATCGAGAACTTCAGCGAATTGGGCGGATATGATCGACATTACCCTTAATGTACAATACGACTTTGACCAACTTAAATATCCCTATCTCTTTCTTATTCTACGATTAACTACGGGTCAGACAGAGACGGCGTGGTATGCAAATTGGTTGTGTTCGCAATCAGCACTTATACTGTCAGCCACGCATTCCGTAGGTCAGGGGTCGTGAACAGTTGAGTCGCCATATTGGTATATTTGGTAACAGCACGCGATGATTTGACTTTTAAGGACTTACGTGGAGCTGGCTTTGGAGTGACTAATTAGGCATGCGTTGTGTGTGCCTAATTAGGCACAAATAAACACTGAAGTATTTATTACCTCGTTATTTTGAAGTTTCATTCCTAATGTGCATAATTTATTTCTTTAGGGTTTCTTTAGCTGTATCAAACCAAACCTAATGGATGTAGATCCATTAGGTTTGGTTTTATACAGACTAAGCTTAAATAAGGTAATAATAAGTAATATAAGGTAGTAATAAGGTTTGAATAAGGTAGCATATTACTTGGTCTAAATACATCTTCTGCAACATTTATACCCTGCCAAAATGTGACTGGGCAGGACCTGTTTGCCGCATGCCGGACAAACTGTGGGCCCGAATAGCACAGAACTGGTGCTGAGATAGTAAGGCGGGGTCGCGGTAGACCACCTAGGTGATGGCGGGACGAGCTGGATAGGTTCCGTCAAAACTGGAAGAAGGATGCGCAGACCGGCCTTTGCCCAGGAGAGGCTTATTAGGCATTAGGCTATAAAAAAATGGGACTTCCCTCCAACTTTGTCATACTCCATTTGAAATAAGATTAGGCATAAATGTCTATTTATGTTTAATCTTATTTCAAATGGATCTTATTATTAAAAACAAACCTTTTTTACTTACTTTCAGCCGATTTTGACTTCTATTGCGTTGGTGGCATGACAAATGGCAGCTGCAAAAACAGTTGGTATTGTAACCACTTTTTTGCTTTTAATGGCATGGCATGGCATGGCTTTCCTTATGCCTACAGTATAGTAGTCAAAATCGGTTGAACGGACTGTAAAAAAACCGGCCAAGTGCGTGTCGGACTACGCACAATGAAGGGTTCCGTAGTTGAGATGAATTCATTTATCCCAAGAACAAACTTAACATTGTAGTTGAAAAACATGTTTTCCCATACATTCCAACTGCTATCAAAATCGTCGCTCGGCATATAATACCGCGAATGTGACATTTTTTACGTTTTTGTTTTAATTGCAGGATCACTTATTTGAACGTGTAGAATGAAATAAAACAAATCTGATTTTCGTAAAAAATTTCACATTCGCGGTATTAATATAATAATAATCTAACTAATCTAATCTAATCTAAATCTAATACCTTTAAACCAGCAATTCTTGTATATACCTATGTATATATAATCTGAATCTCGGAAACGGCTCCAAGAATTTTTATTAAATTTAGTATGCAGGGGAGTTTCAGGAGCGATAAATCGATCTAGCTAGGTTTCATTTTTAGAAAACGTCGTTCAAAAAAAAACATCATCCAGATATTTTTCTTTATTCAAGTAACAAGGACTCATTGCGTTAGTAAACTTATGAACTATGTTAACTTATTTTACGAGGTCACTTAGAAAGTTTTGCGGCTAACAGTTTTTGTCTATAGAATACTGGCTGGTTTTGATGTCAATTAAAACGATGACTACTTATTACAAAAAAACATAACATTCGAAATTCCCTCCACATTTTTTTACGAGCAAAATCAAAATACTCTGTCTTACTGAAAACTGGATTTATAACGAGAACATTTTCGCGCGATGATTTCGTACGATTTCAAATGTCGACTAAAACCAGAAGAATCGTTTGAAAGACTTCGAATTGTGTTCATAGAAAAAAGCCCTTCTAAAGCGACTGTTTTTCGCTGGTTCAACGAATTTATGGGTGGTCTAGTAATTTTGGCAGACAAAGAAAGAAGTGGTCGCCCTATGACGGTTGTTACATAACAAAAAGTGCTGGCTATGAAAAATTTAATTCAAGAGAATAGGCGAATTACATATGAAGAGGTTCAGCATACACTGTGAAATTTGAATCACAGTTTTGCTAGAACAAACGTTGTTCAGACCATGGTCTACTACCATTATACAAAAAAAAAAAAACAGTTTTTGAAAAAACACAAAAAAAGCAAAGTTTAAAATGTCAAGATATATAGATGTATACTGCCAATTGGATCAGGAAGTGTGCATGAAATTCTACACAGGAATCTTCGGTTATGAAAGATGTTGACCGCAAGTTTTTTTTTTTTCTACCAGGTTATCTGGTGTCAGTACCCTGACGAGATCAAAGAAGCATCAATGCTGAATGGTATGTTACCAAATGTTTGCCAGAAGTTTTTACTACTGCAAGCAGCAAGCGACCGAACACTGGCCTCCGTGGGCTACTGCTTCACCACGACAACGCGCTGGCTCACTCGGCGCTCAAAATAAGGGACTTTCTGACAGCACACCAGTCAAATTTATAGGTCATCCTCCTTACAGTCCCGATTTGGCTCCGTGCGACTTTTTCTTGTTCCCCAAAATAAAAAATCAACTCAAAGGAAAACAGTTTTCATCACCTGAAGATGCACTGGGTGCATTTGAGAAGGAGATTGGAGAGGTGTCTGATGCGGACTGGAAAATGTGTTATGAAAATTTGTTTAGACGTATAAAACTGTGTATAGACGCCAATGGAGAGTTCTTTCAAAAGATATAATAAAAAAAATTATAACCTGTAGTATATTTTTTTCTAGTATCACAAAACTTTCTGAGTACCCCGCGTAATCTAGTTTAAATTTATTTCACCTCATGGGAGATGGCACTGCAGTGATTGATGTCCATGCAATCCAGACTGCTAGCGATATTGTTGGAGCTGGCCCGTACTCTGCGTACCAGGGATGCACACCTCATTCGCATCGTTACGTAAAAGCAATTAATATGTGCGTCCGCGAATATTCCCGATGCGCTACAAAAACGGGGCAGCCCCACCAATACCCTGAAAGCGTTGTTGTATTGGACACGAAGGGCGTTGCATGACCTTTGGGTATACCTAGCCCACAGGCTGCACGTGTAAAACGTTGTACAATAAGCTCGAAACAGAGTAATTTTGGCTTTTTAAGTGAGCAGCGTGCAAACCTGCTAGCCAGCATGTTTGCCCTTACCGACAACGTCATTGAGGTCAGGGGTCAATATATGACCAAGATATTTAAACGTAAATACTCTTTGTAGTGGAGTCCCATTGAGTAATACAGGTGGTACATAACCCGGTCTGCCCCCAGCCTCAAAGACCATGATCTCCGACCTATTGGAGTTATACATCAAACCATGTGTTTTGGCATACTGCTCACATTTGGCGACCAATTACTTTCTGAGACCACAGATTGACGCGCTCAGAAGCACCATATCATCTGCATAGCTAATATTATTTACACAAATACCATCTATATAGCAACCCACTCTGGTGCTGCTGAGCTCGCCAATCCTGCCTCACCCCGCATTCCAACCTGTATGGCTTGGAAAAAGTTCCAGCCCATCGTACACTATTGATCTGGTTACCATACCACTATTTAAAGATGTTTGCTCCGTTGGCAACCTATCCTTCTCCATCTTCCTCCACAATACGTCATAAGCAACCAGATCAGAAACCTTGAATAAATCGATGAACCTAGCATAAATCGGCGTCCCACGCTGTGTATAGTAAGTATGTGATAGTATGCTTAAGGCACAACACTGCACTTTCTGTTGACAAACCACGCCGAAACCCGAATTGGTTGTCATGAACATTTACAGTTTTATTTATTTGTGTATTAAGCAGACGGTCAAACACTTTTGATATTTTGATATTACAGTAGCTAGAGAGATGGGCCTTTTGGATGCCGAGCGACGAAATGTAAGTTTTTACGCACAATATTGAGAGATTTACCATGTTATTTTAAGACCATAGACTTCTTATAGGTTTTCCTGTAATCTATGAGTAAAGAACTATACTATGTATTTTTTTCAAAATTTTTGGTCCAGTAGTTTCGGAGATAGGGGGGGGGGAATGGTCAATTTTCATTGAATTTATTAAATATCTTTAAAAGTGTTTATTTTAAAATTATATAAAAAATATATTTAAGATCCTCGCAACAAGCCCTTTCATTCGATATGTCACACGGTACTGTTAGCAAAACTTTTTTTTTTAATTTTCTTGTTTGCGCCCCAAAAGTGACACCTATATTCAAAATTAAATTATTTACGTTACACACTCGTGTTTGGGTCACAGAAATACATATGTGTACCAAATTTCAACTTAATCGGTCCATTAGATTCGGAGTAAATTGGCTGTGACAGACGGACAGACAGACAGACAGACAGACAGACAGACAGACAGACAGACAGACAGACAGACACACGAGTGATCCTATAAGGGTTCCGTTTTTTCCTTTTGAGGTACGGAACCCTAAAAAGGTTTGTTTAAATGTCTAATCTTATTTTAAATGGAGTATAGTTACCACCAAAGGTTTACCAAACCCTCTACATTAGCTATGATAGCAAGTGTTTGCTATGCGAAACGGCCTGTGCTGTGCTATATCTTAGCATGCAAATAGTACCACAATCTCGTCGATATCTATCTGTTTGTTAGATTTCAATAATCGTTACTTACCTTCATAATTGGTGCATGAATCAAATACACTGTTTATGATCAGAGCAGTGCATTAGTTTTGTTTAGAAGGTCGGTTGAGCTTTATTTTATATGGTCCGCTGATATTGCTTGCTATTAATTGGTTTGAATTTCATCTATTAAGCTAAGGAGCGGAAAGCCTGAAAGTTTGATAACCAGTCTTGCCAAGGCGGTATCGTGTTATATTTAAGGCAATGGCACGTAAAATTTTATCGGAGAGGCAACCGGATGGCGACTGGTAATCTGGGTTTTGAAGTGATACCGAACCCCTCAGTACCGTCCGAATGGACCCCAAATGGACGGGGGCGGAGATATGGGGGATGAGGGCCTAACATTATTTCTTGACATGCCATTCAAAATGTAAGCTCCATTATGTGCAAGGAATTTGTGTGTATCAATGCCCTCTGGTTTTGATAAAATTAACCCTCATTTTCGGTGATAAATCATCGGTAAGGAGTTTTAAGAATTAAATACATTATTTCAATGTTGGGGGGTGGCAACCGGATAGCATTGATACACACAAATTCCTTGCACATAATAGAGCTCAAATTTCCAATGCCATGTCAAAAAAAAAGTTAGGCCCTCATCCCCCATATCTCCGCCCCCGTCCATTTGGGGTCCATTCGGATGGTACGGGGAGTTCGGTATCACTTCAATACCCAGATTACCACTCGCCATCCGGTTGCCTCTCAGATAAAATTATACGTGCCGTTAACTATTACCCAGTAATTGCATGGGTTGTGGAGGTCAGATAGGCAGTCGCTCCATGTACAATACTGGTATTCAGCTGCATCCGGTTAGACTGGAAGCCGACTCCAAAATAGTTGGACAAAGGCTAGACAGATGATGAAGCTAAGGAGTGGAAATATTATATCTTGCAAATATACAACATAGGTAAGTACCCTGGGCGACCGAACTCTGCTCTGGTGAAAATAGAGAATGCTCATTTAATAGTATAGGAAAGTACATACTTATTCAATGCTGCCATGATAGTAGGTACTTAGTAATTCCATGCTGCCATTACAAGTCAGCCATCTTGTTCTAAACTTTGGGCGACCGAGCTCTACTCGGGTGAAAATACGGAGAAAACGAATTTTTCCAGATGAGACCTAGCTAGATCAATTTTTCCCACCCAAAAACCCCTTTATTGCAACTTTCATCTAAATCGTTAGAGCCGTTTTCGAGAACGTGATTACAAATATTGCTCATTTAATAGTATAGGATTTAGTAGATATATATTTTTTTCAACTTCATCGTATAAAGAGAGCCTCTAAACTGTGGTTATATTATGATTATTTTCTTAAAAGTCTCGGTTATACTGAAATCAATTCCGACTAGTAGGTAGTTACTCTGATCACCCTCTAATTGGAGATTGGAAGTAGCATACAGGTGTAAATAGTTACGCTCACAAATTAATAATTGTTCAAAAGCACTTTGCAGGTGGCAGTCTACCAAAAAACCGGTAGAAAAGACGTAACTTTTAAAACCATCCCAGTATTTAATAGTCCTAGAGACGGTAAAACAATTAGTTTACATAATCCCACAAGAAATGATCGACAATCGATTTGAGAGATAAAATCTTTCGAATATCTTGCGAAATATTCGATTCACGGTACATAATCGTAATTATAATAGAGTAATAGTACAGAAACGAATCGCACTTGTTCCGATTTCGTAAGAGAAGGAAGGAATGCGACTTGCCGCTCTATGGTTTGATTATGTTTCCATCGCTCTGTGGGGGGCGAGGGCTTTGTTATAGCTACAAGAGATTGTCCATGGATTACGCGAAATTTTTGAACGGGAATTATAATTATACAAAAATGGATTATCGTGTGTTAATTACCGACAAAGAAAATGCCTGTGCTGGATTAAGTTTTCGTGATACTTTTTGATTTTTCATGGTATTACTTGTAATCGCTGATGTTAAGTATACATTTGTTTGTCTTCAAAAGGTATCCCTGTTGAAGATAAACACGTGTATCATCAGCGATGGGACTATGTAGGTATTTTATATATTTATCATAAGCACACCAACAGCACAGTCACTTACAATTCAAATTAAATAACATCTAAAATTTACATTTCAGTAACCATGCAATTGACAGGTATGCATGACATTCAACATATATTATGAAAATTAGAGACAAAGGAAAAGAATTTAAAGTATGTCTAGTAGACATAAATCTACAACACTACAAAACAAAACAATTTGAGCTAGATAGACGGACACTCAATACACTTATAATAAGCGAAAGTCATGGAGAAAATATCAATTGGGTAATCCGTCAAGTTGGACCTTTCATTAATGCCTTGCCATACGTGTAAGGGGGCTATTAAACGTAGTATTCAAGGTCGATGTAGGTAATCCAAAAATACGATGATGACGCTTACTACGTTGGCCAGGCCTAAAGTTAAAATAGTTTATTAATTGTGCATCAATGGAACCGTTTATGATTTTATGTGTATGTCAGGAGATTGGCAGCAGTATAGTTGTTATATGGTTAGCGCCAGTTAGGTTCATCGATTTGGTTCTTGGCCAACGCAGTGTTTGTATTAAGCATCTTCACCGAGGATTACACAGTCATCGATAATAGTCTTGCATTAATCTAAGGAACATAAGAGCAATTCAATTCAATTCAATTTATTTATTCACAAACAATTTACATTGTGTTTGAAATATTCTAAACGACACAAAAAAAAATACATTCATATTAAAAGTAACACATTTAAAAATTAACATCATGCATGATAAATATAAAAACTACCTACAATAAAAAATTTCGAAGTCAACTCATTAAGAATTTAAGATTAGGAATAGAAAATCATTAAAAAAAAATATATAATTAAATTAAATAGTTTAATGTCAACTCAAATAATCAACAGGAATAATAATACATTTGTCATTTAAAAATAATGTCATAATTACATAAAATAACAATTATAGTCGGCTCTAGTAACATACCTACTTGAGTTGACAGGAATTCCAGGAAACAGGAGCTCCAGGAATAGTTTAAGGTGTCTCTAACAATCCCTTTATAGGTTGAACTATAGAAATGCTTTGAGGAAGTCACGATTAGTTAATTAAACCCACAGATAATAAAAAGCAAAGCAATAGTTTTCATTACTCCGTTAATTAGACCACGTCTGCGGTAGAACAATGAATCGAGAGCGGAACAGCGGTTATCGTAACCGACAACCGACGGTAAATAAGTAGTTATAGTAACTAGTAACCACCTAGAAACGTTGGTGTGATTGTTCTTAGAAATGGTTCAGTTGCTCTATTTCTTGTACATGATTATAGCGATAACAGTTTTTCATTATTCGAAGTATTTTGTTTGGAAGTTGACCTGGAAGTGGGAGCTATGGTGTGGTGATTCTTATACTACTCTTTTTATAATTCGGTATTGGTTTTCGTGGTGCTAAACCATTCGTGTCAGTCACAGCACCTGCTAATAGTTGAATCACTTTTGCGCTCTCGAAAATATGGTTTAGTTCGCCTTTGATTTACTTAATGAAGATATAGTATAATCATAAAATAAAATTTGTTGCGAATTTTTGTGAGTTTCCACGAATTCTTAATTTATTTGAAAAATCCCTTTCCTCTATGTACAAGATAAAGAATTCGACTTTTCAAATCACAAATAATTTTGCTTAAATTTTTTCCCTTTCTCATAACTAATGAACAAAATTGATCAAAATCAGTCGATTTCGTGCGGTCTAAAACATAGTTCTACACTAATGTTATTGTAACATCAAACCAAACTCTCAAACTAAATATTGTTACACTTTACAAGATGGCTATCGGTGAGAGAATGGAACAGACCGCTCTAATCCGACAGGCCTGATTTGAAGACTATTATTTATAAATAATATCCCCGAGTTACACAACGAGCAGAAAGTTGATCCGCGTTGTCGATCCCTGATAGCAAAGAGTTGCAATAACAAATTATGTAGCACCTTTCTCTGGGAAAATGTACTATTTAGACCATACTTAAGACAATAGATAGGAGATTGAATGGAAGAGCCAAAAAGTAGCATTGACTTGTAATGGATTATATACTTACAAGCAGCGCCCCGCGATTTCACCCACATAAGTCTCGATCCCGTGCGAATATCGGAATAAAAAGTATCCTATGTGTTAATATAGGTTATAAACTATCTGTGTGCCAAATTTTATCTAAATCCGTTAAGTCTTTTTGCGTGAATGAGTAATAAATATCCATCCATCCTCACAAACTTTCACTCTATCCGACCCAGATGACCCCATTACACTCCTCCAGGAGCAGAATAGGGCCACCAGTACAGTACACAGAAACAGACAACTCCCGTCATTCCGACCTCGCCGCCGAGGTCCTTTGCGATCGCGACCGAGTCCCCGAGTAAATGAAACTCCCCCCCCCGTCCCTTGCTCGAAAATGAGGTGCCAGCAGTTGTTGCAGCTGAGCACGTAGCTTTAAATACCCCGCATAATAATCATGATGAAAATCTAATTTTGATCCAGCCTGTCCCTTGCTGTCCTCCCCCCATCGATGCCCTAAGCCGAGGTTCGTACCCCACAGGGGGTGCTCTTGGCAAGCACTCGCTTAATTTTAATTTAGAATAGTTTAAATGCTCCTGGCTGGAGGCTCTAAGTGTAGAAGCTTAAGGCCACCACAGGAATAGTCCGGTTAAGCAGCCAAGACCTTAGTGGTCAAAACTGCGAGAGGCCATAGTAAAAAAAAAACGCATTTTTAATATTATTAAGTAGGATATAATTATATGTATATAATTATATCTATATATATAAAAATCAATTGCTGTTCGTTAGTCTCACTAAAACTCGAGAACGGCTGGGCCGATTTAGCTGATTTTGGTTTTGAAATGTTTGTCGTAGTCCAGGGAAGGTTTAAACGGTGAGAAAATATGGAAAAACTAACGAAAAAAAAAAAATATGAAGAAAATTCACGTTCTCATACGTTTTGTGTGGATCGGCTTTTTTGATATCTCGGTAGGTAGGTAGGGTAGGTAGGTAGGGTAGGTAGGTAGGGTAGGTAGGTAGGGTAGGTAGGTAGGGTAGGTAGGTAGGGTAGGTAGGTAGGGTAGGTAGGTAGGGTAGGTAGGTAGGGTAGGTAGGTAGGGTAGGTAGGGTAGGTAGGTAGGGTAGGTAGGTAGGGTAGGTAGGTAGGGTAGGTAGGTAGGGTAGGTAGGTAGGGTAGGTAGGTAGGGTAGGTAGGTAGGGTAGGTAGGTAGGGTAGGTAGGTAGGGTAGGTAGGTAAGGTAGGTAGGTAAGGTAGGTAGGTAGGGTAGGTAGGTAGGGTAGGTAGGTAGGGTAGGTAGGTAGGGTAGGTAGGTAGGGTAGGTAGGTAGGGTAGGTAGGTAGGTAGGGTAGGTAGGTAGGGTAGGTAGGTAGGGTAGGTAGGTAGGGTAGGTAGGTAGGGTAGGTAGGTAGGGTAGGTAGGTAGGGTAGGTAGGTAGGGTAGGTAGGTTGGGTAGGTAGGTTGGGTAGGTAGGTAGGGTAGGTAGGGTAGGTAGGTAGGGTAGGTAGGTAGGGTAGGTAGGTAGGGTAGGTAGGGTAGAAATTTTAAAATCCTAACAATGAATGTGTTCATTGACTGTTAGGCGGAACGAAGTTTGCTGGGTCAGCTAGTGTATATATATATATAGTAGGATACTACAATAATAATAGTAGGATAAGAATTAATGTCTTTTCTTGCAAGTTCATTTGCTTTAGACTAGTCAATCATTTTATGATTTCCAACTATCGTATCACTTGTAAAATTGAATACATTCGTTAATTCTTCGTCTCATTTTGTTAGTTATCATAATCAGTCTATAGCAGTTCACAGCTGTGGATATAGGCTTCTCCAATCGCACGCTATGTCATTAATTGTTCTTTTTTCGAGTACATTATGTCACAATATTTCGTTGTTGTCTTTGGTCAGACGTTTACTTTAGTTGTTTGATATTTCGAGGTCATGTAGCGGACATCCAAATTACTAACCGAGTCTTGGGACCTCCCACTCCCATGGTCCTGGTTCCCTACTGATTGTCACGCTGACTTGGACATTATGGAAAACATAGGATGTATTCATTCACTTGTTTAACTTACCGCACAATTTGTACGTCAACTGCGGGAACTGCGTAAGTTGCTACTGGGAGGTCAACTATCAAGTCAACAATCTAATTGTAGCTTAAAGATCCGAGAGGCTGACCGACCTGTGCTCTCGATTAAACTTACCTGTGCCAGGTTTTTGTTGGTTTTTTTGTAGAAAACTGTCCTCGTGATATGCCAGGACCAGTAGATATATATAATTTTGGCATGATTTTTCATTTATTCCGTAGAAATTTTCTGTTGAAAGTCGTTTTTAGAAAGGTAATTTAGTTTCTTGCAAGGTATGGTCAGATGAGCCCGTGTGTTACTGAGAGCAAAACCAGTCCTGTCGCAAACACTGTTTTTGTCCCATAGCTGTCATTCGTCGGAGCTTTGTCGAAGGGAGAAATCTGTGACAAATATTTCGCACATGGCCATTTTATTCCTTCCATCCGTCTCTCAAGTCGTCGTACACTTATCGGTAAGTCATCGTACGGCGTGAGACATTTCACGACCATGCCACAGCACATCGTATTCACAGTAAGGTAATTTGGTTCGCATGTACTAAATTCTGAATTACTCGAAGCATGAATAATATTTGTCTGAGTTTTCATATTCACGTTTCAGATATAATTGAAGTGAAAACTTCTTTAGGCGTATTGGGCATTTTTGAGATAGGAAAAAACAATTAAACTCGCGACACCGTTACCGACACCTCATTTTTGTAAACGCGATTGTGCTCTTTATCTATATTACGTTACAGATCACTGTTCTTTGCAAGTATTTTTACATTAAAGGTTTTGGAAGTATTTTTTTGTAAACGCGATTATCCTTACGTATTATAAAACAAAGTCCCCCGCCGCGTCTGTCTGTCTGTCTGAACGCGATAAACTCAAAAACTACCGAACGGATTTTCAAACGGTTTTCACCATTAGATGGAGTGATTCATGCGAAAGGTTTTAGTGTATAATTCATTAAGGTTTTGTGTAAATTGGCTGAAATTTTACGATTATTGTTGAAGAAGTCGGAAAAAATCATGCCGACTGGGAGCTTTACTAGCGTGCGCTGCCTAAACCGAAAAAGATACATCAAATTTATGTTCTATGGTATTGTTTATCTTAAAAAGTTCAATAAAAAGTCCGCAATGGCATATGTCTATCTTCTAAGGATGACCCACAATAACCATTTTAATCTTTCAATTTAATAAAAATTTAATTATTATTTCCGAACCTTTTTTGACCGGTATAGTATTAATCCTTATCCAATAAAATATGTTATTTAAATTGGGCATTTAATTTAGATTAATATATGCCTTGCCATCATATCATTTAAATTAATAGTTTAAAAGATATCACAGTTTCAAAATTACGCGTAGCAACGCGGGCGCAGCGGTAGGAGTCAATGACAATTACCTCGGTTATTAGGTATGAAATCTCGGTAGTACGGTCCCGTGGGATATTTTCCGACATCCACGCGGGCGAAGCCGCGGGCAAAAGCTAGTGCTCTTTATTTAGATAAGGTTGCGGACCAATGTTCTATACAAGTATTTTTCTTCCACCAAGGCGATCTTGTTCAAGTTTTCACTTCTGTCGGCACTCCCGGAGTGCCACTTTATTTTTTATTGATAGCATCAATTTGCTTAATTGAGAACGATGAATGAACTCCAAGGTAGTGCTGAACATTATCCAATAATAAAACTATTATAGTAATCATTAGTGTCATATTACACTAGGAACTTCTATTACCTGGAACTTCATTTCATCTAATATGAGAGGAGATTTTTGTGGTGCATAATTTATTTATTTTTTATTTATTTATCATCTTTTATTATCATCATAATCAGCCTCTAATGTTGTTCCACCACGCAGGCCCAGTGCGGGTTGGGGGCTGTCACAGGTCTTCGAATTTTTGGTTCTAGGACATGCTTCCTCAAGATCTCTTCCTTCACCGTTTTGAGAGCAGTGATGATGAAATTAAATGCACAAAGTGCCTGCCTGGGTTCAAACTCACGACCTACAACTGTAAGTCAGGGCTGATACCTCTGGGCTACAAATGCTCTTCATTTGTGGTGACCATTGTTAATTCAGACTAACAGGAGCCACAAAACTGCAAAATGTAAAAAAAAAAAAAATTGACTTACTGTCAATTTTATTTACTCGAATATCTCCTTCAACAAATCGTGAGCATGATGCTCTTTATAAGAATCGTGTATCACCAATCTCTGCATTTTCAACCATATCACTAACTCAACAAACTTCACATTCCTTTGCATGATGACTTTGAAGAATACACTGCACTGACATTAATATAATGTAAAAGCCTGAATAACTTGCTAATATATTATGTCGTGTGAGAGTGATTCTACTTCTTGAGAACTAATTGACTATGCAGATGTCATTAAAGATAATTGTGACAATTAGTGAAGAACATGTTATCGATGTAGTAACAGAAAGTAATGTAAATGGTTTATATATAGCCGTGTGATTTGATTATATGAGTGGATTGTACAATGTTATACAGGACAATCAACTTCAAGGACGTTTCAGATAATATGAATTGGTGTCAGGATTTACAGTAAAGTCATTAATAGTCGTTGTCACTGGTGATTGAGGTATGGAAATACTGAAAATTAAAAGAAAATGAATAGGGTGTAGCTCGTGGCTAAGTAATAACAGCCGCACGGGTCGATCCATCAGGTTAAGCTACGCTTGCCAGGGTTGGTCAGTGGAGGGGTGACCATCTTTACATACCGAGACTCCTCCGTGCCTCGGAAAGCACACTAAGCCGTTGGTCCCGGCTGTCATTCGTGGATCTTTGACAGTCGTTACGGGTCGTCAGAAGCCCGAAAGTCTGATAAAAATAATTGTCGCTCTAAATAAACGTTATGCTAAACGAAATTATTATTATGCGGAATTTTAACTTTGCCAAAGGTAATTATGCCTAATAAAATTCTGCCATCTTAAAAATATGCCATTGTAAATTCGGACACATAAAAATTCGGTCAAACAATAATTTTATTAAATATTTTTTATGCCTTTGAAATATTCGTTTAAAGAAGATTATGCCAAGTGTGTTATGCCAAATGAATTTCGGAGCATTAAGATTCTGCCAGATAGAGGGAACCCTCACGAAAGTTAACAACTGTACGTTGGACCTCCATTACTGCTTTTATTTCATCAACAGCTGCCTAATTTTCTTCCTCATCTGCCTTAGTACTTTTATGCATATGCAGCGCCGGCCCGAGAATTCCTGAAGCCCTAGGCGAAAGGCTGGAACGGCGCCCTTTTAAGAAAATTCGTGACAAAATAAAACTACATAATATATATGTTCTTTAAATTTCATTGAAATATTTCATTTTGAAATAAAATTATCAATGTACAGTTAAATTTTTTAATTTCGATGCCGTCGATTGCCGCCCCCCTAATACGAGCGCCCTAGGCCGTCGCCTAGTTCGCCTATATGAACGGGCCGGCCGGGCGGCCCTGTGCATATGTATAGCATTATCAATAGCATCTATAAGTTCCTTTAACGTGCCATGTACCTGTTCGAGCTTCTATCCAACCAAATCTAAATACTACCAAAAATAAACCATCGTTCTAAGCCTATCTCAATTTTGCATCAAAATTGAAAACTGTTCTTGTCATGTCTGAAAAATACCGTACTTGAAGGATCGTGCACGCTACAGTATAGTTTAAATAAGGACAGTGTTGCCGCCTTTGATCTATCAATCAGCGATTAGCTATGCGCGTGCGCCGACTACGAGCTCTTTGATATGCATCCGTATATTATTATGTTTCAGATGTGGTTTCAATGCTAATAGAATAACGGGCTGAGAGTTTAGACAAAAATAGATCTTTGAGAGATACTATAAAAGAAAAGTGCTAGTGAAGATATTTGACTTCCGTCGCTAATAAGAATGTTGAAAGCCAGTGGTTTGTTGTGACTTGAGAACTAAATTAAGACGGTACAAGAAAAATTCTATCCATACTTTGATGAAGGAATTATACAAGATACAGAAAATAATGAAAACATTTTTGGGACAGATATTCACTCGCTCCATGTAAAAATTAACTGGTATTCAGCTGTACCAGGTTATATTGTAAGGAGACCCTAAAGGTTCCAGCAGACAGGTGCGACGCGACTGCGATGGTGCGACGCGATTTTGGTAGAATAATTTCCATGAAGTTACAAAAATTTATCTACTAGAGTCGCGTCGCGCTGTCACCTCGCGCTTGTCTGTGTCCATAGTGCGAAAAAGGCTTGGCAGATAATGTTTAATTTATTTCGACACCCATAAGTTTAAACATTAAGGAATGGTTTAGCAATGTCAGCTTATTTCGCAGCTCAATCAAAATACAGCTCCAGTTCTCCTGGAAAGTTACCTAATCCATCAAATACAATATTTTATAGCCCACTAAATTATTGTTACAGATTTATGATTCGCACTGCCAAGCAATAAATTATGTTGGTATATTTTGTAATAGTGACGTAATGAAGCTAGTGGAGTAGATTCTGCGCGTGCATCCTCGATAAGATAGGTATCATGTGGAAACAACGAGTGAGAGTGGTGTCAGGCATAACACGATGCCATATAGGGCTGCCACGGAATAGAGATACTGTTAAACCTGAGTAAGTGAGAACTGGGTAAGCGAGAAAACTCTATAAATAAAAAGGATGAGAGTAATCTCCAGGTCCCGTCATTTTAACCCTCTAAAACCAGAGAAACAGAAACCTCTGTAAGAGAAAGTCGTTTAACACACTTGGACCTCTATAACTGAGACTGCTGCTTGCTTGTACCTCTACAAGCGACAATCGAGCGTAATTTAACATCTGCCATTTGTGACTCTGTCTTAAATTTCGTGGAACTAACATTGTTTTTGTTTTCTTCAATTTCGGGGAACTAACTAACATTGTAACATTTTGTATCGTATTCTATTCGAATGGCCAAAGGAGACTGAAACGATTACATACACTCTTGGGCCTGAATAGTAACGAAATGTAAATAGTGTGAATTATAGTAATTATAGGCCTATATCAATTTTATCCAGTGTGGACAAGATTATTGAGAAATGTATCATTAACCGTTTGAATAATTATCTGCAGAAAAATAATGTATTAATTGAATGTCAACATGGTTTCCAAAAAGGTAAAAGTACAAATACTCTTCTTATACGATATACTGATGAAATTAATACATATTTAAGTGAAAAAAGTTTGTAGTCGCGGTATTCTTTGATTATAAAAAAGCTTTCGATACCCTTGAAACTGAGACCCTATTGAACGCTATGGAGGAGTGTGGAGTGAGAGAGCCGCTGAACAAATGGTTCCGCGACTATCTCACATCACGCTCCTACCGAGTAAAGGTAGGTGATGAGCACAGCGACGAGAGGAAGGTGGGGTGCGGGGTGCCGCAGGGGTCCGGATGCGGGCCTGTGTGCTACATAATGCACGTGAACAGCTTGTGTGGCGTACTACGCCACTGCTCTGCGCACATGTTCGCGGACGACCTGTGTGTGCTGCGCGCCGGCACCGACCTCGCTGACACCTGTCGATTCGTACAACAGGACGTAGACTCAGTGGTAAAGTGGTCCCACGACAACGGTATCGTTCTTAATGGAGATAAAATTAAGCTGTTGATGATACATTCCCCTTATATACATCGGACTAAAACATGCCCTTCCATTTTCACCCATAGCTATGACTGTATGCATAATGATAATTCAAACTGTAAATGTAAACCAATAGAACAAGTAGAAAGTGTCACCTATCTTGGAATGAAACTTGATGAAAATTTTTCATGGTCTTCACATATTGATTATATTTGTAGTAAGCTTAGAATATTGCTAAGTAAATTCTATCACTTAAGCTTTAAAGTTCCCATTGGCACCTTAAAATGTTTATATATGTCCTTAGTTGACTCAATACTGAGTTATTCTCTTGATTGCTATGGTTTGACTTTTAAAAGTAATATACAGAAACTAGAATCAATTCAAATTAGATTCTTAAAATTATTAGTAAACAAGAAAACTAAAAACATTTGTAAAGGAGACTATAGTAGGTTATTCAAAATATGTAAAATCCTACCAGTTAGCCTTAAACACAAATACCTATTATTAGTTAATAGCCATGGCAAGCGGGATAGTGACTCACTGGTTTCTAACAGGTATACTACCAGGTCGATGACAGCAGGTAAATATGATGTACCCAGAGTTAGTAGTTACTATGGCGACAGAACTTTAAAAAAACGCGTTCCCTACTTATTAAACACTTTGCCTGCTGACATCAGGCAAGAAGCTAATAAAGTAAAATTCGCTCGTAATCTTAAAAAATATTTGTTAGATTCTATGTAAGTGTAGGTATTGAATATTATATAGATTATAGATGTACCTGATAAATATATGTTTACTGTACGAGAGACTCAATGATCTCACAGTTAAACTGCGTAAGCAGTTTTGTGGGGCAATGTAACCTAGCTTTAGGATTTTTTATTAAGTTAATAAAATAAATACAATACAATAATACAATACATACATTAGTGTATTGCAGTGACTAGTTGCTATCCCACAATTCACATAGCGATCCATAGTTTTAACAATATCCAATCCACAAGGTAAAACCCAAAAGAACAATTCCAAGTCAATCGTGTGAGCGATCTTCGGTGTCCAGTGTGAAAGCAAGGGTCGTACAATACAAGGTAGGCAGGGTCAGAATCCGTAAAAAATCAAAGCAGTTATCATTGAAAATGAAAAATAATTGGGAAAGCACTCAAAACACATCCGAAAACACGAAATAAGTGACAGCTGTCTAGTTCTAGTAGGGATGGGCGTTGCGACAAAGATCTGTTTACAAAGACCGTTTTGTGATGATGAAACCGTTTTACGTCCTGAGTTCAACTTCAAACAGTCTTGGTGCGATTTTTACATCTAAGAAAATACAGTCGGGTACAATGATTCAACTATCTATCACACTCGTAAAACAGTCCTTCCAATAAAAAGTGAACTCTTTGAAATGAAATACAGTCAGTAATGTATTACAGTTGTCAATGCTGTCGTTCGTGATGCGAAAAAACCATTTCATACATTTCAAATCGTTGGTAGTTTTAAGAAACTGCGCTCGACGAAAACGCAATTCTATTCATTCCATGTTGGATAAGTTTCGTTCTTTAACCGTTTTCTGCAACCGTTTTCGTCGTCGGGAAAACGGTTTCGGTCGCCAAAAAATCGAGAATGACCCACCACTAATGTCTAGTATCAAATTGTCAATGTCAGTCTGGCAGTGCAGAATATAATATACTCCCAGTGACATAGACAAAAAAATAAAACTGATTTTAATCGATATGAAATTGATACCTAATCATTATTTTGGTTTTTCAGTAATTAATGATGTTTTATTTAAATTAAATGAACTATATTGTATAAAAGTATATATAGTGCATTTAATTACTTTGAGTTCACTATATTACCTAGTGCTACCTAGTGGGTAGGTTTTCTTTTTGTAGTTGTGTAATCGATTACTATAATCGATGATCTTACGAAAACTATCTTTATCATATTTCTCCGCTTCCAGACAAAGAATTGAGCAGATTTTTTATATTCGAGGATAAAAAAAAATATGACAAATTTTTAGATCATATCTCAGCTTATTACACTTGGGCCCAACATTTTCCATCTTAGCCAGGTTCGACTATACATATGCTAATGTGCAGTGATTTGGTAGTACGTGATGCTCTAGCTAAAGAAGTTGGTAAAAAGATTGAGAAAGATGTAGGATTTAGGTAATGCTGTGGCACAATTTGGTGAAGGACAAACAGTCGATAGTATATCACGGAGGTAATGCAATAGATCGATGGTGCCATTCTTCCAATTTAAAAGCACGATCCTCCAATAGCGCTGGCATAATAAACAAGCTACGCTTGCCGGGGTTGGTCCGTGGATGGGTGACCATCTTTACAAACCGAGACTCCTCCGTGCCTCGGAAAGCACGTTAAGCCGCTGGTCCGGGCTGTCGTTCGTGGCTCTTTGACAGTCGTTATGGGTCGTCAGAAGCCTGAAAGCCAAGGGGTATCGTATTACCCAATTACTGGGTTGTGGAGGTCAGATAGGCAGTCGCTCCATGTAAAATACTGATATTCAGCTGCATCCAGTTAGACTGGAAGCTGACCCCAATACCCCATAGTTGGGAAAAGGCTAGACAGATTGATCCTCCAATAGCGCTGGTAATAACTTACGTACTAATCCTCGAGGACTATAAGTTAGACAACTTAAATATTAGTGATATCTTGAACAAAAAAGCAGATCGTATGACATAACTGTATAAAGATGCCGATTTCCAACAAATTATTATAGTCCCCGTAGACCGTGTGTTCTAAATACGTGATTGACTGAATAAACAAAACAAGTGACATATCTTCCCAAGACCTTATAAGGAAACCACAAAAATGTGTCGAAAACGTTGACTTACCAGTTGAACATGCAATTTTCCGATGACCAGCCACTGCCAGCCCTGTTGCACCTATCTATAACGTTGTTAATGGCGTCTGGCGGATGTTTATAGCTGAATTCCTAATTATGGTAAAGAGTACCCTGCGCCGCGCCGGCGTCGCTGTGGGCGTTGACAAGCGCCATTTTGGTATCACTTTATTTTTACGTTTTCATCGTGTGTGCGGATTGCTGGCTTCAACTTGTACGGATGTAGACTGTGGTATAAACAAAGAGGTGTGAGTAATAGCGAGGTTAACAGTTTAAAAGGAAAAGTTGGGAAGTAGAAATCAGGACTGTTGAGTCATTGTTGTGAATGATCTGAGGCAAAAAAGGCAAACTCTGTAGTAAGACGCGTCTTTAACAAGATGATAAATTAGAGAAAGCAGTGTTTTCTTCTATGAAATTAAGAAGCATTGGTCTTGAAAAAAGAAGGTTTTATTGCAGTCAGTTTTTAACACGCTTTTATTAGGTCGACCTGTATGTAACTATGTAATGGAATCTAAGGTAACTAATTTATCCATCTTCCAAGGGTCGTAGCGTAATAAAAATTGGCAGCTGTATGTAGTTCTGATGACAATACAATAATATGGTACTGTTGAACTGATCTGATGATGGAGCCGGAAGATATGAACTGGAACTTCATGATGGAAAATCGTATCATAGCTGTTTTAGATTTCTTAGAAAAGTCTTGTAATGAATGAACTTTGACCACGATTAGGTTTCAAAGTCTGATGATGAAGCCGGAAGATAGGCACTGGCATTCCATGATGGAATATCGTATCATAGTCGTGTTTGCACTTGTGAGAAAGGCCACGTAAGTGCATTTATAAAAGTGTGTTTTTCTAGTGTTTTTAGGGTTCCGTACCTCAAAAGGAAAAAACGGAACCCTTATAGGATCACTCGTGTGTCTGTCTGTCTGTCTGTCTGTCTGTCTGTCTGTCTGTCTGTCTGTCTGTCTGTCCGTCTGTCACAGCCAATTTACTCCGAATCTAATGGACCGATTAAGTTGAAATTTGGTACACATATGTATTTCTGTGACCCAAACACGAGTGTGTAACGTAAATAATTTAATTTTGAATATAGGTGTCACTTTTGGGGCGCAAACAAGAAAATTAAAAAAAAAAGTTTTGCTAACAGTACCGTGTGACATATCGAATGAAAGGGCTTGTTGCGAGGATCTTAAATATATTTTTTATATAATTTTAAAATAAACACTTTTAAAGATATTTAATAAATTCAATGAAAATTGACCATTCCCCCCCCCCTATCTCCGAAACTACTGGACCAAAAATTTTGAAAAAAATACATAGTATAGTTCTTTACTCATAGATTACAGGAAAACCTATAAGAAGTCTATGGTCTTAAAATAACATGGTAAATCTCTCAATATTGTGCGTAAAAACTTACATTTCGTCGCTCGGCATCCAAAAGGCCCATCTCTCTAGCTACTGTAATATCAAAATATCAAAAGTGTTTGACCGTCTGCTTAATACACAAATAAATAAAACTGTAAATGTTCATGACAACCAATTCGGGTTTCGGCGTGGTTTGTCAACAGAAAGTGCAGTGTTGTGCCTTAAGCATACTATCACATACTTACTATACACAGCGTGGGACGCCGATTTATGCTAGGTTCATCGATTTATTCAAGGTTTCTGATCTGGTTGCTTATGACGTATTGTGGAGGAAGATGGAGAAGGATAGGTTGCCAACGGAGCAAACATCTTTAAATAGTGGTATGGTAACCAGATCAATAGTGTACGATGGGCTGGAACTTTTTCCAAGCCATACAGGTTGGAATGCGGGGTGAGGCAGGATTGGCGAGCTCAGCAGCACCAGAGTGGGTTGCTATATAGATGGTATTTGTGTAAATAATATTAGCTATGCAGATGATATGGTGCTTCTGAGCGCGTCAATCTGTGGTCTCAGAAAGTAATTGGTCGCCAAATGTGAGCAGTATGCCAAAACACATGGTTTGATGTATAACTCCAATAGGTCGGAGATCATGGTCTTTGAGGCTGGGGGCAGACCGGGTTATGTACCACCTGTATTACTCAATGGGACTCCACTACAAAGAGTATTTACGTTTAAATATCTTGGTCATATATTGACCCCTGACCTCAATGACGTTGTCGGTAAGGGCAAACATGCTGGCTAGCAGGTTTGCACGCTGCTCACTTAAAAAGCCAAAATTACTCTGTTTCGAGCTTATTGTACAACGTTTTACACGTGCAGCCTGTGGGCTAGGTATACCCAAAGGTCATGCAACGCCCTTCGTGTCCAATACAACAACGCTTTCAGGGTATTGGTGGGGCTGCCCCGTTTTTGTAGCGCATCGGGAATATTCGCGGACGCACATATTAATTGCTTTTACGTAACGATGCGAATGAGGTGTGCATCCCTGGTACGCAGAGTACGGGCCAGCTCCAACAATATCGCTAGCAGTCTGGATTGCATGGACATCAATCACTGCAGTGCCATCTCCCATGAGGTGAAATAAATTTAAACTAGATTACGCGGGGTACTCAGAAAGTTTTGTGATACTAGAAAAAAATATACTACAGGTTATAATTTTTTTTATTATATCTTTTGAAAGAACTCTCCATTGGCGTCTATACACAGTTTTATACGTCTAAACAAATTTTCATAACACATTTTCCAGTCCGCATCAGACACCTCTCCAATCTCCTTCTCAAATGCACCCAGTGCATCTTCAGGTGATGAAAACTGTTTTCCTTTGAGTTGATTTTTTATTTTGGGGAACAAGAAAAAGTCGCACGGAGCCAAATCGGGACTGTAAGGAGGATGACCTATAAATTTGACTGGTGTGCTGTCAGAAAGTCCCTTATTTTGAGCGCCGAGTGAGCCAGCGCGTTGTCGTGGTGAAGCAGTAGCCCACGGAGGCCAGTGTTCGGTCGCTTGCTGCTTGCAGTAGTAAAAACTTCTGGCAAACATTTGGTAACATACCATTCAGCATTGATGCTTCTTTGATCTCGTCAGGGTACTGACACCAGATAACCTGGTAGAAAAAAAAAAAACTTGCGGTCAACATCTTTCATAACCGAAGATTCCTGTGTAGAATTTCATGCACACTTCCTGATCCAATTGGCAGTATACATCTATATATCTTGACATTTTAAACTTTGCTTTTTTTGTGTTTTTTCAAAAACTGTTTTTTTTTTTTTGTATAATGGTAGTAGACCATGGTCTGAACAACGTTTGTTCTAGCAAAACTGTGATTCAAATTTCACAGTGTATGCTGAACCTCTTCATATGTAATTCGCCTATTCTCTTGAATTAAATTTTTCATAGCCAGCACTTTTTGTTATGTAACAACCGTCATAGGGCGACCACTTCTTTCTTTGTCTGCCAAAATTACTAGACCACCCATAAATTCGTTGAACCAGCGAAAAACAGTCGCTTTAGAAGGGCTTTTTTCTATGAACACAATTCGAAGTCTTTCAAACGATTCTTCTGGTTTTAGTCGACATTTGAAATCGTACGAAATCATCGCGCGAAAATGT
Organism: Agrochola litura; assembly: GCA_949152395.1. NCBI lineage: Eukaryota > Metazoa > Arthropoda > Insecta > Lepidoptera > Noctuidae > Agrochola > Agrochola litura. The sequence goes on from OX424493.1 coordinate 21,139,288, forward strand.
TCTCGTTATAAATCCAGTTTTCAGTAAGACAGAGTATTTTGATTTTGCTCGTAAAAAAATGTGGAGGGAATTTCGAATGTTATGTTTTTTTGTAATAAGTAGTCATCGTTTTAATTGACATCAAAACCAGCCAGTATTCTATAGACAAAAACTGTTAGCCGCAAAACTTTCTAAGTGACCTCGTAAAATAAGTTAACATAGTTCATAAGTTTACTAACGCAATGAGTCCTTGTTACTTGAATAAAGAAAAATATCTGGATGATGTTTTTTTTTGAACGACGTTTTCTAAAAATGAAACCTAGCTAGATCGATTTATCGCTCCTGAAACTCCCCTGCATACTAAATTTAATAAAAATTCTTGGAGCCGTTTCCGAGATTCAGATTATATATACATAGGTATATACAAGAATTGCTGGTTTAAAGGTATTAGATTTAGATTAGATTAGATTAGTTAGATTATTATTATATTAATACCGCGAATGTGAAATTTTTTACGAAAATCAGATTTGTTTTATTTCATTCTACACGTTCAAATAAGTGATCCTGCAATTAAAACAAAAACGTAAAAAATGTCACATTCGCGGTATTATATGCCGAGCGACGATTTTGATAGCAGTTGGAATGTATGGGAAAACATGTTTTTCAACTACAATGTTAAGTTTGTTCTTGGGATAAATGAATTCATCTCAACTACGGAACCCTTCATTGTGCGTAGTCCGACACGCACTTGGCCGGTTTTTTTAAACTATTAATTTATGTTATTTAAACAGAAACTACACACATCTCTGACGTAGGGAGATATACAGGTTCAAAAAAAAAGGGTACCTAACTCACCACCACTTACAGGAAAATAATATGTTTTAGATATTTAATATCTATCTTAATAACTTTCGTCGCTAATACTCACGACCATTTGTAAAGAAAAAAAAAGTTCCGACGGCTGTTGGCCTCGATCGATGTAAATAAACTACATTTGTTTACTAAACACTTTTCTAACATAAGTCGATGTACTTATTCAACCGAGTTGGCACGCAATCGGTTCATGCTTGCAGGCTTTCTACTCGAATAGGTACTTATACTTATAGTACACACTTGGCAACTTGGCACCCTGTGAATCATACCACAAACATTTTGCATAACATTCTCCACCGAGCACTCAACGTTAAATATCGATTGTCGATGTTACAAACAATCCGATTGCTTGTGACAATCGAGTGCAATGATCCCCATGAATAGTGTATTCGACACAATGTATCGAGTTGCAGCCTAATGCATCGATTCTCCGTACCATGCACGTGGTCAATCCGTTATGTTGACAACCGATTCTGAGAAACTACGCTATCGAATTAATTATGATATAGATTTGCCGGTGTTATTAGTGAAATGCCGACTTATATGACAAGATGTATCGATTAGGAGCTATACTTGTTACACCTACACCTGACACGACTGATGATTATTATGTAGATGACATCATTAGTAAGATAATGGTCGATACGATATATGATATCAGACATGAACTTGATGAACTTTACATTGAAATAGGAATGGATCAAGGTCTCACTAATTTGGCTTCAGGCATGTTCATCTTTTATGGGAACATTTACGTCATGGTTGAGTATACTTATGATTTTTCAAGAGTGCTTTGTCAAAACTCAGTGGACTGAGTAAAATATTCAGTTGTTCAACCTGAAGCAGTCCTCATGACTTGCCATATTCTACCCTATAGTCAAGCGTGCTGCTTGCTAGTAATTCCAGATGAAAGAAACAAACAAAAACGTTTACAGTTTTAAATTATAGTTTCATAGCATTGCTTAATCACCAATTAGATAACTCCGGATTACAAAATACATTCTCATACAAAAAAGCGGTTGATACCTCAACCAGGTACCAGGCTCTCAGACAATGGGCAGCGGTTGCAAGCTCTTCCTGCGACTGTGTGACGCGGGAACAATGCCCATTGTACCGTCCGTGTTACCATTTCACCGGTAATTACGTGCTACTGCACTCTCATACACGACACATACGTACACAGTAACAGCAGTGACCTCTGATAATGAAGATAGTTTTGAGTTACATCTGTAAATATTTTTGTAAGATTCTGTGGTGCAATCAACCACGCTGTACGTCATAGCATTATATTTAGAATTTTTTTTATAAAATTTTACACTTTTATAATTTTATATTTGATTTTTTTTTCCGGTCTGACATTTTTTTTGACGATTACAATTTTTGTTTTTTTTTAAACGGATTTTTATCTGTTTAGATTATCAAAATAGTTTATAAATAATTTAAATTCATGAGTGAAAATTGTGGACTAGAATTCTGAAAAAAAAAAACATAATACAGTATGTGTCTCCATAATCTTTGTTATACATAACAAAGATTATGGAGACACATACTTAGTGACATACAACATCAAATAACTATTCAGATTGGATCAATAGGTGTCAGCTAACTTTTTAACTGCAAAGTTAGCTGGAATACGAATTAGAAATTACAACAACATAACATAATAACATAACATCACGCCTTGTTTCCCCGAAGGGTTGGGCAGAGGTGTCCCTGTAGCAGGTACACCCACATTTCGCCAGTTATGTTTAAGTCCCATGTAATAGGGGGCGAGCCTATTGCCATCAACCGGGCACAAATCCAACAAATTACAACAAAATAAAAAAATTGCGTGGATTCTCATAGAACAAAAGTCTCTAGTATTTTAACAGGGGAGTTTTTAATAACAGCTATGTTTATTTTCCGTTTATCTCTCAACAACAATGTGAAAGAGAAAGAAAGTATGCAGCTGATAATATCGTTTTACAAAAAATGCAGTTGCGTTACTAGGCAATCATACAATCGAGTAGCGTACTATTATAAACAATGCATACAGTGACATGTGTGGCCTTTCACACACTAATTACGATACTTAACCACTACGTTGTGCTGCGCTCCTAGTCATTTACAAAAGAAAGTTTACCTTTATTCTTTCTCTTGTTTTGAACTCAATAAAGGTATTTTTGTACTTCGTGACATTTCTTACTTTCTTTAGTTATTAAGATGAGTATGTTGACCTTAATTGATTGGATGTAAAAACATAAACAGATACAAGCTAGTAAATCTCTCTGGCATTAATGAAGGGCCTTCCCATCTTAATTATGTATGAACTTAACTACACTACATGAGCAGTTAGTTTATCATAAGGTGGCTCACGCTTTCTTCCCATGATGGCCTTTAAGTAGGTACTTTCATACATATGAACCTACATGTTCTTACTAACGCCCGAAATTATTAATGTTCTGTGATTCGTCCTCTTGAAGACTCAGATTTGCAACCTCAGCCATTGATTGGTTTCGGCCAAAGATCAGGCTTTTCCCAACTTTGGTGGGGTCGGCTTCCATCCTAACCGCATCTGAATACCAGTATTTTACATGGGGCGACTTTCCTTGGGGGGACCTTCGCAAACCAGTTACTGGGTAACACGATACCCTTGGTAAGTCTGGCTGTCAGAATTTTTGGGTTTCTACTATATACTACTACTTCTACGACCCGTAACGACTGCCAAAGATCTACGAATGACAGCCGGGACCAAAGGCTTAAAGTGCTTTCTGAGGCTTGATATGTATCTATTCGATGGTCACCCATCCACGAACCGACTACGGCGAGGGTAATTTAACTATTATTTTACCACGAGCTCCTCCTAAAGTTTATATTATTTATTAAATTCTTTATATTTATATTCTTTTCTATCTACGTATATTGTAATATTTATATTTAATTTTCTATGCACATGTACATAATTTATTATATTTATGAAATATTGTAAGTACAAAAAATTTAGGCATATACACACGCACACACGAACACGCATACTCACGCGCGCACAAACTCTAACAAACATACATTCAGACACACCATCATCCTTTCGCAATTTGTACCACGTTGACAATTCTTTACATGTGTTACCTGGAGTTCTAAAATACAGGCTTAGGCTTAGTTTTTAGACTTCAGATCTACCACAAATTATAAAATTTTGTCAAAATATCTGTCAACTTATTATGAATGAATGTAATTTCTGGAGACAAATAAACATCATTTTTATTTATTTATTATTTTATTAAAGATACTTAATTTAGGGCGTTAAAAATATCTTCTAACTATTCCTCTACTCTTAATGGAGAAAAGTGTTTCTTACATAGCGTGAGTGCGACATCAAACTGTCCTCCCTCCTCTTTCCGCATCAGATATTTCTCAGCTATCTGTGAACAGATAATATCATCAAATTGTTGGTATGAAGACTATATAATTGACACCTGAGAATTTCTCTGAATTCTATCACGGTTCCAATCTAATTCCCATAATGATGTGATATTAATATACTTAATCATTTATAATTGCTTTACAGGCCTTTTTTTTTAGGTGGGAAATGATCAAATAACTTCTTGAGGGCGTGTCAGACTCTTACTGACTAAAACCCACCCGTGTTCCTTCAGTTGCCATGTTGCCGGGGGCCACGATTTCCCTTTCGGACTTCTTCGCAACCTCGGCAGGCATCGGCCCTAGCGGACCCCGTCAGTTCTGAGGCACGCGTGGAACACAACGCGCCGTCGATCTGGGCCTGGTCCTTATCGGAAGGCCAGCTTCCCATTGCTAACCGTCCGCAAGCCCGCGCATACCGGTGGCCACAAATTGGCCTGCGATTCCCGACGCCCAGGGCGTCTCCTCCTGCGGCGGTTAGGGGCGTGAGGACGCGAATTTTACCTCTCCCTCACGCGTTCCGCCTCCTCCTTCGCGAACATTACTGCTTCGCAGGAGGAGGTGATGGCCTCCCATTTCCTTTCCCATACCATGGCCTGAACCAGGGCTGGACGCGAGAGATCACCGCCGCCGATCGCCTCCACGAGGACACAGCGATGCTCCGCCCAAGCCGGGCAGACCTCCACCGTATGCTCCACCGTGTCCTCCGGGCGATCCACACAATGGTGACACCCGGGCGTTTCCTCCCGCCTTATCCTGTACAGGAACCTCCCGAAACAGCCGTGTCCGGTGAGGACCTGCGTCAGACGGAAGGTGAGGACGCTGTGGCGCCTCTCTAGCCACTCCTCAAAGAGGGGTCTTATCGCCGCAATTGTGGCATGCCCATTCTTTACAGGGCTAAAGTATAGTTTATGAATAGATATCCACCGTCTACTATTTATTACAACTGAAGAATAACACGCAAAAGGCATAGGTTTAAATATCACTAATAAGGTAATGTGGAAGGTGATAAAAGGAATTATAATAATTTATCTTCAAGTTGGTGTTCGATCTTTGCTTCCTGCAATCAATCTGCCAAAATTTTCAAAATTTTGCACTTGGTATGGTTGGCTAGCAGGATTAGCAGCGTTTAGCAAATATCATAATAAAGAAGTTATGAAAAAATAAAGAGATTACATTTATATGTGTAGCACACGACGTGTTAGAGTCAACAAGAAGGTAGGTTTTATAGTATCTTTAAAACCTCCTTTTATAGTTTTATTTTTCTTAATTTTAGATATATTATATCTTCTTTTGTTTCTTTTTCTATTGTGTCATCTCATGTATGCACTAAAATAACCAAATAAATATTTTATAATATTCAAGTTTTGTTTGCTTATGTCCGACACGACGTTATCCACATCTTATATAATAATGGCCTGATTTTCCCATTAAATAAACGAAGTAAGCTAATTATTTAGAGGGTCATATTCAGATGAGGCACATCCATGTTAATTGCATAATCAACCAACACCAATCTTTACTTATATCAATCTTTAATTTGGCACCCAAAAACAGTATCTCCGGAAGTGTTATAACAGCAATTTGCCCGTTTCCACCGTGGGTCCGTTCCAGTTGCGTCACTCGATCAGGAAGCGATCGCAACTCGGTCGCAGTCGATTGTAAGTTACGACTGGTTGTCACGGGTCATTGGGCACTAACAATGAATGGGGCAAAAGCTATGAAGCCCCGTAGTGGGTTAAGTAAGTGGCACAATGTACCACGGCTTTATTTAAATGGGTTGGTAGGTTTCTCATGGACCTGGTTTGGGCTAGACTGTGTTATAAAATCTTTAAGTAAGTATAAACTGTTCACGTCAAAAATGTATCTTTTGAGATCACAAGACTTTTTGACAATCAAAATGGGTATATTGAAAACATTTGGGAGACAAAAGGAGTCACGTATCAACAAGAATTCACCGAGAGAATCTATGGGGAAAACATGCAAGCGTGGGAGTATCATACGCGATTACGTTCAAAGCCTACATGACGACGAAGACCGGTCAGCTTAGCTACGACCTTCGACCTTTGGCGTTAAAAATAACTGCGTACGGTACATTATTACTTAGTACCGTTATATAGTCTTAATACTGATTTAGTTTCCCAAAGACGTTGCGTCAGCTGATATTATAAAGATAACCATTCGTAAATAGGTTTTTAGTATTCATCCAATAGTTCTTATCGCGATATCTTTCAGAAAAAACCGGCCAAGTGCGTGTCGGACTACGCACAATGAAGGGTTCCGTAGTTGAGATGAATTCATTTATCCCAAGAACAAACTTAACATTGTAGTTGAAAAACATGTTTTCCCATACATTCCAACTGCTATCAAAATCGTCGCTCGGCATATAATACCGCGAATGTGACATTTTTTACGTTTTTGTTTTAATTGCAGGATCACTTATTTGAACGTGTAGAATGAAATAAAACAAATCTGATTTTCGTAAAAAATTTCACATTCGCGGTATTAATATAATAATAATCTAACTAATCTAATCTAATCTAAATCTAATACCTTTAAACCAGCAATTCTTGTATATACCTATGTATATATAATCTGAATCTCGGAAACGGCTCCAAGAATTTTTATTAAATTTAGTATGCAGGGGAGTTTCAGGAGCGATAAATCGATCTAGCTAGGTTTCATTTTTAGAAAACGTCGTTCAAAAAAAAACATCATCCAGATATTTTTCTTTATTCAAGTAACAAGGACTCATTGCGTTAGTAAACTTATGAACTATGTTAACTTATTTTACGAGGTCACTTAGAAAGTTTTGCGGCTAACAGTTTTTGTCTATAGAATACTGGCTGGTTTTGATGTCAATTAAAACGATGACTACTTATTACAAAAAAACATAACATTCGAAATTCCCTCCACATTTTTTTACGAGCAAAATCAAAATACTCTGTCTTACTGAAAACTGGATTTATAACGAGAACATTTTCGCGCGATGATTTCGTACGATTTCAAATGTCGACTAAAACCAGAAGAATCGTTTGAAAGACTTCGAATTGTGTTCATAGAAAAAAGCCCTTCTAAAGCGACTGTTTTTCGCTGGTTCAACGAATTTATGGGTGGTCTAGTAATTTTGGCAGACAAAGAAAGAAGTGGTCGCCCTATGACGGTTGTTACATAACAAAAAGTGCTGGCTATGAAAAATTTAATTCAAGAGAATAGGCGAATTACATATGAAGAGGTTCAGCATACACTGTGAAATTTGAATCACAGTTTTGCTAGAACAAACGTTGTTCAGACCATGGTCTACTACCATTATACAAAAAAAAAAAAAACAGTTTTTGAAAAAACACAAAAAAAGCAAAGTTTAAAATGTCAAGATATATAGATGTATACTGCCAATTGGATCAGGAAGTGTGCATGAAATTCTACACAGGAATCTTCGGTTATGAAAGATGTTGACCGCAAGTTTTTTTTTTTTCTACCAGGTTATCTGGTGTCAGTACCCTGACGAGATCAAAGAAGCATCAATGCTGAATGGTATGTTACCAAATGTTTGCCAGAAGTTTTTACTACTGCAAGCAGCAAGCGACCGAACACTGGCCTCCGTGGGCTACTGCTTCACCACGACAACGCGCTGGCTCACTCGGCGCTCAAAATAAGGGACTTTCTGACAGCACACCAGTCAAATTTATAGGTCATCCTCCTTACAGTCCCGATTTGGCTCCGTGCGACTTTTTCTTGTTCCCCAAAATAAAAAATCAACTCAAAGGAAAACAGTTTTCATCACCTGAAGATGCACTGGGTGCATTTGAGAAGGAGATTGGAGAGGTGTCTGATGCGGACTGGAAAATGTGTTATGAAAATTTGTTTAGACGTATAAAACTGTGTATAGACGCCAATGGAGAGTTCTTTCAAAAGATATAATAAAAAAAATTATAACCTGTAGTATATTTTTTTCTAGTATCACAAAACTTTCTGAGTACCCCGCGTAATCTAGTTTAAATTTATTTCACCTCATGGGAGATGGCACTGCAGTGATTGATGTCCATGCAATCCAGACTGCTAGCGATATTGTTGGAGCTGGCCCGTACTCTGCGTACCAGGGATGCACACCTCATTCGCATCGTTACGTAAAAGCAATTAATATGTGCGTCCGCGAATATTCCCGATGCGCTACAAAAACGGGGCAGCCCCACCAATACCCTGAAAGCGTTGTTGTATTGGACACGAAGGGCGTTGCATGACCTTTGGGTATACCTAGCCCACAGGCTGCACGTGTAAAACGTTGTACAATAAGCTCGAAACAGAGTAATTTTGGCTTTTTAAGTGAGCAGCGTGCAAACCTGCTAGCCAGCATGTTTGCCCTTACCGACAACGTCATTGAGGTCAGGGGTCAATATATGACCAAGATATTTAAACGTAAATACTCTTTGTAGTGGAGTCCCATTGAGTAATACAGGTGGTACATAACCCGGTCTGCCCCCAGCCTCAAAGACCATGATCTCCGACCTATTGGAGTTATACATCAAACCATGTGTTTTGGCATACTGCTCACATTTGGCGACCAATTACTTTCTGAGACCACAGATTGACGCGCTCAGAAGCACCATATCATCTGCATAGCTAATATTATTTACACAAATACCATCTATATAGCAACCCACTCTGGTGCTGCTGAGCTCGCCAATCCTGCCTCACCCCGCATTCCAACCTGTATGGCTTGGAAAAAGTTCCAGCCCATCGTACACTATTGATCTGGTTACCATACCACTATTTAAAGATGTTTGCTCCGTTGGCAACCTATCCTTCTCCATCTTCCTCCACAATACGTCATAAGCAACCAGATCAGAAACCTTGAATAAATCGATGAACCTAGCATAAATCGGCGTCCCACGCTGTGTATAGTAAGTATGTGATAGTATGCTTAAGGCACAACACTGCACTTTCTGTTGACAAACCACGCCGAAACCCGAATTGGTTGTCATGAACATTTACAGTTTTATTTATTTGTGTATTAAGCAGACGGTCAAACACTTTTGATATTTTGATATTACAGTAGCTAGAGAGATGGGCCTTTTGGATGCCGAGCGACGAAATGTAAGTTTTTACGCACAATATTGAGAGATTTACCATGTTATTTTAAGACCATAGACTTCTTATAGGTTTTCCTGTAATCTATGAGTAAAGAACTATACTATGTATTTTTTTCAAAATTTTTGGTCCAGTAGTTTCGGAGATAGGGGGGGGGGAATGGTCAATTTTCATTGAATTTATTAAATATCTTTAAAAGTGTTTATTTTAAAATTATATAAAAAATATATTTAAGATCCTCGCAACAAGCCCTTTCATTCGATATGTCACACGGTACTGTTAGCAAAACTTTTTTTTTTAATTTTCTTGTTTGCGCCCCAAAAGTGACACCTATATTCAAAATTAAATTATTTACGTTACACACTCGTGTTTGGGTCACAGAAATACATATGTGTACCAAATTTCAACTTAATCGGTCCATTAGATTCGGAGTAAATTGGCTGTGACAGACGGACAGACAGACAGACAGACAGACAGACAGACAGACAGACACACGAGTGATCCTATAAGGGTTCCGTTTTTTCCTTTTGAGGTACGGAACCCTAAAAACTTCAGACATCATTCGATAGAGCTATCTGATAAAGATAAACTAAGCTGATAAAACTGAACACTTCATAACAAACTGCAGCAAAATCTGAATAGCCTTCTAATCTGAAAATAAATAAAAATGAATCGATTTCAACGCCAAATACTAAACTCCGTATCACATCATCATGATAAATCATAATTATTCTTCAATTCTCGTGATGTTAAGATATTCTCTAGCTAGATTGCTATCAAAGATGCTGCCCATCTTGTCTTTTTTTTTTGGGAGGAATGTTACCAAATATCTTCTCCCGCTCTGGGTGGAGCAGACTAAAACCCACCTGTGTTCCTTCAGTTGCCTGTATTGCCAGGGGCCACGGTAACCCTTTTAGACAAAACCGCAACTCCGGCAGGCATTGGCCCTATCGGACCTATCTTGTCTTGTCTTTTCAATTTCTGTGACAATTTCATAAAATCTACCTACCCTTCTCTCAACTATGTTGGGGTCGGCTTCCAGTCTTACTGGATGCAGCTGAATACCAGTATTTTATATGGAGCGACTGCCTATCTGACCTTCACAACCCAGTTACTGGGTAACACGATATCTTTTGTTTGTCAGACTTTTGGGCTTCTGACTACCCGTAACAACTGTCAAAGATCTATGATTGACAGCTGGGATCAACGGCTTAATGTGCTTTCCGAGGCACGGAGGGGTCTCGATATGAAATGGATGGTCATCCATCCACGATCCGACCGTGGCAAGCGTAGCTTAACCTTCGATCGATTTGTGCGGCTGTTATTATTTGTGACAATTTCACAAATGTTTACCAACAGCCCTTGTCAATGTCATTCAGGCTCCAAAAGATTCTTGTATCACTCTATAACAAGCCATCCATCCATTAGTCCACCTTAAACCTGTCACCTGTCAAAATCCCCGTCAATCGACCTGACCTGACGCGACACGATTTCGACACGTCCGACAAATCGTGCCATTTGCGTGCCGTATGCGCGTGCACATGACGTGTGACGAATTTTGACATGTTGCATGTGCCGAGCCAATCAGTGCCTGACCTCTTAGACGAAGATGTAGGCTGCAGTGGCTTCTTTTCAATTACGATTGTCTGGCATGATTTAAAAAGAGGTTGTCTACCACAAATTGGCGTATCTTTCGAGTTACTACCTTTATCATATTAAAATTTTTGCAACAGATAGTTACACTCTACACACAGCCAATTGTGCTCGGAAGACCAATTTTTGAATGTTATTCTAGAATACTTAGGATACTGCTTTTTTGCTGTCAACCTATGGCTGTATTATCCTTTTACTATACTCCATTTGAAATAAGACATTTAAACAAACCTTTTTTACAGTCCGTTCAACCGATTTCGACTTATATTTCGTAGGCATAAGGATGCCATTAAAAGCAAAACAGTGGTTACAATACCAGCTGTTTACTGCAGCTGCCATTTGTCATGCCAGCAACGCAATATAAATCAAAATCGGTTGAACGGATTGTAGAAAAGGTTTATTTAAATGTTTAATCTTATTTCAAATCCGGAACTTATCATCCCAGCCAAGGTTATCATTCCACAGTTATGTGCATAGCTGAAACATGAGTAACCACCAACATGATGCATCATATTACGGACTCCCCACCGATCTGTGTAAAACATCCTTCTGATATAAATTGTGAAAACGAGTCCACATTAAAATGCCATTCTAAAAATCTCAGTTTCCCAACGTTCTACTTAGCTAATTAGAACACCATCTTGATTCTAGTATGCGTTTGCGCAAGTAGGTGACAAACTGTCCCCAATCTGGTGGATGGTGCAACCATGGTTTATAGACGCATTAAGATACCCTGAATTTACTTACTTACATAAAATAGTTTTACGACTTCCATGTGGCAATTGTTGGAAACATTTATAGACTTTCAAAGATTACAATAATTCCAGATAATATTTAATTGTTAGGGAAATATCTTCTTGAAAGAAAATTACCTACAACTTAAACTGGTGTCATTTGTAGATCTTTGTATGTTGTTACGGGTAGTCAGAAGCCCGAAAGTCAGACCACCATTCCAGTCTTATAGTCAAAGTACTGGAACTCAGTTGCATTCGGTTACACTGGAAGCCGTCTACAACATTGGCTGAAAAGACTAAGCAGATAAAGACTTATAAATATTTTATAAGTTTCAGTATATTTCTAATATCCCTTTTGATATCATCCCAAATGATATCAAAAGGGATATTGTGAGATCGAATCTCAGTGAAATATCGGGATAAAAAGTATCCTATATCCCAATCCAGGTCGTGGTCTACCCATGTGCCAAATTCCATCGAAACCCGTTCAGCCGTTTTAGCGTGAAAGCGCAACAAACAAACAAACAAAGTCACTTTCGCATTGATAATATTAGTTAGGATTAGAATATAAGTTAGGATGACAGTATATTGTAATTTTACGAGATGAAAAGTTATGGATTGCATTTTAGAATTTGCAAGTGACTTGATCTGCCAAAATACACATTAAAATCGGTTTGGTCACTGCCGTATTTACTCCTGGGTAATTCTACAAAGCTTGTGATGGATTGCACGTTATTACGCTCTAATCTAGAAGCCCATTATTCATAATTTTAATATCAAAACACATTATAGTAGCATTAGCTACTGTAGCTAGCTTAGTAAATCTAGCGAGAGCGAAGCGGTATCGAGATTTCTCAACTTTTTTGTATTGTAAGCAATGCCTGGTTTTATTTTGTAAAAGAAAAAACTAACTCCTTTGTATAAAAGTTTTTCCAAGAAAAATGCTTGCTTTTTCCTTACTTACTTATTTTGAAAAGGAAAGCCAGCTAGAGTTGCTGGATGAGTTGAAAAATCAGTGGACAGACGCCCGGATATCTATGCAGACGCCTAATCTCAGCATTTTCTACAACATGTAAAAAACCCTGTCCGATCCGTGAGGGTTTTTCAAAGCATTTTTTTTTGGAGGTTGGAAACTACGTAGAGCGACAAGACCCCCATGACAACACTATTTTACTTAAAATACAATAGACGTGGATATATTTAGTAACTTGTTCCGCTTAGCTATTTCTAAAGAGCCATAAAAAACTCCTGAAAGAAATCGACACGTGTTTCACCTCTCAACGAGGCATCCTCAGGATGACGATGGACTTGTTGCGAGGTGAAACACGTGTCGATTTCTTTCAGGAGTTTTTATGGCTTTTTAGAAATAACTAAGCGGAACAAGTTACTAAATATATCCACGTCTATTGTATTTTATAATGGATTTCCGCAAGGTCACGCCTGAATTAATTAATTACTATTTTACTTCGTTTTACAGTGTTTTATAACACGGTTTCAAACCTAATGCCGTTGACAGACAGCGATGGTTAACTTTAGCGCAAACGTAATGCCGGTAACCCTCCTGGAGGGTTCACTTCCAATATGTAAGGCGGCATGGCGATGGCGTATGAGTTCTATGAAAAGTGGGTGGAGTCGAAAGTGTTGAAAAAGTAAGCACACGTGTTGAAAACTGTCTGTCATCAAGAGTTGAAAGTAGCACATAGAATGAAGACCAATTCACGAAAGCGACCGCCTAACTGCATCAGTGAATAGGCATAAGACACCTGTTGAAATGAGATCATCGATACAAACAGCAGATGATTGAAATTTATACTGCCGTCCGTCACGACATCACGAGAACACGATAAGATATCAAAATGATGTTTTAAGGACGCCCAAGTCGATCAACCAAATTGTTTATATCCAATTCGAATGTACGGGACTTTTGATGAGATTTGTATTGACTGCCACGTTGGTCTTGTGGCGGAGCTCGTGGCTTAGTAATCGGGCGTTGTTGGGGCTGCCGCGCTGGTGCAGTGCGTCGGGCATGTTCGCGGATGCACACGTTGACGGCTTCCACGCCGTGCTCCGAAAGCGATGCGCCGCAGCGCTCGGCAGATTGCACGCCAGCACCAACAGCATCCTGGCTGTGATTGCGGATAGGCTGGACACGCGTTACGTCCAGCACTGGGTTAATACCCACATTAGGAAATAAGTTTTATGTTTTTTTTTTATTACTAACACTAGTTTCATAAGTTTTACTGTACTAACATTCTATGGATTTCAAAGTCTGAATTAAAAAGTTTTTATTTTATTACATTTTTTTAATAGCAGCCGCACGGGTCTATCCATCAGCCACGCTTGCCGGAGTTGGTCCGTGGATGGGTGACCATCTTTACACACCGAGACTCCTCCGTGCCTCGGAAAGAAACAGTCTTACCAAGGGGTTTCGTATTGCCCAGTTACTGGATTGTAAAGGTCAGGCAGTCGCTCCGTGTAAATATTGGTTTTCAGCTGCATCCGGTTAGACTGGAAGCTGACCTCAACATAGTTGGGAAAAGGCTAGGCAGATTGATTTTTTGGTCTTGTGGCCGCAAGCGCTACTGTTGAGCATAAGGTCTGGGTTTCATTGTCAGTGTTATTGGGTTTTTCCATCAGAAATTTCTCAGTAGCCGCCCGAGTCTGGATTTGTGCCCGGTTGACGGCAATAGCCCCACCCCCTACTACATGGGACTTAGGCGAAATGTGGGTATACTTAAGGTACACCGCTGCCTGATCGTTTTGTTAATTGCGTTTAATTAAATAGGTTTTTATTTTTATTAATTAATTAATCTTTTGTATAGATTATTTTCTATTTTGAGAATGTGAGAACGCTGTAGGCTTAGTGGACTGTAGATTTTTTTACCATTTTCTATTTTGTTAATTACTTGGTACTTGTTGAAATACCTACACTGTCCTCCCATACCTATTAACACTGTTATTTTAAAATATTGTAAAAGCCAATTATTTTTAAAAGAGTAACTGTTTCTTGCCGGCTCTTCTCCATAGGAAACGACCAATTGGAACCGAGCACCTAGCTTCTGACGTTTCATAAGTGCATGGGCACTTATGAAACGTAGGTTAATGTGATTTATTTTTTTGAAGTGAAAACTTCTTTAGGCGGGTTGGGCATTTTTGAGATGGGACTAAATCATTGATTTCGCGACACTGTGACGACACCTCATTTTTGTAAACGCGATTGTGCTCTTTATTTATATTACGTTACGGATCAATGTTCTATGCAAGTATTTTTACTTTAAAGGTTTTGTAAACGCGATTGTGCTCTTTATTTAGATAACGTTACGGACCAATGTTCTATACAAGTATTTTTATTCCACCAAGGCGATCTTGTTCAAGTTTTCACTTCTGTCGGCACTCCCGGAGTGCCACGGTCATTTTGTTTTTTTTAATCCTTCGAGGATGGCATGATTTTATGCTATATTGAGCGTTCAGTAGGCCGCAGTCAGTGGTAACGAAACCAAGTTGCCTCTTACTCTATTGAAATTTGACACTACGCTACGCAGCTCAAGATCAAAGTTTTACTACGTACCTACTAACGTGTTCTTATAGTCAGTTGTTGTTACCAACGGTGTCTATTAGGGTTTTCATTGGACACGCATTTCTTACAAGCCGACAGAAATATGTATTTGAAAAAAAAAAACCTAATTAAATAAATTTAAAAAAGGTACCATTGGTAAGCAAAACGATTCGTTTTTGTTTATGGGAACACCCCAAGTCTAATTTGACGTCGTAAAACCGAAATAAATCAAGAATTCAGTAGTTACTATTACAAATTTACGTAGGTTTGATCCAATTTGCCTTGTAACGTGAAACCGTGACGTCTTTAGTGAGTCGGTACATGATCCACGCTCGAAGCAACGTGCAACAACAACGTGACAATGATAAAGAAAGTATTCAGAATGGCATTATAATAAAAATAATGTGTCATACGATTATTTGGAATAATTGATGGACAATCATTTTGATAGGTGTGATTATTGTTCAATGGTTTTTTTCCTGTCCTTCTTTTATTAAATCAATCCTTTCAACATTAAAATATCGGTTCAGCCCATAAAGTTTCCCGTAGACAGTCGTGGCGTGACAGTGCGACGCGACGTGTCCTTGGAATAACAGCTTCCATGAAGTTTCATAGAAAATTTTCTACCAGAGTCGCGTCGCGCTTGTCTGCGGAAGTCTTAAACCGTGGTGCAATGGAAACTCCACGGGTTATCAGTGCTATTTGCCAACTTTATCATCTTCGTAATTTAATATTTCCTCCGAAAGAGCTATTGGTGGCTTATTCTTTATGCGCCGATTCGGTGATACATTTAAATTTTATGAACACATGGTTTATTTTTTTTACGTCTCAACCCAGAGTTCCAAATCGTCAAGCCGACGGCAATCAATAAAAACAGTCATGGTGATCATAATTTTCTGTTATTATTCGTTGTAATCTTGGGAGCTTTAGTTTCAACACCAAGAACTATAACTTTCACTTGATGTATTACGTTAATTTTAATTATGAACTATTTATTATACTTTATCTTAGTAATCAAAATGGATCACCACTTTCGTATTAGAACATAATACCACATAATATATCCACGTCTATTGTATTTTTTATTGAACATAATACCCTACAAATTTTTAGGATTCCGTTTCGTTACGTTACGCAAGAGTAAACTCCGATGAATCATTTTAATAACTTCCTATTTGTGTACATAAAATTGTAAAAAGTTATGAAGCTATTACCGTCTATAATGTATTAATTACTATGTTAAAGTAACGCTAATGTTTTGTTTAAAAATATGTTTTTTTCACGGCCACTAAATTCTCATCAATGAGAAAAGAAATTGGGCTTTCTTGCTATTTTAAATTTCGAACTATTTGGAACTAAGCAGTATGGACTTAGTAAGTATACAGGATTGCGTTTGAAGTTTATATATGAAGAAGCCAATCAATCTGCTCAGCCTTTTCTCAACTATGTTGGGGTCAGCTTCCAATCTAACCGGATGCAGCTGAATACCAGTATTTGACATGGAGCGACTGCCTATCTGACCTCCACAACCTAGTTACTGGATATCACGATACCTCTTGGTAAAACTGGTTGTCAGACTTTAGGGATTCTGACTACCCGTAACGACTATCAAAGATCTACGAATGGCAGCCGGGTCCAACGGCTTAATGTGTTTTCCAAGGCATGAACGAGCCTCGATATGTAACAGATGGTCACCCATCCAAGAACCAACGGCGGCAAGTATAGCTGAACCTTCGATCGATTCGTATGGCTGTTATTATTTAGCCACAAGCCCCACTAAGAAGAGGCCATTACAGGAAAAAGTTTAAATGAATCACGCAAAACACTTCGTTTATATAATTTATTTCAAGTACGGAACCCAATGCTCGTTCAGCGTTATCTCCGTATCTTGATAATGCGATATTTTCGAGTCGTGCATTGTTTTCCCAGCTATCTGACGACAGCTGTCACCGCCAGATAATAAGGGAGTTACAACGAATTATTTGGACGCGTCCTTTCTCTTCGAGACATGTCAAGCCATTAGGATTAGACGGGCTCTAGTTTCAGCGATTAGGAGAGCTTTCGAGTTTCGCTTGTGGATGTATTTGGTAGTATTGTTTGCATAGATTTAAATCCCTAGATTTGCCCTCACCGTATTTAGTCACGCAAAAAAGAGTCCATACTGAGAAGAGTGAGCTCACACTTGATTAAGTAGCGTTTCCATGAGAATCAAGTCAAGTCACTGCGTCATTGTGATCCAATGGCTTAGATTATATAATCTAAGGTCAGAGTTACAGAGGTCAGGTTGTAATTTAACAATACATGCCTTTATAGGGTAGATTTTTGAGCTACTATATAATATTTTTAAGACCCTGTTGTATCACCAAAAATCGGATTAATAAAAACTTTGAACTTTGAGGTATCAATACGAAACAGAAACGCGACAAAATTAGAAAATAAAAATTTAAATCTTTGATTGTTTGTCCAAGTTTGTTTTGTCTGAATTTAATTTCTCTGTCGTATCAGTACGAGTTACATCAATAACTCAATAATAATGTCGTGGTAACTAGATCAGCCAGTTGTGTCCAGGGTCAAAATTGTGGTGAAAAAATTATAATATAAGTATGAAAGTTTGTGTGTGTGTGTCTATATAATGTGCGGTCAGAGGAATTTATTGTTTATGAAATTAACACTTTGCTTTTCATACTCCTGTCAAAGAATGACAGTGGTCATTTTAATATACGGTCACTTTGTTACGCAATTGATTTCCGGTTTCCTTAACTTTACCTAAGATACCTAATATAACGCACATAGCTATTATATCCAATCGATTTCACAACATGTAGGTAATTCTAAAAGACATTACGGTAAGTAGGTATATGCAGTAATGCCTTCCTGATTGCCATGATAGGCTGTCTTTATTACATTACTACTAGCGCTGGCCCCTGCTTAGTACGATTTTTACGACATAAAAAAACATAAAGATGTCTATATTATATCTAAGTAAAATAGAGTCTGGCCATATTTTTTTTTCTTTTTTTTTTGGGTGGGAAATTATCAAATAACTTCTCCCGCTCTAGGTGGAGCGGGAGGGCGTGTCAGACTCTTACTGACTAAAACCCACCCGTGTTCCTTCGGTTGCCCTGTTGCCGGGGGCCACGATTTCCCTTTCGGCTCATATTCGCAGCCCCGGCAGGCATTGGCCCTAGCGGACCCCGTCAATTCTGCTGACATCTCTTTGAGGCGCGCGTGGAACACAACGCGCCGTCGACCCGGGCTTGTTCCTTATCGGACGGCGAGCTGCCCATTGCTCACCGTCCGCAAGCCCGCGCCTACGGTCGCAAGCCCGCGTTTACGGTCGCAAGCCCGCACCAACGGTCGCAAGCCCGCGCCTACGGTCGCAAGCCCGCGCCTACGGTCGCAAGCCCGCGCCTACGGTCGCAAGCCCGCGCCTACGGTCGCAAGCCCGCGCCTACGGTCGCAAGCCCGCGCCTACGGTCGCAAGCCCGCGCCTTCGGTGAATCTGGCCACGCTAAGTCTGCAATGCAATAAATGGGCAACCCCAAAAAGTTTTATATAAGGTATATATAAGGTACTTTTACATCAGTCAGTTATGTCAGTTTCGGGGTTGTAAGTAGATCTAATGATTTTGA
This sequence comes from Agrochola litura, assembly GCA_949152395.1. NCBI lineage: Eukaryota > Metazoa > Arthropoda > Insecta > Lepidoptera > Noctuidae > Agrochola > Agrochola litura. Next base: position 21,158,202 of record OX424493.1, read on the forward strand.
TATTTTGCCTTTTGATTTTTGCATAATAGATTATGTGTAAATAGGCTATGTCGTACCTATGCTCTACCTCCATACGATAACAAAACTGTATCAAATCCACACTGCATCGTGCTAAAGTGCCTATTCTTTACCAGGAATAAATCAGAATATAAACAAAATAACCTATCAAAAACAAAAAGACAAACAAAGTATCAAATTCTTTTTTCGTAGGACAGGATGGTGTTGCCGTCAATAGATTTTCAAATTCCACCGTTTTTTTACCAAAGCGGACTTAGCGTGGCCAGACTCTACTAATATATTAGGTATACACATAACCTTCCTGGATAAATTCTTTAAATTATAGCAAAAACCACATCAAAATCCGTTGCGCAATTTAGAAGTGTTAGGGTTTAAGGTTGGACACTAAAAGAAAGACCGTTCTAAGGATTTCAATAATACGTTTATTATCCTTTTCTTTATATATTGGAAGGTGTGTTTTACTAGTATTATGTGAGACGTGTGATCCTGCACAAGGCTAAAAGTATAGTATAGTCCCTATGAGAAACTAAGGATTTCATCAAGTGGTTAAGGACGGGCTCGGATAGTAAAAAGTAATATTTATGTGTTAGAGAGAGAAAGACTATAGTGTTGAAGTAGGATCGATTTGTTTTTGCTAAACTCCAACAAGAAGAACATCGCGATCACACAGACAGACACGAAAAACAACTAGCTTTGGCCCGCAGCTTCGCCCGCGTAGATACCGCCGGAAAATATCCCACAGGGACGTACTACAGGGATAAAAAGTACCCTATGTATTAATCCAGGTTATAAATGACCTATATGTGTGTCAAATTTCATCTAAATCCGTTCAGCCGTTTTTGCGCCTATCCGGAACATATATCCAGACAAACGGACAAAAATTCTAATAAAAACATATTTTCGGCGTCAGTACCTCGTAGCAATTACTTTTTACAAAAAACATTCAATTTACAGTTTTGACTTCGTTTGTATGTTATATTACATTATTTATCTATATATATTAAATTCTCGTGTCACTGTGTTAGTTGCCATACTCCTCCGAAACGGCTTGATCGATTTTTATGAAATTTTATATGTATATTTGGTAGGTCTGAGAATCGGTCGTAATCTATTTTACATACCCCTAAGTGATAAGGGTGGTCCACCCCAAACATAAATAATTTATATGGCAAAACAACGTTAGCTGGGTCAGCTAGTTATATATATAGAAGAGACGTGCTTTGTTTAAACTACTTACCAGTATTTAGTTAGAATAAAAAGGATATTGTTTGTATGATGACCTTTAACCGACTTTGAAGTCTGCAATATATGTTCATTGTCAGTGATGTTCTACTAATTGCTTATTTCTTGACCGTGTACCGATTCTGATAAGAAGGTAGTGTAATAAAGATAATTAAAACATTAACAAAACATGTTGTACACTCAGATGCACAATTTATTATTTTGTTTGCGACAGCGCAATATACATTTACTCATTAATAATAATTTGTATCTGAATTTATACAAGATAAATTAAAAATTACAGTGTATAAATTTACAGAAGATAAACAAAATAAATTAAAAATTACATTTAACACAAAATAAAAACTAACAAAATTTTCCGAAATTAATTCAATAACATAAATCATACAAAAATTTTAATCAGACAGGAATTACAAATCTTCAATGGCTTAGGTATAGACATTTGTTCGAGAGGACATTTTTCGAGTTTTGTTTTGTTTAGATAGAATTCAAGTCTGTTTTTTAAATCTCGAAGACTAATTTGACATTTATACCTCTTTCTACGAGATTAAAAAACAGACTAGTGTGGACCGTGCTTTTCAGACCTTAAGGCAACCTGTCAAATAATTTTACTGATTGGTATCGTGAACTGTGTTAATACATAAGTAAGAAGTATGACATTAATTTGAACAATTTATAACAATGCATAGTTACGGTAAGCGACAAACGTTGATTAACACTGAGTTGCTACTTTTGCACTTCATCTAAATTGACAAAAAAATTATTCGACACATCGTATTTCAGCATTTCATTTATTAGCTAACAGTTAATATTCCCTTTAATTCATCCAAAGGTTGTCTTTAAGAGACCGTTTTTGGCGAAAAGGCCGCCCATTGTGTCACCCTATGTAAAATTTCTACATTTATATCTTGAATCCTTATTTATGTCAGTACATAATAAAGAGTATTCTATTTTATTGTAATATTCTTTTAATTTTACTTCTGTTCCGATTGAAATATTTTGGTTCAATAATTGAGATTTCAAAAACTGAAGTGTTAATCAAGTTTTATCGCTGACTGTACCAAAAAGAATCAAAATTCCCTTTACTGACAAACGCGGCTCTGTGCACGAAAAAAACCCTTTTTCGTCAATAACTTTTAAAATAATTGAAACATTAAGTCTTTGTAAGTATAAAGGTACAGTTTTTGTGGTGCTAAACCATTCGTGTCAGTCACAGCACCTGTTAATAGTTGAATCACTTTTGCGCTCTCGAAAATATGGTTTAGTTCGCCTTTGATTTACTTAATGAAGATATAGTATAATCATAAAATAAAATTTTGATTTTATTTCAAGGATAGCTGAAGAATAATGTGTGATTTTTAAATTTCTTGATATGGTTTGCTAAATAATAGAAAAAAATACATTAAGTACTGAAAGGGTTGAAAAAAAAATGGCTATTCCAACTTTTTTTTCTGCTATATTTTGTATGGAAGTTGATGATATTTTTGAATTTTCAAAATCAAATGTAGTTTCTTCTAACGAAACGATCAAATGTCAGTCTCGCGTAAATTTTTGGAAAACTTGTTGCGAATTTTAGTGATTTGCAGAAATACTCAATTTATTTGAAAAATCCCTTTCCGCTATGTATAAGACAAAGAATTCGACTTTTCAAATCACCAATAATTTTGTTTAAATTCTGTTTCCCTTTCTCACAACTAATGAATAAAATTTATAAAAATCAGTCGATTTCGTGCACAGCCCCTTACAGTAGTGAAAACCTTTCTTGTCGTAAAGTAACATACAAATTCCATGCCTTTCTTCTATTGTTCTACCATCAGTCTTCAACTGTCAAAACGCTGGTGATTTTCGGATCGCCTTATCTATGAGAAAGTGCAGAGACTGTCAACATTTGATTTATGATTCCTTTTATTTTGACGTGAAATATTTCAACGCAGAACGTGAGATATTTATTGGAGATATAAATCATCCGAATGTTGTTACTTTTTATTTTCTGAAACTAGTTCGAAGCTCCGTGATACAATTTGTTCTGTGTCTAATTTTTTAATTTGTCAGGTGAGATATTTTATGAAAATTAAAAAGTTTGAAAGTTTTGTAACACATTTTTAACAGGCTTTCTTTTTAATTAAAAGCTTTTATTTAACTTCACTTGTATGTAATGTATGTCCTGGAATATTGCAATCAATATTTCACCCACTTCCACTGAAGCTATCGGGCTGAAATTTTGCATACGTGTTTGGTTCTCGTGACAATGCATGTGTATTAAAATAAAAGCCTTGTAAAAAAAAAAAAAAATCTTACTATCATTACTTCAATCAAATGTGATTTGCAATGTCTAATCTTTAAATTATAGAAAACTAAGAAACTTAATTACTGTACAACTGACCTTTTCACCATATAATTTTAATGGCTATTGTGCCATTATAAACAGCTATAAAAGACAACTATTTTATGTTTTATTACCAGATAAGAGTGATTTCTAAAAGATATTAATTTATCACTTCACTATAAAGACTCAATTTGGTTCTACGTACCTACGATGTATTTAATGTAACAGACATTATAGTTGCAATCACTTCAAGCAAAGTCGACGATTTGTGTTAATTAAACTCTTTAGCACCGCCCACTCTAATAAGCTATCATAAAAGCCCATTTTCGATAACATTTCGCATTCTCATGCACACATTTACAGCTCTATTTAAAACCACAAAAGTTCGTCGTTAAAATCTGATAGATTGAACGCACTTAAATGTTTAAATGTCCATTTAATGATCCAGAAACATGCTCGACATATGTACGCGTGTGTTTAATTACTAATTAAAAGTGTACTTATTCTGATTCGACGCCGATTTCGTAACGAAAGTGGATTAGTTTCCTCATTTTCCCGTTAGCTTGCGAGTTTTTTCCGTGTCGGTCGGAAACCTTACGACATAACGTAATGCTGTCGCAGACTTATTCTGAGTGTTACATTCCACACGTCCTCTATAAGTGATACGATAACTATTTGTTCACGGATTAGGGGAAATGTGTGAAGAGGATTGGAGAGTTGTAACTTAATAATAATATGATTGGTTAATAATGAAGCGCCTTATGTGGAAGTTTGTTTTGTACGTATTAGTGAACTAGACTGAATTGACATTTTGTGTTGCAGAGCTGTAAACAGTATCATTTATTGAATAATGATGACAATGTTTGAAGTTAACTGCAAAAAGTGGCCGATATTTAACTAAGTATGTAAGATAATTAATTGATTCAGGCGTGACCTTGCGGAAATCCATTATAAAATACAATAGACCGAGCCGAGCGCTCGGTGTGGCAACACGCCGTGTTCGAGTTCGCAACAAGTCCATCGTCATCCTGAGGATGCCTCGTTGAGAGGTGAAACACGTGTCGATTTCTTTCAGGAGTTTTTTATGGCTCTTTAGAAATAGTTAAGCGGAACAAGTTACTAAATATATCCACGTCTATTGTATTTTAAGTATGTAAGTCCTACTTATGTTCTTCTTTTACACCAAGCATGCTGGGTTTTGGGTGACTTATCCTATTTCTGTTGTTATCAAATAAATGGTTATTTTAAGTGACAGTGGGCTGGACACATTGCTCGCAGAACAGATGGCTGATGGGGCCAAAAGGTTCTGGAGTGGCGACCGCGTACCGGAAGACATAGCGTTGAAAGGCCTCCCACAAATCCGATGACCTTGTGAAGGCCGCAGGAATCCACTGGTTGCGAGAGGCACAGAACCGGTCGAATTGCGATGCTTGGATGAGGCCTATGTCCAGTAGAGGACGTCTTCGGCTAAAATGATGATGAAAATAAATGCCAACATTTTATTTAGAGTCATAAGCTGACTAAGGGCTGAGGGGCTCATGGCTAAGCAATAACAGCCGCACGGGTCGATCGATCAGGTTAAGCTACGCTTGCCGCGGTCAATCCATGGATGGGTGATCATCTTAACATACCAAGACCCCTCCGTGCCTCGGAAAGCAAGTTAAGCCGTTGGTCCCGGCTGTCATTCTTGGATAATTGACAGTCGTTACTGCTCGTCAGAAGCCCGAAAGTCAGACAACCAGTCTTTACAAGGGATATCGTGTTATCCAGTAACTGGGTTGTGGAGTTCAGATAGGCAGTCGCTCGATGTAAAATACTGGTATTGAGTTGCACCCGGTTAGACGACCCCAAAATAGTTGGAAAAAGTCTTGCCAGATTGATTTTGAAGCTGATTAAACATTTCCACGATACCACGTCGATAAACTCGCATCAGAATAGGGGCGCCTGACTTTCCCGCGTGATTCGCGACCGCAGCGTTTTTAGGCTTACCGGCAATGCTGCACATTTGTGGGTTTATTCCAGTTGCCACCAGAACAATACTTGCCTAGATCATTCTAATTACATTAGATTAACCACAAACAAGAAGTGACAGTAGCAATATAGGCATGATCATAATGTACCAAAGCAAGGTCTCCAAAATTCGATGAAACGTCAGATTTCCGTGAAAATCCGAGGGTAATTGGCACATGTCAGTTGTCACTTTAGCTGCAAGAAATCAGATTCTTGACTGAACATAAAAAAAAACTGGCCAAGTGCGAGTCGGACTCGCGCACCGAAGGTTCCTGTACGCGTAATACCTCTACGCGTTCATGAGGAAAGGGGTAGTAAGTTTATAATTATTAAAAAAATATATATAATATGATGTAATAAAAAAATTATGCTGTTCGCAATTTTTCTTTTATCTGTTCTATAAGACGGTGCTTCGTACCAAATTTCAAGATTCTGAGTTCACGGGAAGTACCCTGTAGGTTTTGCTTCCCTTGCGAGTATCGAAAATTTTCAGCATAAACGGCTGTATCTTTTGATTGCGTTGCCTTAGAAGTTTGATTTTTTCACAGCTCCAAGAGACAGTAGACCTGAGTATTTTTTATGAATTTCGCGTGCCTGAGAAAAAGGGTCTTAACAGACAGACAGTAAAAACTAGAAGTATTAGGCCGTCTGTCTGCTTACTTGGACGATAGGATAGTGCCAAACATTCTGCAAGAAGAGTTACAATATTCCCATAAATCTCATCATACTTTGCGTTTCTCTAAGTTATTCTCCAGTTACAAACACAACATGACTTACATGCAACACAATCTTATAAATAAGACTTAATCGACAAAGCCTACATTATTTCCTTACTGCGGTTTACACTCTAACTCAATTCCTCCAACGAATTGTGAGGTAACTTCGCTTTCTGCAATAATGTAGTCAAGATGACAACAAATAAAAGGTGCATTGTGATAATAAATATTTATGAGGTAGTTGTATCCCGTGAAGCAGTCAAGTAGGGTTAGGTTTAAAACTTGTCCCTGTAGCACTAACTCGTTTTGACTTATGCAGAGTTATGGACTTTAGCCCAGCATCGCAAGAACTTGTGGCGATAAACAAAAGAATGAGTGAATCTCTGTGTGAAGTGGAAGCTGATATAGCAGCAGAGGAACGAATTACAATCAATGTCAAACCAGTTACTGATACATTTGGCACGGAAATAACAGCAGTAGTTGATAATAATGATTAGGTAGTAGTATTCTATGACACGAAGATAAAGTTAAATATTACTTCAAATAAATGTCACAAAGTAAGCCGTCTGTTGGAAGACAAACCTTCCGTTTACCGTATGATCAACTCAGAAGCCAATGTAAATGGTTCTATGAATATAATTTTACGCCGAATGATATTTACAACTTCAAGTTAAAATACCGTTAAGATGACTTTGCATTCAAGTAGTGTTCTTCTCTACATGAAAGTTAGTTGAATGGACGTAAGATTGGTTCAAAACAAATACCACAAAATACTTTGTTTCTCTGGCGCTGCGCCAGTAGCCATTCTGTGGGAACGTAATGCATCATTGTAATAGGTAGTTTCTTTCCAAATTCGCTTCCGAAACATTAGTAAATATGTTTCGTTTTGATTTAATAAGTGTTTAGTGGTAACGCTTTTAGTTTACTTCCTGCTATTGGAACATGTAAATTTTTAGGATTATTTGTATGATTATTATCGTCACTTACGTCACCCAATTTTCTTCTGGAGATGGTACTTACCGTGTCATCACCAGGATGATTAGTATCATCTACCGGATTTACTCAAATTCATAATATTCATTTCACGAAGTTTTTTGCCCTGGTGTCTAGTTGGTGTATTCAGAACTCTGCCATATGAAGCAATCCCTGATTTGCAATAGTTTTGGATTACCTAAAAGAAAGAAAATGACTAGCGTTAAAGAAACCCGGCCCGAAGTTAACAAAACAAAAACAAAGATTGGTCTAAAAGAGATAAGACTCGTGACGTATTGTTGGAACGTCATTGGCGAGTGATTGTAGCAAATAACAGTTTAGCTCGAAAATTTCCTGCGGTGATCAATCATACACTGACAGTCTATTTCAGCCGGTCCAAACGCAAACAGTTCAAAGTAATGCAAAAGATATATCTTAAGAAAGATAAATACAACGCACGCGCAACAATCGAGTGCCAGATTTACAAGCTGGCTGACTGAAGGAATTCGCAAATAACTGAATCTAATTTACAAATTGTAGATATACTAGAACAAAGGCTATTCAATGTGGATAATATTGATAGTGGAATCCCTAAAATAAGTTTTAGGACAATATATTAGAAAGCTGGCGGCTCGCCAGAAAGATGTTTATATTCTTAAATTCTACTTTTTACTCAGCAAAGGGAATATAAGGAGCTATTAACGTTACGTAAGATGTGGATGACCGAGTTCCGTGTTTTGAAATGTATTGTAATGAGTCTTGTGAAAAATGGACTGTAATTCTGGGTGCATAGCTGTCTGCCTAATTAAGAGATGTTGGGAAATCGTTGGAGCTTTGATATTTTTCTTTCCATGTCGCAGTACGGTGATGACATTCGTTTCTAATTTGCCTTATTTTGTTTTTATTTCATTTCTGAAACGCAATTGAATTTTATAGATAAAGTATATAATATCTCCTTTAACTTCTACACACAATTTATTGTTACAGAGTCAATTGCTAACACTACTGTACTAATGAATACTCTGAATTTAAAAGGAAACACAGAGCAGTCACCATTAGAACCTGAAACCTTATAGAAACCTTTAAATAACTTTGGATCTAATTTATAATTATTCTCAGTTACTTTTCAGTCTTGTTATTTTCTAGAATGAATGTTACCCGCTCACAAGTTTTGATAAAATTCTCTTATACATCTTTGCATGATATTTAGTCAACCTACACTTCGCACTAATTATTATCTTCGTCATTCGTGTCCTAGTAACCTTTAATATTTCTGTTTGAATCCGGTGAGTTCGTCGTTTGGATCATAACATCTCATTACTTTAACTCTTTGATCGTTATACCTTGTTACATTCTATTCATAGAATTAACTATACCACTAAGCATCAAGAATCAATGTGGCTTAATTATGGTGATTCCAATAACTTGGTAATTTCTTGCTGTGCTGATAGCCCTATAACTATGATGTAATTCCAATCTTATTGAAACTCATATGTTTGAGCCTTTGGGGTTGAAACGCTAGGGCCATAGGGTCCGAGTGCCCACTTAGTTTTTCGAGACATGGCCAGACGGTTGGTCGACTCTTCACGTGAGCAGAGGGCTGGCCAATTTTTTTATCAAAGAATCAGCATTGCCATACAACGTGGCGATGCTACCAGCCTTTTGGGCACTTTTCCTGTTGACACAATGCGGACGAATTTTTTGGTGCCCTATGATTATTTCCCCTCCTTTTTTATATACTCGTACTTGTACATATTATTATTTTAAGACTATGAACTAGCTGTTTAAATTATGTAAATATTCAAAAATATTTAATTATAGAAATACCCAGAACTTGATCTACATTTACAACTGTCACGATTACGACCTACATAATATCAGAAAAAAAAATCTGAACGCAAACCTAAAGAATTAGGACCATGAACTTTTCCAAAAGGTCAAAAGTAGTAAGTTTATCGCTCGAGAGCCGTTACCGGCAACAACAGAAAATACAAGCAAGACACCTCCACAGCACATTATTTTTACATTAACTCTTACAATGGAAATGCTGTTTTTATAATCGCACACCTTGATTGTGGAATCATTTAATGTCCATCTAATGACTACGCGTCCAATCGGGAATTATAATGTATGTGAATGAATTTCTAAAAGGCTCAGAAGAAATGTTCCATGGCATAGAGCACACGAAGAAAGAAACTTATCTGCAACACAGTCTTTTGTTTTGTAAACTTTCAATGCTCGAAAGTTATGATATGGAAAGGCAGAGAGAAATCTTATTGTACATCAAGTCATAAATGCGAATGGTAAAATGTTTATATTATAGCCCTGATTATTTATTAAACACTTCCTACATTTCTGTAAATCCATTCACAAGAAATCTTACATTCAAAAAGAACTCAAATATTAGAAACTATCTCAATAATTCACGAATTTCACGATTGAAATCAAACAATCAAAAGTATGAAATTGTTATTATGAGTAAAAGCGTTCCTACGTGATTGTCAGTTGTTTTTTTTTTCACAATACTCTAATTTCAAATTTGGGCATAGACTCACGCACCACGTTTTTTGTATCCCGCCATACTTTCTCTATATTTACTATGGCGTGCCGTAATTCAATGTAAGTAAGGTAATCGTGATCTGTGTGACGATTAATTCAGCAGTTATACGGTTAAATGGGGAGAATGTTTTGAGTAACTGTATACCGACTGAATACCGGTCAAAGGTCAGACCTTGGTGTTATTACACGCTGATGTAACCCAAGGAATATTGTTCAGAAGGATATGTTATCTTAAACATTAATGGTATCTATTGTGAGTAAAAACGGATAGCTAGATCTCTTATTGTCAATATTACGGAATGTAAGTAGCGTAGGAAAACCCATGGAAATGGAACAATGCAAAATTCAAAGCCTCAAGAGAAGTAAGGTAAAGGAAAAGCTATCAGGCTCCTATTATTCTGGTCTATTAGATATGTATCAATAACACGATACTTGGACCAAAATGCTAACAACTTAAACTTTTGGAATCAAAAGTGGAACTTTCTGATGCCAAAAGTATTAGGTGTGATGCCAAAAGTAGAGGCACATCTGGACTTTTTGAAAGTTAAAATTTCATATGCTATGGGTAATGGACCAACTGGACTAGTAACCCAAAAAAGTAATCTACATGAGTGGGACAGCAACCCCGAGGCGTCGAGGTCATACTAGGAAGGATCCTGGAGGATACGAATAAAAAACAAGTGGTCAAATCTAGTTTGATGTTCTGAACAGACCAGGAGATCTATTTAACTTCTGGAGAGAGGTGGGCTGGTTGGAATAACCACCGACGACCGCCATGGCCCACGCACTATGGTCCACCTGAGGGACTAAGTGCGGAAACCAAACCCAAAACATAGAACATAGTGGTCAAGTCATGGGAACATGGAATTGCATGTATAGATGCAGCGAAAATGTCTTAAAACACAGCGACAGGTAAGCAGTCTACAAAACATCTGTCTGGACAGGTTCCGAAGTCGCCTGTTTTGGCGCAAGAATGTCCTCTTAATTGTTACCAAATGAGCCCAAGCACGCATACAACTGGTTCCCAGCCCGTAAATCTAGTTTCGCGTTTGTCGATTCAGTTTCCGTTCAAGGGGCAGCAGGCAAAAGCACAGCTGAGGCGCGGCACGATGGCGTCTGGCGTTTTTTTTTACAGCAATAGATATCGGTTGGAGAGATCGCAGCGCGCGCGCCACGGCGGCCGCGCGCCAGTCAGCCGCCGATCCTCGCCGCGCGCGCGTGTCTCTGTGAAAGGACAAGTACACCTGCCCCGTGCACAGCCGCACAACCAACCGTTATCGCCCTAAATGACCACCTAATGGACGAACGAAGAGGTAGTCCATGCATGATTGTGCTAAGAGTGTGAACTTACTGGTGGAGTGCAGTGTTGTGTTGATGTCCAAATGGAGGAGGTCCGGATTTCGGATTGGCCCGAGCCCCCAGGCTCCCATGCATGGCTCCCTGCTTATGGTTTCCAGCATGACTTAATGGATAAGGATGACTATTTTGGCACCAACGGTGAGTGCCGTGCCTTGTAGCCTAGACCTTTTGGTGCATTCAAAGTTGGAATCTGAATGCCGTGTCGTTAAGTTCGACACAGTCGTGACTCTGATGTGATGAAACAGGCTGTTTGATTTGCTAAACTGCTTGGCAGATTGCTTTGTGTAACTTCTAACTGTACGGACGAAGTCATTTCAGTCATTAACTGGCCAGAACCACTTTGAGAACATACATTTACGTACATGCAGGTTTCGCAACTCGTTTCCTTCAATTAAATTGGATCGTTATCACATCTGCCGTTGACCCAATCTTTACCAAAACAGTGTTAGTTAACTCAGTTAACTGACTGGTGTTGTAGTAACTGACAGCCAAGGTACAACAAATGACTTCGTTCGAACGTAACGTTTTTGTGGCCATGTTGACTCACTTGCATTATGCAGAAAGTCCAATGTCGAATTTGTTCTTCCTAACTAACACATTAACTATCTGTCACTGTTGAAAAGTAAGGAAGTGTTTACTTTCTGCCAGCTTTTCCGTTACTATTAGACAAATAATGTTGTTGCTCGAAAAATTATAAGACTAATTTGCGATTAAAAGCAGCGAAAAGTTCAATTAAACGAGTCTTTGTTGCGCAAAAACAATACATAGGTACACGGTGTTAAGTAATTCATTGTTGGGTTTATCGCAGATTAAAGTATTGTTAACGAATCTAATAATTATTTTAATTCATATTAAAACAATGGTCTTCGCCTGATGTAGTAAACGGACGCAATCAAAAGTAAATTATGTGAAAATGTCGTGATTCCCACACAAAAACAAAAAGAGATCGATAAAACTGTATACAATGTGGATTAGACGGAAAGTTGTCGCATAAAACACATTAGTTAAAACATAATGTAAATAGTTCAACATTAATATTCATGAAGGAATACATTATGAATTAGTATCTTTCGTATTGGACATACTTATCTATACAACAAAATATATTACATATATTTTCCTAGTAGTAAATTGTAACTAACATTTACAATATAAGTACTGCAGATTTTTATCTAATCATCTCATTGAATGTTGGTGATACACAACAATAATATTGAACAAGCTTCAAGCAAGGATTTCTTCAAAACTTAAAACTTTGTCAGTCAGTGAACATGTATGTACATATCTATATTATGTCCAATTCGCAGTTTTCGGGAAACAATAAAATTATTTCCTCAAACTAAAACCTTAATAATATTATAAAGCCTATTGAAGTTATAAATACATAATACAAACAATAATAAAATCTTCGCCAATATCAGAGCGCATTCATTGTATACAAAAGAGAGAGCATTTCTTAATATTTCGAAGGAAATATAGCTATCATTCATTTTAATAATGGATCGCATTTTTGTTCCAATCTCTTTGCAGAGAAAAGCGGAGAAAGTATGTAATTAGTAATGTATGAAGTATGAAGTTTTAATACAAATCATTGGATTTAGACGCATCTATAATTACACACAGGGCTATCGCCTTTCTTCTTTCTTTCGATGTTTTATTATATACAGCTGATGAAGATAGTGCAAATCTATTGGTAAACTTTAGTTTTGATTGTCGATAAGTCAAATCAAAAACTTTTTCTTTTAACATCATTTAATTCCTCTTCTAAGTAAAAGTCATTCAGAATATCAATTTCATCATTCGCATTCGTAGAATATTTTTCATCGTCAACGCGAAATTTATTTACTTTAACTGTCTTTAAACTTTTCTTCATCTTTTAAAACAATTAATGCTTACATATTTTAGACACGTGCCATACCTACTATGTTTACAAGTGTATAAGATATAAGCCTCCATATAAGCAAAAAACTTGCCATCTAAAGCCAACGTCCTTATAACATATTCATACATCACACATAAATGATGAGATTAGTCTGACGTCACCGCTCAACTTTCCACGCTAATATTCATGTTATTTACAGTTAATACAGCGCCAAGACAGTTTTATAGCAGTTTCTTATACAGCAAGAAATATCTCTGTAGCTTGATTGGCGGTATTGAAGTCGTTCTTGGATGGTTGAATACTTTTCTTAACTTTGAAGTGTCTGTCTGCTTGGGTAGTAAAAATTTTGTATCCAGTTGTCCATAGCAACGTCTTTTAATTTAACAAGAATTGTGTAAAACTTAAATCTTCTGTTTGTTAATCGATCAGGAATTCCAGAATGTTTGGTATCTCAGAAGTCAAACATCTAATTCTACTATCATCTACTACATCATGATCATCATTGGCAGCCTTATTCCTAATACTGCTGAGTATAAGCTTCCTACCGTTAGTGCTATGCTTCTCTGGTCACCTTATAATAAACTCAAATCTCTATAATACACTTATAGATATTATTTTTACGCCAGTTCATAATTACTGAGCCAAACCTTGCAATCTATCTGGAAATCCTTGTAAGTTAACAAGACCTATTATTAATGTATACCCACGTCGATAGTAGTTATTCCGACCAAAGTTGCTCTAAGTTAACCAGCTTAGAACTTAAAATGTCCTTCACTGTAACAATATGAATGCCCTAAAATAAATCATACGGATTAGGTACTTACTTAACTAATTCAGAAGATTTGTAGTTATTGAGAATTATTGTAAGAGTTATAATTATCACTTTACATAATTGCTTCAAGGATAGAAGATTTTTAGAAAACATTCGATGTTAGGTTATTGTTTTAATAACACGTTTTTTCAGCACTAGAATAGGTATATAATTTGATTCAATTATAATTATGTATTCAAATCGTAGAAATTACCCAAATGTTACCTAATTGCTGCTAACAAATATTCTAATGCTGAAATACTTGAAACGTTGAATTTCATAATTGCATTTGTGCAAATATATTGAACTTGAAATAAAAAACACCGGCCAAGTGCATGTCGGACCACGCACAGTGAAGGGTTCCATAGATGGGATGAATTTATACCAAGAAAAAACTTAACAGTGTAGTTGAATAAAACATGTACGGAATCTATGGAAGATCATGTTTTTCAACTGCAAATGTAAGTTGGTCGATTATTACTCGTTAACTTGTAGAGCTTACTTAGCTGTGATAGGTTTCCTTTTAATTTCGTTATAATATACTACTGCTGTGAATTTTTTCACAAATCCATAACCAACCATTTAGCTGGCGGGGGGGACGACGACGACGAAGACACTTGACTCTAACAAAATTTTTAATTTTAACGCTTAACATTTCGCAAACGGATCCCTGAATCCAAAATTACAGCTTTCTAGTACTAACAGTCTCTGAGCTAAGCCGTGGACAGACGGACAGACAAACACAGACAGACGGACATGGCGAAAACGGTGAAACTAAAGTGTTCCTTGTTGACTACGAAACCCTAATGAGAAACGTTTACCATGATGATCCAAGGGCAAAATACTACATTCCGAAAATAACCATAAATACTAACAAAAAGATGTCAAACAATTTAAAACAGACTTTAAATTGCAGACTTGCAACAAAGAGAATTTCAATTAAAACATAAAGAAACATTTTCAAGTTGAATTTTTATGACGGCAAGCCGGCTTCGGCGACGCGTTATAAATTCCACATGGGACCGAGTACAGAAGCATGCAGTCAGACCAGTCCTCCGCCCTAAAGGTCATTTCTTATCCGTAGGCGAATCGCATGCTTGGGACAGCGCCGAGTCAGTTCTAAGAAATTGTGGGATACCACAAGGATGCGTTCTTGGACCTAACTGAACTTGGGAATGTCGTTCCGTGAATTATGTTTTAATTTAATATCGTTTGTTGTGATTTGTAATGCTTATAAATAAAAATCTGTATGTTATTTTTTTAACTAAAATCATGTTCCTTTAGGGAAGGGCGTTTGAGAAGAGCGGTTCATAAAATCAGTGGTAGATTAATTCATTCTTGCCAATTCCTACGGCTACCTTGCAGTGTTTTGATGGAGGATTATTGCGTCGGTATTCACTATTATCGACGCAGGCAATAACATTTTCTATATGCATAACTATATAAATGAATGTTTCTACAAAAGAATGTGTACAACAATAATAATTATTATTTCTTACAACTCGTGTACCATAGTAATTGTTTATAATTCCAATATTTCCAATGTCAGGGTTACGTTCTTCGTTGTCTAAGCATTTGTGTCAATAGTAACGAATACCAAACGCTAGATTGTCTTGATTATTTTTATTTGTCGGATTCTTTTAACGCTCGGTTCAACTTTTGCCAAGATTATTGTAGGCCTTGAGTTGTCTCTCACTGTTAGATAAAACATAAGCGAGATAATTTGAGATAACGCAGCCAAATATGATAGGCAGTTACCTTGTGCATTTTAATTCCCAAAGTTTGCTTTACAATATAGTCGGTTAATGTTTTTGCGAACAGGTGAATGTGCTAGAAGTTGTTTTATTGCCAATAAATAGGTATTCTCATTAAAATATCTGTTCAGTATTTGTTTGTACGTGTGCTGTTCTTATTCAAAGGCTTGTTTGAGTTCAAAATTCCGTTTTTCTATTGCTCGATTCCAATTACTTCGGTCGTTATACGATGGAAATAATTGTGCTTGAGACTAAAGTAGGTGTTTTGTTATCGGATGGATTTTGAGATTACAGTTTATAAGTTTGTATGTAGGTGTTGTTAGTACTCAATTTAAAACCAATGTACGTCAATTGTAGTCGAAGGCTCATTAATAAACATCTCGAAATTAAGTTATATTGGAGCGACATGAACAAATGACTTTTAAAATGATTCTGAATGCGAGAATGATTGCTTATTTGATTGATATTAGTTCCAAATTAGATATAATATCGGTAGTCACATTTCGAAAATCGTTTGAAATGGAAGAATTGGTAAAGCATTTCATTACATTTTGATTGAAAGTCATGGCGTACTTGGATAAAATTGTAAAATATAGTGGCAGCAATTATAGTTTGGCCTTAATGTTAATACCCATGCTCAATGCGCGTATATCGGAATGGCCCTTGACACACTATCTAAAACCATGATTATTTTATTACGCACTATAGAAAATACACGATTTTAGATACCTAAAATGCTATCATTAAGGTGCTTTTTAGGGTGCCAACGGGACACTAAGGCTCCGCTGTCCAATCGTCCGTCCGTCTGTCACAGGCCTGTATTTTTTTAACCGTAATAGGTAGACACTTGAAATTTTCACAGAGTGTTGACTACTATGGTCGCTATAACAACAAATAATAAAAATAAAATAAAGCTAAAAATTAAAGGTACCCATCCTCATAAAGGAAACGTGTTATTAAAATATGTAGTGACTAGCGGACGACCCGCGTAGTTCCCGTTCCCGTGGGAGTACGGGGATAAAATATAGCCTATGTTACTCGCTGATAATGTAGCTATCCATTGCTGAAAGATTTTTTCAAATCGGTCCAGTTGTTTTTAAGTTTATTCGTTACATACAATAATACAAATCTTTCCTCTTTATAATATTAGTATAGATAAATATTGTAAGATGGTACAGAACCCTTCGTGTGCGTGTCCGACTCTCACTTGGCCGCTTTTTTTATTATTCGAATCAAAACAGTTAACTGACGCAATTTTTATCGATTCAAAAAAACTCGAAAGCGGAATTTCAATGATTGCGAAATTATTCGATCCATTCGCCCGTATCGAATCGAATCAAAGGTACATTTTTGCGTGAAGATATTACCTATCGTGACAATATTGTAAATATTTAGGCCAGTAAATTACATCAATCACGAATAATTGTGCTACACGGTACAGAATTGTTGCGAAGAAAATTGTTATGGTCCAATTCTTGGAACGTAATTAAAGTAGGTAGGTACTAATACATACATAAATACATAACATAACATTACATAACATCACGCCTGTATTCCCCCAAGGGTTAGGCAGAGGTCCACCTATAGTACACCCACATTTCACTAGTTATTTTTAAGGCCTATGTACAAGGGGGCGAGCCTATTACCATCAACCGCGCACAAATCCAAACTCCGTGCTGCTACTGAGAAATTCCAGATAGAAAAACCCAATAACACTTTGCCTGACCTGGGAATCGAACCCAGTACCTCATGCTCAGCTGTAGCGCTTGCGACCACTAGACCGATGAGGCAGTCCATTACTTAATTATATGTCGATAAAATACGATCATATATCGATCACAGAATTTACAGTGCAGTTATTGTAATATCACGCAAAACAACAATGATCAGTAATTATTGTGTTTTATAAATAGTGCTGCTAATAAATGAGATAAAACTAGTGCACACGTATACTCCATTTGAAATAAGATTAGACATTTAACTAAACTTTTTTTACAGTTCGTTCAACCGATTTTGACTTCTATTGCGTTGGTGGCATGACAAATGGCAGCTGCAGTAAACAATTGGTATTGTAACCACTTTTTTGCTTTTAATGCCATCCTTATGCCTACGGTATAGAAGTCAAAATCGGTTGAACGGACTGTAAAAAAGGTTTGTTTAAATGTCTAATTTTATTTCAAATGTAATATAGACCAAACCGATTTGCATGTTAAACTCAAATGAACATAGAAAAGGTCATCTAACTAAAGTCCTAGGTTTAAATAAAAAAATAAAAATAACGTGCTTATCACGCAAAAATATAAATTTTAATACTTTGAGTGGTCAGTCAGGTGTGACAATGGAATATTTTGTCAGATTGTAGCTTATCTGTAGCAACACGTCACTTCTTATCAGTGCATAAAACTAACAGCGTAAATATTTGCAGTACTGAAAGGTTGTTTAGTTTTATATTGTGATGAAAATCAATGAAAAAATAAAAACTTTTTATGTCAAGATGAACCTTTATCATATACCGGGAAATAGTAAAATTTATGAAACATTTACTTGTAAGGGTCTAACGTAAGTATGTATGTAGGTAACGATATAACTGCTGTTTAATCAGTTTGAAATAATAAACTTTTATTTAATTAATAATTTTAGTAAGTTTTAACAAACGGATACAAAAAAAAAAAAAAAAAAACATTTAAGCCTTGACATTTCATGAGATCGCTAACCAAAGAAAACGCTCGAAATGGCATTGTGTGAAATCTCAATGTAGTTTTTATAAATACTTCTTTAATTGACTCTATAAGAAATTCAATAAAAATAAACGGCAGGCAAACATTGCCTCATTCGGAAGTACTTATTGGCTAATGGTTTGATGAAATCATCAAGATATTGCAGATAATAGATAAGATCATGGATAAAAGAACAGGGATAGTTTGCGCACGACTTGCAAAAAGATCTTTTGCAATAGACTGGGTATACTTGTAAATAATAATGATAGAGAACATAGAAAAGTCAGCAGGAAAAACAGACACTATTCTAAAATTATCAGTGATTGCAATATTAACATCTAAAGTGACTAATCTAACCTTGATATTGTTAATGATGAAATTATCTATGACGTAAGTGATAATACAGAAAATTGAAATATAAAAGCTTTTGCTGCTGACTACGATGTAGCAGATGATTTCGTTTCCAAGCAAGTTACTAAGTTATTAACACTAATTGTGGGAAAAGAGTGCATTGGTTGAACACACAACAAAGAGGGAGTCAGCCTTCTTATTAAATGCAATCAACTAGATTGGATTAACCTAACTATAAGTTAAATGTCATATACTAGCTAAAACTTTCAGTAGCTTGTTGTTTAGATTGTAAGTGGAAGAAGGAAATGACTAATTTATTATGCTCGAACTTACCTCTTCTTTGTCATATTTAGATGGCTAATACTAATTAGAGTAATTAGTTATACTTTTCAGCTTAGACTGAGTTTTTACTTTACCATATTGTGCAGTTGCACCCGCTTTAATCAAAATATTTTTGACTCCACATCAAAACTCAAAGAACTACGTTACAAGCCTTTTCTTTAATAGGCAAAATAGTAATCTACAAAGATAACAAATTCAATCCAAGCCCCGCTTTCAAAATGAGATAAGACGTATTCCACTCTAATGCGATATATTTCAAGAGAAAGGATGTCACAAAGCACAAGATCTGAATGCAAATACAAAATACCGCAACTTATGAATCACACATTAGCCATACGGTAGCACTTGATTCTAAGAATGTGAGAACCGGCAGTAATTCTGTGTAGTGGGTAGGTGGGTGAAGGTCTAGTAAACGACAGCTGGGTAAGTAAATACTGAAGTGATGATTTGGTTAAGAATTTGCCACTTTATTTAGATATACAAGTAAGAAGAACAATTGCGGCGTCGGTCCTTAATAAATACGAAAAAGGTCAGGAGGAAGATGATAATCAAGCAGTACGATCTGAACAAGTATTATATCCAATCTGAAGATATCAAATTTTTGCGTCTAAAGGTTCCATTAAAAAAAAACAGTGATTGTAAATTAGAGAATTCATCCGATTGCGCACTTGCCGGTGTAGTAATTTCTACCCTACTGTATCCAATATTTGAAGCTTGCTTTTCTACATTAGCTTTTCCTTGAATTCGTCAAAATACTTTCTCCTAGTTCTTTCTCTTTATCTTGTTGCCTCTGGTTCTTCTATGGTATCTACAAATTCTAATGGTACAAATGATTAGTAGATAATTACTATTTTGTTTATTTTGTGCCTTGCTCATAGTAACGCTACGGTTCATTGACTTGCTTACGTCATCCGTTTTTATGATGATTTGTCAACAACTACCTACTTATTTGTTTTTATTGCGTATCTAGGCTTAAACCATCACAATAACTACTTTAATGCGATTACAATCCAATCATAAAACTGAACAAAATAGTCTATTATTATCATGATACTGTCATTAAGATTTAATATTCATTGTCCGGTCTGTTTTATTGCTGATCTAATTATATGCGACTGTCTTTACCCTGAGTCATTTTAGTCTTTGATTACTTGTTCGTTATCATCGATTGGTTCATACAGCACTCTAAATTACTTTTGATGTTTGCAACTTATTGCAACTGAATCGAATCTTTAAATAATTTTTATTGTAATAATATTACAAAAAAAAACTTCTTCTTATCGTAACATCTTTATGGATTGTCTTGCACCGTCACGGTTTGAAAATCACGATAAATTGCCACGTGCAACTGCAATTTTGTATTTCACATTTAGAATAATATCGGTCTTTTTATCAACCCAATTTATTGTAGTAATCCAATTATAAACACAACCATAATCTTGCTACAATTGAATACTCCCAAAACTATTAGTCTACAAATTTCTAAATTAGGGGTATATATTCCCAAAACTAATAATTTTGGGTGTATTAAATTGTTGTAGTTTTAAACTATCACTGAAGAAAATAATGGAAGACCATCAAAACCACTTTTAAGAAATATGTTACCTAGTAGGAGGTACTTAAGTATGAAGGGCAAACACCTCAATACGTCACGTAGAAACCCTACGATCTCTAAGCACACAATGAGGATAAAAATAAAGTTGTGCACGGATTACATTGTTGTGAACATGCAACTGATTTCTATCTTCAGACTGTAGTAATAATATGAATAGTAATTGCATGTAAGTTTAAGTGTGGATTTTACGGTTGTGATCTGAATTTACGATTGAGAATGTCGAAGATCGGGTAGAGGAGGATATTGTTCTGGAAGGCAAAAGAAAACCCTAAATTGTCGCAACTTAGAGGAAAATCTGGGAAGGCAAGATCAATCACAATCTGTTTTGATTTGAAACAGATTGCTAATCCATCGCATCAAAAATTGAAAAAAAAAATCTCCTCAACAACGTAAATAACGCAATGAATGTTGTTGAACTGTCAAAATGAAACAAAATAGGCATAATCGTTTACGAAAATAAGTTATGCAATTAAGGTACTGGATGAGACTCGCACAGACCAGGGAAACATAGCACAATAGGGAGGAGGCCTATATTCAGCATTGAGTGGAACAAAGCTGCCAATGATGATGATGACGATCGAAAAGATTTTGGCGTACTTTTTGCTAATTGAGATTAGTTTATAGCCTAAAACTTAGTAACTCTTTTTAGACCAACATATGTATTGACTGACACCATTCAGTAGCCTCGCTTGCTTCGCGTTAAATATTTTCAATGTCTCAATTCTAACGCACCGATAACATCGTCCGAAACATGTTTTCTAGATCAACGCTGAAAAATAGTTACACATTAATTTTAATCATGAAAACATTTCTCTTGACCACACAGCAAAGTTAACCTTAATGGACGACAACAGAGTCTATATTCAAGTAACATTCACCATAACTCTCTCAAAAGCCGTACCCAGTTGTCTCCTTGGCGATAACCATGACGGTAAAGACGAATAATCTGCAATAGATAACGCATCCATTGGCCAGTGATTAATTATAGCCAATAGCTTACGTCTGTCCGTCCGTCCTTCTCAGGGTTAGATGACAAAACAAAGAACTTGGCACAATGGTACATCGATTACAAGCAGTTAGAAGTCGTGACAAGTTCGTAGTACATACATACGAATGTAGTCTCCCAGTAACGCGACGTCTCAAGGTTCTGGTGATTGTGGACTTGAACAAGATCATTTGTAATACAATTCATATGTTTTGTTATGACCGGACCTGAGACACGGATTTTGAGAAAATTCGTTTCTCGTCTGTGGATTTCGTTGCTCGTACTGACTGGGGGGAATTTATGATTGGTAACGGTCATCAGTAGCACGGATGTTTATTCATCAATTAGCACTAAGTAGGTACTTAATTGTTTAATATTAATGAATTGCTTCTGTTTATGAATGTTAATGATGATGATAATGGATACCAATCAGACAAGCTTCTCAATCTTTAACTTCAAAATCAAACCAATGTAACCATAGATATAACTTTTAAATAATATATCTATGAATATAAAAATTACCTTTAAGTTAGAAATTATCTAAATAACCCACAATGTTTGCAGTTAGTGCTACCAATACCACTTTTAATGCTTCTAAGACTTCACGGTTTCATCAGATAGCAGTAATGAACGTAATTGGTAATAAACTAGTTAACCGGGAAATTACGGGAAGTAAGACATTTTCTTAATTGTCTGGATTATATCTACCTACTATATGAGGGTTATTTTGACCTGTAAATGGGTAGGCATCCTGTACAAACCGGTACAACATTAATGACAGACGTCACCCTGCAAAAGGAAAAAGTTTATGATTTGCATCTTCAAATTTATCGATAACTTCTACTCAAGTACATACGTACTCTAAAACTTTTCAAGGAGATAAAATTACCATAGGGAAGATCAAATTCGTCGATCACCAATCCTCTAGCTAAGAAGGTAGCTCTTGTATGTAAAATGCCTCCATGACAACTAATCTTTTCAATAGGCGATTAGGGAGGTTTGCCCTAGCAAAGTCACGCAAAGACACGCATTGTAGTGTTCAATGACCATTGAACTGTTGAACATACTAATGAATTAAAAGAAAGTGAACGATTTAACGTGCCTGAAAACGTATACGGAGCACAATGCCTACCGTCAAATACGAAAGAACGTTGCAAATATTATTAATTGAGAACAGAATTAATGAAAGAAAAGAAAGTAAACCATTAAATAAGCAGTGAACACATAAACGAAACACAATACTTAATAACATTAATATTATTGAGAACAGTAAGATTCAGTTCAATGAGCAAACGAATGAAAAGTAAGCGAACGATTCCATCTGAAAAGTTATACGGAACACAAAACTCAGTAGCCTCATATGAAAGAGCGTTTCTAACATAATTGAGAACAGTTAGAATCTACTCAATGACTGAACAATACGTGTCGACGACTCACCGACTCAAAAACAATTGTGGCCGTAACAATTAATTTCACGGATATTTTGCGCTAACGCATTGTGCTGCCATCATGTTGGAACGTTCGCAAAATTGTTCGCGTTGAAGGCTGGTTAGACGGTTATTAATGTAACTGTTGCTTACAATAATATCTGTATATGATTTGAATGAAGATGCTAAAACAAAATGTCTACCACTTCTCCTGAAAACGGAATTCTATTGATGGCGTCAGAGTGTATTCAACAAATTGACTATCGTATTTTGGTCCAATCCCTCAAACTTGCGTTTCCAATAAATAAAGTTGCTTGATATAAAATTCAACATAGTTTACATTTCGCTCCAATTTTGTAGTAGATTTCGTGCTGTTTTAGCTACTTCCTGTAACCAACCGCAGTACATGAAACAATACAATCGACCGAACATATACATTGTATATACCTACATATGTATACAATCCAGTACATCTGATATCATAGCTATTACAAAAGACGGAAACAACGAAGCCAAGCACATCAAAAACACATCAAGTCTATTCGGAGACTCCCGCGCAACGCCACTTTTACTGCTTAGACCACATCACACACTGGACCGGTTTTACGATTCAAATCTACGAATTACTTTTTCAACTTTACGATGATAGGTAGGTACCTAACTGAGCGTGAACTTAGGGTACGTTGAGGCTCGTAATGGCCTACTTTCGACTAATTACGAAGCTAGAAACACACGTGGGCGAGTCTTTGTTCGAAATCGAGCGAGATCGGCACGGCCTATAAACGCGAAATTGTTACGATCAGCGAATTAGCATGTTGCTGTGGAAAGTAACGCTCACACGTGTGGGCTGTTAGAAGCACAATGAACGGATTGTCTTCCTAAAGATTTGCAGAAACATGATGACGTTGAGTTTTAACGCTGCACTGTTATTGTTAGACGTTGAGGAAACTTGGTCATTATTATAATTTTCGGAAAAATACTATAGTTATTCATTCGCAAGTTAGAGGTAATGTAATGCTAAGCTTCACTATGATTCATATAACGATAGTTGTAACTGCAGCAGTAACGTAATTAATAATTACCTATTTCATATGATAATGACTAAGCGTGAGATGAGGATTCTGCGTAAGTCGTGAAAATTGATTGTGGGTGAGAGATTATTTTTATTTTGATACAATAATTAATAAACTAAAATAAACTTATGACAGACGTAGGTGCTGGATTACTTGCAAAGAAACGTCGCCCCTTATTAACTTCATTTAGGGAAATGCTTTCGTATGAAAGTATGTATATCTTTTTAATTCCATCTTTGTACCTATATTTTCAGTGATTCAGGGATGCATTATCTAGGCTATCAGTCAGCCAGTGTTTTATATATACAGAATATGATAGTCTCAACTTTATAGTATGTATACGCAATTTCCATAATAAGACTTCACTTTCAAATCATATTTCCTTTTTTACCTAAACGTATCTATTCATATAAGTCGTTTTTATAATCGTACATTGATTAAATTTTATTTCCATCCGACATGGAAAGGCCATAGATACCATTAATGTGTCCGTAGGCGGTAGCAATAAATCTACGCGATGTTTTGCGCGTGCCGAACACTAGCATAACATGTTACGCTGCAGTGGGCGGGGGCCTTAATAATAATTTATATTTTAGCATAAGTTGGTAATAAAAAAAGAGGGAGAAGAGAGTTGGTAAAGAGGAAGAGAGGTTGAAAGAGAGAGGTTAAATAGGAAAATAATAAAAAAAATCTTTTATATTTTTTCTCAATTAACCAGTTCTTCGTTTGATTAATAGTAAACGTGACTTACTATTAATCGCTATTCATATATGTCATACACTTAGAGGCCTTGGATTTGCACAGAAAAAGCTTTAGCATGAGACGTTGTTTGTACTAACAATTTTATTAGTTGCTGGCTGAGATTTTATAACTAAACAGGAACCGTGTGAATGAATACCTTGCATTCCTACCTAAGGTTGCCGACTCCATTACGACACCAAACCCTTCCAATAATAAAAATTAAAGACTAAATGACTATCAATGTGAAATAAAAAGTGCAATAATCTCATATGAAAACTGAAACAAAATATTTGTAACAATATGGAAACACCACAACCACTGATTATTGCCAAGCCAGCTAAGAACGGTAAGGAATTATTATAATTTTTTCCAGATTTGTTAAAGATCTCCTTCAAAACAGAATCCCTTTTTGAAGAGACCCATTTTCAGCAGAAGACATTCTACAGGGCAACCGGCGTGCGTGTATGACCAGATGTATGAACGTAAACGAGGCAAAAAGAGTATGTAAGGATCGTAGCAAGTGGCGTTCTATAGTTTCTGCCTACCCCCATGGGAAGAAGGCGTGAGTTTATGTATGTATGTGTGTGTACATTTTACAGAACTATGTACTTATACTAAACAGCACATATTTTGTAACAAAAATAATATGTAGGTATATCGGTTTTACTTTGACGTAATATCCTCAGTTTTCTCACGAATAAGCAAACACTAGTCTTTCTTTCATAGGAAGTTATGCACAATACAACAGTAAAACTGAAGAAAAATAACAGTGGAAACTTGGAATACATCACGACAGTACAATACTACACGAACATCATACTCACCATAAACCCAATTACAAAAAAAAAAACAATTACATCATTGAACAAGAACTTTAGGGGTGTTACTACATTTGTTCGGGTCGGCAGTATTTGTTGAACAACAAAGCCGACCTGAAGCAATAATTCCACAGAGAATAAACTAGGTCTTTTTGAATAGATGTGATAAAAAAAATTGATATTTGTTCTCTACTCGATGAGCTCTAGACAATGACACCCCACATAGTTTTTTATTTCAAATTCATTACACATATGTACACATAAATACTACACATATTAAGCTTTCGTTCGGCTCGTGCCAATCGGAAAATTCGATTCGGCAGCTTCACGCGCTGAATCATTTTCGGGTCGGCTCGACACATTTCGAGCTTAGCCGCGCGGCTGTTTCAGGATGTATATCTACATATTCGAATTCGCCGCCTGAGCCAAATCATGCCAAGCCGAACAAGTATGTAGCACCCCTTACTATGGGATGCGCAAACGCCATTCTCGTGATCAGATACAGTTTCTATAGTGAAGGTTCCCAAGCTCCTCCATATTGTGTGCAAGGTTGCGTGACTGTTCCCATGGCAACTTCGACATCTAGCTAGATCCGAGATATTAATCATGTTCTCTTGTGTTATGCAAGAAACAATGGCAATAGGCGGCCGTCTTTATAACATGGAACTTAAAATCCTCCTGTCCTGTCCTGTGGATGAGCTCGTGGCTAAGTAATAACAGCCGCACGGATCGATCCATCAGGTTAAGCTACGCTTGCCGGGATTGGTCCGTAGATAGGTAATCATCTTTATGTACCGAAACTCCTCCGTGCCTCGGAAAGCACGTCAATCCGTTGGTCCCGACTGTCATTCGTGGAACTTTGACAGTCGTTACGGGTCAGAAGCCCGAAAGTCAGACGTATCGTATTACCCAGTTACTGGGTTGTGGAGGTCAGATGCCTGCAGTCGCTCCATGTATAATACTGAATATTCATGCAGCTGCATCCGGTTAGACTGGAAGCTGACCCCAACATAGTTGGGGAAATGCTAGGCAGATGGATTGATTGAACATCTCCTGTCCTTATTCCAATTTATGTGGGGTCTTCGCAGCATTTCTTCTACTTCCATCACACATCTCTTTTAGCCGTCATCTCTGTAGTCAGGTTCTTTCCAGCCATATCATTCCACACAGTCCATCCATCGTTTCTTTGGTCATCCCCTACTCGTATAGCCACTCACATTGTCCATCCATCCTCAACATGGGACTTAATGGTGTGCCATTTACATCGCTGCTTGCTACTTCACCATCTTCTTCAGGGAATAGGTACAGGCGCGATATTATGCAAGAGAATGTTTATATAACATCATATCTTGTTTCCCCGAAAGGTTACGCAGAAGTGTACTTATATATAGTACACCCACATTTCGCCAGTTATGTTTATGTACCATTATATCTATGCGAGTCAATTGCCATGAACCGGGCACAAATCCAGACCCCGGGCTGCAACTTTTTTTTTCGGGTGGGATATTATTAAATAACTTCTCCCGCTCTGGGCGGACCGGGCGTGTCAGACTCTTACTGACTAAAACCTACTCGTGTTCCTTCAGTTGCCTGTACGTTGCCAGGGGCCACGGTATCCCTTTCGGAATCGAACCAACGACCACTAGCCCAACAAGGCAGTCAAAAGAATGTCTTTGTCAATAAATAAATTGAAAATAACTGAGTAGTGCACTTTTACCTTATGTAAGTGCTATGGCAGGTGCGCCGGCGCAGCTTGGCACGAATAGGTGTAACGTGTCGAATTCGAAATTGCAGTTAGTGACAAGACTGGTCGACTATAAATATCTATAGATTAAAAATAACACTTTCCTTTGGTTGGTTTTTATAACTTTCATTGTAAGATTTGTGACTCTCTAAAATTTTGAATTCTTGATTCACAATACAAGTATTTCAAGTTTAAGCGAAACACAGGTGTAGCTATTGAGCTAAGTATTTACATTCGAGGAAAAAATTATGAACTAAGTCTGTATCTCCTTCATTGACTAGCTAATTCACTTTTTATGCCAGTTCTAAAGTAATTAATTAATGAAAACGGACATATGAATCAGTAATAAGCCACTGTGATGGACGGGAATGCATGCGAGCTATTTTAAGATAATCTAGCTTTCGCCCGCGTCTCCGCTCGTGTAACTCTAAGTAGGTTGACACATTTTTCTCTCTTTCACAACATCCTGACGTAGCCGAGACGTGGTAGCGTTAGTTTTCTTTCCTGTGAAAGTGAAAAGTTGAAGCTGGTTTAGCCATTTTCTGGATATTGTGTCCTGTGAACTTTTTTAAATCTGTACATTCAATTTTCTGAACGTGGTACAACCGAAATACGCTTTATACAAATGCTAACTTTTAATAATGAGTTTTAAATTTGAGAGCATGCATTTTGAAAGCGGGCAAGTCGCAAATAGCTGTCGAATATTTCGCTGTTTTGTTTTGATTAATTTAGCAATATTACTGTATGGAAATAAAAAATATGGCTAACTGGTGAACTAAATTGATTAAAAAATGCAATAATAATTAATATCGTAATACCGAATATTTAGTTTAAGATGTAAAAAAAAAGTATTTGAAAATGCCTTTTTTACACCTATAACGGTTACAATTACAACATCAAATTACAATTCATTACTAATATTCTAGTTCACTAGTTAGCGATAGGTATTTAATATTTCCATACAGTAATATTGCCAATTTAATCAAAACAGGTAAATATTTAACAGCTATTTGCGACGTTGCCAACTTTTAGAATGAAGTAGACAAATAAAAAATATATAATTTTAGGGCAATTAATGTTTGAACAAGAACTGAAAATTAGGGATGACGTGCGAATTAATCCATCACTCCTGACTCCTGGCAGCATGAGGAACACCCTAGGGTTTTAGTTCGGAAACCGAAATAACCCTCCCTTGTCCCAAACAGGCGGACTAGGTACAGACGCCAGCACATCAAGCTACCCGAAACTGTCAAATTTTCCCAATCAACTTTGAACCTTAAACTTCAGCGATAAAGTTGAAAATCTATTAAATAAATTTGACAGATTGTAGTAGCCTGATGTGCTGGCGTCTGTACTTGAGGATTTCCCCAAAATAAAAATAGAACTTTAAATGACTTCATCTGAAATCGCTTGCGACCCACTAAACGAGCAAAACCTACTCGCAATATAAAATATGAATGAAAGTAGTAAACGCGAGGTGATAAAACCAGATACAAGAATTAAATTAACGTTATTTATTTATTCCGGTCGCCATGCCGAGGATTTTAGTATACTAGGTGTAGTTGTAATACGTGCTTGCCAGTTCTTGCCATTTAAGTCTTGAGCGTGGGCGGGCGAGTTGCTAGCTTCCATAAAAATATTGTTCACGAGTTTGGGACAAGCCTTAAAGGAAGCTGATAAATGTGGTATGAGTAGCAAGCTCGTGAACTTTCAACGCCACATTAGATCTGATGTGACAAAACGTGCCTAAACTAGAATAGAATTGAATAGAATAGGGTACTTTTTATTATGTACACCAGTGTTTTTGAACGTGTGGGTAGCGATCCCCTGGGGGGTCGCGAAGTTTCTATAAGGGGGTCGCGAGGCCTCAGTCAAAGAAAAAAAAAGTTAATAAAAATAATTTTAAACTTTGTTTTGTTGCTTTAGGATAATTCCAGCAGATTTTCTTTTAGGATGGTTCTCAAACTTGCCTCATCTATAGCTGCATTTAAAAACGTATTTACTCTACTGGGAAATCCCTCGTAGCCATGACCCTCATAAATCATCAAAAATATACTTAGGATTTAATTAGGAGGCGAGTGGGATTCATTGTCCCACAAATTCATCGTATCGCTTTTCCGTGGCGGCATTGGGCGATGTAATATGTTTTCAATTATGTAATTAGATGACACGTTAATAAAATTAAAAAAAATGAACATTTTTGATATTTGTATTATAGTAAAATATAGATTATTAACAGTGGGAGTAGGGGGTCGCGAATTTTTTTTGAGGGTCGCGTCATGAAAAAGGTTGAAAAACACAGAAGTACACCATATAAATTACAGTTATATACGTAAATGTAGAAACTTTACACAGGGTGATACAATGGGCGGTCTTATCGCTAAAACCGATCACTTAAAAATAATCTTAGGAGGGATTAAAAGGAGAAGGAGGGACGATAACGAAGCCGAAGAAGTATTGCTGCTCACAGTCGGTTTCTTAAGAATGAGGAACGTTTCTACCTTCCTAGAAGTCATGCTTATTGTTTGACTTTCAGTTTATTTGTTTTACTGAGAATATATCAATTATTTCCGCAAGTTTCAGCCAAGCTTGAAAATTACGTCGATGGGAAAAAAAATTATGTAACAGATGATCTTCATTTTAGAAGAACCGTATAAATTAACCGAGAAATAAGAACTCTGCGGATATTAATAGGCACTTAATCAGCCAGTAATTACTTAAGAGGTAATTAAGTACATAACTGGCGGAATGCGGGTGTACCTCTATCCAACCCTTCCGGGGAACAGGCGTGGTGTTATGTTATGTTATGTTATGTGATGTGACGAAAGAAAGAAAAAAGAAAGAAAGAAAATACATTTATTTAGCACAGACAAAAAGGCACACAACACAACATACTTAATTAATTATAACACAAGTAAAAGCTAGAAATAAAAAAGGAACCAAAAAACAGTGTGTAAAATAATAATTTAACATGAAAGTTAAAACAATTAGGCCCAGTTCAGCAAAAATGCCAGACAACTAGTGCCTGACGCTGGTTTTCTACTGAACCTGAAATGTGAGAAGACGGGTGTAAATCAGTTTTATACTACAATGTGTGTGTATACATATGTATAATATATAAAATAAATTAGTGTAATAATAATAACGAATATTCCAATACATTGTGTAAAATAACAAAACAAAAATAAACTTACAAATAAATGAGACGGACGCATGTTACGAAACAAACAAAAACCAAAACAATTAGAAATATGTGAATAAACAACACATACCTAATTTGCTGCGACTATAACTAATCGAAATATTAATGTGAATCAAATTCACTTCATCAATCAAGGATGTAACGTCAAAGATGTGTAATGCATTATTATTCTCAATATTGCTTAACGTATCGTATACAATGTATCGATGTATCGATAGTTAGGAAACACGGCTAATGATGCGTTCACTACCTCATGAGTGCGTTACAAATTACTAATGCGTTTAACATTACACTTTCGTAAATATAATCTGAGTTTTTTTTCCGTTTCGGAGTATTTTTAGTTTCAATACATTGTAGTTTAGGAATTAACTAACAACGCCCCGCGGTCTCGATCCCGTGGGAATATCGAGATGAAAAGTACACTATAATGTTAATCCAGTACCCTAATTGCGTAACTCATTTTCGTAAACAATTATGCCTAGTTTCATTTTGACAGTTCAACAACATTCATTGCGTTATTTACGTTGTTGAGCAGATTTTTTTTCCAACTTATGAAGCAATGGATTAGCAGGTTTCAAATCGAAACAGATTGTGATTGTGTTGTATTACGCAATTAGGGTACAGGTTATAGGGGTGGCTAATCTGTGTGCCAAATTTCAT
This sequence comes from Agrochola litura, assembly GCA_949152395.1. NCBI lineage: Eukaryota > Metazoa > Arthropoda > Insecta > Lepidoptera > Noctuidae > Agrochola > Agrochola litura. The sequence goes on from OX424493.1 coordinate 21,189,526, forward strand.
CCAAATCCGTTCATCCATCCATCCTCACAAACTTTTATAAATGTATATATATATTTTTGCATAATATATATTAGTAGGAAGGATAGGATAAGATGATTGGCTGAAGTTAAGAGAGAGCTGAAGAAAACTAGGTTTTGGCGTTTTTATTTTACTATTTAGTTCTTTGACTGCCTCATCGGTCTAGTGATCGCAAGCGCTACTGCTGAGTTTGACGTCCTGATTTCGATTCCCTAGTTGGGGAAAATGTTATTGGGTTTTTCCATCAGAAATTTCTCTGTTCCAGCCTGGAGTCTGGATTTGTGCCCGGTGGATGGCAATAGGCTCGCCCCCTATGACATGGGACTTAAACATAACTGGCGAAATGTGGTTGATAATATAGGTACACCTATACCTACCTTTGGGGATTAAAAGCATTATGTTATGTTATGTTATTTCTTTGATGAATGGGGTGCAGTAGGTAACATGAATTCTATAGATTTCTATGATGACGTCATTTAGCTCTGCTCTTTTTATTACTCGCCTTCTCCATTTTTGGTAATTCCGTAATTATGGTTTTTTTATATTGTTTACTTCGTTTTTGAGAAGAAAGTGATTTTTATATAAAATGCTTTCATATCTTTCCAAAATTTCGAAAACGTCCGCAAGTTAATGAATTTAATGTTTATCTGTATGAACACAAGCATTGACCATTTAATAGTATGTTTAATGTGGTTTTATGCTACATTAATGTAATTCAGAAAGTTTGTATGGCCTCCGAGAGAAAGTGAGTTCATTGAACTGATTGACATTACACAAAATAATTGAGGTTGTATGTAAGTTGAAGATGTTACGTATGTTACAAGATGTGAAACAATATTTCAAATGCATTCTTTAAATATCTTGAGTCATCTTTCATCTTCTTTTTAAATAAATTCATAGCTTCAAAATGTTTACTTTTCTCAGAGTACTTACTTAGCTGTCACTGAGTCAAAATTTGAAATTAGAATTTTATTGTTTTGATTTGTGTCTGTATTTTACATACTTTCGCTTATTCTTTATTCTTTATTGAAGCGAAAGTCACTTCCCCATAAACAAACAATTGAATACATAATGAATATAAATTACTTTATTTCAAGCTAGCTTTTGCCCGCGGCTTCGGCCCCGTGGATAAAAACCCTACCCTATCCAATGTGTTAATCCAGGTTATAAACTATTTGTATGCCAAATTCCATCCAAATCCGTTCAGCCGTTTTTGCGCTAATACGGAACATATATCCAGACAAACGGACATGGTTACTACGTATAGTTATAGATGTTTAATTAAATAAAGAGGCATTTTTTATTAAAGCACACGTTTCACAATAAAGGAATAAATAACATTATTATCCGATACTTATTCACTGATCAACATTACAGCAGCTTTGTTCATTCCAAGTCGTGATTGCCGGTAAAAATAACAGGTACAACAAAATAACAGATATAAAATAACAGGTATATAATAACGATTACTACTAGGTACATGATCTGATGTTGCGGTTATTTTGCAAGCGTTCGCTATCTTACAGTTACGCGCCAGAGACAACCGCATAACTGTTTATTTATTTTTTTGTTATTGTTGCGTAAAGAAAGTTGAATAGAGGTGAAGATGGTTTGTTTGGGGCGTTGGGGTATATAAAATTGTTTGTTTGATGATAGTGTTTTTATACTACGAAATAAGTGTTCTAATTTGATGTTATAAGAAAATAATGGAGAGACGGTTCGCTGAATTGGTCTACTTGCGAACTTTTTTAAAGGTTGTGCTTTTAGCAAACGCCCACACGATGGTGTACTCTGAATCAGGGATATGACAAGTATTTAGTAGGTAGAGGACCAGACCAGACCTAAAATACTTCCTTGTGGTATGCCAGCTTTTATTTCTTATACTTCTGCGCAAACATCTTCTTTTCCGATTCTAAATAACGCTATTAAGAATGTAAGACTCCATGATATCTGCAAACTGTATTAGTAACTTAATTTTTGGACTATTATAACGCCTCCATGGTGCCATACTTTCTTAAACGCTTTTGTCACGTCTAAGAACGGGGTAGAGCATAATAAATTATCCCTGATGATTTTAATTAATATGAGAGTTTACTATCATTCCAAGAGTTTACAAATTACCTTATTGGTTGGAGAATTAATCATAAGGTAGTACGCTAAACCACTGGAATGCAAACAATGAACTTTGTTATGTAAACATGACCTAAGATAGCATTGTTAGGAAGCATGCAATTCACTCCCTAAGTCTCTATTTACCCAATAAAATCAAAAGTTCTATTCTCATGTTGCGTCCGAGCACGTGTTACGTGCATATTTAATCATTAATAACAAAACTTATATAACGCGACGTATGTATAACACACTCGACTCCTACAAAAAGATTTACATAACAGACCATTAGTGACGGGCGTCGAATCACTAGTACACAAACAGTCGAGCCTTGCTCTTGACACTCGGTCACTCGCTACGCATATTAATAGACTAAGTGATTCACAATTCACATCACTTTAGTTCAACCATTTACTTTATGAGTCGAACGCGAGGTATGACTAGGAACGAACGCCTTTTGTCTCCAAATCATAATTCGAAAAATGAATTAAAAAATCGAAGACGATGTAGCTTTTCGCGGGTTCTAGTGATGTGACGTGCTGTGATTTGTGATAAATGTCGGGCCGGCGGAGATTAGGCAAGTTCTACATATATTGATTGTTAATTTAATTTAAATATTCTAGACAAATATATGCTTGTTGTGTCTGATAGATAAAGGAAGCTTCGTCTGTACTATACAATATGGTGCTATGCCATTTGATTGTTCAATGTTCGTATCAAATGTGTTCATTGTTTTTGCCCAGTAACGAATTGATCACACTAAAATTGATGTTATCAATTGCTATCATTCCTATCAAGAAGACCGTTTTCTGCTTATCCACCCAAGCTGGATATTGCAATGGTGATATAACTTTAGTCTAAATTTTTTAGGTTCTTCACCTCTTTTTGGAGCGAAGAATCCAGTTTCCTCTTGGTTGATTTGATGATGCGCATTTTGTATTTTTCACAAATGGACTAATGACAAGGCTGGACAAAGTCCGGACGGCGGGCCAAAAAGCCGGACATGATGGTAGCCCTATACCCAAATAAGTATGTAGGTCTTGCAAAGCCGCAGTATGATTTATGAATCTTAATAACCACTGAACACACCTTTGTAGGCGATGTTAAAGTTTACATTTAAATCTTCCGGCTCAAACCTAATTGGCTCTTCACAAGAATTCCATAGTGCTCACGTAATATCCTAAAAATTAAAGTTAGACCTATTCAAAAATCGAATGGCGAATTCGTATCGATTGTACAAAAACTAAAATCGTTATCTTAAAATGCAGTCGTGTTGTTATTATCCGTTCTAATCATAAAAGCAGCCAGCATTGCCCGTTGGCATTCTTAGGATGCCGAGCGGTATCACGAATCAGTTGCCATTACATATAAGGAACCGGTTCTACATCCTTCGAGGCCGTGTCTTTGTTTGTATGTTTTGTATATGGAATACTTTTGCCGGTTTGTGAAAGCTCGTTGTTTTTTCTGGGTATGTTTAAGTATGTTACCATTGCCTGAATTCCGGGGGACAGAAAATTAAATTGCGTTTTTTTTTTCTCGCGTTATAATTAAACCATTTGTTCCCGTCTCATGAAGATTAATCAATAATAATATTTGTATTGGATGCAAAACAGGAAGTGTCCGAGCAAATTCAAATAAAAATGAATACATTTCCTACTTCCGCTAAAATGTTATTGAAGATCAAGACTTTTGGCACGAAGAACTGACCGAACGAGTTGACAACTTGACCTAGACCGAAAAAATGTTTGAGGCTAAACTTTCTTTGAGCAAAGTTAGTTTACAAATGGCAGTGGTAAGTCTGGTAGATGACTTCGCATGCTCTATCGACGAGATTTGGTTTATGTAAGGTCAAACTGAAAAATGTAATCTATCAAATCCAGTAGTTTCCAAGACAGTCAGTCCCAATGCTAACCTTGCTGGCTGACCAATCTTTGACACAGTGTGAACTATTCTCCAACACTTTGTTCAATTTTTTTTGTTTCAATTCTGAAGCAGATTCTTATGAAGAGAAGAAAAAGAATTCAAGTCAGTATAGTGAATTTGTGAATAATTAAACTCACGACATGCTCAAACACCCAGACTCGGAACAAATAACTATGGGCCAAACAAATATTTGTTCCGAACTGGAATCAATCCGACCTCGAGTACATCAGGCGGTTAAGTCAGAATCAGCTTTATGTTGATCACGTACGTTACAGCCTTGGGATTTAAGATTAGTGCTGAGAGCACATGATTACGACAATATTAACAAGAAGAACTGAGAAATATTAAATGACCAGTACCCTAATTGCGTAATATAGGTACGATCAATCAAAATTTGTTTCGATTTGAAACAGATTGCTAATCCATTGCTTCATAAGTTGGAAAAAAAAACCTGCTCTACAACGTAAATAACGCAATGAATGTTGTTGAACTGTCAAAATTAAACAAATTTGTCATAATCGTTTACGAAAATAAGTTACGCAATTAGGGTACTGATTGACAAAAAGACACGAAATAACGTAAAGCAGTTAAAACTCGGAATAGGACCACAAGATTTATATAAATCAAAAGGTTTTTGATAAGCTGTTACGGTTGCAACCAAAATGTAGCCCTACATAACCAAAAAAAAATGTTACAAGCAGAGCAGTCTAATGGTTTCTATAATTTAAAAGAGGAAGAGTGGGTTATCTATGTTTAAAATTAAAGATTAAAGATTCCATTTCGCTTAAAGTTCTAAATTTGAAATCAGTCCAGTTTAAAATTTTGTACAATGATAGCGGTGCAGCTTTAAAATTGTTTTACCTTATAAGCCGAAAAACCGGCTGCAAGATTACTCCATTAAGGTCACTTAGCCAATTTTGGTGACGCACAAACCACTAACAGGATCTTTTCCAAGAGTACGATTTGTTACCAAAATAGGACACTGCACGAACATTTTTTAAACGAGTAAAACCGACTTACTTTTATTCATGAATGCAGTTTTTACACAAATATTGCTGAACGAAACGAAGTCCTCAATATACATTTTCTTTTGCAATTCGTTCCGGTATTTGATCGAAAAACTTTGTATGAATGTACTAACAGGTGTATGTGTCTATGATACATACGTACTTACGTATGTCAGTACATAATTAAAAGTGCATAAAACATTGTTGTTGGAATGAAATTTACATCTAATGTATGATGAGGACGCTTGAAGAGTTGCTAGTTCCTGGTTGTTGGCTAGTTACAACTTAATATTCATATGCAATAGTTATAATAAATGCTCATTGAACCCGCGTTGATGGAGCGCTAGACGCGTTGACGTTCTAATGATAAATTATTCAAACCGCGGCGATTTCTCAACGAATTCCTGAACGCAGCTGCAACCGTCATCCTTGATTGGTTGCGGCTAGCGTTCGATTTTCAAATCGTACCGCCTTTTTTGTCATGGCTGTTAGAGAGTTCCATGTACTTTAATTACAGAGACTGTAGTGATGAATGGTACCGATTACTTACTGCGACAAAAAGTACAATTACACTTGGATTATATAAATTATCATGCATGACTATGGTGGGCCATCGTGACAACTGACGCTATTGAATCCATTAAAACAAACGGTTGTAATTGAGACAATATTTCAGCCAGTAACAATAATAAAGATATGCACACATTGTCAGATGCCATGATTGATATTATTGGTAGTGAGAACAAACTTCCTGACATGGACACATACGCGGATGTGAACACAACACCCGCTTTGTTCACCGACAATTTGTTAGCGAAATATGATCATACAATCAACACTGAGTAATTATGAAATTTTCCTTTGTAATTTTGTTGAAAGGAGTGGAGAATATTGACTCATTGGTGGTCGAAATCGATTAAATAATTGCTTTGAAAGACGTTGTTGAATAAAATGATGAAAACAGGGGAACCAGTATAGCTAAATCTATAGGCATACAAAGACGGTAGTCTTATGAATTTGACATTTAACCCGAAAATGACAACGGTTAATAAAGACTTCAAAAAGACCGATATAGTGACCGAGAGCGGCCGGAATCTTGAAAATGTTTTCATCATCAACGGCTTAATTGTTATAAGTGCAAAGATTGTTGTTGTCTGTGAGAATTAAAATCGTTTAGCTCAATGTGTTCCCAAATATAAATTGCTTCTATAATAGTATCTATTTCCTATATCTACTTATATCTATAATTAAAGTCGTCTGTCTGTGTGACCGCGTTGTTCTTCTAAACTACGCAACAGATTTTGATGTGGTTTTCATCATAATTTAGAGAATTGATTCCGGAAGGTTTATGTGTATGATACATTAATATTAAACTTCCATTTAATAAAGAAATTTCGATGTTATGTCAAGCTCGGGCGGGTCACTCACACAGCGGGTAAACATATAAAAGAATTTTCAAAATCGGTTCATAATTTTAATCTGATCCAACCTGTCAATTGCTGTCGACCCGCAGCGACACCCTAAGCCGAGGTCCGTACCCCACAGGGGGTGCCCTTAGCGTGTAGTCGCTTAGTTTTCTAAGTTTTATGCCCTGGCTGGATGCCTTAATTTATTGAGGCAGCCCCAAAAAAGTCCGGTTAAGCAGCCGACAACCTCCTAGGTTGATCTACGAAAGGCAATTAAAAAAAATAAAAAGGTCCACAAAAGACGAAAATAACGATCATACATTAAAAAAATACACACATACGAACATATAACCTCCTTTTTTGAAGTCTGTTAAAAATTAGAGTAGTGGAAATATCTAGTAACGATAGATAATTTATTATTGAGAAATACTGATTATAGAAGCTCGTTACTTATAACACTCCGAAAGCTATTAAGTAACCTGTAGACTGTAGTGGCATGGCGAATCGTATGGGAACGTGTGAAGCCAAGACTCACACTTTCTTAATTACATCCATTTATATTACAAGAGAGCCGTTGATTTATTGGCTGTTTTATAATAATTACTTTGGGAACGGACTCAGTTTTACACGAAGTGCATTTTTGTAGAAGGGACATATTTGTCAATACCAATATTAAACATACATAAACTCACGCCTTCTTCACATGGGGGTAGGCACAAAACGCACTTACAAACTCCTTTTGCTTCGTTCACGATACAAGTGACAGACGTACAGTCATAAATCTGTACCCTAATTGCGTAATACAACACAATAACAATCTGTTTCGATTTGAAACAGATTGTTAATCCATTGCTTCATAAGTTGGAAAAAAAATCTGCTCAACAACGTAAATAACGCAATGAATGTTGTTGAACTGTCAAAATGAAACAAAGTAGGCATAATTGTTTACGAAAATAAGTTACGCAATTAGGGTACAGGGTCATACACGCACGCTGATTGCGAGTACTACGCACCTGACCTTTCTCACATTCTGAAGAATATGGTCACTATATTATGTATGTCCTAGGGCGTCAGTATCAATATTGTAAAGAAAAATACTAGGGATGGACCGTAATTCTTTTCACATTCGGTTCAACCGAATTTCGGTGGTTTGAAAATGCCGAATATTCGAAACTGGAAAATATTAAACTCAACTGTTTCGACAAAAATAAAATCATAAGCTTTTATTTATTGTTTGCTAGTTGTTACATATTTAACACTTAAATGTATAACAACTAGCAATATAGGTCACAGATTATAGATTAGACAGTGATTGGCTCCTAAAGATTAAAGTACGGCACCGAAGTATTCGTTGAATGTACAATGAACTAAACGATTCGTTGAATCTCTTACGTAATATATTGAGAACTCAAAAGTTCGTTATTTGAAGTAACGCGAGCTTCATACAACATTTATGACTAGAACTATTATTGAAATATTGCGAGACTGTGAGGTTATCGTGAGGTTGAATCGAGCACGCAACTTCGCATTTCCGAGTGGTGCAACGTAGCAGATTAGGGTTATAGGTGATGAGGTGTAACATCACTATGCTTGGGTACAAATTGGAAGTCTGCACGCGAGTAGGATGAATGACTGTTGCCATAGGCGCGAGAAAAACAGGAATACATAATAACGAAAATTGGAATTGTAATCAAATGTCGATTACTTGTTGCATGTTGCACTTGCAATGCATCTCATTCAGTAAATTGAACTAAATTCTTGAGTAATTTTAAATCGCATTCGAATTCATAATGCATTCCATTTCAAATCAAATGTCAGTTTGACAGCTCAACCCTAATTGCGCGCGGGAATTGAAATAATGCGAAACAAAAAAAAATGGAATGTTAATTTTCAGCCAGTACCTACTTGTCAAAATATGTCCTAATTATTTCAAGAACCAGTTTCTAACCACTTCACTGAAATCGATACAATGAGCATTTCGTATATGAAAATAAACTTGATTAAAATTCTTCGCTATCAATTTTACACTGCGAATTAAAATTACATCAATCAAATTGCATTTACGTGACATTTTCAATTTTGTACAATCACTCTTTATGTGATTAACGTTTAATAATAAATTGTTTATTGCAGATTATTGCTATATTCTTCAACTATTCGTGACGTCAATAGAGTAGATGAGCTGCTATTCAGCAAGTACTTACTATTAAACTCATTTCTGTATCTGCATTTTTAATGTCAGACTCAGAACTCATAGTAGTGACAATAAGAGTAGGTATTTTTTTAGCCTACTTTATACAAAGGCCTCCTTTTCAAACATTTCTCAAATCTTATGCGGTCTCACTCACAAGAGTATTGAAAAATATAAAATACTAGCTGACACGTCAGACGTTGTTCTGTCCAATATTCAATAATTTATAAAAAAATCCCATAGAAAATGCAGTTTCTATGCAACTGTACAAAGTTTAAAAAAAAAAATCTTTTTGGTTTTTTATTACACATATAGATTTAAAAGTATTTATACAAATTTTTGTTGGTACTTTAAATATGGGGATATTTAAAGTACCAACAAACATTGGCTTTTAGAAATAGTAGTTCGACATTTTATAGGCACAACCGGCATTAATCAAAACAATTCGTCTCGCGCAACTACTGACAATTAAAATGTTTGACGTGTTTCTTGCGCCCGCGCACCCGATTGACTTACTGATCGATTCAAGGTGAATACAGTTTGACTGGATTCACGTGATGCTAGTTGGAAACTTGTCATCTGTATTTGCAACAAACATTTGTATTTAAATAAATTACAAAAGCACGCTTTGTATGCTTAATAAAATCCTATAATTCATTTTCACACTATCTACAGAAAGTGGGTGGTCATTTCATGGTGGAGACCACACAGAACACCCAGTTTTGCACAATCCATAATTAAAAACACATTTTTTTTTCCACAAAGATAAAATATTCTCCTTTACTCCTCGCTTGCTTAGTTAATGGTCATAAACTTCATAACAAAGTAGTGCGAAAAAAACTTTCTAGAACTAGGCTTAATTAACCCTGCGAATGCAGCCGGTTGCTGCAGGTAAAAAACCGTAACCTTTTGCGCTCGTTCGCGCTGTGTCGGGGTTGACGCGGTTACCGCAAACAGTAAGACCTCTACCAACCGTGACGGTATAGCGGTCGGTCGTTTAGACCGGTAAAAAGTCTAAGAACGCACTTCTTGTTTTGTGTATGGCTTCTTGCAGGTCAACCTAGGAAGTTGTCGGCTGCTTAACCAGGCTATCCTTTGGAGGCCTACTCGGTAAAGGTTCGGACCTCGGCTTAGGACGTCGCTGGGGGAAGGGACAGGCTGGATCGGATCATTCTCAGAACGCACACGACCTAGTTATATCATCCCGTGTATATTCTTCGAGTCATATTTAGTGAACGAAAGAATGAACGCTTAATAAACATCAATTTATTCAATCCGCGTCAATTCAATGCTAAAGTACTAACATCAAACAGGCGATGAATTTTTATGTCTTGATTTAAAAGGATTTTTTTAATGTTCTTTGTAAGCTGGGCGCATGCATTGCAAATTTGGTTACTGCGGTTTTATTTTTACGCTGCGCTAAAAATATAAAACGGTATAAGATTTTACTCCATAATGAGAGAGAGAGATAATTAAATATCTGCATTTTTTTGCACAGTAGGTAGGTAAATTGACCAACACCCATTGGTGATTGATCTGTTCTTACAGTTATGTAAACAGTCATTGTTTTAACACTGCCAGCGTTGAGAGGGTTATGGCATGAGATGTGCCACCTGTTAAAAATTTGGTTGTTTTTTTTGTTAGTTAGCATGCGTCTTTGCCAATCTTTTAGGTTGTCGTTGTTGTTGTTAATGAATATTTAATATATAGTTCAATATTATTAAAAGAGTAGGTTTCTGATATTGAAAGCGTTACTTTTTACTTAATGTAAGAAAGATGATACCTAACGGTGAATAGGCAGGTTGTTTAAGAAATGATAAGAAAAATCTCCCACAAAAGCACAAAATATCATGATGAAAAAATCTTAGAGAAACGGTACATTTTTAATCATCAAATTCAAAAGAATTTCTTGGTCAGAAAACACCCTTTCTTTTCTAAATTCTGGATTACAATACAAAATATTGATCAAAGAAAAAACTTCATTAATTAAATTCCTTTCTCATTCCTCCCATACCTCAATTTCAACGATGACTAAGATCTTAAAATAGAACTATTTGTGGAATGCACCCGAATGCTTGGAATTCTCGCAACAAAAGGTGCTTTCGATCGTGTTTTGAAACAGGGAAGCTATAAAAAACTCTCCCATCAGAGTTAATAAACTTAAACGTCTCTATATCTAGGTTAAGGGATATTTCGTAATAGTTTTCTTGGCAGATGTAGTTGATAAGACGTTTTTTTAGAGTTCCGTCTTTGTTTTATTTGCTGTTAAACTCTCCAATTGTAGTGTCCGAAAGTAATTAATCTATTTGGAGATTAAATTGTTTACGAAATATTTTTTTTTGTATTCTCAATCTTAGACAGTGTTATGTCTGAAACGTATTGTGTCGTAAACGTAAAGTACGTAACACTCATTCATATCTATGATATACATTTACCAAAAATCGGTGTGCCATATTGGCATTTTACGACAGAAAACGTTTAATGAGTACAAAAAAAAGTTTATTTCGGAACAATAACAAAAGACTAAGTAAAACGATGGTCGACGGTCCCTCAACCTCCGGTTCGTCCTTGTCAAGCTCCAAACAAGCTGCAATTGCAGGAGGCAGCGCATCCTATCCATTACAACACGAAAAAGTTAACACCCCGGTTGTAACATTTACTTGTAACCAAAAATTTCTCGTTTTCTAAAGTATAATAATCGCTGATCATTAAATCTCTTGTTCAAGTAGTTGTTAGATAGATAGAAAGAAAACTGTTTATTATGTACCTACAACATAAAAAAAAGAAAAAAAAAATACTACGGCTGTGAATGGGTTACCTTTAAATTACCACAGATTACATACACTACGTGTTCATAAACTTCAATTTTAGTAACATCTCCTATCTCTACAGAACCCAGCATCACTGGCTGGTAAAAAAAAAACAACCATAATTTCTATGTTTCAGATACACGGTATGGTTTTAAATAACGAACGTGTTGATGTTGTAAGCAGCCATTTTATCAGAGATAGTCATCTCCTGCGCCGACTTTTTTATTAAACGTGTCTATTTTAGAAATTTTAATGGATATGTAGATGTAGATACATGTGCTCTGTATTTTATAACTTGGAAGTAATTTTGTAAATATTTGTTAAATGCCAACATTTAACAGATTTTATCAAAAGAAAATTGTTCATTTTTTGGCGTGTCATGCTCGAAATTACTTTACTTGTGTTCACGAAATTAATGTAGATGTAGTTATATGGTTTGAAGTTGGTTTGAAATACTTATCTATACCACTTTACCTTTTATTTATGCCACAATTCTACAAGTGGCAGCCTGTTCTTCTTTATCATAATCACTTCAAATATCAATCGGTCTAAAGTCATTCTGCAATTAATAAAGTCATATCATAATTAGTACCTGGTCGACCGAGCTCTGCTCGGGTGAAATTAGATAAATATATCATCCAGGTATACTAACGTTGTATCACATTCCTGAGGATGTGAAAAAAGAAAAAAACAAATTAACCGTAAACCCCTCTATTGCAACTTTCATCGAAATCGTTAGAGCCGTTTTCAAGAACGTGGTTACAAATATATATATATACAAATATTGCTCATTTAATAGTATGATTATGCTTTCCTATAGATACCTACCTAGTTATTTAACACTTAACAACCCCGGTAATTGAGCGATAGAGGTCGAAGCACAGCTCATATAAGCTTGCACTTGTAGCGGATTTCCTTCTAAGTTTATATGAGAAAATTATATTAAATAAGTCATAACATAATCAATATTATAAAGCTCGTCCACCGTCCATTTCTATTCCTGTTTAGGAAGTAGATAGCTATATTAATCCTTGGTCTCGTGCCAATTTCTTCCTTCATTTCCTCGTAGGCACAGTTGTATTATGTTAAAGTAACTATTGGCATATTTATACTTCCTCTTATTAATATTGTTGTTGTGAGTCTAAAGGGCAGTTGTTTATTTTAGACTTAGACTTTAGAGAGAAGTCCTGCTCTACTAATGATGAGTTTAGTCTTATTACAGTCCGGCCGTTAAGAGAATGCGTTCTTGACACCTGTCAGTTTTATACTAACGAATATGTGTTTTGCGAATTTGATCCATAATACTACTAATAATAATAGAAATTAAAACCCAATGGAAAGCACAAACCGTTCATATTGTCCCCGTTGTCCTTTTATCTACTGGTGTAATACCAAAATCTCTCACACAAAGCCTTAACACCCTACAGATGCCTACTCACACACTTTACATGCTCCAAAAAGCCACCATCCTTAACACCTGTCGCATCACCCGAAACTTCCTGACTTCTTCAACATTGTCATCCACCTTTTCTATCTAAATTTCGCCTTACATGCTTGTGGCTAAGTAATAACAGCCGCAAGGGTCGATCGATCAGGTTAAGCTACGCTTGCCGCGGTTGGTCCGTGGATGGGTGACCATCTTTGTATACCAAGACCCCTCCGTGCCTCGGAAAGCACGTTAAGCCGTAGGTCCCGGCTATCATTTGTAGATCTTTGACAGTCGTTACGGGTAGTCAGAAGCCCAAAAGTCTGACAACCAGTCTTACGAAGGGGTATCGTGTTACCTAGTAACTAAGTTGTGGAGGTCAGATAGGCAGTCGCTCCATGTAAAATACTGGTATTCAGCTGCGTCCGGTTAGACTGGAAGCCGACCCCAACATAGTTGGGAAAAGGCTATGCAGATGATGATACTTGGTCCCAACCCGTGTGTAAGGTTTCTTGACCTCTCTTAAATGAGAAGAAACGTAAAGAACCGAAAATAATAATAATTGGGGCTTGCGCGCTCCGAACTCTAGGTCTGTGTCGGTCGAGTTTACTTTGCCGGAACAGGTCTGGGATGAGGAGCCAGACCAAAAGAGATACAAAACCCGCAGGGCAGCATGTGGCAAGCTGTTGGGTAGTAGCGACCCCACGAACCCTATCTCCCGGGAGAAGTCTTGTTCCTCACCTCTGACTTGCCTTTATTGGCCGGCTGGAGTGAACACTGACGAGGAACGGCGCTCCCATCTCATTCTTGCCTTTATTGGCCGGCTTGAGTGGAGATTCGCAAGAGCAAACGTGCTCGGAGGAAGGAAGTATTTCAGTAAGTGCTCCTAGGGATCTTGACCATCTTCCGGGCTCTGGGATTGTTCTGAAAGTCGTGGAATACCTCTCCACTCCTCAAGCACCTCAGGACATGTTGCCACCTTGTCACTACGACACTTTGTGCTAGCGACCGTGTTCGGGGGCCCATTATTGAGTGTGCAAGTCACCCCCTGCCATTTTATCCGTGTACATATAAAACATTGATTAGGCAGGGGCCATAGTTCTTCCATAGTTCCAGGTCACCAGTCAACTTAAGCCAGCCAAACCCATAGTCCAATAGATTTGTTGCCATATTCTGCAATAGTCCTACACCAACCGGTGGTTGTCCTTGGGTGCACTTGCATAGTGCATACTGGGATAATCGTCGGTTGGTGCCTCATTCCATATAGAATTGTCTAAGGGGCTTCTACGAGTTGGCTTCGGCCCCTCGTATGCCTTTCAAAAGACCGGGACCCTGAGGTCCCGAGATATTTAAATATATATAAAAATAATAATAATAAATTCTTCATATACAAAAAAATTACATAAACTTTGATAAGAAATAGGTATACAGAATGGTAAGCAAACTTAAGTATAATTATACAAAAGTGAGGTCGAAAGTCCAAGAAGAATATGTACCCTGCCCTCAAACTAGGAAAATCCTGTATCTTGGGTGGCTTTACTAGAAATTCCCCAACTGACAGGTGTCAGGAACGCATTTTCTCAACGGCTGGACTGTAATAAAATTTTCGAACGAATCCGCTGGATGCCAGAAGCACAGTACTGTTAGTTGTGGCGACTCTTGGAGGGAGACCATGTCCAGTAGTAAAATGATTTTGACCGGTATGTATTTTCATCTGTTACCTCAAGCCTGTACACCTACAAAATTATAATGGCATGCGACCACGGCTTTACCTTGACCAATTTTGTACTTGATCTCTGTCTGAAATATTTTCTTGTTTCATACTTTTTTGAGCGTGATTTTTCAGTGGTCGGGTTTTAGTTTTTGAACTTACTTTTTTTAGCTTGTTAGTTTTTATAATATTTTCATAATGTTTATTTTATTTATTTGGGACAAAAAATAGTTATACATTACAATATTTACAATAAGTAAATATTACAGTCGAAAAAACGTATAACCCACAATATTGTCCACGAAGTGTCATCGGAGTATGAAACCGAACGCATGTTAAATGAAGAAAAAGAAAAGAAGTACATAATTAGGAGAAAAACACTAAATACCGACGAATCGAAGGAAGCGGATGACAAGAGCATCCGTCTTATAGGCGACTTGCAAGACATTGTGAAGCCATTCTTCTAAATTTAGATTGCGACAGCGCGAAAATATCAATATCAATAAATTGTGAGTTATAGGTTCACCGACTATTAGCTAAAGCTATGCAGCAACCAGCTCGTAATACGCGGACATCCGACCGGTTGATCTATATCCACGGTTAACGTTCTACCGGGCAACCATTAGTATGTTGTAATAATAACATAACGCCTTCCGCGTGGGATCAGTGTTGAACAATATATTGTTCTCAACTTATGTAATGTGATGTTTTATCGTATTTGCATCAGAACTCTTGGTAAACTAACTGATAGATGCTATAATAATATAATTGAAAGAAAGATCATTTTAGAAGTGAATTTTCAGTTATTTTTACTAAACTCTCATTATTTGTAGGTTCCGTAATGATTTACTGTTCAAATAGTCATAAACTTATTTGAATTGACAATACAATGTCAAACAAAAAAAAAAGTCTGTTTTTTGTTTTTTTTATTTTTGTTTTCTCCTTCATCAATAAATAATTTATCTAGAGTTTGAAAATTGACCATTGACCATTGTAATGTTAAATGTAATGTTAATTAGATTAAATTCGGGGTAAGAGCCTAGTGATCCGTCACACAGGGTATCCTAAGTAGTATGGACGCCAGTCTCTCGCAAAGGATCATATTTTATGCATTTTTGTCAAAACGCTATAATTCTTGTCTCTATGTTTATTACTATGTGAACCTTTGTGAAGAGAGAAATAAAAATTATTATTAAACAAAAAATCAATATCGGGCAAAGTGTTATTGGTTTTTTCCATCTGGAACTTCTCAGTAGCAGCCCGGAGTCTAGATTTGTGCCTGTTTGATAGCAAAAGGCTCGCCCGCTATTACATGGGACTTAAATAAATTGGCGAAATGTGGTAGTACCTCAGCCTAATCCTTCGTGGAATCCAGGCGTGATGTTATGCTTTATGCTCTGTTACTAAAATACAATACGAAATATAATTTTATTTGACATCTGTATAATTTTGTTTTAATTTGGAGGAATATTTTAATTTATTTGCTATGATACGTATTATAATTCATCTAACAATTTTTATTTTTAAACCTTTGACATTATTATTTTGTAGTATTCTGGTTTTTTTTAAATTTTAGTTTTGTAATGTTCTTTTAATCATTATTTAATTAGATTAACAATAATATAAATATTTGCACACCTTATTAATAATGATACAGAGTACTTTATATTTATTTGTAACATCTGTATTAAGCAAATAAATGATTTGATTTTGATTGATTGATTGAAATTTGATTTTCATCGCAACATTCAGAAAAGTTTCGAATAAATTTTCATGCAAATACATACGGTTACTAACATATGTGTGGTTGGCAAGGGTTTAATTGATTCAGCACCTTGTGTTGACATCACCGAGGCCTTTGTTTTGTAGTCACAGAGTAAAACTAAACACAATACACCTGTTGAAGTACTAATACTCTATATCTATAGTATACCTACCTACCTACGTTGCGTTGTACCTAGATGGATATAGCCACTAAGGTCTATTTAAATCCTTGTTTCCAATTGACATTATTTCGATATCAACATTAACTTTATGCAAGTGTAGATAAATAAAGTTGATTTTAGATTGACTAGTACTGTTGAAAAAGTCATAAAAATATGAAGTTGTAGCGCAAACTGAACCTTATAAGTAAGCATTACAGTTGTTTTTCCAAAAAAATGTGTTTGTTTACATGTTTGGCAAATATATTGCGAATGTAGTATTATGTTGTTTGCAACACAAGTTTGGCATTTGGCCTTAAATCTGTGCCTATCTGACCACAGAATTGATAATAGTTGAAGATGACTCTTGACCATGTGTGTTAGATCAGTCTTCAGGCTGATATTTTTGTCCAACTTTGAGCCCCTTTGTTTGTCCTGACGGTCCTCTGGGTTTAAGGCCACGCGCACTTTGGACACGAATTTGTATTGTACGTAAACGTACGACTATGGTGGTACGAATTGAGTGCGCACACTGAATACGTTTTTCTCCGTCAAATAGGTAGTGTTCCGATGATATCGCATTAAATGCACGAAAAATCCCAACAAGTTTGAATTGTTTCGGGTCGTCGGGACTATACGTACGACTAACTCGCACCCTTTTTTTTTTTTTTTTTCGGTATGGCATCTCACAGCTGGTTTTGAGAAACCGTTGCTGTTTAACCGGTCAATCCTGTGGCTGCCTCAAGCTACTACACTCATAGCCTCCAGCCAGGGCACATATATAAAACTAAGCTAAAAAGCTTAGGATGAACGCACGCTAAGGGCACCCCCTGCGGGATTCGAGCCTCGGCTTAGAGCGTTATCCGGGGGGAGGACATCAAAAGATGGGACGGGCTGGATCAAAGGGTTTTGATCATTATTATTATTAAACGGGGAATTTAAAGCTACGTGCACAGCTGCAACAACTGCTGGCACCTCGCTTTCGAGCAAGGGTCGGGGGGGAGTATCATTTACTCGGGGTCGCGGCGGTCGGGATCGCAAAGGACCTCGGCGGCGATGTCGGAATGAATGAACTCTCACCCAGTCTGCGCGCTCCCTTTGTACTTGGAAGGTCGGGATCGTTCGTGCGTGTTCGTACGTGTTCGCACGAGTGAAATTCGTACGAAAACGCGTTCTTATGGTTAAAAATAAAACTTACGTAGATACTTCGGTCGTCAGTAAAGGAATCCTTATAATTCCTTTAGAAATTAAAGGTTGAATATGATTGGCAGAGAACATTACTAACGGTAATTATCAGTTTATTTACGGTCTAATGAGGCGTTTGTGTTATTTGATCTTATAACCTTCTATTTGGCTTGTTAGTCGATTTATCAGGTCGTTACAGTACGACACAACTTAGATGTAGCATGAATTTGAAAACTTGCATTCATTCATTTGAATTTTACGAATGTATTTGGTTATAGAACTTAACAAGTTATTGCGTTTGCGTAAAGATCATTTACACCTAAGATAGTAATAAAGATTGATGATTCTGAAGGCACATCCAGTTTGGATGGTGATCGGTTTTACGAATTTTGCCGATGCTGCATCTAAGTTGTGTCATACTGTACCGGTAGAAACAATATTTAGTCAATTTGTACTCATATGCCGTGTTAGTAATTATGCAGTGCATTGTACATTGTTCATCGACAACAGTAAAGTGATACTTGTTATACAATTATGTGGGTCATTGTACAAAAGAGGTGGGTTATCTAAAGGTCGCTGATAAACTGTATAAAACGATGTAAATATTGTTAACTAGCTGCTGTTCTTGACTTCTTTTGCAAATAAACTTTAACCCAGGCTCAAAGCTGGGTTAAAAAACACATAACACGTATTCCCCGACGGGTTAGCCAAAGCACCCCCACATTTCGCCAGTTATGTTTAAGTCCCATGGAATAGGGCGCGGGCCGCCAACCGGGCACAAATCTAGATTCCGGGCTGCTACTGAGAAATTCCCGATGGATAACCCATTAACACAGCGCTTGCGAGCAGTAGACTAACGACGCAGTTGAAAAAATCGTTCCCTATTACACTTCTACATCCTCTATGAAACATATCTGTTATATTTACACGTTTCTATCTCTGAAAAAGGAACGTTATGTCAATAAGTTACCGGAAAAATTCGACCATCTTCCGGATAATTATGAACGTTTCGAATTACACTATTTCACCCGCATAAGTCTCGATCCCGTGGGAATATCGGGATAAAAAGTATCCTATGTCCTTCTCCAGGTCATAGTCTACCTCTGTGCCAAATTTCATTCAAATCCGTTCAGCCGTTTTAGCGTGAAAGCGTAACAAACAAACAGACAAACTCACTTTCAAAAAATAAAAAAGTGAATGTAAGTAGTATAAAAGCAGTGTGAAAAGGAAGAAAGTAATATTTGCTCACAGTGTCAAATCAAGTGTTCAAAATAATGACTTAATATTTACTATGTAATTAGTCAAATTAAAGCACTCTCCTTCTCTCCTGATTCGCTGTGTCCGACAGGGTCCACAATGATCATGTCTTGAGTGCAATAAATATATTGAGTAGTAGCTTTTACCTGCGGCTTCGCCCGAGTGGTATGTCGATAAAAAGTAGCCTATGTCCTTTGCCAGGATTCACAGTATCCTCATATCAAATTTCACCAAAATCGGTTCAACTGTTTAGCCGTGAAATGAAAGCGTAACAAACAAACATACAAAAATTCTAATCTTTTCTCTTCATAACATTAGTTTAAATGAATTGCATCTTATTTTTCGTTTGAATTTACTTATGAGTTTGACTTTATTTACATGGAAACTTTACTGACTACAAATGAAGACTTTCGACGAATTAGGCACAATATTCATCAAACATGATTCAGCCACTATAAGTATTCTACTAATGAAGAACATGAGTTTGTCAAAAAAAATTCGCACCGACCTCAGACTAAATAAAAAAATTAAGACAGAGTTCTGCGAACAATACAGAGAAGCATGCCAAAATTACACCTCCGCTCTGTGCATACACACTCACACGCACACATGTACAACCATTTACAATCAAACTACACCTCACTAAGTGCACAAATGTTTACGAAACCGGCCTCACGTCACTGTTGACAGCGGTATGTCTTGGATTTTGATTTGGCCTGAGACGCCGACTGACTAAACATAATTGTTGGCATACATTACAACTACAAAGTGTTTCTATTTCAATAACGTAGCGTTAAATTAACTATTTTCACATCAGAACTACTTAACACGTTCATTTACTGTGAAATTATTTGACATCGTAATCCATTTTTTGTGTTTACTAGTAGGTACTATGAAATGCTTTTTAAATAACGATGTGAAAATGACGCATGTGTTTGTATAGCATAATCATCCTATACCTAATGTTCCCACTGCTGGGACACATGCCTCCTCTCGGTGAGACAGAGTAGACGGAGTAACCCACCACGCGGACCCAGTGCGGGTTGGTAGATGTCACGTCTTCGATTTTTTTGTTCGAGGACATGCCGGTTCCCTCACGATGTTTTCCTTCACCGTTTTGAGAGCAATGATGATGAAATATATTACACAAAGTGCCTACCTGGGTTCAAACCTACTTGGGTTTGTATAGCCACCTTCGTAATTGCTATACCACTTTTGACAACAATTCCCAGTAAATTGAAACTTCTCTAAGACAAATAGACCTTGTCTTTCTATGACGTGCAAACGACATTCGGGAAACGACAAAGGGATACCGTGGCCCCCGGCAACATGGCAACTGAAGGAACACGGGTAGGTTTTAGTCGGGAAGCCGTCACCTCCTTCTGCGAAGCAGGAATGCTCGCGAAGGAGGCGGAACGCGTGAGGGAGAGGCAAATTTCGCGCCCTCACGTCCCCACGTCGGTAATCCCAGGCCGATTCCCGGCCACCGTAGGCGCGGGCTTGCGGACGATGAGCAATGGGTAGCTCGCCGTCCGATAAGGACCAAGCCCGGGTCGACGGCGCGTTGTGTTCCACGCGCGCCTCAAAGAGATGTCAGCACAACAGACGAGGTCCGCTAAAACCCACACGTGTTCCTTCAGTTGCCATACAAATTATAGATTTTTGATATCTCGTAGCCTCGTAGCAGTCGTAAGCTCGTAGGCCGTAGCTTGTTTTTCGTATTTTGAATGCTCCGCAAACGCGCCTAAATGATCTACAGTGTACTAAAGTACATTTTGCAGTACAGATAACATTAAGACCTTAAAGTAATCATAAATTCAGTCCGCAATCAAAATCAAAATCGAAAAAATTAAATCTGTGGGACTTATTTCGTGAAAACGGACGGAAGTGTGTCACAGGAAGCGCTATTTTATTTGACCAATAAGAAACGAATAAACCTTATTCACTCCCACAGATTTGATTATTTAGATTTAGATTGCAGGAAAATGAGAGGAAAGAACACATCAAAAATATATATTTTTTTTATTTATTTATTCAAAATCTGTATTAACAATAAAATACATAAAACCTGCCAAACGTGTAGTCACGCCCTTTTTGCTCACATAACAGCAACACAGTAGATTACAGATTCCCTTCGGAAATCATTAGGCATGACGCCTGCGCATGTGTGAATATAATGTAACTCATACAGGGTGATCAATGATCGTAATGCATCCTGTTCGAGTCGTGAACTAATCGCTGAGCGAAGGTTCCGTCAAACCGGAACGAAACCTGTTTCAGTGCACACTGTAGAGGTAAAGAGGAGAAGTGCATCTTAGGAATTAAGTTAAAATATTTAAAACGTTTTTGCTTTTGTACGTAATTCATTATGTAATAATAAAAAGTTGGAACAATAACACAAGACTAAGTACTTACAAATAAAACGATGATAGCTGCAAAAGTATAAACTGTAGCGCAGCTAATAACGCCCTTCTCCAGCTACAGAATGGAATGATGTTCCATGCAAAAAGGTAATTAAGTTAAATTAGATTTAGTTAATTAATAATAAAAACAAAAAATTTGATAAAAATAAACAGTACTGGACATTTCATTTGGGATGTATTTTTACGTTGAGTTAAATGTGGTAAATGTATGTGATGAAAATGTAAACAAATAGATCTGAAAACTTACCTGCGGATGCCAATTTGTAGTGCCACATACAAATTGAGTGCTTTGATTTGATTTTATGATTACTTAAACACGAAATTTTAACTTTATAACTTCAATTTTCCTCGATGATTTTTAAATTTTCTAGGGCAGTGATAGCCTAGTGGTGTGACCGTCGGACTGCCAAGTCATAGGTCTCGAGTTCGAACCCAAGACACGCACCTCTGACTATTCGTATTCATGTGCATATTGTATAATTATCACTTGCTTCAAAAACGGTGAAGGAAAACATTATGAGGAAATCGGCATGCCTGAGAGATATTTCTTGACGGCATGTGAAGCCAAGTCAAAGGCCCATGGGCGGATCTAAAACTCTGACACCAGGTTAATCACTAACCACACGAAAAGTAGACCATTTTTCAATTACAATTTAATCATGTTATTCAAACAACAATTGAGAGTTCAAGAAACAAGTAGTAAGAGTGAGACATAAAGTTCAAATCTTCTAAATACATATTTTATGTTACTAATTCAGTTTTGTGAGCGATTGTGTAAGAATTAACCTGAGCAGGGTTTGTTTATACTTTTTAACCGACTTCCAAAAAAGAGGAGGTTTTTATGTTCGACGCGTATGTTTGTTGTTGTTTTTTTTTTTTTTTATGTCCACCGATTTCTCCGCCATTCGTGGACCGATTTTGAAAATTCTTTTTTTGTTTGAAAGGGTATGCTCCCAAATTGGTCCCATATAAATTTTATTAACATTGCTTGGGTAGTTTTTGAGTTAGCTACAAAATACGTATTTTTTTTCCCACTTAGTATGTAGATGATATGATAAGTTCCTGACACTGGTAGCAGGTAGTGGTATTCGAATGTGTGTGGGTAGGTACCACAACTAAAAAGTGAAAAATAAAAACATTTGAAGTCGGTGTCGGAAGTCGGTGGCAAAAAACGAAAACACAAAACCCAAGACACCGACTTCCGAAATTAAAGTTATTTTTCACTTTGTAGTGTTTTTTAACCGACTTCCAAAAAGGAGGAGGTTATATGTTCGACGCGTATGTTTGTTTGTTTATTTTTTTTTTTTTTTTTATGTATGTCCACCGATTTCTCCGTCAATTGTGGACCGATTTTGAAAATTCTTTTTTTGTTTGAAAGGGTAGGCTCCCAAATTGGTCCCATATAAATTTTATTAACATTGCTTGGGTAGTTTTTGAGTTAACTTCAAAATACGTATTTTTTTCCCACTTAGTATGTAGATGATATGATAAGTTCTTGACACTGGTAGCAGGTAGTGGTATTCGAATGTGTGTGGGGGGTAGGTACCACAACTAAAAAGTGAAAAATAAAAACTTTTTACAAAAAAAAAACAACCGACTTCCAAAAAAAACACTACAAAGTGAAAAATAACTTTAATTTCGGAAGTCGGTGGCAAAAAACGATAACTTCCGAAATTAAAGTTATTTTTCACTTTGTAGTGTTTTTTTTGGAAGTCGGTTGTTTTTTTTTTTGTAAAAAGTTTTTATTTTTCACTTTTTAGTTGTGGTACCTACCCCCCACACACATTCGAATACCACTACCTGCTACCAGTGTCAAGAACTTATTTTTGTAAAAAGTTTTTATATCAGTTAGTTTTGGAATAGACTATATTTTTACCTACCGAAGGTTGGATCTGGCGGCGCAAGACCCGGGTGATTGTGATCTAATAGCGATTCTTGGAGGATGTTTTGATTAATAAAACCATCTAAATGTTTTAAGATAGTATACTGTAAAACATAAAAAAACAAAAAGTGACAAAAATTGAAAAGGTTATGCTGAGATGGTTTGGGCATGTTGAGAGGATGAATGAAAGGCGACTAACAAAATGTATTTACAAGGCTGATGTGAAGGGAAAGGCCGGGCAGGGACGCCCTAGGAGGACATATACTGACCTTATTGGTGATGTTCTTCAGAAAGGCTAGGTGCGTAGTACTCGCAACCGGCGTGCGTGTATGACCAGATGTATGAACGTAAACGAGGCAAAAGGAGTATGTAAGGATCGTAGCAGGTGGCGTTCTGTAGTTTCTGCCTACCCCCATGAGAAGAAGGCGTGAGTTTATGTATGTATGTATGTACATAACAACTATTTTGCATTCTTTTTATCGCCCACCTTATAAAATAATATTCGGCTTATCTAAAAAATATTTGATTGTATCGTAAACTCAATAATTGAATGCAGTTCTATAATTTCCGTTCTTTTTTAATTGTTTTAATATACCAGCTATTAAAAGTGCAATCATCTTATCAGCCGAAATCATATCAGTTAGTTTATATCATCAATCGATATTCGGATACATATAATTAGAGATTTTTATCGATTCCGGCTAACAGGAGCTTAGCTAGTTATGAACAATGAAATGTTAGCCAAAATACTTAACAAAACATACATTTTTTGTACCTACCAAAAATCATGATTTTAAAGCACTTCGAAGACATGATAATAATATTAATGCTAGCCTAGTATTTCAGAATTATGTTAACTTTTTTGTTTTTGTTTTTATCAGCCGGAGTCTGGATTGGTACTAATCCGGTTGAGGGTAATAGGCTCGCCCCCTATTACATGGGACTTAAATATAACTGGCGAAATGTGGGTGTACGACCTCTGCCCAACCTTTTGGGGATTACAGGCGTGATGTCATAGTATTAATATTATATGTCTCAGTTTTATTTATTTTACAATATAGGTACAGTAAGCGCTCAAAAGTGCATGAGCACGCTAAGAGTCGTATTGCTGTGAACACGCGGTATAGTCCGTACATTTGTATGTGTAAACAGTCAGACGTCTGTGGTGTGAGTGCCGTACACACACCACAGAGAACGCAGTTTTGAACTACACACTATCGTATCGTCACGGTTCGCGGGCGCCGCACTTATATTTCCATAACTTTTGTTAGCACGCATCATACTCGTACGCGTGACCTTGGCCAGTGTATCGCATTGCTAAAATTCGAAAGTAAATTATATGTGCAGATAGCAGAAGGCGTTAAGCGTTGGTCTTAGATTCAAGATGGCTAAGGTTCTAATCTCGTAAATCACAGCGCTGTTTTTGCAAATATTATTATTTTTGTTTGCAATAATAACATTTTTAAATATCCTGCCTATTTATTAATGTTGTTATTGCAATAAAGGGTTTAGAATAAAAAATGCGTGATATGTTATAATAAAAAATAAATAATATTTATTCGTTATGTTTATTTTACTTAAGTATAGTTATCAAACTGCTACAATTATTTATCATTACTTCACCTGAATAATATGTGAAATAGATGTCTAGAAACTTAGAAGCAATTTGTATTATTTTGACATATTTAAATTTTGAAATGTTTTAAATTTTAAATGGATTTTTTTGCACCATAAATATAAAGCTTTGATCATGGTCTAAGTAATTAAGCAATAAATAAGAATATTAGACTACTTAAAATGTATAAAAAATCTACTGACAAAATTGTTGATTTTAAGGTTAAAGGCAGTTGTTCATATTAATTATTTTAAACTTTATTTGGCTTTAGTAAATATTGGTTGGTATTGAGGTTATAGCTTAAGTATTCATTTTCTTTACGAAAAGAAGATTGAAACTAAACCTCAAATTTTAATCCTAAAATAATACTATTACTAAAATAATATTGAACAATTTCGGTATATCTGCAAGAAATACGACAAACACCCTATTGAAACGTGCTTAAAAAATTCGTTACCATAAATTCATGCAATAACGAATCTGTTGTTTATTAAGTTGGTACGGTCAATATTTTAAGGTCAAAAACGGTTTTTTAGCTGGTCTTCAGTGATGCAAGCCTTCAGAGTGCACGGCGAACGGTTCATAATGACGTGTTTTTAATAATTCAGCAAAATATCTCGTTGGTATGAAACCATTTGTTTCATTCACCATTTGACGTCGCTGCTACTCGATAATAAGCCCCTTCCTCATATCTCTTAACCGTCACAGTACTTCTCTAGAACAAAGAAAAACATTGTTTTATTACACATAATACCTAATTATTTATTATTCACTAATCGAATTAAACCTCACAATGAATTTAAAACTTTAAAGGCATCTTCTGTCTCAACAATACCTTTGTTCTATCAACAATACCCTTGATTAGGATTTATGTTTAGTAAAATATGAAATATATAAATGATAATACTCACACTTAGTCCGGTTTTATTAGATATTCACTTCACTTTTACGCAGCGCAATAATATTCTCTGATCTGATCTGATCTCTTCAATATATTTTATGCCTGCTTTTTGATAATAATAACCACAACACTGCGCTAAATGCTCGTCACCAATATTATCACGGCACGAACCAACAAAGTTCTATTAATTGAATACTTGTAACAAACTGCATCTACCCCACAGAAATCGAAATAATTTACTTAGTTTTTTGTGGTCTACCTGCTAAACTTTAATATTTATGTGAACAAGACGAATGAAACTAAAAACGAATGATGATTATCGAACTAGTCATTGGTTGCAGACAAAGTGAGTGTGTGTGTGTAATGTGCGTGTCTACAGTATTGTAACAACTTATAGAAGAAGGTCGTAAGTCAAACCGAAGCGTCAGTCTATTGCTTTGTGAGATTGCTTATGGACTTTTGGTCGGTACTGTACATCTATTATGTACAGAGGAAAAAAAAACAAAATAAAGGAACAGCTCATAGGGAAAAGTGCCCAAAAGGCTGGCAGCATTGCCATGTTGTATGGCAATGCTAATTCTTTGCCCTAAAAATTGGCCAACCCTCTGGTCACGTGAAGAGTCGACCAACCGCTTGGCGATGTCCCGAAATACTCAGTGAGCATTCGGACATGTCCAGGTTTCTTTACGATATTTTCTTTCACCGATATCAATCATGATAAATATCAATATTTATATGTTTATTATACACGTCGCTAGATAAAGATATTGGTAATCTCTGACGCCACATAATAAGCCGTAAGTCGTGATCCCAATCTATATTATATTTATGCAACGTGATTATTTTGGAGAAAAGCCGGGGTTATAAAAATCGCGGAAATTTTGCGCATTTGACGCCAAGTGACATGTGGCATTATCATATAATCACACTTATCACACACACATATACGCGAATTAAAGATATTAGATAGATACTAAAATAATATTTAAATCTTATCTGTTGTGCACTACTAGACAAGCTGTGATTATCGTGCCTATGATTACCATAGATAAGTGTGATTTTATTTTGTCAACACTGCCGGCTGCCCAATACGACTTATCATTATCAATTCTACGCCTAAACCTCCAAACCAACGATGAGAAAATGAGCCTACTTTACCTACTTACTGTAACCTCTTGTAAACTGTTATTGAACTACTTTGATATTTTATAAACAAATAAACATTTGTTGATAAACATTTTGACTTTTGAATTCAAACTCGGAACATTTATTTTAACTATTTAGCAAGAAGTAGTAATGAATTGGTGTGGGGTAGGTACCATAACTAAAAAGTGAAAAAAAAAAACTTTTGTTACTAAAAAAATCATGGACGTTTGAACTCAGTGCAAATGAACTCAAATCCGGAACTGTAGTACTGTTATTTACCTGTACAGTGTTTGAGAACGATAGTACGGCATCACACATGACAGTCATCGATGTCGACGAACTACAACTAATATAAGCCCAGTCTAAACGAATCGGAATAACAAACAAAAAAATGTACATAATCGAAAACCGGTTCTTATGATATTGGCGGTCCAATTTGTAGTAACTGGGCCTTATCCTTTCCACTATCGTTAAGACACTACAACGTGCAATAAACTAGGGTTTATTAATCTTAAATTAGTAAATAATCCGTAGATAAATGGCTTATATATGGGCGACTAGAATCAATTCTATTTTTTGTTTTTGACGTTCAAAAGTGCCTTTTTGTGCCTAATTGAAATAAATTATTTGACTTTGACTTTGACTTTGACTATAATCTGGTAAATGAGTAGATTGAAATAGTTACTGACTTCTAGAACGGAAAACTAGCACGGAAGTATTTTTAACCGTCTGTGGCAATGCACAAGAAGAGGGTTATGTTGTTGATTCAATTTTAAATACGTTATTATGTGATAATGTGGTGTTTTTAAATTGCAGAATTTATAGTTTAGAGAATGCCTATCCGATCATCCTTTTTTTTTATATATTTTTTTTTGGTTGGGAAATGATCAAATAACTTCTCCCGCTCTGGGTGGAGCGGGAGGGCGTGTCAGACTCTTACTGACTAAAACCCACCCGTGTTCCTTCGGTTGCCCTGTTGCCGGGGACCACGATGTCCCTTTCGGCCCATATTCGCAGCCCCGGCAGGCATTGGCCCTAGCGGAACTCGTCAATTCTGCTGACATCTCTTTGAGGCGCGCGTGGAACACAACGCGCCGTCGACCCGGGCCTGGTCCTTATCGGACGGCGAGCTACCCATTGCTCACCGTCCGCAAGCCCGCGCCTACGATGGCCGGAAATCGGCTCGCAATTCCTATCCGATCATCCTAACTTCCTAGTTAATATTACAAATGCGAAAGTGAGTTTGTAAGTTTGTTTGTTACGCTTTCACGCTAAAACGGCTGAACAGATTTGGATGAAATTCGGCACATGGGTAGACCATGACTGGGTTTAGGACATAGGATACTTTTTATCTCAATATTCCCTCGGAATCGAGACTTATGCGGGTGAAACCGTGGGGCGCAGCTAGTACTTGTACAAAAAATGCCAAAAAACGGCCCACCCGTTTGTCGGAAATCGGCAATTTTCTTGCTCCAAACCTGTCATAACATTACACTTCACTACACATTAACCGCGTGCACTAAATACGTGCGATTGGCTGAATATAAAACAGAACACAGATTTACCAAATACCCACTTACTGCTCGATTATGTCCATCAAGCGAGCGCATTCGGTACGGTATTACGGTTTCCGCACGCAACGTGCCCGGCATTAGACCCCGAGTAGGGTTACCATTTCGAAATCGATTTTCCGAAAAAGTCCTGATATTTTTTTACTTTTTAGCCGACAAAAAATCGGAGGTGTGAGGTACGGAAGATTTTTTTTTTCAGAAATCGTTAAATACTATTTAAAAAAAAACCCTTCTATTTATTTATTTATTGATACGGCAATTCAACGACTTACACACTAAAACATACACAAACAAAAATCACATACAGTTTTAGGTATTGTGAATTCGACACTTACAGAAGTGCACAGCACTAGCAGAGTACCTACTTAATGATTATAGGACGTTTTAGATCTCGTTAGTTGATACAAGTTTTAAAATAAAACGTACAATAAAGATCTAAAAGAAACAAATGGAAGGGCCATTTGTTTCTTTTAGATCTTTATTGTACGTTTATTTATTTACGTTACAATTTATTTGACGAAAAGTCCGGAAAAGTAATAAAAAGAAAAGAAAAAATTGTTGATTCTGCACAAATAAGACGCACATCATTTAACATTGAAAAATAAACTGGGTAACCAAAAGCCATTCAACAACAACAGAAAAATAAAGTTTGACAGCTGAACAAAGGCCAGACGGGGGGTCAAAAATTCGGACATGTCCGGACAACTCCAGACGGATGGTAACCCTACCCGAGGGCCGACCGTTAGAACATGTGTTGATGTGTCCGTCAGGTGGGCCCGTGGGCCAGTACACGTTTGACCCACACTAGTGTTGTGACCTTAGGTTCTGTTGTGTGCATGCATGGGTTCCCACAGGCAGTGCGTGGTGAATTATGGATGGGTTTCAATTATAAGAACTTCTTATTTGTAAGGCTGTTGCTCCTAAGAAGTCTGGGAACATTTTAATGGGAAAACTATGCTGTGCTGTTTAATGCCACTTCATCTGTGTACCAGATTTCAGGCTAATCCAACTAGATGGTTCTCAATTTCTAAATTAATTATTACTAGCTGCGCCGCGGTTTCACCCGCAGAAGTCTCAATCCCGTGGAAATATCGGGATAAAAAGTATCCTATGTGTTAATCCAGGTTATAAACTATCTGTGTGCCATATTTCAACTAAATCCGTTTGGTAGTTTTTACGCGAAAAAGTAACAAACATCCATCCATCCTCACAAACTTTCGCATCTGTAATATAAGTAGGATTATAAATATAATATAATGTAGTCAGGATAGTTGGGATGGTAACTTATCAATAATTATTGTATACCTTTTTTTTGGGTGGGAAATTATCAAATAAGTTCTCCCGGTCTGGGCGGAGCGGGAGGGCGTGTCAGACTCTTACC
This sequence comes from Agrochola litura, assembly GCA_949152395.1. NCBI lineage: Eukaryota > Metazoa > Arthropoda > Insecta > Lepidoptera > Noctuidae > Agrochola > Agrochola litura. The sequence continues at coordinate 21,219,410 of OX424493.1, forward strand.
GACTTAAACCCACCCGTGTTCCTTCAGTTTCCCGCGACCCCGGCAGGATTATTGTATACCTGAAGGGAAAGTGGTTGGTTGAACAGATGTGGGTAGACGCAATCCCACATAGACTGCAAAGGATGTGATGCAGGTAAAGGCACTATTGGTTTTTTGCCGGATGCAGTGTCATTTCGTTTATTTTTTACTTTCCTTTTGTGTCTTTTGTTCACCTCAAAACCAGTATTTATCAAGTCAAACAACCAACGACGCAGCAAGCGTCACAACTTCACAAGTAAACGACCTTAAACAAAAAGCACCATTTATACTCAAGAATTCAAGATCATTTTTTGTTTTTGACAAATGTGAATATGAATAATGCAAACAACAAAAATAAATGAGGCATTTTCTACTAACTTCGGAGAAAAAATACGAAAAGTACAAAATAATTCAATGTCAGTGTTTTATCGAAATGTAAATAAACAAGACGTTTCTTTAAAATTGAATTTCTAAGCGTAAGGACTTGGCTAGTTACCTATTAGTTTGTAGGTTTATAATCTTGAAAGCCACTCGATTGAACTTCTATTCCTGCATAATTTAAAAACAGGTAATCTACCTTGGATCACATGCAGTTTATAATGACGACTAATTGTTATCTTAAGTCTACATGATGTACCTACGTGGGCGACTTAATTACCTTATACCTACCTGTTTTGAGATATAGGTAAATAACATGTTTAGTCAGTGCCAGTTTTAGCAATACCGGCGCCCCGGGCGAGATTTATGTGGCGCCCCTCACTACTCTTGGAGAGTAGAGGGGCGAAAATTTTAGCTTTTGTTCTAGTTTGAGGAATAGGAAAATACAGGATGCTAAAGCGAGCGAAGCGAGCTCTTAAATTTCAACCCCCCGCCACGGAAAACTTATGATTTCTTTTATGCAGAAAAGTTTGAAAATTCAGACTTCAGAGAAAGAGAACGCAGGTGCAAAAGCGAGCTCAATTTTTTTTAGCACCCTGTTGCGTCTTCTTTGGCCCATTCTTATAAAAATAGTTCCTAAACTTTGTCAACTTGTACAGAAAAGTTAGAGAAAAACATAACCCTGTCTTTGCTGTCCCGCAGTTGGGTAAAAAAAGAGTTAAATAACAGAAAAGATAAAAGGCTGGTGGTTCGTGTTTGGCCCCTTCATGTCTGGCCCCTTCAACCTACCCTATCGCCGCCGGTACTGTGTTTGTGTTAGATTATATGATATCCATCTTGTCCTATGGTCCACTGTCGTCCTTCTCTAGTCATGGACTACCTGCACTTACCACAGACCGCTACGATGATCTCATAATCAAACAGGTACCTACAATTTGGTAGACAGATTAGTCTTGACAGATAGCAGTATGATATCATACATTTGTAAATATACCGTTCAATAAGCGCAGCACTTAACAAATATATTTATTTAGTTACTTAACCTAAACTAGGTTACATAAAACAGTCGTTTACGCTAAACGGCGCTTATTTGAGCTAATAACAACAACTAGTGAGCACGCATGCGCAGTTCCGTAGCCGAGTGCCCGCCGTCAGCTGAGCGCACCTGCCGGTCGGTGACCCCGAACTGACATGAGCTGCTTTGTTCCTTTACATAAAATAATATCACGGAGCTAATTAATAAAATAGAAATTAAGTATAAGTAAGACATGCATACAGGGTCAAATAGTTAGTAAACGGGATAGAAAAAATTAACAACACACGCAAGTTATTGAAAGTTATGGTAACAATTTGACGTTGAGTGCGCCTTTTAACACCTTCGGCGTCAGGTGTCTCTTTTTGTCACTCAGTGTCTAGAACATTGTGTATCCAAAAGTAGACACATCTTTCTACTTGGTAAAAGCACTGTGTATCTATTAAGCACACGTTTTCTATATATACAATGTTCCCACTGCTGGAACACAAGCCTCCTCTTTGTGAGAAGGAGTGGGCCGTAATCCACCACGCGGGCCCAGTGCTGGTTGGTAGATGTCACATGTCTTCGAATTTTTGGTTCTAGGACATGCCAGTTTCCTCACGATGTTTTCCTTGACCGTTTTGAGAGCAGTGGTGATGAAATAATTTACACAAAGTAAAGCGCCTGTTAGGGTTTGAACCTACGACCTACAACTCTTAAGTCGTGGCTGTTACCACTGGGCCACCACTACTCTTCCGCTGCTTTATACATTTATTATACAAAAATTAAACCCCTGGCCTATCGCATTTTTTCGGTATAATTGTTCTGGGAACCCGAATTTGCCAAAAATTTAAAGGATAGCTACTTAAGGTTTGACGCTGAGGGTGTGTCGCAGAAGTCTTAAAACGCCACTACGCTACGTTGCGGCTACGACACTACGTGGCTACGGCACCCCCGCAGCTACGAAAACCGCTTTCAAAAAACCTTATATGTTTACCTAAAGAACGTCTTAATAAAATGTACTTAGGTATAAATATTTACATTCTGATATCGTTTATCAGTTACCATGATTATATACTGAGCATCTAATTATGTATTACATAATTTTTATATAGTGTGAGTTTAAATTAAACACCCAATTAAAGTATTTGACCTTTACGAACGATAAACATTCTAGGTATTTCAGAGTTCAAATATTATTTTATTAAGTTCAGGTTAAAATATTATAATATTTTTTATAGATAAGAAAGCGTATGTAAGTACCGAATATTTGGGGTTGGTCAAAAAATTTGGATTTTGCTGGTCATATATTCAACAAGCACAGGTTTCATGAAAATCCGGTCGAATCACAAATAAAAACTGGTTATTATTGAACAAGACAAAGACTTTACTTTTTGAGTTAATATTTGAGTAATTTTATTTATCCTTATGATAAATACTGGTTATTTTTATTATGATAGTGACCTCACGAAGATCTCCTGATCTTTGTAATATTTAAGGCAAACCAGCTATCTAATTACGTAACACATTTTCGTAAATGATTAAGACTAATTTGTTTCATTTTGACAGTTCAACAACATTCATTGCGTTATTTACGTTGTTGAGCAGATTTTCTTTCGAACTTATGAAGCAATGAAGCAATCTGTTTCAAAACGATTCAGATTGTGATTGATTGTCTATTACGTAATTAGGGTACAGCTTTGTTGTGAATAAAATTGTATAGTGTAGAGTAAAAAATAATTCATTATTTTTTTGCTTAGTGTCCCCCGATCCTCAGAAAGCCTTATTTTCAGTTCCTTCCTAAATATCTCATTATCAACTTATTTATTTCACCGTATGATTACAAAAAATTACATTCTAAGCCAAAGCAGAGAAGGTCTAATTACAACATCCAATTAAATATTTTTTTAATTCGTTCTTTTAAAATTCAAAATTCGAAAGTCATTTATTCAAACTAGGCTGAGCATCAGCACTTTTCGAACGTCAAAATTACATAAGACAGTCCCCCAAAAACGCCCACCCTTCACCACTTCCTAGTGCCTTTAGCTGGGAAGAAGAAGTGGCGCAACAAAGTCCCCAGCGGCACAGCTATCTGTTCAGTAAGAAAAACTTGATTCTTTATAATGTTAATTACTTTACCGCTAAATCACTAACTGTTATTACTATATAACTACAATTAGTTTTTACGACAGAACCGATTCGCTAGACTCTATCTAGATTCTACACTATTGTCTAGAATATTACCGCGCATTGCTTTTACGATATCTCATTTTAAAAATCTTATTTTTTTTGAGTTAAATCACTTTGCAGTTAGCTTTTGAGCTTTTGTTAAGCTCATAGTAAATCTGTGTTAGTTTTTGATGAAAAGAGTTAACTAATGTTAATTTCATTTTCATTGTCCAGTTTAGGTCTTTTTGGCAGCATTAATAATGATTTTTTAACTCTTCTCATTGTTTTGAAAGGCTTTTTCCTCTTTAACAACAGGAATAATGAGAAAAGAGTATAACGCAGCATTATTTGTGTAATTAGTGTTAATAGCAGTCAGTAATTCGATTAGTAAACAAATAAGTATATTTATAACGATCTCTATACATTTGCAAACATACGAAAGAAAGACCACCGAACACCGAACAAACACCGAACAAACACCGAACAAACACCGAACACACCGAACATATGAAAGTACCGGCAGCGCCCCGCGGTTTCACCCTCATAAGTGTCGATCACGTAGGAATACCGGGATAAAAAGTACCAAAGTCAAAGTCAAGTCAAATAATTTATTTCAATTAGGCACAAAAAGGCACTTTTGAACGTCAAAAACAAAAAATAGAATTGATTCTAGTCGCCCCTTCCAAAGGGTAGTTTTCGTATGGAGAAGAATGGGCAAGAAACTCCACCGTTACTCTTTTAAAATGTTTTACAATATGTGTTAATCCTATGTGTTAATCTAGGTTATAAACTATATGTGTGGAAAATTTCATTCATTTCCGTTCAGTGGGTTTTGCGTGAAAGAGCAACAAACATCCATCCATCCTCACAAATTTTAGGATTAGTAGGATATCGATAACAAATTAAATTTTTAATAATTGTCTTACTGCCTGTCTATTTGTTCCGGCTAATCTCCAAAACGGCTGGACCGATTTTGGTACAGTACCGACGGGACTTCACTGGCAGATAGCTGATATTTTGAAGAATAACTTTGGCTACTTTTATTTTAGAAAAAGATTTAAGGTACACGCTGGCGAAACCGCAAGCAGCAGCCTCATAAGTTGTTTAATAATCTGTTTTAGATTTTTCGAATATTCATCAATTGCTTTCGCGAAACATATTGTCTCTTCGTAAATCATAACTGTGACCAGGCAAAATGGACAATCTCACCCTTGGCCTTACCTTCCTAATCTAATTATTAATTATCAACCTTATCTCTATAAAGATAAGATGGACATTGTAACAAGTGGATAACTTATGTATGCACTACCATATGATGTAGCTTTATGATATGACTAACATTTTGTATCTAAATAGTTACATCATCCAATGAGGCAACTAGAGAAAGTTCTATTGTAGTTCAAAATTTACATAGTAAGGACTTCTACTTATAATTTTAGGCGAAAAATTTATATCTTACTTAATTGAGGGGCTTGTGGCTAAGTAATAACAGCCACACGGGTCGATCGATGAGGTTAAGCCACACTTGCGCGGTCGGTCCGTGGATGGGTGACTTTATATACCGAGACCCCTTCGTGCCTCGGAAAACACGTTAAGCCGTTGGTCCCGGCTGTCATTTGTGGATCTTTGACAGTCGGTACGGGTTGTCAGAAGCCCGAAAGTCTGACAACCAGTCTTACCAAGGAGTATCGTGTTACTCAGTTACTGGATTGTGGAGGACAGATAGTCAGTCAATCCATGTGAAATACTGGTATTCAGCTGCATCCGGTTAGACTGAAAGCCTACCCGGAAAAGACAGGCAGATTGATTGGTGTACCTAATTGATATAAATCACAATAAACGACATTAAAATAAGGAAGAATAGATTATAAATACAACGTGTTTTTTATTTATTACTGCATCATACAAAGTATGCCTAACAGTTTAAAACCCTCTTCTACAACTTCCTGATAGGCACTAATTACTCGATTTTCAAATAACTAAAACTTATTTGGAGGTGGTAAAACAATCCCACACGCACGCACATTGTAACAACATTGTGTTTGTTATAATGTATGTAAGCAAGCCTCTAATGGTGGCACTTCACATCGCTATTCGCATTTTTTGCTGTTTTATTCGGCTAAATAGTAAAATCCGAATAACTCGAACACACCGTCCACACATCGTCATGAACAGCCAAAAATATTTTTGCTAACGCAAAGATGGACGTGTTGACGGCAGCAGCGACTTATTATTTCCTCTGTCAATTACCAATACATTTTATGTGTACATAAAACACCGCACTCTTCTGAGCAAGCCATGTGTGGACGGTAAACGAATTTATTCGGTACATATATTCGCAATCCTTTGATATGTGACCAAAAACCGACAACGGATACGAGTGTTCGTGTATTTGCGTATTATTCGCGCCAGCGCGACGCGACTTTGGTGGAACAATTTCTATGAAAACTTCACGGAAATTGTTTTATCACTTCTATATTGTTTTGTCGTCGCGTCGCTCCTATTTGGGAACCTTAAAGACAACCATTAAAGTATGAATAATTAGAAGAACATTGTTGTTCAGGCATTTCACAGTAATTCGGCGCAAATTAGGAAAATGATTATGTACCTACATATTAGTATCTATAACGTGCATTCTTGTTATTTCATTGTCACGTTAATGATTATGAGTTAAAGCTAATTTGGCCATGAATTTGTCATGTTATCCTACCATACTACTAAAAATTAGGCATAGTTTAAACTAAAATAAAACCACGTAATTTAATTTAATAACAATTTTTCTGTGTATTTGTATTTGTAAGAGAATTCACAGTTTAAACATACAAAAATAAAACTGTTTTTAAAACTACATCAAATACCTATTATGAACATCGATAAGGTATGTTTTTACACAACGGTATCGCTATTTTATTTGAGCAGAATCGAATTGGAGCATGAAAATGCTCTACATACCTGTAAATAAAAAATACCTACCTTACAATGGCAGTTCACTATTGTTTTTACACTAATTATAATTAGCTACACATTAGAATTACCGCAAAAACATTATTTATTAAAATAGGAAATGTAGAAATCGAAGTAATACAAAGCTTAATAAAAAGAAATATTGTGGCGACGCACAGCGCCATCTAATATCGAGTAGCAAAAGTAAATAATTTGTCGGAGTTACGATGAACTTCAGTTACTTACTGTTGTATTTCGTTTCGATTTAGTTTCTTTTAATTTTACTAAATTATTTTATTTCTTCCCACAGGTGAAAATGGTAGCACTCACGCTTTATACCTCGAAACGATAGTCGAGGAAACGAGCGATGACTTGCGCTCCGAACGTTCTTCTGCCGCAACATGGCTCTCAGATTCAGATGCAGATTCCGTCATCCATGTGCGTGGAACTCAAGGTAATTGTAAATTCAATTACTTATATTTTAGGGACATCTAAAAACGGAAAATAGATTTCATTTAACGCCATCTACAGTGTAGTAGCAGTACTTTTAAGAACAACAGAACTTAGTTTAAAGTACATCTATAATTGTAAAGATGGCGCTACTTTTAATAAAGAACATAAGGGTAACTCCACATACAGCATCAGAGTAATTACATTACACAACATAAATATTAGAACGAGTCCTTCACTGTGTCTAGACCGGCTTTGGCAAGTACATTGAATGTTATCCTACATATCTCTTGGACAAGTTCCAACTAGTAGAAAGAATACTGATTTCAATTCGGTGTCATTGTCATTGTCGCCGTCTGGACGTGGCGACGTGCCGCGTTTCGGGAGAGTTTGAGTGTAACGTGTTCAGTGCTTTACGGAGTTTGTTTCCTTCAGGGTCGGAGTGCGACAGCGAGTCAGAGCGCGAGTGGGCGTGCCCGGCCAAGCGCAGGCGCCGCGAGCGAGCCACCTCGCCGGCCAGCTCGGGCTCGCTCTCGCGCTCCTCCAGCCTCGCGCAATTCGAGTCGCTCGAGCGATCCTGCGCCGCGCCCGCCTCACCCAGCCTCTCGCCCGACTCCCTGGAGTCTCCCCCGCCCTCCCCACCGCCAACGCGTGTGGCTGCGCCGCGCACCCACCTGTCTGCCGAGAACCTCAGCGAAGACAGCGGCTACAGCGAGCGCTCGCGCCGGCCCCCGCCCGCCGCGTGCCGCCCGCCCGAAATAGCGCGCCGCGAGGCGGCCGGCAGCGCGCCCTGCTTGCGCGCGCCCAGCTCGCCCAGTGCCACGCGCCGCCCGCCCCGCGCCGCGCGCGCCCTCTCGCTCCCCGCCGAGCTCGACGTGTGCGCCGAGCCACGACGACACGCGGCGCACCGCGCGCGCTTCCGACAGACCTTCGAAGTATCCGACAGCCTTACCGTCAGCGTGGCCGACCTCACCGCACTCGACTACCGGGGGGGCCCGCGGCGTCCGCGCCTGCCACCCCCGCCGCCTCCTCCCCGGACGCCCCGGAAAGCATGTAATGTACCGCCACCGCCGCCCCCGGTCGAGGTGGTCGTCCGGCAACCCACCGAGTCCCCGGTACGGGAACCTAGTGCCGGCAGTGATTCCACCACCGAGTCAGAGCGAGCCTTCGCCAGAGAGATGGAAGCGACGGCGCGTAGGCTGGATGAGACAGCGCGGCGAGCGCTCGCTGAAAGTGAAAATTACGACCGCGAACTGTCAGTGCTGACAGCTAGACGACTTCACGACTCGTGGGGCGCCTGGGACGATGTGTTGGACGAGCTGCGCCGGCGCATTGACGGCCCCTCCCCCTCACCCACCCCGCCGCGGACACCATCTCCAGATCCTCTTAGGGAACCAGTGTTCACATCCACACCGCTGAGATCATCGTGCGACGCTCGAGTGAGATCAACACCGGAGTTGCGCGCGCGAGCAACCCCGCACAGAGAGACGCCGGAAGAACTTCGCGCATCCCTACAACTAGTCGCACCCCCTCCGCCAGGCGCGGCACCACCCGTGCGCTCCGTGTCTGCCGGCTCCAAGGGAGTGACGTTCTCGCCGGTAGTCGCAGAAGTGAGCTGGCGAGAGACGAGTACAAGCACCACAGAGAGCGAAACGACCGCGAGCGACGACGCGGACGACGCCGAAGTGGTGGTAGTGGAGGGGGGAGACGAGGAGCCGCGCGCGCCGGCCGCAGAGCGCGCTGCCGCCATGACGGAAGCGGGCGCGCGTGCGCCGCGCAGCCGTATCGCCGGCTTCCTCTCGCGATTCGCGAACTTCCGATTCTCGGGGCGCAAGGAGAAAAAAACAAGGGGCGCAGGCGCGAATATACGACCCTCTACGAACGGTGCGGCGACGGCGGCAGATGCGGGGCAGGGACCGCGCGGGACGGCCGCCGGGCCGCAGTATGTGCGTATCCCGCTGAAGGAGGAGGGTGTGTCGCGGGCGGCGGGCCCACCGGTGGCGGGCGGCGTGGCGCACAAGCCACCGCGGCCGCGCGCGCCGCCCGCACCGCCGGCCGGCGTGCTGGAGACCGATGTGGACACGCAGCGCACCGTGCTGCACGCGCGCTCGCTGCTCGCGCTCGCGCCGCCTGACCAGCGTGCGCCTCGCCCGCACAAGTCCATGGAGTTCCTGCTCGACAAGGACAACGTGCAGATCGTACAGGTGAGTCCCATAAACCCTACACCTGACACCCCTCAACATTATCTGTCGCGACGCGACGGCTCGAGCTGCAATGTTTACAAACAGCGCGATCGATGCCGGGCGACGACCGGCCGGCGACGCCTCCCCTTCCCCGGCAATGTACCGTATGACATCTTTATGTACTGCATTCCAACACACGTATTTCGGCTAAATGTTAGATACGGGTAGCGAAAGCGTAGATAATGTCACGCGCCATGTCGGTACGTGCTGCTGACAGCCTGACACCACAACGATGTAGGCCGGACGAACTTAGAAACTGTCCTCGACCGACCATTCAACGTCGCTCACAAAAAGAGCGCTCTACCCGGTCCTCGTCTAATAGAAGCGACTTAATAAGCACAATGCATCAAGTCCGTTAACTACGTAATAAATTACCGGCGGCCGCTATCCCCAGAGGGACATTACGCCACTATGCGGGTCGGATCACACGCGATACATTCGAGGAGGGCGGAGGTGAAAGTGCGCACATCTGTAGTGTCGCTAGGCATTATGTTCGCACTCCATATCCGTCGCAATAACAACGGTGGGCGTACCTCTATGTAAATGTATCAAACTGTGACACGCGCTGACGATGAATATCCGCAACAGCGCGCTCACTAATCGATTTTCGTCCATCAATAACTTCTCGTCTACGTGTTTCCTTCCGCAATCCATCACCCCTTCCGCCGAGATAATGACGCAAAGTCAAAGTAGATATATAAATCTACCGAGCTCAACAGCTCCAGATAAGATAACAAAAGAAAAGGAACAAAGGGAGCGGATAAGAGCGACTTCTGGAATTAGATCGTAAAGCGAGACACAAGACAAACCAAAGGTCTTGTTATATAACCAACAACAAATATTTTATTCAAAGTAAAAATGACTTGACTCAGCTGTTAGGTACAATGCGGAGCATACGACTTGCATAAAAAGGTCTCGTCTATCGCTAAGCATTGAATTACACCAACACAAGCGTTTTGTGCCACTCCTAAAGTAATATAAGAAACAGAAGTCTTATTGTAATCTTAGACACGGCCAAAGATTTCTTTAAATCTTCCTATTCTTTGAATTGTGTCGCTACTACCGCATCGAACACAATACTACGGAGAGCATTACATTCTACAAAAAAACTATTCTAATGCTTCTCACGGCAATCAGCGGTAATTTGGTGCCACTTAATAACACGCATGACATAATCACGTCATGGCTTTAACATATTCCATAGAAGAAGTGACATGGTGTCGCATAGTTGGAAAATGAGGGCGGTACAAATGCACCGTTGCACTGGACACTGTTATCTATTCAGTAACAGGTCTTAGTCGGAACACTTAGGTAATTTCTGCCCATGACACACTAATCGTATTGTACATGATGTCACTGTATACCATCGTGAATAATTCCTCTGCATTATTAGTATTACACTATATTTCCATAAGGTTACACAAACGTCTCGAGAGGCCTGAGTGTGCATAATGTCGATTCTTGTTTATGTTGTTAATTCAAGAGACGTTCTTGATATTATACGCAGTTGAGGTGTTGCAAGGTGTGTCTAACAACGCAATTTGATAGACGATGATACAATTGGTATTGGATTTAGCATTTATAATAAAAAACTAAAACAAAACGGAGCTACCTACGTAGCTACTAATTAGATATTCAGATATGCTAATGAGGGCCAAATAAATGCTAACCATGTTCATATCATAAATTGTATTAGAATAAACATAGCATTCACTAAATTCGAACCGCTGAGCATGATTCAATGCATTCAATAAGTAACCACAACAAAAACGAAACAACACAAGTTTCATAATAGCCTAAATCGTGTTACCCCAATTACTTATAAGTAAGTCACACGGCCAAAAACGAAACTGGGCTTTTGTTTCCCTACTTAGAACACCGTAATGGTAGTAATTTAGGGCCATTGACATTCTTGGCCATTCATGAGAATTACAAACGAATTTCTATTGGCCTCGTCCGACTTGACCAAATCTGACCTCGCAAACCGCTAGATAAATGGAACTGTCAATATTTATTTGTGCAAGAATAATTAGCTGGCAATAGACCTCGAAGTAAAAAGGTTTGTGGTTTTGCGAATGTATACGATATACCTATATTTGGTAACAAAAATCAGGATAAATTGACACAATATCCTGTTGCAACGGATAAACTCCAAATTTTCCTATATTACACAAACGGAGCAAAAGACTAATGAGATTAGGTATCAATCAATCAGCCGGTTTAACTCATTAGACTTTCTAATTGATTGATTATTTGACTTCTGAACGTATACATAAAGGACTCTACAAACACAATAATTTGGTTACAACACCAAGTGATTTCTTAACTTTCGTTCCTATCAAGTTCTACATATCCATTGCTTGTAGTCCAATATTGGTAGTGGTACAAAGCAAAAAGGACCATTAAATGCAATACATAAAAGTCGACACGTAAGTCCCTGTAAAATTCTATATGCATTGCTTGCAGTTCAATGTTGGTCCTTCTACAAAGCACAAAGACTAACATTTAATACTTCGAAATACATAAAATATACAAAATACTTCTACCCTGAGGAACAAAATTACAATCGCTATTTGCTCGCAATATCACTAAAATGCTATCTAGATTTTGCTCGGCAAGCTATATTGCATACGTTACATCTTGCATCTTACAATGTTAGGTATATTAAGTTTTATATCGTCGACCGTAGGTTCAATTGAGGTAAGGGACAAAATACGATTTTTCAGGAGAGGCCGACAAAGTTTCTTTTCGGACTAAATCGCCCATAACTTTTTTTCTAATTAACCTTTTCCGGGTCTGTTTTTCTTACGTTAGATTTTTTTCATATTCACCATTCGATAGAGCGAAAAATTCTGAACAAAACTGTATACTCAACTCATTTTGGGTATTTTGTCCCTTACCTCAATTGAACCTCCGGTCGACGATATATTATCTACCTAATAAATTCAGTTCGGTAGATATAGCTTTATGATATAAATTATACCAGCCTATTATTGTCCTGTAAGGCAAATTTCTCTTCTCATATGGTATGTTTGTGATGTGTTCCAGAAAATATTACTATACGAGCTTCATTTCAAATAGGTAATGTTACAGTATACCTACCGTGAAAGTCTGTGTTAAATATTCAAGAACCGTATTTGTAATCTGAAAATGTATTCAGCGTTGCATATTCAAAGCTTAGCTGTCTCGATCCTTTGATGTGCGTTTCTACATAGTTAAAAGCTTTCATTGAGGAAATCAATATCGTTTACAGCTACTATCTGAACATTTCCTAAAACATTTGTGAATTTCTATTCTTCAATAGGAATATTCTCTCTCCATTCTGATAAAAGACTTCCTAAATTAAATTCTTCAATAGAATTATCCCTTTCTTCATTCCGACAGGGGTCTCCCAAAAAATTCTTAACATTTTCCCAGCCTTTTGAGCCACATATGGTTCGCGGTGCTTGTTCTACTATTGTATCTGCGTCACGAATAGTGAAAGTGTTAAGAATGTCTGTCCCATGAATGACCATTTTTTTATTAGTACTAAATGGGTTATCTTCTCAGGATGCATCGGTATGATTTATAACCAAGCTTGTTATGTCAGTTGGGTCAAACAGGACCAGATATATTACAACCGGTCGGGTCACATCACAACACATTTTATTTAGCGACCTTGTTTGCAATTGCACGACACCCGTGAGATTTTTAGCAGATAGACGAGCTGTTGCAATCATTATGGCTGTTGATGCTGTGAAAACAATAGGTTACGTGGCGCTGTTATTAAGTAACATTTGATTTGAGATTAGCGATCGGATTGTCGATTATATATTGTTAAAATTAATGGTGAAATACTTTTGTAGGTTTTGTTAGAAACTTAGAATTGCAGCATAGAGCAGTTTCTCGTGATTGACTAAAAAAAACATAATCTTTTTTAATGGAATATGATTATTTCCGTCCCAGTCCTGTGTCTCAGTCCTGTTTTTGAAAAGATCTGTTCCTGTTTCTAACAAAATGTTTCCTCATATCAATCAAATGCCCAAACGCAGTTATTCAGGAGCATATAATATGGTAGCACTCATTCAAAAACACGTGTTTATTTATTTCCAACTGCAATGCAAACACTTTGTGCCCAAAAAAACAGACACCAATTTACAAACGTCAAAAAGAAACGCAACAAAAACATGCGACCCGTCAGAGGTCATCAGTGTCGTCATTCCGAATAGCTCCGAACACTGCTGCGATTATGTATGTATGTATGTTAGTCATACAGACGGAATACTAACTGCATACCGCTGTATCGCGCGTGATGTTATGAGTACACCCAGCCAGGGGGCTAATTAAAGAGACCGTAATTTGAGGGGCAACTTTGTTTGTGAATGTACGAGACTCGGTGGGGGGCCAAAAATATTCGGTATAGAAATGAGGGATTCCCATGCTTAATTTTATCGACAGAAAAAAAAATTCAATATTTTTTTCTTTTTTAAGTTACGTAATAGGGGCGTGTTATTGAGAAATTTTACGATTATTATAAAAAGTATGAAAAAAAAAGTTTTTTTCTAAAAAAACACATGTTTATTTTCAATTGAGGGTAGTTTTTTTTCCATAAATTTCCAATCATTATGAAGTTTGTATCATCGCGATAGATCATTAAGTTTAAAAGACACTGTTTTGTTTACACTGGGGTCAAAGTAGCGAACAACTTTTTTAAAAATTACAAAAAAAAAATACATTTTTTTAAATATTTTTCCGTCGATAAAATTAAGCACAAATTCCCTCATTTCGATATGTGCACATTATAAAGACTCATATTGTGTAGTAATTTAATTTTTGTATCTATATCTTAGCGAATCGGGCTAGAAAAGACTGATACTGGAAGTCATGTCTTAAATCCTTTTCATCTACTAGGGTAAGGGTTAAACCACTTATTACTGACTTAAGACTTACTAAGAAAAATAATGTTCATGGTTTAGGACCAACATAAGACTCGTAGGGTTCTTCAAGACCCATATTCAGAAGTAAGTACCTTTCGTGCCTACTTCAATAAAATTGTTATCAATAGAGTTCGGTAGTAATAAAGCCGTAAACCTCAATAGTTTCATGATTCGACACAATCACCTGTTACACTTGAGGCAGCGCGTTCATAGAAGTTATTGGTATTAAAATAACAACGCCTATATATAAGTCAATCAATCTGCCTAACCTTTTCCCAACTATGTTGAGGTCGGCAACCCAGTTACTGGGTAACACGATACCCCTTGGTAAGACTGGTTGTCAGACTTAGGGTTTTTTGACTACCCGTAACGACTGTCAAAGATCTACGAATGACGGCCGGGACCAACGGCTTAGCGTGCTTTCCAAAGCACGGAGGAATCTCGATACATAATGGATGGTCACCCATCCATTATGTATCCTATGAGTGAGCTTTGTTATTTCACTATAAATAACGAATAAAATCTAGAACAACTTCGACGAATAAATGCTGATGTTCTCTCAAAAAAATATCATGTTTGTTTGAAATGTAGGTATTGATTCGACATAGTTTTTTCTGAAATATTCATACGGTAGTTCATCAGCAAATCTAAAGTCTGACAACCAGTCTTACCAAGGGGTACCTTGTGGAGATCAGATAGACAGTCGCTCCATATAAGATATTGGTATTCAGCTGCATCCGGTTAGACTGGAAGAGGCTAGACAAATGATGAGTTTGACCTATTTATTCTTAAATATTCATTCAGATTTTAAATGGATCGGATGAAAAATATCTTTGTTTTTTTTTCGTAGCCAAATTGTAACACGAGTTTATACTTTCATATTCTTTTCAAAACAAACAATAAAATTGTGCTTCATATATTTTCTTTTTACTTTTTCTCGTGTGAATGTTTCTAAGTTGTCATGCTGCAGCTTTTGTAGCACTTTAATTGCGCTTTCTTTTCACACATGCGATCGTTCTTTGCAATGTTGACTAAGTTGGCTACAAATGGCTATTTAAAAGCAAAAAAGGGCAATATCTTCCAACATCTGTGACTTAATAAATCTTACCAACGTAATCTCAAAGAACACTGACACTTTTTCCATCTTTTCTTTTTACTCATAGAATCTAATATCGAGACGTAACATATTCATCCTAAATAGAGGTGGGCTGCTAGCACGGATATGTCCGAGTGTTCCGCGGATATCCGACTACCTGCCCGGACGGTGGCGGTTAAATTAAGTAAATCCACTGTATCCTGCGCTCTGCACTGACTCGCACAGATGTAAGATATACTCAAAATATCGAGAGGAAATATTACTCTATGAATTTATTGAATAGAATTTGGTCGGAACTTGGAGGTCATTGACTTGTTTGGAGGGAAACGGATATATTATTTAAATAGACAAATATACTGGCAGAGTTTATTCATGTCATGTCTGACAATATCCATGGAATTGGTATCCTATTTATTATACTCATATACCTCATAATAACCTCTAGAACATAAACATTTCTGTAAACCAATTATTTCGTATTGTATCTCGACATGTATATCAGGTAAATATGTAAACTTTTATACTTACCTAAAAAGGCAAAATTTTCCTTGTTTATCACGTCGACTACGCAAGTAAAGTTATCTCCGGCGTAAGTCTCGTTAAGAACTCCATGTGCGCATCACAAACATGGACATATACGCCATAATATAATATAGTCATACATTAAAAGATCTTTGAACAGCAGCCACATGTTGGGATGATGTTACAATCGGGATACACTGCGAGCATGACTCACTGACCACATCATCCAGACCGACAGCGACATAAACACAACGTTAGTCATTCCATTTTTTTAAAGAGTCTACTATATACATATTGTCTGTGGTTATCATCGTGAATGGTCACTTTTGTGTTTATGGCTTTATTAGCCCTGGATTTAACGACGTCATTGATGAACCATGACTGAATTGTGGCTGTCATACGACTTGGGGAAATTATGAGTAGATAACGGTTGTTTTTGTATTAATGTAATTTTTCGCAAATAAGCGTGTTATTTATTATTAACCTAATATCCAATAACGATATTATTTAATTAAATTAAGACAGCTTTTGATAAAAAATTATAGTATGATACAATTTTTACCAGTATTTTGCGAGATAAAAGTAGATTATTTGACTCCTCATTACGCGCATGCGTTGAAAAAAATCTCGTAACGTGACCTTTATCAGCCGTATCTAATTTTACCACGTTCAAACAAAATACCCATTCTGTACGTTAATTAAAGGGCAATCCAATTAAGGTTTCCATTAGATAGTATTAATTTAAAATGGACACAATAGGAGTCCAGGCGTCCGGCCTACTTTTAGATACAGGCAGCGCGCTTATCCGGCCGAGTCCATTGAGCCGGTTATCCGGACCTACTTATCTGGTAACATCTGGCTCATCTCTAGTAGAATAGGTATTGTAACGTTCAGGTTGTGAACGACGCTGCTTAGTATCTATGGAAGACGCGACTCGCGACTTCGCTTGCGTGTATTTTCTATTTAATAATTTGAAATATCCAGGATGTTTTTTTTATTATCAGGGCATGTTCTTCTTTACTTTACCGCGCCACCCGGTCTACTCCTTGATATGCAATGGCCTCTGTAGCCCCATGCAACATGAGGCTCCAGGGGCTAGTGCAAATCTTGGGATTCATTCGATTTATCGAGTCTGGTTGCACTGAGATCGGTGCATTTCATTAATTCATTCATTCCTGTGTTTACGCGGCGTGTTGGGTTATGAAATACTTTTAATCCTGGATAGAAGGTAGTTGGCTAGTCCAGTGGTCGGCAAACTCATTAGTCAATAAAGCCAAATATCAATACTATAACGACTAAGATTTCTTATGAGAGCCAATCCTTTCTGTTTGTCCAAACTGTCTCAATATAGTTTTCTTAATCCTTAACTTGCTAAGAAGTAGGATGGCTACATCGTCATCATATCGGCTGCTAATAATATGATGAAGGCATTTTACTTATTAACAAGTTATCCTTGGAAAACTTTGAAGGGAAAGATTAATATTTAAAGATTTAAAAAAAATCTGACGGTAAAATTAAGCATAGATTCCCTCATTTCGATATGTGCACATTGAATTATGTCACAAGGAATTATGTCATAGAATTCTACCCGTGACATACGTAACGTTCCTAAGTGAGCACTGAGCTCTGCAATTTACTGTACAATTTCAGCATATCAAAGCTCTGAACAATTTCTATTTTTGAGCGCACTCTTGTAAACATTTCCAGTAGGTAGGTAAGTTTGCTTGCTATCCTTGAATTCCATGGAATGTTATGTTTGATTAGCATGTTGAAAGTAACGTAAACTTTTTAAACGAATTTGTTTTTTCTTTCAAAAATATTCTCCGAAGCGCTCCTCACTTCTTCGTATGTACAAATTTCAAGGAGCTTCTATTTTCTGCCAGCTCTAAAATTGCAATGAATAGACCCACGTTATCCTCCTAAAGTACCAAGTCTAAGGATATTGTAGGCATTTCCTAATAATATTCTTGTTTAGCCCATAAATATCAACTCAAAGGAGCGTGGGAAGTCTTTTGAAAGCTCAATTGCCTGTGCTTCATTGTAATTCAAAACCGGAGAAGTAAATATTACGCCATAAAATATCGATAAGAACTTGCTTTACGCGTTACTTCCACCTCTATTGACGTACTTAAGTTCATGTCTTTGATACAGAATTTGAACGTCGAATACACTATTTACCTGCCCGCCTACTAGAAATTGGACTCTATAACAAGTTCTGCAGAGTCTAAGTTTAAATGGGTTAGTTTCTCCTATCAGAGCCGTAAACGTTTTCCGCCTGCTGACGATTACGCGCTATTTCGTGACATGTCGTTTGACAGCTAATAAGAATGGCGGGAAGCAGATCGTCACCTGTCAATTTGCCGCCAATTGAGTTAATTTCCTGTTACTTTACGGTCTGTAATGAGACCAATGTAGGTAATTTTGCTTATTTGTGATGAACGTTGTTATTTTGAATACCTTTGTCTTTTTTCCTCTTCTTTTACCTGTATTTCAGAGATAAGTGCGGCATTGTGGCTTATATTTTTTAAGCATTGAGTTGTAAAGAAGTGATAGGTGCTGAACTACCAATGCATAAGGTACACACTACTTTTTTAGGCATAGTATCTAGTATTATTATTCGGGTTGAGTTGACTCGGGCTGAGATGTCACTAACTCAATATTTCTGGGCCCTAATGGTGAATTGTACTGTACAGTATTGGGCTTAATAACTAATAAGGAACATAGTTTATTGTTAATAATCTATCGAATTTATTTCGTAGTTATTTATTAATTCATTTCTCAAGATACCTCTTAATTGCCGACGAGTTTAAATGAGAATATATTGTACCCATTAATTATGTGAAAACCTTTCAAGAAGGCATGTGTTAGGCGGGCATCGTGGTTCGTGATATTTAAAATACCTTTTGCCATCTTCAATTTAAACTTTGAAGGCCGCACCAAATTACTCTCGACAGCTTAACGTGTGTGTTTAGAGAAAGTTATGATTGTCCCATGATGAGATTACCTAAACTTAAGTTAGGAGAATGACATTATAATTATACCTACATAAAAATAACAATGTAGGTAGGTATCTACTTACATCAATGACGTAATATAATAATATCATTGACTTACATTATATTTTTTTACCAAGTATGGAAAACAATGATTAACACATATTTATCCTGTTTTTACGTAAGAGGATAAATTATATTCTATAGCAGAAATAAAATAATGCTACTTTATTAATTTAATTGTCTAGGTCGAGAATTTACATATTATTAGGTAAAATAATTTATAATATATTAATATAATGAAATATCATCTCAATCTTAATAAATAAACATCTTCTGTGAATTTAGATTAATTCTGTTTCATGTTTCCAACCGTTCATTATCAAGTATGGGTTACCTCACTAGCGGAATGTGGCAGCCATATTCAGTAACGTTGGCGGAAGCTTGGTTTAAATTTGGAATAACATCGTAACCACGCAGGCGATCGTTGAATGCTAATTCTACAACTATCCCATTTGAATTTGGAACGTTCCCGATGAGTGATGTTCTTCGTACGGCGTATGTTGCAAGGGGCTTAGCATTAATTCAAAGAATCTGCTTTTATTTCCAAAATTAGATTATTTTTATAATAGAACTTAAACTCTTTAAGGTAAATTTCAGAGGATCAGTCCGGTTAATTTAAATGCCCAAAAACGTACCTACGCTGCTTACTAGATACTGCGCTACGAAATGTAGCCACAATACGGTTGAAATCAGTTTCAGATTTTAAGCTTAGCTTCGTTGTACATAGATAGAGTGCTATGTACAAGGCCTATGTTTCAATTCTAATACCTCTTTAACCCGTCGTAAATGTTTAACATTCTAATAACAAATTGTATTACAGCAAACAAGCTACCGTTACATCCGTCTACTTAAAATTTCATCCAAGATTACCAATAAATTAACTTTTAAAACTGACTACAAAGCTTTGACGACACTTTTATTCACATTCACTATCTCCAAACGGCTTACACAAGCGGCCGGTAGCCATTTTTCAATTTACTCGTCGTCCATTTCAAATTGCATTAACAATAGTCGTATCATGGACTGTGGGATGAAGCGGGATCCAGTTACAGTTATTTAGTGACGTAGACAGTTAATCCTGTAGAAACTGAGTGTAATTTTGTTTTAAACTCTTCCTTTGCGAAAGTAATTTTTTTATGCTAATAAGGAAATGAAATGATGTTACTGTTAAGTCGTGTAAAAGCGACATAAAATGTTGTAACGATATTTTGATGAGGTCTAATGAGGATTCTGTTTTCAAAATTTTTAAACTTCGAACAAAAACTATTCTAATTTTAGACGATATTACAAACAAAACTGTCTAATAATTTATGAAGCTTAAACCAACTCATCTGTCTACATTTTTATTAAACTTCGACCTTCCTATGATTGACGTAGATTTATAGAAGGCAGTTTATTTATCGTCGGCAAAGCTAAAACCACAGCATAGAAACGATTGCAGTCTGCCAACGCCGCTGATTCATATCGTTCTTTACAATCTCTGCAAATCTTGAGTCAGCTGTTTCACGGAGCGATAAAAAAGTAACGACCACTCATCGCTCTCCAGCATTTAATCGCCAAGATTATTTCTCTGACATCATAAAACTGCCATTAAAGCTTTTACTCTACTAACAGGAGCAGGTAAACATTTTGGAGAATTATTTTGTGTGACTTGAGACGAACCTCTTAGCGTGTAATTTGATAGACAGCGGTGTACTTTGAAAACTTTGGCTTTGTCAGTGCGTTTGAGGTTTATTGTCATACAGGAGTTATAAATAATTAGATAAGACTGGACTGTTTTATCTTAGAAAGTTTCTTGGAAAAAGAGAGAAAATGAGTTATTGTCAAATTTTACTTCTAAATCCCTTTCCAATTTTGCTCATGCTCGGTGTTACTGCAGTATTATCTACCTGTATCTTATTATCCTCTTACAAATCTGGTTAAATCTCACGTATTACATTACAATTCCGAAAACACGTTGTACAATCACGAAATCTCATAAAAGGGTTATTATTCTCGTGACGTCAGCAAAATTATTCCAATATACAAACATCAAACAACCCCTTTCATATCAGTTCGTGTTTGTTTTGAGGTCACCTTGTTTCCTATCCCGGAATGTTCACTTGCAGAGCTAAAGTGTAGATAAAAGTTTAACGTGCATCGTGAAATGGAACGCAAATAGAGGATAGAACAGACAGACTGGTATTTTTTAATCTGTATCAGGTTTTGACTTTTGTTTGTAGATGGAATTGATTGTGTTATGAGTTTTTTGAGGAATGCTATATAGTTGAAGAACTTATTAAGTTTTTACATAAATGTGAAAGGTAAAATTGAAAGAGAATTGCTTGCCACTTGAACTCAAGACTCGTTACGATAGGTTGGCAAATTCGGTTATCCACAAAACATAAATTATTTAATTTGGACAATAAATACTCCTGACACGAAAAGGTTAGTCACGAATCTAACGAAGGTTGTTAAGTGTTTGAGAACGATGCTCCACAGAAGTCTGGCAATTTTCCAAATAGGAAATTTGGATTCGGCGGCGAGTGCACTTCAATCCATATTCGGTCCCAATTTTCCAGTTCCAAGCACCTCGCCGGTACGCTAAGCATTTGCGTCAGCTCTACCGCGAGTAATGAGCAAAATTTATAATATTTTATGACAGGCTGGCTGTATACGGGAGTTGCCTGTGCTAGATTGTTAAATTAAAAAAATAATTTTGGTTTTCCTTCCTTGGCTGGAAAGCAGAAAGCTTTTGTTTTCTTAGGTCAAAATAATTCGTTCGAAATGTTATTAAAAGTCCTGCAAATGATCAGATTGCTTCAAGTTTATGATTACATTGTGTATTTTGAATTAACTTGCAAAGAAAAATGCACGATCATTATTTTATGATTTGCTTGCATGTTGCAGTTATGTACACAAACGATGCACATGTTTACTTGTTTGTCATATAAAGAGCATAGCAAATATTTAAAGCTAACATAAATTCTACAATGTATGTCAACTCACGTTTAACGTTGCGTAACTCGAACGATTATAATTAAAATGCTGCGAGCATTCCAGAATAAGGATGTCAGTTATGATATTGATACGTCATTTGGAAAAACAATCATGGCGCCCATCCGCAGTGATGTGAACGGCATTTTGATTTTCGAACGATGAGTGGAATAATCTTAATTATTTTTATACAAAATATTCCGTAACCGTAATAATACAGACCTTATGGTCTATATAATAAAGATAATTTTATCTAATATTTTAGAAGCAAATTAAATTTTCCATAGCATGAGGGTTTGTTAGTGAGTTACTTTAACCGAGAATCATTTTTTTTTAAACTCCCTAAATCTATGATCAGTTTTAAAATTATACATCAGCCTGTCTGCACATGCTACAAATAAAAACTTCTTTTGAAGTGTTATTAGTCCTTGAACCTACATTCACCCTTCCTCTTGTCGCACCTTAACCCCTTGAATTTCGAGCCCTTTCTCATTTATTAGTGCTTAAGCATGACGCAATAAACAAGGAAGGAATGGAGGAATGTGGGCTGGAACACTGAGTCAGACAGGATCTATTTATTTTCACCATTACTGTCGCCTTTGCAAAGGGGAGAAAGATTCCGAGTTTGTGTTTAAAATAGCGAACGTAATTCTCGTAACGCCAAGTTGTTTATGATATTCCCGGCCTTTTGTGCTGAAAAAAAGCTCCATTATGTTCGTACAACTTATTTTACTTTCAAATAAAAATATCACGTTCGACTTTTTGTGTCTATGGCCCGCTGGGTGCCAAGATTGAATTTAGAATCCACATAGATTGACTTGTCGGCCGATCGATTTGAAACTGCTGTCAAAAATGTACGACATAATGAAAGTAGTTAATCAAATACGGCATCAAATATATAATCAATCATTTAATTATGAACATGTAGTTACCTGGTGGCTTAGAGCCTGGCGGGCTTCCAGTTCAAATTAATAATGTATCGGCTAACGAACAGGCAGCCATTGTAGAACATGAAGCTTTCATTAACGTTGGTTGTACGTTTTAATGAGCTCCATTGTGGATCCCGCTCTTTTTGTTTGTGTTATTATGTTGGCTACTGATTTTTAGGCGGTTCACGAACTCTTGACGCTTGTTACCAACATTTCAACATTTTTCATTCGTAGATAGTAGGTACTTGGGGCAAATGCCTTTTGTGCTAAGGTGCTGTGGAAAAAAGGTTTTAATTAAAATTGTGTGGTCCCGTCGCATAACAAAACTCAGAATAAAGTAGCTGTGCTTAAGCTATGTCAAGTTTATATCTGTACACATTGTGATATCTTTGTCCTTTTCAATTTTACAGTAGGTACCTACCACACAAGGCGCTTCATAATGTCGTACTTTGATGTAAAAGGCATTAAAGACCATTCATGAGTTTCCTAGAGATATAAAATGGTTCATGAGCTTAACGACTAATCCTGCGCACTTTTAGGTACTAGTTTTTACAACTTCGTTCAGTAGTAGGCCACGAACCATTTACTTTATTGCTGCCTCGTTTACGTTATTTAGTTTTTTACTCCTAAGTACCATGTATCGTAATTAACATCGTAGTAGTCGCATCGTATTTAAGAAAATGAAGAAAATGTTCTCATGTAAACACTATATCTCACGTTGGTAAACAACGAGCATTGTTTTGTCTATTTTGTAAATAGAACATCATATGATAAAGCTCATTTGACAGCACATGTACGTCTTCCTTTTTATCGTTAAACAAAACTGACGTTAACAGATTATTACATCGCTAAACAATCCGGCCTAGATTCCCACAAATGCAATAAAATCGTGATAAATTCGACATAACTATTCCTCGCTACCATAGATTTCAAACATCGAACAGTGTTCCGTGTTCGTCCGAAAATAGTTTAAACGTTGGATCGGTCGCATTCCAACACAAGCCGACTGTTTGCCCGCCATATTAACATAGGCATTTCCGAACGTGAGGTAGGTGTTAGATGCACCGCGCGTTTAATGTGGATGTATGTGTTTTTGTGTTGCAATTTGACTACTTTCTAATGTTACCTAAGTACTTAAAGGTTAAATAGGGGAAACAATTTGACCCGCTAATAGGGTATTAGCAGAAACAACAAACATTGTGGGCCTTTTACCCGACTGCGGCGAAGCCAAAAAAGGAGAGTTATGGGTTCGACCTGTATGTAAGAATGTATGTTCGTCCCTATGTTACCTCGTAACTACTAAGTGGCTGAACCAATTCTGATGAATGACATGTCGTTAGATTCGTCTTTATTGCGTATATTTTAGCGCCAAAATGTACGTAAAAAAAAAGAAAAATTCTATAGATTAATTTATAATGCTTGTTTTCCCTTTTTAGTTATGTTTTTGCAGTTGGGGTTTCTTTTTCTGTTACGAGTGGTTTATCGATCCGTGACGTTTTAAAAGTAGATTGTGTATCTACTATTAAAACGATTGCTAGAAAATAAAATAATCCAATGCAATATTAAATACTTTATTTTATTTTTTTAAATATACAATTTGTTCAATCTAAATTTTTAAGGAAACTTTTTATCCCGGCATGCGGTAAAAAAGCTAGTTTTACATAAGAATAAAGACTTTTTCGTTTTTGTAGGCTCGTTGGTTACAAACAAAAATTACTTTTTCCCCTAGAGCAAGAAATGATGTTTTTTCCCCGCTCTGGTACGCTACAATGACGGACTTTTTGAGCAAGAGGAGTAAAACAACATTTAAAGTAGAGATTATTATGTAAAAGACTAAAGTGTCAACTCAAAAGCTTTGTTCACAACAATTTACTTAATATTCGTCCAAAAATAGCCCTAACGAACTCGTCCAAAAAGTCATTGGATCAGAAACAGTCGGCTATTTACGGGATATAAGAAGAAAAGCTAATGGCTTTCGTGAAGCGTCCACTTCGTTGGCTTCGCAGCCATCCGGTGGAATTGTCCGCACATGCGTGAACCCTTTGATGTAGGACCGATGAGCAGCGAAGAAAGGGTCAACAGTGCAGTGTTCTGCAGTAGAAGCGCACTTGGGAGGTTAACAGGCTTGTAACATTAAATTAAATTGCAGTAGCTGCCGCTACAGTCCGACCGAATTTCGTTTCGGTCTTCGGCAAATTTCGGCCAAAATATCTATTTTCGTCAATATTCGTCTTCGGCCAAAAAAAATCAAGTTCTGGCAAATTTCACCAGATTGTTTGATAATTAAGTACCTACCTATGTCTTTGGGAAAAGTAAAGTTTCGTGTGATATGTTTCAACGGTTAAATGAAATGGTTAAGTGGTTGATACTGAAAAAAAAAATAGTAGATTGTTATACGAGGGGCTAAAATAACCCAGTGTAACGAGGTAGTTTTACTCCCGAGCTTTAGCGAGGGAGTAAATAGAAACCGAGTTATAATGGGTTTTAGCGCCGTGTGTTACACTCTACTTTTCACTACGATTGCGAGAAAATAAAATAATCCAATACAATATTAATTTACCTTTATAAAATTCAAATCTGTAAATGCGATTATCGCCAGTGAGGCGATGACAGTCGAGGTCGAGGCTAAAACCATAAAATTGGGGATTTCGAACATCCAAACTCCACCACAGGGGCAGTGAATACTACATCATTTAATTATTTGACGAGTTCATCCATTGTTCAAGTTAAATAAGTAGTGGTAATTAAGTTTTTGATATCCAAAGTCGAAGTTTCGCGCCAATCGTGCGAGTTTACATTTTAACTTTTCACAAATATCACACATACACATGTAGATACGATTTAAAATGTGAAGAATAAGATAATAAGATAGCCGCATTTAGTTCCATTTTCAAAAAAAAAAGGTTTATTTTTTTTGTGAACAAGTAATAAGTCGAGTCCATACTCATGATTATTCTACAAAAGAATAAAGACTTTTTCATTTTTCAAGGCTCGTTGGAAAAGACAAAAATTAAAAAAAAATTACTTTTTCCCCTAGAGCAAGAAATGCAACTTTTTCCCCGCTCTGGTACTCTACAATGACGGCCTTTTTGAGCAAGAGGAGTGAAAAAACATTTTCGGTTTTCGGCCGAAATTGCAAATCAGGCCGAAATTCGTTTTCAGCCTACAAAAATCATTTTCGGTCAGTCTCTAGCTGCTGCAAAAGAATCCATAAATATGGATTGTATACTGGCCATAGGCTTTTAGATAGAATTATCCGTATCATGGTTGCCAAAATGCACAAACAACCGTACCATCGAAGAAACACATACCTAAGCAGTTTGAAAACAAAATCCCGTGCACACGACCTTTTTTTTCGTAGGTAAGCGTTACTATATCGGCCGAGCGCTGCAAGCAGAAATAGTCCTTACGGTGTATAGTTATGCGTTTCTTCGATGGTACCTAGCTAGCTACTCGGAAAGAATGAAGTACCTATGAATAGAGAATGTATGCCTCACAAATATTTGTCTCGAACGAGAATTGTATCCAAATGACAATTGATCGTCGAAATCTAAACATATAAAATGCTTTGTCATCATAAATAAAAGTTAAGCATTTGAAACACTGGAATAAATTACTCAGGTATTTTATTGTTCAATTAGTAATCTGGTATTCATTAGGTAAGTCTAAAACACAAAATGTACTCGAATATTTTAGCAAAAACCACAGACGAATGGCATTCTGACATTCCAAATTCAAATAATTAGATTTGGGTTATAAAATGACTGCGGTCATTGAAATGTTGAACAACGAATTAATTATTCACGTCAATTGCAATGTTATTGATTTTCGCTGACCGAGACAGGTTTAAAATTTATGTAGACTTTGTGAATATTGAGTCCACCTTTACAAAGATTACGGATATAAACCTGTCAGGAGGCTCATTGCAATATTTCGTTCAATTCTGAGCTGGAAGTTTTGCACCTTTTTTTTTTTTTTATTTTTTTGTTTTTTTTTTTTTTTTTTTTGGTTGGGAAATTATCAAATAACTTCTCCCGCTCTGGGTGGAGCGGGAGGGCGTGTCAGACTCTTACTGACTAAAACCCACCCGTGTTCCTTCGGTTGCCATGTTGCCGGGGGGCCACGATATCCCTATCGGCTCATATTCGCAGCCCCGGCAGGCATTGGCCCTAGCGGACCCCGTCAATTCTGCTGACATCTCTTTGAGGCGCGCGTGGAACACAACGCGCCGTCGACCCGGGAGAAGGATAACGAAAAGCTATCCTTTCTTGTATATCCAACAAGATCAACATAGACTTTTCTTTGATAAATTATGTTTGTTTTTAAATATTATACGTATTCTTCATTTTCATACTGGCTCACCCAACAATGGCCCCACCTATTTGTCATTACTACTACATAACAATTTCTACCAATTTCCTTTGCAGTAGCAGCAGCTAGGCTTAAGGAAATCGCCCTTTCAATTTCATAAGCAAAGCAATCAAACTAAAGCACAGATAATTCAGCTCCACAGCCACCGCGGCTTATTGTTTACTGTCAGTATATTTGCGGAGAAAGCCGCAACGTTTATTGCTGGCCATTTCTTTTGAACGCAGCTTTTACGGTGCTTAGCCATAGACAAACACGCGCTTTAGATTGAAACCACTGGTATTTGCAGCGCTTTCAATTCTCGGCTGTCGATTTTAGTTATCTGTGGTTTTTGTTTTATGAGGCTCTTATTCTGTATTGGCTTCTCTTACTTTTAATCTACTTTTATGATTTTCTATGTGGCAACGATGTCGAACAATAATCTTCCTGCTATGCATAGGTAATATTGAATAGCGGGAAGATTATTTTTATTAAAACGTAAAAAGAAATATGCACTTAGATCTTATAATCCCGTCTTAACACCAGTAAATAAAAGTAATTAAAGCTGTTTCCATCTTCTACGATTTCCATAAAAGAAGAACCTGCTGAAGATTTATGGCCAGCAATAAATTATTAACGAAGTTTATTTTACGGATCACTACTTAACGATAAATTTCTGACTATTGGGTGTTGACATGAATAATAACCTGACTAAACTATTAACTATGTTTTAAGAACTGTTGCCAAGGGATCGACCTTCATATTGGTTTCAGGAAACTCCGTCTGAGTTTCCTCTTTGTTTTACAAAACATGTGCTACTTACGTAAATAAATAGGTAGGTACTACTTTTATGAATCATTCTGTTTATGCTTCTGCTAATATGAGTTTATAATGTTGCAAAATTCCAAATTAACATACAATGACTTACATGGCACATAAAAATAGGTACTACTGCATGAAAAATGTCAACTTGACACATGAAATGAAAGGTCATTTCCCGGAAGTCTGTCCCGATGTCACTCAAATGACAAGAAGATGTTGTAATTCATGCAAAATTACGTCTGTGATAGAAACGAACGTTAACTACCTTTATAATTATCTATCAAGTGCTTATAAGCAAGTAACAAGCCTCTGTGTCGAAAAAATGCAGCTATAAGAAAAAAAAAAGACTAAAGAGTTTTTAATCAAAGATGGGTCATGTGATCCTTCATCTGTATCTTCAAAGAAATCTTTCACTTTCCATCAAGTAATTCTAAATTTAAATGCACCAGAATCAAATCCATTCAGCCTACATGTTGATATACTGTTTGCCAAAGTTTCGGCCTTCATTCGATTCGATGGCCACCTTGATCGCGAGTTCATCTATTTGCGGCCGGCACGCTCTCTCTCGATTAATGATCGAATAGCATTCAATCGAATCGATTCGACAGCTATAGGAATTCGAATCGCTTATTTATGGACAGGTGTGGTTTGACATGTAACTTTTTGGGTTCCATTGATGTCTTGTCATGTATTTTATGTTAGGGTTTCTTTTTTTTTAAGGTCTAACGACTGGTGGAAATTATTTCTATAAAGCTGCTACATTTCCTTCGCCTCTTTCTTCGCTACGTTTCCAGTTCTTTACTAAAAGCTTTTTTAAATTAAATCTATGGGTTGTTCGTCGTCGAATAAACTTCTCTTCGCCATGAATTAATTGAATTTTAATCTTTTAAACTGAAGTTACATGAATATTAAAATGAATTCTAAGATTATTTTATGATTATTATTTATATTCTGTCCTTCATATTCCTTCGTTGATGTCATATGGCTAGAAGTCACTAAGGTTGAGGCCACAACAATTAAAATAATAATATTCATTTGTTTTTACGTCACTTGAATAGCGGTATAATAATCATTAAGTATGATGAGGTGGTCGAATAATTACAAATCGATTTATGAGTGACTAAACATCGAATAAAAATGCGGGAGCGGCATTCATGATTATGATTATCATAAATTATCAAATATTTGCATACAAAATATTTTTTTCTTCTAGTGTGGCGTGGTGATTCATAGTGTTGCCCAAATTCAGTCTTGGTCTTGCAGTCTTGGTCTTGTTCTTGCGTTTTTGCAAGACCAAGACCAAGAACAAGACCGCGTATTTTTAGCAAGACCAAGACCAAGACTGACCGTGCAAGACTTGAGCAAGAACAAGACATAGCCTGCAAGACTCTTGCGTCTTGCAGCTAGGACTTAGCGCTATTTCACTGAGTAGTTAGGTGTAACAGTTCGGTGTATAGGTAGGTACGCTTAGGAATTCTATGAGACGCAAAAAACTGTATCAAAGAATATGAAAAACTGGACCTATGCGCATTACAACTAATACCATAAACATAGCGAATAAAAAAATATCTATTAAAATCAAACTGAGTGCATGCATAGTTATGTTTTAACCATCGGCACTTTGATAATGCGGCATCAAAGGTTTTGTACTTACTTTTCAAAGAAATTTGCCGCTTTTCGGAAGTACATGGTTATGATACACACGCCGGGGCTTCTTTTGAAATCTAAAACAATCGTTGCCGCCACGCCGAAATCATAACATTTGTGACACTATTTGATTGCCGCCATAGGGCGTAGGTATACTCATGCAAAATAATTTCGAATTTTTTTAAGAGTACCTACAGGTGTTCCAAAGAATAAATAAGTTTCAGAGTGCTTAGAATGAAAATGAATACATTATACTGATCACGCAAGTAGTATTATGATTAGGATAAAATGGTAAGGATAGGTAGTAGATGTCATATTAATTCATTCTAGTAAGTATATATTATAATATTGATTACTTATATGGTTTTAAACTAATTACTTAGGTACTATTATTGTACATTTAGTCATTATATTTCTTAAGTTTTTACAAGAAAAAATAGCAAAAAAGTGTTCAAATATCACCCGTTTAATAAATATTGTAGCCACTTTTAAATATACTTGAAACGTGTAAAAAAATTCTACAAAACTAATAAAATAATATAAAAAGCGTAGGTACTTACCTACTAATAAAATAAAAAGCCTGCGATAAGAGTTTTGTATTACTTACCAGCCCGAATATCTCTGAGAGAGATGATGAGAGTAAGTATTTACTAGCTGTGCCCGCGACTTCGTCCACGAGGAATAGTAACTTTGGAGGTAGGTATAGTGACGTTCAGGACTTATTTATTTATTTTAAAACTTCTGTCATCAAACATACAAACGAACTCTTCAGCTTTATAATATTAGTATAGATGTACGCCAAAACATTCACTTATATGTAAAGAATAGTGATTGGCACTAATTCTATTTTATTCACGCGTCGCGTCTGTACAAGTAGGTAATATTTAGTGTGTGTTTGTACGCCGCACGCGGCATTGTTTGATTTGCGGCGGCATCCTTTTCATAGAGCCGGCACGTGGCGAGGCGGCGCGGTAGAAAGCAAGGAAACGTACTATAAATAAAGGAATTATTTTAATTCCAGTCATTTCCAATTGAGCTGTGCTTCGAGTCTAACTTAATAATTGTTTTTACTAATTCTCGTTGTTTTCTAAAAACGTATCACGTGTACAATTTAATATGAGTGACGAAGATTCAAATTATTCTAGTCCGAGTAACGAGAGTTTGAGTCACAGATCTAAAAGACCCAAAAGCAAATTTGAGGAGTTTTTCGAAATAATTCATGCATCCCAAACTGCCTTCTGTAAATTGTGCCAACATAAAAAGATTGAAATAAAAATGAAAAACAGAAACACTTCAGGCTTAAGGAAACATCTAATATCTTTCCACAAAAAGGAATCAGAAATATTTCTTCCTGTTAAACCAAAATTAAGTGGAGATATCACAAGCTTTTTAGTAACCGCTGGAAGAAGTGGACAGGTAAGAATATTTTTTTAACAGTTAAAAGAATTTTAACTCCGCGTAGCTATTCATGCGATACTTTCAAAAACGCCATTAACTTACGTAAGTATTTTTGAGTTAGTGGTGTTTTCATCTAGGGGTGCGACATATTAAGTATGTAATTATCGTCTTAAATATTTTTTATAAACACCCATATTTTCATTTAATCGGCCAGTAACAACTAAGTACTTTATTTTGGTAAATTACAGTACAGTGCAACCTTAATATAACAAATATCAATTTAACGATTTTCTCGATTTAACAACAACAAACCTCCTCCTCTTATACGCTCAAACCTAGTATGTTTTAAATAATAACACAAGATTTATTGTTTTGTTTCAGTCGGAAAACAGCAGTGACAACATCACGACAGCTACAGTTGATTGGGTGGTGAAAAAATATCTTCCCTTCTCATTTTTCGATGACGAAGCTACACAAGTATATTTTCGACGTATTTGCCCTAATATGGTGTTTCCTAAAAGGTCTACACTTAGAAGGAAAGTCAAAGAGCGATTTGAAGAGCTCCAATTGAATCTCAAGGAACGACTTCAACAATTATCATCTAAAATGTCTTTTACCATTGATGGGTGGACGTCAATTGCTGGTAGGAGTTACTACGGGGTTACTATTCATTATATAGACAACGAATGGAAGTATCAATCTGTAGTTCTTGATTTTATACCATCACGCGGTCGACATACTGGGGAAGATATTGCAACGATTTTCCATGAATGTTTATTGGAATATGGCATAATTGATAAAATACAAGGTATCACGGTCGACAACGCAACTGCAAATACCAAATTTATGTATGAACTGGGCAAACAGCTGCCGCCACACTTTGATTCAGACAATCAACATTTCCGGTGCTTTGCTCACATTTTAAACCTTGGTGTACAAGATTTATTAAAGACCTTAGCATTACACTGTGAGTCTGACACTAACGCGCAAGATCAGCAGTACGAAGACTATGCAGACGAAACTGAGGATGAGGAAGATGAAGAATCTGCACCAAATATTGCTGACTCGCGTACATCTGTAACAAAGTTACGCAGTATTTCCAGTAAAATAAAAAGAAGTGAGATAGTGAAGAAGAAGTTTCAGTCTGCTTGTGAAGCAGCTGGCGTGCCATCAAATCTAAATGCCATTATTGACTGTCCAACGAGATGGAATTCCACACATGATATGATTGGATTTGGTTTAAAAGTGAGAGCGGGCATTGACATATTGTGCAGTTCTGTCACCGAATTAAATGATTTTCAAATCACAGCTAATGAATGGCAGGTACTCGAAAAATTACATAAATTTCTAATAAACTTTAAACTTTTAAGTACAAAACTTGGTGGAGACAAATATGTTACATTACCGCTAGTCATTGTATCATTCAATCTCTTGCTAGATAAAATTGAATCCATGGTAAAACAGTTAGATGAGAAACCTAATCGATCTGAAGTGGATGAAAGGCTCATTCTAGCTTTCCAAGCAGCTCGAGACAAAATGCTTAAACATTACAAGAAGAGCAACTGGATTTATTGTACTTCTTTAATTTTAGACCCAAGGCATAAGGCTCAGACTTTTGACCTGACAATGTGGGGGAAGCAACTTAAAACAGAAAGTCTGCGCAAGTTCAATGAACTTTATGAAGAATATAAAAGTCTACACTCACTGAACAAATCTCTGGAATTACCAGAAAAAGAAAATAAAGTATGTGATGAAGATGAAGACGTAATAGACTTTGATAAACTCTATGAATGTCCCTCGACGTCATCTGGATCTTGTCTTCAAGGCTTAGTGATAGATTGGAGGAGTACCTGAGAAAACCAAGAACTGCCAGCTCGGAAGACATTTTAGATTGGTGGAGGACGCATGAGACAGAGTATCCGATTTTATCGAAAATGGCCCGTGATTTTCTCTCAATACCTGCAACTTCAGTACCTGCTGAGAGGTTATTTTCTAAAGCATCATTAGTAATTAGAAAACAGAAATAGGTTAAGTGATGAGTCAGCCAGATGGTTACTTTGTATTAATTCTTGGTCAAAAAAATTGATATAAAGTATCATAACCTAATGATAAAGCTGTTGATTTGTGTTGTATTTTATTTTTTATTCAAATAAATGATAAATCGTAAAACTCTTTTATTAAATTTCTTATAAGTTGAGGGTTCAATCTCTTTCTAGACAGATAAGTATTGTTCTTTAAAATACAGTCAAGTTATTGTAATTAATTTGTTTTTTTACATGTTTTAGCAAATGTAAGCTTATAAATCATAAATGTTTATTAAGAAACAGTTACTTCCATGGAAAACGACATATAGGTCAGTTGATTTTTCGAATTTCTTATCAAATCTTCAGTTATTTATTAATCTGCTTGATCTTTACTATGGCTATGTTAATTCAAGCTCACAATGTTCCAATTCTAATACGTTTTTCTAAGATTTAAAGTAAACTTTAATAAATAGTAATAGACTAATAGGTAATTGCAAGACTTGCAAGACTCTTGCTGCAAGACCAAGACCAAGACCAAGACTGGGAGCGCAAGACCAAGACCAAGACCAAGACCAGGTGTATTGGCGCAAGACCAAGACCAAGACTGGCTAAGTCTCGTCTTGTTCTTGCATTTGGGCAACACTAGTGATTCATAATTTATTTATCGAGTTCACGATCGATGATCTTGGACAAACTTTAACGTCTTTTGATAAGATGAATGGAAAATACATCAAAACTAACAAGAATCATTTAGCTAATAACAATCAATAAAGAGGCCTTCTTACATCTGAAAGACTTACGAGAACTGACAAGGAAATTCATGGATAAAATGGAAAATACGCATATGGATACAAATAAATATTACCTACAGCTACCCGACAGACAGCGAGTATGGCCTGTCTAATTTTTAATAATTTATACAATAATACCATAGAAAAAAGGAAGTTTATTTTTTCCTGAATTTAAACATTTTCCGGGAAATTTTCCATTTTCTTTTCCATAAAAACCTAATACGAACTATTACGCACATTTCAAAACAAAGAAAATAACCAAATCAGTAGGTACAGCCGTTCTCTAGAGATGCGCTTACCAACGAACAGCATTTCATTTTCTTAATACATAATATATAAATAGATACAGCGAGGCTTAGGTAAGTTACCTACCTATGAAGACTCAAACAATAATAATTACTTATTATTATTGTCAGGTATGAAATCACATCCAATTAAAAATTAAAACTACATTTTTAATAACTTTAAATGTACTGTCACGACTCACGAGGTAAGTATAGGTAGGTATGTGAAATTTATAAACTTAACAATAGTTTTTGTATGAGTATCTATTTTTGCCTTCAACAACAATGGGTATTTTATTCGTCATAACTTCGAATTCATTAAATATATCACCATTTATTGTTGTCTTGTTGTGAATTATACGAGGTTATCGTGTAGTTAGTATGTATAGGCAAAGGCTGGATTAAATATATAAACTAGGCCTTCTTCCCATGGGGTAGGCAGAAACTATAGAACGCCACCTGGTACGATCCTTACATACGCAGACGACGACGACAACGATATGTTTTATTATACACCCCATTACTAGAAGCTACCGCACCGTAGGTACTCAAAAGGGAATAAAGTTGAATATCTTTTGTTGTTCCTCATTGAGCACCAAGCTATTATATTGATTAGTGCTCAAATGGGAATACCTTTGGCGCTCAACGCATAGGTGCCCAAACAATTGGTGCTCAAACGGGAATACTTCTAAAATACGTCTAGCGATGTAATTATCACACACAACTTATCCACACCTATATCTATAAACACCAAATGCACAACACACACATACACTCACCCTCGCGCACGCACACACAACACACACGCACAAATAAGATAAGTAGCTGTAAATACCTAGTTCATATTTACCATTTTGTATTTGTATTTTGTAATTATCAAGATTTAGAATTTCGTAATTATCTACCAATAAAACAGTGATGGCGCAGTGAGAGCAGAGGTGGCCCAGTCAAAGCAGTGGTGGCCCAGTCAGAGCAGTGGTGGCCCAGTCAGAGCAGTGGTGGCCCATTCAGAGGAGTGGTGGCCCAGTCAGAGCAGTGGTAGCCCAGTTAGAGCAGTGGTGGCCCAGTCAGAGCAGTGATGGCCCAGTGGTGGGCAGATGCATTACTTTCTGTAATTTATTTAATTTCATCACCACTGCTCTGAAAAACGGTGAAGGTAAACATCGTGAGAAAACCAGATATAACTAAAAATTCGAAGACATGTGACATCTACCAACCCGCACTGGGCCATCGTGATAGATTACAGCCCGCTCCCTCTCGAAGAGAGGAGGCCTGTGTCCCTGCAGTGAGAATATTAAAGGCTGATTATGCTAATCAATAAAATCATCAACACTAAATGCAAACAAGATCCAGGAAAACTCCTATAACCATATTGTAGACACTTAAGTACTTGCTGAAGAAACAATAAACATGTAATGGCGTCAGCAAGAAGAACCCATTAGGATCAAGACTCCCAAACTTTCCTTACATTCTTGACACATCAAAAGCATTCCACCATATCAAGCTACAAGGGAAAATCATCGGTTCATAAGAAACAACAATATTCTGTATACCAGCCAGTATTATAGCGAAGTGTTATGACTTGACCCATTTATGTAGGGTTATCATCCGTGCGTTACCAGGGGAAGTCTGAAAGCGGCACCGGTGACTAAAAATGTCTGGAAATCGAAATCGGTCGATGGGGTATGTGATGCGGTGGAGCGAGGAAAATGTCGTGAGGAAAGTTTTGAGTATGAAAATGGATGGCTATAAGAGTTGGGGAATGAAATGACGCCAAATAAATTGGGATATGAGCAAGAGAATGATGATAATGATGGCCATCCGCCTGGATTTGTCCTTTTCAAGATACACGTCCTTTTTAAATAAAAAAAAGTTAAATTAGTTCTGAAAAAAGGAAGATTAAAAAATTCAGTCAAGTTATGACAGACCGTTTGTCAGGACTTTTCAAATTTCGAAATGATAACCCTAGCTAAGAGAGATCCATAGATCACACGTGTGCGCAATGTATTTATAGCCGGCGCCCGCGATGATCTGCGGTTTCCGTCCTTAAACTAAACTGCAAGATTTACGTGTTTTCGGGAACATTTATGAACTAATTTTCGTTTCATACTGGTGTGTTTGGCTGCTGGTTCTCTGTTTCCATAATGTGTTATGAACAGTACGACTAACAATAGCTGTTGGTAATTCTAAATGGTTTTAAAAAATAAAGCTCAATTTCATCTTCGAAAGCTTTCCCGTTATGAAAGACCCCTGTACTATACAATGTCGCCCGTATTTTGCTGAATATTCATGAAAAATTATCAAAAAATAACTTTATTGGGGGTCTATCTTTAATATTTTTCATGTTATTAAATGTTTTATGTTTTAAGTAGCGTTTGCCATATCTCCGATGTTATTGGCTCGATTTGGATTCTGTTTACTATTTCTAAAAGCTTATGAGTTATTTTATCGGATTAATTAACATTTTCATTAAAATTTGTCGACCATGCAAAACAAACGGAGGAGAAAACATTTTTGTTTTTAAAAATAAGTGTAAGTTCATAAAATCATACGGGAACTTTGAAAAAAAAAATTGAAAAAATTAAAAAAAAGTCAAAACACCTTTCAAAGTTATTTTTGGATAATTTTTCGTAAATATTCAGAAAAATTCGGGTATATGCCCATGGGCGAGATTGTATATGTTTCGATATGGAAATAAGAAAAGAACGAAAAATATTACTTATATTTATTTATATATTGATATTGAGATTACCTACGCATATTGGTTGGTAGCACCGTAGCATTAACACCAGTCTGTGCATCAGTAATTTCGGTACTTAACTGATAGAAGGCAAAGCTCTTTGAAATAGCAATCCTACTTTTAGGACGCCAAGGCGGCGACTACTACTAATTTAATTAATTAATATTTATTTTAAATAAATTATTATAACATAGAATTTATGGAATTATAATTCAATTTAGCACTGCCACACAATTAAAATATTAAATCTCAAATAAATAAAAATGCATCGAATCTAAAATTTTATTTTGCATGTTATAAATTATGTTATGACATATTTTGTTTAAGTACACGCATGCAATATACCTATCGTCGTTGCGCGTGCAAAAGTCGCTATGTGTTATTTCGTGATTTTCTGTTTTTTATGCAGTTTGAATCGTTATTTCAATACACACATACTGTAAAAACAGCAAAAAATTCAAATTTGCCTATCATGTTTAATTTTGGCATTATTAATAATGTTAATGCTACAGGGACACCTCTGCCCAACCCTTCGGGGAAACAAGGCGTGATGTTATGTTAATAATGTTATCTATTCAAAAGTAATCTAAAACTACGTCAATTTGTTATATGTATTAAAGTAAAAGTAAATTATTTAAATACTCTGGGTATTTATTGAGAAAATCAGTTTTTTGCGTCTCCTGTAAAGTGTGTAAAAAACACATAGCGATTATGGAAAGCGCAGCTACGACATGGTTTTTAAATTTTATTTATTTAATTAACTGGTAGAAGGATCACAGAACAGGCGTAGGATATAAGAACCTTTTATTAGCTTGTTCTATGCTAATAATTTTGTTTCCCTGTTCCATGATTCGCGGATTTAGTACACATCTAGCTTTTGTTAGCATTGTTTGGATTTATTAGATTATTAGCACTGCTGGACAAGTGGACATGGCTTTGATTAAAAATACAGCCATTGAAAAACTCTTTCATTTTTAAAACCATTAAAAATATGAGTATCATTTTGAAACGGTAAAACGTTCGCGAACATACCTAGCTGTTACTACTTACTTATGATAGAAAAATAAACATTTCAAAGTAAATTAGTGCCTAAAGGAAAACTTCTGAAAAATAATAGTAATACATTTATGACTAAATTATGTCGTCAATCAATCTGTCTAGCCTTTTCCCAACTATGTTGGGGTCGGCTTCTAGTCTAACCGGATGCAGCTGAATACTAATATTTTACATGGAGCGACTGCCTATCTAACCTCCACAACCCAGTAACTGGGTAATACGATACCCCTTGGTAAGACTGGTAAGACTTTCGGGCTTCTGATGAACCATAACGACTGTCAAAGATCTACAAATGACAGCCGCGACCAACGGCTTAACGTGCTTTCCGAGGCATGGAGGAGTCTCGGTATGTAAAGGTCACCCATCCACGGACCAACCCCGGTAAGCGTAGCTTAACCTGATGGATCGACCCGTGCGGCTGTTATTACCTAGCTACGAGCTGCTCACGAAATTATGTCATATCATCTTCTAATTTATGTCTATACAGCGAAAGTCAAAGGTCACCCCAAACTTATACCTAATAGATTTGTTAGCAATTTCTCTTCTAATAAAAGGACATGTTTCAAAGGTGTTTCCCAAAGGACCGGATACAGTGTCAAACAAGTGAAAAGGGTACTAAAAAGGTCAACATACTGCTATCCATAATAGAATAAAAAACCGGCCAAGTGGGAGTCAGACTCCCACACGAAGGGTATCGTTTAAGATCGAGCAAAAAACGCCGAAAAAAACACGTTAAAAAGTTTTTTAAATAAAATAAAATAAATAACTTTGTTAAATTTTATTATTTTTTGTTATAGCGGCCATAGTAGTACAAAATCTGTGAAAATTTCAACTGTCTATTTCGCTTCATGAGATACAGCCCGCTGACAGACAGACGGACAGCGGAGGCTTAGTAATTGGGTTCCGTTTGGCACCCTTCGGGTACGGAACCCTAAAAATGCTGGTAATGGCTGAAAACTGCAAAAGGAGTCATTTTATTCATCATTATATGACCAATTTTATCTATGGGGAAAACTCGGTTTTTCCCATTTCTGTTTTAGGTTTTTAGTTAATTCAATTACGCCTTGTATAAATCTGTAGCGTCTAGATTAGTGTAGGGAGTAGACCCCTGATTCTTAGCCGACGTTCGCTCGGACGTAATAAAATCGCGACGGGATTTTATCGCGCACTAGATTTTCAACTCTCGGTGTTAAGCTGAGCGATGAGAATCCAATCCCAGCGCATTGAAAAAACACACGAAAAAAAATCGCCACGATTTTATTACACATGTGACACACTATCCCCGTATATATAAGAAATTCGGTTTATTTTGACTTCCCTTAACATTTTCTTTTACCGTTATTTAATTTAAAGAAATGGAAAAGGCGTTACTTTCTTGTAAAAGCGCGAACTCGTCTCTTTCCTCATTCTTATTTGATTTTCCGCAGTGTCTCTTTTAAGTGAGTAGGTATCGATTGACCTTTTAGATAAGCCAGGTGACGCAGTATGATATTTTAGGCCTGGGGTAGGTACACCTACGGAATAGAGTGGGCTGACCTATTCTTGATAAAGAGTTTACTTTTATTTATTATAGAAAGTATAGAAGGTACCTATTACTAGATTCAGGTCGGTCATTAGAGGTCGGTTTTTAGGGTTCCGTAGCCAAATGGCGAAAAACGGAACCTTTATGGATTCGTCATGTCTGTCTGTCTGTCCGTCCGTATGTCACAGCCACTTTTTTCCAATCCAGTGGTAAAATGTGTATCCCCCCCTCTGTAACTTCTAAAATAAGAAAATGATATAACAAAAAAAAAAATATGATGTACTTTACCATGTAAACTTCCACCGAAAATTGGTTTAAACGAAATCTAGTAAGTAGTTTTTTTAATACGTCATAAATCGTAAACCGCAATTTACCTTTCATTCAATCAACTCAATTAAAGAACTTTTAATATTATGTTACTTGCTGCTACGGAACCCTTCATGGGCGAGTCCGACTCGCACTTGGCCGCTTTTTTCTTATATCTATGTAGTGCAGATAAATTCTTATGTAAAATAGTAGAAAAGTTCTTCAAAATGTATTTAGGTACATACGGAAGGGTATTCCTCAAAGCGCACCAACTTTGAAAAGCACCAAATGAAGCGCACCAAAAGTATTCCTCGAAACGCACCAACAATGAAACAGAGACGAGCATGAAGGATTAGTAATAAATGACATCGATAGACGTTTTAAAATTCAACTGTAATTGTTTATTTATTACTACCAGGAAAACAGAAATGAACTATAAGTAGTTGCTTATGTGAGATACTACATAGCTCACTACTGGTTACTCAACCAATAGGTATAGGACATGTCAGCTATAGGACAGTTTTAAGTCTTCTATCAATATTGATTGAATAATAACGAATATTTTATTTTCCTCTTTGTGTTTAATCGTGATGCACCACTTAATGAGATCGTTAAGGCGCCTATTTTCGTTCATTTCTGTCACCCTGGTACTTTTCAAAACAACAAAATTTATTGATTCAATTTCAAAACCTGTATTTTTACCATTATTGAGCTAAGTAGCAAGTCGCTGCATCTTGTTCCAGTTTATTTCTGCCTTCCTGGTAGTTTTAATAAATAAACAACTAGAACAGTTTAATTTTAAAACGTCTATCGATATCATTTATTACAAATCCTTCATGCTCTTCTCTATGTTTCATCGTTGGTGCGTTTCGAGAAATACTTTTGGTGCGCCTCATTTGGTGCGTTTCAAAGTTGGTGCGCTTCGAGAAATACCCCCTTTTAAGGATAATGCAACCATAAAAACTATTAACTAGAATCTTGGAATACCAAATGTCGTAGATCGCCAAGTTCAATGCCATCAAACATATGTAAACTAAACTTAATCTGAATAAACAACGTAGGTAAGTACAAGTTTATCTAACAATTACATCCACAAAGCACTTAATTTCCCTTACAGATTTATCTTGGCACTCTTCCGAGACCTCCCATGCTGTTATCAATGCATTCCACTGGATTAGATTCTTTGAACATGTCTGTGACGTAATCACATCGCTGGCCATTGCTGTATAGTTTGATATATGTAGTAAATAAATAAAAGTGATAATATACAATAAATAAAATAAAATAAATATTATAAAAGAATTAAATAAAAAATAATTAAAATAAATGATATGGGGTGAAGATGGAACTGTGCAATCAATCTGCCTAGCCTTTAACTATATTGGGGTCGGCTTCCAGTCTAACCGGATGCAGCTGAATACCAGTATTTTACATGGAGCGACTGCCTATCTGACCTCCACAACCCAGTAACTGGGTAATACGATACCCCTTGATAAGACTGGTTGTCAGACTCTCGGGCTTCTGACAACCCGTAACGACTGTCAAAGATCCACGAATGACAGCCGGGACCAACGGCTTAACGTGCTTTCCGAGGCACGGAGGAGTCTCGGTATGTAGAGATGATCACCCATCCACAGACCAACCCCGGCAAGCGTAGCTTAACCGGATGAATCGACCTGTGCAGCTGTTATTAAAATGTATGTTATGAACGTATACTGCCTCGTTGGTCTCGTAGTCGCAAGCGCTACTACTGGCCATGGCCGTTTTATGTTAAATAAATAAATGAGGTCCTGGGTTCGATTCCCTGGTCGGGCAAAGTGTTATTGGGTTTTTCCATTAAAAATTTCACAGTCCGAAGTCTGGATTTGTGCCCAGTTGATGGCAATAGGCTCGCCTCCTATTACATGGGATTAAAACATAACTGGCGAAATGTGGGTGTTCTACACCTCTGCCTAACCCTTCGGAGATTACAGGCGTGGTGTTTTGTTTATGTATGAATTTATGCGAAGCCAGTTAAATTGCTAAATCACGACACATACAGTACACACAGTATAATGCTGTTGATATGTAGGTACCCGATGAAAATTTTTTGACCGCGCCACCCGGTCTGCTCCCTGCTATGCAATGGCCTATGTAGTACTATGAAACATGAGGCTCCAGGGGCTAGTGCAAATCTTGGGGCTCATTCGATTTATCGAGTCTGGTTAAACCACGCTGGGATCGGTGCATTTCATTAATTCATATATGTGTTCATCATTCACGACTGTTTCAAAGAGGTTCTAATAGGGACTAGGGCCTAGCTAGGCAAATCAAACCATAGACATAGAGAATGCACTGAGCGTTTCGTATTCAGTTGTGCAGTGAATACAGACCGAAAAGTACGAAGAAGTATGCGAATGTGCGGCCAGTAGTTGTCACTTTAGTAGTACTACTCTCATTCTAGAGAGTGGTCACCTTTGTAAAGCTAAAGCTTGGGTTTCATAAGAAAGCAGTTCCGTCATATTATAACTGCCGTCATGAAAATCTGTCATTTTCATCAGTATTTGACATTAAGTCAAACCTCGTTGCCCAAAGATTTAAATCGCTAGATTTATCTTTACCGTACTGAGAAGAGTGACCTCACATGATGAAATAGCGTTTCCATGACAATCAAGTGTAGTCACAGCGTCATTCTGTGAAGTTTCAAAACGAATCAGAAATGCGACTATCTTTTGACGCGGTAGGGCAAATCTAACGATTTAAATCTTTGCCTTTCTGCCATCATTTTCATGACAGCTGTCAGTGCGGCCGTAAGTGGCGGCCATTGCTCTTCTAGGAAACCGCTCAGTTGAATTCTTTATGTCTATGATTAAAACGGGGAACGCTGTGATCTATTTTCTAAATGTCATTGTTATAATTATCGCTTGACATTCTAATCTATTGTTATTATATTATTGTTTAGATTCTATTGTTTACCACAAATAAAAGACAACGTGATACGGTGTAGCTGTAAATAGTTTTCAAGGTCTCATAGATCATGTTTATTTTGTTATGCAGTTTTCAATGAAAGCATGCTACATACTTATAAGTTTATTTTTTTTAGTTATGTAAGTAACTAGAAATTGCGTATATAATAATAAAAACAAGCAGTGTCTATGGCTCCGCTCGTGTTTTTTGTGCTCCGTGGCTAGTATATTTGTGTACGTAGTATCTTAAAAAAAAAAAGATAGTAAAAACAAAGTGACGTCTGATAAGAGACAGACAGACATTTAAATAATTTTGTAAGGATAATGAACAAGCCTAGCAAAAATAAAACAAAAGACAAACAAAAGCGCTGCAAAAAA
Source organism: Agrochola litura (assembly GCA_949152395.1). Classification (NCBI taxonomy): domain Eukaryota; kingdom Metazoa; phylum Arthropoda; class Insecta; order Lepidoptera; family Noctuidae; genus Agrochola; species Agrochola litura. The sequence continues at coordinate 21,262,381 of OX424493.1, forward strand.
GCTCTTAATTTAATCACTTGCCAAAATTATCGATCGCTAATGCAATCCTCGCGAGTTCACGACATCAATTAGGACGAACAAAGATTCAAACGCTGCAAACTGTTAAGTGAATTTTGGCAAGAAGCCAAGAAAACGAGAGAGTAGAGACAATCTTAACATTAGATCTAGGCATTGGAAACTGAGGAAAAAAATTGAAATAACGTAAAGTAGGTAGGTACTGACTATTAAGACAGACACTCCATGGAAAATACTGGTATTCAGCTGTATCCGTTTAGACCCCAACATAGTTGAAATAGGCTAGGTAGATGATGAAATACTAACTAATGACTAAAAACGCTTTTTCGTTAAAAAAAAAAGTAAAAACAAAGATTATTTTGAATAACTCAAGCGCTTCCAGTAGATACGAGTTGTTCTGCCTAGCCTTTTCCCAACTATATTGGGGTCGACTTCCAGTCTAACCGGATGCATCTGAATACCAGTATTTTACATGGAGCGACTGCCTATCTGACCTCCACAACCCAGTAACTGGGTAATACGATACCCCTTGGTAAGACTGGTTGTCAGACTTCCGGGCTTCTGACGACCCGTAACGACTGTCAAAGATCCACGAATGACAGTAGATACCAGTACTTTAGTAGATATTAAGTAAGGTAGGTATAAGACCCAGTAGACTTTCATACTCAGTAGACATAGGCGTTTCTGGATTTTTACGCAAACGGTTAAATTCCGATTTCAAATTTTGATATCGTATTCGTAATCCGTTTTTAGAAATCGATTTCAGGAGAGGCTCCGGCTCACGAAACTGTGAGCCGGAGCCTCTCCTGAAATCGATTCTGACTGAATCGTCTCTAGTAATATTATTCGGTTGTAAATGCATCGATCAAAACTATCCAATTATAAACAAATACTTGCTTACGCAAATGTACTCTTGCCGTGGTTTTGTGAAATCAGTCTGTCTAGTTCGGATTATCGATACGATTCGATTTCTGACTGAAATGGATTTTACATTCGTTTTGATGTATCTGACGCATGTCTAATACTCAGACTACAGAAATTTCAATGGCTGGCGCCTTAAATCACATCAACCAAAGCTCGAATTAACGTCGTACTCACCAAAATCCCCATCTATTTCCAACATTCGACGTAAAACTGATTGATTGATATACTATTCTGTTTCACTAGTTAGCGTTGCTGTAACTTGATAGTGAAACAATTTATCTGACGCCGATAATATCGACGAATTTGCATATACATCGTTGTAAATGGCGGCCGTAAATCTTGGCAGTAGGAGCTGCTTCTGCATAATGTAGTACAGCCGAGTTACAAGTGTAGGACGTAATTGTTATGTTAGAATCTTGTATCTAGTCTCTTAGATTGCTTGTTGTATAAGATAACATACAAGTAACGGAAATTAATTGTATATCAAATTGACAACGAACTGTCAATCTTTGATAGTTGTATGAAATTGCTATAAAAGCTCCCGACAGGCGCGACGCCGACGCGACTCTGGTGGAACAATTTCTATGAAAACTTCACGGAAATTGTTCTACCGGTGTCCCGTCGCACTTGTCTGCGGGTGCCTTAACTCGACAAATTGTCGTAGTGTGTCAACCAAGGACTGCAGAAGAGTAAAACGCCGTGCTCAGACCATTTATATAGATTTTCGTGGTTTCGTAACTTTTAAATTTTAATGAATCACTTCAAGAAGGTCCCATCAAATATTGGACCTGGGATTTGGTAAAGGATAAAACCACATGTGTGTCGCAGAAATCCATTAAGAAATAAAAGTGTCAAGACAAGAGCATAGACAATAATGGAATCTTCTGGCCCCATTGCGGTCTGTCTGTTTTTAAAACTTAGCCATAATTCAATGCAGAAGTTTATTACTAGACGTTCAGACCTGTAAACTACAAACAGTAGACATTTAGTGGCTAATTGAAACTCTGGTATCTCAAATAGCCACTGCGTTCTGCGTCATTGTGATTGGCGGTGGCAAAATAGTAAACCAAATATATTACCGGGTTTGCTTCGTGCCCTCGTAAAATGATCAAAATCATGGCTTTTAATAGCTTTGATTGGAAGCTACTCTACATTTCTGACCATAGGTAGCAACAACGCTACCGTTTCTGTTAAATATCGTCAGTACAATACTATAATATCTTTAAAAAATTAACATCTAAAGAGATTTAAAATACAATGCTACGGGAAAATCGAGGTGTGAAGGAGATTTTTCTTAAGCGAAATTGGCTAGTAGCCAACGAAAATCTTGCATCGATTTGTCTGCACTACAATAAAAAACTTTGCACATTCTCGGCGTTTGAACTTTATAATCTAGACTTGGAACGAAAGATTCTCACTTTAGTTTTAAATTGACACCGACACCTAACCGTAACCGCTAGGTTTTATAAAAAAGTTAATAACGCAAAGTGATATTATTCCAATTTTTCAAGGCACCTTGAATAAATAACACGAAATAACACACAGTCTGCACTTACTCAATTGTTTATTCATTGAAACTTGAAAAAGAACCATAAAAATATCAGCCTGTCAAATTCGGGCATAGACAACAAAGTTGTTTTCAAAAGGAGGAGGTTCTCTTTTACTATCCAACACACCGAATTAAAAATATAGCACAATTTTGGCGGCACTAAAGCCAGCAATTCCATTCATAGTCAGGCGTGACTTCCCACGTCCGTTCCTGGCTTGCATTGCCTACCAACTATTTCGCAAGCACACCATATGGTGCGCACCGGCAACTCTAAACGTAACTATGCACATTATAAATGAATACCATATGGAACGATATGAAATATTGTTAAGATAAACGCTGTCTATTTATTGCTTCTTCATTCCGGCAGATGTTATTTTCCGGTTAGCGTCGTGCATCTTCGGCACATATTAATGCAGATGCATCCTAAATTAAATATCTACGTTGAAGTTTAAATTGTCATCATTTAGAATAGTCGAAATTACTGTGTTGGTGGTTTACTACTTTTCACTAATAGGTACTTACACGTTTCGGAATTTCCTGTACCCTAATTGCGTAACTTATTTTCGTAAACGATTTACTAATTTGTTTCATTTTTACAGTTCAACTTTCATTGCGTTATTTACGTTGTTGAGCAGATTTTTTTTCCAACTTATGAAGCAATGGATTAGCAATCTGTTTCAAATCGAAACAAATTGTGATTGATCGTGTATTACGCAATTAGGGTACGGATTGGTTTAGAAATAAACGGATGCCTTATTAAGGCGCTGCCGTTCCAGAATTGAATTTATTGTGACTTAGAATTGTAGGACTTCATATTTCTCTCAACAACAATTTAATTTTACTAGGACTCTAAATATGCTCCAAAGAGAATAAGATAAGCATAATGTAGAAGACTTCCCGCCACGTCTATACGCATAAAATATCTCGCTTTACGAACTTGGACTGCAGACAAATGGACGCTGAAAACAGACATGGGTCGCTAGCAATGAATTAATTAAGACTACTAAAGGGCGGACAATACTCATCTGTCCCTAGCTTTATGGCTCCGCAGACAGGTGCGACCTGAGTCCGGTAGAACTAATTTCCATGAAGTTTTCATAGAAATTGTTTCACCGGAGTCACGTCATGCCTGTCTGTGGTAGCCTTTAGTTGGTACTTACAGTTTGGCTTTGTTTGTAGAGCGTTGTCTCTGTCACTCGTACCTGTGTGTCATTCTCCCTTTCTCTTTCTAAAGCTTGATCTGGCGTATTGACGGTACGCAGTGACAAAACTATGTGTTAATTGACGGAGACACCATTTTCCGATTGGAAAATCAACTTAATGGCTACTAAAGTTTCTCTTTAGCTTTTCTCTTTACTTAAGTATTATTGTCACAGCCCGTTTTAATTATTTTCGTTGTGAAAATTGAGTACCTACTACCTGTGCTTGATATGATACTTAAAAAAAGTTTTTTTTTGTAAATTTTGACGTTAAAAACTGCCTTTTATGTGCCTATTTTAAATCAATTCTTTGATTTTGGACCGGCAAATAGAGTTGATGCCAATTGCCAATTATTTAAATGGGTAATTTCGTCATAAAAATAGTATAAATACTTGCCAAGAAATGGACGGAATAACAGACGTTATGCCTGATTTATTACAGTAATTTTCGCATCGTAGGTACTTCAGATATCAAAGTCCTCTCGAGAAACTTTAAACCATATTCTATTGTATAAACGAGCTACCAAATAGTTGGATCATTCTGGATAACGATATTATTATTCCATTTCTGTTCTATTATAGATAGCTTCAGTGCCCTGATGGTAGCTTATCTCAGACTTGCATGAACTGGAAACTGGATATCAAAGTACAGTGCTCGATCAAACTTGAATGAACCTTGTTTGATGGGTCTTGCTTGTTTTAAAATACCTACAAATTAGAAATACACATCACATCATAAAACAACACAACTTATCTTTATTTACCATATCTTATTTTGACGTTTTTCTGCGACACTTAAACATTTAAAAAAAAAAAATGGTAATTATTCTCTATTTTATATCTTGGAATCAACGGAAGCAAAAACTTGTTAGGTGTCTAAATATTAAAATTCTCAAGCTCTCAAATCCGATTAAAATCAAAACGGATATTCAAATGATTTACCGGCTTTACAAGCGACCTATTCGACAAACAAAGTACCTATCTGTGAGCATCGTAAGTCATTAGCAGTATAGAAAATGATCCGTCGGGAAAGGAAGTATTCGATTACTTTCGTACCATCGACGACGCTCGGTCGGCTCGAATCGGTTCGACGCTCGATGTGAATCTTGTATTTCCTTATTCTTTACCTCTATTATGATACCGAAGACTAAAAGTTTCGCGGGATTGTTTATTTTTGTTTTAATTATTGTTAAGACTAAAAACAATCAATGGATCGCAAAGATCTTGTATTTCTCAAATAAACGTTGCTTTTCGATAACTTTTGTTTGTTGACTTTAGAAAAGCAATATGGCGTCAAGGATAGCGAACTTTTTGAAAAAGGAACACGGCTAATCAAATCTTCCATTTTGTTTTTTGACACGCTACAAAAATACTAATGTGCCATTTCTCATTGTTTCAGGTAAACACAAAACAATCTTCAATTAGCGCCATCAACTACACAGGTTATTTTTTTCTAATTCACCAGTTACAGCGTGCAGGCAGTGAACTAATTGAATTAGCTCATTATTGAGTGATCTTTAATTCAATTAAGTGCGCAAAGCACACAGGTAACAGGTAATATTAACCGTGTAACATCAAACTGGAACCTTTTAGCGACAGATTTAATACATTATTGGATTTTGCTTCAGGTAAATTGATTACCTACTCTAAGGTTACCCACGGGCCACGTATCGTGGATAACTTTGTTAAATATCCAATTTACGCATCCTTGATTCTATGAAATATCCGGTGAAAATACTATTAAACGAAGCTACGTTATATTTATTTAGATGATGTGCGTAATATGGAACGCTCTTTATAAAATACTCGAGTTATACCAAGATTTTTATTTTGTTTGAGGAAATAAATTACGTTACGTTTGCTTTGGGAACCGTAAATTTCGTTTTTCATAGATATATTTTAATCCTCAAAATGAGGTCGAAACACTCGAGATTTTCACCCACGTGCAACGAATTGTGCAATCGTTGCTGCAATTTTCTTTGGCGCACAAATCCGCAAAATTATCACGTTGAGTTATATTTGAAGCAAAAGGAGGTCACCCACACTTCACGTTGATGATATACCTGTATCTTGAAGCGAAGCATGTAGGGTTCACAGGTGTTTTCTTCCGGAGACATCCTTTTCAAAGATGTCGGCTTCATTCGACTTTGAACCCTCAAAGAATCACATCTACCCTAAATGTGATGCCGATTTCTTTTTTTAAGTTTTTCTTTGTAACAATAATGTTAATAAGTAGCTATGACAGTTCCTTGCTGTTTATTTATGCCTCAAATTAAACCACGACGGACATTCTTCACCTTTCGCAATTAATAAACTTCACTTCAGCAAATGATATGCAACCGCAATACGAGAAACCATAGATGCATTTTACAAAACATTTAATTCCTTCGCTTTTTAAAAATAGCATGGCAACCCTGCACACGTTCCATTCATCTGAGTGAAGCATTAGCCATTCAGGAGCGTTCATTTCATCGCTCTTTCATTCCACGGGCAAAGGCAGTCTGCATTGAAAGGATACGCTTTTAAATCCGCCATATATGAGGACCAAAGGCGTTCGTACAAGGCTGTGGGGAGCTAGCTTTCCAGCGACAACTGTATAATAGTTATTGTTGTCAGTTAATCTGCTTTTCTTCCTTTTAACTATTATTTTGAAGCGTGAACCTTTGAATTGTGGAGATAGGAATATAACAAAAGGAAGCTTTGTAGCCTGAGCTGTCGTGTGATGGTTTTATTCGTTACTTTTTTTTTTGTTCTGTCGTGGCCAGATCTCAGAATTGATCATTTCATGAAAAGATCGACCATTTCATGAAATGGTTGCATTTCATGAAATAGAACATCGACCGCTGGCCACATCATGATGTGGTCTGGCCAGATCATTGAATACTCAACGTTTGACGATATGAACAGTCAAACGCACATAGTCGTGCGTTTGACTGTTCATGATGCCCAACAAAAACAAAGCAACATCAACGCCTCTACCGGCGGATAATCTAACTATTTTACGATATGATCACTAATGATTGGCTACATCATAAAGTAGTCGTGCATTTAACTGTTCATGTCGTCAAACGTTGAGTATTCAATGATCTAGCTAGACAACATCATGATGTGACCAGCGGTCGATGTTCTATTTCATGAAATACAACCATTTCATGAAATGATCAATTCTAAGAGATGGCCACGACATATAGATTTCAAAATAGAGCTTTCTCTAACTCTGTATAATTGAAAGTTGAAAACACGTGGGAATTGCATATGGATTTTGTGCCAAAATGCATTTCGCCCAAAAATAACTCATTAGTCGTTCCGTTTTGTAGTTTCGGAAAATTTTCGTCTATCAAGGTGTAAATCTCTTGATAAAAACGTAATCTGCTTTATTGTTAGCCATTGGGCACAAAGTTCACGTTATTTTGTACTGTGCAGTGGAAGTATTCAGCTGCATCTGGTTAGATTGAAAGCCAACCCCATCATAGTTGAGAAACGGCTAGGCAGATGATGACTGTAGTAGAGAATACAAATTAGCAAAGCCTTATAATAATCACAAACAACCAGACAATTTTTTATGAATAATTCGTGACTTCCGTTACTTACCTACATAGTTTATTTGAAGTCCCATGTAATAGGGGGCGAGCCTATTGCCATCAACCGGACACAAATCCAGGCTCCGAGCTGCTACTGAGAAATTCCAGATGGAAAAACCCAATAGCACTTTGCTCGACTGCTTTGCAACCAATAGACCAACGAGAAAAAAATAACAAATTTTACAAAAATACCCTACATCTTATTCCTAATGACACCATGTTTCTCCCGCTCTATTATTATTAGGCCGCCATGTTTATTATAACTTTTAACAACTTCACAAGTGCTGTTCCGATGACAGATTATTATGTTAATGGACTGATAAAAGGGAACATATTTATAAACAAGCTGCTTGTTTATCTTCAAAAAGCTTTCTGACATGTAATATTCGTAATTTATTTGTTTAGTGACGGCTTAACTTTGTATTTGGGTAATATTTTTCTGTTTTACCATTATTTCTTTTGCGTTAATGATAACATAACATCACGCCTTGTTCCCCGAAGGGTTGGGCAGAGATGTAAGTACTTATATGTAGTACACTAACATTTCGTCAGTTATGTTTAAAGTATGATTTCGAATCCGCTGCACGTGGCAGTGCTAGCAGCAGTGCTGCCGCGACACTACTGGCCCCATACACATTAAATTCCGAGCACGGCAGCACCGTTGCGGCAGCTGCTGCGATGGCACTGCTGTGAGGCAGTGTCGCCCTGCCACCATGGCAGACCGTAGTGCGGCGTTCATCACAGCAATAACACGTAAATGTTGACAAGTAAATTGGCAACAAAACAGCGAGACACCCCGAACAAGAGGTGCTCGGAATCAGCGCGGCAGGCAGCACTGCTGCGTGCAGCGGGCTTCGGAATCATACCTTGAGTCCCATAAGTGCGTTTATTTAACGCATAAGTATTAAGTTTGTATTCAGCTACTGTTATATCTTACGACGAGTTATATTTAAAAACGTTACCGTTAGTATAAAAACACTTTACAGAAAGTCCAAAACAGTTACAAACGCAGGCAAAACAGTCCTACCTACTTACAAACATTCCAATCGTTATAATTTTTATTAATAGACCAATCTAAGGGCACCTTGAACCCTATACGGGCTGAACATCAACGAACCAGCATACCGATAAGCTTCAAGAGCGAATCTATTCGAGATAGCTGGTATTCTCGTTCAATAGCCCTGTAGCCATCAGTCATCGTTAGCCGGTGGATTTAGTTAACAATTTGTTCATTGTATGGCTAGTGTAGCGGTCAATTTTGTTCAATTTATGCGATCAACGCGGCCACCACTTAGACTCTATTGGCGCGGACAGATGGCAGGATGTGTGTGGATTAGGCATTAGGTGTCTATGCTTTGTTGTGTATCTAGTGTCTATGGTTGCTTAATTTATGGTGCTGTCCTCAGACCAATTAAAAAACCAAGACAGCGCTGTCAACAGTGACGTGAGGCCGGTTTCGTAAACATATGTGCACTTAGTGAGGTGTAGTTTGATTTTAAATGGTTGTAATTAAGTGCATGTGAGCGAGTATGCAGCAGAGATGTAATTTTGGCATGCTTCACTGTATTGTTCGCAGCGCTGTCTTGGTTTTTTATTTTTTCTGAAGTACGTGGAAAATATCAACATTAACGAAATTTTACTAATAAGATGGAATTAATGAGCTATTGTGCATAAAGTATCTATGAAAACATAAAGAATTGCATCAATAACATGCAAATATTTTATTTGAAATTAAGAGAAAACTGTGCATTATATTACTACATACATACATATAAAAACTCACGCGTTTCTCCCATGGGGGTAGACAGAATCTATAGAACGTACCTGCTACTGTCCTTACATACTCCTTTTGCCTCGTTTACGTTCATACAGATTATATTATTGCAGAACTTATAAGCCCACGTTATAAGAATTATGGTATACTTAAACTATTTCACGAAGTCCTGTCTTGTCGCCGTTATAACGTTAAACATAAGGTTTAAATTGCAACAACTAACAGGACTTCGTGAAATAGTTATACTATACTGTAACATTCTTGCAATCTTATAGTAGGTACCTACATAAAAGAGTCATCATCGTCAGGGCCTATTTCACGATGTCCAAATAGCCACTACTTACCGAATAAATTCAAAAATGGAACAGAATTTGTAGGATATTATCTGTCAAGTAAGTTTAACGAGAACCTAATCGGAGGTGGTGAAACAGGCCCTTAGTGTAATAATGTCAAAGACGCCAATGAAGATTATAAGTCAAGATTATAAGATATAATTGTTAAATGTCTGTTGTAAATCATCATCATTGTCATAATACTCTTGACATTCACAATTGGCTTGTCAGCGCAGGTTTTATTCCACACATCTCTTTTAACCGTCAGTACCTGGGCGACCGAGATCTGCTCGGGTGAAAATAAAGAATGCTCATGTAATCGTTTGGGAAAGTTCATACTAAATCCATGTATAGTACTTACTAATTCCATGCTGCCATGATAGTAGGTACCTACTTACTTATTCCATCCTGCCATGTCATTATTCTAAGGTAGCCATCTTGTTCTAAACTTTGCGCGAGCGAGCTCTGCTCGGGTGAAAATACGAAAAAAACATTTCCCAGATATGAGACCTAGCTAGATCAATTTTTCACCCCGTAAACCCCTATGTTGCAACTTTCATCGAAATCGTTAGAGCCGTTTTCGAGAACGTGATTAGAAATATATGTACCTTTGGAAGGAGCGTCTAGAATCAATTTTATTATCTTGTACATTTTGACGTTCAAAAGTGCCGTACATGGGCCTATTTGAAATAAATGATTTAACTTTGACTTTGACTTTTGTTCTTCTAAACTACGCAACAGATTTCGATGCAATTTTCACCATCATTTAGAGAATTTATTCCGGAAAGTTTATGTGTATTATATATTATTATTAAACTTACATATATTAAAGAAACCTCGATGCTTTATCAATTCGTAAAAACCGTTCGAAGCAGAGGCTGGTCGCTAGTACCTATATCATATTTCACACAATCCATCTATAGCTTCTTTTGTCTTGTCCTATTTCTACCTCGACATTTAAATACAGTAATATACATACAACGCAGTAAATACGTCACTTAATGTGTGCAGAGATAAATCATTGAAATACATACAATAGTATTCATTCATTCTTTTGATGAACGCATATTTTGTTGTATTATCGTTCTGGGAAACTGTTACTGTTGCAGCGTTATTATTTAAGTAATGATAATGTTTTAAAAAACAGTGCTTTAAAAAAAGTGGTGGCACTCCGAACAAGATCGCCTTGGTGGAAGAAAAATACTTGTACAGAACATTGGTCCGTAACGTAATATAAATAAAGAGCAAAATCGCGTTTACAAAAAAAATATACTTCCGAAACCTTTAAAGTAAAAATACTTGCATAGAACATTGATCCGTAACGTAATATAAATAAAGAGCACAATCGTGTTTACAAAACTTTTAAATTAAAAATACTTGCATAGAACATTGATCCGTAATATAAATAAAGAGCACAATCGCGTTTACAAAAATGAGGTGTCGTCATGGTGTCGCGAAATCAATGGTTTAGTCCCATCTCATAAATGCCCAACGCGCCTAAAGAAGTTTTCACTTCAAAAATAGATATCAATGTTAATAAACAATAATTTTGTTTAAAAATCGATACCAGGTACCCTCTATGAGGTTGTCAGGAACACTAAGGCGTTGCTGGTCTTCCTTGAGGAGCTGAAGTGGATCGAATGGTCGATTTACCGACCCATACACAAAATACACGCTTGGACGTGGAGTTGCGGACACAAGCCCGTCTTACTATTTCAAAAATGGGCATTTGCTAGCTCCCAATAGTCCCAATCGAATTCGTGTTTAAGTCTTACTCAAACCTATTTAGCTAAGTTATTAGATGCTAACTACTGGATAATGCACATCGTAAGCAATCTTCTACATAATTGCTATAAGTGGTAAGGACGACGACTCAATTTGCCCTGTAGGTACAGACGGCTACACATCAAGCTATACATTTCCAGTGTATGCTGATCTCGCATTGCATAGGATTTCCGAACAATGCGAGGTCAGCTTATACTGGAAATGTATAGCATGACGTGTAGTCGTGTGTACCTACCTACCTTAAAGGTGGTTTACCACCGACGAGGCGAGGAGTGGATGGGATGGGCCCTGCCCATCTTTGGTGTGAAAGTTCTGGGTGTGTGAGGATGTGTGAGCAAGTGAGCATGTGTGGAAAACCTTAACGATTGCTTTTATGGGCTACGCTACGCGGTCGCGGATTCCACAAATATTAGTAGGATGTACAAATTCTGTGGGTGTAGATGTAGTGTATGTTCATGAGAGCAGTTTGAATCCACCATAACCAGAAATCTTAGAGCAGAGAAACTTAAAAAATAACGTTGTATCATAATAATACTCTGACCAATAAAGTGACTACTATAGATTCGACCGCTGACCAAGTAAATAGGCAAAAACCTTGTTTAAAATCATAATGTTGGCAGTAATAAGATTTTTGGCATGAAATATTATGGTTAAACTAAACTATGAGCCCATCATTCAAGTATTATTTGGGGTCTACGAAGATGTAGCAATTTGCTACGAAAAGCGTAGCACTCTAGCTACAGGATTCTTTTAGCTAATATCGTTCTGCAATCTAAAAGATTTGCTAATTTAGTATAAGACAATGCTAAGTAATAGTTTTTATTAGACCCAGACAGGTCGTTTGCAGCAGTGGGATAAAATAGATAAACTAAAAGTTTTGATTTCTTTGAATTCTAAAATGAAGATTTATTAAATCACAGAACAAAAGACGAACATAGCATTTTATTTTATCTCTTCACAGGTGAACGAACTTCAATTAATAAATTAATTCTTATAAACAAAAGGTCGTTGAACTCTTAATTGAACAATAGCCGGTTTACATTTAATTTACTTGTAGTTTAGTTTTGTGCTTCAATGGATAGCGTGTGATAAGACTGTAAAATTACGCGGCGTTTAACGTTCACTCCGGAACGAATGAACGAATGAATGATGTAGATAAAGGAATAATATGACTCACTCACTGTTAACTAATGTATTTTTTTAAATATCGGTTGTTTGATAAACTTTTTTAGTTCTTTTGTACCGATAATGTAAGTAACGCCGATGTAAGTTTTGTAAAATTGTTTTCGATATCTTTCATAATAATGTTCACGTTTGTAAAAGCAAGTTTTGCAACGTTAGGTAATAGCATTAACTGGATAAAAGACAAACAATAAGAAAACACTGTTGTTATGAAAATATAACTCCTTCCCATAAAATAAACAGCATACACAACTTGCATTCGCAAACTTTTGATAAAAATAAATCATAGTCGAAATATTCAAAAATAGAATATAATAACGCTGAAAATTTAAACCAGCCATCTATCTTCCACGCATAGACAAACCGTCGGTATGAATAAATATGAATTAAGAAAAGTGCACGAGTAACGTTGGCACACAGCCAGCGCATTCGAATGAGAGAAAATGAAAATTACCGTTACGAAGTAGGGCTAGTTAAAAATAAATATTTGTTGTTTACATACAAGTCGCCAAGCTTTGCTCGTTGACAGTTTGATTGGTAAACAAATAAGCATGCCACGATGTTAGGAGAATTTTCATTTTACATTTAGGAACTTTTCTCTCAGTTTTATAACTTTATGCGATAAATTCTTCTTTTTTGATAGTTATTTCTATTTACCTACTGTTGGTGTTTTATATGTGTATAAACTATATTACCAAATGGCCAAACGGGACGGGCTCGTGAATTTCCATATGCGAAAAAAAGATGGCAGAACTTATTATAATCGGCCGCACCAGCGCCATCTATTAGCATGAGGCAGAACTACCACGCGCCGGTTACTGGAACAGTTTATAGCTAGAGCGAATGTATAATGTCACATAAAGTTTTATTTTTCTACGGTATTTTACTAATAGAAAAAATGTAACATTATTTTTTTTAAAGGTTTTGTGTCTCATCTTTAATAGGTAAATAAGTAGTGGTACCTACATAATATTGAAACGGTTTTACCTAGGGAGGAGTTTTTACTTTAGGCTTTTTTTTAAATACTTTACTATAGGTATTGTAATTTTCATCATTTAACAGACGCAATAAAGACATGTGGGACACACTTCCAGTAAAATACAGATTTTCGTGCACAATAGATCTGTTTGGACGGACATTTTGAGTTTGACACAAATCTATCAGTTTTACTAGAACCTATTATGTACCTATGTCCAAACTTTTGATAAAAACACGTACCTATGAAGTTAGTTTTTTTAGATAGGTAGGCTTTATTTTATTAGTACGGAACCCTAAAAACCTTACGTCACATCCTTGATCTTCAACTTGACTATTAACACTCTCCACATCATTGTATCTTAACTAGATTTTCCCGAAGCTTCGCCCGTGTGGAGGTTGTAAATTATTCCATGAGAATTTACTACTGGGATTAAAAGTCGAATTCACATCCTGTATTATTAAATGAGCAATATTTGTATATATATTTATTTATTTGTAATCACGTTCTCGAAAACGGCACTAACGATATCGATGAAAGTTGAAAAATAGGGGTTTACCGGGTTGAAAAATCGATTTAGCTAGGTCTCATATCTGGGAAAATTCGTTTTCTCTATTTTCACAGCCTCGGGAATGTGATACAACGTTGGTATACCTGGACGATATACTTATTCATCTATTTTCACCCGAGCAGAGCTCGGTCGATCAGGTACTAGGTATTTAATATGAGTATGAAAGTATGAATCTTCATCAGAATTAGATTAGCCGGTACTCAATAAGAGAGATACCGATAAAATGAAAGTTAATTCTGTGCCCTCCAAAAGTCAAGTACAATATTCGCATTTCTTATCCCTCATCTTCTTTGAAAGCACTTGACCTTAACTTTGCTCTCAATAACCTTTTTGCACTTAGGACGGTGTTCTCCAAGCAGTATAAGGTCAAAGTATTTTTAGAAAGACAGACGTGGTGGAGAAGTATATTTAATGCATGAATTTGAAATAAACCTTTACCAATTGTTCCTATTTTGGTTGACAATCCATTTGTCAAAGTTCGTAATACTAAGATACAGTGGCGAAGGGTGGTAAAACGACTGAGGTAAGACAAGGTAACAAAAAAAAATTTAAAAAATACTTCGGACTTTCGTCGTGGCCGCGAAAAGTTACTTCTTGTTAATAACGGTGTCAATAAACGGTTTCATTAAATTCCTATTTCGATCTACTTTACTATTTTCATTTTCATGCAAATTAGTGAAAATAGGTCATTCTATTCCTACCAGTCTCGAACTCATAAAACAGCTACGAATATACAGTTTTTCAGTCTGCACATCTTTTTTGATGAATTCGTCAGATTAAAATGTAAATAAACCCTTTATCCCACAAAATACTAGAATCTAAGAAAAGTAAACACGGGGACAATACATTTTATTTAATTTACGACTGCCAGTCAGTCATTGATATTTTTCGTAAAGGGAAACATTAAAATGTTTGAAAAAACCATCACGTCGTGTAATTTATAGTCATATCTGGGCGAGCACTTCCTAACTTAGTTAAGTAGGTATGTGTTTCATATTTTCAAAACTTAACCTTGAAAAGTATGTTTCCTCACAAATTAAATAATCTGTCAAAAACCAAGCCGCCATTCCTAATCCTTTTTTTTTTTTTGGATGGGAAATTATCAAATGACTCTTACTGACTAAAACCCACCCGTATTCCTTCGGTTGCCCTTTTGCCGGGGGCCACGATGTCCCTTTCGGCCCTTATTCGCAGCCCCGGCAGGCATTGGCCCTAGCGGACCCCATCAATTCTGCTGACATCTCTTTGAGGCGCGCGTGGAACACAACGCGCCGTCGACTCGGCCTGGTCCTTATCGGACGGCGAGCTACCCATTGCTCACCGTCCGCAAGCCCGCGCCTACGGTGGCCGGAAATCGGCTCGCGATTCCCGCCCAGGGCGTCTCCTCCTGCGGCGGTTAGGGGCGTGAGGGCGCGAAATTTGCCTCTCCCTCACGCGTTCCGCCTCCTCCTTCGCGAGCATTACCGCTTCGTAGAAGGAGGTGACGGCCTGCCATTTCCTCTCGCTCCGTACCATGGCCTGAACCAGGGCCGGACGCAAGAGATCACCGCCGCCGATCGCCTCCACGAGGACACGGTGATGCTCCACCGTGTGCCATTCCTAATCCTACCGATCGTACTAATTACTTTTCAAATCTACTCTAAATAAGTAATTTCAACATAATAAACTATCTATTTACCCCAAATTCCTAATTACACCGTACTTTACCTTCACATTCACTAAACTCAAAACACAAAAAACAAACACTATCATCACAATAACCACTGTTCTATATAACAACAAACAAATATTACTACTATTAGTAATGATAAACGAATGAATTCAATTAATACTGAGCGAACAAAATGCAAATTAATATGGTTCTAATGCGATTACGTCAAAAACCCACCACACATTGTCAATCGAATGGTGATAGTGTTAATTTAATTTTAAATTTTGTTAATTTAATTATACCTTCACTGACAACCTTGTTGACAATAGAAGAAATATAATATTTCATTAGTGGGGTTAGAATGAAAGAAATTTCGTTATGATAATCTGTATTCAATTTATTGACATTAGAAAAATGACGGTTATCACCTTATCGTTATTTTGATATGAACGAGAACAAACTCCGTTATTTCAAAATAAATACAAAGCAATGTAATTTATTTACCACATATATTAAAAAAAATACTCTAAAGTGCAGTAATTTTAATACCAAGGGCGTCGCCAGCCGATGGCCCTGAGGGGGACAAGTTGATATAATATATCAACTTGCCCCCCCCCTGTGACATATTATGGAGGATGGGAAAAGTATGATTTGTAGGTACAGTCAAAAGTCAAGAGCACATGATGCTTTACACTTGTAGTGCGAGTCTTATTACCTCTACGGCGCACAATGGGGCCAAAATGGACGCTGGTGGACGTTTGATTTTTGACAAATCAGTTTCATCTTGACAGTCCCGATAGGAACTGCGAAAAATTATAATCTCCATATTCAATGTATGAATTGGAAACGGACCTTTCGGGTCGTTTTTCCATTCATAACTGTAGAGCTGAAACATAATAGGTATTATTACTGGGCCACATAGATACGAATATTTCGTCCCCGGACCCCGGATTAGACCCCATTTAGGAGATAAGGAACTTTAAAAACCAAATAAAAGTCGTCCAAATAATAGTAGATTGTTATACGAGGGGCTAAAATAACCCATTGTAACGAGGTAGTTTTACTCCCGAGCTTTAGCGAGGGAGTAAATAGAAACCGAGTTATAATGGGTTTTAGCGCCGTGTGTTACACTCTACTTTTCACTACGATTGCGAGAAAATAGAATAATCCAATACAATATTAATTACCGTTATAAAATTCAAATCTGTAAATGCGATTATCGCCATTTTGATGACAGTCGAGGTCGAGGCTAAAAACATAAAAATTGGGGATTTCAAACATCCAAACTACACTACAACAAAACAGGGGCAGTGAATACTACATCATTTAATTATTTGACGAGTTCATCCATTGTTCAAGTTAAATAAGTAGTGGTAATTAAGTTTTTGATATCCAAAGTCGAAGTTTCGCGCCAATCGTGCGAGTTTACATTTTAACTTTTCACAAATATCACACATAGGTACACATGTAGATACGATTTAAAATGTGACAAATATTATTAAAAATACTATACACAACTAGAAAATGCCCAGATCTTAACGTAATATACGAACACAGGTCCAATAACACGCAATATTCATTACCACTACTCAATTTGTGTTAAAAATCGCCGACCATTTTTTTTTTTATTGTAATGATGTGTGCGAAAACGATTATGCCAACAATGACGTAATAATATCATTGTATGCCAAACGATTTTTTTTTTCAATTTTGTTCGACTCGATTAATTAATATGTCGAATGTCAGAAATCGAAGATTTAAATAAAATTGTTTTAAGCATTAAATTAGAGAAAAATTCTAAAGATTTCGCGCCAATGCCTTTTTTATTTATTCTGTAGCCGCAACGCAATGCTCGCATTCTACCATATACCTACATTACTTTCCTCTATGATTCTACCGAAGAGATAGCCAGCAGCATTTAGTTCCATTTTCAAAAATAAAATGTTCTTCTTTTTTTTTTGTAAACAAGTAATAAGTCGAGTCCATGCTCATGATTATTCTACAAAAGAATAAAGACTTTTTAGTTTTTCAAGGCTCGTTGGAAAAGACAAAAAAAAAAAAAGAATACTTTTTCCCCTAGAGCAAGAAATGCAATTTTTTCCCCGCTCTGGTACTCTACAATGACGGCCTTTTTGAGCAAGAGGAGTGAAAACAAAATTGGCTGTATGGATAAGTATGTAGTTTCTTTACATTAAAATGCCTTTTATTTACTGATTTTTTTATCTCTAGGGGGGGCAGCTGCCCCCTTTGCCTCCCCTTGCGACGCCCTTGATAGTACACAATAACTGTTATTTTGCCGTAATTTTTTTATTGCTATAATATGAGATGCACAATTTCAAATGCAAAATAAATTCCGAAAATGTAATTGTGTAGACTCCGTTTAAATAAGATTAGACATTTAAATAAACCTTTTTTACAGTCCGTTCAACCGATTTTGACTTCTATTGCGTTGGTGGCATGACAAATGGCAGCTGCAGTAAACAGTTGGTATTGTAACCACTTTTTTGCTTTTAATGCCATCCTTATGCTTACGGTATAGAAGTCAAAATCGGTTGAACGGACTGTAAAAGGTTTGTTTAACTGTCTTATCTTATTTCAAATGGAATATAGGTGCTACGTAAATATTTCACCGAATAGGGTAATTTCACATTTCGGTATAAAAAGCTGACCACTAGTGTCTGAATGGTCTACAATCTACATGCATGCAGCATGGAGTTCTGGGTTCGATTTCCTGGTCGGGCAATATGTAATTCTATATTCCTATTTATATTAATAGCTATAGGTTCGCCCCTTATTAAATTAGAACTAAAAATTACATTACATTAGGGCGAAACGTTGATACACCACTCCCTAAACCCTTCGGGAAATGCAGGCGTTAGCCGACATTCGCACGGACGTAATAAAATCGCGGCGGGATTTTATCGCGCACTGGACTTCCAACTCTCGGTGTTAAGCCGAGCGTTGAGAATTCAACAGAGTGCATCCCAGCGCGAAAAAACACACTGTTGGATTTTTAACTCTCGATGCTGAGCAGAGCGTTGAAAATCCAAGTGCACGATAAAATCCCGCCGCGATTTTATTACGTCCATGAGTACGTCGAGAATACTGTGGCGATACTCTGGCTTTACCAATACATAAACCTTATGATCATTACAATACCGTATTTTAATGCTAATTGGCACCGCACAAAGGCAGTCCGTGCATCTCTAGAAATCGTACATACTACACACAAGGTGCATCTGAAGTGCAAGATGGCTGCAATTAAATGCATTTAGTCAGAATCGCTGTGTGCACGTCCTTTGACGTATCTTCCGTAAGGTTCCAGCATAATACGATACTGAACACAAAGGAGTATTTATGAGGTAATGGTTCCGGGATATCGCTATAACAGAAAATAAATTGAATGCTTCCTAGCTTTTGCCCGCGACTTCCCTCGCGTTGAGGTCGGAAATTATACCACGGGAACGTACTATCGGGATAAAAAGTATCCTATGTCTTAATACGGGTTAAAAACTATCTGTGTGCCAAATTTCATCTAAATCCGTTCAGCCATTTTTGCGTTATTGAGTAACAAACATACAAATTTTCACATTTATAATATTAGTAGGATAGGTAAATCTTTGCTAAATCTGTGCCCAGTTAGCCGACGTTCGCACCGACGACGTACCTAATAAAATCGCGGCGGGATTTTATCGCGCGCTGTATTTTCAACTCTCGGTGTTTAGCCGAGCGTTGAGAATCCAACGCGCTGGGACGAGAGTGCATCCCAGCGCGTTGAAAAAACAAACTTCGATTTTCAACTCTCGGCGCTAAGCAGAGCGTAGAAAATCTAGTGCACGAATAAAAATCGTCGCGATTTTATTACGTCCAATTTACGAGAAAAACTCTAAAGCCTACAAGTTTTCATTTGTCTGGCTTCTTTTGAAAAAGGAAAAGTTTAGAACTCTTTCATAACGGCCAGGCTCCGACTATGTATTTGTAAAGAAGAAAACATTTTTATTGCCTCTGCAGACGGTTTTTTTTTTTTAAATTCTGATTTTTAAATAGGTATGCTTTAGAGGCTGCATCATTAATTATATTGTTGGGTTGATAAGATTGTACTTTGATTACAAAATAATCAATCTGCCTAACCTTTGCCCAACTATGTTGGGGTCGGCTTCCAGTCAAACCGGATTCAGTTGAATACCAGTATTTTTTACATGGAGCGACTGCCTATCTGACCGCCACAACCCAGTTACAGGTTAACACGACACCCCATAGTAAGACTGGTTGTTAGACTTTTAAGCTTCTGAATTCCCGTAACGACTGCCAAAAATCTACGAATGACAGAACGATGACAATAATAACTATAAATATTAGATTTTGTTAAGAAGAAAGTGTGTACCGTATAGGTAGGTACCTACATTCCCATTTCTTTCAGTATTTTCTTTACACGAAAAATCTCTGGAGAGTCGAAAATCCGCATCCGCAGAAATCGTCCTCATGATTCTTCCGTTCTATTTCCTTCAAAGGAATACAATTTAATAAGTTCAAGGATTCAGTAGAGCGGTTTGAGATAACCCTACCAATTTGTGACGTCATTTTTGACTTGGCGCTTAGCTTGTTTTTCCAGACACTCCTTGTTTATTCAGCACTTTCCGTTAGTGAATATCTGAGTAAGGAGCGTGAATAAATAAAGAATCTATATTTAAGAACCCATTCAAAGATTCGAAAATGGAATTCTCTATGGATTGGTCTAAGGAACGTTTTACATAGAATAAAATACTCTTCTCTACTCACTCTTTTTTAGTTAGGTACTGTAGGCACCAGCTTGACTGCGGTACCCGGGATAGTGTGTAAATCAAAGATTTTTGCTTGAAAGACTTTATATTAAATTCTTTAGTATAACATTATAAAGACACACACGCGAGCCGCGGCTGGGGCTAGACTATCTCATTTTTATCGACAAGTGAAAACGATTACAATTCCTAATTTAAATATATCTTGTCAGATTGTTCTGATGTCGTACAGCATTCTTGCCAGCCTGTACAGCATGAGGTTGCATCTCATGATAAAACCTCACAGTACCTACGTGTTTATCGATAACCAGCTTTTGTAAAACTTAGTTTTCCGAACTTTACAGACATGTATCAAATTCTAAAAACAACGCATGAAACAAAAACGTCCTGCTATCAATTCCATTCTTAATTATTTATTTAGGATCAAACACGCCCGATACACATAAATAGCGACACATCAACCCAATAAAACCTCCACACATCGAAAATACGAAAAATTTCGACCTCGTTAACAAAATCCTCGCTATTCATCTTCATACAGCCGACACGGGCCGTCGCGTCGTGATTAGCAACTACGCCCCCGAGATTCAAGACGAATCCCGATTCCCGAAGCAATTTCCACGATAATCCGATATGTGTGAACCTGACCTAATTCTTCTTTTCACACGGAGACGGTAATGTAACGAGACTGACGAGGTGCGACCAAGTACCAATTAGGAGCCACAGTGTAGCTATTAGCGAGAGGAAGACGTAAATGTACTGTCATTAACACGCGTTCACTGTGCGATAAATGCCTCGACTGTGTATGTATGTCCTTAAGTATACGACTATGGAAATTGCCACAGTGTATCTTGAGGTTATGCATTTAAATTGCGGGTTACATAATCTGTTGGCTGTGCATATAATCGATGAGGAAGTTGGAATGTTTGAACTTGACATTCGAATGCAGAATTGAAGAATCTTTGAATTTATTCAAATGATTAAGTGATTGTTGCAATATTAACACTTTAATTTGTCCATAATGCTAGTATTATGGCCAATATTATACATTAAATGTTAAGGTAGGTATACAATTTTCACATTACCTAATTGTTTCTTTCATTAATTATTCTTCTTGTTCTTTTCGTGTGGTTATTGACTAACCTGGTGTCAGAGTTTTAAAACCGCCCATAGGCCTCTGACTTGGCTCACATGCCGTCGAGAAATATCTCTCAGGCATGCCGGTTTCCTCACGATGTTTTCCTTCACCGTTTTTGAAGCAAGTGATAATTATACAATACGCACATGAATCCGAAAAGTCAGAGGTGCGTGCCTTGGTTTCGATCTCGAGACAATACCTTAACGCTTGACTAATAGTGACACAATATTGACTTAATTGACAATGATAACGTTAATCATTGTGTAAATGTAAATTCACCACCCTTACGCGTTCTAATCGAATAAAATAATGTCCCATTACCGGAATTAATAAAAGCGATAATAACATTCACCCACGCGTATTTTAGGGCATTAATGTGTAAATGGCATGTCACGCCGGACATGGTTATTTATATTTATTTGTTCAATTTGACCTCAGTCGTTCGACTACTGTTTATAACGCGTTATCAAGAAGGTCATCCGAAAACAGTACCTACCTTTTGTTCCAAAATGACGCGTGTGACAAATTGTAATTCGAAATTCAAATAGCCATGAGTTTCCGCGCGCTAGAACAGGAAAAAAAAAGAAACTCGTATGAACCAGTTGCCGTCGAACCAAGGCGATTACAGTCAAATTAAGAACCTCCTCTTGAAGTTGTTTAAAAATAGTTTTTGATTGAATGCAGTCATCCTGCACATGATCTGAATCAACTGAAGGAAACCGTTCACTACTGCCTTCCTTCGTAGATAGACATTCCTGACACTATAAAGGTCTAATCGGCCACATCCATCCACTCGGACTGAAATATCCTTCAAACCTCCGATTGCTATCATATATTTATACATTCCTACACTGTATTTTTGTCATAACCCTTCAGAGACACGAAATATTGTCCCATATGCCTCCTGTACTTACGTGAGGACATTTCGTGGCCCAAATTCGGGTCACGGTTTCGTCTCCCCGCGTTTTTATGGGCAATATTAAACTTTGCAAATTCTGGTATGTGTTTTATGAGTAAAATGACTGCGTGCAGAAAGTTTTAAAATGTTATGTTTATGCGTGACTGTAATTAGTATGAAAGCTTGAGGAATCGATTATTTTGAAAGTATTTTTCGATGTACAGACCAATACTTTATATAAGAATGTCATTAAACTAATGTGTTTCTGTACACTCTTGGGTAAATAGGCAAGTACCCAATCGAACCTGAATGTTACTATCTATAAAATAAAAATAGAGCAAGGTTTGTTAAAGTACCAAACATTAAAATACATATTTTTTCTGCAATACCATTCATGACAGTAAAGCTTAATTAACAATACTCGAGTAACCGGTAACTAGGACCGACCTGTCACGCTATGCCACACCCACATCCAAACAAATGGTCCACTTGAACGAGCCTTGAACAAGTGCACATCAGCTGTTCAGTTTCCCTGTGCCGATCGACACGACACGCATCCATCGCTCCTTTCAAATCCAATAAATCAAACAAACACCCTCAAGTCAGCAATGTATTACAACCTGTTCTACATTCAAACGATTTTCTTGAAAGTCATGCTTACAATAGACATTTTCATCTGAGTAAGGGAAACTCGGATAGTGCAAAGAA
The DNA here is from genome assembly GCA_949152395.1 of Agrochola litura. Taxonomy (NCBI): domain Eukaryota; kingdom Metazoa; phylum Arthropoda; class Insecta; order Lepidoptera; family Noctuidae; genus Agrochola; species Agrochola litura. The sequence continues at coordinate 21,285,445 of OX424493.1, forward strand.
GAAATGTGTCATCGTAACAAAATGATTGTTGAAGCCACTAGAATCTGATAGTAAGGGTGTGTGAACGGAGCATGCGCGCTTGCCAAGGACACGCGCCGCGCCTCAGTCTGGCGGGAGGCAGCGCCGCGGCCGCCTGCCCTCTCGGACACCACCTCCATGTCCCACGATGCGGAGTGCCGCAGTGGCCGACGCGTAAGTCCGACCCGAACACCGCATGCCAGACCCAGCGCGAGACCCGGCACCGGCCCGCAGAGCGACCTTAAGCTCGGAAGCCCCGCGGTCGCTCCGATTCAGTCTTGTAATTGGATTTTGTCGTTCGATAAGCAACGTTATTCTGATTTGATTGGCGAACGCTTTCCGCTTCGATATTGCAGCTTGCTTCTTTCTCTTCCTCCGGAGGCTCTCGTAGCTTTAAGTGTAGCCGCTTTATATGTATCGAAACAATTTGTTTCATATCGAATGTGATATGACGACTTACGTAACTTAGTATTACGGAGTCATTGGTGCATCACGATGCGATTATAAGATCGGCACACGAGTGCACAGTTGAGCGGGCACTGGACGTGAGTGGAACAGTTAGTGGACATGACTTGCTGGGAAAGCGTAGGACTGTTGGGGCCATGTGCGCTCCTCGCTTCAGACGTCAGGGTGAGTTCGATCCCCAAGGAAAATATTGTCACCAAAAGTTCTACTTCCGTGGATTAATAATATCCAACATGTCCCTTGTAAAGGCTGACATCCTTTAATAAAAGTTCCGTATTCAAAGCTCAACTGACCTTTAAAATATTGTCCTAGATGTAAATTTCTAATTCAGTGAGCTCTCACATTACAATAGTTTGTGGTAGAGCAATGTTAGTGATTTATTGAGACGTCGTTAAGATTTTTAATCCTTTATGCAGTGAATAATATTTTTGTTTTGGTAATATACTAATCATACCATGATTAACTAATTAGGGAATTGTTTTTAAAAACCAATGTTTACTACTCAAGCGTTATTATTAATACTAAATACCTATTGGGTTTTCAAATGAGCTCCTTTAAGTGTGAGAAGTTTCAGTTATATTCGAACCAGCGCCTAGTGAAGTGTTCAGTGGAAATGGTGTCGATAGTGCTTCTGACAACCGAAGAGGTTCTTCAAAGAAATGGGTTTTGGTACTGTTTGGATACAGTATGGGTTACCGAAGAAATGGAACCGTTTGAAGAAGTCAAACATGAGCATGTGTTTAGCAAGCCGCTGTCAAAAGACTTATATTACGCAAAACACCCAGATATACCCAGAAGTGAATCAGAAGACGAGAATTCTTTGAGTTTAAACGGGTTTATAAGTAAACACCAAGAGTGGAAATCTAAGATCTGCGTGAGAAGATTTGATGCGCAACGACGTAATTCAAGACAATCGCGTTTGAGTTGGAACGGAGTTAGAACAACTAGCAATGGCTCGCTTAATAATGGACCTAGAAGACCTACTTCGTTGACAGAAAAACAATGTAACGAAATTCTACCAGCCGCAAAAAACAACAACAGAAATGGAAAAGAAACAATACCTATTAAAAGTAACGACGATCGAGTACAAGATTTTTTCAAACGTTTACTAGAAAGTGTGCCTCCACCACCCCTAGAAGATTTGCAAGATTCTATTGTAGATACAAATTCGTGTTCCGTCCTAAAGCAACCGAAAGATTACAATCAGTTTATTGACATCGAAATACCCGGATATGCAGATTTTGAAATGGATAAAATACTGCAAACCGAAAATGAACACCGCTTATTGCCAGCTACCTCTACCCTAAAGAAATCTCAGCGGAAAGTCAGCTTTAATTTAAACACATCACAAGCTGAATTCGAAAGCAACGAATCTTGGTACGATTCCATCTACGGTATATCTGATATGATGATGCCGACTTCAAGAGAAAACATAATTGTGGATTTAGAAGATACTTATAATAAAATCCCTGATCCGGACGATCAAAGTAATTTTCCATCTTGGTCTGAAATACTGATTGAGTGTGAAGTAAATTATAGTATTGTAGGAAGTAAAGAATCTTTAATGTCCACTGAAGAAGTCATAAGTCGCTCACATTGTGCTGATGCTACAATTCACGAATTGGGGATTGAGGAAATCAGCGATGAAGAGACTGAATATGCAAGATTTGCTATTTATAAAATACACCAATCTATAAAAATTCAGGGAATCATGCCAGATTCGTCGTCATTGAAAGACTTAAGTGAAAGTGACTGCAAATTAGTTAATGAAACTCACAAAGACCCTTCATTTTTCGGAACTGTGTACCGATTAGCTCCTAATTCGTTTGACGAAATTCAAGACTTGGTAAATAACATACCATCAAGTACGTGAACACAAATATTGTGTGTTTTTATGAATTTGTAATTAAATTGTTAATAAATGTATGTTCTAATATTTATGCTGCATTATTTGCTAATTCCATTATCTCATTTCCTCTTTCAAACTCTTTTAAACTTAGCAAAATTGTAAGTTTAAAATATGTTAATTAAGGAACTAGTTAGTGCCTTTGTGTCGACTGCGCTTTTTGCAAAAGTATTATTACTTTCTTTGTATTCTGATTGAAACAAACTACGTGACCAGATTTATGATGCAATTTAATTTGTTGCAGCCTCCAGAGAACGAACTGCAGAAGAATTCAGATCGCGTGCTTTCTGAGCACGAATTACGAGTCCAGCGGTCGTTGCAGAAACTCAATGTGCCGGAATGGTGAGTGTTAAATTTAAACATCATATCTTCTGACATATAGGCCAGACCACTATAGGTTATCGAAAGGCCAATCAACATCTAGCCGAGCTATGTAGGGTAATGACAAATATAACCTGCACTTTGATGTTATACTAGATTAGTCTCTGCTTTCTAAGGACGTCTTATATTAACTTGAAGCATTAAATTAAAAATAAAATGTGTTCCGCGTGTTTGTTATATTGTATAAAATCTTTAGCCAACATTTGTTATTGCGTCTAAACAAGTAGCTAAACAATTTAATATTAATAACAAACTATATATATAATGAAGAAAATATACTAAAGCTTAACATTTTTCTAGATAGATATCTAATAACATGAGCTTTAAACCCATACTATAGGCACGTCTCGCTTCACCACCAATCATGTCAAGGTTTTAGGAAAGGCGTTCGATAAATTATAGCACGACTTTATCCGAACTACGTTTAAAACTTCTAACATTAGTTCGTGTTTTATATATCCTTAGTACTTTTTTAAAACTTTAGATTCGATTTAAAACCTTGAAAGGATTTAAAAATCGGTGAGCACGTAATGCTCATTAGTTATGTTGCAAGATTCCTATTTAGGTCCAAATTTTTTACAAAAGACAAAAACTGTAAAGTTTCCCTAACTTTTTTGTATTTTTCTTCTACGTTGTCTTCAATTGTTTTTGTTTACAACGATTATGTTTATCTGGTGACTTTTTGCTTTCATCCTTTTGAATTTCAAATAATCGAGAAACTTATAGAGCAGTTATGTTAAGTTTAAATTACGATTCGGACAACTACGTTTAATGTCCCAAGTCATAAACCTGTAATAAACGTATAAAGGTGTTCTTACACGGCAACAATAATGGCCAGGTTTCATGCTTAATCCTCATAACTGTCTCCGAGGCTCACGATAATGAGTCTCTGGTCGGTCTTTATTGTAATTAACGATGTCCTAATTGCATCTCGTCTAGCTGAACTACACGTGACCTAAGCTAACCTTTTATGTGGAAGCTTGTTTGTGGTAATAGCTACTTGAAGTGCTTATTTATCTTCGCCATGTTGTACTAGTATATTATGGAAAAAAAAGCTATAAACACTGACTCTATAAAGCTGCTTCGGTACTGCTGCTATAATATCTTGAACTTTTCAAAATGGCTTTTCTACAGCAACGTTCGAAGAATATACTTTGTAGTGGCGGGTTTAAGAGCTTCGGGCAACTGCTTCTTTTTCTTTTTTACACAGGAAAATTAGGTAAGACTCGAAAAAAACGAGCGTCTTGTCTCGGGAACGCGCGACGCGACGCGCCGTCTTGGGTGATTGCCTGCCACTTACGTTGCTACTGAAAGAAGCAAATACTTTATATTAATAGTTAGCTACTTGTAGACCTTGTAATAGCCTGAAACAATCGCAATGTTTTAAAAATAATTCTAATCGTTTTAAAATCATTAAATAGAATGTTCTTTGACGTGACTGTAATGAAATTGTCAGCTATATTAAACAAAAAAACTGAAACTATTCAATTACAACTAATCTTAAGATTAAAATGGTCTTACAGTTATTGTAAATGCCGTTCAACCCTTAAGAGGTATGAGGAACAGGGTGCAAAGTTCACTCATCCTCTATAGAAAAGGGAGGATCCACCGACCAGACGGGTGTCGTGTCTGGCGGACAACTGCCCAACGGTTAAAGTCGGGATCTTGTATATATGGCGATCGCGCGGTAAACTCTAACTACGCGATGCAGGATTTGTGCGAGTGTGCGACCGACGTCAGGATTTTTGTGTGACGTCAGGTCTTTGACACGCAGTTCGCATGTGGCGATGTAGATGCCGCCACAACCCTTTGCTAGTTAGTCGTAAATGTGCCTACTCGTACCTTAACTGGTATCTTTCCGTTACCTTTATTTATGACTCAATAAAATTTTCTAATACATTTAGTTTTCTAGTACATTAACGTTAACTTCTGTAATCCGCCATTTACGCAGCTAAACAATCTCATCAACCAGCCGGTTTCTGTCAATTAGTTACGCGGTAGTTAACCCATTGACTTCGTTCCTTAATTCAAAGGTTTTAATTAGTCATTTGGAAACGTATTTTTTGTTTATTAGCTAATTAACTTTACAACTTATGTCTATGTTTACTTGTTCACGAAACTTGTTAATAATTTAACAATTTTTTTTTAAATGAAACTATCTTTAGGCGCGTTGGACATTTTTGAGATGGGAAAAAATAATTGAACTCGCGACACCGCTACCAACACCTCATTTTTGTAAACGCGATTGTGCTCTTTATTTATATAGTGTTACGGATCAATGTTCTATGAAGTATTTTTACTTTAAAGGTTCTGGAAGTATTTTTTTTTAAATCAGGTTTTCGCTTCTGTCGACACTCCCGGAGGGCCACAGTTTTTTTTTAAATGTTCTTTTAAAATGGAAAAGAATCCAATTTTGATCTCAGTTTACTTAATCTGTCAATTGCCAAAAATATTTCATTTGATTTCGTTTTTCCGTTATTCATACATTTAGGGCATTTTTCTAAAAGGAAATGACATTTCCTTTCTTTGACTTGATTAGGTACCTATCTTACACCAATATTCCTATAAGGAGGAAGATATACTCCATTTGAAATAAGATTAGGCATTTAAATAAACCTTTTTTACACTCTGTTCAACCGATTTTGACTTCTATACCGTAGGCATAAGGATGGCATTAAAAGCAAAAAAGTGGTTACCATACCAACTGTTTACTACAGCTGCCATTTGTCATGCCACCAATGCAATATAAGTCAAAATCGGTTGAACGGACTGTAAAAAAGGTTTATTTAATTGTCTGATCTTATTTCAAATGGAGTATAGATCAAAAGTATAGTTGTATCAGCCAGTACTTTAATCAGTCATAGTTCTATTCAAGCCCCGTGTCTTAAAACTATTCCTAGATAGACATGAATATCAATTTAAAACCGACAGTTTTGAAAATCGAAACTCAAATGTAACTAAATCAAGTTTCATGACTAGTCATTGTTCTAGAACGTTTTTTAAACTATGCTTTGTCATGAATCTTGATTCTGCTTTTAGTCTACATTATCAAAGCCAAAGGCAAACATAACGAGCAGTTTTCCTCATCAAAAAAACTTAAGGAAGTCGGATTCATCAAGAGCATCTTTGTAGAAAATGGACAACGTCCCCAGCCCGTGCATAAGGAAAGAGTCTAGTTACAGAACTAGTTATTCAATAGACAGGGTCAAATTAAATTACTTAGCAAAACTACGCAGATGTGATGAATATCGATATCTAAAAACATGTTAAAAAAACTTTTTACAAAAAAAAAGGAAGTCGGTTGTTTTTTTTTTGTAAAAAGTTTTTATTTTTCACTTTTTAGTTGTGGTACCTACCCCACACACATTCGAATATCACTACATATACTAAGTGGGAACAAATACGTATTATTGAAGCTTACTCAAAAACCATGCAAGCAAAGTTAATAAAATTATATTATATATATATAAATATATGGCACCACCTTGAGAGCATACCCTTTCAAACAAAAAAAGAATTTTCAAAATTGGTCCACAAATGACTGAGAAATCGGCGGACGTACATAAAATAAAAAACAAACGCGCTACGAACATATATAACCTCCTCTTTTTTGGAAGTCGGTCAAAAACTGATTTTCTCCTCATACTTCAAGTAACTACTTACACTACAAGCGGCCGTTGACCCCATCAAAATAACATCAAATTATTTTTGTTTTGTTTTATCGTGTTTAGATATCCATCTATCGTTTACGCATGACGCGTGCGTGACGTCTGCAGAATTTAGCTAGCTATTATAATTTGACTTTCGATACATTTGGATTTCGTCTTTCCAGGTACAGGAACGCACCCGCGCCCCGAGAGGGCTTCCTTCTCCGCAAGCGTCTGTCTGACGCATCCGCCTCGGCAGCTCGCTGGAGCGGCCTCAACTCGAAGACCACCTCACTTGGCAGCTTGGGTGGTAACCCACAACCGCCGCCGCCGCAGTTGTCCCCACACACCACCAGCTTCGGCAGGTGGTCTACTAGCCGGCTTAATTCTAACCAAGTAAGTCTATACTTCAGAAAAGATTATTAATTGAATCGTGAATTGTGACGTCAACTATTTCGTGAGGCAAGTTCATGTTTACGGTTTCAATCACGTAACTCACTGAAACGGAGGCTTCGCATGGAGAGTCAAACTACAGTGCGCGTCGCGATGTCGCTGCTCGATGAGCTCGTGAAGAAAAAGGTCTCCGTTCGGAACAATCCTGAAACAAAGACAGGAGTAAAACCTTCATCATTAATAAACATTTGTGTCAGTATTGCTTTCTTTGGTTAAAGTGTAATGTTAGTAAATGCATTGTCTCTGCAAGGTCATTCACCTCAAGCGTAATCTACCTAGATACTTCTAAGACTGCGTTTCTTCGAAGCGTTTGTCAGGCACCTTCATATGGCTTCTCCCATCGTCGTTTCCGTGGCAACAGTTCAATCACCGATTTATTATTGTTATGTAAACGAGACTATTGTACTAATACTTGATTGTGTTGTTAGAATTTAAATGGTGACCGGCCAATGGACCGTAAAATGACCAGTAGTTAAGGAAAATTTTGGAGGTAATGAAGCGTGGCAATACTTCCTAGCTGAGACAATCGGGGGGCACGGCAGTGCCCCCGCCAAGTCGAGCGCGAAGCAAACACTGCCGTACCATCCTTTACTGGAACCATTTCGCCACATTTTCAGGCCCCTATTTGAGAACCTCTGGATAAGATCAGAACGCAGAAATTTTCGTCATCCAGTAAGCTATAATCACATACTTCAAATCCAAAATATCAAGTCTGTAGGTCATTTAGTTCCGAAGTTAAGCGAAAGCAAAGTTTCGCATTTATGACACTCACTCACTCATGATCATCAGAATAGAACTAGTACTTCCCATAAACTCAGAGAGCTGAAATTTGGTACAGAGTTAGGGTTTAATGGCCACATAAAGGGAAAACTATAAAAACTAGGAAAATCGAAGATCTGGAGTACCTGGTGACCCTGATTAGAAAACACAAGAGCCCAACCAAACTATTACCGCCTTTACATAAAATATTCAACTTGGTGGGCCGCTTTATTTGATGTCAAAAATCGAAGGTCTGAAGTATCTGATGAAGAACCCTCAGCTGGTCTCAGCTGTATTAGAGATATGGTAATGCCCCCTTCTACTATTGGTACATAAAAAAATCGACTGTCATTGCAAAAATCCAGCGTAGTGGGACACAACTTCTAATCTAATTTAATCTAGCCTATAGCGTCTCACTGCTGGGCGAATGCCTCCCCTTCTGCTTTTAATACGCATATAAATAAAATTAAAGGAAAACTCTGGATAAGACTAGACTGGCTTTTATACTTACAAGTTTACAAGAAGAAATATTCGAACGATTAACTTTATTCTACTCGAACATTACACAAATTAAATAAACAAATTACACAAAAATATTAATTTCGCTCAAAAGGTCAAAATATAATGCATTGGACTAAGAGTGGCGGTGATACCCGCACACGTCGCTAGATAGCGTGACGGATTACTGATTATTACTTAATTATTAGATTTAAAAGAAGTTTTAATTTAATCATTTATTTAATTGTTAGTTATTTAGTACTCTTAGTTTTCTAGGTTTAATTTACTTAGGCAGTACTTCGAATCGCGTTCGTGTTTATAAGTACTTTTCTAGTATTCTAGGTTTAGTTTATTTAGTTAGATATTACTTTGTTTCGTTTAAAAATATCATTAATTTAGCTGTATTTCAGTACTACTCGTACGTAGGTAATACTTTTGGTAGAAAGTTCATTGATAATTCATTATATTGACACTTGTCTAATAATTAAGAAATTCGTTAATAATTTGATTCACGAATTATTGCCTATTAAGTCAAAATTTGAGATCATACCCCGGGCATGCGTGTACAGAGAACAATTCCAAATCTGTGTGGCGTATGCCCTAACAATTCACAAGAGCCAAGGTCTAAGTCTAAACAATGCCCTCATGGACATTGGCACCTCCATATTCTCTTGTGGCCAAGCCTACGTGGCGCTTTCACGAATAACCAATCTTCATGGGGTGCACCTCATAAATGTTGACTTCAAGAGTATAAAAGCTCAAGCTTCAGCGATCACCGAATATAACCGGCTTAGGCGTAAATACCGCGCCGATCTTTCAGAAATTAAACCGTCTAAACCATCTAAAAGAATAAATAATGAACGCGAATGGGCAATACGAAAAACTGTTGCTACTGTACAAGAATCAGAACCGGAAAAAAGAAAAGAACGATTTGTAATAATAAAAAAAGCAAAAGAAAAAACTACTCCTAAAAAGAAAGAAACTGTGTCAAATAAGAAAATCTAAAACAATAAATCAATATGCCCACGTTTCTACAAAAAGAAGTGAAATCCCACCAAAAACATTCTGTAAAAAACTAGCCAAGTCTCGATGGAGCTGCTTGTTTATCTCTAAAAAGTAATGAAATCTAGACAAAGTCGTGCCAAGTCTAAGGTTCCTTACTGCGATTTCTTTATTATAGTTAATGTTGTGTGACTTGGCCGTTGAAGGGGCGAGATTATTATCATGGGCGATTATTATGGGCAATAGCCCATACTGGTATTGGTAATTGGACGCTAGTGTCTCATTTTAGGCTGTTGTTGATTGTGCAACACATGCATTCAGCATTGACAATGGGTAGCGGTTCTGGCGACAGATTGGTGCAATGGTGTCATGGAGCACCTGGTTTTGTACCCTTGTGTACAAACATAGGTAGTTACAACAGATATAACATTACGTGTAAACAAAACTGACTTGTACCCACTAACGTATAAACAATGTTCAACGGCCAAGTCACACAACATTAACTATAATAAAGAAATCGCAGTAAGGAACCTTAGACTTGGCACGACTTTGTCTAGATTTCATTACTTTTTAGAGATAAACAAGCAGCTCCATCGAGACTTGGCTAGTTTTTTACAGAATGTTTTTGGTGGGATGTAATTTATTGGATGGATAATGAACGAGATAGTTTGTATTCCCTTTTGTTGAACAAATTAACGACAGAGCTGAAGTGATCAATGATATTGCATTGGATAAAGATTACTTGATGGACACAGTGCACTTTTAGTACTGGAACTCTAAATGCACTACATTTGATTAGAAACTCTAATTTGATTGGCATATCGTCTAGTGTATATAGTACATTATCTGCTTATAAACGAAGCTGTCCATCAATGTTATCATAATCCAGTGATTTCAGTAATTGACGAAGTATCAACATATCCATTATAGTAGGGTGAATGAGTGCTCATCCAATTGATGTTATGCTTTAGTCCATTAGTTTATCGGAATGGAAAATTGGTTACAATCTTTGTATTAGAAGAGAATTTCCTTATTCTAACAAGGAGGCTTTTAGATACTTACACAATATTTAGTCACCCAATAATATTCTCACTGCTGGGAGTCAGGCCTCCTCTCTGCGAGAGAGAGGACAAAAAAACGTAAAAAAGCCCAACCCTTACCCTCTTCCTCTCTCCTATTTTTGCTGTGCCCGACAGGATGCACAATGATCATGTCTTTGTAAAACCTACCACTTAAGTTCACATTGTGAAATGCAATAAATATATTGAATAATATAACTCCATGTTTCTTTGCACAGACGTCACCGTGCTCTTCAACACGAAGCAGCATCAGGGGTACCAGTCCTCTATGCTCGCCGTCAGCAAGATCTTCGTTCAGCGCGCGGCAACCCTACCTCGGCTGGAGGAGTCAGGAGCGACTCAACAGTACTCCGCGAACGCCACATGAGAGGTAAGAAGAAACATAAGAAGATCGAAAAGATTAAAACAAATACTTGCAACTACTCTAGACCAAGAAACAAGTACAATCTACTCGACAGAAACAACTGCTTTTGAAAACGTCAAAGTTGTCGTGTGTTCAACAACACATGAATGGATCAGCGTCAATATTTTGAATGGAACAAATCAACTATCGACAAAACTTGATGAATATTTTTACGAAAGTTTTGGCTTCGTTTTGGTTTTATCCGTAATGTTGGTGGATCCATAATGCTTGTTCTTTAGCCAACTTTAAATCTAAAATTAACATCCTTATTTGCTTAATTTTCCAGGCTAGCATCGTCCCTACTCCAGTCGACACCCAAATCAGAGGCGTCTGAGGCATCAAAAGCATCAGAAGAGATTCAGACCTCGATCAAGGAGGTGACGTCAGCGATAGTACACTACGTGTCAGGATTAGAGCCAGCTAACGGCGATATCGACCGGCAACCCTCGCCGAGATCCAGTCAGAAGTTATACTGGCTAGAAAGCTCTTTTGTTGGTAAGTTTCATTATATAATTGCGATAGGAAACTTGCCTTTCGTGAGCAGTTTAATTTTATTAGAGAAAATGTAGTCTTCATTTTTAAAGTGAAACATTATGGCAACCTTCAGTTTTATAATAATATAATAGTTTTAGATCGTTCGATCAAGCATTCTTGACATTTAGCTTTTCAGTCACGATCACGATCTATCTAATCTACTCTAGTTTTAGGATTCGTGCGTGATTCGATCATTTATACTGTCGGGATCGGAAAACACACTATTGCCACTAATTAATGGGTCCTTCCTAGCATATGAGTAGGCAAAAACCTCCACCGTAAGTTCACCTACAGTTTCCCTCTGTAACGCTCCAGGCACGAAGCCGCTGGAGTCCCCGCAGACGCCGCTGGTGGTGTCGGAGGCGCTGCCGCCGCTGCCGCCGCACCCGCGGCCGCCGTCCTCGCTGCGCCTCGACCACCGCGCCGCGCCCGGTGAGCCCGCGTGACCACTCCACTCCACCAAATACACTGCAGGTTTCACACCCAACTAACGACACATTCCCGTGTACGAGCAGCATTGCACATGCTCGCAACGAAACAGTTCGACACGACGAACGCAACGCGTGGTTTTGGCATTGCGCCTTTTTGAACTTCAAAGTTCTCTCGATACAGAATTTGATAGTTGCGAAAAATCATGAAAATTGCATTTATGTTTTAAGAGTCTGAACCTGCAGTGTCCACTTTGTTAATTTTTATGTTACGTTAATACTCTGTGCGTTAATTTTTGTGCTGTTCTGTGTATTTAGTTATTTGTGAAATGAACTCGTTCAGTTCTTAGGAGCCGAAAGATTTCATTTTGTGAAAACCTATGTGTAATAGAGCTTTATAGACTGTGTGTAAGACTCAGGACCATTATTATATTATATTATTAATTATTATTTGTGTCAATTTATGCACTATTCTTGAACTCCCGATATCAATTATTGTGTCAAGTGTTTTTAATTTTTCGCATTGTGGAAGAAGCACTGGCTTGTAGACGCTTACTTTTAATTTATGTGTTTGTGACACGCAGCTTTATATTTATTTCAACATGGCGGTGAGTCGATCTATGATTTTCAAAGTAAAGTTGCAGCTTACCAATATTATTATGTATGGTATAAGTATGACAATAGCCGCCTAGTTAATTATTATACCGGGAACATAAAAATTATAAAAGGTACATTATTTTATTGCAGTGTTTACTATTGATGCATTTCTGTTAAGCAGTTTCACTCTTATTAATTTTATAATCATTGTTACGGAAATATATTCTGGTACCTAAATCAAATATATATGATTATAATGAAATAGTCATAGTTAAGATTTTATTTTTGTTTTAGGTATTGCCATAATTATAATTTCAATAGTAATCTGACACGAACCAGTAATATCTTTTAGTAATAATTTCGTCCGATGTACAGATTAAATTATTTTTGTTTGTGTGTTTATTTTAATGCAAATCTCTAGTAATTAGTTTAATGGCTAGTTAATATAAATAGTTTTGTAAATAAAATATTATGTTGCTATGTTTTATTTTAGGTGCTAAATCAATTTTTACCTGCTTTCAAACCTATATTTTTCAGTTCTAAATTCGTAAACCCAGGCTTTAATAAATGTCACAAAATATTTGAATAACGTAAAACAATTATGTTGTTCACATAATATTTTATAAATATTTTTTTAAATATTGCCAACAGTTATCAGAACCATAATGTGATGTGGTGGTGAGAAGTGACGGTATAAGTCTGAAATCTAGAAAATTTCAAGTTCCTTCTACTTAAATCACCTCGTAATTTATGTTGGGGCCAAGCTCCTAAGTAAATTATACAGGTTCTGATTAGGTTAGAAAAAATACAAAATAAATTTTGCGTTCAAAATTCACACCGCCGAACTACGAAAGCGTCACGAACTATAGACGACATATAAATATGTTAAAAAATAAAAGAAAAAATGTCTATGTCATGTCTTTGACAGTTTGTAATAGCCGCCTATATTTTCTAACATTGACATGGCGCCAAAATCAGTACACTTTTAACTTTACTGCAGCTCTCTAAAACTAATAAATTCCAAATAAAAAGTACCTAAAAGAAAATGTAATATCAATACGTAGTTATAGGGTATAATATTTGTATGTTAGAATCAGGGACTTGAAACGTTACTCAAAATAACGTTACGTGAAGTTCCGGTAACGATAATTTGTACCGTTCCACCAGGATCGTAACAAAATTAATTCATTGACTATAACGATACTAACAAACGGAACGAAATCTTAAACTGTTTAAAAACATTATTAAAAATATATCGTTATTAATATATCGGTATAACGAAATAATAACGTTATTCATTTCGATACGCAAAATTGCCAAAAAAAATTGTGAACATGACACTATCACATGAAAATAAAAGTAGGTAGGTAACAATAACCATTCATTCACAACACTGTCTGTAAAAAATGAGCACTTTCGTACGAACTTATGTTTGAATACGGCGGTGGCTTACCACCAGCCGGCCGCTGGCCGCTGTAACGGGGGTGGCCGGTGGTGGTGGTGGTGCTGGGCGACGACAGAGCGGTGGTCAGCGGGAAAAGTTCTTAAGAATAACGTTATACAAATGAATCTGTAACGTTATTACAAGTGGATATAAGCATAATGTTACTGATACCTATAACGTTACTTAAAATTTTGTTCTACCAAAATGATATTCTATAACGTTTTTTTTTGTAACGTTATTAATATTTTTAGGTTTTAGTATCGTTACAAAATTTGGAGCGTTATTAGATAACATTTTGTGTATCGGAACGAAATTAATTTCGTTTTCAAGTCCCTGGTTAGAATCTCGGTACCTTGTTCATGTTTATAACGAAGACTACAGAATATTGTCTTCATTATCATTTCAATATTGTACTTTTAGTTACGTTTTAATCATAATGATTATTGAATATATTCATTTTTATTTTATATGTTTTGTTTTATTTTTTATTTCTGTGTATGTGAGTTAAGTTTATGTTATTGCTTTAAGAGAAAGTCAAGCGACAACTATTGGCATTTTTCACAGCTTTGTTTCGTATCTAACTACTATAACAGCACTTTTTAAATGTTTTATTTTGCTTTATGCAATTCGGACACTAGACAAAATTAAAGATGGCTCCTTTTAATGTGTCTCCAAATGACACGTCAAATCATAAGAATCGCTTGTTTCTCTGATTATCCCTATTTTAGGATTTTCAACAGTGTGATCATGACATAGGATGAGGTAAGTTCAACATACAATTCAATGGCACCTACCTATTGTCTATAGGTCTTTCAAACTATAATATTAAACATACAACCACGCTATACGTCTTCACAAAGCACATGTCCTTTGTCCATTCTAATAAATCATTGATACCGACTTCCAGACTGGCAAGATTCCCAACGTTCCCTGAACTTAGGTATCACGCGGCCGTCTCCAGGCTCCACTACTCTTGAAGACGTGCTGGACTCACTCTTGGGGTTGCCATCGCAGCCAGCCAGGATACCCACGCCTCAGCCCAGTCCTAGGAAGGGTTCAAGTCCCTATTATTTAATGGGCGGCAAGGTACATAAGTTTTTTTACTTATGACATTTTACACAATATTTAATTGATACGATTTGTATCCAAGTGCAGGTCTATTAATTATCATAGCTAAATGCAAGTTGCAATATATTCAAGGCGAATTATTTGATGATTATTTGGCCCATTAACAAATTGTAAATTTTGTTTAATTGTCATTCCTACCATCTGTTGATTTGGACAAAATTGAATCCAACAGAATTGTAATAAGTATCATCCATAAGTTCTTGCCTGCACAAAAAAGTACTTCAGCATTCGGTCATTTAGGAATTCAGGCCATACTGGTATAACATCCCAAATTGGTCCTACCAGTCCTCAATAACCCTCCTCAGAGTCCCCGGTACGAACAACTGGCCAGTAGCGGGCACAGCAGCGCCTCCCCGGCGTCGCGCTTCCTCGGCACGCCCAGCGAGACCCACAGCTCAGTCACGGACAGTCCCGAACACGACCGACCAGGTAGGAACGATATGTAAGTCTGAGCCGTTCCAATTTTACTATTACATTACCACACCTCCTCAAAAGACTAGGTCCAGATCTGTCTTACACTAAGCACCAGTAATCAATTGTTTTTGCTTATTATTCATCTGCTACGCTGTCTGACGGACTTATCAGGTATCCTGTCTAGTGTCTAGGCGTATTGTGTAAATGGTTCTCTTTTGATATTACCTTGTCGTTTACCGACTAGGCAGCATGAAAGTGTCCTCTGCGGCATGGTTGTATTTTGATTTTCCGGTGTTCTTATAAAAGTTGGTTCTGAGTCTTACTGAATTTCTTGGTGTTAATCCATTAGATTAAGGTTCATTCACTAAAACCAATTTCAAACTAAATTAATCGATGTTCTGTACTATTTCAGGCAAGGATACAGTTGATAATCTTGGCGCCATGCAAGAGTCGAGACGGCCGCGTTCGGCGCAGGGCGAGCACTCCCGCCGGAGAAGTGAGCCCTTTGCCCAAACAAGTGTGTCCCTCGACCGTCGCACAAGCCTCGATGCCGCAGCCCTTCGCCCTTCCGATGCTCACTTAACTCACCATGATTCCCGAGCTTCCCTAGCTTCTCTACAGACTGAAAACAGCACAGACGAGGCCTTCGTCAGGTGCAAATATCCAAAATGTCCCTCCCGAGCCCCATTACCAGATGCCAAACGACACTACAAGACTTGCCACAATTGCACCACAATGTATTGCTCAAAGGAATGCCGCAGGGCACACTGGGAGAAACACAGAAAAGTTTGCTTGCATACCCGAGCGAGCACCCTGTGCAGACAGATCATATCAGCAGCCAAGGAAGACGCCGATGCCTTGCATCAAATTAGCACCATAGCTCACAGAGGCTACCTGGCCCTCGGAAGAGGCGTTGTTAAAGTATTCTTTACAAGTCCCGAATCGGCCGAAAAGTTTACCACGCACGGTTTTCAATATTTAAGTGAGCCGGAGTTTATGAAGTGGACTTCTCTTCAGCCGAATGAAATGGGTGTAGAATTATACACTGAAGTGGTTAAACTTTGTAAAGCTTACAATCCTGAGACGAGAGTAATTTTATACGTGGCTGTGTGTATTATCAGTGAAGTGCCGACAAAAGGTGCCGTCAAATGGGAAAGACAGATGGTGTCGAGATGCGCAAAACTACGTCTCAGTAAAACGGTAACCGCTGTAATTCACGAACAGAATAGAAGACGGTATAGAAGAGATAGTAAGTCTACACCAGAGGATAGAGAAACTCTTATTCTGACTTCGAAATTAAGCAACGCGGGTGAGAAGAATGCAGCTACAGCGCACAAGTTTAGACAAATATGTTTCCAAAACATATCAAAAGAGCTGGAGAGTAGAGGAGTAAATTTAAAAAAGCATTTCCCCGAAGTATACTCGAGATTAGGAGCGTACGTGGATGGTACGAGCGATAGGTTCATTCCGATGACCATTTACCCGAAAGATGTGACGAGTGGGAGGTCATTCATGTGCGTGATCATGCCGGACAGTGAAGTGGAGAGCGGTACGCCTGTGGACGGCAAAGCAACGACTGTTGACGTAGGTGTTGACCGGTCCCGACACCAGCTGTCTACTCCCATGTGAGAGTATTATATAAAACGTAGTTCGTTAGAAAATGCCGCTAAAGATGGCAGTTAACACCTACCGATAATGGTAGTAATGAAAAAGACATTATGGTTATTGGTGATGGTGTATTTCCCAATACCAATTCTTTATATTATTTAAATTTTAATCTCCGAATATGAATCTCGTGTGTGAAATGAAAGTATAATGTTAACGTGCCCTTAAAATTGTATTGTGATTATTTTAGATACCTACCTATTACTAATGCTACCTATAATATGCTATAAGCGTCTTGAAACCGCGAAATATCTTTGAATATATTTAAATTGTAAAATATATAAGATCTATGTTGAGGAATTTTTCCATGCCCAATCTCACAATATTTAGGACGCGTGCAAAATTAACATCTTAAGATATGATACAAGTTTTTTCTAACTTTGTACAAAAAATAAGAATTAATATTTATATTACCAGAATAAACTGAAAATTTAATGAGAGGTTGACATCAATCTTAGATCTATATTTCTATTAAAATATTTAAAAGGCTCATAGTGTTTTAATAGATTTTTTGAACAAAGTTACCAAAAACTGACGAAATAATATAGCGTGCCCTAGTAGTGCTTATAACTAATATTGTATATTTACCTCTTGTTACTTTCTCCGTTACTATGAATGTGCACTTACGTTAGATAAATATTAATTTAAGAGAAATATAAGACGTTGTGACGTGTGTTATAAAAGTACATTTTTTATTCTAAGGATTTAGAACTTGTTTCTGCAATTTGACAATAGTTTAAATTAAAAATGATATTTATTGCAAAGCCTGTAATGGCACAGAGGGATGTATTTAAGATTTTTTTAAAGAGTTGGAGTATGCTTTATTATTCAGAAAAAAAAGATTTTTATACAAAATGTAAGCTTTTAATGCATGCGAGCGATTAGTGAGAATTAATACAAAAAAAAAACATTTCTAGTGTTTTGTCTTTAGATAGATGATTCAATTAAGATTTTTTTAATGGAAATTTACACATTTAGGTATTTGTAGTAAATGTTTTTGTGGATGAGTCAGGTTGTGTTTCTAACAAAATGGCTCATAAATAATGTGGCGTAGTGAGTACGGAGCCAGCCAGGAAGAAAAAATACAGTCGTAACACTAACAACATGGCATATCTACCTATGGCATGATGGAAAAATTATCAGTATTCTATTCATCAGTCCCTTTACATATATCTTCAAGTGGCAAGTACCTACTCAGAACCATATTTTGATGCTGGTTGAGCATACACACGAAAATGAAGGCAATGACTCCGTGCTACGCCACATACATTTTAGAATTTTACTCATCGGCTGGAGCGGGAACGGACAGTATGGATATACAAGTGTCAAATATTCCTATACCTTTACATTCCATGCAACCATTTGAAAAGGCACAAAATATTAAATAGTTTTGTAATCAAAGTGAGGTGCCAACATAAAAAGAGAGGTCATGCTTGAAAGATAAAAAATAACTTAAGCACAGATTCTTCCAGGAAATACTATTAAATGTACCTATCTTAACAAAAGAAGCGTGTTTTGTACGAAAGATTTAATTTAAACAAAGAAAAGAACGCGGGTAATTGCATTATCTAATTGGTAAACCAAATGGTTAAGGTTGCCTGCCGGGGTTTGGCAACATACAGGCAACTGAAGGAACACGGGTGGGTTTTAGTCACTAATAGTCTGACACGCCGTTCCGCTCCTTCCAGAGCGGGAGAAGTTATTAGATAATTTCCCACCTAAAAAAAAAAAAAATGATTAAGTTTGGCTATTTTTGGCATCCAGTAAGTTCAAAATTAGTCATGAGTTGACTGAGAAAAGTTGTGTACCTATCCACCATAAGTATCCACGACCTTACCTAACAGTTTACTTGAATAGGTATCATGAGTAGTTATGGATATAACTGGACATTATTGGATGGGTAGGTACCTACATGAATAATTTACAACGCGAAGAAAGACTACCGGCAGTCTCGCAACACTCGACAATCACGCTTGATAAGTTAAACTTTCGTACAAACACCTTGACTTTCCCTCAGCTGCGGCTGCGGCGCAAGCAACAATTCTTCCAAAAAAGGCATTCTTTAAGGTGACTAAGCTGTAATGTGTAATTATTTATATCGTTGTTATATAACTTAAAAGACAAGATAAATATGTTTATTGTTTAGGGCTCTGATTTTGTACTCATTGTAACGGTTTGTCAGATCGAAGAATGTTTGTAAAATACTGGATGTGGTACCTACCTATTTAACTCTCAATACGTTGGTGGCAAGGGGTTGTAAAGTTCTTTGAGCGCAAAATAGAAGCACCCCATATTAATAGAAACCTTTAAAATGTTGCGTTGTCTGCATCTAAACCTAAACTGTCGATATGTAAATGCCTCATCCTTTTATATTTAGTTCTACGCATTTCTCGCAGTTGACAAAAATCGATGTATTTAATAAATGTTCAAACAAAATACATTAAGTCCTTCTAAACTCGGGCATTATAAATATTATTTTTTTTAAGTTATAATCATCATTGCCTAAGCCAATGTGTTGGAAAAAAAACATATTTTAAATACTTACAAAAAAAATTGGCCCATGATGATGCGAGTAAAAATTAATGTTTTGACCTGTGTATGTAAATTAACGCTCATTAACGTTTTTCTATATAATTCTATAATAAAATATAATTTAGACATTTTTAAAACTAATCTAATACTACCTACTTGTAAACGCCTATAAAGATTTTCATACATTATTATATTCATAATGTTGCCATATCAATTGTTTTTCATAGTCTGGAATCCAGATTTTTTATCTAGTTGTCCCTTATGTATTTCAAATAAACGGCCCAGCTACTAATATTATGTTTCATTTTCTTGCCTTACCTATCTAAACGACTGAAAGTGAACTAACTGGGTGCGGCCACTGTCAGAATCAAGAGCCCGATCAAAGAGTAAAGTAATATAATGAGCCCGATGGCACGCTGCGTCAGCACCTGTGTTTTGTTTATAGTTATGCGAACTAGCGTTGTTAGATAAAATAGAAAATGTTTTAATATGTTGTTGTTGTTGTTGTTTTGTTTAATAAGACTGCCAAACAATGAATAAGACCAACAATTTTTAAGTGTAACGTGTTATCGAGAATATCAGTCCTTATAAAGATATAATATTTTTTATCTGATAAATTTCCGAACGAAATCAAGTTTTTGACCTTTGACCGAGTGACATTATTATGACATTTGATCAATTGAATTCGTGCGAAATACGGACACAGACGGGTATTAGGCCGTGGTATAATTTAAGCGCATTCTAGTGAATTATTTTGAAATTGTAGTGTTTTGTTAAGCATGGTGCCGTCGATAAGCATGGTGCCGTCAACTGTGGTTTACGTTGCGGCGGTGCCAATCTCAGTAATCGTTGCCTTGGGTTTGCTTCGTAAGTGGAAGTCTAGGAAATGGGCAACCTGTGTGAGCAATACGTGTTTGAGAGGGAAAACCTTCCTCATCACCGGAGCAAACTGTGGCATTGGGTATGAAACTGCCAAGACTATAGTTAGGAGGAAGGGACGGGTGATATTCGCCTGCAGGGACATTGGGAAGGCCAAGGAGGCCATCGCTCATATTCGCAAGGAACAGCCCAATGGGGGTGAAATGGTGAGTTAAAAAAACTAAGTACCTTCTCAATTTTGTTTCATATTTTCATTGTAAAAAACATTCTATTAATATTATCTGACATCATTCTAAAATAAGGGTAACTATTTTCTGCCTTGACATTAATGCGCGTGTGTTAAACACTTTCTTCCATATAAAAATATAACAATGTCAGTATTGGTCATGAGTTCATGACATTTGGCAACTAGACTCCTAGTACAGGAGCACCTGTTTTTTACCTCAATAAAATTGTCTTGTATATTCCTAACACTGATGATTTTGGCTTGAAGAATAAAAGTTATTTATGACGTGACTACAAAGTATAAATAATATAGCTTTTTTTTATTTAGACAAAGATTATGTCATACTTTTTATGGAAAATCATTTTTAATAAGAGATTTTTAGGATCTAAAAAAATAAAATCGTAATATTGTGATTAGTTACAATTCTTAAATATTGCTTTGAAACACAATGTTAAATAAAATACAATAAAGTGACATGAATTTATATCAACGGTATTTTAATGTAGAGATAAAATGTATTTATTGTTGGCAAATCAACAGGTTATCAACATTTTGTTATGTAAATACCTACCTACAACGTGTTATCTTGTCTATCTGACCTGTATATATAAGAATAAATTGGCGTGCATTAGTCTCGCAAAAACTCGAAAATGGCTTGACCGATTTGAACATATATTTTTTGGTTTGTTTGCCTTATTACTAGGGTGGTTTAGGAAAAAGAAGTTAGGAAAAACCCAAAGGAACAGCTGAAATATCGAAAATATTCACACATGGTACGAAGTTCACCGGGTCATCTTGTGAACAATAATTAGTAAGAGGAAATTGTAACAGTCACAATTTTTAATGAGATATGGTTTATTTGTATCATATTAGTATGCTAGAGAGCCAGTTTTTATCTCAGTTTGAATTTAGTTTAGATTATGCAAACAACGTGCTTTGACGTGGAGTTGCGGATACCAGCCTATATTACCTATCTAGCTTAGATAAATAATACTTGATTCTATCAAACATTTGTAAAATTAATCTAGGGTTTATTTATGAAAGCATTCATATTATAAACAAAATACATAAGAAACAAATACACAAATATTATACTTCAAAAGAAATACCCTATAACAAAAGAAAATCTAATACCAAAGAACATTGACTCCAAATTGTAATGCTATAATTTCATAGCCAAAAAAAAAGCCACACACGTAACGATTTACTTCCCAAATTTAGGCTTTCCGAAATAAATTGTGTGTGGCTACCATAAGAAAACAATATGGTGGCTCGTCCGTCACATTAATAATACTAGGCAGGAGTTAGGCAAGACAACTCTACCTCTTATGATAACATAACATTACACCTGTAATCCTCAAAGGCTTAGGCAGAGATGTAGTGTACCTACAGTATACACACATTTTCCCAGTTAAGTTTAAGTCCCATCTAACAAAGCGCAAGCCATCAATCGGCCACAAATCCAGACTCCGGTCCGGGAAAAACCCAATAAACAAACCGGGAAACAAACTCAGAACCTCATGCTCAGTAGTAGCGCTTGTGACCATTAGACCAACAAGGTAGTTAAGTTATTTTTTTTATAAATGTAATATCAAATATTGTCTAATTTCAGATCCCCATGCAGCTCGACCTAGCGTCATTCGAATCAATAGAAAACTTTGTAGAAGTGGTAAAGGCAGGTTTCAACAAGATCGATGTACTTATCAACAATGCAGGCGTTGTTGTACCATTGAACAAAGACCTTAAAACAAAGGAAGGATTTGAAATTCACTTCGGTGTTAACCATTTGGGTCACTTCCACCTCACAAACTTACTGTTGGATCTATTGAAGAGGGCTACACCAAGCAGGTATGTTGAAAACTTATTAACATGTGTTTGGCAGCTCATTAACGCCTTTGCCTTGCATTTTACCTTAGTTTGGTCGAAAAATTCTATTACATTATAGTGAGATTTGTTTCATCACTCTGTAGGTAAAGTTAAATAGGTTTATGTTATGTAGATTACCAATTAAAAATCGTATCTAAATTATTTTGCCTTTGAAATTAATGTAACAATAACATACTTATCTTCTTAATATATGAATTCCTTACTAATCTTTTAATACTTAATAATCATGATGACTACTTATTTGAAATAATGAAGATAAAATTATGTAATTAGATTACAATCAAATAAATTGTCAGAACTATTTGTTAAGAACGCGGCGACGCATGAATTGTCCATACAAACGTAATACCTAAATCATTTGCAATTTGGGCATATTTCCACCATATTATGTTGTTATTCGGATTTAGACAGTGTTTATCCAGGCTCCTATATCTTTTTTTTCCAAAAAACGTTTCTAAAATGAAGTTTAATCGAATTTAATTTCGCACATTTTTACAGCGTAAATGACATGTCTTTATATTGTTTTTTCTGTATTTAAACAACAATATTTATAATATTGTTTCTGCAGAAGCATAGCTTTATATTATCAAGATACAAATTATCGAAAAAAAATGGAAAAATATTGAGTTTTCATTCATCATTTTTGGTATTACGGAATACATCCAAATTTATCAGAAATTTTAGAAAGCTAGTAGTGCTGTCGCGTCAAGCAATAATATTGTCAATGTGTGCGTGGTAGTATTGCTCACTGTAGGTGTATATCGACCGACAGGCACTCACACTAGGCGCAACGTGCTTTGAATTGAATTTTACAAACATCTCGATTTGTAGTTGTGAGTCGTGTTCGCAGGCCTCTTAATAACAATACATCAATCTTTCTTATAATTGAGAATGTGATTGTTGACACAGATTAACTTATTGTACCAACAAATGTTTTTGTTAGCTATCACAAATCTTTATCACTGAACTCTGTACCTACTTATTATAAGGTAAACACCACAACAACCTTCTTAAAAATCCTTCGGATTGTGAAAGAAAGTTTAATGAAATCACGAAAAAAAAATCAGCTGTTCCCTACATTTTGACGAGTTATGCGAACATGAATTTAGGGAACAGCAGATTTTTTTTTTCACGGTTTCCGGTTTGGTCCCATAGTAAAAGTTATTCATAATGATGAGTAAAGTCACGTGTTTAAGTTTGCGCACTGGTTAAAAAAAATCCCTGAATGAGGTCGGCGTTTTCTATCTGACTACTCTGAGAAGAAAGGCCGAAAAAAAACTCAGAGGTCAGTCTCTTTTAGGGCCGGACTCCACCAAAGTGGAGAGGAGATGTGTTTTAAACAACCAATAGAATTTCGTTATTCACACATCTCGTGTTTACTAAGCTTCAGTGTATACCACTGAGCGTGTATCATATTTGTATGGTGCGAAGAGCTGCGATCGATGTGAGCTTTGCCTTGCCGAGATTGAGCTGGGCGACGCGGCAGTACAAAGCAAAGATGTGAGCTGTGCCTCGCAAGCAGGCGAAGTCGCGCAACGGAGCCGGGGAGATGTGAGCGGTCAACATCCAACGCTCGCCGTACGCAGCTCAGTTCCACTCTAGCCAGCACACATCTCCGCTCCAGTCTAACCAGTACACATCTCCGCACAGCTTCGGTGGATACACCCTAGCTGAAAATCATCTCTTCTCGTCTCCGCTTCGGACGTCTCTGCACATATCCGCTTTGGTTGGAGTCCGGGCCTTAAAGTCCAAACATAATCTTGTTCAGATAATGTGACCTATATTGCACCGATAAGCATTTAGCATCAATCATTAGACTTAGAGCTTACCCAACAGAAGCCCACAAACTATCCCGAAAACGCTGTTAAATAATAAATAAATAAACATAGGTAGGTACTCATTCTCTTTACTGCTATAACTGGGCCAGGTGGCCTCCCAAGTATAAACAACAGCCACAACAGATACAGATGTTTTACATCTTTTGACGCCTCCGTATAACTAGTCTGTGCACAGAGAATATATAAATAGCATGTATTACGGTATTACGTAACCTTTGGTCAAGTCAATGAACCGAAACATCGAAAAAAAATCGATACTTTTATCTTCTCGGCCGCGCGGGGATGGAAAACATAACTGTAGATGATTATAGGCATAAACATATCAACTGAACAATAAACTAACTAATACCTTTAAACTAGCAATTCTTGTATGTATAGTATAATCTGAATCTCGGAAACGGCTCCAACGATTTTCATGAAATTTAGTATGCAGGGGATTTCGGGGGGCGCGGGCTTGCGAACGGTGAGCAATGGGTTGCTCGCCGTCCGATAAGGACCAGGCCCGGGTCGACGACGCGTTGTGTTTCACGCGCGCCTCAAAGAGATGTCAGCAGAACTGACGGGGTCCGCTAGGGCCGATGCCTGCCGGGGTTGCGAAGAAATCCGAAAGGGAGATCGTGGCCCCCGGCAACATGGTAACTGAAGGAACACTGGTGGGTTTTAGTCAGTAAGAGTCTGACACGCCCTCGGAGCTCCGCCCAGAGCGGGAGAAGTTATTTGATAATAACCCTTTTTAATATAAAAACAGAAAAAAAAAGTGGTTAGGGTTGGCTATTTTTGGCATCCAGTAAGTTCAAAATTAGTCATGAGTTGACTGAGAAAAGTTGTGTACCTATCCACCATAAGTATCCACCACCTTACCTAACAGTTTACTTGAATAGGTATCATGAGATTTGATAATTTCCCACCAAAAAAAAAGGGCGTTTCGGGGGCGATACATCGATCTAGCTAGGTTTCATTTATAGAAAACGTCGTTCAAAAAAAAAAACATCGTCCATCATCAGGTCATTCAGATATTTATGAATAAATATCATGTGTTCGTACCTTCCTTGCTTATAAGATAAAGTTGAAAGTTAGGACCTTCAACCTGACTATAGGTGTAGGTACTTCTAGTATAGGTACTAGAAGTAAATATATAGTAGTCAGGTACTAAATATACAATCGATTTTGCTCATGATGTGTGGTAGCACCCCTTAAGTTAGGTAAATGAAAATAATTTTAAAAAATTACGGGTGATTGAAATAATCTTTATTTCTGGAAATAATTTGATGATGGCTAAAAGATTAACCTCCATGTTTAACCATACCTTTTACATTTAAACGCCTCATAACTTTTAACAACGTTTGTTTATATTTCGCTGCCTTACACAGTAATAATCTAGGTACTTAAAGTTCTTTATGATAATCTACCTCCATATAGCAACGCAAATGTGCATACAAACGTTTTATTTACAACATCAAACAGAATAACAATATCCTATTCCATATTCATTACAGAATAGTAGTTCTGTCATCAACACTACACGAGCGTGGGAATATCGACTTTGAGGACTTGAACTTAAAGCAGCAAGTTGAACTGGCGAAGAAAAAGGGTGGAAGTCCCCGTCATAACCCGGGGTACTGCAACTCGAAGCTGATGAATGCATACTTCGCGAAAGCTCTGGCTGCCAATTTGAGGAACTCTGGCATAGATGTCAACATGGTCTGCCCTGGATTCTGTGCTACTAGTCTGTTTAGGTAAGTTTTCAAATTCATAAGTACAGTCAAAACCGTTTATAACGATATACCGGTTATTACGACGAAATTTTGACGTCCCAGCATTTCTGTTTACTTAGCGGTCCCTTCGAAGTCGTTATGAATGGGTTTGACTGTATTTTTAATTGTGGAACTTAGGAAGGTAAACGGAAATACAGTTGTTATTAATCTCTCAAATTGGCTTAGTAAATTATTGTAAAAAGAGAATGAGTAAAGCTGTCCCGCCGTAATTCAGTTTACAACTAGTACGGGGGTCAGGGGGAATCGGTTTCGTGACAACCTGAGTTTAATATTCTGCACAGAGTTACTAATTGGATATCTAATATTTTAGATTCATAGAAAATAAGTACAGACAAACTATGTTCTTAATGTCCCTCGGCAAACCTCTTGTTTCGTCAGTCGTCGGATTTCTATCAGTTGCACTTTGCACTTGGTGCAGACCGGACGCTCTCAATCGACTTGGAAGTATATAGAATTGTTAATACTCTTTTAACTTAATGTAATTTATTTAAAAAATGGGAAAAAGCCGCTAAAGTCGCAGGCACGGCAGATAGGAAAATAGTTTTACAGCTCTATATAGTTTACACGGAAATCAAAACAAAACAACAATAAAGTACTTAGTTCTGAATTCAAATTATTATACACGATAAATCTAATAAATTGATGGACATTTAAATTAGCATTCGTTTGTATTCGGAATAGAAATACTGTACTAGTGTAAAATTTGTTGTAAGGCTGTTGTTATTCTTGCCGATTTCCGGCCACCGTAGGCGCGGCCTTGCGGACGGTGAGCAATGGGTAGCTCGCCGCCCGATAAGGACCAAGCCCGGGTCGACGGCGCGTTGTGTTCCACGCGCGCCTCAAAGAGATATCAGCAGAATTGACGGGGTCCGCTAGGGCCGATGCCTGCCGGGGTTGTGAATAAGGCTGAAAGGGTAATCGTGGCCCCCGGCAACATGGCAACTGAAGGAACACGGGTGGATTTTAGTCAGTAAGAGTCTGACACGCCCTCCCGCTCCACCCAGAGCGGGAGAAGTTATTTGATAATTTCCCACCCAAAAAAAAAGGGCGTACTGGAAGATATCAATACAGCCATAGAGGTCTATATCCACTGTCCAGATGACCTATGAATAAAATAAAAAGTTTAATTTTTATTATGTATCTAAATAAATACTTTTCCATTTCAGGCATTCAATAAAATGGTACCACTACATACTAATGGCACCTATATTGCTTGCCTTCATGAAGACTGCCAAACAAGTAAGTACCTATTATTACATTAATTTTAGGTAACAATGCTCCCACAGTATCTTATTTTTAATTATTTACCTAATATTAAAAAAAAAATTGTAACTAAAAGAATACAATTCACATGATTTTATCGTTCTTTTTATCTTAAGTTCTAAAAATATACATTTTCTGAACATTTACATGCAAACAAGTAACCATTGATAAAATCTTATGTTTTTTGAGAACAATAAGATATGTCGTTTTATCTGTCTCGTATCTCATCTTACGCTTAACGTTTTATGTAAAAATAAGGATGCTGACGCAAACTATTAAGTACCTAGTTAATGAAATATTACTTTGCGTAATAACTAAATTGTCGACAGGGACACGTATGCACGCTGTTGAATTTTCGACGCTCGACTCAGCACCGAAAGTTGAAAATCCAACAGCACGCAGCAAAGCAACTAATGCTCAACAATGTCTTACAGGGCTCCGAAACAGTAGTCTTCTGCGCAACAGACCACAGCATCGAAGGTAAAACCGGCAAGTTCTACCGAGAATGCGAAGAGTACTCCTCAAAGCACGAATTCGACAAAGACGTGGAAGACAAGCTGTGGAGCGTCAGCGAAGAACTGATCAGGGCTAGGAAACCGCTATGAATGAGGAATTTGGAATTGGCGTAGTTAATAAGGTGTCTAGTGCCATGGCCGCGCAGTCGTAGGCTAAAAGTGTTTACCACCCTTAGGGAGGACACAAGTGACAGTAAAAAATCGATTAAACAAGAAACGTTGGTAAAAATTCGATTACCGAAAAAAGGTCTTCTGTATTCTCGCTAAGGTCTAAAGTTGCTGCACATTTCTTGAAGTCGCTCGCAATAAAATTACAAACCTTAGAAAAGTTTATTGAATTTTCATAAAAAAGGGTGCATTCATAGAGTAAGAATTTTAGAATTTCTTTATTTTGCATAAAATATGGTATATTATTATATATTATATTTTATGCTTACATATTACAGCATGCAAAAAATACCTTTTGATAAAATTAACAAAACATTTCAATTGTTACTTTTGAGATTGAAGGTAAAAAATAAAAATCTATTACTAGTGAGATCATGTTTCGAACTTTGCTTATAATTTAAGAACTCATTTATTAGTGGCAGCTCTCTGATCTGTTTGGGTACGAGCGCATCGCAATTGTTTGAAAAACATTTTTATTATGCGACTGTGCACGGCTAATGACTTAGATGGCAATGTTTTCATGCATATCTGCGTTTTGTGTGAGCAATAAAAATACTTTCATAGATCCGAAATTTCCAGATTTCAATCGAAATCGCAATGAATATTAAAAAAGAAATAGGTATTTGGAAGATGATTTAGTTACTTGGAGTAATTAAATACCGAGAAATTTCCGTTTCTCAGATAATTTGATAGATACGGAAGGAGAAAGCTTAAAAAAAAACAGGGTCGATAAAAAAGACTTATGTGTACGATAACATATCATAGATGGCGTTGTTACCAAAATTGCATACGCGAAGGCGTGATCTTATGTTATAAAATGCTCTAAAATGATGGTGAAAAACGCATCAAAATCTATTGTATAATTTAGAAGATCTAAGCGGTAACACAGACAGACTCGAAATCAACTTTGTTTTATATACTATGTAGGTACAGTGTACAAGTCATGTCATTATGGTTGAGACCTGACCGCGCCTCCCGCCGCTCTTTCTGCCGCCCCGATGACGCCCTGACGGGGCGACCTCATACCGCTAAAGAGACCCATAAATCGTCTACTGCGCAAGTCAAACCCGTCTAGTCTCAACAAATTCAAATTCAAAAGGCATTTATTCAAACTAGGCTGAGAATCAGCACTTTTCGAACGTCAAAATTACATAAGACAGTCCCCCAAAAACGCCCACCCTTCACCACTTCCTAGTGCCTTTAGCTGGGAAGAAGAAGTGGCGCAACAAACTCCCCAACATCACAGCTGTCTGTTCAAGTTACAACTTTAATGGCACGACTTGTACAGATATAGATAGAACACACACAAAACGAAGGTATGCTTTTCGCCAAAGCTATATTTCTGTAGTTATTATAATTAAGAATTCAATATATTTACGTACACTTCCACAAACCATTCTATGGATACTTAAGTTCAATTTGTGAGTTACTTAATAATTTAGATATTATAGTTGTCATATTTCATTTAGTTTGAAAATGGCTGTTGTTGTATTGAATTTTTTCCTTAGGTTGTTGGTACTATAAAAAATAATATTTCTAGTAATGTATAATCTCATTTAGACTCGGATACTATCGTTGCTAAAACAATATTAGATGTACTTTTCTTCGTAGGTTAGTTGTTTAGAAAATGTGGATATATCTGTAAAATATTTAATACAATTTCTTAAATGGGTATTTTTTGTTTAATTGAAACATCTTCTAAGTGGTCTAATAAACTTTACTTTAAATTTTTTAATCGTTCCCACCGAAATGCAGTGAAAACGGTTTTGTGGGACATAGGTTCAAGAATTTTGTACACTGTTCATAAATCCTTTGTCTAATCATTTTTGAATTTATAATTTATATGGCAAACCCAAAATGGGTAACATAGCACTCCATTTTTTAGTTTTTCGCGAATATCTCAAAAACTACTAGGTCAAAAATTATTAAAAGAAATCCCCTCCCCCCCCTCCCTTTTATAGCACCCCCGGGATGTTTGTCTGGCAGATTCACGAATGACCTTGATCGTGACCTTTGCCTAATTATTGCTGGATTTATATTACATGAAGCTGTGTTATAGCACTGTTTTGAGTTCAATCGGCAACAGAATTCTGCATTAAAAAATCGCCTATGTAGCGTATTCGTAAATCCGTGTACGTACAAACGAACAAAACATGGTGAACACGGAAAATTTGGTTCGTACGTGTGAATGTAAATTAGCAAAGCGAACACAGTTCGACTTGTGTTCGCGCTCAACCGGTCTCTTTAGTAGCCACGGATTCGAAATTGGATCGCCACGAACATTTTTGACGAACACGGTGTTTGATGTTCCTTAGTGGTACCTACGCACATGCGAACAGTGTTAGAAAGAAAGAAAATGGTGTTGATTCCCTTGTTCAAAAACTAAACTAAATTTAAGTTCAGTGCATCTTTTTCTTTCTATTTCATTATGAAAAGGACAGAAGAT
Organism: Agrochola litura; assembly: GCA_949152395.1. NCBI lineage: Eukaryota > Metazoa > Arthropoda > Insecta > Lepidoptera > Noctuidae > Agrochola > Agrochola litura. The sequence goes on from OX424493.1 coordinate 21,315,795, forward strand.
AAATTTTAGTTTAGTCCTGTCAAATTAATCAGCGCCTGTCACTACTCCATACAAGTTTAGACGTGATTAAAAACTTACCTACTAAAATTACGTCAAGCGCTGATTAATTTGACAGGACTAAACTAAAATTTATCTTCTGTCCTTTTCTTAAATAAAATGTCTAAATTTCATAGAAAGAAAAAGATGCACTGAACTTAAATTTAGTTTAGTTTGTGAACAAGGGAATCGGCACCAATACCTACGTTTATTTGCGGTAAACATGACGCAAAGAAAGAAAAAAAACGTACCTAAATAACAAATTCGGGGAAAATATGCGATATATATATGTGTTCGATGTTCGTGTTCACCATGTTCTTATTCGTTCGTGCGTACACGCCTTAAAAGGTCACTTCAAACCAGTGCCAATTCAGATAGGTAGATACCTACTAAAACAGCAGCGCGGTCTGTTGGATTTATATTATATGAAGCTGGCATTATTACTGTTGTAAGTTCATTCAGCTACTGAATTTTGCAAAATGTCTAGTCCTAAATGTATCAAAATATGTTGGGGTGGGCCTTTTTACACGACTGCGGCAAGGCTCAAAGGTATGGGTTAAAGGTTTTGAATAATATACACACCTGTAGCTCGGAGACCCGTATCATAAATACGGCTTTAAGGTGGTTTTACACCGGCGAGGCGAGGCGTGGATGAGATGGGCGAGAATTGAAATCACGCTCACCCTTTTACACCGAAAAATGTCCATTGCTATACCGCGCCGTCTCGCGATGGCCAGCGCTGCCTCGCGCCGCTCGCGATGTCACGCGCCGGCCATCGCTAACTAGTGCCAGCTCGCGCTATCACGCGCCGCCTGGCCAGCCGAGAGTATAGTATGCAGCGATGTCTCGCGATGGTCAGAGCGATCCAGCGCTTGACGGAGAGACCGTGCAGCTCCTCGATGGCCGGTGCGAGATTTGTATATCCGTTTTAATAAGTAAATAAATACTCTATTCTTCCAGAAATAAAGTTTAATATTGTTAAACAAATATTTCAAGTCTCGTCTCGCACCTTTTACACCAAAAGTGGGCAGGGCGTGGGTAGAAATGTTGCCATACTAATTTCAATTCTCGCCCATCCCATCTACGCTTCGCCTCGCCGGTGTAAAACCACCTTTACGGCGGTAGCTACACGTCCCAGAGAATCTCTAAAGGGCTTATTCATCTAAACTCGTAAAGTCCATAAAATACAAAGAGCTACACGAGAGGAGATCATGAAAACAATTTAATAAAACACATCTTTTTTTTTTAAACCCTTTATTAGGTACCACGACTGTAAAATATCAAGCTTTTAATCAGTTTTACATTTTTTGAGTAAATCTCAATGACAAAGGCGCAGGTCACCTCAATTCTACGTGCATTATTTTAAAGTTATACAAATATAGCTCCTTATCCAATAGTTTGCTTGGGTTCTTTTTATGATTCACAAAAATAGTGCAACAGGTGCGGTAGGACCAGTCAGCAACGAAAGTTTTACACTTGGGTACTTTAACCTAACATAAAAATGAGGTTGTGTTTTCGAACCTTGTTTGTATGTCAGCCATTTTCTCAAAAACTACTGAACCAGTTATGACGGTTTTTTACTAACCTAATCGGCATACTTTCAGGAACGTATTTAATATACTTATTAGGTTATTAATACAGGTAAGTATAGAATTCAGTTAAGATTTTAAAATTAAAGTATTAGCCGACTTTCGGTCTTCGTACTCGCCAATCTCACGCTTCAGGGAGTGTCAAAATTGTCTTGAGCCATCACGTATCACCACACTGTCCACACTTGTCGCGTCGGTCGAACCGAGCCAAGGCGAATCACGTCTTTTTCGTTAGTATTTATTGCATGGATATAAAGCTCTTTCCGACTGGCTCAAACCGATTCCGTGTAGTTAGGCAAGTGTGATCACTCAGCCTGCTTGCCGAGTCGTGTCATCTGAACCGAAACGAGGCGAGGAACGGCTTTTTCACTTTTATTGCCTGCCCTTTCTGACCGGCTTAAGCCGATTCTGCGTCGATACCTAACGGTCACCCCCTAAACCGCTGTTTGGGACTGCCAATAGAGAAAGAACAGAAAATATGTCAAACATTTACCATGGGTTCAGGAGCCATAGGTGAAAACTAGCGTTACATAAATTATTATATTAATATCATTGAGGTAGACTGTCCAGACGGTAAAATATTGACCAGCAGTTACTTATTGCGCCAATAATCTACCAATACTAACTTTAGTTTACATAAAAATATAACTATTTATCTATACAAAGAGTGCAATGTTTTTTAACGAGTCCAGCTGCGATTTCTTTACGATTCATTACCTTTATTATTCAGCTTTTAATCAGTTCTATAAAACAAACCGGTAAGTACAGTAAGACCATGATACCATAATTAATGTAACAGTAGTAAGTATCGGATGACGTAGATTTGGGCGGGCCGCACGGATTATAAAAATCCATCTACATTACATTCTTACATTTTGTAAGAACAATCGTACACTACAGGCGGGCCCCACCGCACTTAGGCCGCATTCCGAGTCACATCGATACTTTGCGTAGCGATTTAGATATCACGATTATGTCAGCTCAGAGCTGTCAACAATTCGGAACGCTCATGAACGCGCTCACAGTGCTCGCTCAACGTCAAAACAAACATAACCCCAAACCTTGCACAAGATGGTTGGATTACAGTATTTTCTGAGTATACACCACAAATTTCTTCTTCTTTGGTTAGGTGGCGACTGTAGCCAGAAGCACAATTACGAAAATGCCACGTTAGTTATATATGGTGCAACTAAAAAAAAAACGGCACAAATGTCAGTCGCTTACGGTGATATTAATTTAGAGTATGGTCGGCATTATCGCAAGTTAGCGCATGTTATGACGTCATCTATGACGACTCACGGCACATCGTTATCGCGCTCACGCTACTTCGGTACGGGTGTTAGCACGCTCAAATCGATTACAGCGTAACTCAGAACGCAGCCTTATTTGTGTTGAGATGCGATGTGCTGCGGCCCGATGCGGCTGTAATGTGCGCTCTTTACCCTACTCTGGTTTTTCTTGACATTTGTTTAACAAAAGAAGTCGGTAATAAATAAATCGTAACGAAATGCACTACAAATCTATCTTAACATGAATGATGATATTCTTCTATTCAAGACATAATTAGTAGAAACAATAATTTATATAAGTATGTATAACTTTACCGCTTAACAATTATGGTAACCAGAAGCTAGGCACTTAGTGAAAATCAGCATTACAACTACATATTTAGGTATAATGTAAAACTATTTAATTTCTAATATAAATAGTTAAATACAATTCATACTAGAATGGAGTCGACACAGTTTATATTTGATAGTTTTTGTATATTTTACAAGCTCGTTTATATTTATACAAAAATTATCTAAAATAAATTGCATCTGAATAAAACCATAAGGTCCAAAAATCTATGGGGAAAATTAACATATCAGCGCGAAATATATGTTTTTTTATGACACAACCTTTATTATCATTCAAAAAATATATAAATACACTTTACATAAAACTTTACAATAATAGTTACTACGCATTACGATGCGAACATTGGAAAAAATGTTGCAAAAATAAACTGCTGTTTGGAGTCTTTAAATGACTGGATATGCATGGAATGTGCCCTAAGTTTTGTTTACCTATTCAATTATTTTTTTTGCCTTACACGAGTAATGAGAAAGTAGGTACGTACTGTATTTCTATTTTTAATGTCCCTCGGCAAACTTCGTGTTTCGTCAGTTGTCGGATTTCTATCAGTTGCCCTTTGCACTTGGTGCAGACCGGACGCTCTCAATCGTCTTGGAAGTATATAGAGTTGTTAATACTCTTTTACTTAATGTAATTTATTTTTAAAAATGGGAGGAAAGTCGTAGGCACGACAAATAGGAAAATAGTTTTACAGCTCTATATAGTTCACACGGAAATAAAAAAAAACAACAATAAAGTACTTAGATTTGAATTCAAATTATTATACACGATAAATGAAATGATGGACTTGGAAATTAGCCGAAATCCGGTGATACCCGAGGGACATTAAGAAAATAGAAATACTGTACAACCCGTCTATAGGATTTGTTTATTATCTTTTTATTATCTTTTAGTATATAAAAGTTTTAATCACAGGATCATGTAATTTTTTTAGTTTTTAACAATATGCACTAAATTGAATCGCCTTAGAGCGAAAACTTACTAAGTCGCAGTTAAGTCATTTTTACATTAAAAAAAACAATCTAAATATTATACATAGGTATCTGATATTCCCGATTTCAGATACTTTTAGATAGTATAGAAGTGAAAGGTTTTTTTAGTCCCATTTTGACGATATTGCGACTTAGCGAGTTTTCTCTGTACATTTGCTGTACACAGAAAACTCGCTAAGTCGCAATATGTCGCAATATAATGCCTGTAGCTTTTGAATACATAGACAGGCATTCTAAAAATCTTGTAAAGGTTGACCAAGCAACAAAAACACGAGTACATAATAATATAGCATATTTTATCAATAAACAAATATTTATATCACACAACACTAAAAAGGACGGCAACTACTTCTATTTTTAAACGAGTTAAAAAAATCAAACAACCATTTAATAATATTGAGTAAACTGGAAAAGCGAAAGTAAATAATTCACACAACAATACATTCATGATAAGTTGATACATTAGATATTAAACCCTATGTACACAAGTTTAGGCCGTGTTTTCATTAAATCTAGATATAGCTTCAAAGTTATTAAATTAGAATATTGCAATTTCTATGGTCACATAAAAACTCATTTTATAGATCTTTGGTTTGCTACACTGGAAAATATACAAACAACCTGGCTGATTTATTATGCAAATATAATATAACATGTCCTCTAGAGGGTTAAATTACAATAAATAAAATTAAAGTGTAAACTAAATCCGATCACGTTAATATAATAAAAGTGTCAAAAACACTAAGAAAGTTGACACCATCTATCTCACAAAATGTAGTATTATGTATTCATAATTCATATTATGTAACTTAAACATATCGGAATGTTCAGCTTGCAACATTATCTGTACCTATAATAATAGGTAAGTCCCACAACCAAATTGCACATTTCTGGAACATTTATTTACAATGCATCTGTATATTTTACGTATACTGTTTGAATAGTATATTTAATAAATACGCGTAAAACTATGCAATTACAGCTAAATTATTTGTATTTTAAGTGAAATCGTCCCGCAAATCCAGACTTATAAAATTCATTATGAACAAGCGTATCTATTTTTTTATACTTTTAGCATCAAACATTTTAAGTAGGTAAATAAGTGCCTAAAAATAACTTGTCTGTGCAAACTAAACTACGTTTAAACGTTGGTGCGAATGTTTCCTATTCAATCCAATTTCTATGAAAAAAAATACATATTTACATAAAAAAATTCAGATGCCCATGACAGAGTAGAAAATTACGTAGTACCGTAAATTACTATTACAAAGGTGATTCTGAGGAATATTGATAACGGACAAAGATAGAGAGTATAAGTACTTGAGATTCTGAGGTAAAGCTGAGCACGTAGCTTTAAATTCCCCGACTAATAATCATGATCAAAACTTTGATTCAGCCCGTCCCATCCTTGATGTCCTCCCTCCGGTTGACGCCCTAAGCCGAGGTTCGTACCCCACAGGGGGTGCCCTTAGCGAGCGTTCACCTAGTTTTAATTAGCATAGTTGAATAACCCCTGGCTGGAGGTTTTAAGTGTAGTAGCTTAAGGCACCCACAGGAAAGCCCGGTTAAGTAGTCATGATCTCAGAGGTCACTACGAGATGCCCTACATAAAAAAAATCTGAGGTAAAAGATCGAGCGTATATAATAACTATAATAAGTCATCATCTGCCTAGCCTATTCCCAACTATGTTGGGGTCGGCTTCCAGTCTAACCGGATGCAGCTGAATACCAGTATTTTACATGGAGCGACTGCCTATCTGACCTCCACAACCTAGTTACTAGGTAACACGATACCCCTTGGTAAGACTGGTTGTCAGACTTAGGGTTCTAACTACCCGTAAGGACTGACAAAGATCTACAAATGACAGCCGGTACCAACGGCTTAACGTACTTTCCGAGGTACGGAGGGGTCTTGGTATGTAAAGATGGTCACCCATCCACGGACCAACCGCGGCAAGCGTAGCTTAACCTTATCAATCGACCCATGCGACTGTTATTACTTAGCCACAAGTCCCTCAATTACATTTCAAGAAAAAAAAAATCAATAAGTAAAGGACAGCGCCCATGCAAATAAACTCAAAACAGAAGGAGATCAAACAAAGCTACAGCAAGGAGAGGAGTTAGCATCAATTACTCTGGATATTTATTTACACATAGACACTACGATAAATCATGAAAATTCTATATAATGAAGCCTGCTTAAATACAACCAAAAATCTCATATTCCATTGTCCGTTATCAACCTACCTCCGTCACATAAGGTGTATAACCCTGAGAGTAGCACCAGTGCCTCATACTTCACTGAACCGGGAGCAGCAGGTGGACCTAATGCTCGACGCTGTGGTGGAACCGTGTAGTGTCACCGTGTCCGGGTGGTGAAGCAAGCCCAGCTCCTTCTCTGCTCTCTGTTCGAGTTCCACCCATCTGGAAGAAAAGAATTTCATATTTATAGTACTGGTGGCATCTACAACGCCACATACGAACTACGCATAAAAAAAACTGACGTCACACAACCCCTGCATCGCGACTAGCATACAGATTTTTTTTTAACCAGTGCGCAAACTTAAACACGTGACTTTACTCATCATTATGAACAACTTTTACTATGGGACCAAACCTGAAATCGCGAAAAAATTATCTGCTGTTCCCTAAAGTTATGTTCGCATAACTCGTCAAAATGTAGTGAACAGCAGATTTTGAGTAATGTCATGTGTTTAAGTTTGCACACTGGTAATTTTTTTTCCTGTATATAACATCGGCAACTTCGTCAGGAACTAGCCTACCAGACACACCACCTGTCTGGTCGGAGGGTCGTAGCATTTCTATGGAAGATGAAGAACTTTAAAACACCCTGTTCCTCATACCTCTCTAGTACCTACACCGACTTCATCATCATCATTCAGCCGAAAGACGTCCACTGCTGGATATAGGCCTCATCTAAGCATATCGACTGTGTTTCCCGCGAACTTTACCAGGTCATCAGTCCACCTTGTAGACCTGTGTAACCTGGTACATGGTTGCCACTCTATAGAAACTTATTTTGGATGTTCACTTCCAGTTAGGGTTGCCAACATTCTTTTATATCCAATATAGTATTTTTGAAGCCATTGCCTGTAAAAATATAGTAGATAGCGAAAATATAAAAAATGTATAGTAGGTATGTTTCAAAAACATTTTTATTCTTTAAATGCTTGATAACTATTTATACATTCAAAATTAAGGTTACAAAATACCATTAACTTAGCTTTTATGAGATTAATACTGTTCCCATTGCGACCATCTCGCCATTTTGTATTGAAATAAAAAGAATAGTAGTTTCGCATACTTTTCTACTATATAGCAGAATACTATTTATATAGTAGGGTTGGCAACTCTACTTCCAGTCTTACTTTTACAATAACGATAAAAAAAATCTAACAATTTATGTCCAGTGACCTTAGGTATCTACAATAAACTGAAACTGATTTTATCCTCAAATCTACTAGGAACCAGGAAGTCAAACCACACACAACAATAATGTCAACCAATATGTACCTAACTTAAGCTAAGGATAAGCCTAAACTGTTTGTACAAATACAAAACTTAGATAAGAACCTAGGTCTTTCCGTCATTATCAACGGCGTATTTTCCCACAAAAATATTGAACATAGGCTTGCTTGTTGTCCATGTTCGATAAACAAAATGCCACGGCAGAATTGGTGGTAAAAACGGGTAGTAATAAAAGCTCCGAAAAAAATTAAAAATTATGAGCATACTCAAAATATGAAATTTATTGCTATAAATACTAATTTTCCTACAACTTTTAAGCGAATACAAATAAAGAAACGACCGAATAAAATACTGAAAATTCCGAAAAATCAATACAGCATTTGCTGACGTAATTTTTTTTTAACATGTATGCTTGCATACACCATGCATGCAGCATGCAAGCGAGCATGCAATGTACAGCAGGCATGGTTTCTGTCACGGCTCCGGCGCGGCGCTGCGGGGCTCCGACGGTCCCACGCGAGCTTAAATTACACTCTAGTAAGGACAGACAAGACTACGTGGACTCTGTTTTGCAGCGATTCGTTTCTGTCACTAACTTTTGTAGCACAACATATTGACTTTTCGGAAGTTAATTTGTTTTTCGGTAGCTTTATTATTTCCCGTAAAAAACATAACTCTGTGTTTGCTATCGCTGTCTCTCTTAGGTAAATAGACACCACACAACAGACAAGTCCACACCGAGAAGAGCAGTGTCTTAGTTAGTAGGTAGTATACCTAGGTCCGTTTTCTCTTCAATATATCAATCTACCTAGCCTTTCCCAACTATGTTAGGGTCGGCTACCAGTAATTTACATGGAGCGACTGCCTATCTGGCCTCCACAACCCAGTAACTTGGTAAGACTGATCGTCAGACTTTCGGGCTTCTGACGACCCGTAACGATTGTCAAGTTCCACGAATGACAGCCGGGACCAAGGGCTTAACGTGCTTTCCGACGCACGGAGGAATCTCGGTATGTAAAAATGGTCACCCGCCACGGACCGTTCCCGGTAAACGTAGATTAACCTAATGGATCGACTCGTGCGGCTGTTATTACTTAGCCACGAGCTCCGCCTACTCCGTTTTCTCTTCAATATTGAGAAGTTATTGGAACATGTACCCCCTTTTTTTTGGGTGGGAATTTATCAAATAACTTCTCCCGCTCTAGGCGGAGCGGGAAGGGTGTCAGACTCTTAGCTGGTCCTTATCTGACGGCGAGCTGCCCATTGCTCACCGTCCGCAAGTCCGCGCCTACAGTGGCCGGGAATCTGCCTGGGATTCCTGACGCCCAGGGCGCCTCCTGCGGCGGCTAGGGGCGTGAGGGCGCAAACTTTGCCTCTCCTTCACGCGTTCCGCCTCCTCCTTCGCGAGCATTACTGCTTCGCAGAAGGAGGTGACGGCTTCCCATGCCCTCTCACTCCGTGCCATGGCCTCGACCAGGGCCGGACGCGAGAGATCACCGCCGCAACATGTACCCCTATGAGTAAAGAATGTGAGACGAGGGTCATGAGGTTGACGTTGAAGAACTTGTTGATCGAGCTTTTAGAGCATTAATCTTATAGGATTTTTAATTTATTTTGGTTTTTAAACTCACCTCTGTACAGCCATAGAGAATGCTTCGACGACATTATTATCGTTCTTCGCAGAAGTCTCGATGTATGTCGCGATCTTGTTCTCCTCGCACCATTGCTTCAGCTGGTCGTAGGAAACCTCTCTATCTTTTGAAGATACGTCGGACTGAAATAGATATACGGAAAATATGAAGATTTTGTCCATTTTAAAAAATCTCGGGAGACCTAAATTTAATTGGCATAAACTCAAAGGAGCTGGACAGGTCTTCCTTGATCATTTTAAAAACAAAAGGAGAATGACCTCTTTGCAATAAAAATTAAAAGTAAGCAAAAGACGATACTGGTACATGTAATAATGGTTATAAGGTTCAAATTCAAATGACTCACGCGTCATCGTGAAATGCAACAACTGGCCTTAATTAATTTATTCGTTTTGTAGTCTAATCACATTTAATTAATGACATCGCATAATCCAGAACTTGCGTAACATAACGAAACGCGACGTCTACATTTGAATGTATGATTTTGTAATAGTACTACTAGCTTTAGCCCACGGCTTCACCCGCGTGGAGGTCGGAAATTATCTCACTTGAACGTAATCATCATCATCAAATCAGCAGAAAGACGTCTACTGCTGGACATAGGCCTCCCCAAGCACCGCCACTTCGACCGGTTCCGTGCTTCTCGCATCCAGCGGACCGAACCTTCTCGCAACTCGAACGTAATACCGGGATACAAATTATGCCAATATCCTAAGTCCTAACCCAAGTCATGGTTTAACCGCCCCAAGGCGTGAAAATGTAAAAGTCAGACGGAGTTACTTTCCACGAAGTATGGATTCTTTTAATTATTTTAAAGCCATGTTTAGCTGGACATAGAAGGCGTCGCCGCCGCCGTCGACCCCGGCCGAGAAAGAAGTAGCGCCATGACTTGACTTTAGACGCGAAGGCTGGTTCAAAGTGACAGGGTATAGGGGAACCCATTGGGAGTATGGGCTACTGAGAAAGAAAAATTAAGCTGGATTTCTCAATACAGGACTATCATGTCTGTACTGAGTAAATGGGAGTATTTTCCCAAGGATGCCCCAATAATTGGGGTTTCAAGGTTCGAAAGCAGTTCCTCTACATAAAATATTCAGCCGCCTGTTTAGATTGGCATAGGGATGATGCCTGGGTCAAAAAAAAAAGATTTTCTATTTAGTCCGGCAATCAGATAACAAAAAAATATTAGACACGAATTTTTTGCTTTATCATATTAATAAAAAATTACAGATAAAACGCATTAAAGTGGGGGTCGCTACGTCACAAGTAAGTATAAAATCTATATATTCGTGTCGTCATGGCACATTTTAACTCAATGTATCGCCGTAATCTTTTGATGACGTAAAAAGAAAAAATACGTGTTCATTATTTTTTTAATAATCTAACTGACACGGACAAAAGAATATTTTTAGTCATCATCCCTATTCTGGGAGTCGAGCGACCCCAAGAGTGGGGGAAAGGCAAATACATGGCAAGGTACGTTATACAAGGCGAGGGGATGTCGATTAAGCTATTTTTTTTAGATAGAACGCAAGTCAATGGCCATTCCTAAAGTACAATCAATAGCAAAAATCTAAAAAGTGATTGGAAATTCGTGAAACAGGGTATGATAGAGGTCATCACCACTTAAAACATAATAGGATTTAAACATAACAGGCGATATATGGGTGCAGGAACTATTAATAATGTGTTGGCCGAATGCGCCCGGAACGAGGTTGAGAGGGTCAGCTTAGCTTAAGGCTCAAATATGATGTGGATCTGCGGGAAATGGGCATGTGTAACTTGATTCTGGCCCGTCCTTTGTCAGAAGAGGCTAAGTCAATGTATAATTTAGTTAAATTAGCCATTAAGCGTAGATGAGTCAATCTTTGTGAGGCCTATGAGGGTGGCATGATCATGTTTGATCAAACCTTCTATAAAAAAATAAAGATTAATAAAAATAAAAAAAACTATTAATTCAGCTCTGCCTAACCCTTCTGGAAGAATAGGCGTGTGTTATTATGTTACCTACAGCTAATTTGCAACACATTTTGATTGCGACGTGAGCTCATCGTTCAAAAACCAATTATAAGTAGTTAAGTTACGTTATTCCCAGCATCTTTCAACATTGACATGAATAAACTATGACGCAGCTAGGGGAATTAAGCAATGGTCACGTGATTATTATAATGAACAACCAGCCTACTTTATTTCATAACCAGTTCAGCAGTTATGTTGTGGTTTTCCCCGTACCAACGTCTCTGCGAGGACCCGCAGTCGAGCAAAGAAAAAAGCTATCGTGTAATAGAAAGTATTATAAAGTGACCAAGGCACACATTGTAATGGTCATTTTGTCATAGTTTTGCAAAAGAAATCTTGTACTTAAAAGTGTTTCTCGTTCTGTGTTATTGTTATATGACGCATGTTTCTGCTGTTAAATTTGCGTAGTTATGGCCATTTCTAGAAATTATACTATGCCTTTTCAACCGACGCGGCGACGACGTCATTTGCAAAACCACAGCACTGTTGTTTTTTTAACCGACTTTCCAAAAAGGAGGAGGTTATCAATTCGGTTGTTTTTTTTTTAATGTACCTACTTATGTTATTGTTACCTCAGAACTCCGTCGTTTCTATACCGATTTGGTGATAAAAAACGAAAATACAGACCGACTTCCGAAATAAGTTATTTTTCACATTTTTTTTTTGTCGGTTTTGTTTTTTTTTTTTTAATATTAGCCTATATTGTGTCCCACTGTTGGGCAAATGAGATTGTCACACTACCTTCCTTCGCCACGGTCTACCTCGACAGCGATGTCCACAGTACCTATTTTACCCGACAAATATATTTTTCTTGTAAATTATACTCGGTTATACTCTTCGGGTATTGTTGATCGAAGGTTATACTGTAGTATTCTTCTTTGTGACTGTGACTCACTTATTAATTAGCTTCATATCTGCTTAGTGTATTATCAATGCTATAAATGAATATTTGTGTGGTTTACTGTTTTGAAAACAGAAAAACAATTGCAAAACTTATATGTACTTTTGCAATACTTAACTAACAGCTGTGGTATAATAAATGTTTATTGTTTATAATACATTATATAAGGAAAAGTAACATGATTGAGCAATATTGCTTAGTGTTCACATTTCACTCACATAAAGAAAAAATGCCTGTTTAGGATTTAAATGGTAACGACCCGGAAAGCCACAACTGACGAAAATATTATGTTCATCGATATTTTCGTCAGTTTTGTAATTTTTTTATATACAAACGAACCTAAACACGAAAAAACAAATCGACATCGAAATCGAAAGGCAAAATTGACTAAGCGACATGGGAATCCCATGTCGCTTAGTCAATTTTGCCTTTCAAGCGTCGAAATACATACGAACATATAACCTCCTCCTTTTTTGAAGTCAGTTAAAAATGAGAAGGAAAGATAAGATTAGATTATTAGGGGTTTCCAGCATCCAAAAATTATTTAACAAAGCTGTGTTACGTACGCTATTCTTACAAAAGTTCTATATAACTTGTATCCTAGGCAATAATATTATGATATTTAACCTAGGTACAGTATTTCTATTTTCTTAATGTCTCTCGGGAATCACCGCATTTCCGAATACAAACGAATGCTAATTTCCATGTCCATCAATGATTAGATTTATCGTGTTTAATAATTTGAATTCAGAACTAATCAGTTTCTTGTTGTTTTGTTTTGATTTCCGTGTGAACTATATAGAGCTATAAAACTATTTTCCTATCCATCGTGCCTTCGACTTTAGCAGCTTTCCTCCCATTTTTAAAATAAATTACATTAATTAAAAGAGTATTAACAACTCTATATACTTCGAAATCGATTGAGAGCGTCCGGTCTGCACCAAGTGCAATGGGCAACTGATAGAAATCCGACAACTGACGAAACACGAAGTTTGCCGAAGGGCATTAAGAAAATAGAAATACGTCATTATTATCTTCCTGCCCTTGTTCCTTATTACGTGGGTTCGATGCAACACGTTTTCTTCCTCCATTCTCCCCTGTCACGCTATCATTCACTCTCTTTTTAACCGACTTCCAATAGGAGGAGGTTCTCAATTCGTCTGTATGTTTTTATTTTTTTTTTGTTTGTTTGTTACGCGATTACTCCGCCAATTATGAATAGATTTTGATGATTCTTTTTTTGTTTGGTAGATCATACTTCAGAGGTGGTCCCATATACATTTTATTAACTTTGCTTGGGTAGTTTTTGAGTTAGCTTCAATTATACGTATTTTTTCCCACTTAGTATGTAGATGATATGATAACTTCTTGTCACTGTTATTTACATAGCAGGTAGTGGTATTCGAATTTGTGTGGGGTAGGTACCACAACTAAAAAGTGAAAAATAAAAACTTTTTACGAAAAAAAAACAACCGACTTCAAAAAAAAAAAACACTACAAAGTGAAAAATAACTTTAATTTCGGAAGTCGGTGACAAAGAACGAAAATTCAAAACCAAAGACACCGACTTCCGAAATTAAAGTTATTTTTCACTTTGTAGTGTTTTTTTTTTGAAGTCGGTTGTTTTTCCTTCATATCATTCCTCACACAATCCTACATTCATCACTCTTTGGCGCTGAGCAGACGTTGGACAATTCTTGACGCCTTTTAGTAACATGCGTTCAACCATAGAAATATAAAAAACTCATTTTGTTTCATGTTAAAATCCTCACGACTACCCCCATTTGAGGGGTGTTTGATGTCCAGTCGTACGCACCAAATCACGCAACCTTTGTACTATATTAGTTTTATGAACTCCTGAAATGACCCCTTCATGTTTTAACACATATTACCATACCACAGTATAATAAAGTAACAGTATTATGTCACGGCAGTGACCTTGAAATAATGACCTACGACCACTCGGTATATAAACCTTCCGCGTCCGTCCGTGCGTGACTGCCACAGAGAACTTTATAAGCTTATACTATACTGAAAGTAACTGCCGCGCACTCGAGTGTTGTGTACTGGTATACACTGAGATTTCGAAGCTCGTCGTTTCGGCCGTTTTCTATAAATACATAATACTGTTACTTATTTACACTGTGACTATACGTATAGTTACCCGCGCGTCCATAGTAACAATGTGAATTTGACAGTCTGTATTTTTTAGCAATAACTACTGGCATAGTTCTGCTATTATAGTACAGCGAAGTTACCTCGGATTTTGCGCCCGTGACATTTAGATCTGTGTACAAACCACAGTAGTATAGTATTGGAATTCACGGGCCATTGTCAGTATTATAGCTAAATAAATGTTTGAAAAACTTCAGTTCAAAAGTATCCACTTTCTAGCATTTCTTTGAAGTATTATGGCTTATTATTTTATGCACACCTTTAAAGATTATAGAATTCGATCTTAATTTATTGAAATAATCAATCAGATTTTTTAAACGTTTATTTTTCTTTTTTGCGTGTTTTGATCTGTTGATGGCATCTAGCTCAGAATAAATTCCGCCATCGTACATGTATTACTTTACTTTTATCAAAATAATTGTCTAGTAATCTATAGTTGAGTACACAAAAGTAAATAAGCAGCATTAGAATTAAAACACGCTCAAGCCAGAGCACCGGCAAAATGGTCAGACGCGATTGAGAAGACTGCTGGCGGCAGCAGTCCACACTGCAGATGACCGCATAATTTGGAGACGGGACATATGTGGTCGCGATGCGATCGTCAGCATTGAGGAAACGACGATTTAACGAAGGTGACATACCTTATTCCCAACAACCATAAACGGGTATCTATCGATGCCATTCTTGACTCCGGCGTAATGCAGGAACTCGTTGAGCCACATCTTGATATTGTTAAAGGAGCTGCGGTCGTCTATGGCATATGCTAGTATGCATATGTCGGACCCTCTGTAGAAGGGAGTGCGGAGCGACTTGAAGCGTTCCTGGCCCGCTGTGTCCCATACCTGGGAAAAAATATTGTTTGTTTAAGACGCAGATATATGCCAGTGACCTTGAGTGGTTAGCGTACGTGTTCTGTACTGAGCTCACGTAACGCGTCGTACGTCCAGCCAGTAATAGAACTCGCCCATCAAGGAGCGCTGTCTCAGATTAGACGCATTATTAATTTATTATACATAAAACAAAAAGTATTTTAATAAAACACGTATACTAAAAGATCAATAGTTAAATTATCTTTAAAATGGTGAAGGTTTCTTGATGGATTTTGCATGATTCTCAGTTTTTTATCCACGTTAGACATAACTTTACAAATTAATGTCACTGTGTAATATAAACATAATCTAAAGTAGGTATTCCTATATTAAGTTATTAAGAAAATGCTCCAATTTAACGTATATTTTTTCCAAATCATTAACACTACTCGTTTAGACGTGATCTTCAGTATAAAATCATTAAAAGTCGGTTTTCGTCGCCTTAATAAAATAATCTTTGGTTACATTATTGACTGCAATAGGCTCGCCCCCTATTACATGGGACTTAAACATAACTGGTGAAATGTGGGTGTACTATCTATGCCTAACCCTTCGGGGAATATCTACAGACGTGATCCGTGATTTTATGTCAATTGACGGTCTCGTTGGTCTGAAATCGCAAGCGCAAAAATCCTCGGGCCGGACAAATTGTTATCAGATTTTTACATTCGAAATTTCTCAGTAGGTAAGAATTTGTCAGGCTGTTTGTGTCTAGACCTATGCCCAGCAAGTGAGAATACACTCGCCTTTAATTACATCATAGGATTTAAACATAACTGGTGTTTGGTGGTAAGTGTGTTAACACCTCTGCCCAGGCCTTCGGGAAATATAAGCATGATATATATGTTATGTTATCTGAAAATAATTATCATTTTCTGTGTTTTTAAAGCTACAGCAGGGCCGTAGCCAGGAATTCATTTCGGGGGGGTTAGGGTTGCCAACTTGTTTTAGAAGAAATAAGGTACCTACTTATTTCTGATTTCTGATAAAGAGCACATTTATAAAAAATGTATTATTTATTGTTATGTTTAAAACAGATTCTTTTTTGCTCATTTTGCGGAAAATCATTTAAAAACATGATATTACGATCTTAGACATTCTAAATCAGAATTCAAATTGATGAAGAGATTAGTTGATATCAATTTCAATAAAGCACTGTTTCTCTTTTTGCAATCATAACCAAAAACAGGGAAATCTTAACCTTTAAGGCCATTTTGGCATAATGGGGCCACTTTGGAGAATATAGGATGCAAGAGCGAGCAAAGCGAGCTCGAAATTTTTTGCATCCCGCTTCGAATAAGTTAGGTTTTCTTTCTTGACCGTTCATATAGAAATAGATGTAAGTTTATCGACTTATGCAGAAAAGTTTGAGACGTTAATGTAGGATGAAAGAGCGAGCGAAGCGAGCTCGAAAATTTTTGCACCCCGCCTTGGATAGGTTACTATCTCAGAGAATGCTGAAGTTGCAAGAATTATTCAATACAAAGTCAAGTCGATAAAAATACAGTATTACGCCTATCCGAAATACATTACAATTATATCTGTCTGTATTAGAATGCGACGGTACCCTAGGGGGGGGGATCTCTGGATAGAGATTCTGGTTTCTCACATTTCTGGGGGGGGTTTGAACCCCCAAAAAACCCCTCCTGCCTATAGGCAGGAGGGGTCCCTGGGCTACAGCCTACCTAGTATTGAGTAATAATTACTAAGCTAGGATGTAATTACTCATGCACTAATAGCCAGACACATAGCGTATTTTGCAAAGAGGATCATTATTTTTATTATAACACAGTAGTTCTAGTAACTTACTGGAAACTGTGTAAGTAGTTCATACATTTTAATGTGTAGATTTTATTATGGACCATAAATCTTTCTACTGCTGTACAAACATATATTTTTTTCAGAATATTTTGATCAGTCTAACCAGAGTATTATGTTTTCAAAATTGTCTAGCCGATCGTCTGTTGATTGGCCTTTAGAAGGCCATAACAATTAAAATTTCTATTGTGTCTCGTTAATGACAGTTGAAGGTCTAACCTCTACAGTAAAATACATCCCCTGGGCCTGGAGACGCGTCCTCAGCCCCCGGTGCCACCTAAAAGGCTGGGAATAAGAAACGTGCTCGATTTCTTATACCTGCTCCTCATCAACTTTCAAGAATAAACTAAAATAATATTAATTTAAAATGTATCTTCAAAAAACAGGCCTCGGAGCTAGGCCGCGGACAGACAGACAGACATGACGAAACTATAAGGGTTCCTTGTTTACTACGGAACCCTAAAAATAATCTTTCCTCCGAGTGACCTTTACGATATGAATACAACTGTCTTATCTGATTATTTTATCAATATTTATGATTTTACTATTGTTATGCACCTGTTTCTATTTTTACTTAACTGGTTTACCTTGCTACTTCCTAGATTTCTACGTAACTATGTATAGCTTTCTAATAATATGTTGCTTCTCTAAAAAATACTTTTATTGGTTTCAATGACGTACGGCCATCGGCCATGACGTACGGCCATCGGCTTTGACGTACGGAGCTGAGACGTGGACGATCACTCAGGAGGCTGTGTACAGGATGAGAGTTGCACAGAGAGTTATGGAACTTTCCATGCTTGGCATAAGGCTTATAGTTCCAAACGTCGAGATACCAAGCTGTACGAAGGTTTTTGATATAGGAAAACGAATAAGGATGATTACTAAAGAAATATAAACTCACGCCTTCTTCCCATGGGGGTAGGCAGAAACTACAGAACGCCACCTGCTACGATCCTTACATACTCCTTTTGCCTCGTTTACGTTCATACATCTGGTCATACACGCACGCTGGTTGCGAGTACTACGCACCTGGCTTTTCTGAAGAACTTCACCAATAAGGTCAGTATAATTATGTCCTCCTAGGGCGTCCCAAATATGTTTGTCCATCTTGTAGATGTAGATTATTAAAAAATATTGGACACACTTTTTATTTATTTTTGACCCAGGCATCATCCCTATTACGGAACATAGAAATAGATTTGGGCAGGACACCAGCCTGGCAAGGGGCAGTGATAAGTGATGACAGGTGGAGTAAGGCAGTGACCGAGCGGCAAGATTGGCGGACGACATTGTTACCATCGCGGGTAGAACCTGGATGAGGCAAGCACAGGAGCGTGGGGATTAGCACAAGAAAAGAGAGGCCTATGCTATCAGTAGTTGAAGGTGGTCCGTGGATGATGATGATGAGTGGTTGCAAGCTCAACTGTTGAGCGTGGGGCCTCACGATTTGTGTCTGGTCACAGATTAATACAGATGGTTCACTCCGCAAAATCATATAAACAAAAAGCGACTCTTGTAACGACACAATAAAGTGCAATTCAGGTCGCACAGCGCTAATTACACACAGTTATATTCACCTAGAAGTTGCCTCTCTTTCTATCGCGTAAGTCTTTAGATCTTCTGACTAGGTTACACTCACTGAATTGGCCCGACAAGTCGCCGCGTACTTGTAGCTTCATACATAATGCGGAGTGAACCATCAGTATTCATCTGTGGTCTGGTTAATAGCGAAAGGATTGCTACCTATCATTTAAGACTATGACTATAGTATTATAGAAAGAGAAAGACCAAAGAAAAGAAGGGTAGATTGTATGTTCTCCCATACATTCCAACTGCAAATATAAGTTTGTATGCACAATATTGATAGATTTACCATGTTATTTTAAGAGTATCTATGAGTGAAGAACCATTCTCGGTATTTTTTTCAAAATTTTGGCTCGTTAGTTTCGGAGATAAGGGGGGAATGGTAAATTTTCATCAATTTTTAACCGACTTCCAAAAGGAGGAGGTTCTCAATTCGTCTGTATGTTTTTTTTTTTTTTTTGTATGTTTGTTACGCGATTACTCCGCCAATTATGAATAGATTTTGATGATTCTTTTTTTGTTTGGTAGATCATACTTCAGAGGTGGTCCCATATAAATTTTATTAACTTTGCTTGGGTAGTTTTGAGTTAGCTTCAATTATAGGTATTTTTTCCCACTTAGTATGTAGATGATATGATAACTTCTTGTCACTGTTATTTCCATAGCAGGTAGTGGTATTCGAATTTGTGTGGGGTAGGTACCACAACTAAAAAGTGAAAAATAAAAACTTTTTTCAAAAAAAAACAACCGACTTCAAAAAAAAAACACTACAAAGTGAAAAATAATTTTAATTTCGGAAGTCGGTGTCTTTGGTTTTGAATTTTGGTTCTTTGTCACCGACTTCCGAAATTAGAAAATTTTTTTTTGTAAAAAGTTTTTTCCTAAATATCTTTAAATGCATCCTTACATATTATAAAACAAAGTCCCCCGCCGCGTCTGTCTGTCTGTCTGAACGCGATAAACTCAAAAACTACCGAACGGATTTTCAAACGGTTATCACCATTGGACGGAGTGATTCATGCGGAAGGTTTTAGTGTATAATTCATTAATGTTTTGTGTAAATTGGCTGAAATTTGACGATTATTCAAAATCAAAATCAAAATATTTTATTTCACATAAACCTACATGGGCACTTATGAAACGTCAGAAGCTAGGTGCACGGTTCCAATTGGTCGTTTCCTATGGAGAAGAGCCGGCAAGAAACTCCACGGTTACTCTTTTAAAAATAATTGGCTTTTACAATACTTTCAAACATTGATGTAAATCACTTTCAAATAACAGTGTTTCTAGGTATGGGAGGACAGTGTAGGTCTTTCAATAAGTACCAAGTACTTAACAAAATAGAAAATGGTCAACAGGTCTACAATCCACTAAGCCTACAGCGTTCTCACATTCACAAAATATGTAGAAAAGAATCTATACAAAAAAATTAATTAATTAAAAAAAGTAAAAAACCTATTTTAAATAAAACGCAATTATATGATTGCTATTACAACTGTAATCAATCTGAATAATTATCATGTCCACAAAAGCCACAAAAAAAAAGTAAATAATGTCAAATAATAGAATAGTTAATATGTCAAGGGCGAATGTAAAAAAAAATAAAGATTTAAATAATCATGGTAATTTGGAAGCAGTTAATAGACTCTTACTTATTTATGCCGTTAATGAGGTACCAGGGAAGCCACATGTGCAGAAGGAATTATTGCCAAATTTCCTTGTCTTCAACGTAGTCTTTAATTTTATAATATGAATTCTTGATAAGGACACGTTTGATGTGGGTTTTGAACTTCCCATCGCTAAGTTCTGTCACAGACTTTGGCAACTTGTTATAAAAGCGGATACTGTTTATAAGAAATGACTTGCTTGTTTTAGTTAATCTAAATTTGGGTATCACAATTTCATGTCGACTACGTGTATTTATATTATGGAAATCGCTTCTTATTTTGAAAAGTCCTAAGTTTTTGCGAACATACATAATACTTTCTAAGATATAAAGTGAAGGCAAAGTCAGTATATCAATTTCTTTAAATTTGTCTCTAAGGGACTCGCGAGGGCCCATTTTATAGATCGCGCGGATTGCCCTCTTTTGTAAAATGAAAATTGAATCTACGTCAGCTGCCGATCCCCACAGCAGGACGCCATAAGACATAATACTGTGGAAATAAGCAAAGTATACTAACCTAGCTGTGGCTATATCAGTCAACTGCCTTATTTTTCTTACTGCATAAGCAGCTGAACTTAATCTACCTGAAAGAGTTCTAATATGGGCGCCCCATTGTAATTTTGAATCTAAAGTAATTCCTAAGAATATAGTTTCCGTTATTGCATCTAGTTTTTTGCCATCAAGTTTTAGATTTAGGCCTACTTGAGGTACATTTGGTAATGAGAACCTAATACATTTCGTTTTGTTCGCATTAAGTAAAAGATTATTAGCTGCGAACCATTTTGAAAGTACAGCCAGGCTATCGTTGACATGTAATACATCTGTATCTTTCCTGTCTATTTTAAATATAAGAGAAGTATCGTCAGCAAATAGAATTATATCTGATAAGTTAGTCATCATGTAAGGAAGATCATTTATATAAACTAGAAATAAGAAAGGGCCGAGAATTGAACCTTGAGGCACGCCCATTTTCACTAGAGACCCCGAAGACATCGCCCCATTAACATTTACTTTTTGCTGCCTGTTTGATAGATAGGAAAGAACAAGATCAGCAGCTTGTCCACGAATTCCGTAGTGGTGTAATTTACAGATCAGTGTATTGTGGTCAACGCAGTCAAACGCCTTTGAGAGGTCACAGAAAATGCCAATTGCATCCTGGGACTTCTCCCAGGATTCCAAAATGTGACTGATGAGTTTAACTCCTGCGTCAGTCGTCGACCTACCTTTCGTGAAACCAAACTGGTGACTATGTAAAATCCCATTAGAATTAAAATGTGCCAACATCTGGTCTAGCATGATTTTTTCATATATTTTACTCAATGCTGGTAGCACAGATATTGGTCTATAATTAGAGGGATCACTCTTACTACCCGATTTGAAAATTGGTACTACTTTACTATGTTTCATTAAATCAGGAAACGTACCGCTATCTAAACATTGATTAAATATGCCTGTTAGGACAGGGGCAATTGTGTCAATGATATCTTGAAGAACCTTAACGGAAATCCCCCATAAGTCTTCAGTGTTTTTTATGTTAAGACTTTTAAATGCTTTTTTAATTGTGACAATTGAAATGGGCTTAAATTCAAAATTTGGAATGTCTCTACTGAAGTGTTCTTTTAAAAGAGATTCAGCTAGTATAGATGATGAGGGGAGAGATTTCGTAACCTCTATTGGGATGTTGGTAAAGAAGTTTTCTAGTGTCTCAGCAACTTTTAACTTATCTGAAATGGTTACATTATCAATTTTTAATGACAATTCATTCTGATCTCGCTGTTTTGTGTTTCCAGTTTCTTTGTTAATTACCTGCCACACAGCTTTTATTTTATTGTTAGAATTATTAATTTTGTTACTTATTAATTTAGATTTAGCTTGGGCGCAGACTCTTTTAAATATCTTTGAATAGTTTCTTACATAATTATGAATTACTTGATCAGAAGTCAATGATTTTTCGTTATATAAATTATATAAAATATCTCTGCTTTTTCTAATGCCAGGAGTGGCCCATTCATTAAATTTTGGTTTGGTATTGATTGTTACTGTTTTTACAGGACATGCTTTATGGAATTCTTGGCACACTGTAGAAAGTAGTGTACCATAGTTCATGTTGGGGTCTTGTGAATCAAAACTAGCTGATGAAAGATTGCTAAGAACATTATTATTAAACATTTTCAATTTATTTTTAGTAAGAGGTCTTAACTGAATAGTTTTATCTAAGCGTAACTTTTTATCTGATTCAAATGATACAAGTTGACCAGTATGGTCAGACCTAACGCCACTAATTAAGGATGAGTCTTGTATTTTACAATTAGTAAATATATTGTCAATGCATGAAGCTGAGGTTGCTGTTATTCTAGTTGCTTCATTAAATATACATTTTAAATTGAATGATTTAAACAATGATATAAGCTTATATTTATCAGGTGAGTTAACTAATAGATCAATATTTAGGTCACCACAAACAAAAACTAATTTATTATCTTTAAAAAGTTTACTTAGTATTTCTTCCATAATGATTAAAAATGATGACAAGTTTGAAGCTGGTGGTCTATAAACACATAAGAAAGTATGGCCTTCAACCTCTGCACATGCTACCTCACATAAGCGATCAACAGAGCAAGCAGTGATATCCTTCCTTTCCTTATGTCTGAAACAACTATTACATAATATCAAGGTACCACCCCCTATTGAGGACCTGTTGTACGCACTGGCAACTGAAAAATTATTTACATTAAACAGCATCCTATCTGGTCTTAACCAGGTTTCACAAAAGCATAAGATATCCATATGATATTTATCTATTAACAATTCCACGTCTAGGATTTTGCCAGAGAAGCGATTAATATTTTGATGATACAATAAAATATTTTTATCATGCTTCTCTTTTGTCGAGTCTAAAAGTTTAAAGAGCCTATCACAGTATTATTAGAAATACTAGATAATACTATTTCGTCACTTAGCCTAGTCTCAGTTAAATTATCAATAACTGCGTGTATATTGTAAGCTAACAAAGTAGCCAATACATGTTGACTTTTCTTGGGAAGAAACATATGTTCCCGAATTAAAACAAAATCTCTAACAAAATTGTTAGTATCAAAATACAATAAACGGTCACTATGACGACATGTCAAAATATGCATTAAGTTATTTAAACTACAAATGTAATCATTTTCTTCAGCATACAAATGATCTGAATATGGCAATGCACATAATATTAATTTACCTAATTTTAATTTAAGTAGGGTGTCGACACCATTAACTATGTCCCTTTTAGTGATGCTCAGACTGTTTCCAATTAAAAGAACTACAGTAGTCTGCTCATTCATTTGTGTGTTTTTTATTTTATGAACAATCTCATTAAAATGCAGGTTATGGTAACAACAGTTAACTATTGCATGTTTTGATCGGTTATTTAATAAGGATCCAAAACCTGCTCCTAATCTATCAGAATATACTAAAACATTACTTTGAGTGGGATTGATAGTTTCTATAGTATGAGTTAGAATGGGTGAAGTGACAGGAACAACATGCTGTGACATGAGAGGTGGCGGAGTGGAAGCACAACTACAGGTGAGATTGTTTGTCAGCGACTCGTACCTCTCTGCATTGTACTTCACCAAATCCACCAACTCACAGGCCTCCTGCAGGCGCTCGCTTAACATTTGTTGACAAGACTCATACTTACAAGATATTTCCTTAAGTGTATTTTCCCTGCTCAGTAATTCCTTTTGAAGGTTTTGTATTTCAACATCATACATTTGTCTGCTAGTTTCCATCTTAATATTGCATACATTTAGTTGGCTTTTTAAATGAATACGTTCTTTCCTAAGATTAATATTAAACTTATAAATTCTTTGTGACTTCAAGAGTTTCTTGTACTTTTTTATATTTTTACTAATTTTAATATACTTCTTAATTTTATTATGACTAGTTAGAATTGGACATCTAGTTAAGGTATCGTCCCCAGTCAGGTCTATGGCAACGATGGGCTTCTCACATTCCAGTCCGGATACACTACCAACCAGCTCGTCGAAAAGGTTATTGGTGTTGGCAACCTGTTCGCTGGCTTTCAAAGAGTTGATGGTGGAAATGGTGTTGTGTGCCTTGCATAATTCCACTTCAAGGCCTGATATACGTCTCAGTGCCTGGTCATGAGTGTCACTGCATTGTTGAAAATCTGACACTAGTTGACGGAGATGGTGGTGCTGGTCAAGTATGTCCATATGCTGGGTGTGAAGTTCAACAAGCTGGCTCTTTAGTTGAGTGTTTTTGTCATTAATCCTCTTGACTTCAACCTCACTGTCCTCTCTTTCCTGCAGCAGCTGGGTGCATTCTTTTTTTGATGCCTCCAGCTCCTTCAGTGTTGCATTCAATTTGTCACTCATGTCACGAACTGTGGCTGCGCGGGTCATCATATTCAAAAGTTTCCCCAAATGGCACCTGGAATATGACAGAAAACAACTGAGTGTATGAGGAATGTAAATGAGTTGAGAACTTGAGAAGATAGGAGGGTAAAACAGTTAGCAAGAAATAAAAGAACAAAAGATGAAGTTTTTTAGAAAATTTATAAAAATATGGAGGTACTTAAAGAAAGTAGGAAGCTAATTAATTTATTTTGGGGCTTATCACATATCAGAATTACTATTGATTAAAAAGAAAAGACATAAGTAAATTACCATTTATGATAATAATATTAATATTAGAGCTAACAGTTATTTTCCACTAAGAATGTTATGGACATGAGATTAGAGGCACCTAATAAAGTTTCATTTCTACAATGCAATTGGTTTTAAACAACAGTAATAAAGCAATTTAGGGATTAATATGTGTGCAGTAAAGTTTGAAGTGTATGTTTTATGTCTGGGGCAAGTGTTTTCGTCGTCGATTTTGCTTCCACAGTTTGTCAAGCAAAAGGAAACATAAACGGTGCCTGTGTGTATTGGACGTAGCTCATAACTCTGAGCAGTGTTTACAGGTGATGTATAGTGTGAAAATATAACTACAATAATGATTAATAAAAAACAAAATACTCCCCGGGTTTGATGAATTCAAATCCACAATCGGAACGTTGACAGCAGGTAGATGATTTTTCGAAATCTCGATTATTATGAATAATTGCGACAAAAACACGTCACAAACACTGTGTGAGACACTTTATAATTAGATTCTAAGATAAACAGTAGATTTAACACAAAATAAACACAATTATTTAATTAACTAAAATATTTAACTAAGAGATCGTTTTTCACGACCTGTCACCAGTGTTGCCAGCGCAAAAAAAAAAATTATTGTTGAAGAAGTCGGAAAAAATCATGCCGACTGGGAGCTTTACTGGCGTGCGCTGCCTAAACCGAAAAAGATACATCAAATTTATGTTCTACGGTATTGTTCATCTTAAAAAGTTCAACAAAAAAGTCCGCGCTGGCATATGTCTATCTTCTAAGGATGACCCACAATTACCATTTTTATCTTTCAGAATTTGATAAAAATTTAATTGTTATTTCCGAAGCTTTTTTGACCGGTATAGTATTAATCCTTATCCAAAAAATAAGTTATTTAAATTGGGCATTTAATTTAGATTAAAATATGCCTTTTAATCATGTAATTTAAATGAATAGTTTAAAAGATGTCAGAGTTTTAAAATTACGCGGAGCAACGCGGGCGCAGCGGTAGGAGTCAATGACGTTTTCCTCTGTTAGTAGGTATAAAATCTCGGTAGTATGTTCCCGTGGGATATTTTCCAACATCCACGCGGGCCAAGCCGCGGGTAAAAGCTAGTTTATTATAAAATTATTAAAAAAATAATGAGATCCTCGCAACAAGCCCTTTCATTTGATATGTCACACGATACAGTTTGAAATACTTTATTTTTTTATTTTCTTCTTTGCCCCCCAAAAGTGACCCCCATATTCAAGATTAGCTTATTTACGTTACAAGTCCGTGTTTGGGTCACAGAAATACATATGAGTATCAAATTTCAACTTAATCGGTCCATTAGATTCGGAGCAAATTGGCTGTGATAGTTGGACAGACAGACACACAAGTGATCCTATAAGGGTTCCGTTTTTTCCTTTTGAGGTACAGAACCCTAATACATAGGATTATGACTATGATCTATTACTGCCTGCCCCATCAGGAAACAGGTATGATAATATTTTAAGTTTTTTAACAAACATGATGTTCAAAACAATTAACAATGGCATGAAATATTACTAATTCATAATTTTAAAGAAATGCCATTAAATGAATAGGTGACATTACTTGCAAAAAATGTAAGGAATCTTTTATTTGCTTACATTCTTTATGAAACAATAATAATTGTATGAGTCAGGTGTGATCATAATAATCTCATGCCCTGATTCTGCCTGTGTGGATTTCACATACCTACACATTTAAAGTTAAAAAAAATCTGAAGCTCGTTTAGCAAACCCGAAAACGATTTTTCAATAATCACCTACAACTTACTATAAGTTAGCGATTATTAAAATAAGGAAAAAAATAAAGATTTTTTAAATAAAAAAAATATTCTTTTCTCTTGGTCAAAATATAATTTTCCCAAATCTTCAAATATTTAAATCTGTTTCTTCATTTGTCTATGATTTGGGTTGTCATTTAACCAGCTAGCCATGGCAGTTTTTAAAACTATATTACCTTTTTTTATATGCAGTTTCGTAATCATTTGTATACAATCATACAGCCTTATGCATTGCCGTGCTAAGTAAGTAAGCCTTAAACAAAGTTTTACCTCCAAACAGATAACACAACCTTGATTTTGAAGGTGACAGTTATTGTATAACACAGAGAACTTATACAAACAATCTGTATCCTTTTTTATTAAATAATTGGGCACTTATGTAGTTGTTACTGCAGTTCTGAATCATGTATAATTATGAAGCGAAGTTTAATTATGATGAGTTTTACAATATTTATAATTATAGTAGCTGTGGAAATGGCACTTTTGTTTATGTTAATCCTCGCCAGCGGCAAGGTTATTTGAATAAATATTTGTCAGAGGACCAAAATATGATTTAAAAAAAACCGGCCAAGTGCGTGTCGGACTACGCACAATGAAGGGTTCCGTAGTTGAGATGAATTTATTTATCCCAAGAACAAACTTAACATTGTAGTTGAAAAACATGTTCTCCCATACATTCCAACTGCAAATCATCGCTCGGCATCCAATACCGCGACTGTGACATTTTTTTTTAAATTGCAGGGTCACTTATTTGAACGTGTAGAATGAAATAAAACAAAAATCAGATTTTCGTAAAAAATTTCACATTCGCGGTATTAATATAATAATAATACCTTTAAACGAGCAATTCTTGTATATACCTATGTATAATTATAATTTGAATCTCGGAAACGGCTCCAAGAATTTTTATTAAATTTAGTATGCAGGGGGTTTCAGGAGCGATAAATCGATCTAGCTAGGTTTCATTTTTAGAAAACGTCGTTCAAAAAAAATTATAATCCAGATATTTTTCTTTATTCAAGTAACAAGGACTCATTGCGTTAGTAAACTTATGAACTATGTTAAAACTTATTTTACGAGGTCACTTAGAAAGTTTTGCGACTAACAGTTTTTGTCAATAGAATACTGGCTGGTTTTGATGTCAATTAAAACGATGACTATTTATTACAAAAAAACATGACATTCCAAATTCGAAATTCCCTCCACATTTTTTTACGAGCAAAATCAAAATAGTCTGTCTTACTGAAAACTGGATTTATAACGAGAACATTTTCGCGCGATGATTTTGTACGATTTCAAATGTCGACTAAAACCAGAAGAATCGTTTGAAAGACTTCGAATGGTGTTCATAGAAAAAAGCCCTTCTAAAAATACTGTTTTTCGCTGGTTCAACGAATTTATGGGTGGTCTAGTAATTTTGGCAGACAAAGAAAGAAGTGGCCGCCCTATGACGGTTGTTGAAAAAGTGCTGGCTGTGAAAAATTTAATTCAAGAGAATAGGCGAATTACATATGAAGAGGTTCAGCATACACCGTGAAATTTGAATCGCAGTTTTGCTAGAACAAACGTTGTTCAGACCATGGTCTACTACCATTCTACAGCATCCAATAAAAAAAAAAAACATAATTGGTTTTTGAAATAACACAAAAAAAGCAAAGTTTAAAATGTCAAGATTATCGTTACTCCCGACAACACAGACACCCCGTATACGTTTTTTCAAAAACCAATTTATGTTTTTTTTTTTATTGGATTCTGTAGAATGGTAGTAGACCATGGTCTGAATAAAGTTAGTTCTAGCAAAACTGTGATTCAAATTTCACGGTGTATACTGCCGATTGGATCGGGAAGTGTGCATGAAATTCTACACCAGGCATCTTTGGTTATGGAAGATAGTTTCACGCTGATACCGTAAAATCTAACGCAGGGTCAGAAGGAGGTTCGGGTAGAGTGGTGCCGAGACATGATAGCAAAATTGGTAGCAGGCTCGTCTCGGCGCGTTTAAGATATCATTACGGGTGATGAATCTTAGATTTATCAATATGATCCAGAAATGAAGCATCAGTCGACCGTGTGGCTGTTTCAAAATGAACCAACGCCTACCAAAGTGAAGCGAGCCAGAAGTGCAGGCAAAATGTTGATCGCAAGTTTTTTTTTTTTTCTACCAGTTTATCTGGTGTCAATACCCTGACGAGATCAAAGAAGCGTCAATGCTGAATGGTATGTTACCAAATGTTTGCCAGAAGTTTTTACTACTGCAAGCAGCAAGCGACCGAACACTGGCCTCCGTGGGCTACTGCTTCACCACGACAACGCGCTGGCTCACTCGGCGCTCAAAACAAGGGACTTTCTGGACAGCACACCGGTCAAATTTATAGGTCATCCTCCTTACAGTCCCGATTTGGCTCCGTGCGACTTTTTCTTGTTCCCCAAAATAAAAAATCAACTCAAAGGAAAACAGTTTTCATCACCTGAAGATGCACTGGGTGCATTTGAGAAGGAGATTGGAGAGGTGTATGATGCGGACTGGAAAATGTGTTATGAAAATTTGTTTAGACGTATAAAACTGTGTATGCCAATGGAGAGTTCTTTCAAAAGATTTAATTAAAAAAAATATAACCTGTAGTATATTTTTTTCTAGTATCACAAAACTTTCTGAGTGCCCCACGTAATCTAGTTTAAATTTATTTCACCCCATGGGAGACGGCACTGCAGTGATTGATGTACATGCAATCCAGACTGCTAACGATATTGTTGGAGCTGGCCCGTACTCTGCGTACCAGGGATGCACACCTCATTCGCATCGTTGCGTAAAAGCAATTAATATGTGCGTCCGCGAATATTCCCGATGCGCTACAAAAACGGGGCAGCACCGACCTATTGAAGTTATACATCAAACCATGTGTTTTGGCATACTGCTCACATTTGGCGACCAATTACTTTCTGAGACCACAGATTGACGCGCTCAGAAGCACCATATCATCTGCATAGCTAATATTATTTACACAAATACCATCTATATAGCAACCCACTCTGGTGCTGCTGAGCTCGCTAATCCTGCCTCACCCCGCATTCCAACCTGTATGGCTTGGAAAAAGTTCCAGCCCATCGTACACTATTGATCTGATTACCATACCACTATTTAAAGATGTTTATAAGCTCCGTTGGCAACCTATTTTCTCCATCTTTCTCCACAATACGTCATAAGCAACCTGATCAGAAACCTTGAATAAATCGATGAACCTAGCATAAATCGGCGTCCTACGCTGTGTATAGTAAGTATGTGATAGTATGCTTAAGGCACAACACTGCATTTTCTGTTGACAAACCACGCCGAAACCCGAATTGGTTGTCATGAACATTTACAGTTTTATTTATTTGTGTATTAAGCAGACGGTCAAACACTTTTGATATTTTGATATTATAGTAGCTAGAGAGATGGGCCTTTTGGATGCCGAGCGACGAAATGTAAGTTTTTACGCACAATATTGAGAGATTTACCATGTTATTTTAAGACCATAGACTTCTTATAGGTTTTCCTGTAATCTATGAGTAAAGAGCCATACTATGTATTTTTTTCAAAATTTTTGGTCCAGTAGTTTCGGAGATAAGGGGGGGGGAATGGTCATTTTTCATTGAATTTATCAAATATCTTTAAAAGTATTTATTTTAAAATTATATAAAAAATATATTTAGGATCCTCGCAACAAGCTCTTTCATTTGATATGTCACACGGTACTGTTAGCAAAACTTTTTTTTTTTATTTTCTTGTTTGCGCCCCAAAAGTGACACCTATATTCAAAATTAAATTATTTACGTTACACATTCGTGTTTGGGTCACAGAAATACACATGTGTACCAAATTTCAACTTAATCGGTCCATTAGATTCGGAGTAAATTGGCTGTGACAGACGGACAGACAGACAGACAGACAGACAGACAGACAGACAGACAGACAGACAGACAGACACACGAGTGATCCTATAAGGGTTCCGTTTTTTCCTTTTGAGGTACGGAACCCTAAAAATAATATGAAGATCTTTTAAAATTAAAATGGAGATGGGCCGGCCACACTGTCAGAGGAGAAGAGAAATGGAACAAAAAGTGACCCCATGGTACCCTAGGGAGGGGAAGAGAAAGAAAGGGAAACCTTTGAAAAGATGGCAGGATGATGTGGTGAGGACGGCAGGAAAGACATGGACTAGACAGGCAAGGAACAGGGAGAATTGGAAGAGGATAGAGGAGGCCTTTGCCAAAGGGCACAGTCTCAAAACTAAGAAAAAAAAAAGTTTTTGTAACAACAAAATTGTAACTCTGAAATAAGGCTATAAATAAATAAATGAAGATCTTTCAGTTCTGAGATTAAGAAAAATAGTGACTTGCTTTTTATAAGTAACAATTTACAATTGAAGCGATTATTAATAGCGAGAAGCACCGGTTGCTTTGTTAATTCAAGATATGAGTTTATTTCATTAATAACAATTTATCTGAAGGTCAAATTCATCTAACAGTTATTCCAACCAGATTCAAATCTGACCTCATTACACTGTTGAGAACAACCCACACCTGACAGAAAAACACTTATTTAGAGGATATAAGAGCAATTCCATTGCTTCAAATACAAACTTATTATAAAAAGAATTGGCGCACCAACATCTTTAAAGTTTATTTTTCTCACAATTAACAAAAAATAATTCGCTTCAGAAACAAGCAAAACTCAAAAATTCATACAAATTCTACAAAGCTGAGAAATTTTGCATTTATTAAAGGCAAACAAGCTAATAAACAGGAAAACAACTACTGGATTGAAGAAAAACAAAACTTCTTTGAACCTCCTTGATAAAAAGTTAACAATTTTGTTAAACTTTAACAAAGACTTAGTTACTTTCCAACCTTGAATATTGTGATAGCAAAAAAAAAACTAGCCTAACATCTCTATGAGTTTACGTCACTTTAAAAAGTTTATGAGGGTTCTAATAAGAAAAATTACCTGTAATGTGTACGGTTTTCCGTTAACTTCAATAGTTTTGTTCATGAACTCGACGCCAATGGTGTGAAAACTGTGATCATCGAAGTGGTTTGATATAAACCTGCTCATCAAACATGACTTCCCAACGCCACCTTCCCCTAAAATCACAATCTTCAACAAAGTGCTCTTGTTGGCGGTCCTCCCGTAACCGCGATCATTATCTTCCACCATTATGTCGAACCACACATTATATTCACTAAAACGTTTCTTTATAGCCGCAGCCTTGAGTTAAATAGGAGCGCAAAATTACACTGTTTAATTAATGACTCATTTTAGAAGCAATTTGTTAAAGCTTAACCACCAATGTCACAATTAATCAACTAACGATGCTAGTTATTAATAGAAATGTAAGTTAAACATTTCAGGAAGTCAAGGAATTATTTATAATTGTAAATATTTTCGCACGAGGACGACGATTGTTCACAGCTGTTTCAACGAATTTGTAAATCAAATGTCAGTTTATGTCAAAAATTGTTGAAATTGTCAGTCAACTCGAATGAGTGCATCGCAAATGTTACTAAATAAATTATTTTTAGTTTTAGTAGATTAGTAGTCAGATTTGTTTGTTGTGAGCAAACTCAATAGTCGAGTCAGAACGGTACTTGCAGCAGCCTAAAATATAAATTAGAAACATTTCACTTTAAAGGTATTTGTAAGTAGTACGAGAAACGAATAGGAATAATGACAAAAAAATTGGTTGTCTGTAAAGTCGGTTAACGGACGATAGGTAATTTATTTTACGTGATAACCACAGAACATATATACTGGTGATAACTTTACAAGCCAAACGCTTAGGCCGATCGTGCCTCTCTATCGCTTGTTCCGCACTCTCGCTTGCACGCTCGGCTCGGAAACGTGACACTTTTTCGTAGGCATGCTCTGGATACGGGCGTTATTTAAGTCACTAGTTACAATAACTGGCTACGGGGCATGTAACCGAATAACTAGTTTCGAGTCACACATAAACACATGATTTTTGTAACTAGTTCCATCACAATGCAGTGATCGAATGAAAAGAGTGAAACGAAACAGAAGTACGTTGCGACGCATGTTGTTACCTTCGCAAGTAATAACTTTAATATTACGCTAATAATGTAACTGCATAATTATGTAGCTATCAAAACTCATTTGTTCCAAAAACTTAAAGCTTGTGATATGTAACGTATTACGTAGGTAACCATTTATATTTTCGTTTTGCAAATAACAGTAACACTTCAATTGAATCACTGTGTTGAATCACCGAACAGAATTTGAAAATTAACTAGTTACTAAAATCACTAGTTTTCAAAACCGTTAACGTCCTCGAAGTCACTAGTTACGTTACGTTTCACGTAACGGCCCACCCCTACTTTTTTGTGCGTGCAGCCGGCGTTCATTGATTTATTAGACGATATGATGTCAAATTTTGTCCTTCAAGTAGATTATTAAAAAATATTGAACACTTATATTTTTTCTATGTAATCAAAAGATTACGGCGACACATTGAGTTAAAATGTGCCATGACGTCACGAGAATGTAGATTATAAACATAATTGACGTAGAGACCCCCACTCCCCAACTTTAATGCGTTTTAAATCAAAAATATGTGAGAGTAATATTTAATAACTGACTGACGGACTAAATAGAATTTCTTTTTTTTACCCAGGCATCATCCCTATTACTGCTTGCTTTTGTATGTATGTACAGACGCTAGCACATCAAGCTACCCGAAACTGTCAAATTTTCCCAATCAACTTTGAACCTTAGTCTTCAGTAATAAAGTTGTCAAGCTACTACAGTCTGTCAAATTTATTTAGTAGATTTTCAACTTTATCGCTGAGTTCAAAGTTGATTGGGTAAATTTGACAGTTCCGGGTAGCTTGATGTGCTGGCGTCTGTACGTTCAGGCTGTGGTTCAGGGCGAACATCTGTGGCATAAATAAATTACGTTGACTAATGAAATAGAATCGATAATGTTACGTGTTCGACTATTACAAGAATCGAGTTTTACGTTTACAAACGTGAACGTCTTTCATATTTATTTTAGGTGGCAACACCAACACTTAACTACTGCTGACTTTCTTCATGACTTTCCGACTCCGACTCAGACTCTTCTGATATGACATTGTACAGTGTACAGACGCCAGCACATTAAGCTACCCGAAACTGTCAAATTTTCCCAATCAACTTTGAACCTTAAAGCTAAGTAATAAAGTTGAAAACCTATTAAATAAATTTGACAGATTGTAGTAGCTTGAAGTGCTGGCGTCTGTACAATATTTTTACCCACCGAACTTTTTTTGTAGATTTAACTGTATTAGTAGTACGGCTACGCCATCTTACGGAGTATATTTAGAAAGGTATACCTACTATCAATGATAACCATGCTCAAGCAGCGACTCGAGCGTTTGTGAATATTTGTGATTCATAAACTATTAGATCAGAGCCATCTATTAGCAACTTAACATTATTAGCAACCTTTAGTCTAGCTATTTAGACAAGTTATTTTAAATATTGAATCAGTACATAGTTACAAAGGTATTTTATTACATAAAGGAATCTTTATAATAATCTTCTAAATGTTTTATCGTCACATGAAATAAAAGATGAATAACGCTAATTTGTATTACTTTCAGTGCATAGCGACATCTATTAAAAATATTTAAGAATTATATGATTATAATAAACTGCGAAACAACCATTGTGTTCAGTAACCGCCAGGTGTCGATAATATTTACCTTTTGTTTTGACGACCTCGACTCGCGAGTAGTCGCGAGATGTCACGCTCACTCGGCCGCGCGATACAACTTTATTCCGCTTTGTTTTGCGGAGGTGAGAGGACATGGTGTAGCTATCGCTCGAGTTTGTGCGTTGTGTTCAATGTTTTTCTTATTAAAAAGTATTTATTGAGTGAATAGACATAATAATTCTGTACGAAAAGTGTTTTTAAATTCGAACGAAGACTGTGTATGTGTTCGAGTAGGTGAAAGATCGCTACATTTGCGCAATCGTTGGTGAGACTTGATGTCAATAAACTTGTCGGTTGTATTTTATGGGAAAGGTGTGCCGCGTCGCGCTGGTACCTGTTCTCGGCGGGTGGGTGCTTGAGGTCGGGATAGTGGCTGCTAAGTCGGCGGCGGTCGGCTCGTCAGTGCCATGGAGTCGTAGATAGGATCGAGGTGAGTAGTAAAGTTTGGTGGTTTTCGTTGGAGCAGCGGGCAAGGGACGCGGGGCGCGCGGCCGCGTGCATTCACCTCTGACCCGCGCGCGGGGCGAGCGCCGCTCAAGGTCGGTGCGCCGCCTGAAGGTCGCTCGTCACGTGACGCGGAGGGTGCCCACCCCCGCTACTCGCGCCTGCCGCCCCTACCGTGTTTGTGTTGACAGTCGCGTGCACAAATGTTAGCTTTATAGAATCGACCCCCGATTATTATTTTGCAAGAAACATTGCACGATACATGTAGATGATGCTAGCTGTAAACTGAGGTTAGTTATTTTATTCAAGGACTCAACCTTTTCGTCCAAACAAACAAAAAAACCAGCTGTCACTAATAAATAAATAGGATCTAACTGGTTAATTATAGTTTCAAGGTTTTCACCTAGTTTTCCGACTTCCTATTGGATTCTATTTAAATGGAAAAAAAAAACAGTAGGTATAGATAACGGGCATGCTAACTAAATGAAAAATAGGTAGGCGCTAGCCTCTATTTTTAAATCGCATTGTCTCATGCCTCGGTAACGCATGCATTGAACTAACGGTTTATAAAACGAAGCTAGGCAATCTAGGCATCTATTATTATGTGATGAAACTGCGATTTGGTATGCCTTAGGGTGTATAATAAATGTAATAATGGTGAAATGTATCTGGCACCAGTTTCATAAACAAGCCTTTGGTTCGGCCGTCAGACACATCTGCAGTTTCAAATTTCGAACGTGCAAAAATAAACGTGTATGTTGTAACGTGACAATAGATAAAGGTAAGTAGGTATTTGGGTAGGTATGCAACGGACTTTTATCACAGATTTTATCTGTTGAGTTGTGATGTCTACAACTGCTGATGGATAACACGAATTTTGATACAATGTTTATATGTAATTTATTGTATAGCGCACGAGTTGTTAAAAAAGTGTTCGTGAAGGTTTTACCATGTTTTACCGAAAAAAACGATACCGCATTTGATACTTGTAGGTATGTATGTATATCCAATTATCATCACTTTAATTTGAATGATATTTTTCGGGAACATCAAATAAGATTTTAGCTTCACCAAGGCTTCACTGAATCCAAACTTCCTGAAACATTTATATAAACACGCAAAAATTCTTTTCTCTGTCTGGCTCTCATAAAAAATCTGAAATGACTAATTTTATAGCGCATTCCAAAAGATTTAGAATGCATTTTTTTTTTTTGTATTTTTGATCATTCCCGTCCGTTTTATAGTTGTTTCGTCTACCGATGAAAATTTTAAAGTTCAGGATGACCTTGCGAGTTGCTATAATATGTGTACCTACCTACGTAAAGAAATAACTGCATCTTTTTGTAAAGCATCTATACCAACTGGCCCACAGTGGAACGAATGTATGGGAGCGGTTGGACGTAGACATTTCCGAAAAAAAAGAGTAAAATTATGCCAAACTAATGATGCCATCTTATTCGATTACTTAATGCCTTCATAACTTGTGGTGATGAATTTCTTCATAACTCCCATATTTCGGGAGTAATTTGAGAAAATGTGAAATTTTACTATGAAAATGAGTGTATCGAGCTCTCTCCCTCCTGATTCCGGGCTTGTTTCAAGTAGCGGTCTCTAATATCATAATGCTAATACTAAGAGCTATATTTAATACTAAGACACATAGTGCGCCAAATGTGCACTTTCTGGGATAAAAGGAAATGAAAATTTAAAAAAAAAAACGTTTTTTCCCCATTTGTATTTACTTTAAACCGCAGACAGACTTATTAAGAGGTCTATAAATATATTATATATATACAGAAATATATATTAACAAAAATATTCACAAGAACTGATGAGAGTATGACTTTTAAGTAAGTTGATAATAAATTACCTAGTTTCATTAAAAGTACAATAAATAATTAAGATGTAAGCTCTAATTTACTAAGTTACACATTTTAAAACAATAACATCATTTAATTATCTTCGTCATCATCATCATCATCAATTAATTCAAATTCAGAATCGATGTCCGCTAAATCATTTATGTTAACAAATTCGATATCACTTTTCTCAGAATCCGTAAGCTCATAAAATTCCTTAAAAGAAGATTTTTTTACAAACTTATTTCCTTTTGGACGGATACTTGTAACAAGTGGATCAGAAGACAGTAAAAGATTGTGCATAATATCTTCATTGCATGAGATACTGCTATGCTTTCGAGAATGCCCCTCTCTATATTTTCTAAAATCTTTATTTCTAGCCTCAGATGCCTCTTCGGATAGAAAACCAATGGGCACAATTGACATGTTCTGAACTATGTCTGGCCCATGCATTAAAATTTTATGAAGTGAAGAAGGCATATAATACCATGGGTATAACTCCACGTAAAGCTTAGCAGTATCAAAGCAGAACTCTCGGAATTTAGTTACGTTGATCTTCTCTCCTGATGAAATACACTGCAAGATCACACAGATTTTTCTTAAAAGCATAGCATCTATTCCGGTCAGTTCAGCAGATTTAGTGTAGTTTTCAAAAAATCTCCTTGCCGAGTTGCCATTGTTGGTGGATCCACTGCCTTGTTTCACAACATCGAGAAGTAAGCCCGTTTCTCTTCTTACAGCCTCTTGAACTCTTTTCTTCCTGTCATCAACTTGCCTTTTTGCTATATCACCCCTTACTTGCCATGATTTTATGTCTAATTTGTAGGAAATGTGTAATAAGCATTCCATTGAGCGAATCCAAGCGTGAAGGGTGCTTAAGCTATATTTATACATGTCCTCGTTTGCGTGTTTATCTTTGATTAACTCTAAATTATTCATTTCTTTAGGACAAGCCTTGCATATGTCACACACTGAAGCTGCTGTATTGGATATAATGGAATGAATTTTACCATCAATCATTGTCAACAGCAGTTGGTGTTTGACACTAATTCCATCAGTGATGGTGGATGGAGTTAAGGCTTCAATCTCTGCTTCGATTTCAGCCATCTCTCTCTGCACATTTTCTTTGGTTTCCTTTATAAACTTAAACAATATTGGCCGGCAAAATGAAGTGGAAGATGGTCGCTCGTTTTCCCAAATTGTTACACCTTTTGAGACGAGCCGCAGTGGTACAAGACTAATCATAAAATTACTAGCAAGATCGATTTGCTCATCTTCACTCGTCCTTTGATGATAAATGCTTTGGCTAGATGATCCGTCAAAACCCCATTTGCTGGTCAATACGAGCTGTTGATTGGGATCAACAGGGGTTTCTAACGACCTAATAAGTCTTCTTGAGGTTAAATCCATCAAGGCTTGTAATTTGATTTTTGCAGAGCTCTCTGTAACTGTGAGATCTTCTTTGGCCGGATAGCACTTAATTTTTTCTTTAACCAACATGTAGTAACTCGGGTATTGAAGAGCTCCTTCTTGAGTGTTGAAATCCCGAAGAGTGTTATAGCGCCATTTCGATAAGTTCATCGATACATAAAGAGCCAATGCCTTCAAAGGGGATATTTCCCGTACCTGAATTGATTTACCTTCAATGAAGGCTTTGATTTTTGAGGCCTCTTCTGGATTCTCCGTCAAGTATTTCATAACATAAGCTGTATCGCTTTGTCCTGCCTTTTGAAGCGCCCTTTCGGCCGAAAACATAATTTCAGCGCTGCTACTGCTGCATGAAAGACTATCTTCAGTGCGTCTTCTTTTTTGCCGGTTACTAAGGTCCTCAAAAGATTTACGAGGACTAGGATGTGTACAAGTTGAAGCATCAGATTTAGCAGGAGAAATTATGGGCTCGATGACGTCACTTATATTTTCTGTAGAAGGTTCCATATTTTCATTCTGTAATTCCGGCCATTGAATTGCAGCCTGTAGCCAAATCTCATGTTTCTTCCGAAACTTATCTGTGCTTCTTCCAGACTGTGTCCATTTTGCATAAATGCGGTAGCAAAATCGACGACACCAGTCTTTTAAACTTGTTTCAGCACTTTCACATAACTGAACACAACTGTTATCTTTTAAAACACTGAACAAATAGTTAAAGTCGCGTAAATCTTTATGTGCGCGTGCGCATAAAGCAACGTGAATATCAAGATTTGTATTAAAATTTGGAAAATACATTGCGAGATTAGCTTGGATACAACGAGGTGTAAATCAACACTGATTTTAAAGTTACTAATAGTGACCTATTTATATAAAATCCAGGTATCCCAGGTATCCTTTGTTAAATATTGCAAGGTAATTAGTTATTGTGATAATTAGTAAATGATGCATGCTAAATTAGTGTATTAAGAGCCATTTAGTAATTAAATAATAGCAATGTTCTTATCAGTAATCATTAGTGCATCAGTTTTATATGTAAACCTTAAGTCCCTAATTATATATCCTAATTAGCTTATATCTTCTCTAATTGGCTGCTCAGAAATGTTATTGTAATAAGGTAAACCTTTAGAAAAACGGTTTTAATCAACAAAATAAACAAAAAATAAAAAAATTGTGTTATAAAATAAACATCACTCTTTATCCCAGAAAGTGCACATTTGGCGCACTATGTGTCTTAGTATTAAATATAGCTCTTAGTATTAGCATTATGATATTAGAGACCGCTACTTGAAACAAGCCCGGAATCAGGAGGGAGAGAGCTCGATACACTCATTTTCATAGTAAAATTTCACATTTTCTCAAATTACTCCCGAAATATGGGAGTTATGAAGAAATTCATCACCACAAGTTATGAAGGCATTAAGTAATCGAATAAGATGGCATCATTAGTTTGGCATAATTTTACTCTTTTTTTTCGGAAATGTCTACGTCCAACCGCTCCCATACATTCGTTCCACTGTGTGGCCTCGCAAATCGTGATCTACGAATGCCACTAAAGCCGGGCCCCACGACTCGACTGCGAGCACGACGCGGACGCCCGACAAAAAGTTGCATATTAATGTACAGCTTTATAGGTAGGTATAGGTATTATTCATTCGACGCCAGACGTTCGATTCCATAAATGAATAATCGGGTAATATGCTTCGGTTTTAATAATACAAATTCGGTGAATCGAAGCTACCAAGGAAAACATATATTTTTTATTAAATAAGTCGTAATTTTCTTATATAATGTATGTTTTCTTGTATCATTAAAATAAGTGACCTCAGTTAAAAATAGTGAATGCCTTATTAACGTACGTTAAACAAAAGCCTTGATAATTTAAATAATTATAATTTATGAACAATGAATTTATTCGAAAATAAAAATACCTAATTAGTAGACCCAATTCTGATTTGTCATAAATAAATGCATTTCCATTACCTTGAAGGGTACGCTACTTCAGGCTGACACACCTTCGTTTACTAATGATTTCGTCACTCGGTCTGTGGGTGGTAATTGTATTCGATATCGGATTAAGTAAATATTATATACTGTTAGATTTACATTAATTAATACAACGGTATTACGGTACATGCTCGAACGTTAAGCAACTGTCTGCATATAAATTAGTTATTACTTATTGGTATTTCATTCCCCTCCGGTCGATGTAATTAATGTAACATTCAATTCTAAGCCGGAAATAAATCGAAAAGGAATTTGAACAACTTGCAGCAACCTTGAGTACCAACATTCGTTGGTGATATGATAGTGTGCCTGAAAAGGAAACATTATAGTAGTTTGATAATACTAGCTGTCTAATTGAAGGTTTAATTAACACAAGGAAAGTAGCGTAGAAAAACAAGCAATTATTAGAGTATATTCTATTAGATTAATAAATTGGCTTGTAGCGAATTTGCATTTACAATATGGATAAAACACAGCCAAGTAATAGTTGATATGAATAATGTAAAACATTATAATTCATTACAGACGATGTTATTATTATGGTAATGTTCATAAATTGTGGTCCTAGTTGTTTGGCAACAGTTATTGTTATCGTGTCTGCATCTACGGACCGTTCTCCGACAACACTGCCTGTTTAATTGCAAAATGAATGTCGAAATAGGATCTTAGCTGGCTTATTGTTTGTACTAAGCCGGATGGAATTGATTAATCGCTGAACTACTGCAGTAATTAACCATTAACTTTACAGTTAGCGGTCAGGCCGAGTTATTCATAATGTTATTGACTTTTAGCCAATCCACAGCTGTATCGACCAGACAAACAACTTTTAATTATAGAAAAATGAGCGCGGCGTGTTTAAAATAAATTTATTATCCGGAAAATTTACAGTCATTAATATATCTGAATTAATAAA
Source organism: Agrochola litura (assembly GCA_949152395.1). NCBI lineage: Eukaryota > Metazoa > Arthropoda > Insecta > Lepidoptera > Noctuidae > Agrochola > Agrochola litura. The sequence continues at coordinate 21,357,100 of OX424493.1, forward strand.
TAACTGCTCATCACGTTTTAAGATGCTGTAATACGCAATACATAATTATAATTATAAGATTATAACGCAATTTCTAACCGTCCAACAGCGCAATTCGCAACTATTTTAAATTGCAGATCACGTAGACGACCTCGAGTTTAGTTGAGGTTTACCAAAAATCAACAAGTACAATTAATGATTTTTTGTCATTGACTGAATAAAAAAAACAATGCATAATTTATTATTGTAATTAGAGTGGAAGGAAACATACTAAATGAAGCTTAATGCAACGACGAATCTGATTAGTTAATTATAATAAGTAGTCAATGAAAGAACTGTCCACCTGCTGAACAGCTCTTTCATTGGCTACACACTGGTCGGTTCATCATCATAATCTCGGTTAAGAAAATTAATAAAATAATACCTACCATGTGTTTTATCTGGAATTTTTACGTAGACGTATTATGTACCTATCATGTGTATGACGCATCTATTCTTTTATGATTTTTACAGAACATGAATAAAATTATGAACACAAATAAATATATTTTAGTTGTACACTACCTTGTTATGATTTGTTATCGACAAGTTCAAAGGTCAAGTTTGTTAGCGCTATACATTTGGCACGAAGCGAACACAAAATAAAAGAAGCGCGTTTGGCTGCGAGTGTACTCTCACTACTTTCACGTGTCGATGTGTGAGTGTTGTTGGTGGTGTGCGTCTCGGCCGGTGACCTTGCTATCAGGCGGAAGCGCGCGGCCGCGTGAGTCAGCGCGCGTCTGCCGAGGGAGCAGAGACCTTCGCGTAACGTCTATACTACCATGTTCCATTGAGTACCAAGCCGACGAGTTTTTTCGGCCCCCTTTTGCCTTTGTTCGATTTTCAAAGTTGGAAGCTATTATTCTTTGTGGCGTTCGTCGCGTCATCGAGGACGTATAGTGTTCGCTGACGAATAGACAATTTTGCATGAAAAAAAATATTGTTCAAAACAGGTTTAACCCTTTATGTCAAATCAAGTAGGATTATTCCTTGATTACTCAAAACTGGGTTTGGTAAATACGAGCACGAGCATCAAATTATAACACAGCCCGTCGCATGTTCCATTGTGTGGTTGTGTGGGTACCAAAAAGAGGTTCTCTTTGTTCGTAATTTTTTTATTTGTCAGAGGGAATGTTGTTGTTTTAACAGGCTGTTTCTCTTTTGGTTGTCCTCTGTCATGTCGTTAGAAGTTCTCTTTCTTTTACAATTTGCTTATCGTTTTGATGCAGGGATTAAGTAGGTAAGATCAGTAGGTATAGTTAGTTATCTAACGTACACAACTTTCCGTCTTATTTTGAAAATGTCAAATTAGCAAAAGTAACTAATTGTGGCCACACACGTAACTACAAGAATGACAATAATAATTGACAAGCCTGCATGAACAATCATTTTGTGCAAGCGTGCTCGAGCGTCGGTATGATGCTTTTGTGCAAGCGGCATGAAGATTGATAGAATTTTCATCATGCGGCTTGAACAAGCCACGCTTGTGCAAGCTTGATTGAACGTGTATATGCAGGTTAAGCTTGCACAATCATACGCACACGCCAGTTTGCAGATAAAGCAAGCGCGTCGTCGTCGTTCATCGCTCAAGCAAAAACTGATGCTGCTCCAACTTGCTTGTACAGTGTAGCCTATAGGGAAGCTGTGCACGCTTGCACAAAATGATTAACCATGCAGGCTTGTCATGCTTGCAATTACGTGTGTGGCCAGCTTTAGAGTCTCAGCACAGCACAGCCTTCACTGACTGATAACAGTGGCAACACAGCACGGAAGCCACTTCGTATCCCTCCGTTCGAAATTCAAAATTCAAACCTTCGTCAGCCATCTTGTTTCATGACGTCACCCAGGCAACCTGTAGGTCGCCCGCCCTATCAAAAGACCAGTTCTTTCTTCCAGTATTGTAAGTGCCTATTGTACAAATGCTTGTAGCCTTGATAAGTAGCAACCATGACGTGTATATGGAAATTAAGTTATTTAAATAACCTCGCATGGACGTGCGTTCAAAATTATGTCGGTTCATAGGTAAGTACGACTTTGCATGATACATAACATTGTGTAATGTAAACTAACTAAGTATGTACTTTGTCATCAATAATGTTTCATAAGGTGTACGACAGATATTAAAACAAAGGTATTGTTATAAGTTTCTCTTGAAATTAGTCATTAACGGCTGTTGAATTTGAAACAGGTTTATCTAAATGTGAACTTATAAATCTGAATTGGTTTATAGACACTAATACATATTACTATCTACTCTACTAGGTAGGTATTTGTAAATGGGAACCTTAGCCTTATTAGATTCTGACTAAGAGCGAATTTCACCAACGAAATTCGCCCTTAATTCTAATAGGAAAATAAGGTAAGTCGTAAGTACCTAGCATCCACTATTTCGCCTCTGAAAATTTACTACCTGCTCCACCAAGTTAAGTCCTCCGCAGACAGGCGCGACGTGACATCGGTAGAACGATTTCCGTAAAGTTTTCACAAAAATTGATCCACCAGAGTCACGTCGCGCCTGTCTGCAAAAGTCTATGATAAAAAAGCATACAGTATCAAACTATAAAAGTATAAAACGTCCTCAACTTTTCAATTTGAAAGCAGTTACTTACAATCTCAGTTCGTCAAAACCTTTAAAAAATATTATTATTCATCTCAAGTTCAGAATACAGTGACGACCAGAGACAATCTCACGCGCGTAATGGAGCACATCACTATGACCCTAGCGGTAGTGCTGTGACACAGTTCCCGCACACGACATAGATACAATACAGCCAAGATCATACGATATTTCGCTGCCCTAACCGTTACGCGATACTCTAGATACTTTATCGATAATATTAAATGTATGGTTCCGTAGACTGTTAAATATTTATTTTCGAAGTCTTGCAATGTAGGGAACATCCACCAGCACGCTTAGCATGATCACAATAGAAACAGCTTTTGTCGACGAAAGAACTGACAAAATGACAGAAAAACAATCACAATCTGTTATTTTGTCTATTCTTCCGTCGACAAAACCCGTTTCTATGGTTGTCAACTTACGCTCCTCAGAGTAATAACTAAAGTACTCTGAGATGCTACGCGTGCTGGGGGCACAAAGGTTTCTTCTGTTTGATCTGGCATCAACAATATGTATTGTTTTTATGCGATACAAAATTGTTGTGCAGGAACTTGTACCCCCTTAGAAAATCTGTGACTGCACCTAGGTCTAGCCAGTTCCAACAAGGTGTAGCCGTCCTAAAATATTTGAAAACTAGTTTTCGTAGTTTGGGTGTAGTAGGTTCACACCTTAATTCGTTTCAATCTAATACCGGGTTCACACGGTTCGATTTTAGTTGATCAACTGCGAAGTCGAAAGCAAGATTTGAACCGTCTGAACAGACTTCCAATCAAATTAAATTTCGAATTCAAAGTATGTTTTGTTGAACAACAAAAGTTGTTCAAAGGCATTGCAGCGACTAGGAAGTCTAGCGGAAAGCTACAGAAACGAAACTTACATTTCGATCTGTCAAAACTCAAAATCGCGCCAAAATGTACTGATTTCCACAGATCGAACATTTCGTCTAGCCAAACTAACGAAATGTGCACTTTAAAAACCATAAGTTTCATGGCCTGAGAATAAAGTTAAAGACGCTTTAAAATTTCTTGTTCTAAATGACAGGTGCAAAGTTGTTTACCGTGGTTCTACCTGTTGTAATACTCAGGATCGAATTCGTGACATCACAAGATCGCGATTCAGAGCTATGCCCCACGCGTCAAGGTTACCCTTCCAATACCTCTATGTTATCTCGATTCTTTATGAATTGTTACTAAGTGTGAACCATCGGTGTAAACTTTTCAATATGAAGTGTCAACGTTATTAAATTATGCACGATTGAATAAAATGACAAAAGATTTCGCTTTTTACTTTGAACGCTTCTTGCTAGAGTTTGCTTACGTTAAGGACCTAAGTTCAGGACTTGATAATTGCGTCTTTGAGGAACATAGGATTGGGAAAATGTAAGTCATCATCAACACCAGCTCCCAACAGCAGTTCACTGCTAGACGTCCTGTTTACAACCACTCGGAAAATGGGTTGGTACCATCTGACGGCCAACTTTAGCACCGCACGCGCTCATTGGTCAAATCAAATAGCGCGCGCTTCCCCGGCTCCGTGTTACATACTTCCGTCCCTTTTCACGAAATCACTCCCTCAGATTGCAGCAAAGCGAAAAGAAAGTTGTTACCTACACATAAAAAACTTAACCCTTTTTTGCAGTCCGGTAAAATTTAAATTGAAATTGCTAATGTAATAATTGATTTACATAAATATTTACAAATAGGACCTTATACTAGGGGTGTACAGGGTGGCGGGACATCGACGCGAAAACTGTTACCATGGATTCAGTACATGATTCTGAACACCCCTGCGTTAAAAATTTTCGTCGGTTATAAAAAAAAAACAACTGTTTCATAGAAAAGTGCATTATCTACGCGGTTAAAATGTACGGAACAGAAGATTTAAAAAAAATAACCGACGGAAAATTTCAACGCAGCTGCAGAGGTGTTCAGAACCATGTACTGAATCCATGGTAACAGTTTTCGCGTCGATGTCCCTGCCACCTGTATAATAATTGGATTCTACCTGAACAAGATATAAACCTGTATCTCAAGTAGCACAATCAAACAAGCTTGGTTCAAAGCCTAAACAAAATAATAAAACGAACCAAGTTAACCTGACGGCCTACTTACAAGATAAGGCGCTAGTAATATATTCCAAAACATCAACGAAACCATAATTTTAATAAACGTTCGAAAGCCTGCTAGCAGGTGATTCTTAACATTTGAATTTGAACCGCTCGCAGCGACTTGACCCCGGGACGCGTGTGTCGTAACAAAAGTAAAAGGCTGGGATGCATGGCCGACCGGAGAACGGTGAACAGACCTCACACTTTTGAAACGAATGTATCCGCTCAAAACTATACGAACGGAGACATTTTAAGAGCTTTTTCTTGGATTTTAATCAACAACGGAGCACTGCAAGCATCTTCACTAGATGGATGGGCGACGATGAACTCACAAATAGCAGTCCGAATGACAGTGGTTATCAAAATTCAATAAGCACCTATCGAATTTTATGACAGGTTGCTATTTGCTAGTCTACCTTTTAATCTTGAGTAGCATTTGCATCATTTGCTTTCCTATATGGAATAAAGAACAACTTTACGAATCGTATTGCTGGAAAGATAATGTTTCATGCTTGTAATTCTGAGATATCTTGTTTCCACGTAAATGAACCACATATTTTATTGTCTGCGATTACCAAAAGTCCGACCGTATATGGAAATAAAGGCAGCGGTTGAGGCGCCTAAGCTTTTATTCGTCATCGTCTGTGACTCACCCATGATACTTCTCGCAACATTTCTATTTCATTGCTTTCAAAGCCTCCATAAATCTTAAGCGATCTGAATCAAAAGCTATAATGTAATAACTAGAATAATAATAAATAGCTGGAGTTTTCATAGTTATTTGTCTTTAAGATGGAAGATATGAGCTGGCAGCACTCAGCAGATATTACTGCGCCATTCCTAATGAATCCTTCCATGAATTCCATCTTAGTAATGTGACGTCTGATCGTCGCGCGTCGGTCGCGTCGACGCGTTTAGAAGTTTCCAGTTCCGAATTCCTGTTTTACCGTAACTGCCGAGTTTGTGTCTTGTCACTAATTAAGTGCGATTTATAGTCTACAACGTGGTGTCTTACCACGTAAGCTTGCCGCGAGCCTTACCTCATTTCGGTAACACAAATCTAAAAGATGCTGTGTAAAACTTTTCTACATATTATGGTTTTAAAATCAAGCTGGTGGAAATCACGTGCTGCGTCATTGAACTACAAACGAAAAAAATAAAAATTGGTTTATTTGTCACAGAAACACGTGGATACAAAAAGACAAGAGTATACAGAAAACCAAATAGATCAGTACGTATGAAATCACGAGCATAAAAAATAAATAATCGGCAGCTGCAACGAAGTGCCCAAGCTAACTGCTAACTGCCGAATAAACCCGTGGATTTGCGTTACGTTCCAATTGATTTTTCAAACAATGACTTGGTCATTTCGTTCAATTCTTTTCAATTGTGGTTTCAGCCTCGAACTTTCTCCAGTGTACCGCAGTTCCCACGTAAGTGATTGCGCGCCGAAACCATGAGACATCCTTGCAGGTTTCACAACTCGCCTCGATACAGAATGATTCTGAGAAAACATTACTGCGTGAGTCAGCGCAGGGTTCTGTCTGGAACGGGTCTTAAGCCGCCATACCCTGCTTAGGTAGCTTTGACTCATTGGCCAACTGTTTTTGTTGATAACTTGTTCGCAAATTTTTAATTTTGAGAAACATTTACTAGCACTCAGGTTATAGCAATGGTAACAACACTCTGTGACTACATTACAATACTTGCGGAACGGGTGTGCATATCTGAGTTCATCACACCGAGGCGTCAATGGATAAAGATAAATCTTTAGACAAGTTCTACAGCATGAGGCATCGCATAGTAATTTCCGGAGTGAATTTTTTTCTTCATATCTGCGAGCGTCAATTAAGTCGCTTTAATTTCGGCACAGGAAAACTGCCAGTGACGGTTGAACCGGTCTGACTAGGCGCATTTGGTGCGAAGGATATTTTTTACGTAAGATATATTTGGCCTTCTTTGGCGACTGTTCTGTACTGAAAGTCAGTTGTAAAACAGGTGAACTTTGATACGTGACTAATCCAACCGTGAATCCAGCATTGTGACTTTTATAGCCTTACTTCTCGATATTCTTATTTGTGTCTTCTGTATTGCATTATTTTTGTATTAGAATTTCGTTGAGGAAACATGAAGCAATACCTACTGCAAACAACCTTCGGATGTCATTGATATGCAACTTTGTAAGTGGCACAGGAACAAACTATTTATTCATTATTGATAAAGCTATTTTTAGCAACGCCCTTGTCTTTACATAGGCGTCTACTTTGAATTTCAACATAGTATGTTCCATGTTCCACCCCTGCAAATATCCAAACCATTATTCCAAATTCAAAGTTAACTTTTTTAACCTGCTGTTTCCCACAAACACACCATGGCTGAGTTCTGCTTTCCTGTGAAATGTCAACCGCCACGGAATGCGGCTGCGGCGACCCATTTACCCCCCCTCTGCAACCCTCACCTCCCCGACCAGTGGTGGGTGGGTACCGGTCCTGCGTGCCCTCGATGCGTTGATTCCGCGTTGCGAAACTCTCGTGTGAAGTAAGTTTTGCTTTGATGCTGTTGTAAACTTGCTTACGGTGTGAATTATTGACTGCCCTTTGCACGTTATTTGTGATTCTTTCATCCTATGGTTGTCTGGAAGAATTCCTTTTAGCTATAAGACCTACTTTTGCTTTGTGCCGTTCTAATATGTCCTGCAGGCTTAGCGTGACCATAATAGAAACGGGTATTGTCGACGGAAGAATAGATAAAATTACAGATAAACAATCACAGTCTGTCATTTTGTCTATTCTTCCGTCGACAAAACCCGTAGAAACCCCGTTTCTATGGTTATCACGTAACGCGAGCTGTTCTCATCCTTATGTTCTATCTCTCAGTGTTTTGAAGAATTAAATACTTCTGCTAGTGCTATACGGCTATATGTGAATTCGCACACGTAGTCTTGATTAATATCAGGCTGATTCTTGGAAAAAGTCGTCATTATCGCCCTGATAGAGTTTAGTTCCAAAAGCGCCGTGAGTCAGAGTCAGGACCGTTTTGAAATCATGTTTTAAAGTTAAAATGGTTGTCTAAAACCAACGGTTATTTCATCTACCACGGCGCATGCGAACTACGTATCAAAGACCAGACGTCACACAAATCCAGCATCGCGCAAGCAGAGTTTACCGCGAGACCGACATAATACAACATCCCAACATCAATTGTCGTGCCCACCAGACACAACACCCGTCTGCTCAGAGTATCCTGTCCTTTCGATGGAAGATGAGTGAACTTTACACCCTGTTCCTCATACCTAAGAAAAAGAAAACTTACTTTACTTTTTATCTACCAGACTGTTCAATGATCAGGTTGTTCAGGTTAGGAGAACATTCGCAAATACCAAGGAAATAAAGTTCTCAAGCGTTGAACGCAAATCGTAGATCGTTCTAATCAACTGATTAATTTTGGATTAGCCATGCCTGCGCCTGATTGGTCACGCATCCTTCAGGACTACAGCCAATCAAGAGATTCGTGATCAACTGATCAATCTGCTGATCGTGATAAGTATTTTGACCATGTCTTGGGAATCAGTGGTTGTTAATTGATTTTCCGCTAGTGTTTTATTTTGCTTATGCAGACTGAGTTATTATATTTTTTTCATATAAATGATGTAAACAATTATTTCGGGTTAGAGTTAGGGCCTATAAATTAAAACTTTTATTGGTTTGGAAAAGTCGGGCAGACCTAACCTGGCAGTTGAGGGTTAAAATGTTAAAGTTACCATATAAAAACAATCAATTATTAGTTTAGAAATAAAATAATATTTGCATTTAATTAACTCTGAATTCCATTTTGGGACAAGATTTTGCATAATATTTGCATGCGAAATCCTTACAAATTAATTACTTACGTAGCTAAGATGATGTGTCAGTCACGAAATTGCGACACCGAAGGTTTGTAGGTATTACAAAACTACATACTTAGAAACTTCTTTGTCACTATACACCGTGAAATTTGAATCACAGTTTTGCTAGAACAAACGTTGTTCAGACCATGGTCTACTACCATACTACAGCATCCAATTAAAAAAAATATATAATTGGTTTTTGAAAAAACACAAAAAAACAAAGTTTAAAATGTCAAGATTATCGTTACTCCCTACAACACAGACACCACGCATGGGACACAGCATTGTTTACAGGGAAATGTACCTCCATAAACGAAATTTATTAAGCAGTAGATAATCTTGACATTTTAAACTTTGTCTTTTTGTGTTTTTTCTAAAACCAATTTATGTTTTTTTTTAATTGGATGCTGTAGAATGGTAGTAGACCATGGTCTGAATAACGTTTGTTTTAGCAAAACTGTGATTCAAATTTCACGGTGTATATATGGCTATGCTTAGTTCATGAAATATCAAATAACTTTGGAGACGATTAAAGTAATTTTGAGTTCAAAAAGCAAAAAAAAACAAAAGCTTTCAAATTATTTACATGGGGAACATAAACTTTTTCTTTTATTAACCCTCCAATCAGAGATGAACAGGCTTTTTGTAAAGAATGTTGCATTGACAACAAGTTATTTTTGCCTGAGACTAACGGAATAAGGAACAGCTATGCTAAGAATTTCCATTCTCCGTGATTTATAATTATATCTGTGCAATATCGTTATATCGACAAGGTTAGCTGTCAACGCGGTTCAGTTAATTTATTCAATATTTTGACAGATTGTTTTTAATTATTTCATTGAAAAAATATTGAATATTACTTTTTGATCGATGCCTTAAAATTGCACATAAAATCAAATTGTTTAAAACATTTTAAAAGTATTTTTTATTGAAAATATTAATAAGCACTAAAATTAAACTTGACCTATCCTAAGATGCACTTTTACCGTAAGTAATCTTTGATGGAGAATTAAAAAAAAAACATGCCACACATGCACACCGTGGGAATAAAATCTTTAAAAAAATCAATTCATTAAAAATACAGTCCGGCCGTCGAGAGATTGCGTTCTTGACACCTGTCAGTTTCATACTAACGAATATATGTTTTGCGAATTTGATTCTTAATAGTACTAGAAATTGTCCAACTGACAGGTGTCAGGAACGCATTCTGTCAACGGCTGGACTGTAGGAAGGTAAATCTTTATAGTAATGTCAACGACGATTAAAAAAAAACTGTTCACTATACCACCATGCATACGTAGAGTACGCAAGTTGCTCATGAAATCGATGCGAAGCTAAAAATATCGAAAAAAAAAGTTTTGCAACGTCACGCACGTAACTATGATTTGGACAATCTAAATGTTGACTCATGGTCAGGCCTTAACACCTGTCGTATTAGACTGGCACTTAAAGTTAATGCAAAAGCAGTTACAAAATGTAAATTTCCTGAAGAGTGATAACGTGATAAGATAAAGGAAACCAACTATATTTTGCTGAATTGAACTTTATTTACGAATCTTGGAAATCACTATACATAGAACTGAAAAATATGTGACTATAAAAAGACCTAAAAACGTCTTTTTTATAGTCACATATATTGCTCAAATGTTGTTTTTTTAAAACATCTAGTCTAGACTAGACAAAACCCAAACGACTAATAATGTTGCAGAATCATGATTGATACATTTTAATAGTAGTCAGATAGAACGCCGAGGTCGCTAACTCCAGATATTTGCGTACGGCCAGACGATGGGACCTTGGCCTTATTGAGACTGTCGCGAGAAATGATGACTTTTGAAATTGGAGCATCGGTGAATGCGACCTTCTTCGTCTGTGTTATCTATGAAAAAGATTTTCAAAACAATTATTATTATTTTGAGGTTTATTTTGAAAACAATCTACTTTTTTCTGGATTTAAATGCCTGAATAAATAGTATTTGGCTTGCCGTACTAACTTGAACAAAATAATTACAGACCAATCACTTATCTAGGAAGTAGCATCTAGTAAGTAGATAAGCCGACCAACCCTTTTTAGTTATTTCGCTAGTTAACTCACTACCAATTATTGCAATACAGCATTTTACAAATACAATCAACATTACAGACACAGCAACAAATCTGTGCGACCGCAATAACATAACTCGTAGTTAGTATCAAGGTGTACAACGTTTACTTGCGCGTGCGCCGCCTCGCCGCCGACATTATTATCGCATTACTTAACTAGCGTTGCTCCACGGAAAATTGTCTAGGATCTAAATATTTCTGAGGTATTTACAGTTAAGATTGTGCTAGATTTGTATCTAGTTTTGAGCAAGTAGTGTCGGTAGAGAAGCGGTTGGAAACGCGCGTATTTGGGGTATCGTGTGGGTTCGATCTATATAAGCGAGTAATGGCTGCGTCCACACTCTATGTTGTATCAGGTTGATTTAGTATTATAAAGACAATGTACTGGTTTTCAACGAGGCCCAGCTTTACCTTAAAATTCTTGTTTTCCGGCTCTGTTGGAATTGAGTTGGGAAAGAGAACCTTTTCAGTTCAGCAATTTGATTTTCTGCACATTTATTTTCAACAGTACTTAGTCGACCGAGCTCTGGTCGGGTGAAAATAGATCGTCAGAGAAAACGAATTTTCCCAGATATGAGACCTAGCTAGATCGATTTTTCGCCCCCGTAAACCCCTATATTGCAACTTTCATCGAAATCGTTAGAGCCGATTTCGAGAACGTGAGTACAAATAAATATACGAACAGATACAAAAATATTGCTCTTTTTTAACCAACTTCCAAAAAGGAGGAGGTTATATGTTCGTCACGTATGAGTTTTTTTTTTTTTTTTTTTTTTTAATTTATGTCCACCGATTTCTCCGTCATTTGTGGACCGATTTTGAAAATTATTTTTTTGTTTGAAAGGGTATGCTCCCAAATTGGTCCCATATAAATTTTATTAACTTTGCTTGGGTAGTTTTTGAGTTAGCTACAAAAAAATGTTATAATATTTAATTACACAGTTAAATTAGCAACCAGGTCACTGGTAGCAGGTAGTGGTATTCGAATGTGTGTGGGGTAGGTACAACAACTAAAAAGTGAAAAATAAAAACTTTTTACAAAAAAAAACAACCGGTACAACACATTACAACAATTTCGGAAGTCGGTGTCTTGGGTTTTGTGTTTTCGTTTTTTGCCACCGACTTCCGAAATTAAAGTTATTTTTCACTTTGTAGTGTTTTTTGGAAGTCGTTGTAAAAAGTTTTTAATAGTATAGGATTTCCCACCTTATTTTATTCGCAGTAAAAGCCGGGGCTGTTTAATGCTTCAAGCATCATTCCTCCCGTCCTCCGGAAGAGAAACCATAGAACCAAATTTTAATAAAATTATGCAAAATGCAGCAACATAAATTCCCAATAAGTTACCATCGCATCGGTTCGTTAGCTAATGAGAGACAATAGATAGCCTGTCGAACCTGTCGGGTGTCCAAATAATTTATGGCCCAGCCTCCTCATTATGCAGCAACTTGTCTTGCCCGCAGTAATTCTAGATTTACCGTTTAATTGTGTGCAACACCACCTCTCATGAATGATTTAATGTTGTGGTTTTAGTGGGCATGGCGTGTGAACAAAATACGAACTTTTTTTTCTCTTGAAAGTTTTATCCAGTCCTGCTTTCTTGTTTCGGATAGTGGCATAATGGGTCTCCTTAGCAATTTTTTTAGAGTTCCGTACCTGAAGGGTGCCGAACGGAACCCAATTGCTAAGCCTCCGCTGTCCGTCTGTCTGTCAGCGGGCTGTATCTTATGAACCGTAATAGGTAGACAGTTGAAATTTTCACAGATTTTGTATTTCTATTGCCGCTTTAACAAGAAATTATAAAAATTAAATAAAGTTCATATTTAAAGGGAGTCCGATACAAGAAACTTATTTTTTTCAGCCTTTTTTGCTCGATCTTAATACGATACGGAACTCTTCGTGTGTAAGTCCGACTCGCACTTGGCCGGTTTATTTTGTTTCTTTAAAGCTGTATTCCTGCTCGCCGGATTTGTAATAAATTGGGTTCTACTATCTTGGTGGAATGTCTTCAGTTCAGCATCAGATAACATGAATCCTGTTATTATGATTTTCTTGCTGTAACATGAGAGTCTAAGAGTATCTCCACAATCTGCACTTGGTATGTATATGCAGACTAGACGGGTAAATAACAGCCGCCTAGTCTACGACATATCAAGTACATTTTTCAGTTTCACAGCATCCATTGCTGATCATGCGGTAAACAATGCTTGCACGATGCAGGATTTCGCGTGACGTCAGTGTGATGCGTAGTTCATATGTGACTATGTAGATGCTGCCACACATTCATCAAAGTTTCCATAAAAATAGTTTTCTTCACTCTTTTTACCTACTTGAATCAAAACTAAGTTTTTAATTCCGTATTGAAGTTCTATAGTTTGCAAATATGCCTTATAGAACAACCAAGCTATTTTCCTAACCTTACCTACGACTGACTACGAACAATAAGTTCCGTGTTCAAGGAGATCTTTCACCACTGATCACAGGTAAGTTCGCTGCTTATTTGCAGGCGGCATGTTTGTAATGTGAAGCTACGTGTATTTTGCACTGAACCCTAGCTTGACCTCAGAGATGAACAGCCAAGTATACATACTTACACAGTTCTTGTACACATTGATACTCAAAACAATATTTACAGGTTTGTTGTATAGGTACAGTTAAACCAGAAAAGGTATGCGCTTCGGTAATCGTTATGTTTCCAAATTAGCACGAACGTTGCGCCACAGACTATAACGCCCCACAGACGCAAAGCTTTTATTTAAGTTTTGTACTGCCGCGCTTTGTAGTAGTGCACTATGCTGTGCTCTGCACCTATCATTGTGTGTTTTTATGAAGTTTTCTTTCTGTTGGATAACCTACTCCGGTCGCAGATAGTCTGTCACTCAAAAGTATTTTAGTTTTTGAATTTTGAATTTGGAGTTGTTAATCTAAATGTCTTAAACGTGGTAAATCAAAATATGCAAGTTCTTCCATCATTGTATCGTTTGTGTATTTATCATCATCGCGTGTTCGTATTTCCGTAATATTTTCATGAGGTGTGGTTAGGTTCGTCTAGGTCGTGCTGTGGCAATGCAATAACGCCAGTGACTTGTCGGATATTGTTTATTTGTATAATTTATTTTTTGTCAAACTTTTTGAAGGCTAACGTAGCCTTCAGCGAGCTATGATCGAGCTTCCTTAAGGTGGATCCGCAGTTACAGCCCGCGAAATTAATTTTTTTTAAATGTTTTTGCAATTTGCAGGTCAGTGTCAGGTGGGATTTTATTTTCATTATAATACTTATAAATTATTTTACAGTTTTTAACACAGCTAACTATTTACATTAGGTACTAAATTAAAAGACTAACTACCAATTACCATGGACATAATTGCTTATTGTAGTTTTACTCCGAATTCCGTATATTTCCCTCAAGTAGTTTGGACAGCTGCTGTATGACGTAAAACCTATTATAACATTATGTACTAACACATCGGTACTTATTTAACGGACAGGTGCGACGCAACTTATTATGAAAACTTCGTGGAAGTTGCTCTACCAGAATCGCGTCGGGGCGGCGGCGTCGCGCCTGCGCCTTTATACTCGTACGACCTACAGCTGGGCATCACCCATTATATTATATATTATCGTTGAATGAATTGAGTTTTTCATCGAAATGTTTCTGATCGCTAGTGATTTCATTACGAGAGTATGAAATAGACTTCTTTTGTAATAAAAATGTCACTAAATAAACTACCTATCTATGTCATTATTATCATTTCAGTCGAAAGACGTCCACTGCTGGACATAGGCCTCCCCCAAGCACCGTCACTTCGACCAATTCTGTGCTTCCCGCATCCAGCGGATTCTTGCGGCCTTCCCAAGGTCATCGGTCCACCTTGTGGGAGGCCTTCCAACGCTACGTCTTGCGGTACGCGGTCGCCCCTCGAACCTTTTTTCCCCATCGATCGGTCTGTTCTGCGAGCAATCTGCCCTGCCCACTGCAACAATTTTGGCAATTTTTTGGGCCATGTCGGTTACCTGGTTCTCTTGCGGATCTCTTCATTTCTGATTCGAACTACCTACGTGGTGTACCTGCTTTATTCCATGTAACGTCAAAGAATTAATTGTTAAGCTAATTTGACTACCAACTTAAATTGTCCATATATTAAAATTACAACTGTCAAATATTTCTCTGTTTTGATTAGTTTGGCAATATTACTGTATGGAATTAAGAAAAGTGACTAACTAGGGAGCTAAGATATTGATTATGCAATAATTAATATCGTAACACCAAATATTTAGTTTTAGATGTAAAAAAAGTATTTGAAAACTTTCCAAATGCCTTTTTTACACTTCAAATTCATCAAATTCGGTGTTATAATTGCAATTCATTATTAATATTCTAGTTCGCTAGTTAGCCGCATCTCTTATTTCCATACAGTAATATTGCCAAACTAATCAAAACAGCGAAATATTTGACATCTAGTTGCCCACTTTCAGAATAAACGCTCTTAACAAATAATTTCCCTAACTGCACATTACACCTATATACTAAGTAAGGTGACAAATATTTAAGCAGACGCACAATCATAAAATATGTATGTGGATAACACGACCTTCCTGTTGAAGGTCTGATTTGACAAATTGTCTACATTATACATTCAAATTCACTTGCAGAAGGATGAAAAACAAAGAAACGATACCTACATAAATAAACAATGAGACGATAGTAAACATAGCGAGGGAGACACTGCCTTAATTTATTATCCTACTGTCTGTAGGACATCAGTCAGTCATCACTCATTAGTCTTTTTCTTCCTTTCATCAAAATTTCCCATGGTGCGTGATATTGCGGACGGACGCGGACTAGCCCGCACGGCCGACGACCACGGACAGCCACGCACCGCACACCAAGGGTCTTCCCACGCCACAGTCCGTGATATTGCGGACGGACGCAGACCAGCCCGTAGAGATTGGATCCATTTTATCATTCCGAAATGCAAAGTGAAAGAAGCTCGCACCGCATCTTTGAAGTTACCGACTCGTCGCGGATCGAACGCACCGCGGTGGACGTGTCTGCGCTACCACGGACGATACTCTTCCCATGGTACTTACGTCGGTGCGGGCTGGTCCGCGTCCGTCTACAATATCACGCACCGTAGTAAACCGCCTTTAGCTGTCTTCTCAATATTCAAAGCAATATTCAACCTTTTTAGCCTTAAGATCCTTCACACAATCCATCCAAAGTTTCTTTAGTCTTCACCTTTCATTTAATTATTTGTTTGTTTTTTTTTTTTTGTCATAAATTGTTTTTATCTTCTCAACATTATCATCTATTATTATGTTGGTATAACTGTGACTTGTCCGGGTAGTTTGGAGGCCTGGAGACCTGTAAAGCCTCGTACAGACTGGTGCGACGCGACAGTGCCACGCGACATTAATAAAAAAAATCTAATGCTGGGGACCAACGGGAAACGCCGTTGATTATCGCGACAACCCTAGTTCGAACCTACGACCTACAACTCGTAAGTCGGGGCCGTTACCACTGGCCACAACTGCTCTCAACTGTGCTTATAGCGATACATTTACTCTAGATAGGTACTATATGCCATGTATACTTGGGTTCTTCCGTTTTTTTGGCCTTCGTCCGGAGTTCCGGACACTTCGATATTTTTTGGAAATAAAAATATTAAACGAGTAAGTACTCAAAGAGAAAGAATAAAAAGTAAAATATCCGGATTTTTCCGCAAATGTCCTGCTTTTTGCCAGGACTTTTCAAAGGAAATGGTAACCCTGCTTCCACCAGACTCTAGACAGTCGGAAATATCCATAAATATAAATTTAGCGGTATACGGTAGTACGCTAAATGCAACCTGTTGGCTGTTGGCGGCCGACTGAGGGCATGACCTTTGCCTGCAATCAATAAACCCAGCCAGTCATATTAATATTTATTATGTTGGTACTTACATTACAGACGTCTCGAGTTAGGGCCGTATTAATAAATTACTTTATGTTATGCTTATGAGGAGATTATGCCGTTTCACTGTTGAACCTGGCTTCTATTGAAATCTGGAAACACGCAAAATACGAAATTTTATTTAATTAGTGTATTAAATTGACTACCAAAGTTAAATTTAAATAAAAAATATATATTAGCCATATACATGTATTTATAATAAGCTATATAGTCATAGTAAATTGATATAGTGTGTCCATTTGATAAACAATTAATTTTCCATTACTATTATATAAAAAAATATATAGGTAAGTAACCTTTTATTTATTTTTTTGTCCGGTAAGGAAAATTAATTGTATAATATAATAGTCGCTTTAGCGACTGCTTTATGTGTATAGACTTCGACTGATATCGATTTTGGTCTCTATCAAGAAAAAAGTTTTAGAACAAATTTAAAAAAACCCCAAACAATTCTTTGCAAGACAACGTTTGGTGGTCTCTGAACTTCTTATACTAAAAACCATGGTAGTGCCAAACCAAAATACGTACGTGAAGCCGTTTCATGTGATGAAATGGTGACTGTTGACTAGTGGTTAGTTAATGACAATACACCTGTTGGCAAGCCACCAGGAGCAGGGTCGTTGGTACAAACACAGGTCTTAGCACTCCAGGGAGTTTCTTGCCCGTTCTTCTCCATAGGTACCTACTACGCTTTGGAATGGGCAACTAGCTTCATCTTTCTGACTGACCGCCCCTTGACAATTCAAAAGTGCCTGTAATTGGTTTATTTGAAATAAATGCTTTGAGTTTGAGTCCAATTAACTTACCTAACTCCAACAACCCTTCTTGGTTTCACCACAAAATATTGTAAACTTAAACTTATAGGTACGGAGAATTTATGTCCAGACTAAAAATATAACCACAATGTTCAAAAATTTACCAAAATTCAATAGTGATGGGTCACAGCATCATTTCCTAATTATCGATATCGAAATAATTTATGTCCAATGACAATATCAATTTGAAAATTGGTCCTAAATTGACACGGGGCGAATCAATCGTCATTGGTCGTTATACCCGGGCTATGACCGTCAAAACGAGGAAACCCTCACTGCTAGTCATTTGCTGATAATTTACGTCATAATGTTATTTCTGAGTGACATGCGGAAGGCACCTGTTGGCTTGGCACCAGGGAAGGCCGTTGGCATACGACCGTAAGATCAGACATTCACCTCCGTTACTTTCTTCTATGACTAACTCAGTCACGCTTTTTATAGTCTAGACTAGACTTGCATTTGCCTAGTTTATGAATTGAAAAGCTATGTTCAAGTATAAGTGAATAAACGGTTTTTTTTAGCAATCTTGAATTTTCTTTCATGTGTAAATTGTTTCGACTAGTCACTCTTTAAAAAACTACCTACCTGCTATACCTACTAAATATGTATATGCACAAATCATGATGCAAGCAAATGAAATTTCTATGAAATCAGGCAAATTGTGATGACGAACAAATTATTGAGCTTACCTGCATCGGTGTAGGTATAATTTATTTTAGCCTTTCAAAGACAAGTTATTTGTACCTACGTACCTGATGCCCATAAAAGTTCACAGTTATGATTTAATTTTACTTTCCTCGTTCACTTATATGGAGAAAATTGGTATTAACGTAGGCTTTGGAATACCAATATTTGTGGTTAATTAAAATCCATAATCATAGTTTACTGTCGCACCTCCACCCCATAGTTCTTTGTTTGCAATAGAAGCGTGCTAGGGGGTATTAACCTCTTCTATTTCAGTCTTCGTGGGCGATAGGGTGCGTCGCCCTCAAAGACGACCTCACTCCATCGGGGTCAAGGATGTAGGAAATTAACGTTCACAATTTTCCTCAACGGTATTCGTACAGTCACTTGTATTGCTTTGTCACGATCTGCTCGTCTTTTTGGTTGGGTGATTGTGTTGTACTGTTTGGATTTGGACTTTGGACTCTTGTGTGGGGGGTTAAATTGACAGGTCTGGTTTGCATTGAAAGTTTGTTTTATAAGGGTAAACACAAATATTGTGCAAAACATCAAACGTTGTACATAGTCATATCATTATTGAAATAAATTCAATATGTTCACCTGTAGCGGTGTTTGGCCCATCCATCACTATCACAATGCATGGAACTTTGTTTACGTCACAGATAGTGCTGTGACCTTAAGATAATTATCGGTCGACGCCTCGTCTCACGTAGCCTTATCGATAACTGACTACAACAAAGCAAGGACATCACTTGCCGAGCCTATAAATACCATTCCAAGATTCCAAGTAATCTGATGCGCAACGGTTTTTCTTCGTTATTTAAGTATTTCAGCAACCACTAAATGCTTGAAGTTGGGCAACTGATGCCAGCTTACGCAGCCGCGATAAATGCCTGCATATTTCTGTCAAAGTATTATAATTATCTTAGTTCGGTGCATGATATCTTTAGTTTCTTATGCAACGTTACGAAACTGGTTCTGTACCAATGTATTTACTGAACATTTCGAACCGGTCTGGACGCGGAAAATCCTGGTTTAGATATTAGGAAAACCACACTTTTTCTTCCTCTGTTATAATCAATTTGTAACGGTGTGGTATAGGCGTATTGTGTAACATTTCCGGTGATATTTCAGAACAAATATTGACCGAGCCTTGTAGAAATTTGCATCCGCCGCGTTGCGTTGCGTTGAAAAGATAATAATCCATAAATAGGAGGCAGACAAAGCAGCTCGTCTGGCGTATCGTACAAATGACCGCTCGGCCTTGTCTAGGCCACGGTGACGCCATCTTGCGTGCGGATGAACTCCTTTTATTGGGACACCATATTATACTCGTCTCGCTCTGAAATACTATTTGACCATCAAAAAGAAAGAGATGAAGGATTTCAATCTCAACCGAATTTAATAATAGAACAAGATAGACGTCAAGCGCTATAGATTAGGATAAATACATTAGGAGTTTTTTTGAAGTTCATGTTCTCTTTGTCTCAATTTCGATATAAAATAACAAAAGCTGGTGATTGCAATCTTTTGTGCTAAATGTAAGGTAAATAATAAGCAGGTTTGAATAATAATGAAGGGGTATGACAATAACTGTTTCTAAACACTACGGTAATGGTGCAACCTAGACAAGCTATACGTTGTGTAATTGGCGGTTAATTGCGTTGCCAAGGCGACTGCACTGCAGCCTGTCTGTGAGTGTCTGTCTGATAGCGATAACTGAGAAATGTCTGGGGGCAAGGGACTTTATTGGACGCTAATTGGCCCGCCAGACGGTAGTGACTGATATCTATCCTGCATTATACATGTGTATCAAATAAATGTTTCAACATTCGGTACTAATTATTTATGAAGTTGAATGGATAGTGTGCACAGCGGTATTGAGTTGACTTCAATTTCAACGGTACATTGTGACTCATGTTTGTCTGTAGCATTCGCAATAGGTGTTGTATTTAATTAGGTATAGGTACTCAACTTGGTACATAATACATACACTCATCTCACACATTATCGAGTGTGCTGCCGTGGCTCGGTATTGGGAGCGGCGGACCAGTCCTGCGCGCGAAAGGCGAAATGCTCGCGGCCGGCCGGTCGCTACAACCGGCTCCGTGAAGGCCGCACAACGCCCCTCCCCCACTCCCTTCTTTGAATTGTGCTAGTGACTGGTTTTATCGATAACTAACCGTGTAATCCGAACAATAGTGGCAGGTATTTGATACTGATAAAGTGTGTGTATTTCCTTTTATTTGCTAATGATATCTATGAGACCTGCTTGATAAGCTATAGTAAATTACGGGTATTTTCATTTCCATTAGTTAATCAGCATGGTTATTGTTGAGAACAACGTAAAGGTGAGTTAGCAAAAAAATCACGTTGCATTGTCAAAACGGTAATTCATTCAGTAAGTGGGTATGACGCGTTCCGTCGCTATCGCGACCGAGCTTCGCCCTCGTAAACAGAATGCCAATGACACGAGGGGTCGAGAGGCGTATCGATAATAATACCGCACGCTATCGCGCAGCACTGGGTGCGCTCGCAAGGCCGCGCGACGCGTCCACGTCTCGTGCGTGTACACAAACACACTGTTTCGAAACGTCCGACACTTTATTCCAAATTCGAACTGAGCCACGCGCGGATAGAGCTTCGGCGTTTCGCCTCGATTATATTTATTTTTAATTGTGTATTTTATTTTTACCAGCCATTATCACAATAATTAATATGGAGTTTTATTTTTAATTGAAGTCTCTTGATAATAGTGGTTAGCCTGGGTCAGTGTTAATATTTAATTGTGGTGCCGTGTAATTTAATTGATACTGACAATAATAACAATAATATCAATAACTAACTCTTATTTATTTTTGTTTTAGGTTACCCAAGATGCTGGTTTTAACATCTGGCTGTAATCCTCCACATCCATATTTGACTTTGAAGCGAACATCTTGGTCATTCGAAGAACATTCAGTGAGACAATTATGTAAAAAGATCACGGACACTGTAAGACTGAATCCAAAAGTTGCCTTAAAAATGAGTGGCGATGCGAGATGATGAAGCGTTCAAAAATATTTTTGTACTGAAACATTATGCGGAAAAGAGAAAATAATATTTGAAAAATTTACGAACTGTATTTTTCTATGAATTTACCATAGACGAACTTTAGTGTGGTGCTAATAGTGTAGTGAAGTGAAATCGATTGGGACAAGAATATCGATAGTGAAGTGAACTGTAGGGATGGTGTGAGGGTCGGATGGTGATGAGCACCGCGATGAGCAGTGAGGGCGACGCGGTGAAGGTGGAGGGGGGACACGTATCTGTCACCACTATCAGTATGTCGGGCCCGGAGACTAGCAACGGTAAGGTTCTTGACTTTTTTATGTCATAGATATGTACATTTTTATTACATATAAAGGCTGATTTACCTACACGGTGCGATTTAATTGCCAGTGGCATGCAATAAAAATTTAGACGATAAAAGTCAGTTGTTGCTTCAATTTTATTGTCTGCCTGCCATATGTAAGATTACTATCTTACATCGTGTAAATGAGGCTATATTCTGTAGCTGTTAAAAATGTAGATGAACTAAGTCATACAGCCAATACTAGGTAGATCATACTTATTTCTCATACAGGGTTATTTTAAATTGGCTAGCTAAACTCCGCAACCGCGAAAACAAAAAATAAATACTTAATTTGATGGTGTTTTTTGTGGGGTCATCGACCGCAGTTATTATAGTCACTTGAAATATCAGTTTTTTTTGTGTAGGTAAACTTCACAGGCGTGAATGGGTATCGATACAAGATGAAACAAAATAAAACAGATTTTCTCAACTCATACTTCAAGTAACAAAACTACAAGCGGTCGTTGACCCCCTAAAAACATCAGATCTTTTTTATTTTTATTTTATCATGTTAAGATATCGTCATATCGCAAGTGGTGACAGGTACACTTCTGCCTAACCCTTCTGGGAAACAAGGCGTGATGTTATATTATGTCATATAGAAATTGAAATCTATCACGTCTTCAGTTTTGCTAGCTAATTTAATTTGACCCGTATAACTTGTATTGTTTTATCAACTAAACATAGGGGTTTATTTATAAACGTTGCTTAAAGTTAAGTGACGTTCAAACGTCAAAAATGTATGGTTAAACAGTCGCTAATCATTACTTAACTTTAAGCAACGTTTATAAATAATGCCCATAATTTCTATTTGTTTTCTTTACGTTTATCGCACTTGCGAAACTTTCCGAAGCCAATGAATTTTCTGTACCTACGTACAAAACAACTTTTCCATTACTTTTGGAGATTATGTTATTTATTTGTATGTTTAAGTAAATATCTAAATATCTTATCTAAGAGATTTGCAAAACCCACATGTACTTATTAAAACGCAAGCGTATCAGCTGGTTTTGATAATATTGTAAGTAGGTACAGTTTTTTGTATATGCACAACACTTTAGTTTTGAAATTGAAGACACACACACACAAACATATAAAGCATGGCATTTAATCGAAAAAAAATTTGTCAGTTTAGATGTTTTGTAAACGTAATGGAGAGTTTGGCGGACCACTGGCTGAGAGAAGAGCTGTTTGTGTGTCCCAAGAAGTAGCTAAAAAAACTATTTACAAAAAAATCAACCGACTTCCAAAAAAAACACTACAAAGCGAAAAATAACTTTAATTTCGGAAGTTTTTATTTTTCAGTTTTTAGTTGTGGTACCTACCCCACACAAATTCGAATACTATGTAAATAACAGTGACAGGAACTTAAGATATCATCTATATACTAAGTGGGAAAAAATACGTATTATTGAACCCAACTCAAAAACCATCCAAGCAAAGTTAATAAAATTTATATGGGACCATACGGGACGCACCAGCTTTCAAATAAAAAAAGAATCATCAAAATCGGTTTACCCAGTCGAAAGTTCTGAGGTAACAAACATTAAAAAAAACTAAAAAAAAAACAGTCGAATTGAAAACCTCCTCCTTTTTTTGAAGTCGGTTAATAAATAAAAATATCATCTTTCTCTGCTACCCGTACTTTTCACAAACTGCACGCTTAGCACAAAATGACAGATAAACAATCACAATCTGTAATTTTGTCTATTCTTCCGTCGACAAAACCCGTAGAAACCCCGTTTCTATGATTGTCATGCTACGCGTGCTGAACAGTAATAGATAGAACTTAGTATAGTAATAGATAAAATAAGTAATATAGTAATAGATAAAACTTACCGTTTTCGAGATAAATGGAAAAATCCTTAATTTTGTACGTTTAACCTTGAATATTTTTTTTTGCAGAAGTAGGATCGAAGAGGATTTTTGTCATTTCATTTATAATGACGTATTTAACGTATCTGCCAATTTTCAGCTCTATGCGAATTTTGGCTAAGTCCAATGTCTATTTTGACTGGACTAATATAGTCCCGAGTGAGGGGAGGTTCGTAACTTGATCGAATTAAACTTCGAATTAATTCAACTTTACTTTTTTGAAGTGAAAACTTCTTTAGGCGCGTTGGGCTTTTTTGAGATGGGACTAAACCATTGATTTCGCGACACTGTGACGACACCAGCTTTTGACCATTCAAAAGACATCAACGCGTTGATTACCGCGGTGCCGATTTTTTTTAAAGTTTTCTCTTCTGTCGGCACTCCCAGAGTGCCACTGTTTTTTTTTCTCTAATGATCATAATTACTAGTATCACGGTCTGCCTCGTTGGTCTAGTGGTCACAAATGCTACTCTTGAGCAAGAGGTCGTGGGTTCGATTACTTCGATTCCCAGGTCGCCCGGTTGGGCAAAGTGAGAATGGGTTTTCCAACTCGAATTTCTCAGTAGCATCCCGAAGTCTGGATTTGATAGGCTCGCTCGCCCCCTGTGACTTAAACATAACTTGCGAAATGTGGGTGTACAAGGTACACCTCTGCCCAAAGACTACTATTACTATAGACAGGCAGCTCTAACTTTTTTTAAATGGGTATATGCAGCGCCATCTAGTTTTTCGTTAAGGGAATTAATGTATATAAATATATACGTATAGATTGGTAGGTAAGCTGTACGGTACGCTGCTGCATAGTAGGTACGTACACACGGCTACACATCAAGCTATACATTTTCAGCTTAAGCCGACCTCGAATTATACGGAAATTCTATACAATGCGAGATTAGCTTATACTGGAAATGTATAGCTTGATATGTAGCCGTGTGTACCTATATGTCAAGTGGCGTGTGGGCAGAATATTATAGGAATGAAACAACCTTTTATTTTGTGTAAATTGAAATAAATTTATTTAAAAAAAAACTCCACGTTTAGTACAAAATTCTGTGTTCTTCTTTTTCTCCCTTTATGTTTTAGGTAGTGTTGATTAGCCTTTTCTTTCATTGGATCATTAACATCCCAAAAGGTTATTTTGCCAGTGAGAACATTATTGACGGCTTTGCACCAATTGTGTATTCACTGTTCACTATTCGCAATTACAGGTCCAAACTCTAAAGAGTGCCTATGCCTTGAGTCCACAGTAACTTCACAAGTTTAGGATGATTACAATCCGGCGTCACACTGCGGAGGATAAACAACTCAACACGAGCGTACGAACGAATTATTGTAGCCACAGCAACACGGAGGACCGGAAGATCAACTCAATGATGATGCACTTCCGAAACAACGAGAACTTTTTTGCAAAAGGAAAATAAATGCGCACGGGTAGTTACACTCTCACGCAGCCAGCCATTTGCAAATCAAGTGTGCCCATACAAAAACAAAATTTGGCACATTTTGTAAACCAAAATATTACTTCTGCATTATTGTGCTGATACTAAAAACCTCATTGTGCTCGAATTTATATATTCTATAATTAATACAAGAATAATATGTGGTAATATTTTTTTTCCTTGATTTATGTCTTTTCACTAGTAAAGGAAACTCCCAGCATAAGAACAATATATTTCATCATAGTAACACCGCAATTTTGTTCCCTTAACGATTTGATAGATGGCGCTGTTACAAATAAAAAAACGGAATTTTGGTTTTACTCCTAGTTGCCATAGCATGCCTCTGCCTAACCCTGTGGGGAATACAGGCGTGATGTTATGTTATGAAGTAACACGGAATAAAATTGTCTTTTCATAATTTTATTTCGCGTTTTATCGATATGGGACAAATAGTTTATCGGCGCGGCAATTTGTTTTTGTTTATATGCACGTACACTGCTTACTTCACAGCGATAGCGAGTGCGTGTCTGTCTTGTATAAATACAGATATTACGCACGATCTCACTCTAAGCAATTATAATGTTATTATCAATATATTACTTAGTTCGAATCCAATGCAAACTTGGAACTCAAAACATCTCTCCGATTTGTTTTTTTTTACATAATACCTTGGATTTATTATCTTCTAGCCTAATTAAAAATGTAAATAAAATCGTGAGTTTTTTTTCTATTCTATTCATTACCCTTATTAGTAGGTACAGTCAGCATAAAAAAAAGTATGATGAATTGTTGTTTTATGAATGAAACAGAAAGTTGTTTAGTAAAATTAACTCATAGCCATGTCACCATACCAAGGCAAAAATACATATTTGGCATAACATTTTAAGTTATTTTATGCATTAAAAGAAATACCTAGTAGGTATGTTCTTTTTTTAAAGAAAAGTACATTCTTAAGTCCAAATATATTTTTATATGTTTTCTTTGCTCCAATGATATTACAAAATTCCACTTCCTTCTCATCGAGCTATAAATACAATATATCGAATAAAAACAAAAATAATAATTTTCGTCGTCGTCATTCTGTTTTCCGGTAAACAGGAGTAAAGTCAGGCAAAATTATAATAATAAGCATTCACGTCACGCAATAAAATTATAATAAAAAAGCGGTGATAGCGGGGTCATTGCACCACCATTGGCCTGAACTCTGTCTGTTTATGTCAAAATGCTATAGCGTTATGTCTGTATTTTTTCTAATAATACTAATCTATGACGGTGAAATGTATTTAATAATTAAGTATGACTGTCGTATAACTCCTGTAAAATATTGTTTGAACTTAGGATATGAAGCTACTTTTTTTTTTTTTTTTTTGTAATTGAAAAAATACAAACTAATCGGTAATTAATGAAATATTGTACGTGTTATAGGCATTAGAGGGTTCAGAGTCAAATGAACGCATCAGGCGAGCTCGCGAAATTCAATTTTTCAGGCTAGTATTAGTTTTTACGTTGATCAAAATATCATTCAACAAATATGTATCAACAGAATTATAATCATTTAAGGCTCCCGCAGACAGTCGCGACGCGACGCGACGCCGCGTGACGTCGTGACGCGACACACCGGTAGAACAATAACCGTGAAGTGTTTATCGAAATTGTTATTTCCATAAGAGTCGTGTCGCGCCTGTCTGATGTGGACGTTGTTGTTAGGTATTGTAGTTTACAAATTCTAGGTAGGTACAACATTCATTTGTGACATAACATCATGACTTTTTGATAGGTACCTCTAAATAAAAAGATGAAACTAGCAAGAAAACCCGCATTTTTGCCCGTATACTTACTAGTACCCTTCTTAGATTTACTCTATTTTCTGTCGCCGCAGTTTTTCCATTTGCAAGCTCCACTCCGCTTAAACCGGACATCCTGTCTGGAGCCGGATTGCGTATTTTTCAAATTATCGGTTTTATAACCGTATTTGCAAAGTCTGTGCCGTAATATAATTTAAGATGTATTTTTTTCACTGAGTTTTTCCACGAGTTAAGAGGTAAAAGCTACACTAATATTAAATGTGCAAAGGTAAAGGACATGTCCTAAAATGGTTTTTTATTATTCAATAATTCTAACCAGGATAAGTTAAATATATTTGAATAGACATCCCAAAAACTAGTGGTTCTAACTATATCATACATTTTTAAAGGCCTCCAATTTTGAGAAAAATCTTTTTTATTTTAGTAAGAATTTACTCCTAAAACGAACAAACCTTTCTAATTATCTAGGATAATATAGTGAACACACCCCATAAATTAGTGAACTTGTCAAAATTGACACATGTTACCGTCATTACTACACATAGTACTGTCATTACTGTCAATGAATTGACAGTAATGACAGTACTATGTGTCAATTTATGTCATATTGACATATTCAAATAGTAAACTTGTCAAAATTGACACATGTTACTGTCATCACTGTCAATTGATTGACAGTAATGACAGAACCATGTGTCAATTTATATCTTATTAGTCATAGTTGCCATCAACAAATAATAGTTTATAATTTTTCTCATAAATGGAGGGGTCTAAAAATATTATTTCAGTGGTTCCTAGTTCCATATTTTGTCGTTTTTATTAAGACGTAGTTTAATGCTGGTTAGATTTTTCTCGGAATAAAAAACCATCGTCCCTACAAAAAGCGGACATCTCCTTTGAATGGATTTGATGGAGATAGGAGTAGTCGACATAAAAGTGTCTGACGTGGCGACATTTGGAACTAAATATTTTATTAATGCAGACCTATGATGATGGCACTACTTTGCCGACACTAGGTTTTGATTTGAGTAACCCACAAGCAGGGTTTTTTTTTAAATAATTATTTATTTTAGCAATTTATTTCCCATTTAAAGTGCCCTAAGTGCGATACTGGTTTAGTGGCATGAGGAACAGGGTGTAAAGTTCACTCATCTACCATAGAAAAGGGAGGATCCTCCGACCAGACGGGTGTTCTGTCTGGCGGGCAACTGCCCCACGGTTTGAAGTCGGAATCTTATATTTATGTTGATCGCTCGGTAAACTCTAATTGCGCGATGCAGGATTTGTGTGACGTCGTGTCTTTTTGATGCGTAGTTCGTATTTATTATTATTTATTATTATTTATTTATTTTATAAATTACATGTTCCTTAAACTTAAAAAGGCACACAATTAGACCTCTGGGGTCTATCCTAGCATGCCATGGCCTGAGATTTGATCAACGCGCTTTTAATAGTTAATCATAATCGAGTTGATGTAACCGTTACAGTGGCGCCCTCATTTTCATTTTAGTCGTTTTTGCCAAGCTGTATTTTATATTTCGGAAGTTTTGCTAGCTCTGCTTTAAAAATAAAATTACTAGGTAGTAATAGCCTTTAACCAGATAAAGGTTGCCGCAGACAGGCGCAACGCGACGGTGCGGCGTTTCTGGTGGAACAATTTGCATGAAGTTTTCACAGAAAGTTTTCTACTAGAGTTGAGTCTGTCGGAGTGGGAGTCTTAAAGCTTTTTGTGGGAGTCAACATAAAGCAACTTTCTCTGAAGTATGCGGTGCTGTCTTGTCTTTGCCCAGCCGGAAATTTTGCTGCTTAACGCATTGAAAAATGCATTCCAAGAATTCCAGTGTTCCTTACAAAGAACTTTAAAAGCGCTGCACGTTTTAAAAGCACAAGCTTGAATATTATTTCTCGGTAATTTTGCCATCGTGCGCATTATTAACGGTAGGTCCGCACCAAATATAGCTAAACAAATGCAGTAAATTATATAACTCCTCACGAGTACTCACGACGCGGCGACGCACGGTTAGGCACAGACCTACTAATTAATTTCTGATGTAACTGATTTTGTGATAAGTTTATTTTCTCCTCAACTATGGTCAACAGTTAAAGTCTCCCGCAGACTGGCGCGACGCGAGTACGCGGCTCTAGTAGAACAATTACTATAACCAGAATCGTCGCACCATTGCGTCACGCCTGTCTGTGCCTTAACTCGTTAAGATAATTCCGCTTAGTAACTTATGTTGCTGACTGTAAATGCCTTTTTTTATAATACAATGATTCTTTAATTAATAAAAGTTGACTTATGTTCAGCGACTTCCGTTGCTGACTACCTTTTCGTCAGCGCACATTTTTTGAGCGAATTTTAATTTCAAACTTTCAAAGCAATAACCTTGCACGTGTGTTTCCAGGTCAGTTCTCGTACAGCTCGAGCGGCGTTCGCATCAGTGTGTCTTCAGTGCCTCATGATGAAGACTCCACTGACGCCGAGATCTCCAAGATCGACTTCTCACAACATCAGTACGAGGTAACTATTGAATTTATTCGTGACGGCTAATAGATATGGGCTAGCTATACGTATATACAAAGTGTTTGGCAGAAGGACCGTAATTTTTTTTTTGTCATTTGCAAGCACAAAATTGTTTTATTTTTCGTTTTTAATTTAATTTAAAATTTGAAATTCAAGCCAAGTCGTAGGTCTCGAGTTCAAACCCAAGGCACGCACCTCTGAATTTTCGGATTCATGTGCGTATTGTATAATTATCATTTGCTTCAAAAACGGTGAAAGAAAACATCGTGAGGAAACCGGCATGCCTGAGAGATATTTCTGGACGGCTTGTGAAGCCAAGTTAGAGGCACATGGGCGGCTTTATAACTCTGACACCAGGTTTGTTACTAACCACAAGAAAAGAAGGAAAAGAGTTGAACTTTTTCATACCTTAACTCAATTTTAAGACCTATGAAGCACTAAAGTCATTTTCTAAAACCGTCTTACATAAATGTCATTGCCGATAGCATCAAAAATTATTGCGTTCTATTACTACAAAGAAGAAAGTCTTGACGACATTTCAGCTGATAAAAAAAAAAGAAATTATTATTTCAATTATCTACCGTGACACCTACCATACAGGTTTTATGGTTGAAAACTAGGATATGACGCTACTTATCCCTAAGAAAATTGTGTCGGTCATTCTACCAAACACCTTGTATATGCATAGGAAAAAGAAATGCATGCGCCGTCCGCAAAACAATTGAGATAAGGGTAGGAGCGAGATTGATGATGCTAGCAATAATTAATTTAGTGAAGGTTGAAAAAGTCTAGGGATATTGCCGGTATCAACTAAAAGAGGTAAACGATGAAACAACAGAGGCAAACAACCCGCATTGAAAGAAAAATTGTTTATTCTGCACAAACTAAACGCATATTACATTAAGACCGGCCAACCCGTCATACTTTTAATAAAAAAGCTCGTACGTGATTGATTATGGCGTCGTAATACATCTTTCTTTAAAAAATAAAATTTCGAGAAATAAATTCAGTACAAGCCTCCGAAAATCTGCATTTTTGTACAATTTTTATCTGAACTTTGGCCGTTCATAATGTACTCATAAATTGTAAAAGTAAAGAAAACATCTGCATAGAAAACTTGCACATGTAATGGATATTCTATATGACAAACATATATTTCACAAACTAGTAAAGCTTACTCAAAAACACGTATTTCCTGAAACGAGTTTTATGAAATTTCGGCACACTATTTTTTGTACAATGTTATCGCGTTCTCCCTTGCTTGCTAGTAGTTCTCACTTGCGCTAGATGAAACAACATGCTTTTCGATCATGCTTGCGTTGACTATAGACGGATCGGGAAGGGCCCTCTTAAATGCATATTCACAAATTAGCCACTATTCTAAAATTAATAAAAGTTTGACAAATGGACCCGCGTAGTTGATTATGGCCCACTCCCTCTCATAGAGAGGAGGCCTGTGTTCTAGTAGAGGGTACATTATAGGCTGATTATGCAAGTAAAAGAGCTTCGCAAGAGTAACGCACCATGAGCAGTCAGCATCGCTAATTGTCACCTTCCTTGTATATCTTTTCGACACAACATTAATTTGCTATTGCTTTTCGCACTCTTTCTCAACAACACCCACGGGAAGAAGCAGGACTTAGTCGCTTCGATACTAGAAAATATAAATATATATACAAATATATATTTATATAAATTTATTTTAAAAAGGCAAGTGTGACACATCATCGCCCAGCCCAAACAGCTTAATGGTAGAAATTCGAAATTGGAACAGTAGTTTTCTTAAAAGACGTAGGCATCTACTGCGAAATTCATGCGGACGAAGTCGCGGGCGAAGAGCTAGTTTACCTTTAAATAGATAGCATTCACTACTCAGATATCAAGCTACACTTATAGACGGATACAGTCAGTCAGTGTTTGCACTAAAGTGTCGCAATGTAAACTTACCTATCTTCAACGGGTGCGGGTCCATGTAGTTGTTTCTTATAACATGTACCGGTCAATTGAATTATAGATTGTGCAATCCACGAAGACGCGCCCCACTCCGCGATTACTGTAAGCTGTACTTTAGTACGGAGCGGAGCGGAGTGGGGCGCGTCTTCGTGGATTGCACTATCTATACCATAGATATAAGAAAGAAGTTTTTTGTACTGTTTTTATATTTCTATGATCTATACCGACGATACTTAGGTACCTACTATAGTTTGACCGAGACCTCTGTACCGCGCCTTAGGAATGCGCGGTAAGGCGGGGGGGGCAGCGTTGACGAATAAGCGGCGGGACGCCATGATCAGAGATTTCAGTATTACGTAGAAACGAAAGTAAGCAGGAGACTAATATTAGTCGCTAATTGATAGACATAGCGAAAGTTAAACTTTTAATGATGCCTGTCAATCAGCTTGTCGAGTGGTTTTGGATACAAATACAATAATTTTAAGAGAAGCTCAAAATAATAGGATAACATTGTGGAACTGATTACCATTGCAATAACTGAACTGTTTTAATGATTATTTTCGAGAGGCAGTCTTAGAAAGTCCCCTGATTAGGGGACTTCTCTTTCGCTGCCTTTCCTCACCCGCCAGAGCCTGCTTTGACAGTTAATATCAGGAAGTCCTCTTTGCCAAAAGGCCGAATGATTTTTCGGGCGAATGTTCTTACGACCAACAGTTCACTGGTCAAACCATCTTTCGGGCAAACGTACTTCGGTGTTCAGACAAGTGAACTTCGGTTCAACGTGATATACCCACCCAACATACCTGCTCCAGCACTTTGTACTGAGTAAACCAGTTGATAATATGACAATTTTGTCTTCCAGGTGAATATGCGTAATAAGAAGAAGCGTTCATTGGGCGGCGCGCACGATGTAGCCAGCAATGAGCGCGAACGACCCATGTCCTGGGAGGGCGAGCTGTCAGATTCGGAGATGGTTATAGACACCAGTGTAAATAACGGTCAGTATTGTTTTGTATTACCTTCTAATTATATCTATAATAATAATACCATGGATCGCGGAAGTGGGGGCAGAGGGGGCCAAATTCCCTCCTAAAAACAAATGGGGGGGGGGGGGGGGGGCTGTTAGTACTATAAAGTTGTAATTTGGCATGGGTATACATATTAATCATGCCGACAAAGTGGTAAAATAAAATTATGAAAAATATTTTTTTTTAGGGTACCTCCCCTACACGTAAAGTAGGGATGTTATAACCATTTTTGAATTCAGAGATCCGTTTGCGAAATATTAAGCTTTAAAGTGCAAATTTTTGTTAGAGTCAAGTGTCCCCCCCCCTATCAGCTAAATGGTTGGTTTTAGATATGTGAAAAAACTCACGGCAGTAGCTTATATAACGAATTTAAAAGGAAAACTATCACAGCTGAGTAGGCTTTACAAGTTAACGAGTAATAATCGACCAACTTAAATTTGCGGTTGTAAAAACATGTTCACCCATACATTTTGTATGAAAGATTTTTTTTTTCAACTACAAGGTTAAGTTTGTTCTTGGGATAAATTCATCCCAACTACGGAACCCTACATTGTGCATGGTCCGACATGCACTTGGCCGGCTTTCTTCTAAACTGCGCAACGGATTTGATGCGGTTTTTAACATCAGTTAGAGAATTTATTCCGGAAGGTTCATTTATAAATACATTCTTATTGAACTAACATATTAAAGAAATCTCGATGTGTTGTCATGTCGTAAAACCGTGTGTAAAAGGGCCGTGTCGCTAGTATCTTCATAACTATACGTAGGGTTGCTGCAATCAGTTCATGATAACGGTCTTCGGTTGTATTCGTAATCCGGGATTTCCCGAAACACGTACGTGAGTAAAACTAAAAACAATTGATGGTCTATTTCCGTTCGCATAGTTACTAAGGGGTTTCAAAGGCCTGATCATGGTTCCTACTTTATATTTTTAACAGAACTATACTGTTAAAACATTAATTACCAACCTGCTCAAAAACCTCACTAAGGCTTTCTTATATACACGTTCAGTGCCGGGAGCCCTCCTGGAGGGTTCACTTTAGCGCTAACGTAATGCCGGTGACCCTTCTGAAGGGTCCAATAGTGGCGCATATGTATGGCGGCATGGTATATGAGCTCTATGAAAAGTAGGTGGACTCGAATGTGAAACTCGTTCAAAACACCTGCGACTTCATCCATATCTTCATTCCTTTATCTTCCCCAGACGAGACCAACAGCTCCCTAGACCTGCAGTCGTCGAGGGACTCAATCGACACGCTCCGTAATGTGAGCATCAAGACCGAACCCGTCAAGACCGAGGGTTTCCAAAGCGTGGACGAGCAGCGGGTCCTGGACCTGAAGTATAGCGCGCCGCTGCAACCGCATCAGAGGAGTCTTAGTATGAATAGGGTAAGTAAGAGCTGCATAACGTAGTAATCTCCCTCTTCAGGAGACATTCTCGTGGATGAGGAGTGGTACATTGAAAAGTGAAGCTTTCAAGTTATAACAAAGTAGATTATACATCCCAACTTTATCGTAGCATTTAGATACGTCATGCGTAGAGGAATCCAATTGACCCAAAGATTTAATACATTGAACGACACTGAGGTCCCTCCTTAATATAAACCGGTTTATTGCAAAGAAGGAGTCTGCCCCAAAGAAATTTATACACAGACACTTAATTCGTGATTGAATCAAGTAAGTTTGCAACAGCATTTTTTAATTACTAGCAGCGCCCCGCGATTTCATCCGTATAAATCTCTATCCCGTGGGAATATCGGGATAAAAAGTATTCTATGTTTTAATCCAGGTTATAAACTATCCGTGTGCCAAATTTCATCCAAATCCGTTCAGTAAGTTTTGCGTGAAAGAGTAACAAACATCCATCCATCCTTACAAACTTTCGCGTTTATAATATTAAGTTAATTAATTAATTATCATGTAGGAAGTCATCAAGCCCTTCTATTCACTATTTAATTGAGCTTAAAAACAGTCGTCCTGCGCCTTACGCAAGAAAACGCAGCAATTCAGTAGGAAAGTTAGAGTGAAAGCCATGTAACATTTTCCACTTATATTTAGGAAAACCCCTTATACTAACTTAACTAATTTTTTCTTCCAGATATCAGTGCTAACAGACGGCACATCACTCTCTCTAGCAAGACGGCCGTCTTCTCCGACCAGTAGCGCCAAATCCCTCGCACTCAGCGACCAAGGCTCAAACCACATGCCACATACCGGCTTGGATCAAGTGCAGAACCTGACTATCAAGAAGGAGACGCAGTTATCTGGTGAGTTTCCCTTTATTCCTGTTGGTTGCCTGTTAGCTAATAGGAGCTTGTGCTAAGTAATAATAGCTGCACGGGTTGATCTATCAGGTTAAGCTACGCTTGCTGGGTTTGGTCCGTGGATGGGTGACCATCTTTATCTTTACATACCGAGACTCCTTCGTGCCTCGGAAAGCACGTTAGGCCGTTCGTCCCGGCTGTCATTCGTAGATCTTTGACAGTCGTTACGGGTCTGACAACCAGTCTTACCAAGAGGTATCGTGTTATCCAGTTACTGGGTTGTGGAGGCCAGATAGGCAGTCGCTCCATGTAAAATACTGGTAATCAGCTGCATCCGGTTAGACTGGAAGCCGACCCCAACATAGTTGGGAAAAGGCTAGACAGATTTTTTGTTGGTTGCCTATTGGACATATATATGTTGGTAGTTCTTAAAGCGATGTGAACTTCGTTCGACGCACAAAAGGCAGCGCAAAAGGGCTGGTGTGTAGTATTTGGGTTTCCAAGACAATTTCCACATGGTAAAAACAATGGTTGGCAACGATTGAGTCTGTTGTCTTGCACCTATGATCAAGCTCTTATAAAACGCTCCTGTAGTGATATTCTGTAACTATCTCACCGTGTTATCTTAGGTGAAGTGAGCGTGGAGTGAGCTGTCAGTTGCTAAGGATTGACACTATTGGCAGCTCACTTCACCTGAGTTATCACTGTGAGATTTTTACAGAATAGCACTACTAATGCTGTAATGAACACAAACGTAATGCTGGTGACCCCCCGCATATGATATGGCGCATTTGTATGGCGGCATGGCATATGAGCTCTATGAAAAGTGGGTGGACTCGAATGTGTAGGATATCAATGATTATTGTAGCTTAGTATATTATCATCGCAAATAGCATTCCTGGACATGTCGTAGCTTCTCCACTCTATATTTACAGTTAATGAGCTGCCTCCTAATCTTGTTTTATTTCTCCCACAGAGTTAAAATGCGAGCAGTCAGTGGGTATGGACAAGCTGATCGGCGCGCTGCACGGCTCGCCACTGCTGGGTCGACTGCCGCGCGTGCAGTCCAGTGCCAGCACAGACTCTGCTGTACACTCCATGTATACACACAGGTGAGGTTCAGACAGACTTGCATTTTTTGGTCCTCTACTGGACCAAAAATGTTCGCTCTATTGGAGATCGCATTTCACAATGTCCGTTCCAACGTCTATCATAAAAGAATGAGTGTTTATGGGAGAGTTACCAAATGTCACAGAATT
Source organism: Agrochola litura (assembly GCA_949152395.1). Lineage (NCBI taxonomy): Eukaryota > Metazoa > Arthropoda > Insecta > Lepidoptera > Noctuidae > Agrochola > Agrochola litura. Next base: position 21,392,825 of record OX424493.1, read on the forward strand.
TCTGGAAGGTAATAATACCGAGAGTCAAAGAAGGATAAATAGCAAAAGACATTCACATTCAGCTGATTGATCTAAACGGTAGAGAGGTCCAACTCTTCTTGTTTCTCAAAGACTTGGTTTCCTCCAAAATCGGAGATTCTGGAGCCTAAGACCGAGCGCACTTTGGACACGAATTTGTATCGTACGTAAACGTACGAGCGTGATCGGACGAATTGAGTGCGCACACTGAATACGTTTTTCTCCGTCAAATTCGTAGTGTTTCGGTGATATCGCATTGAACACACGAAAAATCCCAACAAGTTCGGATTGTTTTCGGACGTCGGAACTATACCTACGTGTACGTACGTATACGTACGACTAATTCGCACCCAGTCTGCGCACTCGGTTTTTACTTGGAAGGTCGGGATCGTTCGTGGGTGTTCGTATGTGTACGCACGAGTAAAATTCGTATAAAAACGCGTCCAAAGTGCGCGCGGCCTTAAGAGCCCTTTTTTAAATTATATTTTCTCTGGCTTCTTTGTCCTTTGTATTCCTTGATTCCTTTAAGTCTGTAACAGTCTTAAACCAGTTGGTAATGATAATAATTTGTTTTGTTCGCAGTGTATACAGCAGTCCATCAGCGAGTCCCCGCGCGTCCCGGCACTACACGCCATCGTTGTCTCGCAACAACAGCGATGCGTCACATTCCTCCTGCTACTCTTACAGCTCCGAGTTCTCGCCCACGCACTCGCCAGTACAGGTAAATTATGCAACCCTACTTCAGAACGACCTTCGTCGACTTACAAAGGGTAATTAAGGGCTTAAACATACTGCAAACAAAGCCAACAATGTCATAGATTAGTACAGATGGGACACTGCAAAATCATTTAAATAAAAAGCGACTCTTGCTACGACACAATAAAGTGCAATTCAGGTCGCACAGCGCTAATTACCTACAGTTATATTCACCTGGAAGTTGCCTCTCTTTCTATCGCGTAACTCTTATATCTTCTGACTCCGTTACGCTCACTGAATTGGACAACTCGAGCCCGCCGCGTACCTTCTTGTAGCTTGATACCTAAAATGCAGTGTCCCATCTGTATTACACCTAGTGTGCACCTAGCTTCTGACGTTTCATAAGTGCCCATGTAGGTTTATGTGAAATAAAATATTTTGAATTTTTAATTTTTTTTTGAATTTTGAATTTTTATTCATCTGTTCCAATGTTAAAAATGGTGTGACAAAAGTTACACTGTGTGTCAATCGAAATGCAGTTGAAAACCAGCGTCAGACAATAGCATCCTGACATTATGCTGAACTAGACTTCTTTGACTATTGTTTGCTCCTTTTTTTAAACACCAATATACGGTTGTACTTATAAACTTTTACAGCCAAAAGTCCCTTGCCTTGGTTATGTCAAAACATCACAAAACTTTAAGGAGTAAAGTGACGTTCAAACTTCAAACAGTCTCTAATCATTACATAACTGGCTCTTTCTGGTTTAGTGGTTAGTATTTTTTTATTAAGATCCACGCCATCTAGTGACACTTACCACTAAACCGGAAAGAGTACCTACAACGTTTATAAATAAATCCCTGAATCACTATAGCATGCAAATTCTAACTCAAGTGTTTACTACGGACAGGGTCGTCACCCACATGTGATGTACCGCGAGGCTGCTGCAGCGTACGACGGCACACATGACGACGAGCCCGACGCGCCGGAAGACAGACTACATCACCATCAGGGGATCAGCAGACAGCAGCTTATTAACAGGTAGGTACATACCGCTACTTTTGAAGTGAAAACTTTTTATGTGCGTTGAGCGATTTTTGTAGGGGGTAAATTTTATGGATTCGCGTAGTTCTAGGCTATAGAATATAGATGGCGCTAATACCAATTTTAAGTTTTCACTTCTATCGGCAGTCCCCATGACGGGCAATTTTTTATTTTTTTTGTGTTTTTTTGTTGCGATGTCCGCCTGAACAACCTTTGTTGAAAAAACAAATGCCTCCGAAAATATGGTGTTTCCAATAATTGTATGTTGTGCAAGAGGATTTGTGGCTACAGGCACAAAATAGTATAGAAGGATTTTAGGTATGAAGCTACAAATACGCGGCGGGCTCGTCTTGTCGAGCCAATTCAGTGAGCGTAACATAGTCAGAAGATAATAAGAGTTACGCGATAGACAGAGAGGCAACTTGCGCTGTGCGACCTGAATTGCACTTTATTGTGTCGTAGCAAGAGTCGCTTTTTATTTAAATGATTTTGCGGAGCGAACCATCTGTATGACAGGTGTCCAACTTCAAACCAGCCAGTGTTCGGCCAGGGATCGTATCACCCAGTTACTGGGTTGTGGAGGTCAGATAGGCAGTCGCTCCATGTAAAATACTGGTATTCAGCTGCATCCGGTGAGACTGGAAGCCGACCCCAACATAGTTGGGAAAAGGCTAGGTAGATTGATTAAGCCTGGGATCGCCACTGGAAACTTTACCGATCGAGATTCCACCATGTGTCCTGATGACTATGCTAGAAATCGTACATATTCCGGCTGAAGGTGTTCCAAATACCTTCAAAAGGTCGCCCAAATCCGTCGTTGATCATCAACGTCGCCAATAACTCGTTAGGAAATTATAAACTGAAGTTCTTCAGGTCCATAACCTGCTGGCATTTTCCTATAGCCCGCAACGTCTAACTTAACTTAAATGTGATTGAGCGATTATAGAATTAAGTGCTGTGTAATAGCGTTGAATGTCCAAATGAACTATTAAATTATTTTTTCACCCGACAGTCCATGTCCAATCTGCGGTGACAAGATCAGCGGCTTCCACTACGGCATCTTCTCGTGCGAGTCCTGCAAGGGCTTCTTCAAGAGAACGGTCCAGAACCGCAAGAACTACATGTGCTTGAGGGGGGGCAACTGTCCCGTAACTGTAACCACGAGGAAGAAGTGTCCTGCGTGTCGGTTTGATAAGTGCTTGGGATGCGGGATGAAGCTTGAAGGTATGTTGGTTTAGAAAATGGTTTTTGTTATAAAAGCCAGTGTAGAAAGTTGTTTTGTAAAAAAAAAAATGTTCCTTGTGGATAAAAATATCGGACAATAGGGATCATCATCATCAGCCTATAGCAGTCTACTGCTGGACATAGGCCTCTCCAATTGCACGCCATTCAGCTCGATTCTCGGCAACTCTCATCCAACTGCTACCAGCCACCCTGCGAAGATCGTCACTCCACCTAGCCTGAGGGCGAGGGACTAAAAATTTAATTTTTGTCCGTCTTCTAGATTATAAAAAAATATTTGACACGGTATTTTATTTTTTTTACGTTATCTAAAGATTACGGCGAAACATTGAGTTAAAATGTGCCATGACTTCATGAGTGTGTAGATTTATACTTACTTGTGACGTAGCGACCCCAACTCCCCAACTTTAACGCGTTTTATCCATTTTTTTTTTTTTATAAATGTGGTAAAGCAAAAAATACGTGTCTAATATTTTTTTTATGTCTGACTGAAGGATTAAATAGAATTTATTTTTTTAGACCCAGGCATCATCCCTATTATAGCTGGGTTCTACCCCATGAGAGGAGAGTAGCTTTTCGCCTTGTTTTCTAACCTGAATCCAGTTGTTCGTCATGGTCTAAGGGGCCCTCTTACATGGGGGCCCTTCTCTCCTTTATGTATGCGGGGCCAGAGTCCGTAACTTGCGCTGCCGTTGTTGGGTACTGAATTTGGCGCAGTGTTGGTCCAAATTAGCCCTTTTTTTTGGGTTATTTTTTTGTAGTTACTTATTATCTCTTTTACATCCAATGTATTTTATATTCGTCTTTCTTCTTTGTCCACAGCTATCAGAGAAGACAGAACTCGCGGCGGCCGCTCCACGTACCAGTGCTCGTACACGCTGTCGGGCGCGGCGTCCACGGGCTCGCTGCTGTCTGCGCACGCGCCCACCACGCTACGCCACGCCTCTAGCCTCACTTGTGTGAGTTGGACAACTAACTTTATTTTTATAAGTGTAGGGTATATTTTGTGTTACCCAAGTAACGCGAAAGTTTTGAAAAATACGCCTGAATAAGACAAGTCGCTTACATACCAGTATTCATATATCTGACTCAATGAAACACTTTCTCATAGGCGCTCACTTGGCGAGGCGCAGTGCAGCGCGTTTGTCACTGCCAAACAAATATCGACCTTAAAGTAGTTGAAATAAAGTTGAGAATAAATAAACTTCCATTAGCTCGAGAGCGTATCTAAGCGGAAGAGGGTGCGCGTCTCAGGTTATTTATTTTCGATTTTATTTTAAAGCATGCAATGTTGATATTTGTTTGGCAGTGACAACCTCGCTGTGCTACGCCTCGTCAGATATGCGCCAGCCCATAGAGCGCTCTTAAGTTTTATAAAAATGAAAAGCTGTTTATAAAAGCCTCTTGGTCTTTACGATCTTAGTCCTCTAGGAAAACATAGCACCCCCCACACACTTACGTACTATGTAGCTGTATGATCTACTACAGCTGCTGCGGTGCTGCTGGCTGTACTACATAAAGGGGTGAATCAGTCGCTAACACTCAGCGTATAGTCAGCAACGTACAATGTTACAGTGACTCAAAACAAATGATCATTTAACTTTAAAATAAATATTCTTTTCGCAGGTAAACGGTCCCGGGTCATACAGCAGCAGAGGAGAGTCCAGTAACAGCCAAGTTACACCAGATATACCGCCGTTATTACAGGTAATTATTACTAATGGTCATAGTAACACACCGTCAATTAGTTAATTGATTGAGGCATGACCTTGCGGAAATCCATTATAAAATACAATAGACGTTGATATATTTAGTAACCTGTTCCGCTTAACTATTCCTAAAGAGCCATAAAAAATAGTGTAAGAAATCGACACATGTTTCACCTCTCAACGAGGTATCCTCAGGATGACGATTAACTTGTCGCGAACCCGAACACGGCGTGTTGCCACACCGAGCGCTGGACGCAGAGTGAAAAACAACACACTCACACAACACAGCCACATCTTGTTAGTTTATACTTTGCCAAACTACCCGCTCTTGCTTCGCTCGGGTGCGATCTACTGATGTAGCGACATGTCAAAACATCGAGATTTCTGTACTTTATCTAAGTTAAATATCTATGTTTTATATCTAAATAAATTCTAATCTATCATAAATTCTCTAATTGATGGTGAAAACCACATCACAATCCATTGAGTAGTTTAGAAGAACTAAGCGCACATACAAACAGATACGAGAAGCAACTTTATTTTAGACTATTTGTCTTTTTTTTTTACCCATTTTTAATAGCAGTTATAAAGATATTTATCTAAATTCAAGACTTACTAAAGCTAAACCACATCTCAACTCCTCAGGAAATAATGGACGTGGAACATCTGTGGCAGTACAACGAGTCGGAACTGAGCAGGCTAGGAAAGTCCACCGGGGGCAGTCCTTCTGCCAACCCCCTGCTAGCCGCGAGCGGGATCACGGCACACAACTCCAGTCCCGACTTCCTGGCTGACCTGTGCAATATAGCTGATCATAGACTGTACAAGATTGTGAAGTGGTGCAAGAGTTTGCCGCTTTTTAAGAATATTTCGGTGAGTATTTCTTTATATTTCAAATGCTGGGGCTGCACCTGCGTCTATCGTGACGAAGCTTCGCATAGTGAGACGATACACGCCGATGTGACCAACCATTATCGGCTTTCTTCGCGATAGTTCGGACTGCGTAGCACTTATCGCTCGGGTGGCGGTACATCAAAGGGTTTAAGCGCGCTAATTAACGCGGCGCGTGGTCGGACTAGCGTTGTTCATTTCGATTGTTGTTTCCGGCCTACGTAGACGCTCTGTCGAAATAATAGAGTGCCATCTTAGATTATTGCACGATCATATTTTGTTAAAATTATGAACACCGCATTAGCGCGATACGTTTTTAGCGAGCAAAACATACGAAGCTTCAGTACGCTTTGCTTTGTCTCTATAGGCGCAGGTGTGGTGGCCCCAGCATTAGGACCTTGCATCTTTTAACCGACTTCAATGCACGGAGTGTTTCCGTTTTTTGGGCAGTCGTGTAATAACGGTAGCTTTGTTACCATCTTTCTCATAGCATTATGGAGATTCCAAGCCGCTAAACGTAGGAATGGGCCTAGGTTAAGCTGGTAGATACGTGAAGAGAGCGATCGCGGATAGTGTTACATGGCGTCCGACTGAAGAGGCCTTTTATTCCCAGCAGTGGACTACTATGGGCTCATGATGATGATGACTACCATAACTCTCTCAAATCTGAACCGATTTCCATGTTTCTTGAAAGAAACAGTGGCACTCCGGGAGTGCCGACAGAAGGGAAAACTTTAACAATTAAAAAAAAAAACTTCCAAAACCTTTAAAGTAAAAATACTTGCATAGAACATTGATCCGTAACATAATATAAATAAACAGCACAATCGCGTTTGCAAAAATGTGGTGTCGGTAACGGTGTCGTGAATTCAATTGTTTTTTCCAGCTCAAAAATGTCCAACGCACCTAAAGAAGTTTTCATTTCAAAAATAAATATGAAGAGTCAAGCTCTTCATATTTATTTTCTTTACCCATATTCTTAACATTGTCTCTTTATTCACAGATCGATGATCAAATCTGCCTGCTGATCAATAGCTGGTGCGAGCTCCTGGTACTGTCGTGTTGCTACCGCGGTGTGAGTACTCCGGGTGAAGTGCGAGTTGGTGGAGGACGTGGCATCACGCTGCATCAAAGTGCCAAGTAAGTCCCTTATATGCTTTCGGAAAAATAACTTTATTGCCTACATTATAAAGTTCGTTTTCCGCTACAACCTTATATAATTTTTAACTTTATTTACATTAATATAAAATTGATATTTGTTTGAGTAATAAATAACGTCAATTACAAACAAAGATTTGAATAGATTTTAGTATATTGTAAATTTGTAATCAACAGCTGATGAGGGCAAAGAGAACCAGAACAAAAGTAGGAGCTGAATTTGTATTTCTGAAGCTGTATTTCTTAAAAATTATGACATTTTAGAGTGTACACAAAAATAATTTGGTAGAGTGGGGATAGGATAAGCATTCGATCGTTTGGGCTAACTAAACCGCCCTTCACAGATCGCTAAAGTTCGTTTTTTGATCCCAGAGACTAATTTGACAGGTGCAAATGTCAAACTCCAAATTGAAAAAACAAACTGATATTGCTTTTTGGCCGTCCTTTGGCCCAAAATATTCAAGTGTATTACTAACCTAAACCCTATTTGTCTCCAGACTGGGTCTGACGCCGTGTATCGAGCGCATGCTGAGTTTTACGGACCATCTGCGGAGGCTGCGCGTAGACAGATACGAATACGTGGCGCTCAAAGTTATTGTACTACTCACTTCAGGTAAGTGCGCAGTATCTCTTGTCTTAAACAACAGCTGGATTAATGTCAGGGGAATTACCGTTTCATCCTAACTAATATTATAAATGCGATAGTGAGTTGTTTGTTTGTTACGCTTTCACGCTAAAACGGCTGAACGGATTTGGATTAAATTTGGCACATGGGTAGACTATGACCTGGAGAAGGACATAGGCTACTTTTCATCCTGGATCGCAGACGAAGTCGTGGGCAACAGCTGTTTAGGCTATAATGTATAACAAAGAATTTTGTATCCAATAATGTTTTTAATCGAAATTCACTATTATACAATGTCGTCCATGGGCAAGTGCCCGCCCGTATTTTTCTGAATATTCTTGAAAAATTATCGAAAATTCACTTTACCTTACAGCAAGCGATAGAGCTATAGTTCTTTATTCTAAGTACATTTTTGTAAAATTTCGGTAAGTGGCTTTATCAATTTTCACTAGCATCTTTGGGGACCTTATTTTTAACCCTCTGAAACCTGTAGCGATGTACCTATTTCAGTGATGAATGTGATGATGCAAATATGATCAGTAGGAAACAATTAGTCCTTAGGCATAGATGTTTAATTCCCTTACTTCTTCAACCAGATGCTCCAGATTTACGTGAAGTGGAGAAAGTACGAGCTTCCCAAGAGAAAGCGTTGGCAGCACTGCAGGCATACATCGCGACACACTCCCCCGGCACTCCAGCCAAGTTCGGAGAACTGTTGCTGCGTATACCTGAACTGCAGAGGACTTGTCAGGTGAGAAACGACTTTATATTTAGACACATAAGGTTTAGTGTTGGAAACACTCACAAAAATGCTTGGAGGGAAATGGGGAAAAAGTGAGAATACTTTTTTTTTTCTAGTCCTTTAGCCGGATAGTCACATAGCATATTTGGTCTAGTTTGAAGTCTAATTCTGATATTGCAAATGCACCTATTTATATTGTGTGTGCTGTGTATCAAATGAGTATGAGTGGTAACTAATCATTTGAGAGAGAAAGTGAACCTTATTTCGTAGTACTTAAGGTTTACAATAGCGAGACTCGACAAAAGACACCAGATAAAAAAAGAGAAAACGTTTGGAATTGTGTAATTAGTTTACATTGTGCAAAAGTTTACTTTTAGAAATTGCCAATTTAATAATACAATAAATTATTGCTCGTTCACAGTTTTTCATGCAAGTCGGCAAAGAAATGCTGAACCCAGCCAACAAAAGCAAAGATGGCGACGGACCCAGCTTCAACTTACTCATGGAACTGTTGCGCGGCGACCATTGACCTTGACCTCACCTCGACCTTCAAGGTCACCTCACAACGACCTTCAAGGTCACGAACTTCATACATTGCTCAAGAATATATTAAGTGAATTCTCTCTACTATGACATAAGGGTTGAGTTGATTTCAATCCTATATTTTTGTATTTTTCGTCAGTCAGTCAATGATAACTAGTCTGCGCTCCTCACCGCCACGCCTTAAAAAGCCTTGAAAAATATACTCGAAAATGCGCATTTCATCACGGTCATCAAATTATTTACTTTTACCTAATCTGACATTTTAATCAATCATGAATCATTTACTTGTTTGGCCTTAAAAACGTGAAAAGACTGTTTTTGATAAAGTCATCATAATTATTAAAAATATGTACATTATTTGTAATTTTTATCAAATTAAATAAATAGATAACATCCCATGCGGCTTAAGACCATTAATGAGCTTATTTTTATAATTAATCAATTTATTAATTTGATAAAAATTAAGATGTTATCATTCGTTTCATAATAAATGACATTTTGTATCAAATAAGTGCCAATGTAGCTAATAATAATACATTTATTTTTATGTCTGTCTGTTTAGCTCTCCAAACTGAAAATATTTACTCAACACTTTTCTACTTTTATAGTAGCTTTCAACGTGTGTTGAGGGCAACACTGACATTTTTTCAAAATATTCATACCACAAAATATTAGTTTTCTGTTTAATTAATTTTGTCAAAGAATTCGTTTTTTTTTTTGAGTTAGTGTTCTGATTAGTAACAGGTATGCAACTAGGTATAGATACCTACTTTATCGAGTTTGCGTCTTGCAGTGTTTTCCGCTACATGAAAAGGAATGCTTTCCAACGACATGACATATTAAAAGTAACGAACATACACTGCCACGACTTGCTTTCTTAAGTGTATTTATGTAACATTTTAATAAATATAAGGCCAAGGGAACAATGATTAGATAGGGTACTAATAAATAATCTAACTACAATTTAGGAGCACACCATGTTTTTATAAATGGCAAGACAATTTTGTAAAATCTGTATAAGGAATTCTTAATGACTCTTGTACACTTTGAAATTAACCTAAGTAAGACATTTATAATTTTCAATGTTCACATAATTTTCAATGTCCAATATACTCTTGGAAATGTGGAGGTCCATTTAAGTATGTTCGACGGTGTTTAAGGCCGTCTTAATTTAGATATTTTGTATTGAGTCCAGAAGCCGTATGATTGAAATAATAGTATCAACTGTTGTCGATAACTGACTCTTGCCTCTGCATTTTTAAACATTTTAATTACTTTTTAAATGTATATTTTTCGAATGTGGCCATTCCAAGGGAATGTTATTAGGGAAAAATTATGATGTAGGTAATTACAACGATTACCTATTTTGGTATTTTTAATATTTCGTGCGCAAGCAAGTTTTGATACGACGATGTTTTTAAAATCATTTGTTTCATAATTATTTATTATGAATATGAATAAAAGAATCCGTTTAGTAAGTGATTTCTTTGTAATCATTGCCATTTTGATTTAGTTACTTAATATTAGTGTATAGAGTTGTTGATATGTGCAGCTTAGAATATTAAAATTAGACATTTTGTAGATTTTTCTGAGGGTGAAACTTTCAGAAAATCAAATTTATTATAAAGTTTTTATGAAAAACTCATTTTTAAGTTATAATATAAATTCATTTGTTCATTTGAAACTTTCGTATAATACGTTTGATTATTTTTTTCGCTTTTTAAATAAGGTGTTGGTGCAATACTTAGCATAAAGTGTATTTTTCTATTTTAAATTCTTAAGAAAACCAATTTCTTAATCTTAAATTCTTGCTACCTTTATGCTATGTCTTCGCCTTTTTTCGACAAAGCTGGCAAAAAACAGCTTTGTAAAACCAGTCATTCACTGCCGATTTGTAAAATAAGACATTGCTATGAGCAAAACTCTTTAATGCAATACTTATTATTTTTATAAAGAAAATATTCTCAATTAAGTATAAATATAGATTTTAGCATTAAAATTTAGTGCATAGTGTTTATAAATAAATTTTAGAAATGCCTTAAATTGGTTACATAGATAATGTTAGATGAACAAGAAATGTTAAGGTCCTTGGTACACGGCACGGTTTCTTTACGGCATATAAACCGCGCCGTAGAAAAAACGTGTCTGTCAACAAGCTTCCATAGTGATCCATACAACACGAATAAAAAAATATAAACCGTAGTTTTCCATGGCAAGAAAAACGTGTGTACAAACAGCCTAAGGCACGCGTAATAATTTAGAAATAATTTGTATAAAAAAACACTTTAAAAAAATCCGTTCATAAGCAATAAAAGTTTGCAATACTAGGTTCCCATAGTTATGATGAATATGTTAACATTCCATGCAAAAGTTTCATCAATATTTAGTTTTCATCTGTTTTCTTTTATCTTAGTGGAGTTTATAATTACTCGTAGCGCCTTATAGGGCCAGTGTATACAACATGTAAAAAAAACCAGATCGATCCGTGAGGGTGTTGTTAGGTATCGTAGTGAGAGTCTATTTATGTGGTAATTTTCAGGAAAAAAGAAAAAAAATCTTTTTCAATACGGAATTTTACCGGGTTATTACATGGGCGTTGGCGGCCGTGGGGTAATTTTGGTACTAAAAATGTGATTTTTAAATAGCAATACTTAATTTTTTATTTTCAATAATAATAAGATTTTTTATTACCTTTAGATAATGTTATTGCAGTATATATATGCCCCTTTCGGATCGGACAGGTTTTTTTTAAATATATTGTATATCCTGAGAGCCATACTGGTCACAGTAGACCATAATAAAAAAAAAATTGTCTGCCATATGGGTGATTCTGGAACTACTGACCGTTCACTTTATCTCGTCCCTTGCTGTCATATTGGCACCATTGCTTGTCAAACTGTTTTCAATACTAATAGAGTCAACTACCAATCACATGACTGCAAACTTTAGTGCTATAGTTTGACTAATACCGCTGTACCGCGCCTTAGGAGTACGCGGCGAGGCGGGGGGCAGTGTTGACCAATGAGCGGCGGGCGGGACGCCGTGCGCCGAGAGCTTTGACGAATTAGCGGCCTGCACTGCTCCCACGTCTCGCCGCGCGCTGTCCTAAGGCGCGGTACAGCGGTATTGGTCAAACTATAACAATCACGTCACTGGTCAAGTATAATGAACGCACTTAAAAAAAATATAAGCATAGGGATGGGATGATAAGCCAGAAATAAGTTTATGCTGCGGGTATAGTTTTCTGGTCAAGTATAATGAACGCACTTAAAAAAAATATAAGCATAGGGATGGGATGATAAGCCAGAAATAAGTTTATGCTGCGGGTATAGTTTTCTCCACAACTATCGAAACTCATAAAAATGAAAGACGTAAACAAAGATAATTTTGCATAGTTACTAGGTTTAATAATATCAGATGGGCACAAGTACTTCAGTTATAGTTAATTAATATATCAGAGCTCATACTTTAGAATTGAATTATGTTATCAAATGTGCCACACGAAAATGTAATTAATTTTTTTTTCATTGAGATTTTTATGTGATTGTATTTTCTTCGATTTTTTGCCAATAATTACGGTTATAATAGTGGCATCTATTTATAGTTGTGTAGACTCTTTACTGAACTGATAAATTTAAGAAGTTAGTACGTTAGATTATATTTTTATATTCAGTAAAGTAGCAGATGTGAGTGCGGCAAGTCGGTATGATTGTGAGGTCCGAATAATTTTTATATTAAAAATTAGAAGGAGCGTAAGAGTGGTATGGCGTCCATGTTTACTGTTATTATTTTATACATAAGTATTATAGTGATATTGTATTCTTCTTTAATTTGTAGAATTATAAAGATTTTTTTTATATATAGCGCAAAATGAATAAATATGAATTTGATTTAAACTGATTTTCTTTTTAATTTATTATTGCACAGAAAGTACCTATAGCTCCTATCTCTCCTATACTCTCTACCCTCGAACTAGTTCAACTAGTTGACTTTTAGACTCAATTTACATTGCACGCACCAAGCACGGAGTGGAAGCGATTTTTTTTGTACAAAGCATAATGAACTTTATGTCAATAGTGTAACGTACAAACTAGATACGAGCCAATATGGTCGCGCGTTTTTTGGAGAATTCTCGCGCATTCTCTGTAATTCCCGCAGTTACAGATAGTGCCATCCACGAAGACGCGCCCCACCCACTCGGCGATTACTGTACTTGTGTGACTGACACTGGCATGACCACCGTCAGGGATTTTAATAACAAAAAAATTGTCGCTAATTAGTCGAAATTTGTCGCCAAATATCAGAATTTGTCGGTTAATGGTTCAAAAGTTATAAGGGTTTATAGGTGGCCGATCTGGGGAGCATCTCCCCAGCTTGGCCCAATTGAATTTCAAAACCTAGCATTAACCTGTAACAGAACTTAACACGTTCAGTGCCGGGAGCCCTCATGGAGGGTTCACCTAGTCGCATATGGGATGCCGAGAGCCCTCGCGGAGGGCTCATTTAAAACATAGGTTTTTCTTAGGCGATTATAAACCGTGTTAGCGAATTTTAAAACGTGAAAATAAAATCTGATGTACTTATATTTTAACAAGATTTATTATTCGTAGGTTTTAAAACCCAAGCATGTTTTTTTTTTAAGTTTTTTGTTCAAGGTTACAAATATTCACCAAAAAAGGTTGGAAACTACATATAGCGACAAGACCCCCTTTTTTTTTTTTGGTTGGGAAGTTATCACTTTGCTCACCGTCCGCAAGCCCGCGCCTACGGTGGCCAGAAATCGGCTCGCAAGTCTTATCGCCGCAATTGTGGCGTGCCCAAGCGACAAGACCCCCTGGAAACACTATTTTACTGCGTTTGACAGTGTTTTATAACACGGTTATAAACCTAATGCCGTTGACATTCGCGATGGTTAACTTTAGCGCAAACGTAATGCCGAGAACCCTCCCGGAGGGTTCGCTTCGAATATGTATGGCGGCATGGCGTATGAATTTTACGAAAAACAAATTAATCCTGGGTGCGGTCAATCAAGTTTTAAGCGTTTAGTCGCTATTTCGGTAGAGTGTATTAGGGTACTCGTAAATAAAACTAGACTGTACTGGAGAACGAAATCGGATAGACTTATTTTTATTCTTAAAAACACCTTATTTTATACTATTCGTACATTGGTACTCTTAGGCACTAGCATGTTACTTAACAATAAATTGACCAATAGCGACGCGCCGTAGGGAGCGCCGCGCGAGGGGCGCGGGGCGCTGCGTTGCACACGGCACTATTCGCTGCGAAGGCATAAATAGAAGTCGCGCGCCGAGCACGGTCCTTTTCGCCGTGAGCCGTCGTCGAGTGAAGATATCCATCTGCTTGTCCATCTGCGTGGTCTCGAAGCGTGAAGATACGGAGGGTGCTGGTGCTTCTGCTTGCTTTGCTTGCGCTTACAAACCGCTTCTTTCGAAGCGAACCGGCGAACGAGTGCGGCGTTGTGATAACGCTCGTGCCGCGTCGATTATCTTGTTTCTTTATTACGTACTCGTCTTTATCAAGACGCTGCTTCTCTGTTTCTTGCGGAATGTCAAAAACGTGGTAATGGTTCAGTGGTATGTGGTAAATGGTTCGGTGGTATATGGTAGCTGGTTCGGTGGTATGTGGTAATTGGTTCTCTGGTGACTGTGTGACAGGTACTGTGTCACTACATCACTCCCCCCTAAGCGAAGCGTACTTTCGGTTTCACTGCGCGGCCGGATCGAGTGACGTATGCGTCGCGCGGTGGACTGGGGGTCGATGATCGCGGCTCGACCGTCAAGGTTGTGCTCTTAGTGGGCGGTTTTTGTTGTTGCGCACATGTTGTTGTAGTAGTGGTAAACTCTTCTTCATTGAGTAGGTGCGCTGGCTTGAGTCTGTCTATTGAGACAACTGTAGTTCGAAGTGGCAACTGTAAGGTGAAATGCTTGCTCTCACGATGAATCACCTTGAACGGGCCGTCGTAAGGCGGGGTCAATGGACTTCGCACGGTATCATTGCGCACGAAAACATGACTACACGTCGCTAGGTCCTTGTAAACAAACGTGCTCATTTTGTTGCCACGTGCCTTGCTGCTTGGTGTGAGTGATGCCATTGTTTCGGTCAGCTGGCGGACGAATTCGGCGTCTTCATTTTTCGGCTGTGTAGGCACGAAGAAATCTGACGGTATTCTTAGTGTCGATCCGTAGGTCATCAGGGCCGGGCTGACTTGTGTGTCTTCACGAAGCGCTGTACGTAGTCCAAGTAGCACGGTCGCTAATTCATTGCTCCAGTGTGTGCCGGCGCTTCTCGCCATGAGCGCGGCCTTCAACGTTCGATGCCAGCGTTCGACTTGACCATTTGCTTGTGGGTGGTATGCAGTAGTTCGAATCCTGGTGATGCCAAATTTCTTCATCAGTGCGTTGAATAACGACGATTCAAATTGTCTTCCTTGATCCGTTGTTACACGTAACGGACAGCCAAATCGCGTTATCCATCCCTCGTAAATCGCCTTAGCAACAGTGTCGGCGGTGACGTCACGAATAGGTATTGCTTCCGGCCATTTAGTACAGCGGTCGATCATCGTTACTAAATATCTGTAGTCATTAGATGGCGGCAGGGGTCCCACGATGTCAACGTGAATGTGTTCGAAACGCGATGATTTTTGAAACTCGCCGAGTGGACTGATGACGTGTCGATGTATTTTCCCGCGCTGGCAACCGATGCATGATTTTGCCCACAACCCAACTTCTCTGTTCATACTGGGCCAAAAAAACTTTGTAGCCATTATTTTTCTTGTTGTTCGCACACCAGGGTGACTTAGTTCGTGTTGCGCTTTGAATGCTACTAAACGATAAGTTGATGGTAGGTATGGACGAACGTTGCCGGTTGATGTTTCACATATGATGGGTCGTTGACCTCCGGGCAATGTGATAGGCGCGAATTTTAGACTTGGGTTGGACATGCAGATCTTCAGTTCTTCATCATTTTCTTGGTCTTGAGCGAGTTGGTTGTAGTCGATCGTGGAGTGCGACAAGTTGATTTCTTCGATGCGTGATAAGGCGTCCGCTGCTTCGTTCTTATCACCGTGAATGTATTCGATCTTTGCACAGAATTGACTAATGAAGTGTAGCTGGCGTTCTCTTCGTGGTGTATCGCTGCTACTGGGCGTTCTTGTCAGCGCGTAAGTTAGCGGTTTGTGATCTGTGAATATTGTTAGGTCACTGCCCTCTATCAGTCGTCGTAAGTGTTGCACGGCGGTGTACATTGCTAGTAATTCGCGATCGTACACGCTGTAGCGTCGCTGCGTCTCACTCATAGTTTTTGAGAAGAATGCCAGAGGTTTCCAAATGCTGTCCGTTTTTTGTTGTAGAACGGCGCCGATGCTAGTATTCGATGCGTCGGTAAATAAACATAGCGGCGCGTTAGGTATCGGGTGAGTCAGTGTCGTTGCCTCGAGAATGCTTTGTCGGCATTTCTCAAAGGCTTGTTCTGCAACTTGAGACCATTGTATCGGAGTTTTATCGTTCTTCTTGCTGTTGTGTAGGTATTTGTTCAATTCATGTTGGTACTCGGCTTGATGGGGTAAACAACTACGGTAGAAGTTTATCATACCTAAAAATCTTCTCAGTTCTTGAACTGTTTGTGGTTTCGGATAGTTAACTATGGCTTGTATTCGTTCTTGAGTGGGGTTGATTCCTTTTGATGACACTTCGTATCCGAGGAACTCGATGTTTTCCTTGTCAAACTCACACTTGTCGATGTTTAGACTGACGCCGTAGGTATTTAGGCGTTCGAGTACTAATTCTAAGTGGCGGCGGTGTTCTTCCTTATTTCTCGAGTGTACGAGCAGATCGTCGACGAAACAGAATACGTTCTCATCTAGTCCTCGTAGAACTTCGTGCATGAAACGTTGAAAAGTTTGACCGGAGTTTCTTAAAGGCTCGTGCAGACCAGCGCGACACGCGACGCGACACAAAGGCACCGCTCGTCGCGCGACGAGCGGTGTCTTTGTGTCGCGCGACAAGTCGCGCTGGTCTGCACAAGCCTTAAGCCGAACGTCATGCAGGTGAATTCGAAAAGTCCGAATGGTGTTATTATTGCTGTTTTTTGAGCATCTTGTTTTGCGATAGGTATCCAGAAATATGCCATTTTCAAATCGAGTTTCGAGAATATTTTCTTGCCGTGGAGTTGGTATGTAAAATCTTGAATTCGTGGAATGGGGTATCGGTCGGGAACGGTGATGGCGTTGAGTCTTCTATAATCGCCACATACTCGAAGTGATCCGTCTTTCTTTTTCACGATGTGAAGTGGACTCGCCCACGGACTGTTTGATGGCTTGCAAATTCCCATCTCAATCATTCGCTCGAATTCGAGTTTAGCTGCCTTATATTTGTCGGGCGGTAGAGGGCGCGGCCGTGAGTAGATCGGCGGCCCAGCTGTCTCGATGTGATGTGTGACGTCATGCTTGGCTGGAGTTTTTAATGTCATTGGTCGAAGTACATCTGGATATTTCTTCAGCAGGTCGTGATGAGTGTGGTCGCGGTTGATAATGTAGACAGATTCTTCTTTGCTGTTTATTTTGATGGCGTTTACACTGAGCTCGGTTACACGGTCGATGAGTTTTCTTTGGTGCAAGTCGACTAATAGTTTATGATGAACTAGAAAATCGGCACCCAGTAACGATGTCTTCACATTGGCGACGACGAAAGTCCACTTAAAACTTCTTCGCAAACCTAGGTTGAGCTCGAGTGTGCGCTCTCCGTAGGTACGAATCTCTGTTCCGTTTGCCGCGAAAAGTTTATAGCCTGCGTTCTCCGCCGGCCTTGAATACTTCTGGTTTCGAGCGGCTAATACTGATATGTCGGCTCCCGTGTCGACAAGGAATTTTTCTCTGTTGTTGGTGTCGATTACACATAGGCGGCGGCTTGTTTGGTTTACATCGACACCCGCCACTATCGATGTACGTTCTAGTTTTCCCGCTTTACGAAGGAACACGGCGATTCACATTTGCGTGCCCCGTTACCGAATCGGTAGTGATAACGGCACAGCCAGTCGGGATCGTCGGGCTTGCGGGCGTTATCAGTACGCTGTCTTGACTGTGTGCGTGAGCGGCTACGATGTGCAGAGTTTTGGCGGGAACGGCGGTACGACGAATATTGATGGTTGCGGAGTTCGGCGACTTCGAGTGACAATTTCTCTATTTGCTTCGTAAGAATGTTGATTTGTAGGGTTGTTATGGCGTTTAGCTGTACCTCATTGACTGCTGGACTTGTTGACGGAGAGTTTGCGGTGGAGACTGCGGCGACTGTAGCGGGTTCAAAATGCTCCATCATTTTGTCTGCCATCGCAGCTAGCACTTCGAGCGATGACTCGGTGTTGACAGAGAGCACGGCGCGAACTTGTGTGGGCAGCTGGTTGAGCCACATAACCTTCAACGCTTCATCCGATAGTAGCTTGCCACTGAGGTCTCTCATTTTACGCAGCAGCTGGCTTGGCTTGTTATCGCCGAGTTCGAGGCCGCTGAGTAGCTTCTGTAACTGCCGGTGGTCTGACTCTTGGTACGTGGAAATGAGTCTGTCCTTGAGCGCACTGTACTTGCCGGTGATCGGTGGATGTAATATGATGTCTCCAATTTGTTCTAGGTCACTGTTGCCTAGTAGCGGGACGACGAGGTTGAATTTCTGCTCATCACCTATCTTGCTGGCAGCAACGGCGGCTTCGAATTGCGCGAACCACAGGCGTGGATTTTGGCGCCAAAATGGTGGTAGACGTGCAGGCAGTGAGACTGATGCCACATCGCTCTTCACTGTTGTGATGCCCTGAGCATCGCTAAATCCGTCGGTATCGTTCGGCATGATGATGGTTCTTCTGAGGTTCTAGTTGGATCTTGAAGGAGTTCGATGTTGCAGGAACTCAGGCTTCGGCTTCAAGATTGTGTTCAGCTTCACGGGGTCACCACTTTAAGCGTTTAGTCGCTATTTCGGTAGAGTGTATTAGGGTACTCGTAAATAAAACTAGACTGTACTGGAGAACGAAATCGGATAGACTTATTTTTATTCTTAAAAACACCTTATTTTATACTATTCGTACATTGGTACTCTTAGGCACTAGCATGTTACTTAACAATAAATTGACCAATAGCGACGCGCCGTAGGGAGCGCCGCGCGAGGGGCGCGGGGCGCTGCGTTGCACACGGCACTATTCGCTGCGAAGGCATAAATAGAAGTCGCGCGCCGAGCACGGTCCTTTTCGCCGTGAGCCGTCGTCGAGTGAAGATATCCATCTGCTTGTCCATCTGCGTGGTCTCGAAGCGTGAAGATACGGAGGGTGCTGGTGCTTCTGCTTGCTTTGCTTGCGCTTACAAACCGCTTCTTTCGAAGCGAACCGGCGAACGAGTGCGGCGTTGTGATAACGCTCGTGCCGCGTCGATTATCTTGTTTCTTTATTACGTACTCGTCTTTATCAAGACGCTGCTTCTCTGTTTCTTGCGGAATGTCAAAAACGTGGTAATGGTTCAGTGGTATGTGGTAAATGGTTCGGTGGTATATGGTAGCTGGTTCGGTGGTATGTGGTAATTGGTTCTCTGGTGACTGTGTGACAGGTACTGTGTCACTACAAAGTATTATACTATCACAATTGTGCTGTGTGCATCGTAGGTAACAAAGACGTGCGCTATGTGCCTATCTCAATAATTAATCATAATCTAAACCGATTTATTTTTATCGCTGTAAAGGGTAGCGACGCGACACCGGTAGAACAATTTCCATGAAGTCTTCATAGAAATTGTTCCACCAGTCGCGTCGCACCTGTCTGCGGGATTCTTTAAGACGCAGATATATGCCAGTGACCTTGAATGGTTAGCTTGCGTGTTCTGTACTGAGCTCACGCAACGCGTCGTACGTCCAGCCAGTAATAGGACTCGCCCATCAAGGAGCGCTGTCCCAAATTAGACGCATTATTAATTTATTACTCGTAAAACAAAAGGTATTTTAATAAAACACGTATATTAAAAGATCAAGGATGTCAAGGCATATTTTAATCTAAATTAAATTAAATAACATATTTTATTGGAAAAGGGTTAATATAATACCGGTCAAAATAGCTACGGAAATAACAATAAAATTTTTATCAAATTCTGAAAGGTAATAATGGTTACTGTGGGGCATCCTTAGAAGATAGAATATGCCATCGTAAACTTTTTTGTTGAACTTTTTAAGATGAATAATCCTGTAGAACATCAATTTTATTTATCTCTCACGGTTTACGCGACACACGTCAGTAAAGCTCCCAGTCGGCATGACTTTTTCCGACATTTTCAACAATAATCGTCATATTTCAGCCAATTTACACAAAATCTTCCTCATGAATCACTCCGACCATTGGTGAAAACCGTTTGAAAATCCGTTCGGTAGTTTTTGAGTTTATCGCGTTCAGACAGACAGATAGACGCGGTGGGGACTTTGTTTTATAATATGTAAGGATTGTAATTAGTTTTATTTTAGTTATCAGTAAATAAAGGCTTATTATTATTTAAATGTCTTTGACATATCTCGGGCCCCTGGGGTCCCGGAACTTTGGAAGGCGTACGAGGGGCCGAAGCCAACTCGCAGAGGCCCCTTAGACATTTTTAAGTCTTGAGGCACCAACCGACGATTATCCCTATAACCAACCGACGATTATGCACTATACAAGTGCATCCAAGTACAACTCCCGGTTGGTGTAGGACAATTGCAGAACATGGAAATAAAACATATTGGGCTATGGATTTGGGTGGCAATAATGGATCGGTTACCTGGAAAGACTATGGCCCCTGCCAGACCAATATTTTATACAAAATACACATGAAAATGGCCGGGGGTGACTTGCACATTCAATAATGGGCCCCCGAAAACGGTCGCTAGCACAATCTGTCGTAGCGACAAGGGGGCAACTTGTCCTGAGGTGCTTGTGAGGAGTGGAGATGTATTCCACGGCTATCAGGACAACCCCGGAAGTACGGTCAAGATCCCTACCAGCATCTTACTGGAATACTTCCTCCCTCCGAGCACGTTTGCTCTTGCGAATCTCCACTCAAGCGGGACAATTAAGGCAAGAATGAGGTGGGAGCTCCGTTCCTCGTCAGTGTTCACTCCTGCCGGCCAATAAAGGCAAGCCAGAGGTGAGGAACAAGACTTCTCCCGGGAGATAGGGTCCGTGGGGTCACTACTGCCCAACAGCTCGCCACATGCTGCCCTGCGGGTTTTTGTATCTCTTTTGGTCTGGCTCCTCATCCCAGACGTGTTCCGGCAAAGTAAATTTTACCGGCACAGGCCTAGAGTTCGGAGCGCGCAAGCCCCACCACGACGTCAACGTAGAGTTACGGTGGTGGGGTTATTATTATTATAGGTAGTTAGGTACGCCGCTCATCCCCTGCCCGGGTACTGGGACAGGCAGGAAACTTTACTGGAGTGGACAGGCTGACTATCGAAAGACCAGAAAAGACTAACAAATAACACAGTGTTTTAAAAATCATAAAGCATAAAGCCGGGTCCGCTGCGCCATGTTTTCGTGTTTTATAAACATCAAAGACGAACCGATTTTGTATGTGGTTTTTGTTAAACCACGCCCCCAAATAAGGGCGGATCCAGCCTTCGAGTGAGGGGGGGTCACATAGTCAGGGTCCAGGTCCAGTCAGGACAGGTTCCAATCAGTGGTGGACTAAGCCTGTCGGGGGCCCAGGGCGGCAAAACAAAATGAGGCCCCCCGGTACATACGGCAAAATTAGAGAGATTAGTTATCTTCTACCTAATCAATCAATTCTCACCCTTTGTGTACAAACCTGGGAAAGACCAGTGACCGTGACTCTATTATCAAAATAATAACTGATCAACAATTGAAAAAAAACCAAAACCATTGATATTACTTATCACTATATCACCTCCTAATAATGTAATTGGATTTATATAAGTAATTATCTTGGGCGTGCTCTCAGTATCTGTAATTAAGTAATTATTAAGATAATACGATTAATATATAAGGTTGAAGTTTTTCGTTTGATTGAAAGAGCAAAATGTGGTCCGCTCTAGTGTTGTTGTCGGTGATCGGGTGTGCAGTGGCTGGTCCACCAGTCACCAGGTCCAGGAATGATATTGAATCATTCAAGTCTTTCCTGGAGAAGAGCAGACGAGGTTTGTATACATTTTGAATTTGGTAATGGAAAATAATCCGGTCAAGTGCAAGTCATATTATTAGGATGATTATTAGGATACTATACAGGGTTGGTAAAAAATCGTGGATCAAACGAAACAGGGTTATTTGCAGTAAAAAATTTATTTCTGGCAGAGCCCTAACTTGATCTCCTTAAAAGTTATGACTATTTGAGTGTTTTTTTAAAGAAAATACCAATTTTTTTAATAATAGGCAATTACCTACTTTAAAACAATAAAAGGTATTTAGTTTTAGGAAATGTATCATCACTAGAAAAATGCTTTTATGACAGTGGGTACCATGATTTATGAGTACTGGCACTTTTTAAAATATCTTTGAGTCTCACGAAAAATTATTTGTAAAATATTTATATTTTTAATTCATATTTTTACTGCAAATAATCGCAACTATCGCCCTGTTTCGTTTGATCCACGATTTTTTACCCACCCTGTATCCAAACCGTACATCGAGTGCAAATATCTGTAGGTACCTATTTTACACAATATCTATATATATAAAATTCACGTGTCACAATGTTAGTTGCCATACTCCTCTGAAACGGCTTGATCGATTTTTATGAATCTTTATTATATTTGATAGGTCTGAGAATCGGTCGTAATCTATTTGTATACCCCTAAGTGATAAGGATGGTCCACCCCAAACATTTATATGGCAAAACAACGTTTGCCGGGTCAGCAATTTATAAAATCTTCATCGTTGCGCTCTTGCTTCAACGAACTTTCTTTATATTTTTAACCGACTTCCAAAAGGAGGAGGTTCTCAATTCGTCTGTATGTTTTTTTTTTTTTTTTTGTATGTTTGTTACGCGATTACTCCGCCAATTATGAATAGATTTTGATAATTCTTTTTTTGTTTGGTAGATCATACTTTAGAGGTGGTCCCATATAAATTTTATTAACTTTGCTTGGGTAGTTTTTGAGTTAGCTTCAATTATACGTATTTTTTCCCACTTAGTATGTAGATGATATGATAACTTCTTGTCACTGTTATTTACATAGCAGGTAGTAGTATTCGAATTTGTGTGGGGTAGGTACCACAACTAAAAAGTGAAAAAATAAAAACTTTTTCCAAAAAACAAAAATTGTGACAAAGAACGAAAATTCAAAACCAAAGACACCGACTTCCGAAATTAAAGTTATTTTTCACTTTGTAGTGTTTTTTTTTTTAAGTCGATTGTTTTTTTTTTTGGAAAAAGTTTTGTGAATAAAATTACCAATGCATAAAGCACCTAAAGTAATAGGTAAATTGGTATTATAATAAACAAACAGTAAAATGAACCTACATTCCTATGCACAATATGGCGTTGCAATACAAATCAATGGTATGGTGAGTTGGAGAGACGAAGCTGAATTTGATTGGTAGAGGGTTATTTTCTCCATGACTGTACGGGGAAAATAACCATTATTTATTTTGCTACCTATCAAATTCAGTTTGTTTATGATCTACACTGTCAGCCCACCTCCTTTTAGACCAAGGCAATCTGGGGGATAGAGATAATAAAAACCGCCACTATCACGTGTTACCTATCTTTTTGAATTAGGTAGATATCTGTATTTTGAAAACTTATTAAAAATAACAAATCTACTCGTAATTATTATCATGAAATAATTTTAAGATATGGACTAATCCTTGACAGATTTGTTCAGCTGATTGTTGATGTAATGTTAATCATTTCAATTAAGACGCAGATATATGCCAGTGACCTTGAGTGGTTAGTTTGCGTGTTCTGTATTGAGTTCACGCAACGCGTCGTATGTCCAGCCAGTAATAGGACTCGTCCATCCAGGAGCGTTGTCCCAAATTAGAAGCATTATTAATTTATTATACATAAAACAAAAGTTATTTTTATAAAACACGTATACTAAAAGATCAATAATTAAATTATCTTTAAAATTGTGAAGGTTTCAGAAAAATACATATTTGATAGATTCTGCGTGATTCTCAGTTTATTACTTTACAAATTAATTTCACTTTATAAACACAATCTAAAATATTCCTATATTAAGTTATTAAGAAAATGCTCTAATTTAACATATATTTTTTCCAAATCATTAACACTCGTTTAGACGTGATCTTCAGTATAAAATCATTAAAAAAAGTCGGTTATCGTCGCCTTAACACCATACCCTATCTGATAATATCATGGTTTGTTTAGGACACTTGAATTTTAAAGTTAAGTAACATAGAGTTACTGCTGATAATAGGTTTAGGTAGGGCATAGGACAGGTAAAAAGGAATAATACCATTCATGTTCAGTGGCAGAGATCACGAATTAGTTTCAATCGCGGTCTGTTTGGTAGACGATTACTAGCGACCAAGATATATACCCGCAGAAGCCTCGATCCCGTGGGAATATCGAGATAAAAAGTATCCTATGTGTTAATCTAGGTTATAAACTATGTGTTTACCAAATTTCATCCAAATCCGTTTAGCCGTTTGAGCGTGAAGAAGAGACAAACATACACACACACACACATTCACAACCTTTCGCCTTTATAATATTAGTCGGATAAAAAAATGTTATGCAATGAACCAAAGTAAAAAAATAAGTAACATTTTTTACTTACTATCTGTCTGAAGTCTTGAGTAAAGTTGGTGCAAGCCATTAAATCGAAGAAAAGACAAAGCGCGGGCTAAATTAAATTACTCTTTAGATTAAGTTTTAGTTACTTATAAAATGTATTGTTTACTCAAGGTCCGAACAATATAGGTCGGCGGCGGCGGTCCGAATCCGAACCGCGGTCCGCCATTTGGTGACTCCTTAATAAGCTTGAAAGCGGACTTTTCTAATTTTTGTCCACTAAAAGCAAAACACTATTCGGATCGGGTGGTGTACAGTCTTTTCACAGCAATTTTACCTCTAACATAAACCTTATGACCACGCGAATAAAGGTCACTTCGATGCAAAATCAGAGGTGAAATAAGTATGAAGGGACAGTAGTCGACTCATAGCATACATTCTTAAGTTTCTGCAGCATTTTTTTGCATAAAGAGTAGGTTGGTATTTAAATTATATTTAAGTTCAATAATTAACTTAAGTATTTTTTCTCCCCACCAGAGGATGGCATCCTGCTAGAATCCCGCATGCTCGCCAACCCCAAGGCTTCAGTTTGGGAGAACAGCGGCAAGTTCCAGGGTGACATACTCCTCAATGATGAGCAGGCTGAGATGCTCCTCCAGCAGTATGCAGAGGGCAGGAACGCTTACATCTGGCCCAACACCAAGTGGCCTTCCAACACCATCGTCTACGAATTCAACAATGAATTTAGTAAGTAGAATAGACAAGAAAGATATACAAATTAGTCACTAGCTGTTGGCCGCGACTTTGTCTGCGATCTATGATGCAAAGTAGCCTATGACCTCCTCCAGGTCTCAGGCTACTCATCTATCAAATTTCGCAACAATCGGTATATTCTGTTTCAGCTTTTCTGAACGTTACAGTGAACACTATGATCACATGATAATTTCCAAATACCAACTCTAACGATACTTCTTTGGAATATTTCAGCCAACGCCCAAATTAACGCCATCTATGCCGCGATGAGAGAAATCACCGCAAGGACCTGCATCAGGTTCCGTCGACGTGCGGCTGGGGAATTCAACTACGTCAGGATCACAGTAAGTTCATTATTACCTACCTAAATGTCTACATATCCTACCCTTACTTACCTACGTCATCCATCTTCTCCTGCCCTTAAAGATATCCCAATTTATTTGGGCTTGGAGTAGCATGTCTTTTTATTCCTAAAATCTCTATTAGCCGTCATCTCAGTAGCCGTAGCAGTAGGAAACGGAAGTTGAACTGCTTTTAATGATTTTAATTTCCCCTCTTCAGCTATAAGACGAAAATAATTAAATAACGAAATAATTGGAACGAAATAATTGGAACGAAATAATTGGAGCGAAAGAGGGCTAGACGGAAAAAATTAAGACCAAAAGTTGTAACGACATGTGTAACGAGACTTTTTTATTTTTATTTTAAATATCTCGGAAACGGCTGGGAATATCAAAATTTTGATAAAATTCAATTTAGGATTACGACTCAGCTAATAAATACTATGCTGTTTTTTGGAAAACGATCAGATAAGGATCTAGGTGCGTAATTTGATTAGTCAGGCGATAAATAACGGACTGCATACAAAACAATGTCTGACCCTTGTTTTGCATGCAGTCTCAGTGCTTCAATAATCTAGTGCCATAAAAATACCGATGATATCTTTTTATCGTTCTAAGCACTAATCGGCTTGGTTAAACCCACTATCAATTTAATTCTAGAATTGTATTCCGTTAAATAGATCTTTCATACTTTCCACGTAATTATTCACTCCCATTTCATTCATGTCATCTCTCACACATTCCATTCATCCTTTTTTTGGCCTTCCTCTCCCCTCCTTTCATTAAAATCACCAGTGTCATGTCTAAACCACTTTTCTCTATCAATATCCAGGGTAGAGCAGACGGTTGCTACGCCAGCGTTGGTTTCTGGCACACATGGGGTATCCACACCCTGAACTTGGCTCGCGACACCCCTGGCCGCGGCTGCTTCCACCACACCGTCATCATCCACGAATGGCTCCATGTCGTCGGCTTCTTCCACATGCAGTCCACACACAACAGGGACGACTGGGTCCGCATCATGTGGCAGAACATCTGGCCAGGTAAAGGCTTCTTTTGTGTTATCTTAGGATATATATAATATTATAGACTGCCTCGTTGGTCTAGTGGTCGCAAGCGCTACTGCTGAGCATGAGGTCCTGGGTTCGATTCCCGGGTCGGGCAAACTGTTATTGGGTTTTTCTATCTGGAATTTCTCAGTAGCAGCCCGGAGTCTGGATTTGTGCCCGGTTGATGGCAATAGGCTCGCCCCCTATTACATGGGACTTAAACATAACTGGCGAAATGTGGGTGTACCTACTACAGGTACACCTCTGCCCAACCCTTCGGGGAAACAAGGCGTGATGTTATGTTATGTTATATATAATATTAGTAAAACCAAGAGAGAGACCGGTAAAGACAAGTCATTAGGTATCCAGTTGTGGGTTTAATTTGGGCGAGACTGGCACAGGAGCGTGAAGATATTAGCACTATCAAAGAGAAGCATATTATGCCCATCTGCGGGTGAACTCGGACTGCGGATGCAAATGAAGAAAATTTCTCAGATGCATGCAATAAGCTTTTTGAATGAACTTATCACAACTTGTGAAATATTACGAAAATGGCATGATTTATGAATCAACCGTTGTATATTTATGACCAGTGACGAATTGGCTAGGTCGCGTCAAATTATAGGTAAAGCAAAAGTTTATATGTTCTATAAAGATTACGTAGGATTTTCCTGTATTGGGAACGATTTGAAAACATCAAAGATTTTGAAGCCAAGCCGCGGACAACAAAAGTTAATAGAATTATGTTATTCATATTAATGTAGATTATAGGATTTAGATAATCTAGACGATTGTTTTAAACTGATAAGTTGAAATTGTAACTCATTGATAACCTTTGTCATAACTTTGTGTGTTTATGGCAATTTTATCTGCAACTTTTCATTCATATTTGAGTAGGTTTTTCTTTAAAAACCTAATGATAACGAGTTCCATTCTTATTATTTTATAGGTATATTCACCACTGTCCTCAGTGTTTTTAAAATCTATTGACCAAGTAAATTTAAATTGTGAAGTCTCGCCTACCATAGTGCTCCTGAAGTTTCACTATTATTTTCATCATCTACAGGCATGGAACACAACTTCGACAAGTACGGAACCAACATCGTCAACAACTTGGGTCTCCCCTATGAATATGCAAGCAACATGCATTACGGCAGATACGGCTTCAGTACCAACGGACAACCGACTATGTTGCCCATCTTCGTAAGTACCTAACAAACAGCATTTATGACAAATCTAATAGGCTCTTTTGCGTTCAAAAAGTAAGGAATATTATGTACCTACTCGGCTTTGTCATCGTAGTGCGGTCTTTGATACTCATATAGTGTGACAGTTTCAAAGAACTCGTGCCTTTACAACGGCTGCATACTGTAGCTACTTACAGCTTGGTTGTATTCCCTGTAACGCCTCCACATGGAAAGTGGTTAGGGAAGAATCGTTTCATGCTATGACGCTACTATACACAAAAACATGCTGTGATTCAAAATATTCGTTACCTGGAAAGCTCTCATTTTAGATTTTCTTCATCTTCCTTGTGGTCAATGATTTACTTAGATATTTCCAGAATTTTCATTAACGTCCTCCATTTTTCCAGAATGACAACGGTCTTATGGGTCAACAGCAGTTCGTAACTGGCTGGGACTGGCTCAGGGCCAACAGACATTACAACTGCCCCGGAGCCTGGAGCGCTGAAATCAATGCTGAAGAGCTTTCTAAGGGTGTTCCCTATGAACATGAGTACGTTCCTGAAGAGGATACCGTAGTCGATGAAATCCAAGAGGAGTTAGTTGAAGAGATGCCCCAAGAAGACGTTGTAGTTGAAGATATGCCCCAAGATGAGATCGTAGCTGATGCAGTGTCTTTCGTTGAAGATGCTCCTCAATAGTTCTACTAATAAACTACCCACTGATAGACTGATTTGCAAATAAAAATAAGTAAGAACTACGTTTTATTTATTTATTTATTAGCGCACTTGCCCGTATGTTTTCTGAAATTGAAATAACTATCTATTTGTACATTTGTACCGTACTAAAATTAAACTTCTAAAAACAGTATGATTTCTTTTTTAAATATAGCAATGAATTATTTTTACCAAGTTGTTTTATTTTTATGTGCTTTCATACATAATCGAATAAAGCCATGCACATTCACATAATAACACTCATAACTACTTATCCCTAATGGCATAGCTGTGCATGTGCTGCCACAATGCATAACTTTCATAAAAGTTAAAACGTGGGTGATTCAGTAGATCTTTCGAAAAACTGTTGATAAGCTGCAACAATTTTAAGTAAATCTAAGAATGAAACGGTAGGTAAGCAGAAGCTTTACAAGTAAGTATTTTTTTATACGAGTGTCCAAAAAAGAAGTGTTATGTTTTGAGTCAGCTGACGATAAAAACCAAGGTATTCAGTCGGAATTCGGAAGTATTGTCACGGGACTCCTAAGAATTTTACAAATAATCAATCAGTTACAGTTTTTTCTATGCCGTGGTTAAAAATAATTGTGAAAAAGCAATTTCAATTATCTCCATCATCAAACGGAAACATGCGAGTTCATAAAATTGTGCCTAATAATAGGTTTTTCGGGAAAAATACTTGTTACACCCAAAAGTAATATGAATGAATGAATGAAATGAATCCTAGCGTGGTTTAACCAGACTCGATAAATCGAATGAACCCCAAGATTTTCACAAGCCCTTTCCACGAGCCTCATGTTGCATAGGGCTACAGAGGCCATTGAATATCAAGGAGTAGACCGGGTG
The DNA here is from genome assembly GCA_949152395.1 of Agrochola litura. NCBI lineage: Eukaryota > Metazoa > Arthropoda > Insecta > Lepidoptera > Noctuidae > Agrochola > Agrochola litura. Next base: position 21,422,127 of record OX424493.1, read on the forward strand.
GCACGGTAATGGTAAGGAAGACGTACCTTTAGGATATAGAAGGATTTGCGAGCCACACTGGATATGCATCCCTGAGTAGGCAATGGACTAGACCTAGTGGAGAGACGGGTGATATTTATAAATGGTTGGTCTCGGTCGACCTTTTAACGACGTCGCCGCCAGATTGGTGCATGTCCACGGTGTGTTCCACGGTTAAGAAAAAGGGATTCGAACATTCTTTGTGTTGATCGCAGTAAAACAGCCCTCCTACGTAAAGGTATTTATCGAATGGCTCCAGTTATTTTCAATAAAATTCCACGACAGAATCTTAATAATAATATGTTTAAAAAGAAACTGAAACAATTCTTAATTCATAAATGTTACTTACTACTCCACAACTGAGTTTATGGAGGACACCACTGACATTTAGCATTACATTTAGATTATTATTATTTAATTTTGACATTGGTAATTGTGTAATATTACGTAAAGATTTGTGTGTTATTAGTAATTGAGGTATTTCATTTTAAATGTGTGTCTGTTGTTTCGACACTACTAACTTTATATTATTTGTATGCTCTCGAGTAAAATGTAGCGAACTGACCATCTTATTATAACATCCTATTGTATTGAAACCTACATTTACGAATAAATTTGATTTGATTTTACCGGTGCATCTTTTGGCTGCGTTAACTGTATGTCACTGCTATCCTGTGTTACGTTGCTGTTTCCATTTTCTTCGTCTGGCTATTATCCGTTTCAAATTTCTTGTAAATCTCGCTAGCAACCTTCTTAATCTTATCTCGGTCTTCAGCTGTCTTGAACTTCATAAATATTTAAACATGTAAACTTAACCACTACTTTACAAAAATTACCATCCAAATAAACACAAAACTACACTTGGCTTCGAAGTTATAGGGTTCAACATCCAATGTCAGAGTCAAGAGTAATAAAATCTAAAAGGAATGCTTTGTTGGTCAACAACTACCTGCGACCCTTGGCTCACTCCAAATGACTAAAAAAAGAATGCGCAGTCGCAAAAAAAAAAAAACCATTTTCGGCTTTGGACACTGGACATCACTGCACTACACAAATAATCACACACGTATTAAAGTTAGTTGAACAAATTGTAATTACACCATTGGATGTATGGATTTATAATGAGATCAACTCATGACTTTAAGCAAACATCTACAGCAGATCCCTGAAAGATATGGAAAGATCTCACCAGATTAGCTTGCAAGCAGTTACTGGGTCCTGCGGCAGTTATTCCCTCGTACTTTATGCACTGGACCGTTCGTTTGAAATCAGGAACGCTTAGTTCACCCACTTTTGTACAATTTTAATGTATATTTTGGCGATATAAAGTCACAAATACAGCAAATAAAAAAAAACAAAAAATACTTCGATTTCGATGCCCGACTTGTAACTCAAACTTTCAATATGTCGTGTGCACATTTCACTAAACATATAGTAAAAAAAAACTTTGGTGGAGCACAATATATTCTTTAGAGCACTACGGCGCGAGGATGTCGGTGACGCGAATCCATAAGTAGTAAACTTATGGACTCTAAAATCGCTCAACGCGCCTAAAGAAGTTTTCATTTCTAAAATTCATTTCCAAGTTTTTTACATAGCACGTAGGTAGTGGGTTGTTTGGACGGGTCAATCGATCAGGTTACGCTAAGCTTGTCGTGGTTGGTTCGTGGATGGGTAACCATCTTTAAATACCAAGACCCGGGACCCCTCCGTGCCTCAGAAGCCGTTGGTCTCGACTGTCATTTGTACATCTTTGACAGTCGTTACGGGTAGTGAGAAAACCGAAAGTCAGACAACTCAGTTAGACTAAATACAGTAAATACGAATGAAGCTAACTCAAAAACTACAAATACAAAGTAAAATATAGGACCACCTGCAGAGTTTCGTCTACGGAATGAAAAAAGAATCGCAATAATGGGCCCAGTAATCACGGAGAAATCGGTGTATATACCGACATAGCTATCTACTACAACGACGTGAAAAAAAAAACTCGCCGAATGCATAACCTCCATCTTTTTTGAAGTCTTACCGACTTCAAAAAATCCGGCCAAGTGCGAATCGGTCTCGCACACGAAAGGTTCCGTGCCACCGTACAATATTAAAGGGCCTTTAATGTTTATTTTTTTGATATAACGGCAATAGAAATACACAATCTGTGAAAATATTAACTTTCTACCACAATTAACGTTAATGAGATACAGCCCGCTGACAGACAGACGGACGGACGGACGGACAAACAGTGGAGGCTTAGCGGAGTGGATTTCCCGTCTAACGAAAGACAGCAAACATTGGAGAATAGATGTCTAAAAGTCAGAAAGCATAGTGCGTTGTTTTTAGAGACTAAAACGTAAAGAATCCGTTTGTGTTCTATTGCATTTCCTATTTAGGTAGAGTACTTTTTTACTGCAGAGTACTTTTTTACCTATAACACCCATATAATCAACCAATTATTACCCTTTGTGTACAATACTAGAACTGTAGGTAACTCTATTATCAAAATAATAACTGATCAACAATGAAATCATCAATCAATCAATCAGCTCCTAATAATGTAATTAGATTTATTTAATTATCTAGGGCGTGCGCTATCTGTAATTAAGTAATTATTAAGATAATACGATGAATATATAAGGTTGAAGTTTTTCGTTTGGTTGAAAGAGCAAAATGTGGTCTGCTCTAGTGTTTTTGTCGGTGATTGGGTGTGCAGTGGCTGGTCCACCAGTCACCAGGTCCAGAAATGATATTGAATCATTCAAGAATTTCCTGGAGAAGAGCAGACGAGGTTTGTGTACTTTAAATTTGGTAATGGAAGTAGTTGCGCGAAATGTAGGAGACCACAAACTGTACATCGAATGCATAATGTCAGTGGGTAGTTTACACAATATCATTTTTTAAAGTTCTTCATCGTTGTGTTCTTGCTTCAACGAGCTTTCATCTGACTACCCACACAACGAGCTTTCTTTAGTTTTGTGAATAAAGTGACCTATGCCTATAACTCCTAAAGTAATACATTGGTATTTTAATAAATCTACATACCTATGCACATGGCGTTGTAATACAAATCGATGGTATGGTGAAATGGAGAGACGAAGCTGAATTTGACTGGTTAATATTTATTTTCCCCATTACTGTACGGGGAATAAATACTAACGGTATGGCTGTGCGCACTTTGGACGCGTTTTCGTACGGTTTCGCTCGTGCGAACATATACGAACACGCACGAACGATCCCGACATTTCCGACCTTCCAAGTACTCGCAGACTGAGTGCGAGGTAGTCGTACGTATACGTACGTATAGTTCCGACGTCCGAAAACAACCCAAACTTGTTGGGATTTTTCGTGCGTTCAATGCGATATCACCGGAACACTACGAATTTGACGGAGAAAAACTTACTCAGTGTGCGCACTCAATTCGTGCGACCATGATCATACGTTTACGTACGATACAAATTCGTATCAAAAGTGCGTGTGGCTTTATAATTTGCTACCAATCAAATTCAGCTTGTCCATGATTGATGATCTACACTGTCAGCCTGCCTCCTTTAGCACCTAGGCAATCTGGGGATAGAGGTTAATACCGCCACTATCACCTGTTACTTATCTTTTTCAATTAGGTAGGTATCCATATTTTGAAAACCTAATATTAACACGTTCAGTGCCGGAAGCCCGGAACCCTCACGTAGACGCATCTGGGATGCCGGGTGCCCTCGTGGAGGGCTCATTTTAAATGTAGGTTTTTCTTAGCGAATAGCATTATAAACCGTGAAAATAAAATCTGATGTATATTTTAACAAGATTTATTAGTATGTGCGTTGGTTTTAAAATTAAAGCATTTTTTTTGTTCACGGTGATATATATATATTTTTTTGTTAACCTATGTTGTGTCCCACTGCTGGGCAAAGGCCTCCCCTTTTTCCTTCCAAATCTCTCTGCTTTGTGCGATTTCAGGCTATGTTGGCCCCGCAAACATAACTTGATCGTCACACCACCTTCGCCGCGGTCTACCTCGACGGCGTTGTCCTCCTTCAGGCGTCCAGTGAGTGACGATCTTTGCCCATCTCTCCGGGTGCATTCGTGCGACGTGGCCGGCCCACTCCCACTTCAGCCTGGCTGTTTTTCTCCAACATCCGCTACTTGAGTTATGGAGCGCAGGATGGTGTTTCTAACGTGGTCCGTTCGTTTGACACCTATTATGCTGCGCTCCATTGCCCGCTGGCAAATCTTGAGTTTGGACTTCTTACAAAAATATTCACTAAAAATTTATAAGGTTGGAAACTACGTATAGCGGCAAGATCCCCTGAAAACACTATTTTACTTCGTTTTACAGTGTTTTATAACACGGTTTTAAATCTAATGCGGTTGACCGTCCGCGATGGTTAACTTAATGCTGGCAACCCTCCCAGAGAGTTTATTTCCAATATGTGTGACGGCATGGCGTATGACTTCTATGAAAAGTGAGTGAAGTCGAAAGTGTTAATTACAAATTTATCACGAAATAATTTTAAGATAAGGACTAATCCGTGACACATTCGTTCAGCTGATTGTTAATTTAACGTTAATCATTTCAATTAAACACCATTTATTTATTTATTTATTTAACATAAAACGGCCAAGGCCAATTACAATAGTTAAAGACAACAGATTATTAAGGTACAGTAAACAAAAGTATACAACTACTCGACAGTCATACGCTCATCTCACAATACTCCAGACATACTGACAAGATCTTCTTCCATTCATCCGCGAACACATCACAGTCAGGCTTAGCATCCAAGAGAGCGTTGAGCGCAGAGAGTGTGCGAGGGACGGGAGACTGGGATCGAGCGACGGTTCGACTCCAAGGCACGGCGAATAATCTATGCCTCCTTCCACGGTTATAGTTTATCGGAGCAAAAAGATGGGACAGTTCATAATGCAGTTCAGGAGCATCGGTTTTTCCGTGAAGGATCTTACACATATTAATGATTTGGTCATTTTTTCTTCTAACCTCTAGAGAATTGTACCCTAAGCAGCCTAAAAGAAAATTCGAAGGGTACATAAACGGATAATAACCATTCAAACGTTTATAAAGGTACCTTAGATAAGCTTTTTGTACTTTTTCTAAGAGTAAAGTGTACTTCTTTTCGTGCGGGTTCCAGACGCATGCACTGGACTCCAGTTTACTACGAACAAGTACGTTAAAAATAGATTTAATAGCGCCGATGTTGCTAAAATCTTTAGCATTACGCAGTATGAAACCTAATCGTCTAAATGAATCCTTTGCTACCAATGCCATGTGATCATGAAACGTAAGCTTGTTATCAAACGTGACACCCAGATCCTTCATTCCAGTTGTTCTAGTAATAGGGCTGCCATTAATTTTATAACCCTTCCACTGTCATTAACGAGACACAATAGAATTTTAATTGTTATCCGCCTTTATAAGGCTGCTTAACAGGTGATGAGATAAGTAAAGGTGATAGGGTTTCGGGCTCGAGTAAAACTCATGACGAAGCATTTGGAAGAATTCAATTCCATTTTGTTCTTAATACTCCACTCCAATATCGCCTCAATATCATGCTGCAGCGCCAGACAATCGGCTTCAGAGTGAATTTCGGAAAAGAGTTTCAAATCATCTGCATACAATAGACTTCTGGCGTGAGGAATAAATGAAGGAAGGTCGTTGATCATTATCAAGAAAAGAAGCGGTCCCAGAATTGATCCTTGACTGACTCCGGAGCGCGTATGATAGGGCTTGGATTCATAAAGGCCAAGTCTGACAAATTGCTGACGATCGCGAAGGTAGTCAGCGAGGAGCCGTAGCAGACCTGGCGGAAATCCGATGGCACATAGTTTTGCCAGCAGGATATCATTATTGACCCTATCAAACGCTTTCCGGAAGTCAAAGTACAAGACATCTACCTGGCCTCCACGGTCCAATCGTTTTGATACATAGTCTACTAGGGTGAGAAGGTTCGTATTTACTGATCTTTTTGCTCTGAAACCATGTTGTTCGTTACATAAATACTTTTCAACTTGAGAATAAATATAATTATGTAGTATGTTTTCAAAAACTTTAGCTGGTGATGACAAAATGGCAATGGGACGGAATTCTTCCAATAAAGTTTTATTCAAACTCTTGGGAATTGGAGTGACCCTTGAAATCTTCCATTGTGGTGGGTATATTCCGGTTTTTAAAGATAGATTAAATATGTGAAATAAAGGTAAGCAAAGGTGTTTTTTACAAGTTTTCAAAATTATATAAATACTTTATCTGATAATATTAATATGACTTAAAACATGGTTGCCATGGTTTGTTTAGGACACTTGTATTTTAAAGTTAGGTAACATAGAGTTACTGCTGATAATAGGTTTAGGTTGGGCATAGGACAGATAAAGAAGAATTATCCTAATTACTATCCATGTTCATTGATGAACCGTTACGCCAAAAGCTGAAAAGTGTACTATTTTCCTCCTTCACTACTAATTTCAAACACAATTACCACCAGGTTGTCTACATTCCTTTCACAGTAATATATACCTCTGACTTAAACCTAAAGCTTCGTATCCACTAGGCAACAATTGAAGCGCAACACGTGACGTTCAACATGTTTGGCAACGTTGCACAACAGCGCGCGGCTTGTTGTTCGCTTCCGTGCAACATGCAGTTGATCATCAAATCCATCGACCACACGGAGATCACAATACAATTTCTTTATTTTGTAAGTAATTTCTAATCCACCAACGTGGTTTTTTTTCTTTTTGATACATTAATCGATAAAACTATAACAACGTTGCTAAACAAAAGTTTCGCGCAAATTTTTTACGTGTCGCGCGCCAAATCTTGCCTAGTGGATACGTAGCTTTATGGCAACTCGAATAAAGGTCACTGTGATGCAAAATCAGAGGTACAATGTGAGGTAAAAAGTAACTGTGAAGAGACAGTAGTCGACTCATAACAGACATTTCTTAAGTTTCTACGGCATTTTTTTGCAAACAGACTAGACCTGTAGGTAAATAGTTCAATTAAACTTAAGGAATTTTAGGTTTTAAGTATTTAACCTAAGTATTTTTCTCCCCACTAGACGATGGCATCCTGCTAGAATCCCGCATGCTCGCCAACCCTAAGGCTTCAGTCTGGGAGAACAGCGGCAAGTTCCAGGGCGACATACTCCTCAATGATGAGCAGGCTGAGATGCTCCTCCAGCAGTATGCAGAGGGCAGGAACGCTTACGTCTGGCCCAACACCAAGTGGCCTTCCAACACCATCGTCTACGAATTCAACAATGAATTTAGTAAGTAGAATAGAATATAAAGTAAACAAATAAGGTACTAGCTGTTGGCCGTGACTTCGTCTGCGATCTATGATAAAAGTAGCCTATGTCCTCCTCCAGGGCCCAGGCTAGCCATCTGTCAAATTTCGCAACTATCAGTATATTCTGATTCAGCTTTTATGAACAATACACTTAACACTACGACTAATGATGAGAGGGGCTCATGGCTAAATAATAACAGCCAGATCGATCAAAGGTTATGCTACGCTTGCCAAGGTCGGTCCGTGGATGGGTGACCATCCTTTACATATCGAGCCCCTCCGGAAAGCAGTTGAAAGCACGTTGTACCGTTGGTCCCGGCTGTCATTTGTAGATCTTTGACAGTCGTTACGGGTATATCGTATTACTCAGTAACTGGGTTGCGGAGGTCAGATAGGCAGTCGCTCCATGTATAATACTAGTATTCAGCTGCATCTGGTTAGACTGGAAGCCGACCCCAACATAGTTGGTAAAAGGCTAGGCAGATGACTCAAACTCAAATCAAACTCAGAGCATTTATTTCAAATAAAGGCTTGTGCAGACCAGCGTGACACGCGACGCGACACACCGCTCGTCGCGCGACGAGCGGTGCCTTTGTGTCGCGTCGCGTGTCGCGCCTGTTTGAAAGAGCCTTAAACCAATTACAGGTACTTTTGAATTGTCAAACGGTCGGTCAGTCAGAAAGCAAAAATAACAAAACTTTACTCTGGGTAGGTATAACATGATAATTTCCAACTACCCACCTAACGATACTTCTCTGGAATATTTCAGCCAACGCCCAAATTAACGCCATCTATGCCGCGATGAATGAAATCACCGCGAGGACCTGCATCAGGTTCCGTCGCCGTGCGGCTGGGGAATTCAACTACGTCAGGATTACAGTAAGTTCATTATTACCCAAATATCTACATACGAGTATTATCCTACCCATACTTACGTCATCCATCTTCTGCCCTTAAAGATTGACATTCTACGCCAAGCTCAAATAAATTGGGATTTATTTGAGCTTGGCGTAGAATGTCTCTTTCTTCCTTAAATCTCTACGCCGTCATCTCAGTAGCCGTAGCAGTAGGAACTTCCCCTTCTTCCGTTAGAAAACGAAAATAATTAAAAATCGAATCTAACTAGGTTGTTTAAAAAAAAGAGAAAGAGTTTACTGCATGAACTGGATCAGCTTTTATTTTTTGATGGATTGTGTGGCAATTGGCAAACTTCCCACCTAAATCTAGCTACAAAGATGTTGCTAAGTTAACCAAAATTTCAAAATTGCTCTTTTTAGGGCTATAACACACTGGCGATTTGCGAGCGTGTTTCCAGCGAGGCGTATGTTTAACGGGCTCGTTGCGTATGCGTAGCGAGCACGCCAAGTGTACGCAACGTGTTCAACGCGTTTGCGTTACGAGAGCGATTGTCATGAGTGTAAAAGAGAGAGCAAGACAAGTGAGTGTACAAAATTATGAAAACGTGGAGAACACGTCGCGTTGTCGCGGTTACTTCGCTTCGCACCCGCAGAGAGCACGTTCACAAATTATTTCAGTGGTAAATCGTCGGTGTGCTGCCGCTCTTAAATCTTTGTGATTATGATTGAGCGAATCGATTGGATAAGGATCTAGGTGCGTAATTTGTTAGTCAGACGACAAATAACATTGACTCTTGTTTTGTATGTCGTCTCAGTGCCTCAATGATCTAGTGCCATAAAAATACCGATGAAATCTTTTTATAATAACGTTCTAACCAGTTTAAACCCACTATCAATAATTAATTAAATAGAGGGGTTGAACATGTCCTAAATGGCTTCGAGAAAAGATGGTACCTACGGCTGTGCCATTGACTGTTTGTTTGTTTGCTTTACTTGACTTGGTGGGGGCACTACCGTGCCCACAAATATTTCCTGTCTTCCACGTAATTATTCACTCTCATTTCATTAACGTCAGCTCTCACACATTCCATTCATCCTTTCTTTAGTCTTCCTCTCCCCCTCTTTCCATTAAAATCACAAGTATCTTGTCTAAACCACTTTTCTCTATCAATATCTAGGGTAGAGCCGACGGTTGCTACGCCAACGTTGGTTTTTGGCACACATGGGGCGTCCACACCCTGAACTTGGCTCGCGACGACCCCGGCCGCGGCTGCTTCACCCACACCGTCATCATCCACGAATGGCTCCATGTCGTCGGCTTCTTCCACATGCAGTCCACATACAACAGGGACGACTGGGTCCGTATCATGTGGCAGAACATCTGGCCAGGTAAAGGCTTAATTTGTGTTATTTCAGGATATATATTATTCAGTAAAACCTAGAGAAAGATCGGTAAAGACAAGTTATTAGGTATCCAGTTGTGGGTTTAATTTGGGCGAGACTGGCACAGGAGCGTGGAGATATTGGCACTATGAAAGAGAAGCATATTATGCCCATGTGCGGGTGAAGTTGGCTGAAGATTAAGAAAATTTCTCAGATGCATGCAACAGGCTTTTACTTATCACAAAACACTTAGAACTTTTCACAACTTGTGAAATATTATTACCCCACAGTCAAACCACTACTACGGTTTTGTGGGGCTTAGCTTATTAGTTACACTTACCATGTGTGAATAAAGAAAAATAAATAAATAATAATAATTACGAAAATGGCATGGTTTATGAATCAACCTTTGTATATTTATGACCAGTGACGAATTGGCAGGGTCGCGTCACATTATAGGTAAAGCAAAAGCAAAAATGTATATGTTCTACACAGATACCAAGGATTATCCTGTATTGAGAACGATTTGAAAACATCAAAGGTTTTGAAGCCAAGCCGCAGACAACAAAAGTTTGTAGAATTATGTTATTCATATTAATGTAGAATAAAGGATTTAGATAATCTAGCCGATTGTCTTAAACTGATATGTTGAAATTGTAACTCATTGATAACCTTTGCCATATCATTGTGTTTATGGCAATTTTATTTGCAAATTTTTGGTCACTTTCGACAAGGTTTTTGTTAAAAAAACATAATGATAATGAGTTCCATACTTATTTTAATTTTTTTTAGGTATATTCACCACTGTCCTCAGTGTTTTGTAAAATCTATTGACCAAGTAAATTTAAATTATCTGATGTGACTTCATAGACATGATGGGTTTCTCTGTGAAGTCTCGCCTACCATGGTGCTCCTGAAGTTTTATTTTTCATCATCTACAGGCATGGAATACAACTTCGAAAAGTACGGAACCAACATTGTCAACAACTTGGGTCTCCCCTATGAATACGCCAGCAACATGCATTACGACAGATGGGGCTTCAGTATCAACGGACAACCGACCATGTTGCCCATCTTCGTAAGTACCTAAGAAATGCAACAGACTACTTAAAAAATTAAGGGCTATTATGTACAGACGCCAGCACATCAAGCTACCCGAAACTGTCAAATCTTCCCAATCAACTTCGAACCTTATACTTCAGCGATAAAGTTGAAAATCTATTAAATAAATTTGACAGATTGTAGTAGCTTGAAGTGCTGGCGTCTGTACCTACTCCGTTGTTAGGCACATTGACTTTTAATCCTATTCAAAAGTGATCGTCGCGCCAATACAGGATCGTCGCGTTCATATGACCCTTTTTTTTTCGATGAACTTAAACGTGTGGTCGCATCGACAGAGGGCGCTTTCCGGTTTTCTAAATCGATCGCTTTTAAATAGGACGCGGAGTCATTCAGTATGACAGTTTCAAAGAACTCATGCCTTTACAACTGCTGCATACTGTAGCTACTTACCGCTGAGTTGTATTCCCTGTAACCCCTCTACATGGAACATTATTACAAATAGCTGGAAACGATTCTTTCGTAGACATGTGTGAGCCATGTAGCATCATATTGCTACTAAATATATATAAATATGCTGAGGGAGTAGGTATTCCAAATATTCGTCACCTGTGAAACTTCCTATCATTTTTAATTTTCTTTTTCTTCCTTGTGGTCAATGATGCACTTAGATATTTCCAGAATATCCATTAATCCTCCATTTTTCCAGAATGACAACGGTCTCATGGGCCAGCTGCAGTTCGTGACCGGCTGGGACTGGCTCAGGGCCAACAGACATTACAACTGCCCCGGAGCCTGGAGCGCTGAAATAAATGCTGAAGAGCTTTCCAAAGGTGTTCCCTATGAACATGAATACGTTCCTGAAGAGGAGACCGTAGTCGATGAAATCCAAGAGGAGGTACATGAAGAGAGGCCCCAAGAAGACGTAGTTGAAGATGTGCCCCAAGATAAGATCGTAGCTGATGCAGTGTCTTTCCAATACCAATAAACTAAGTACCTACCCACTGATAGACTGATTTGCAAATGAAAATAAATATGAACGTTTTATTTATTTATTTATTGGCGCACTTGCCCTTTGTTTTTTCTATAAGAGAAATTACTATCTATTTGTACCGTACTAAAATTTAACTTTTTAAAATAGTATGTTTTTTTTTTTAAATACAGTAATGAATTAATTTTACCAAGTTGTTTTATTTTTATGTGCTTTCATACATAATCAAATCAAGTCATGCACAATCATATAATGATACTCATATCTACATAGCATCTGTATAGCCGTAATAACTAGGTACTTTCATCAAGCTTATAACGTGGGTAATTGAGAAGATTAGCTACAACAATTTTAAGCAAATGTAAGAATGAAACAGCATGTAACTAGAAGCTTTGCAAGTATTTTTTTAAACGAATGTCCAAAAAAAGAAGTGTTATGTTTTGAGTTAGCTGAAAATAAAAACCAAGGTAATCCATCGGAATACGGATGTATTGTTACGGGATCCCTAAAAATTATACAAATGGTTATCAGTTAGAATTTTTTCTATAAGACTGGTTATAAAAAATTGTAAAAAAACAAGTTCAATTACTTATCTCCATCATAAATAAACATGCGAGTTCATAAAATTGTACCTAATAATAGGTTTTCCGGGAAAAATACTTGTCACACACAAAAGTAATATGATAAAACAAATTGCGACAATTTTATTGTGGTTACATATTTTGCTAACTTTTCCGGGCGGAGACGTTATAAATCTGTCTCCACTCAAGACTGGTTCTAGGCCTATCAAGCCAAGAGCCTGAGTGTCAATACTAGTTAAGCTTGTAAACTTAATCCATCAGCATGCAACATTTTAAAGCAGCCAGACAAAAGTACTTATAGTCAGTCTACTACTAATATGGATATCTGATCTCCCATGTGTTGGCATTGTGATCGCTCCAAAATAAGACATTGAATTTTCAGCGCCCGTTTGAATAATGAGCCCCTAATTCTATGATAATAGTCGAAGGTTTGATCATATAGCAGATAGAATTCAACAGGCCCTATAATCAAGATTCAGCTTTGCTCTTTACTAATTTAGAAAATGTGTACAAAGCAAGGCAATAAAGGAAGTTTAAGCTCAGCGAGATCAGCGATCCGTTTCCGATACTGCACTATTTTTTAGATGACAAAAGTTGGTGCCTTGAAGTACTCCTAATTTAATTATGCACTCTGAGTACCTAGAGTAGTACCACTGATAACTATGTAGGTATAAGATTTTATGAGTAGGTATACCTACAATTGAATTCACAGACCGTATGTGAATTATGATCAACTCATTCAAAAGCCTTAGGTAGATCCGAAACATAACTATAGTGTTAATAAAAATCTAAAGTTTTTTACTAAGTAGTATTTCTGCTTTATAGCAACTGGTTGGTGGCTGCTGGTGGCTGGCAGCTGGCAGGTTTTCTGCTAGCATTTGTTAGTGACTAAACTGACAAAATAGATTAAGTACTGTATTTTTAGACTATTCAAAATTTTTATATTCGCGGACAACCTATGGGGAATGCTGATTTTAAAATTAGTTTCTTTTCAAAATTATAATTACTTCTCTGTTGAAGTTAGGCACCTCTTTAAAAGGTATAGGAAGAAAGTACCTTGTTAAATTAAAAGAAACCCGACAAAGTTGCCTTCAATGATAAAATCTGTAAATAATTATCTGATGACACAATAAATCTTTGTAAATGTATTTATAAACATGTTGACATACTTTCGATCTAAATCATGATTATTCATGATTTGCAGATAAGTTTTTTTTTGTTTAATCAAAATAACAACAAAAAACGTGACATCACTTAAATTTAATTTCCCGATAATTTCTAAGAACAAACCAAAAAACTTTAGGCTGGGATTACCAAATGTTTACCAGCATTCAGAGGAAAATACTGTAGAGGATATAAAAAAATCGCGAACTATTATCTAGGTGCTTGTTGGTGACAGTGACAAATACGAAAGGAACATGTCTCTTAGAAGACAAAAAAAAGAAAGAAAGAAAATTGATATGGCTAGGAAGAAGGTGACTACTGAGATGACAGTTAATAGAGATGCCCAGTCACGAGCATAAATACCTTACGTTTACCTACGCAAGATTCAAAAGCAATTTCTCCTAAAGTTTTGATAGTTTTATGAAGTTAGAAAACATACTATTATTAAATAGGTGTTTTCTCAAAGGTGCAATCGTTATTTCACGAGAAAACCTCTTGAATTTTGCGTAATTGTTCGATATTTATACTCGTGGCTGTATCTATGGATGGAAGAAGTAGTCCTGCTCCGTCGAGCCCAAATCAATTGAGATAAGTTTAGCAGGAAGAAGACTAAGAAGAGTCGCATGTGAACAAAGATTAGGTAAGTATGATATTAAAATAATCAAAATTCCGAAATATCTGATCTTCAAAATCACGCGGATAATGTAGTGGCAGGCCCCCTACATTATCTAGACAACCCGAGGACCCTAGCTGATGATGACGAAACATTAGAAATGGAACGCCATCTTTCCATTTCCAATTTTCTAAGGTAAACAACACACCGGATATATCGAAGTCTAATAAATAGATAAAAACTTAGCACTAAGCACAACAAACATGAATAAACAATAGATTTTAACGCAGTTCAAATCCGAGTCACCAAGCGATTTGAGTTATAAAGTTTATTGATAAAATCTGTTTATCTATATAGATGCAGATAATTGTTTGAATAAAAAGCTGGTTTCTGGGTTGTGTGTATGTTATTGTGACAGGTTCTCGGGAATCAGAATGTTGCGAATTTGCGCTATTTTTGTGGTGCTTGGTTTGGCCAGTTTGGTCGCATCTGGTCCCTCGGTTGTGAGGAGTAGGAAGGATATTGAAGATTTCAGACAGTTTTTGGAGGGAATCCGGAAAGGTATGTTAATTTAATACATTTATAGGTATTTTGGTATAAAAAAAGTCTTTTAAATTCAATAGTATTTTGATAAAAATAATAACGGTAAATATTAAAAATGTGTTAAAGCTAGTTGCAGTTTTACCTTTAATATTGTATTATCTTAATTTTCATGGGGACTGATTGCTTTTATATTGATAAATTCCTCCTTTTAGCACCAGATAATGTTGTCTTTCAAAAAAGTCCTAAAAAAAAAAAGCATTTTTGAAGCTCCATGTTCTCGTTCTTGTTTATCAAATACCATTTTCCATCAACCCCTTTTATTTTACCATCAGATTTTTTTTTTATACTTATCCTTTCCAAATTATTTACCTACATTAATAATGCTATATTTAACGATTGGGCAATGTCCCTTATTTAACCTTTCAGTAACCCTCCTCCTTTTTATAAATATTTACCAAGTTTGACTTTGTGTATTGTATCAGTTTTGTATTTTTATAAGAAAATAGTTTTGCAGATAACAATAAAAGTTATGATAAACAAAGGTGAAACTTGTCAGTGAAGTGAACGAAAGTGATAAGGGTGATGAACTTATCCCGTCTGGCTAAAAATGCCAAACACCTATTTATTGAATTACAGTTAAACCTATTGAATTACAATTAAACCTATTCAATTAAAATTAAACTTATTTAATTACTGGAGTTACTAGAAGTTCCGTCTTTATTTTATTGAAATATTGGTTTTTCAAATATTATTTTTCCTAGCAAAGGAGGCTACGTATAATATTGAATTTAGGGCGAATTTTATTCAATTATTTACACACAGGTAATGGAAACGCCGAACGATTCCAAGCGAGAAAGAAGACTCTTCCGTTTGCCAATGATGAAGAACTAAGCGGCAGGTACCAGGGAGACATAGTCCTGGACGACCAAGACTATGAGGTTATGCTGCAGGAGTACGCAGTAGGTCGCAGTGCCTACAGTTCATCATCGATAGGCCCCTGGCCTGACAACACCGTCATTTTTGAGTTCGCCGACGGAGAATTTAGTAAGTTTACCTTTTGTTATGAAATAAATAGTTCTGGAATAAAAAGGCGAAGGGCCTTTTTTCAGTGTCCAGATTAGGCACTAGGTAGGTATATTTATCAGATAGCGTAAAAATAGATCAGAATTTGTATGATGTCAGATGAATAGCCTAAAACGAAGCTTAGGCATCAGATAGGGAAATAAGTCAATGGTGCCGATTCTCTTGTTCACAAACTAAACTAAATTTAAGTTCAGTGCATCTTTTTCTTTCTATTTAATTATGAAAAGGACAGAAGATAAATTTTAGTTTAGTCCTGTCAAATTAATCAGCGCTTGACGTAAATTGACGTATTTTAGTAATTTTAGGCAAGTTTTTAATCACGTCTAAACTTGTATGTAGTATGACAGGCGCTGATTAATTTGACAGGACTAAACTAAAATTTATCTTCTGTCCTTTTCTTAATTAAATAGAAAGAAAAAGATGCACTGAACTTAAATTTAGTTTAGTTTGTGAACAAGGGAATCGGCACCAATATCCTTGTGATTTAGGTCAATATGATCAACAGGATTCTTATTTTCTGACTTCGCTAATCCATTCTGTAATATAATAATTTATGGATGGAAGAATGTAATATTAAAGTTAGGAGATTTCCTAACTTTAATACTAATGAAATATATAATAATAGTTTCATCATGATTACCATCACCAACGACTAATAATTTTATTGCCCTTAAAAGTGACGATTAATTTGCGGAAATACCTTTCATATTTGGTTTATGGTCTAACAAAATATCGCGTGTAGGATAAGGAAAAAGTGCGATAAAAAATTGTTAGAACATTATGATTAGTTTTTGATTATTTCACAGAACGTTTTGCTACTTTTAATGATAAAAGAAAAGTAGGTTGAACATATTATTAATATGAAACAAGTGTCTTCAAAAATAACCTCATTTCAAGATCAAGAATAAAAACAAAAGGAGATTGTAACCATAATAAATGTGTCACTGAACTAATTCAATTCGTCAATGAGAAGTTTATCAAAAAAAATCAACGACATTGATAATATCACTCCAATGTTTAACAAATAAACATATCAAACGATGTAGATAAAATCGACATATTTATAAATGCAATCAAAGATTAGATCTTTGATAAAATGCAATATGAAAGTATCTACTGCATGGTTCGAAAATCGAATGCAAGTAGCCCTATGTATCTGTATTATAATAATAAAATGCTGTTTGTTGGCGTATGCGCATCACTTTAGAACGGCTGGTCCAATTTGGCAATTTTTTTAAATGTTCTTAATAGTCCGAATTAGGTTTTTATGGAAAGGAAAATTGGAAAGATTCTGGGAAAATTTTCAAATGCAAGAAAAACTGAACGTCGTTATTTCTATGGAATTTTTGTAAGAATGATTGATTTTGGAAAGGAAAATGTCTGTCGGGTCAGCTAGTTCCTAATATATTAGGAGGAAATTGTTGCTCTAGCTGGAAAAGAATATATGACATTTAATTATAAATGATCGGCGAATTTAAATTAGAAAAGAGTGTTTTAAAAAAGGATATTTAAAGGGATTACACCCTTGGGAGAGAAGCATTCAACCCTCTCATCGACCTAATAATCTCATCTGATTCTGATCTTATTAAACTAGTACCTACAATATACAGTATCTTAATTAACGAAAGACGTTCCCGTTAACGCGCAATAGTATAGTGTCAATAAATGCAAAAAAAATAAAAACCTGTGGCACTCCCGGGAGTGCCGACAGAAGTGAAAACTTTAACAATTTTATTGTGCAGGAAATACTTTTTTTAATGACGGTAACGGTAACAGGGTCGCGAGTTCAATTATTTTTCACTTCAAAAAAACCTCTATATAAAAATATCTATAAAATATTCACAAAAAATATTTAATTGATACGTAAAAGAAACACTCTGTGAAGACAAAGACCAAGGGGCCTACCATCAGTTCAAAAGCAGTATTATTTTAATATTACTTCAGTGTGAGAAAGAGATGGAGCTATGCGTCCTGTAGAGCTTCATCTCTTTCCCATACCTACTGAAATAATATTAAAATAATACTGCTTTATGAGCTTGTGGTAGGCCCCCTGTGAGCGTGTATAAAGTGTTTCTTTTACGTATACAGACAGGGTGGCAGGGACATTGACGTGAAAACTGTTACGATGGATTTCTGTTACTTAGAATTTTCTCGTCGGTTATTTAATAAAAATCAGCTGTTCCATACATTTTGACCTCGTAGGTTTTGCACTTTTCTATGAAACAGCAGATTAAAAACGTACTAAATCCATGGTAACAGTATTCGTGTCGATGTCCCTGCCACCCTGTATATATTTATTTTATATTTAGGTTTTTTTTGCATGCATGGATGCTATATTATTGTAGATTAACGGAAACGCCTTTCGTTAGTTAACATACTGTATCACTATTTAAATGTTGGTGCTTGCAGATGACGCACAGAAAGCAGCTGTTTGGGAAGCTACTAGAGACATTGAAGCACATACTTGCGTGAAATTCCGGTACAGGACATCATCGGACAGTGTCTATGCAAGGCTTACTGTAAGTAATAAGACTATCAACTATTAAAATAACCACAAATCTCGAGAATGATAATTGGAATTAAAATAAAGCCTCAAATAAAAGAACATAATCCACTAAATCAAAAGAGCTTATGTGAGATATAAACAAGCTTATGATACGGGTTGATCGTGTTCCGGTGGAATTAAAGACTTAAATAGCACAATCCCGGCAGTAAAAATCACTTTACACATTTTGATAACTAATATCGACATACATCTTATCGATTCGGGAATACATGAAAGTTTTGTGAATCAGCAAGATTAGTGATATAATCCCATTGTTAAATTACGGTTGCTCGAACAAGATCACAACAATATTTTACTCCCTGAAATATTCAACCCTATCTCTATTTCATCAAATCGTTCACAATTCCACAGGGTGAGCCAAGCGGCTGCTACGCCAATGTAGGCCACAGGGTCTCTCGTGGTGCCCACCAACTGAATCTGGCCCGAAACACCGTCGGCGAAGGGTGCTTCAGACATGCGACCATCGTTCACGAGTTCATGCACATCCTCGGCTTCCTCCATATGCATACTACCTTCAACAGGGACGAGTACGTCAAGATTCATGAAGAGAACATCATACCTGGTAAGTTTGGGAAATATTTTATAACTGTTGCTGAATTCATCCCACCAAGAAACATGAGGACAGGGCAATAAGAAGAAGACTGAAGAGTTGTTAAGTTGACCAAGATTTTTGTTTGTTTTCTGCTTACTCCGAGGTTTCGAGCATTTAGAACCACTTATTATGGTTAAAACTAATCCTTGACTTTTAATTTGAAAGTCTGAATAATAATAAAAAAATCCTTGAGTTGAGATTTACTTATATGTTTATTTTTCTTTTATGTTTTTTTTTTCCAGGCAGTGAACACAATTTCGACTTGTATGGCGCTTCAAAAGTTGACAACTTGGGAATAGACTATGACTACGTCAGCTGCATGCACTACGGGCCCTATTCATTCACCGTTAACGGGGCACCGACTATTGAACCCCGGCAGGTTTGTGTTATACTTGAACTTTTACAGAAGCCATTTCTGATATTTGTGTTGGTATTTTTACTTCCCTTTCAATGAATTGCTTTGTGGTTGTTAAGTACTACTACTATCGTTTCCTTTTCATTGTTAGATAATATATTCTACTCTGGTCTCTACGACTGCTTCAATCGCTTCCTTTTCTAGTCTCACTCTGTGATTAGTTCCATACTTGCTTTGAGTAGGTATATATTAATATTATGATTGGATTTTGACTTTTCTTCTTCTTCATTCTTCAGAGATCCGTCGGTGAAATGGGCCAGCGTGATTACATTACCGATAGTGATTGGCTACGCATTAACAGATATTACAACTGCCCAGGCGCATGGAACTAAACATAAACTATACTCCATTTGAAATAAGATAAGACATTTAACTAAACCTGTTTTACAGTCCGTTCAACCGATTTTGACTTCTATTGCGTTGGTGGCATGACAAATGGCAGCTGCAGTAAACAGTTGGTATTGTAACCACTTTTTTGCTTTTAATGCCATCGTTATGTCTACGGTATAGAAGTCAAAATCGGGTGAACGGACTGTTAAAAAGGTTTGTTTAAATGTCTAATCTTATTTCAAATGGAGTATAGTTCTACTTAAACTTTTACTTTTAACTTAACGACTTTACACTGAATAATGTAAATATGATTATTATTTTAATAAACGCTTTTTTTGAAAATGACCTATTTGTTTTAATTGAGATATTTGAGTCGCATCTCTAATTTAAACAATAATATCTATGGAACAAAAAAGAATAGCCATAAAATTATTTTATAATGAGTTCTGTAGTCAATTGATTCAATCATTGAGTTTATTAAGTTACTAGCTACTGAATAAAAAGTTCACAAAAATGTCGGTGCCGCCGCCCGTCAGTGACGAGTTGGGTACAAGCAAAAGAAATCCAAAGACCAATAAGATATTATTTACAAAACATACAAGCTGACTTTTTGTAAGTGCTCCCGAGAGGTTTCGGCGACCTACATGTTGTCGAGAACACATGACGATGCGTCTGCGGCTTTGATCTCGACTCGACGAATCATGCGCCTGCGCCGCTGCTACACTGTCGCAGTAAATTTTGTCAGGACAAATTTCGACTCTTTGAAATTGTTGAGATTTAAACGCAACCGGCGCTGATTTAATCAGATTTATTAGGGTTTAACTACAAGAATGAATGAGTGTTGAAGTCGGCTATAATGTTGGTGTTCTGATGGGTAAGTAAATTGCTTTAGATGGCAGTTATTGCAGCTTTAGCGTTCTGCATCAAGAAAACAAACTCTTGTTATAGCGAGACTTCTTTGTAAGTATGTATGTTGGTAAAGATATTAAGTGTTTCTCAAAATGTTTTTTTAATTAGGTACATTTTTCTTAATCTTTTAACATTAAAAAGATGCAAGGCAATCATATCTAGTCTAAGTTACATTTATTAATTTTATGAAAACTTTGATCAAGTGATCTGGATCACCCAATGTGAAATTGAACTTTAACATTTTTTACACACTGGGTAGATTCAGACATGAAACCGATCACTAAACCTTGTCAGGTCACGGTCTGGTGACGTGGCTGTTGACAGCTGTAACGCCGACAGTGATGCGCAGGAGTTGAAACCGATACCCCGCGATACCGCCAGCGGCGCAGGCGCGGTGGTCGGCTATTTACGAAGTTTCGCGGAAATTCGACAGAACATGCCGAAAGTATTATGTTACTAGGATGTAGTTACTGCTTTTTTTCGAATTGTATCATAGATACCTACTGTTTTTTTCCAGCTAAGGGCAATTTTCTTCAAAGACGGAAAGTGTACTCATGATTATATTTTTTCATTCACTCATACATAACATCGTGATGTTATGTGTCCCCGAAGGATTGGGCAGAGTATATAATAGTACACCCACATTTCGCCATTCATTCATACTGATTCATAAAAGTACATAACTATGTATACCTCTGCCTATCCCTTTCTGGAAATACAGGCGTGATGTTATGTTAGAAGCGTAAGCATTGAAATTGCGATTCGAATGTTGACACGAAAAAAATGAGACGTATAGAGACTTTAAATTTTTTTGGTGCCATGTGTTTTCTCTTAAGGCACAACAACAAAAACTCAACAGGAGTTGCCAAAAAGGACATGTCAATAAAGAAGATTACTTAAAACCCCAAGAGAGTGAATTCGGCGTTGAACAAAAGATTACACCAAAAATATATGAAGAGCTGACAGGCACTTAGAGAATTCAGTAAAAAAACGATAAAAGTGTGTCTGTAAAAAAGTGTCAAAGTTTAACGACATTATCGACGTAAAAAAGTTAAAAGCCGTCAAAGAGCGAACTATTTTTGTACGAGTGTTTTTAATTAAGATTATAGTAACGGGCACAAATGACTAATTTCCTGAGGAAATATCTGATTATCTATTATTTTTATCTTGAAAATTATTTGTAGGTTTACGAGCACTGCGATACCGATGACTTAATATATTATGACAGATTTTACACAAACAGCTATGAGACTGGAATGAAAAAAAAAACTATGGTTTTCGTTAGCTTGCTAACTCATCCTACACATGTTCCTTATTCAATTTATCAGATAGGTTAGGTATTAGGTACCTTGATTGCAAAATCCTTATAATTCAAATAAACTAGGATTTGATGAGAACACTATGGGAGTTTCGCAGGGCTCAGTTCTTGGCCTTGGCCGGTTCATTTTTTATGGCGAACTTAATTCACATAATTCTGGTTACTGAGACTTGTCATTGGTCAAAGCATATTAGATAAATTAATGCAAATAGTTCAACTCTTCCAATCAAAGGATTGTCTAAGCCGTAGCAGGTTTTTTTTCACTTTTTTGGATACAACATCCACATAATATTTGTATTGGTTAAGAAACATACTCCCACAATATAAGGAATTAGAACTATTTTTTTACTGCGGCGCCTACCTCCGTGGTGGCATCCTTCCGGATGCGCTTGCGCCGCGAATCGCACGACTCGTTAGCATGGAAGCCCATTAATTTAGCAAACACGTCAACACAAGAGTGGTCGGCGATGGGCCGCAACCTATAATTATGTTTCGGTGATAAATTATCATTATGTCAAATATTTTCAGGTTTTCAGATGCTGATGCTGTATGTATGCGATGCGAATCTGATTTTTTTAAGTAGGTAAGATATGGAATTTCTGATTGTTGGGTTCGCTAACTGTAAAGGGTGTAGCTTTCTTCGAATGGGACTTAGAATGGAAAACTTTTGTAGTATCTAATACCTACTAATTGAAACAGTTCTAAAAGTTTAGGTATCTGCCAGAATTTTGTTTTCGCTGCATTCACTGCAAATGACTATAGTATGTAGATAGATACTTTGTCTCTATAGCATTCACTCCATTCCATTTTTTCCACCTTCTCCTTTTGTAGGACATCGCAAACAAACAGGATAGACTCCCAAAAATTCCTCACATTCTTAAAATAGCTAGCTGTTTTATTTGTTTTAGCAAAGCTTAATCTTGCTTTCAAATCGGAGCGGTAATCCATCATCAATTACGGTTCCTATTTGCGTTCAACATTTAATTGTTTTAGTATTTTTCGTGTAAGTGCTAAAATTGTATCGTTAATTAATCGTTGGGACCAACTGTTGCGTGGATGCGACGTGAGTAATGGCTCTACTGATTTGATGTAATTGTCATGCGTGCGCGCAAGACGCTTGCCATGTTTTGCTGGAGATTTGGGATGACGAGCTAAAATTGAACAACCAAGCAGACTTAACTTGGAATATAAGTACAATTTTAGTGGGTCCTATATTTTCTGAATTGTAACATCATTCCTCTCGCTTTCGTGCCTGCAAACAAAATCAAAATTAAAAAAAAACTAAATAATCAAATCTGTGGGAGGGATTTCGTGAAAAGGGATGGAAGTGTGTCACAGGAAGTCGGGGAAGCGCGCGCTATTTGATTTGATCAATGAGCGCGCGTGGTGCTAGAGTTGGCTCTCAAAAACGACCTTGACGAGGCCCCGCGCTATTACCAAGGTGAGATGTCAGATGCGACTACTGTCAAGGCTCGCTCGTTTTTTTTTTATGGTTTCAAAAACCAATTTTATGAATCAGAGTTTTTAAACTATGTAGGCTTTGAATGAACACCTAAATAGGTAGCTGGTTGTTGTTAAGTATAGAGCTTCTATATTAAAACAATAAGTAAATCCCAAACATCAAAAACTTTACGGTACAACCAACAAAAAAATATACCCCATCCATAACTTTTGGGGAGGTCCCACTTTTTCATTCAGTTTATCCTCCTAATATTGCCTACATAGCCACCATACCGGATGATGTGGTGACAAATGGTTATGTTCACGGGTTATTGAGTTGCCATCCCTTCAGAATGAACACGTACAAGTCAGGTTAGGCCACACCGTAGCCAAATTAATTATTATTGCGTTTTTACCGAGCTTCCACAAATTAACGTCAGGTATGATTTATTAGCATTGTGAAAAAACTGTTTTTAACTTGGTTTAATTGTTGCGAAACGAAATAAAAAGTAATTCACTAAAGCTCGGATAAACGGTTTTTATTAAGTAAATATGAAAAATCTAATTATTAGGACATACTTATCATGTCTACGGTCTAATATTCTACATGCCGTCGAAGGCTTAAAACTTCTTTTTAAGGCTATCGGTAGGTATACTGGGCATAAAGATCAGAGGCCTTCTTCTTTTCGTGTGGTTAGTGACAAACCTGGTGTCAGCGTTTTTATGCCGCCCATGGACCTCTAACTTGGCTCCACATGCCGTCGAGAAATATATCTCAGGGTATGCCTGAGATATATTTCGGTTTCCTCACGATGTTTTCCTTCACCTTACATAGTCATAGTGGAGGTCATAGGTATGTTCTTATTTGTGCCACTGCAAGCACAGGTATGCAATCAAATTAAAATTTTGTGGACTACTATTCAACAATTTCGCGGAATCTGGTATTATGAAAACCCTGAAATAAGGTAATAGGTATTAGTTAGAGATATCAGTTCATGAAAATGTTGAATCATTGTCCTCATTGGTCAATAAAACAGAATGGTGTCAAACTAAGAAAATCTAGCAGTAAGGCAACAATAATATTGGTGACATTAAAATCTTAAATTAAATTACGTTTCTCTTTAATGTTGATCAGTTATATTATTACTGAAGAACAAGACGAGATTAGTACAGTCTCGTTATGCTCAGGCGCAAACGAGCTGTCTTGCGCCCGAGTCTCGCGCGTTCCCGCCGACAACTGTCATCCCCAATTATGGCCGCCATGACACCTTGGCGCGCTTGCATTTGAATATAGAACGTTTGCTTCAAAGGAATCCAAGTTTTAATATTTCGTTTTTGATTTCAAAATGAGTATTCCTTGTAAATAATCAATTAAATACGTCTTCATATTGTAAACATTTCATCAGGTTCAAAGAAATCGTAAACTATCGTCATGAAATTATTAATTTTATTACCTATTTTCGAAATAAATTCATAAAACATCACTGTTTTAAATTATCTGGAAAACTAGGAATAGAAAACATTATCATGTTTACACTGATGCTAATGTATAACTGCTTTCCACTTATTTTTTGCGTAGGTTTTAAGAAGGTGCCATAGATAGAGTCCACAATGCACCAATAATGCGATTTCAGTCTGAATATTTCTAAATACTGGTTATGACTAAACCCTTATACCCCTACTAGCTCTCTAATCGCATCAAAGGGCTTTCCTTTCCTTCTTGAAGTCTTCTGCTTCATTGCTTCTTTAAACTTTTAACGAAACTAGACAACATTCATTACTAATCCGAATCTAATCTGACGCCAATGAGATTTATAATTAATTTGTAACTTTTATCCAATTTTTAGGGTTCCGTACCTCAAAAGGTAAAAAACGGAACCCTTATAAGATCACTCTCTTGTCCGTTTGTCCGTCCGTGTGTCACCACCGATTTTCTCAGGAACGGGTGGACCTATCAAGTTGAAATTTATACCAGATACTGAAGTCTATAGTCCCTATTAGGTGTACAAAAATCAATTGATAATTCTAGGTCAACCGGAAGTACCTTATAGGTTTTGGGTCGAAAACCTATGTAGTTCCCGTTGACCTAGAATCACGAAATTTGGCAAAAAGCAAGGTCTTACAGCACAAACAAAGGGAAAATTCCGAAAAATTCAAAAAATTTAAAATTAAGGTAAATTTTGGTACTTGCAAGTTTTCGCGAAATTTAAATTTGACCATATCTTTTACCAATAAAAATTATACCAATTTTAGTATGCCGGTATAATGGGTAGGTACAGAACCCTCGATGCGCGAGTCCGACACGCTCGTGACCGGTTTAAAAAAAAAAAAAATTTGTTATCTATTCTTAGATACTTACTGAAACATCCGATCTTGTTTTAGAATCTTTCTCTTCATTATTATCAATTCGTGAAATCTGCCTACGCCTCTACTAAAAATTCAGTCGGTCTTAAGACTTCCTTTCTCTTCGACAAAATAAATATTCTAACTACTCTATGGCATCTGGCAACGTCCGTGGTGCGTTACGGTACGCTTCAGGCGTTTTTCAACATTTCACACTAATTCGATGCGACGGGTCGCCGGTTCTATTCCGGGCAGACGGGAAGGTACGGCGGGATGACTACGAAATTATACACGAATTTAGTACAAACAAATATAAATAATTTGATTAAATTAAATTTATTATTTGTTAGAAAATGATTGGATGATAGTTTTATGTTTTATGCGACATGACCCTGCTGGTAAATTCGGTTTCAGCTATGATATCAGTCACTCAAAAAAAAATTACTTTCAAACAAGGTAGGTTATCTACTTCTGTCTTATAAGTTCCGGTTTTTTCAGGGTTTTTACTTTTTATTTACTTATCCGTAATAGTTACAACCTAATTTATTTTCGAAAACAATTTTGCCTAATTTGTTTCATTTTGACAGTTCAACAACATTCTTTCATTTTTTCCAACTTATGAAGCAATGGATTAGCAATCTGTTTCAAATCGAAACATATTGTGTTGTATTACGCAATTAGGGTACTGATCAATAAAACAATAGAACAAAACACAATTTTTACTTTTTATCTTAGTATTTGTATTTTTTATTTTGTGTTTAACGAACTGTGTCCAAATAAACGTTATTTTTTCTTTCTCTATATCAGCTATTTTGTGACGTCCGTCGCGTGGCAGAATCATTAGCGCCCTTCGATCAACAATACCAATTGTTGATCGAAGTTAGCGCCACAGTAGGTATACGACCATACTTCTGCAGTTAGATACTATGTGGCTATAGTGTCTGGGTATGATCTTCATGCCGGCTCCATACTCCAACATGACTCCAGTCTGTCCCAGCTCACGATCGATCAAAACAGACTGTCCAACATCGTCAAACATGCACGAACTATCTCTTTACACGGGATGGTTGGACGAACAGTTGAACTGTTGGACGACAGTGTGGAGCCAGCATCAAAGATTACTGTAAGCAGACTTGAAAAATCTTGATTAATCGAAGAAATTAAAGTGTATTTCCCCATAACTCAATCTAGAACTTTGCCCAACGCGACGCTTTTAGTGGTATGAGAACTTAGGTACCTATGCATTAGGAACAATCAATCTGCCTAGCCTTTTCCAACTATGTTGGGGTTGGGTTCCAATCTAACCGGATGCAGCTGAATACCAGTATTTTACATGGAGCGACTGCTTATCTGCCCTCCGTAACCCAGTTACTGGGTAACACGATACCCATTGGTAAGACTGGTGGTCAGACTACTTGAATTATCTGACTATACAATGGTAACAAGGTATTAAAAACGAATAACCGTCCAACTTTTGCAAACCACCGCCATTTTGTCTATTATCGTTGTCATGTCCAATTGATCGTTTAATGACAAACAGATTGCCACAAATTGATGCCAATAGCGACCACGCCAAGAGACTGTCCGCTTCAATCATCATACCATGATGATCAGGTTGGCAAGACTGTGATGATACGTGCGAGAGTATGATGCTGTAAAATGAGAATGAACTAGGTGTAATAGTGATTGAGAGTTGAAGGTCAACCACTTTTATTAAGACGCAGATATATGCCAGTGACCTTGAGTGGTTAGCTTGCGTGTTCTGTACTGAGCTCAAGCAACGCGTCGTACGTCCAGCCAGTAATAGGACTCGCCCATCAAGGAGCGCTGTCCCAAATAAGACGCATTATTAATTTATTATACATACAAAAAAGTATATTTTAATAAAACACGTATACTAAAAGATCAATAATTAAATTATCTTTAAAATGGTGAAGGTTTCAGAAAAATACGCTTGATAGATTTTGCGTGACTCTCAGCTATTTATCCGCGTTAGACATAACTTTACAAATTAATTTCACCATGTAATATAAACATTTTCTAAAATATTCTTATATTAAATTATTAAGAAGATGCTCTAATTTAACATATAAATATTCCAAATCATTAACACTACTCGTTTAGACGTGATCTTTAGTACAAAAGCATTAAAGTCAGTTATCGTCGCCACTAATTGCTCCGCTACATAATATATCATAACATCATGCCTGTAATCTTCGAAGGGTTGTGCAGAGGTGTTCACCCACGTTTCGCCAGTTACACGTTTAAGTCTTATGTAATAGGGCACAAATCCAGACTCCGGCCTGCTATTGAAAAATTCCTGATGGAAAAACCCATAAAGCTTTGCCCAAAGTTTTTTTTTTGGTAACTTATCAAATAACTTCTCCCGCTCTGGGTGGAGGGTGCACAACCTGGGAATCGAACTGTAGACCCCATGCTCAGCAATATCGCTTGCGACGACTAGAGCAACGAGACAATAAAAAAAACGATACTTAATAAAATAAAAATAAAATGTTTGGAAAATCCATTCAATATTGGATTTGTGCGCGGTTGATGGCAATAGGCTCGCCCCCTATTACATGGGACTTAAACATAACTGGCGAAATGTGGGTGTACCTGCTACAGGGACACCTCTGCCCAACCCTTCGGGGAAACAAGGCTTGATGTTATGTTATGTTATTTGGAAAATCCAAAAGTGCACGCTTCATAACGCTCATTCAAAAACAGAAAAATATTTAAACGATTTTTCATGAAGTATGTTTTGACTGCTTTTTTACCCATCAATATGGGTAAAATTTCTCACCTCGCAATCTTTACGTAGGTACTAAAGAGTCTTTTAGGTTTGCTTTGTTGGTTGCTAGGCAACGGAAGAGGGTCGAAGTTGGAAATATGTACAGATAAAGATATTTATATTATTAGTTAGTTTTTTTATTAATTATAATTAAACTACTTTGAATAAAAGAGCCATTTTCAATAGGGTTCCTCCTATGGCTGAAACGAAACTATTAAAACAAAAAATTGATTTATTCGCAAGCTACAATGTTCTCAGGTTTCACACTTGATTGACGGGATTTTTTTTTAAAACTATTTCGATGTTTGTTTTTTTGTTTCTGCTGTATTACATAAATTTTTGAAAAGCACAAAATTAATCTCCATTAAATTATCTACACAATGGTGTATATATTAAGTAGGTTCTGTGAACTACTTAGCAGGAGTGTTACAAAAAAAGCAGTTGCAGAAAGGAGGCAAAAAATTTTTGATCGCAAAGCACTCTCTAATGCTTCGCTTTATGTATTTATGAGTCATGCAATTCACTGTACTACTGTAGACAATACACAGACTGAATAGCTGGGTCACACATAGACTACTATTATTAAAATGAGGGGTCACACAGGGCCTAGAAAAGCATGAAATTTTGCACAACAGTAGGTTGTACCTTACGGTAACCTTAAATATGTAACGAAGGTGAGAACTAAGAAAGGATTTTTGATAATTCATGAATGTTTGTATCGGAAGGTCACACGGCTTGTTGGGAATAAAGTGCTTAGGTACTTACTTACCTGCTTTGAATCCTGCAATAGGTACACCTCATCTGCTTGTATTGGCTTGCACTGGCATCTTCCTCTGATAATAAAAATCTAATTTCCACATCCGCACCGCAAGATTTCAACAACATAAACTTATCACATCCAATTACTTAAAAACTTTATGTTAATTTTCTCCCGAACGCTATAAATAATGTACGTTGACGTGTCAATTATTGCCTGAATCGTTTCCCGCTCAAAATATTTAACTTTTTTTTCACTCACAGGCGTCAGGCGGGCCGTAGCAAACCACGCCTCGCGGCCTTTGAAACCAAATTCAAAATTAGAACTTGGTGAAACTCCCACTTTAGACAACCAATACAAAACTAATCTTGAAGCGTTATTGTAAAGTGTTAATTTCGTTTGCCAAACTTAAAGGCTGCAGGTTTGTGATTTGAAATCTATGCCGGTGAACATAGAGACGAAAATCACGTTTTCTTTTTCAATCAATGGGTGTGTTCAGACGGGGGACGTTTTCAGAGTATTTTTTGTACCAACACACATGTTGTTTTTGAGATGAAGTAGCAAAGCAGCCAGATCGCGGCACAGACTCCATTAGTTCGCACATTAGCATGAGTTAGTCGAATTATTTAATTAAATAAAGTAATTCAATAAGAGGCCGAATTAATAACAATTATTCGGTTTGGCCGCGTTCGATCGGCGCCGGAGTGGACGCCCAGGGATTTGATACAAAGCAAATGTGACAGTGTAACGAAATATTTGAGTAAATTAATTTCAAATTCCACTTTTTAAATCGTTTGGTGTGCCAAAATCGGCTGTAATATGGAGCAAAATAAAGGTGAGTCTTCTTTACTCTAAATTAAATAGCGTCGGTCAGTTTATCATATTTCTATTTTTAAAATGTTGCTAACAGCAGTGTCACCTTGTCAGTGTTAATTTTGTATGATCCTAAGTTAGGAACCTTTGTCCTGTAGATCTAGAAATAACGATAGGATAACAGTTCGAAAACGATTTCCGGGTCTACTAAATAAAAAATTTGGTCTGAAAACTTTTGTAAACAATAAACTCCTTATCTAGAATTTTAACCGATTTTGATTAATTTTCAAACTGCTTAGCTAGAGAAGTACTGGAGCCGTAAAACCAGTAAGTACTAGTATTACAGCTTACCTTACCTGCTTATATTTAACAGAAGCTTTTTCAAAAGCTTCAAAGACATAGAATTGGGCTGGATTTTTTACTATTTGTAGTCGGAAATTAATTAATTAGGGTGAGTGGGGGCAAGATCGAACGGTTTTTTGATGAGATGAGTAGTGTTGTATTTGAAGTCTTGTAGAAAAGTACAGTAAGCGCTCAAAAGTGCATGAGCACGCTAAGAGTCGTATTGCTGTGAACACGCGGTATAGCTCGTACATTTGTATGTGTAAGCAACACGATACACACACCACAGATAACGCAGTTTTGCGCTACACGAAACAACAATATATTTCCGTCGCTTTAAACATGCTAGCACACACGCACTATGCGCGTGAACTTGACCAGTTAATGGCATTGCTAAAATTCGATAGTAACTTAACAAGTGCAGATAGCAGAAAGCGTTAAGCGTTGGTATGGAATTCAAACTGCCTCAGGTTCTAATCTCGTAAAACACAGTGCGGTTTTTTGCAAATATTATTATTTTTGTTTTCGATAATAATATTTTTTAAATATTGCTGCTTTTTTATGTTGTTATTGCAATAAAGGT
The DNA here is from genome assembly GCA_949152395.1 of Agrochola litura. NCBI lineage: Eukaryota > Metazoa > Arthropoda > Insecta > Lepidoptera > Noctuidae > Agrochola > Agrochola litura. Next base: position 21,452,912 of record OX424493.1, read on the forward strand.
TTTATAATAAAAAATGCGTGATATATGATAACAAAATTTAAAAAAATATGTTTATTCGTTATATTTATTTTACATAAGTTAAAAAACTGCTACAATTATTTATCATTACTTCAGCTGAATAAGATGTGAAATAGATGTCAAGAAACTTAGAAGCAGTTTGTATTATTTTGACATATTTAAATTATGAAATATTTTAAATTTTTAATGGATTTTTTCACCTTAAATATTAAGCTTTGATCATGGTCGAAGTAATTAAGTAATAAATAAGAATATTAGACTACTTAAAATGTAAAAAACTACTTACAGAATAGGTAATTTTAAGGTTAAATATGGGCAGTTTGTTTATATTTTATTTGTATTAATTATTTTACATTTTATTTGACTTTAGTAAATATTGGTTGTTATTGAGGTTAAAGCTTAAGTATTCATTTTCTTTACGAAAAGAAGATTGAAACTAAACCTCAAATTTTAATCCTAAAATAATACTATTACTAAAATATTAAACAATTTCGGTATATCTGCAAGAAATACGACAAACACCCTATTGAAACGTGCTTAAAAAATTCGCTACCATAAATTCATGCAATAACGAATCTGTTGTTTATTAAGTTGGTACGGTCAATATTTTAAGGTCAAAAACGGTTTTCTAGCTGGTCTTCAGTGATGCAAGCCTTCAGAGTGCACGGCGAACGGTTCATAATGACGTGTTTTTAATAATTCAGCAAAATATCTCGTTGGTATGAAACCATTTGTTTCATTCACCATTTGACGTCGCTGCTACTCGATAATAAGCCCCTTCCTCATATCGCTTAACCCTCACAGTATTTCTCTAGAACAAAGAAAAACATTGTTTTTATTACACATAATACCTTATTATTTATTATTCACTAATCGAATTAAACCTCACAATGAATTTAAAACTTTAAAGGCATCTTCTGTCTCAACAATACCTCTGTTCTATCAACAATACCCTTGATTAAGATTTATGTTTAGTAAAATATGAAATATATTAATGATAACACTCACACTTAGCCCGGTTTCATTAGATATTCACTTCACTTTTACGCAGCGCAATAATATTCTCTGATCTGATCTGATCTCTTCAATATATTTTATGCCTGCTTTTTGATTATAATAACCACAACACTGCGCTAAATACTCGTCACCAATATTATCCACGAACCAAAAAAGTTCTATTAATTAAATACTTACGAGTATTTAATTAATAGAACTTTTTTGGTTCACAACAAACTGCATCTACCCCACAGAAATCGAAATAATTTACTTAGTTTTTTGTGGTCTACCTGCTAAACTTTAATATTTATGTGAACAAGACGAATGAAACTAAAAACGAATGATGATTATTGAACTAGTCATTGGTTGCAGACAAAGTGAGTGTGTGTGTGTAATGTGCGTGTCTACAGTATTGTAACAACTTATAGAAGAAGGTCGTAAGTCAAACCGAAGCGTCATTCTATTGCTTTGTGAGATTGCTCATGGACTTTTGGTCGGTACTGTACATATTAGTTTATGCAAAAAAAATCTTTGTAGTGAGTAAAGAACAAAGAGTGTATTTTTCTATAACATTGATAACATCCTGCTAAATCTGTACCAAAGCAGAAAAAAAAATTGAATAAAATGTTTTTATCACGAAAATGAAAAAGGGGGAAGATGAAAGGGTGATGGGGAAAGATCGAAATAGTTTCTAAAAGCGTTCAAATGATTATCAGACGTTGTTGGTATTCACTAGTCTAAAGTTTGAAGTACCCTTAAAATTCTCAACTGTCTGTAGTGTCTGAATACCTTTAGTTAACAAAGATAAAACGATTTAAAAAATATATATATATATCAATCTTACCCCACCGGGGGAACATTGAAAGTAGAGGTTCTCAAACTTTCCACTTTAATCGCATAAGGTTATACTGACAATAAAACATCAGTATCAATCAAATAAATCGTTTACCCTTTACTTTATCTTACTATCAAGATATTACAAAACAAAATTTTGCATCTTTCTTTCATCTTAGTCTTTTAAATGTCTTTTTTTTATCTTACCCCGTCAAATATTGATGGGTAAAGACGGAAAATTGTAATAAATCCTAAAATACGAAAAATTGCCATATTTAGATGTAATAACACAGCTAAGAATTACAAATAATAAGTAGATATTCCAATAAAACACTCGTACCTACCACGTAATTAATGTTACAGGACACGGGGTAAGATTAAAAAACTCGATTAACTTGCGTAAAAGTCGATGTGCAGACATTTGCATTTTTCACACAAACCACTCGCTGAGGTGTGTGTGTGTGACTGAGGTGTGCGACGTAACAAAATAGCGGTCTCAACAATGTTGCCATCACTGCAGAAACTGCACTGAATCTGGCACTATGGACGACTTTTTGTGTTACCCCGTTTTTCGTCTTGCCCCCACTCACCCGTATGTGTAATTTAAAATGACTTGCAAAGGCAAACTAGCGCACATAAGCGATTCTGATGCTCGGGCCACACCAACGGGAAACGCCGTTAATTATCACGATGATGGACCTTAACCCGTCGGAATAAAGTCTATCATCGCGATAATCAACGGCGTTGCCCGTTGGAGTGGCCCCGGCGTTATGCTAGGGCCACATTGTCGCGTTATCGCGAACTAAACTTCGCGCGCTCTCTCTCGCACACCGCTCGACGTCTCGCTGATGCCGGGGCCACACCAACGGGAAACGCCGTTGACTATCGCGATGATGGACTTTATCCCTACGGGTTAACGTCCATCATCGCTATAATTAACGGCGTTTCCCGTTGGTGTGGCCCCAGCATGAGCAACAGAGCGCACGAAGTAAAAGTTCACGATAACGCGACAATGTAGCCCCAGCATCAGTGGAACTAAAAATAAAATAAGAAGGTATCCATACTTTGTTCAGTTTGCTCTTGAGCCTGCGTCGTGATTCTATATACGAGTACCATAGTAAAAAGTATCTAATATTTATGACAAACACTTTGTAATAATGGATAAACTTAGGTGATCTTGGGTGATCTAGTTCCAGGTAAATATTGGATACTAATCATGTAATTTTTTTAAATAAATATAATCGACGTGTAAAAGTTTGTACAAACCTACTTACAGAAATAAAATCATTTATCTTTTATATTATCATTTATCATGCCCAGATAATACCGAGACGAAACCTTTAGAGACCAAAAAAATTTTTTTTTTAAATTTTTTTAAAGAAAAGACAGCTAGTCTAAAACTGTTAAGTGTAAAGTCTTGGTCTATAGCATTTATCTTAATTTTTTTTTGGTTTGGAAATTATCAAATAACTTCTCCCGCTCTGGGTGCAGCGGGGGAGGGCGTGTCAGACTCTTACTGACTAAACCCACCTGTGTTCCTTCAGTTGCCATGTTGCCACGATTTCCCTTTCGGCCCGTATTCGCAGCCCTTGGTCTATAGCCTAGGATATGAAGAAAAAGTCGAAGTTCTTTGGTTGATCGACACATAAATCGGGTCATCTTTTCCATTGGCCACTCTGAAATAGTGCGCAGGGCTCAGCGATACATGTGGTCCCCTAGTTCCTGTCAGCGTCCGCGTCGTAGCTAGAAGCTGTCAAAAGAAAAGCTTAGTAAATTCCAATCGGGGTGCTAAAATTTAACATCCTGAATTCTTCGTATGGAGCCCCATTATACTAAAGTGCCCAGGACTTCCAATGGATTAAAGACATCCCTGTACCCTAATTGCGTAATATATTTTCGTAAACAATTATGCCTAATTTGTTTCATTTTGACAGTTCAACAACATTCATTTCGGTATTTACATTGTTGAGCAGATTTTTTTTTTCCAACTTTTGAAGCTTTGGATTAGCAATCTGTTTCAAATCGAAACAGATTGTTTTGTACTTATTACGCAATTAGAATACTGTTAGTAGATACAGAAAGAAGTTACTTATGTACCTACTTACTTACACCCACAATTCGTCATTTATGTAGGTACATCTTCTGTAATAAGGGGCGACCCTACATTACCTATTGTCTTTTAAAACCGAGCACTAATTCAGACTCCAAGCTGCTCAAAGAGGATATCTAACTCAGGAATACTTTACCCAACTAGGGAATTGAATTTAGAACAGGATTTAACGCTTAGCGTTCGCGTTAGTGAGTTTTGTGAGTTTGCGATCGTCTAATGATGAAGTCTATGGCACATCCCTTTTCTAAACATGACATCGACAATAAATAAGGGTACCTCATTGGTTTATTCCCAAGTTACGATTCCCAGGTTATTGGGTTTTTACATTAGGAATTTTCCCTGTAGCACCCAGTCTAAAATTGTACACACGGCTACACATCAAGCTATACATTTCCATTATAAACTGACCTCGCACTGTACGAAAATCCTATTCAATGCGAGATCAGCATAAACTGGAAATGTATACCTTGATGTGTAGCAGTGTGTACCCGGTTGATGGCAATAGGCTCGCCCCCTATTACATGGGACTTAAACATAACTGCCGAAATGTGGGTGTTACTAGGCCGGTACCTACCTACCTACACTTCTGCCCAACCCTTCGGGGAATACAGGGGTGATGTTAATAAATAAAATAAACTTTTAGACAAATGTAGCAACTTTCATTAAGAAGCTTTCGCCACTTAGAACTAGATATAAGGTACCTCCCTTCTACTATTCATAAAGTAGGTAGATACATAACCTTCGCAAATTCAAACGAGCATGAGCAACAGTTTCCACGTGCTCGCATTGTGAAGTAACCGATAGGGTTGCGCGTACGCCGTCTGCGTGTGCGCAACAACGATCTACAGACATTAGCCGCCGGTGCGTGTGCGATCTCACAACAAACGGGCTATTGTGTGGAACGACGTTTGTTTTTGTGTTATTTTGATGAGAATCGATATGGGGATTTTAATGATAAAAACATAACATGACGCTTGTATTCCAGAAAGGAGTAGACCGAAGTGTTTTACACCACATTTCGACAGTTTTCTTTAAATCCCAATGTAACAGGAGGCGAGCTTATTGTCACCAACCGTGCACATATCCAGACTCTGGGCTCTGCTAACATTCAAATGAATAACCAACCCAACAACTCTCCACGATCAGCACCTCAGCCGTGTTTGTGACCAACTAGGTAATAGGAATCATTTGGAGTTTTTGTTTAAACGGCAAGGCAAATCTCATGAAAAGTCAAGAATCTGTAGAGGTACAGGTTGGCATAAAAGAGTCTGACGTAGAGACATTTGGAACTAAATATTTTTGCCAAATGCAGACTTATGATGATGGCACTACTTTGCCGATAAGTACGGTTTCGAGTCACCCACAAGCAGTGTTTTTAACAATTTGTTTAAATTCTTTTACTCGTTTTAATTTGAAGTGACCTAAGTGCGATAGTGGCGCCCTCGTTTTTTCCATACTCTGTTTTTCCAAGCTATACTTTATTCATATAAGAAATGTTTTTTACACAGATATCCCGAACACACGTCAGTCCATCACAAAGAACTACGACCCGAAAGCCCAGAACACTGCCAACTATAACGTGAACCCTGGAACCTACCCAGACAACAACCACAACCTCTTCCAAATGATCAAATGCCACGAGGACAGTCTACTAAGGCTCCATCATTTAACAGCAGGCCGTCAAATCAACAGCACCTACGAGCCCAATTACCAGAACGACTTAACTTGGTACCCAAAAGACCTGCAAAGACCTTACATCAAACCTGTTGACTATCTAGCATACGAAGACATGAGACGGAAGTATGAAGACAAGGGCGTGAAAGAGAGAGAGAACCAGAAAGAGTCTGAAGAGGAAAAAGACGTAAAATCAGATGATAGGAAGAAGCCAAGGAGGAACAGGACCACGTTTACTAGTCAGCAGCTGGCTGCTCTGGAGAAGGTGTTTGAGAAGACTCATTATCCTGATGCGTTTGTTAGGGAGGATCTCGCTGCGAGGGTTAATCTGACTGAAGCCAGAGTACAGGTGAGAAATGAAGGATTGCTTGCCTTAATCATGTATCTAACTAATATTTAATCCATACTAATATTATAGAGAGGTAAAATTTGTTTGTTAGTATGTTTGTAAGTTTGTGTGTAGGGGGTAATCTCTGGAACAACTAGTCGGATTTGAAAAATTATTTTTGCACTGGATAGCCCAATTCTTGAGGAAGGTTATAAGCTCGCGGACGAAGTCGCGGGCAGAAGCTAATTTTGTATAAACACATAACATTACGACTGTATTTCCCGAAGGTGGAGACAGAGATGTATCTGTAAAGTCACTACACCAACATTTTACCAGTTTTGTAGTTACACACGGCTACATCAAGCTATACATTTCCAGTATAAGCTGACATCGCATTGTACGGAAATCCTATACAATGCGATATCAGCATAAACTGGAAATGTATAGCTTGATGTGAACCGTGTATATGTACAGACGCCAGCACTTCAAGCTGCAACAATCTGTCAAATTTATTTAATAGATTTTCAACTTTATCGCTGAAAATGTAAGGTTCAAAGTTGATTGGGAAAATTTGACAGTTTCGGGTAGCTTGATGTGCTGGCGTCTGTACCATTCCCATGTGATAAGGGGCGAGCCTATTTATTTAGTTTTAAAGTAATCCATCCGAGCTAGAAAGGCAATGTTTAATAGAGTTTCTCATATCGTGTCATCTTGTGTCTTTGAACCGCTTCTGTGCGACCACCAGTAGACCCAGAGGACCCGGTCTCGATTCCCATTGCAATGGGGACAACATTTTCTACTCGATTTGGTTGGTGTTAGGGCTTGTTCTAACGCCTGGCTAGCTACCACCCCATCTTATCTATAATAAGTCTGTCGCCATACAACAATGTTAACAGCATTGTTGTGTTTGGGCAGTTAGACGTAAGATAGCCAGTTTCTCTTTGGTTGAGGATTCTGGGTGAAGCTCGCTTCCACCTTCGGCCTGATCATCAGTTACCATCAAGTGAAATGCAGGCCAAGAGAATACCGGTAGTGGAAAAAAAAATACATGTTGTCTTAAAAAAATGTCCAGCTGGTTTAACAGTGGACTGAGATAGCCCGAGTTGATTTAATATTTGGTTTTGATCATCAGTTCTTCCACATACCTTCTAATTATAGTTTTCCAGCTTTTAAATCTCGATTTTTTTATCAGGTATGGTTCCAAAACCGCCGAGCGAAATTTCGAAGAAACGAGAGATCAGCACTGTCGAATCATAGAAGCTCAACCAGCCAAAGTTCGCCAGAGCCCATCGCTGTTCCTATCGGGATACCACACCAAGACCCCAGACAGGACTTTGCACGCAACTCCAAAGAACCATGGCTTCATCATTTTCAAGCCAACAATCTGAACTTGAACCTAGGGATCCCTATAGCGAATACAGGGCTGTACCAAAACGATTACTCCCTGATGATGCAAAATGTGGGTAATAGACAGTATGTCCCAAATTCCAACAGTCTGATGGGACAAAGTGTAGTAGGCTATGGAAGTACGACTGACAATGGATATGGTTCCTGCGGTCTCATCGGTGGATACAGCGGATCTCTGCAGCCTGCTCATCACAGCTCTTACAATTTAAACTTAAGATTAAGACCTCACGATTTCAGCATAAACAACATAACGTTATGAAAAGGCAAATCGTGTTTAAATCTCTGTAAATAATATTTCATAATTTGAAAATTAAACCTTGAACAATTAGTGTTATTTTTATTTATCTTATATGTAAACAAATACCAGAAATAATAAAGGATATTCTATTTCGTAAGGACAGGGAGAGATAATTATCTAAGTTTTAACTCGCAGTTTTTAATTTTTTTTACTCCTTTAACATTTTCGACATCGGAGTAAAAGCCCAGATATCAGTTGTCAACGGAAAAACTAGTAGTGGAGATGCGCGGGAACTTTGGAATTTTGACAAAAATTGTCAATGTCAAACATGACGTATAAAGTGCTTCTCAATCTCACTCCTTTTGCAAAAACAAAAGTTGTTGTGTTATTTCAGCAGTTAATTACGTTGTAGCTATTGTAAAATTTTACGAAACTAAAAATAAATGTGTATAATTAATTTCACAATACCACAGTTGGAATTTTTTACTCACGTTACTTACTTGAAAACAACATCATGTCGTTAAAAACTTTCAGCAAAACTTTATTCTTGTTGTTATCATTTGCATTTGCTACGCGTGCTACGTACAACTACTTAGCAAAAAAGAAGAAAGAAGAAAAATTTAAGGCCAAAGAAATTCAGGAAGTTATTATGTTTTCCTACGGAGTCGATGAAATTAAGAAGAGCAAATATTCTCGCTGCATGATTTCAAAAAGTATGGACAGATTATTGTATTATTTGAACCAGCCTCAACATAATTTGGATATATGTATGTACGTATGGACTAATACGGATATAACTAACGCTATTTTAAAGTTACATTATCGAGGCGTGAAGATACGAGTGATAATAGATGCTGATATGGCGTTTTCTTCTGGATCCAGTGTGAGGAGGTTAGAAAAACAGCGTATACCGGTTCGTTGGATGAAGTCGACGAATTTGATGCACCACAAGTTCTGTTTGGCGGACACATTGAGTGAAAACTCGCTTTTGACACCATTTGTGATGGCAGGCTCATTAAACTGGACAAATCAAGCCTTGTGTGGTAACTTTGAAGACTGCCTGGTGACTTCACAGAAGGAACTTCTGGAACAATACAAGAAAGAGTTTGAGAGACTTTGGATTCTTTTTAAACCAATAGTAGATTAAGTTTAGTTTTACAAGTTCTAAGAGTAAAACTGTTTTACCATTACTTATTGTAAGTTAGTTACTACTTTTTTTTACCATTTTAATTCATTTTTAACGAGAGCATGCCTTAGTTCCATGTAACACATAGCAAAAGCTAGAGCCTGCATGGAGAACGACGTGACAGCAGCCCATGTGCTGTTAAACTGCCCGGTGGTCGCCACTTACAGGGCAAAGTACATCAGTAACCTAGGTACCCTAAGTGAGATTGTCAGTGACACCAAGGCGTTTCTGGCCTTCTTTGAGGAGCTGGGGTGGATCGAATTACCGATTTTCCCACCCATACGCAAAATACGTGTTTTAACATGGAGTTGTAGATACCAGCCCATATTACCTACCAAGCAAAAGCAAGAAAAATGTTTTCTTTTTTATTTAAGTATGTAGTATTAAATTCTGTTTGGAACATTTTGTAAAGCTCTTAGTAATTTAAAATGCATGCATTTATTTTAGTACTTTTAATATTTTTATAATTGACAATAGTTTATTGCAGCAAGTACACCCATATGGATGAAAAATCTCAATTTAAGGAAAAGTGAAGATATAAAAAACTTCTTAGTGGTTTTTATAAATGTTTTAAGTAAGACAGCGCTATTCCGTTTATACCATTAGATGCAAAATTGTTAAAGCTATTGAATGGTATAAAAAAAACTAAACGGGTGTGTCTCAGAGATACCGCCTTTGGGCTTAGCAGGGCAGTATAGCAGTCTTAAACTACAATTTACAAAAAGTTAATTTTCTCAAAACTTACTCCGGTTGAGATACCGCCTTTGGGCTTAGCAGGGCAGTATAAAAATGATAGTATTATTTATATACTATTAAGTTGTAACCACACACATTCAAGCCTTAAGTAGAAATAATGTTCTTTGATACAACCGTGTCAGTACCAAAATGATGTGTGTGATTAGACATTTATGATTAATGTTTTTATATCTTATTAGATGTATGCTAAGCGAAAATCTAGTATTGTGTGGGTAAGCCACAAACCACATTGTATATTGTTGTAATGTTTTAAATTTAATATAAGAATAATGGCAACCAGCGGTAACCAACGGTATTCAGCTATTGGTTTAAATAGTATATCTGACAGACCTGCATTGAAAGTACTGGATCAAAATATGGAATTATTCGAAAACAAACATTGGAAAACTGAAACAACTTGAGTCAGCTGTCTGAATTTTGAAAGTAAAGACAAGTAGCAATTGTACTAGTAAAGGCAGTATCTTGATTAGAATTCATGGAAGTGACAAAAAAAAAAGTGTGATACTGACAGATGTTCATAGAAATTAGAAAACAATGTTTTTAATGCTCATATTTATAAAATAAGTACTTAGTTATAGATAAGGTACATAAGAGAAGGTTCTATTATTGTTTGTTGCATGTACACACGGCTACACATCAAGCTATACAATTTCCAGTTTATGCTGATCTCGCATTAAATACGATTTCCGTATAATGCGAGGTCAGCTTATACTGGAAATGTATAGCTTATGTAGCCGTGTGTACCTGTGTCATAGTAAGTAGATAGCTACATAATAATAAATTTCTATTAACTTGTCTCAATTTTTTTACTGTCCAATTTACTATTAATTTTGAGCTATTACTTTTAATTAACGTGCCGAGATGAGTTGTTTTAAAATCTCTCGGAAAATGGGTTGGTGTCAACTCTAGCACCGCGCGCGCTCATTGGTCAATCAAATAGCGCGGGCTTCCGGCTTCTTGTTTGTACTTCCGTCCCTTTTCACAAAATCACTCCCAGTCCCACAGATTGCAGGAAAGCGACAGGAAAGATGTTACCAGAAATGCACAAAGAAATTCGAATCTATTTTTGACGTTTACGTTTCCGAACGAAGGCATAGTCGTCATAGTCATAGTGATAACAGAGTTTACAGTTGTTTGATAAAACTACGATAAAAACTGATAAGACAGTAGGTAGGAAAGTTCAAAGTCAAACTATCTAAACATACGATAGTTACTCGGCTACATAAATTCAGAACTTCTTTATAAAAATCTGAGAAAATGGTGTCAGGAATTGTTGCAGGAAGGCTAGCTTTAGTAACTGGTAAGCATTTTTAATCACTTTTTATTTAACTTAACTATCCATTGTTTAAAAACTATCAGACTTAAAATAATAATATCCAACGAAAAGATTAATCACATTTTATGGCTGTGCTTAATCAATATTTATGACAGAAAAACTACCTCAAAGCGTTAATACAGAAGCTTCTCAAATAATTTAAATGTTAATGATCCTTCTTAGACGCCTTATCAATATACAGAATGCCTTAATTACCCTGAATAAGCTTTGCTAAGTCACACAATAAAAATGGCATTTTTAAAGACTTAAAACTGTTTTTTTGGTCAACCTGATGTGTTTTAACCACTCAATAGGATGGAGTAAACATCTAAAAGTATTCATGCAGTTTAGATCTTCCAACTTTAGAATAAGGGAATCACATAGGTAGGTATGCCCCAAAAAAATCTAACCTATGATGTATTGTGTTAGACATTATTTATTATTACTGTCCCGGGTTCGATTTCCGGGTTGGGCAAAGTGATATTGGGTTTTTCTATCTGGAATTTCTCAGTAGTAGCCCAGTCCGGATTTGACCCGGTTGATGGCAATAGACTGGCCCTATTAAACATGACTGGCGAAATTTGGGTGTACTTTAGTTACAGCTCAGCCCAATCCTTCGGGGAAATAAGGCGTGATGTTATGTCATGGTATTATTATTTTAACGTTCTCAGGTGCTGGATCTGGTATAGGTCGTGCTGCATGCCAGGTGCTATCCAAAGAGGGTGCTATTGTCATAGCCGCAGACAAGCACTATGATGCTGCTGTAGAAACTATTAAGACACACACAGCTTTAGCTTCAGGCACAAATGGTATGTATAGATAGAATGCAATAAATTATTTGCTTAATAAGAGATGTTTCTTACAGATGTATGGTATTTCACATAAGCAGCTTATGTTAAACTAGCTTCTGCCCGCGACTTCGTCCGCGAGCCTATAACCTTCCTCAAGAGTTGGGCTATCCAACGCAAAAATAATTATTCAAATCCGACTGATAGTTCCGGAGATTACCCCTTAAATACAAACTTACAAACAAACAAATTTTACCTCTTTATAATAATAGTACCTACCTATAGATAAGTTTACTAGGTTTATGCAATACAATCATTTAATTCCAGCAAGATAATTTTTTTGCTGGTCTTAAAGAAGCTTCTACAAAACAGATTTTGTTTTTCCAACAATTATTGTTCAATCGCTTAAAATATATTTCAGATGCAGAACACATGGCAGTTGAATTAGATGTGTCTGATTCAAAGGCGGTGAGGAACCTTCTGCAGACCACACTTAAACAGTACAAGGCACCGCCAACAATAGTTGTAAACTCTGCTGGAATTACTAGAGACAACTGGCTACTGAAGCTGTCTGAAGAAGATTATGATAGCGTGCTTAATACTAATTTAAAGGTAACTTAGGATAGGATCTATAAATATACATTGCATTGTCCAATAAGTTCGCAAGGGCAATTTTTTTCCAGCGGCGATTATTTTTCGCGCACTACTTAGCGCCGAGAGTTGAAAATCCAACACTATGTTTTGTCTACGCGCTGGGATGCACTCTGTTGGATTCTCAACGCTCGGCTCAACACCGAGAGTTGAAAATCCAGTGCGCGATAAGATCCCGTCGCGTAATTTTTCGTCCGTGCGAATATGGGCTAAGTGTTTTTAAGGCTGGGCCACACAGGTTGCGGGCATGAAAGCAACGACAATGCAACAACAGCAACAAAACAACAACAATTACAACAATTTTGTCCTGTCGCCACTACCCCGCTCGGCCTCCGTTCCTCGCCGCTGGTTTCGTGCCTGCAGCAATGACGTAATATAAATAGACGCGTTATGCATGAACATCACGGCACTCGAAAACAGCGTAAATACTATCGGTAGCTAGATAGCTACTTAGACGCACGAAGAAAGGGAAAGAAAATGAAATGTCATCTACGGAATTCCTGTTGTTAGAGAGAGATAAATATATTTCTTTAATTACGTTGTCATTCTGTGGTGCATGCTCATTGGCCAAACGTGTACAAAAGGAGGCATATGGGGAATAAATGGACACTCGATTTTCTCGTGTTGATCTGGTAGTAGATTTACGGGTAAAATAATAATATTTTCGATCTAAATATGAATGCAGTATTTCGCAAGAGTAGGTAATTACTGTCACTTAAAATAAAACAAAATACAATATTATAAACATAAAAGTCTTTATTAAAAAAATGTGAATAATTAAAAATTTAAAATAAAAAGTACAACAATCGGTTAAATTAAATTACAATTAAATTTCCTCTCATTTATTTGGACATTTTACACACCGTTTTGGACATTTTGAGACATTTGAGACGTTCAGGCACCGTTGTTGCCAATACGCAACTAAATGTTCCAATACCGTAAAGGACAGTTGTTGCCATTTAGCATTACATCTCTTTTAGTACGCTCAAATAAAGTCTAATGTCCTCTGTGGATTTTTTATTCTATGGTCGGATAGATAATCTAGTCAACAAAACCATTTAATTTCAAAATACCTGGAACGCAATATTAGGTTTTACACACACTGATGCAAAGTACCCCATCTTCCCCTAACGGCACGTGACTTACCTCAAGCGCCAGCCGCCATTAGAAGGCATCGAAAAACATAAAATAAAATACATTTTTCTTGATACTTACGCATGAAATGATACTTTTTTATCTTTCACAGTTGCAGTATAATTTTTACATTTCCTATAAACACAGGACGGCATTTTTTTTTGTTATTTTTAGGAAGTTATCCACACAAGTTATTTTAATATCACGTACAGCCGCGGCACTGGTTGGTACGCGACTAAATCGAAGTCCGGTAATTACCTTGCATTCATCTTGCCACTATAGAGCGCGGGTAACGTATCTATAGTTTATAATATCATTGGCCTGCAGCCTGAAAACTGTAAATTATGCACTGCCTTTGGAATCACATCGCAGAAAAAAATCTTCTAATAACATTTTTGTTCCATATTTTCAGGGGACTTTTCTAGTTATGCAAACATTTGCAAAGGCGATGACGGAAGCAAACCTGCCCGGTTCAATTATAAATCTTTCCAGTATTGTGGGCAAATATGGAAATATAGGTAAGAAAGAAGTATCGCCCCGCGTCCTAACCAAAAGCGATCGTCGCGACCCGTTTGTATGAAATATGACGTACAAACACGACTTTGGCCGCATTCCGAGTTACGCTAAAAGTCATAATATCGCGAATCCGACCAAATTTAATAGTCACAAAATATAAGGGCTATTGAGTAATAATTGTGACTATAAAATTTGGTCGGATTCGCGATATTATCACTTAGCGTAACTCGGAATGCAGGGTTTATTGATCCCGCGATTATGTCATATTCATACAGAAGAGCGTGACAATTGCTTTTGGTTAAGTTAAGACGCACCCTTATTTTTATTGTTCTTGATTACTTGTGTAAAAATATCTTGTGGACAATTTTGGGTACCTAATCTATTTCGTAATATCATTAAAAAGAGATCGTTTTGGTGGTAATACTGGTAATGATTTTATTGAACCTAATATTATACCTCTACAAAATCTACTATAATCTCATTTTTTTTTAAGGTCAGACTAATTATGCTGCCAGTAAAGCTGGTGTGATCGGTATGACACAGTCTGCTGCTAAGGAGTTAGGCAAATTTCATATTAGGTAAGTATCATAACTTTAAATTAATACCGCCTATTATTGTCTCACTGCACTGCAGGGCAGGGCCTCTTGTCATACACAGAAGGCATGAGCATTCACCACGCTTGCTCAAGACGGGTTGGCGATTTCAGACTTAAGTATATTCATTACTAGCTTCCGCTAGCGGCTTTGCCCGCGTGATATCTTTATAAATTACTAGCTGCGCCCCGCGATTTCACCCGCAGAAGTCTCGATCCCGTGGGAATATCGAGATAAAAAGTATCCAATGTGTTAATCCAGGTTATAAACTATCTGTATACCAAATTTCATTCAAATCCGTTCAGCCGTTTGAGCGTGAAGAAGAGACAAACATACACACACACACTCACTCACTCACAAACTTTCGCCTTTATAATATTAGTGTGATAAGCCTATGTTACTCAGTGATAATAAAACATTCTACTTGTGAAAGAGTTTTTTAAATCAGGCCAGTAGTTTTTGAGTTTATTCATTACAAACAAACATACAAAAAATCAAATCTTTTCTCTTTATAATATTAGTTTAGATAACTCCAGCACCCTAATTGCGTAATACAACACAATCACAATTTACAATAATAGGCTGATGTTATTATTATGTGAATCTGCAAATAATTCCATTATTTCAGGGTAAACGCGATATTGCCCGGCTTTATAGAGACGCCTATGGTGAAGACTGTCCCTGAGAAGGTCATGCAGGTTATGTTGAAGCAGGTGCCTTTGGGGCGACTCGGACATCCTAGTGGTGAGTGTGACAAAACTATGTAGTTACCATATTTATAAAGTAGCAGGAGTCTTCTGCTTCGGTTTTCGTCCGGCTGACAGATTATTAATAATATAATGCCTCTAGCCAATTAAATTACTTAGACAACTGTTAAGCAAATCTTCCACCGCCAGCTGAACTAAATTAGGTCCCATAATTGAGAAAACTGGCTAGCTGGCGGTGGACGATTTTCTTAAGTCGTGTGCGACGTCCTCTGCAAATAGGTATTGAAACTGATTCCAGGCGACACCCAAATGCTTTCGGTGCTGAATTGAGCGTTATCCAACAGCGCGATTTTATTTAGGTGTCGCCTAGTGTTAGTAAAAACAGGCATAAGACGAAGGCCGAACAGAGATTTTTGAAGTGAAAACTTCTTTAGGCGCGTTGGGCATTTTTGAGATGGGAAAAAACCATTGAACTTGTGACCTGTTACCGACACCGTGGAGTAAAAGACCAACGCGTTGAATACCGCGGTGCCGATTTTTTTTCAAGTTTTCACTTCTGTCGGCACTCCCGGAGTGCCAATGCTTTTTTTTTTAACTATACCTTTACCTGCCTTTGGCTCCAATTAATTATCGTTTCTGATTGTACCAACTTGATGTACTAATCTGTCATAAAATTTCTTTAATTTCAGAATTAGCCGAAGTGATAGCTTTCTTGAGCTCTGATAAGAGCTCTTTTATGACGGGAGCGGCCATCGACGTCACTGGCGGTTTCTAAACAGATTAAAGGCTAATAAAACTGCAGATAGTCGCGAGTTGACGATAAAAATCTGCTTTATAAGTACATAATTAAGGTACGGCCAAACCTGCGCGACCACAACGCGGGACGCGGGAGCGTCAACAACGCAAAACTTAACCGTGCACACCTGCGCGACTACAGCGCGAACCGCGAACTCAGTTCCGCTTTGCCGACGCGGTGTTCCCGCGTTACGGTCGCGTAGGTGTGCAAGGCGCCATATAATAACACGAGCAGCGTCCGCCGCGCGGTAGACGCTCCCGCTTCGCTTCCCGCCTCCCGCGTTGTGGTCGCTCAGGTTTGGCCGAAGCTTTATGGTTCATGGGTTGGAGAAGGTGTAATAAAAAATGTTGGAAGTATTTTTTAAGAGATGTGTATGGTGTCATTTTGAACCTAACTTTTGAAGACTTTTTAGCCACTTTACAATAGCTAACTAAGTTGATAAGTAATTTAGTATTCTTACCTTGTCGCTCAAACATTTAACAAATATGTACAGTCTAACTATTTTCTTAATGTCCCTCGGGTATCATCGGATTTCCGAATACAAACGAATGCTAATTTCCATGTCCATCAATTATTAGATTTATCGTGTATAATAATTTGAATTCAGAACTAAGTATTGTTTTGATTTCCGTGTGAACTATATAGAGCTGTAAAACTATTTTCCTATCTGTCGTGCCTGCGACTTTAGCGGCTTTCCTCCCATTTTTTTAAAATAAATTACATTAAGTTAAAAGAGTATTAACAACTCTACATACTTCCAAGTTGATTGAGAGCGTCCGGTCTGCACCAAGTGCAAAGGGCAACTGATAGAAATCGGACGACGAAAACGAAACACGAGGTTTGCCGAGGGACATTAAGAACATATTTGTACTATAGTTAGTTTGAAGGTCCATTCGGATCCACTGCCATTAAGCATAGTGCTCAAAAAATAAGTCGCGTTCACGTTTTTTTTGCGTGAACTCATGTAGGTACTCAACCAGTCAACTGGTGTTAAGAGTCGCGCCCAAATATTGGGACATATTATTATCAAGTCAAATCTATAACTTTTCAGCTGTATGATACTAGTTT
The DNA here is from genome assembly GCA_949152395.1 of Agrochola litura. Classification (NCBI taxonomy): domain Eukaryota; kingdom Metazoa; phylum Arthropoda; class Insecta; order Lepidoptera; family Noctuidae; genus Agrochola; species Agrochola litura. The sequence goes on from OX424493.1 coordinate 21,470,027, forward strand.
AAATATAGTTCTAGTCCTAAGCTCAATTTTGTTGCATAATATTTTTAAATCATTTTTATTAAGGTCTTACAAACGATTTTTATGGTGCTATGCTGATATTCTGATATCTATACTGCTACAAAGTGTCTTCTACACCTGTGATATTTTCCTTATAATATTTAACTTCGAATTTTAAAATGTAATAAAGGGGTGAATGATCTTGATGATGTTTTATTCAACACTGATATTGGTAGTTAATTGATTCGGGCGTGACCTTGCGGAAATCCATTATAAAATACAATAGACGTTAATATTTATTTAGTAACCTGTTCCGCTTAACTATTCCTAAAGAGCCATAAAAAACCCTGTAAGAAATCGACACGTGTTTCACCTCTCTGTCTCAACGAGGCATCCTCAGGATGACGATTGACTTGTTGCGAACCCGAACACGGCGTATTGCCACACCGAGCGCTGGACGCCGAGTCTTGTTTTTATGGCTCTTTACGAATAGGTAACCGGAAAAATTAACGTCTATTGTATTTTTTACTGATATTGTTCATTACCATACATAGCCTTTTAACCTATTGACCGCTTGGTTTTATATCAATTGCCGTGCCCCCAGCAGCCAGCTAATAAATCGACAAATCTATAGTCAATGAAATAAAAAACAAAAAACCCTATAATATTTTACTGTGTGTACCTACATAGATAAATAAAATAAATAACATACGTTCTCAGTCGTATAAGACCGAGGCGGCTCGGATACGAAAACATTTGTCGTATTAATCCGACTGAGGCGGCTCGGATACGAAAACATTTGTCGTATTAATCCGACTGAGGCGGCTCGGATACGAAAACATTTGTCGTATTAATCCGACTGAGGCGGCTTAGATACGAAAACATTTGTCGTATTAATCCGACTGGGGCGGTCAATAGGAAGGAAGATATTGCTTGTCTCGATCATTCCATCAATAATATTCCCTCCAATTCCATCAATAATAACCATTGTCACCAAAAGGCTAAAAAAACAATGAAATTAGATACTTATTATTTACGACTATTTATTTACTATGCCTTCTTAGATTTTATCTTATTCTTCTTCAAATCCGCTTTATTCTTCTGTCTCTTGTCCCTCATAAAGGTTCTGTACTCTGTCCTTCTCTTCTCGTCTACAATCTCTTTGTATTTCTTCTTATTGTACTTCTGGAACTCGGCATCTGCTAGAAGTTCGTCAACCATGGTCCTCTTCCTTTGCTTTTTAGTCAGTCTCTCATTTACATGGTCTAGTGTCGAATCCATGATGCGACCAACCTGGAAAAAGCAATGTTATATGTTGAATTTCTTAAAAATAGTATTTGTTAAACCAAAGAAGATAAAACAAAAGTGTTGGGAAAGTAATGTTTTATTTTAATGTATCAATAAATTTGTGATATACAAGAACATCCCACCAGTATTTAGTTCAGTAAGTTAATGATGGATAAAGGAACAGCTGGTGCCTTAAACTTATTATATACCTGATCGCATTACAGAGGCAAGGATTTAGTGTTTATAAATTATCTGTTTAGCTAAATAAACAAAATATCCTTGAAGAAAAAAAGAAAAATAATTGCTTTTGCACATGACTCGTGTGGATGTCAGAAATTATCCCATGGGAATGTACTACTAGCACAGATTAGTACAGATCGTTCACTCCGCAAAATCATTTAAATGAAAACAACCGACTTCAAAAAAAAAAACACTACAAAGTGAAAAATAACTTTAATTTCGGAAGTCGGTGTCTTTGGTTTTGAATTTTCGTTCTTTGTCACCGACTTCCGAAATTAAAATTATTTTTCACTTTGTAGTGTTTTTTTTTTGGAGTCGGTTGTTTTTTTTTTGTAAAAAGTTTTTATTTTTCACTTTTTAGCTGTGGTACCTACCCCACACAAATTCGAATACCACTACCTGCTATGTAAATAATAGTGACAAGAAGTTATCATATCATCTACATACTAAGTGGGAAAAATTACGTATAATTGAAGCTAACTCGAAAACTACCCAAGCAAAGTTAATAAAATTTATATGGGACCACCTCTGAAGTATGATCTACCAAACAAAAAAAGAATCATCAAAATCTATTCATAATTGGCGGAGCAATCGCGTAACAAACATACAAAAAAACAAAAAAAAAACATACAGACGAATTGAGAACCTCCTCCTTTTGGAAGTCGGTTAAAAAGAAACTTGCTACGACACAATTAAATGCATTTCAGGTCGCACAGCGCTAATTACCTACAGTTATATTCAACTAGAAGTTGCCTCTCTTTCTATCGCGTAAATCTTAAATCTTCTATGTTACACTTATTGAATTGGCCAGACAAGATGAGTCCGCTGCGAACTTGTAGCTTCATACCTAAAATGTGGAGTGCTAGGCTGTGCTACCAGGATAAAAAATATCCTATGTTTAGGCATTAAACACTACTATTGCAGCTTACCTGAAAGTACTTGGGCAACACTTCCATGTCATTCTTCTTATAAAAATGTTTGGGGTCCAGAGCTGATCTCATTTTCAGCACTTGAAGGTCATTCTTCAGCTCCTCAGTGACCTCTGGTGCCGGCAGGTTGAACCAGCCAGGTCCCTTGGTCTTCTCTCGTTCTTTCTGTAATGTTTTAACATCAATTTTAATTAAAATACTGAGATTGGAACAGTGTTTTCAAATAATAATTTGAAGACATGACATCTGCCAACCTGCACTGAGCATCTACTATGTGGTAGATTACAGCCCACTCTCTCTAGAAGAGAGGAACGCCAGTGTCACAGCAGTGGGAACATTATAGGCTGATTATGCTAATTAATTGTTATGCTCTTCACGGAATGATGTATTAACAACTTTAATCTCTCTCCCTACTTATTTCTTTAAAATATTTGTTCAAAAATGGTTCAGAATAACTTACCCTCCTCATTGCTTTCAGTTTGTTCTTGCTAACATCATAACTAGGCATTTCATGCTCCTTCTCAATCCCTGGCTTCAGCACACTATTCTTCATCTCCTTCTCAACATCTACTCCACCAAGGTTTGACTTCAATTTACCCGTCTCTAAATCCAGTTGATCAAAGTGAAACAATCTCTTTTTTTCTTCTTTTTTAATTATGATGGACTGTGACCATCCCATTTCATGGAAGAACTCATCAAATAAACTGTCAATCTTTAAGTTCTTTAGCTTTGTGTTTACTTCTTCTTCTGCAAACAACTTTGTGTCTAGTTCTTGTTTCTTTTTGTCAAATAATTCTAGAATTGCTGCTTGTCTGTCTTCTTTGTCTGTGGATTATGAATTTATGCGAGTTTAGAAATATTTTCTATTTAATAAGTTGGGGTTGACTGGTCAGACGCAAGGTAACATTAAGTTTGCAAAAACTGGTCAAAGAATTGTGGAAAGCTTAAATAAGATACTGTTTTACGTTATTTACGTGGAGAGAAGTTATTTTAATTACAACAAGTTGATAAGTGCCAGGATTTAGGGGAAAAAAGAATTCAAGATATTTTATTAACATTTTGAATTAAGGAACTAACCTATAAAGTAAGGTTTCTCTGCATCATCAATTAACTCGGTCCTTATTTGGAGATCCTCATCTCCAACAGTATCGACAATAAAATCCATTTTGATTATCTTGATTTAAATATTCATTGAAACGTAGGTTTATAGCACACGTTTTGTAAACAGCAATTTACGCGTGGTTTTGACACTTTCTTTGATTGACGTTATTGAGTTTGACGTTATCGAATTATGTTGCCAATTTGCGAAAAAGGCAACTTGGTTTCGTCCAGAAAGAGCGATAGAATAAAATAGTTACACCCGACAAAATTACCCTCGTGTGTATGGGAGAGTTGAGTTGTTGAATTTGTCAAAATGCCTAAATAACATAACACAGCTAGGTGTTTATGAATCGCACGCAATGATTAATGAGGCAAGCCACAAATACGTTGCTTGAGTCCTACGTACTATGTATAATATTATTATAGTACGTAGGACTCAAGCACCGATATTTCTCGGATTCGGATCGGACATTCCTACGTACTAGTACGTAGGACTCAAGCAACGTATTTGTGGCTTGCCTCCTATTACTATATTATAATAATTGTAGTTTGTTAGTCCTACTGAGAACGTACTGTAGATACTTAGAGGTTTCGCACTATGTCCGATCCGAATCCGAGAAATATCGGTCTGAAGTAGCCATAGTACTATTTGTATTCCAGCCCGTCCCATCCTTGATGTCCTCCCTCCGGTTGACGCCCTAAGCCGACGTTCGTACCCAACAGGGGGTGCCCTTATCGAGCGTTCACCTAGTTTTAATTAGCATACCTAGTTGAATAATCCCTGGCTGGAGGTTTTAAGTGTAGTAGCTTAAGGCACCCACAGGAAAGCTCGGTTAAGTAGTCATGATCTCAGAGGTCAACTACGAGATGCCCTAAAAATAAAAAAATAAAAAAAACTATTTGTGTGAGGGGTTGCGCACTAGGTCCGATTTTTGTCCGTCCTAATTTAGAACATTCCCAATTCGGATTCGGATCGGACGTAGTGCGTAACCGCTCTTAGTGTGATTACTGATTAGGAACTAGCAATTTGCTATATCTGTGTACGTACTAACGTATTCATGTGTCGATAAAAGCGACACACGAGCCACTATGCTGTCAGACTTCAATATTAGCGAAGTGGCGAAAGTTATCACATCATTGCGCTGCGCTATCCATCGTATTCACTTATCATTTATCATGCACGGCGAAAATAAATGCGTAAGTATAGCTTACTGGGTTTTATCTTGTTGTATTCAATTTTAATTTTATTTACACACGTATTTACATCATTTAAAAACTTAAAATATGTACAAGTATATAAAAAAGGGGGAGGAATAATCATAGGGCATAAAATTTGCGGACGAATGCAAAAAAAAAAAAAAAGAAAAAAGAAAATGTTGCATTAAACAAGTTTAGTACTAACATGAAACAGAATTATAATCCGAGACCATTATTCGTCACTTTTTCTTCTTCGAATTAATTATTCAAGGTCTACTTTCGAGGGTCTTCGTTAAGGGTGTGTTGGAGAGTCATTATTGTCACGGAAGCGGACCTCGAGAACCCTTGACTGAAGGTACAGACAAAATTACAGACTCGTAGAATTTTCACGTGGGTAATATTGTGACCTTCAGGCTCCTACACTACACCTTTGTGGCATTACGCAGGTACTTGGGGTGGGGTAAAAACCCTTTTTGTTGTTATGATTATTTCCCTGTATCCGACAATAGCATAAAAGAAATAAACACTTGATGCTTTTTGTACAGTTTCTAACCCAAAATTTTGATTTTCTCAAATAAGTTTATTCCATAACCCATACCGTCGTAACCTCCATATGCCTTACACGTGGAGTTTATAAAATGCTCCCACCTCACCCCACCAAAGTTAAAGAAATAATATTGAGTTTTAAACCACCTTCTGGTAATAATTATGGCAGTCAAGAGTATGTCATACTCACTCAAATGTCTCGTTGATGGTGGCGGATAGATGTTAGATCATTCGGTTCCCTCCAAAATGGTTGAGCTAAATGGTGCTGAAGTGCTGATTCATGCGTCATGTTCGTGCACGGGCGCCGTCAGTTGGGACTGGTCATCTCTTAACTCATGACCGCAAGTAGTGACCTGCGGCCAATGATCCAAAAAAAAATCATCAATTTATTATTTACATACACGCCTAATAAGCCAATAAAAAAAAAATGTATAGTTCAATGATCATTTGAAAATGTACTTTTATATTGTTGTGATAAATAAAATCTTATCTTATTTTATTTTTTGTCTTGTAGATAACGACATTCATCACAAGTGTGAAGTTTGGCTAGATAATTTAATTTGAGCCTGTACGTACATAGGCCGGGATAGGGTCAACCTACACCGAACGTTGGAGAGATTCTACACGTTTCAGATTAAATAACTAAGTAAGTGGTAAGTTTAACCCGTAAATAGCCGTGTCACAATGTATTTGTTCCATATTTGCTCTCGTTACATTGTGTCAGGCACACTGGCACACAGTGATTCTGTCCGTGACAAGGTTGCGGCAAAATATGACAGGCCAAGGGCATTTTGAGGTTGTCTGTTGTTAGGACGCAAAGAAAATAAAAAGAAAGCCAGAAAAATAAACCTGCCAGCTTAGAAAAGAAACTGTGTATTTACCCGACTGCCCCAGAAGGCGGGTAATATTGTTCGAGAGTATGTATGCATGTATGTCTATTTCTTTGGCACGCTTGGTAGCCTAAACGACTTGAAGGATTTTAACGTTAGAATCGTCTTAATTGTGGGAGTGACATCATTTTTATAGATTGCATTCACAAATACAAAAAAATGGAGTGGAAGGTACCTATATATATTAGTCTATGGTGGAAGGTTTTTTCAAAATAAATTAAGTAGGTAGGTACAACAATATTGGTACCTATCAAATAAAAACTAGTACCTAATGAGTCAATTCCAAATAAATATAAGTATAATAGGTTTATTAAAACTGAAAAGCTTGAAATTAAACAAACTGGCGAAATGTGGGTGTACCTACTACAGGTACACCTCTGCCCAACCCTTCGGGGAAACAAGGCGTGATGTTATGTTATGTTACTTATTAAAAAAATCAAAAACCCGATTGCACAAAAAACATAGCAGCAGGCGGGACAAACCAATAATTTGAATTATGGTGTAACTTGTCTTTGTCTCCTGTGTTTAAGTTTATGTAATTTACATAAACATTTACATTACCTAAGTCAAAGACTATGTCCCCCCGCAATACCTTACAAAAAACAAAGTTCAATGGTAGTTTTTCTCTTTTCAGATAAATGTGTTTTGCAGACGGGTTTTTGTTTTTTTTTAACAAAATTTGTTTTTTACTGTGTAGTTTGAAAAAAACTCGTCCTTAAAATAATGTTATTGAGGTGGTGGCATAGGTATTATGTAGGTACAGGCTCCCACTCAGTTTTACGAGAATATCTCAATATAATCTGAAGGCTGCAAAATTCATAGACCGTAGGTAGGTACCATCGAAGAAACCTATAACTAAGCAATTTGAAAACAAAATCCCGTGCACACAACCCTTCTTTTTTCGTAGGTAACCGTTACTATAGTGGCCGAGCGCTGCAAGCAGAAATAGTCCTTACGGTGTATAGGTATGGGTTTCTTCGATGGTACATTCTCGGTGATGGAATGAAATACATGGAAATAAAAATATAGGTACCGGCGACGTGCGTTATAAAACCTTGGAGTTCCAGGATACTTTGTTTACTGGCTTACTCCATCATTTCTCTTGGGCCTCTTAAGAAGCGTAAAAGCAATTATATGAAGGAGATGAAGACAGCAGAAGGTAGGACGTTAGTGTTAATTGATAGGTATTGTACCTAATACCTACTTGTACTGTTTACTGTCTATGTAATTTTGACGTTCGAAAAGAGCTGATTCTCAGCCTAGTTTGAAAGAATGAATTTTTGAATTTTGACTCATGAGTTCATGACAAATGATGCCACTAGTTTTCCAAATAATCGAAGAAGCCAGTAAGTTTATAATCCAGAAGCCAGAAATGGTATCGTCCAATCGGATAAATGCACAAAATAGCAGTTTTGTTAAAACATGCATGGAATACGAAACAACATGCAAAATGAACCACAATTATAAAATATGGATGCGTTCAATTAACCCAGCGATTAAAATGAACGCGATCTCTTACCCGATACCTATTCATTTTGTTTGTGTTGAAGCGATGCATGGAGCTTTTAAACGTCATTCGACCAATGAATGGCGAGATTTATTTATAGACTGAACGGATACCTACAGTGCCATTGCTTTCTCTGGATTATGATTGGCTTTCAGTACCTATAGCATTCTCTGTCTACGCTATACCTAATCAAAGTTTGGCATAAGATAGTCCGTCTCACGAGAGAAGTCCCGCAGTAATAACTGGAAGGAACTAATTATAATATAATTCTAATTAGCATTATTTCTCAAGCAACCCTCCTACCTCTGGCACCTTTTTCTATTTAATATTGTGCATTTTATTAACCAGGGCATATAATAATTATGTGGTTGAGATCCTTTCAACTGTCATTAACGAGACACAATAGAATTTTAATTGTAAGGGTCAACTCACACCGAAAGAGCGGCAAAGGGCAGCGAAGCGGAGCGCAGTTACAGTGTCATATTTTTTTTTTTTTTTTTGAGATACGCCGTTTATGGAATTCGCCGGAATTCCCGCTGCGCCGCGGGCATCCGCGCGACTCGTTCGAGTTTCTCATGCGATAATAAGTATTATAGTAATGAAAATAAAGCTAAAATTCATATGACACTGAAACTGCGCTCCGCTTCGCTGCCCTTCGCCGCTTTTTCGGTGTGTGTTGACCCTAATCCACCTCAATGAGGCGTCGTAACAGATGATGAGATAAATAAAGATTTATGATTCCGCCGCACGCCTGTATGGCCGTGTCCGAGACGTTCGTCTGTCGGAAGTCCGTCTCTCAAAAGAAGTCCTACTTGAAAGTAGATTTCAAAGGAGGATTCGAAATAGCCGATAATATTTGGCTGACATGAATGATGAGGGTTTGTTACTTGATAAAGAACTGTACTTTACTTACCTATTGTGTACCTACACAGTAGAGTAACTACTATACCCACTTAGTTATCATGTAACGGGGTGAATAGACTTGCAGGGGTGAATCGAGAAAAAATTTCATCAAAATATTCAAGGTTTTTCTTCCAAACAATTGGAAATTGAATTGTTTTTAGAAAAAACAATGTTTGACATTATATGTTTAACTGAGCATTGGTTAAAAGATTATGAAATGTTAATTAACTATGAGAATTATAGTGTGGCTAGTTGTTTTAACCGAAAATCAATGCTGCGTGGTGGTTCATTAATCTTAATTAAAAGTTGTATTAAATCAAAAACCCGTAATGACATAGTTGAACTATCGGTTGAACATAGCATTGTGTTGAGCTAGATAAGCATGTAATAGTGTGCGTTTATAGACCCCCAAATTATCAAAACTACTCTATATTTGAGTCAGTAATGGAAGATGTTTTGGCAAAACTTGCAACTTGTAATAAATCAGTAATTATCTGTGGTGACTTTAACATTAATATTTTAGAAAATAATTCAATAACCGGTAGATTTTTAAATTTGTTCAAATCATTCAATCTGTCACATGTGTTTGTGGAACCGACCCGAATAACTACATCTACTGCTACATGTATTGATAATGTGTTTTGTTGCTGTGACTATTTAGATAAAGCCATAGTTAATTATCTCCCTTCGGATCACAGTGGTCAATCCGTAACTTTTGAGTCTAACATACCATTACAAAAAGTGAAGATACAATTCAGACCAATAACAGCTGTTAATTTAAATAAATATAATAGCACTTTAATTTGTAAGTTAAGTAATCAGGTCCTTACAATGAACAATGTTAATATTTTGTATAAAGAATTCTTTTCGTTAGTCCAATCCGAGTTCAATAATTGTTTTAAGAAGAACACTAAAACTATCAGCCCTAAGTTTTTATTTAGTGACTGGGCAACTACAGGACTCAGGAAAAGTAGGGATCGACTTTTCGTGCTGTATGGCCTTAGGCCTTATATTAACACGGAAACTTTTAATAAGTATGTTGCTACTTACTCTAGAACTTTTAAGAACACTTGTAAGGCAGCTAAAGCCTTATACATTAGCAACAGGGTTAAATCAGCAGACAATAAAATACAGACAGTTTGGAAAATTATCAATAATGAAACGAACAGAAACAAAAAGCATAATTCTGATTATACACTGAAGAAGTCATGTGGTGGTCTCATTTGCAATAGCAAATAAGTTGCTCAAGAATTTGTAAATTTCTTTACCAGTATCCCACTTAAAACTACTGAAACCTTAAATTCCTCGCCCTCGCTCTCTTTTGATTTAGTAAGGGCCAACGTTTCAGCATGCCCGATTGAATTTAACTTTAAGCATATTAACCCCATAACAGTAATAAAAGCTTTTAAACAAATCAAGATCAAATTGACCGAAGATCTTTGGGGGATGTCCATTAAAGTCTGTACCTCCATAATTGAGACCATAGCGCCTTACTTAGCTTTAATATTTAATTTGTGTGTGGATCAAGGAGTCTTCCCGGATTTAATGAAATACAGTCAGGTAATACACTTTTCAAATCCGGGGACAGTAAAGACGCCAATAATTATAGACTCGTATCCGTGTTGCCGGTATTCAGCAAGGTGTTTGAAAAGGTAATGCTTAATCAAATGCTCAATCATTTTAACACAAATAAAATCCTTCACGATCAACAGTATGGATTCACCAAAGGACGTTGTACGACCGACGCCGGTGTAACCCTATTAAGACACATTTTTAAAGCGTGGGAAGAGGCTCAAGACGCCATAGGGATCTTTTGTGACCTCTCCAAAGCATTTGATTGCGTCGATCACGAAACCTTACTCTTGAAACTTGAGCATTACGGACTTGGAAAACTTGCACTCAATTTAGTAAAATCTTATTTAAATGATAGACAACAGCAAGTTCAAATAAACGGTATCAATTCACTAGGTTTAAAAGTAAAAATAGGTGTGCCACAAGGCTCGATATTGGGTCCATTCCTCTTCTTAGTGTATATAAATGATCTACTCCATTTATTAAAAAATCAACCACAAATGGTGTTATTTGCTGACGATACTTCTTTAATTTTTAAGGTAGATAGACGTGCTACAAATTTTAACGACGTAAATAACGCCCTACTGCAGGTCCAAAATTGGTTCACTGCTAATAATTTAGTATTAAATGGAAAAAAAAACTAAGTGCATCAAATTTTCTTTACCAAATGTCAAAAGTAGTGATTGTGAGATAGTATTGAATCAAGAGAAACTAGAATTTGTCGACAAAACTGTTTTCCTAGGGATCACGCTCGACTCAAGGCTGCAATGGGGTCCTCATTTAACATCTCTTGCAGGACGGCTAAGTTCAGCAGCATATGCTGTCAGAAAAATTCGTCAATTTACTGATGTAGATACCGCGAGGCTAGTCTATTTTAGCTACTTTCATAGTATCATGTCTTACGGTATTTTACTGTGGGGACGGGCTGCAGACATCGAGTCTATTTTTATTCTGCAGAAAAGAGCGATCAGAGCCATATATTATCTCCGCAGGCGCGATTCTCTAAGGAAACTGTTTAAGGTTATTAACATCATGACGGTACCTTGTCAATATATCTATGAAAACATCATGTACGTAAGAAAGAATTTACATCTTTTTAGCAAAAGAGGTGATAGACATAATTATAGTACAAGAAATAGGGACCTATTAGTTCAACCAGGTTTCAGACTGGCTAAAGTAGATTCATCTTTTATGGGATACTGTTTAAAATGTTACAATAAAATTCCTCCCCACATACTTCAACTGAATGAGACGAAATTCAAATCTTGTATAAAACGCACACTATGCAGGCAGGCATATTATACGTTGGGGGATTACATCGCTGATAAAAATGCTTGGCTCAATGCTGGTCCTGCTCCACAACTAATTGATTAACATTTGCAAATACTGTTGGAGCTGCTGAAGATTGTAAGACTATCTTTGTATTGTATAAACTCAATCTCCATTGTATTATATAATTGCATAGCACAGGTGTGAGTACTATGTACTAAAGAGTTACCATTTACCGGGTAATATGTCTTGCATTGACTTGAATCTGCCCTGGCGGCTGTGAGTATGTCATGCTCACTCAAATGTTTCGCTGATGGTGGCGCGTGTGTTGGATCGTTTAGCTCCCTTCAAAATGGTTGAGCTGAATGGTGCTAATCCATGCGTCATGTTCGTGAACGGGCGCCGTCAGTTAGGACTGGTCATCTCTTAGCTGCCAGGGCTTATTTTTAATTTAATTTTTTGAATTGTTCTTTGTTTTATCTTTTTATTACGGACGCTGCGTCACAACGCAGTATTAAGAGTGTCCGTGGAGTTTCTTGCCCGTTCTTCTCCATAGGTACCTACTACGCTTTGGAATGGGCAACTAGCTTCATACCTATTTCTGACTGACCGATTCCTTAACAATTCAAAAGTGCCTGTAAATGGTTTAATTGAAATAAATGCTTTGAGTTTGAGTTTGCAGGCCGTCACCTCCTTCTGCGAAGCGGTAATGCTCGCGAAGGAGGAGGCGGAACGCGTGAGTGAAAGGCAAATTTCGCGCCCTCACGCCCCTAACCGCCGCAGGAGGAGACGCCCGGGGCGGGAATCGCGAGCCGATTTCCGGCCACCGTAGGCGCGGGCTTGCGGACGGTGAGCAATGGGTAGCTCGCCGTCCGGTAAGGACCAAGCCCGGGTCGACGGCGCGTTGTGTTCCACGCGCGCCTCAAAGAGATGTCAGCAGAATTGACGGGGCCCGCTAGGGCCAATGCCTGCCGGGGGTTCGAAGAAAACCGATAGGGACATCGCGGCCCCCGGCAACAGGGCAACCGAAGGAACACGGGTGGGTTTTAGTCAGTAAGAGTCTGACACGCCCTCCCGCTCCACCCAGAGCGGGAGAAGTTATTTGATAATTTCCCACCCAAAAAAAAAAAAAAAAAAAAAGGGCGCACAGCTCTAATGATTACCTACAGTTATATTCACCTAGTTGTTGTTGAGGTTGAGGAGCTTGTGGCTAAGTAATAACAGCCGCACAGATCAATCCATCAGGTAAAGCTATGCTTGCCGGGGTTGGTCCGTGGATGGGTGACCATCTTTACATACCGAGACTCCTCCGTGTCTCGGAAAGCACGTTAAGCCGTTGGTCCAGGCTGTCATTCGTAAATCTTTGTCAGTTGTTACGGGTCGTCAGAAGCCTGAAAAAAGTCTGACAACCGGTCTTACCAAGGGGTGTCGTATTACCCAGTTACTGGGTTGTGGAGGTCAGATAGGCCGTCGCTCCATGTAAAATACTGGTATTCAACTGCATCCGGTTAGACTGGAAGCCGACCCCAACATTGTTGGAAAAAGCCAGATTGATTGATATTTACCTAGAAGTTGCCTCTTTTTCGACTCTTATGACTACGTTACGCTCACTGAATTGGCCCGACAAGACAAGCCCGCCGCGTACTTGTGGCTTCTTACCTAAAATGCGGAGTGCGCCTTCTGTACTATTCTGTGATCCGACATAGGTAGGGTGTTAATAGGCCTGTATCCAAAAATTTTCTTTTTTTTTTTAAATCTTGTAGATTATTAAAAAATATTGAACAAGTATTTTCTCTTTTTTGACGTAATCAAAAGATTACGGCGATACATTGAGTTAAAATGTGGCATGACGTCACGCCTTGCTAGATTTAATACTGCGTTGTGACGCAACGAGTCCCCACTCCCCAACTTTAATGCGTGTTTTATAAGTTATTTTTGATTAATATGATGAAGCAAAAAATATGTGTCTAATATTTTTTTATTAAGACGGAATAAATTTATAGAATTTTTATTTTTTTCCTAGGTACCTTATTACACAATTCCAAGTTTTTGAGGGCTTTTTCAGTGTCATCTTATTTTAAAGAGTGGCCACAAGAGCCAACATTTTCAATATACCAAAATTATAGTGTAGACGCCGCCGCCGCGGCGCAGGCTTCAAAGCTCTATTCCGTAATCGTTGAATAACTACCCAAAAACTAGATTTTTAAACAAAGCATTTTCTTAGCCTAAGCACCTTTTACACTCCTTCGGTTGTAAAATATTTATACATTATAACAGAGGTGTTTGCGGTCGGGAACAAAAGCCTCTTGGGAGCAGCCTCCGTCACGTCACGTCCTCCCTTTGTAGTTTGTACAGTAATGTATTGGAACATGGAATGGTAAAAGGATAAAAGGTCTATTATATTCGAGTACAGAGGCTCAAAAAAATTGTGATACATTTAGAAAATTGTTATGTATGTAGTATTGGTGGGTTCCCTCTATCTGGCAGAAACTTAATGCTCCGAAATTCATTTGGCATACCACACTTGGCATAATCTTCTTTAAACGAATATTTTAAAGGCATAAAAATTATTTAATATAATTATCGTTTGACCGAATTTTTATATCTCCGAATTTACAATGGCATACTTTTAAGATGGCAGAATTTTATTTGGTATAATTACCTTTGGCAAAGTTAAAATTCCGCATAATTTCGTTTAGCATAAAGTTTATTTAGAGCGACAATTATTTGGTACGGGTCCACCCTTTATAGCAGAACTTTTTATGTTATAATATTATTTTGCATAACAGCGGATAGCATAAACTTCATTTCGCAGAAAATCTTTTGGCAGACACTCATTTATCATACATTCAAAACTCATAATTTTGTAAGTCAGAATCATCTTTAGGCATAAATTTAATATCCATAATAATTAAAAAGTAGAACCATCATATCGCAGAAAGTTCACAGTCAGAATCATCGTTTGGCATACATTTCATATCGACAATCATTAAAAGGCAAAACTATCATATCTCAGAAAGTTTACAGATAGAATTGTAGCGGTTACACCGCCACATACGAACTACGCATCATAGACATGACGTCACACAAATCCTGCATCGCGCAGTTAGAGTTTACCGAGCGATCGACATATATACAAGATTCCGATTTCAAACCAATGGGCAGTTGCCCGCCAGACACAACACCCGTCTGGTCGGAGGATCCTCCCTTTTCTATGGTGGATGAGTGAACTTTACACCCTGTTCCTCATGCACCTAAATTGGTGACCCCGAGTATGAACGTCAACGCAGCCTTCGTGCAATTACTTCGGCGTGACGTCATCATCATCATCACTCCCGGAAGCTTTCGTGAGGCGAATCATACAGCCAGCCAGCACCCACGGCTTCAACGGGTATCCTGCATACAGCGAACGTGCATTCCTGGTCATCACCCTCAGCCTCATCACCCCGACTCACTGGGGAATCAACGCAATCAGCCTCATCACCCCGACTCACTGGGGAATCAACACAATCACCTCAATCACCCCGACTCACTGGGGAATCACCGCAGTCAACTCAATCACCCCGACTCACTGGGGAATCAACGCAATCACCTCAATCACCCCGACTCACTGGGGAATTACCGCAGTCAACTCAATCACCCCGACTCACTGGGGAATCACCACAATCACCACAGGAAGTTCCGACCCACCGTGAACTATGCGGCACCCGGTTCCGACTCACTGGAACCACAGCTGGAACTGTGTGAAGCATCGCAAGATTCAGCCCACTATCGACCTCCGGTCTCCGGAGGGGAGTGATGTATCGGTTGCACCGCCACATACGAACTACGCATCATAGACATGACGTCACACAAATCCTGCATCGCGCAGTTAGAGTTTACCGAGCGATCGACATATATACAAGATTCCGACTTCAAACCAATGGGCAGTTGCCCGCCAGACACAACACCCGACTGGTTGGAGGATCCTCCCTTTTCTATGGTGGATGAGTGATACCCTGAGTGTTTACACCCTGTTCGTCATGCACCTAAAGAATCATATTTTGGCATACATTCCATATCCATTTTTTTTTTGTAAGTAAGAAGCATGCAAACAAGCATGTAGCATGCAAACAAGCATACACCATGCATGCAGCAAGCATGCAGCATGCAAACAAGCATACACCATGCGGGAAGCAAGCATGCAGCACGCAAGCAAGCATGCAGCAGGCATGGTTTCTGTCACGGCTTCGGCGCTGCGAAGCTCCGGCGGTCCCACGCGAGCTTATCATCGCAGATGGTTTTAGCGCTCACCACCGCAGCTTCGGCTTGCTGGCCGGCTGGGCCGGCCAGCCTCAGCCGCGGAGGCGAGCGTTAAATCCACCTGCTCCTCAGCTCGAGGGCCGCCTCGCTCCTCCGCGCCTACGTGGGTTTAAATTACACTCTAGGGGTAGGGCAGACAAGACTACGTGGAGTCGGTTTTGTAGCGATTCGTTTCTGTCACTAAATTTTGTAGCACAACATATCGACTTTTTAAGACAATATTTTAATTTTTTATTTAAGGTTAAAATGCTATTTTATAGAAATGGCAATATGCCTAATAAAATTATTCCAAATGAAATTCTGCCATCTTCATAGTATGCCAAGTGAAATTGTACCAAATAATTGTCGCTCTAAATAAACGTTATGCTAAACGAAATTATGCGGAATTTTAACTTTGCCAAAGGTAATTATGCAAAATACAATTCTGACATCTTAAAAGTATGCCATTGTAAATTCGGACATATAAAAATTCGGTCAAACATAATTATATTAAATAATTTTTATGCCTTTAAAATATTCGTTTAAAGAAGATTATGCCAAGTGTGTTATGCCAAATGAATTTCGGAGCATTAAGATTCTGCCAGATAGAGGGAACCCATCAAGAAAACATCAAGAACAAAGGACATAATCTTCTACTATGAGCGGAGCCATAGATTATATATGTATCCGATGGGTCTCCCTTGTTTTACCGAAAAGAAATTGCCAAATTATCACTTCCCAAACAAATTTTCGCATAATTTCATTTGCCAAATTATTACTTATCAAAAAATCTCTTTACAAATAATTGTTACGAAAACCTATGTTTGGCAAGTGAACGTTTGAACAATAACTTGTTCACCAACTAGTACTTTTACCATTTTTTATCTAGTCAAATATTTCAGTTGGTATAACATATTTTACGCAAAATTAAATAAGCCAAATATTTTTTCTCTCGATAGCCTCCTAAAAATAATCTCTTTTTTCCATATTTTTTTCTATATAATCTAGTCGTTTCTGGCACTCGCCGGCCGCTGCCGCGGCACCGCTCGCTTCGCTCGCTCGGCTCGTGCGTAGGTGGTCACAGTTTTAACCTAACCTAACCTAACCATTTTTTTAAAATTAATAACCTACTGTAACTAGTTCCATAAATAACCTAATGTCTAGTAACCATAAATTTGACTTGTTTCAGACAAATTCAAGCACATAAGCTTACAAAGAAATACGCAAATGACATCAAATTTAACAAACAAATTCCCAAAAAAATCTTATTTTTACCTTTATATTTTTTGTCATAACAAATCATTTGACTAAACGTTTATTGTCTAAATATTGTTTGCTGTAATAAATCATTTGATTAAAGACCAAAAGCCTTAATGACATTATCCTTTGTAACAATCTGCCAAGTAAACATTTGACCAAATAAAAATGTGCGTACTAAAATTATTCCAAATATTACATTGGTATAAAAAAAGGTTGCTAAAATTTGTGTGGGTAATGAAAATTTGGCAAAATCTTTTCGGCAAAACGGCAGGATCCCGTCTGAATCTGCTAGAGGCGCGCACGTTTACTAGTGCTGTGCGTAACAAAAATAATAACTAAGCTAAAGTTGACGTAAGTAACGTAAAAATCAAAGCTTGCCTCAACAATTTCAGTGAAAATGATCTTAGATTTGGTATCAAACTTCGAAAGCAACATACCTACAACATTTTCCGAGAAATAACTATAGAGCAGTTAAATACTACAGAGTACAGATCATAGACAAAACTACCGATCGGATTTGATTTTGAGTATCGAACCGATATTCTTCGCGCTAGCCAAACCAAGTATGTTATCTAAACACCAAACAATGTAGGTTTATGTTCCCGGAACATTCCCAAGTCGTAACAAAAGCTAACATAGAGTTCTGTTTGTGTTCCTACTCCAATAGACACGTGATAATAAATAATATTATGTGAGTTAGCTTTACTTCCAAACTTGCTTGTTGATTGCTCACGCTTAACTGAATTGCTTGCTAATTAATACGAAGGAAACCTGTACCCTAATTGCGTAACTTATTTTCGTAAACGATTTTGACAAATTTGTTTCATTTTCACCAACAACATTCATTGCGTTATTTACGTTGTTGAGCAGATTTTTTTTGCAACTTATAAAGCAATGGATTAGCAATCTGTTTGAAGTCGAAACAAATTGTGATTGATCGTGCATTACGCAATTAGGGTACTGTATGACATTACATAAAACTTACCTACAAAAATTTATATTTCTGTTGGCAGTCTAGTTGTCTAGGTCAGGCGAGCTGTAGTTTTTAAATTAAGGGATTCATTTTAATTTATACTATTACATGGATTTATTACCCCAGATGTTAAAAGGCATGTTATAATCTGAACGTAAGTAGATATACAAAATTTCATTCGAATCCATTCAGCCGTTAAGAGGAGGCTCCCTAAATTGTATGTTAATTTGCATTAATATTTGGAAAAAGTCACGCATACAATCATAATGGAAGTTTAGTATACTATTTATTTGATCTGTTTCTTTCCAAATATAAGACAGTTACGTAATTGAAATATTTTCGCTCAATCCATTTTTTAATAGAATTTAGTCTTTTTTAAAGATTATTTGAAACAAAAACAAGATTACTCGACTTTTATGTCTAAAATAATTATTGATAGTAAGGAAATATAGTTTATTATCCAAATATAAAATATTTTTGCTCTAGATCAAATTATTACTTTAGTTATAAACGAAATAAGAATTGAGACTTACGACATTTAGTTCCGTGCTCGAACACGACCAAAGAGCGCTCGTGATATTCAACTTTATTACTGATGTGTTAGCGTTTAGCACATAGTTTAGTGGTGCGGTGCATTGGGACGGAGTTTGCATGGAAATTGTCTTTGGAGTACCCGGTCTTAATGCGTAGATATAATTATAAATAAATATCTTCACACAAACTTTCAAATGTATAGGTTATAACCTTCTTAATACCACAGATGAATACAGATGGGACACTCCGCAGTTTAGGTATGTAGCTACAAATACGCGGCGGGCTCGACTTGTCGGGCCAATTCAGTGAGTGTAACGTAGTCAGAAGATCTAAGAGTTACGCGATAGAAAGAGACCATTGATTTTGCGACACTGTGACCGAATTTACCGCCACCATGGAGTAAAATACATCAACGCGTTGATTACCGCGGTGCGTGGAGTAAAATACATCAACGCATTTATTACCGCGGTGCTTTTTTTTTTTTTAAGTTTTCCCTTCTTTCGGCATTCCCGGAGTGTTTTTTTTATTTTTATTTATGTTTCTATGCTTCGATCAACAATGTTGGTATTGTTGATCGAAGTTTCTATGAGTGTGTTTTTAATTTATAGAACATAAATTACGCGAGTCTCAATAAATACTTTTTCTTTCTTTTTTTTTCTTTACCTATCAGTTGACGTCCTGCGCAGTCAATTGCAAAGCCCTAATAGCCATTACAGCGGAATCTTTGATTGTTACATTACCTAACACCTAAACTCTAGTGAGATTATTTATAGATTAATAGCTGATTCTAGTACCTACATATTTCGAATACTTTAAAATGCTTATAAACAATATGTTACCCAACTAACTATTTACACTAAAATTAAATGATTAAAGTTGTCCTTATCGCGATAATGTGGCCCCAGTATACGAGAGTAAATTCGTAGACTGAATTCAGTTTCTGAAATAACTTTTCCTCGTTTCACTTCATCTTGAAACTACGTCTTACCGTCCACATATAAGATATCATCTCTCCATCCACCTAATGTACACCTATTATGAATCTTACGGCCACACGATGGTCATCCTTGAGAGTATCGAGCGCGACATTGACCCACTTTTCCCTGCATGTGTACCGAACGTGACGTCTGACGGTATACCGCGAAGGTATACAGGTAAACAGAGGTAATCGGGGATTGCGGTATACTTCAAAGTGTTTGTATTGGGACTGCACTGCGACGGATATTAAACGTCAAACAATTGAGGGTAGAGGTAAATATGTGTGGCATTGATCAATTTGATGACTATTATTTTTTTAGAGCAGCAATTGATTAGGTACTTACCTGATTATTGGGAATACATATCTAGATATAAAGTAATTTGTTATAAATCCTGAAAACAACACTGTTATAGTGTCAGACAGCAAAAAGGTACATGGTATAAGAAATACAAGGCGAGCCACTTCTTGTGCCTTGGTTCGACGTCGATTTATAATTTAACATAATTCCTGCTAAGTTGGCAGGAATTATGTTAAATTAATTTTAAGACTTCGCTCTGGACACTATCCATCAGCGAAGTTTGCATTCCTTATGAAAAAAAACTGATTCACCGAATTGCAAAGAATTTAATCAGATTGAGGACGTGCACCATTTGCTGATGGATTGTGTCCGCAACAGGCGCAAGAGGGAGTCACTTTTGAGAGAATTAGACTTGAATAGGCTTAACGTGGTACAATCAATTTTATCCCAACCAACTTCAGGTGCTAAAAAGTTGTAATTTAATAACAGTCCTTCATCGGTGACTTCTATGACTTCTATCTTTATCACAAAGTGTTTCGTAAAATGTTTAAGTAATTTTTTAGTATAGTTTGTGTTAATTTATGTGATAATGTTACAATGGTAAAAGGCACGATGGGGTTGACATATCTATTTAGATAAAAACCCCAAAATAAATAAAGAAAGAAAAAAAGAAGGGCTTCGTTCGGCTCGTGGCTACATGATAACAGCCGCACGGGTCGATCGAATGTTAAGCTAAGCTTGTCGCGGTCGGTTCGTTGATGGGCCATTCATTACATATACCCCTCCATGCCTCACAAAGCACGTTTACCGTTGGTCCCGGCTGTCATTCGTAGATCTTTGACAGTCGTTACGGGTAGTCAGAAGCCCAATAGTCTGATAACCAGTCTAACTATCATGTTGACATTGGCAGAATAGTTGACATCGGCTTTGGTTGCCATATAATAAAAATAAAATAGAACTGTCATGTTACCCAGTGTCCATTTTACCATAAGGGCACGGAGGGCCCGTGCCAAGGCCCCCGACTTCACGGTGGCCCCGGAAGCATGATGCAACGCTTGCACTCAAAAACTTTTTGCTTCTATTTTTAGGTAGCTACCTAGGTACTTACAAATATAATAGTTCCGTCAACATTTCTAAATTTAAATATTAATCGAGCACCAGATAAGATTTATAAACTTTACTTTTATTTTTCTGACAAGCGTTTTAGTTTTTTTTTCTCAGTTAATAACAGTCGATTCAGATCAGTTGACATTTGCATATGCGCTCAAATCAGAATGTTTTCATTAAAGGAATCGGCGGATTTGGGTATCTCAACCTTACAAAGAAGAAACTTTTCCAAATGTTGAAGTCGCTACAAGAATATTCCTTTACTTGATGATTAGGTACCAATTGTAGTAGAGAGCGCACATTTGCACAACTAAAGAAAATAAAAAATTAATTACGAACGACATTGTTACAAGAACGATTAACTAATTTGTCAGTTATGTGCATAGAACTTAAAAGGTATCCTTAAAATAATTGACTGAGGATATAAATTTTTAATAGAAGATTTCGCAGAACATAAATCCCGAAAGAAAATATCGTAAATGTGAAACCAACTCAAACCTAGAGCATTTTATTTAATAACGTACCTACCTAAATTTCTTAATACATATTTGATTTGTACCAATTACCCATAGTAAATATAACAAAACAGAAAAAAAAAAATATCATTCACTTTTTTTTTCTTTTCAAGGGGGCTCAAAATTCTTGGGCTTGCCCTTAGACGGCCTTGATGTTACCCAGTTATTGGGTTATGGAGGTCAGGTAGGCAGTTGCTCACAACTGATAATTATACAATACGCACATGGATCCGAAAACTCAAAGATGCACGCTTTGGGTTATGTTATATTTTATTGGAAATACCTATCATAAATATAGTTTTACTTATCTAAGCATTGACTTTTTGTCATAGTTCAAAAACTATAAAAAATATAAAACCTTGATACCTTTAAAACCTTGTTTTAGATCAAGCAGTTTTTTTTTACCGGTAATATTCGTAATCCCGGCAAAGGAAACAGCTGCCAGTCAGTCAGATTCACTGTTCAACCCATGGAATTAGTATGTACTGCATTTGGTTCAACCTTAATTAACCATGTTCAACTCATTCATCGCTTGCAAAAGTGTCAGAGAGCTGTAAATACTGACCAGTGAAGTTGGTTCATGTCAATAGGTATTTAGTTTTGTGAAGTTACTCGGAATAACTTATTTATGATGTTTATGTTAATTTAAATGTAGTTTTAAGTGGAAATATGATTGAAAATGTACATGTAAGTTTACTTTTCGCTTATTGATAATTTTATAGTATTTACTTTAGTCAAATTATTTCTGTGCGGTATTACGGTATTGAACTCAAAAGTAAATATTTACCTACTTATAAATTATATTTGATATTATCCAATATTATTTTATTTTTGTACTTTCTTAGATTTTAGTGTTGGCATTCTAAAAACATTAATTGATTTATTACTTTTTTGACACACTTGTATTAATTTGATTAATTGACATTATCCTATTTTATTTTTTGACATTTCTGTTTTATCTAAAATTTTGATTGTTGACATTTTTAAATATTTTATTAATTTGGTAGTTGTTTTGATATTGTAATTTTTAATTAATTGAATTAATTGTCAGGGGAATATTATATTAATTTAGCCAACACTCTAGCTCTTTCTATAATTTTTATTTAATATTGTGAAGTGAATAATGAAATAATTAAAACTGATACTAACATTTGCACGCCCAATGGCAAATCATAGAGAACTTACAAAAATGAAACATCTCACACACCTGTGTATCTATAACCTATGTTTACAAATAAATAATCTGAATTTGAATCTTATTTAAAGGAAAACCGGCCAAGTGCGAGCCGCACCACCGTACAATATTTAGAAAAAAAAACACCTAAAAAAAGAATTATTCCACTTTGTGGGGCAAAGTGGAATAATTATTTTTTTAGGTGTTTTTTTCCCACTGATGGGGCAAAGTGGATTGCTTAAAAAAATTCAGTGGAATCTTGATGGATTCTGCTCCACTAGAGTTGGCACCTTAGAATTTGTGTAGATAACAAACATACATACATAAACTCACGCCTTCTTCCCATGGGGGTAGGCAGAAACTACAGAACGCCACCTGCTATGATCCTTACATACTCCTTTTGCCTCGTTTACGTTCATACATCTGGTCATACACGCACGCCTGTTGCGAGTACTACGCACCTGGCCTTTCTGAAGAACATCACCAATAAGGTCAGTATAAGTCCTCGTAGGGCGTCCCCGCCCGGCCTTTCCCTTCACGTCAGCCTTGTAAATTCTTCATCCTCTCAACATGCCCAAACCATCTCAGCATACCCTTTTAAATTTTTGTCACTACATCTTTTAAATCACACTGCTGTCTTATCACATCATTCCTCAGTCTATCATTCATAGTCAGACCACACATGCTTCGCAAGTAACGTATTTCCACAGCATTTATTCTACTTTCATGCTTGTTTTGCCACACCCAACATTAAGTAAGCACATACATAAGTATGCTCGTATTTTATATTTGTTTGGAAAAGAAAGAATAAAATGTATATCTAAGTTTAAGCTAACTAGGACTGGTAACGTTAGACTTTGTACATACCTAGGTAGTATTTTTAAATAAAAGTACAAAAATAATTGTTTGATAATTTTTATTTACTATTTGTTTCTGTAAGGAATCGGGTTGTAAATCACAGATTCATTACACGATTTGTTTAAACTAATATTATAAAGAGAAGAAAGATTAGATTTTTTGTATGTTTGTTTGTTTGTAATGTATAAACTCAAAACTACTGGACCGATTTTACAAATTCTTTCACCAGTAGAATGCTATATGATTACTGAGTAATATAGGCTACAATTTATAAAGATATCACGCGGACGAAGCTGCTGGCGGAAGCTAGTTACAAATAAAATAAAATCTTAGTAAATATTGCTGTGTTTTAGTTGTTGGGTGGTCTTTCCATGGATTCGTCTTTAGTTTAAGTTACTAACAATAGTATTTTAATTATTTATGGATCGTTTAGCTGTCCAAAATCAAATTATTTGATTAGTTAAAAACCAAAAAAGTTGATTCAAAAAGTAATAATTAGTACAGATTGATGCAAAGCTTTACTTCATCTCAGTGTAAATTGATTACAAACAAACGATATCAAGATTAACCAGTAAGACAGCCTTCAAAAAGTTTTCATTGTTAAACAGATTATAAAGCGAGTTTCCTTCAAAATCTATTGGTTGAAATCTCTGCAGAAGTAATTGATTGATCGGCCCATCGGGGGCCGTTTGATCTATCGTAAGTGTGTTTACTAAGATCAATCATCGTTTGGCAAATATAGAGACTAGTGTCTGTTGATCATAGAATGTGGTGATAGATCGAACTATTCTCAGATTCGAATGTGGGTTAACTGGAACGAAGTGTATTTTGAAGATGTTTTGTAAATATAACCTGTTTGTTGTTTATTATATTCGATGATTAACATAAAATATGTGTGGAAGATATGATAACAAACAATCATCATGTTTGGTTATGTTGCTTCTTTCATTAAAAAAAACCAGGTGTATTTTGAACTTTGAATCGGAAAAATGACTTGAAAAAGTCGAATACTGGATTTATGTGCATAGTTCTTGACAATAATGGGAGTGTAACTAGAGGATAAAAAGGTAGTTAATGGATCTTACTACTTCTCACTCATAATTATTATAGATATTATAGATTTACATTAAAAACAGATATATATTATAGGCATAAAAAAAGTATACCTATCTATAAGAAATAAAAGGTTTTTTAATTTTTAATTTATCCTTTTTGCTCTTCCGACTTGGCGCACCGCAAACTCGTAGAAATAAAGTATTTTCAGTACGTAGACTCAAACTCAAAGCATTTATTTCAAATAAACCAATTACAGGTACTTTTGAATTATCAAGGGGTCGGTCAGTCAGAAAGATGAAGCTAGTTGCCCATTCCAAAGCGTAGTAGGTACCTATGGAGAAGAACGGGCAAGAAACTCCACGGACACTCTTTTAAATAAAAAACTATTGTTACAAAATATTGGTTACATTATTCATGTTGAAATTATACATGTGAGAACAATGTAGATAGACGTGCACGTTAAAAGCGTCCGTAACAAAAACAAAAACAATTCAAAAATTAAAATAAACCGTGGCAGCTAAGAGATGACCAGTCCCTACTGACGGCGCCCGTTCACGAACATGACGCATGGATCAGCACCATTTAGCAACCATTTTGAAGGGAACTTAATGATCCAACACAACACTGATCAAACAAGTCTAATACAAAACTTTGAGTCATCATCTGCTTAGCCCCAACTATTTTGAGGTCAGCTTCAAGTCTAACCGGATGCAGCTAGCAGGTATTTGTTTTAAATGTTCGAATATAAAAAAAACAGGTACTATTGAAGAAACGCATATATAAGCAGTTTAGAAACCAAATCCCTTAAACACGATAACCACATCTGTTTAACGACCGCTTTCTATAGCGGCCGAGCGCTGCAAGCAGAAACAGTCCTTACGGTGTATAGATAATATCTACGCATATTATGCGTTTCTTCGATAGTACGTATCCAATTTGTAGCAATGAGAAAATAAGTATCGATTAAAAATGAAAAGCGATTCGATTTACAGGCAGAACTAGCTTTAATAGGTTAATTGGAAACTTAATTAAATTAAGTATATTTCGTGGTCGGACGAGCGGTACTAAAAATATATTTCGCTCACTGTAAACTCTCGACATACCGGATATTCGAAAACCCGATTTTTTTGGGAAGAATATTTACCGATTTATGAAACAAGTCCACGCTTGGATTCACCTTCTAATGATTGAGTGCAAAATATGACATAAAGGCTTGTGCAGACCAGCGCGACTTGTCGCGCGACACTAAGACACCGCTCGTCGCGCTACGAGCGGTGCCTTTGTGTCACGTCGCGTGTCGCGCTGGTCTGCACGAGCCTTAATTAGTTATCTGTTTATTCTGTGTCCCAATTCTTAATACACTGAGATCAGTATTTAAAAAAATAAAAGCGATGCGTACAATATTTAACACTATATATTTTTTTAAATACTTTAAAGCAAAAAACGCCGAAAAAAACTCGTTTTTTGTATGGTTGATTAAAATTAAAGGGTATGTATGATTTAAATTAAAGGGGGTCCCCTTTAATTTAAATTTAATTGATTATGTGTTTTTATAGCAGTAATTGAACCGTAAGAGGACGACCTCTTACGGTTCAAAAGATACAGCCCTGTGACGGACGGACGGACAGCAGAAAAGAAAGAAAGAAAAGAAAGAAAAAGTATTTATTGAGACTCGCACAAGGAATAAAAAATTAAACTAAACACCTTCCTTCCCTTTGGGTACGGAACCCTATAAAAACGTTTTTAAGAAAAGCGCTAAACTCACCAACTATTTTACAATAACAAAATGGCTGCATTCCTAACTTCAACAGGCAAGTTAAAGGCATTCGTCTTCATAATTCCAAGAAGTCACGACCGAAGTTTTCAGTGTTTTCTCCATAAATCTCAGTTTTGTGAACAAGTGTAGTATGAAACTACGCGAAATGCTTTATAACGATGCTGTAGCTTACTCAATTATTTTGGTCTTGTTTGGTCCTGCTGCGCGTCTCAAGCGCGAACTTTTCCGAACAGATCCCAAGTTTTAAATTGAGAACATTGTTTACCAGCAATTAAACTTGACTGTTACCTAGCAAAACAGTAACATAACATCACGCCTGTTTTGCTCGAAGGGTTAGGCAGAGGTGTACCTACATAGTACCTACATCCATATTGCGCCAGTTATGGTTTAGTCCCATGTA
Source organism: Agrochola litura (assembly GCA_949152395.1). Classification (NCBI taxonomy): domain Eukaryota; kingdom Metazoa; phylum Arthropoda; class Insecta; order Lepidoptera; family Noctuidae; genus Agrochola; species Agrochola litura. The sequence goes on from OX424493.1 coordinate 21,496,677, forward strand.
ATAGGGGACAGCCTATTGCCGTCAACCGGACAGAAATCCAGACTCTGGCATTCCAGAGAGAGAGAGAGATTAAGAGAGAGATTGTGGGGTTGTGTGCTTGTGGGGTTGTTTGTGATTGTGATTCTGTGATTGGTTGTCAGTGAGATTTTCCCATCTAGAATTTCTCAGTAACAGTTTACAGAGAAATTCCAGATAGAAAAATCCATGAACACTGCCCGACCCGAGAATCGAACCCAGGACCTCAAGCTCAGTAGTAGCGCTTACGACTACTAGACCAACGAGTTAGTGCGTTCGTACGCTTACATTAATTTTTGAGAGTTTATTGTATTTCAGTCACTACATTGTATTTTTTTCCGAATTTCATATCTTTTCGTTGACATCAACCAAAATGGATGTCTCATAAAGTTCGTTGCAGTTATAATAACGTGTCGGCAGCCATATTGAAAAGTGCAAGTACGTGAGCAGAGGGTAGTCGTGAAAGTCGCGCGTACACCAAGTGATGCGCTGTTACTTGAACTTTTAATTGGCGTACACTTTGTCTGCTTATATTGAAAACCTTGTACTTAATCAAACTTTAAGTTATTGTTTCTGTAGCGAAATTGCTTTTAACGGTGGAGGTTTTGTATTGGAATTCTGTACAATAGTTTGGGCAGTGAAAATAGATCGTTTGGTAACCAACCCGCACTGGGCCCGCGTGGCGACACCACGCAGCGATACACGATGCCGTCAACATTACGTGTATATGTTGTATAGTCATAGTTATGTAAGGGTTTTAATATGTATTAGTTTATTATTGTATAAGACTATTTTGTGTATTGTATTTATGGGCCTTAGTTGCCTGATACTAAAATGTTTATTATTATAGGCTGATTATGTTGTTTTGTAGGTGCTGAAGTTTATTCAAAGTGTGGCACTTTCTATGTCACTATTTGTAACATAGCAGTTCAGTTCAATCCTACATCAAGGTATCAAATGATTCCTCACTCTTAGGTGGGTATTACATTATCATATCTTTGATCATAGATCTATGATCATAGATATGATAGTGTAATACTCCCCTTAATTTGATTTCCATAACATTAAATTGTTTGGTATAATTTCACAGCATCTGAATGGTTAGGTACAAATAATTTGATTGCAGGGTTCCGTCCTCAAGTTCTTTGAACAAAGTAAGTCTCAAAGTTATAATTTGTTAGTTTGTAGTTTTAATTGAAGGTAGCTTTTATATTATTATCGAGGGTAAAATGATGGCGGTTCCCGAGATCAACTTTGGGCTCGGAGTTTTTGGGTACTACAAACTATGATCTTTGAGGGGCTCGTAATAACAGTAGCACGGGTCGATCGAAGGTTAAGCTGCGCTTGCCAAGGTCAGAACGTGGATGGGTGGTCACCCATCCACGTTCTGACCTTGGCAAGCGCAGCACGCAGGGGTGTCAATATGTATTGGCTGGTCAGCCAATACATATTGACACCCCTGCGTGCCTCTGTCTGACATCCAGTCTTACTAAGAAGAAGTATGGTATTATTAAGTAACTGGGTTGTGGAGGTCAGATAGATTGTCGCTCCGTGTAAAATACTGGTTTTCAGCTGCATCCGGTAAGACTGGAAGCCGACTCCAACATAGATGAGAAAAGGCTAAACAAATGATGATGATGAAGCTATGATCTTTGACAATCATAATGAGCAGATCATAACGTTAATGCCTACATAATTAAAGGTATGGGACTTCTCGATAAAAAATAAGCCATAAACTTCGATATATCATAAAAATGTAAAACTTTACATTTCGTCAAGTACCTAATAAAATCGCTCTCTCAGTACTACATAAAATGTTGTCGTAAAATTCTCTAGAGCGACGTATTGGAATATGTAAAGTTTCGCTTTAATAATAAAGTATACAAAGTTTGTTGTCACCCAATTTGGCTTGTAGCAGCTGCATTTACAAGATACTGAAAACGCTGTAAAAACTCAGTACTTTATTTAATGAAATTTCTTTTCCCTTCCATGAAATCAAGAAAATTGGATTGCACAATTTTGTTAGGTCGGTTGACGATGTTTTAGTCTGAGGACTCAATGTATTTGCTTCTAGCTGTTTATATCGGAAGATTTTATTGCGCAAACAAGAATAATTTGATCAGGCTTCCTTTGTTGACAAGCACAGTTATGTCAAAGCCTATGTCATTGTAGTGTTTTATTTACTGTGTTGTCTTTCCTAGATTTAGTCAGATAGAGTGAGGGTCCCTATCTGGAAACACTAAAAACAAACTTCCCAGCACTGGCGAATTAAAGAGGGGGCGGCAGGTGCGGTTCGCCCCGGGCCCCGGTCCTGGGGTCCCCAAAACTCAGAAATACTTTTAATAAAATCCCGAACAAGACCAAAATATGTTCAGTAAGTAAAAGGCAGTTTGTAGTTGCCCCCTACGTATACTAAATATAAACATGGGTGCTAAATTTTCGTGCTCGTTTCGCTCGCTCTACCATCCTCGTCATTCGTCTGGTGCTCTTGCTTTTCTGTTGTCGACAAAGTATCTCCTATTTCTGTATCAATGGTCAAACCTTACCTTTTTGAGGCGTCGCGTCGGCATCGTGCTACATATTTCAATGTTCATTCTTGGGCCCCATTTAGTTTCGCCACTTCGCCGGGCCCCCGACAGGCTTAGTCCGCCACTGCTTCCCAGTTAAATGGCTAGTTGTAAATCTCATGATCCTAGATGTATTTTGTTTTTTTTTACATTTTTAGGTTGACTGGTAGAAAATGGCTATTGCGTTAATTCCGCCTCTATACATTTTTGTGCTTGAAGTATTAAATAGGTAAATAAATACAACGACGCTTGGACTTGTGACTTCCCCTATGCAAACAGTATGTCCAGCAGTTGACGTCTTTCGGCTGAAATTATGATGATGCTTTTTAATACAAGTGAACTTTCCTTTCATCCCTACTAAAATAGAATATTAGATATTGCACGTTTTCTTTCAATATCAATTTTAAAGAACGTGCAGTCGACGAACGGAATCCCATTGCTCAGTTTTATCTCTGTACATGAAAAGGAATTCACAATTTAGCTGCATCAACGGTAGCATTTATTTGAGCTCTGCAGGAAAGTAAAGTATAGCGTAGTAGTAAGTCAGTGTAGTACCAGATTAGGAGGTCCTTGCTCCACTATCTTCAACTGTTTTCATAGTTACCAGCTGTTTGTAATATCTAGGACTTTCCTGTAAATGGTCAATCTTTTGGCGATGTATTCCTTGTATTTTGTGCTCTATTTTCCTGGAACACAAGAGTTGTTTGTAAACAAACAAAACAAACAACAAAACAAAGCAACAAAATTAAGTTAGTAAACTTTGATGAAGCGTCAGTTGATGAGATGCGATCACAGTATCTACAAATATTTGTATTATATTTTAACCCGTTTTAGTATCACAAATATGTTTTTAGTTTATGTTTACGTTTTTTTGTCATCGAAAACGTCAAAGAAATGATCTGCTCGACTGCGTCGAATCATGCCGATTCGATCAAGTATGTATTTGATCGGATCTTCATGATTCGGCGCAGTCGGGCGGAAAACTATACGGGGTGAAATTGAATTCATGGATCTCGAAATCGCGAAAAAAAATCACCTGTTCCCTACATTTATGTTCATATAGCTCGTCGAAATGTAGGGAACAGCAGATTTTTTTTTACGCGATTTTAGTGTTGGTCCCATAGTAAAAGTTGTTCATAATGATGAGTACAATAACCCCTTAAGAGGATGCCCATGAATTAGGTAAATTTCACCCTGTATATTCGACTATGCCTTCCGTCCCGGCTGTGCGGAATCATAACGACCCAAACAAGAGTGTAGCACACCTTAGCATACTTATAAGTTCTCTATCCCTAATAAGCATTTTAAGGCTAATCCTAAATTATAGACTAGACTGAGTCAACCACACAGTAACCCTACTCCAGCTCCTCGGCGTAAACTGGTACATTTGCATTGATCCCACGGGGTCAGGGAGACGATTACGAGACATTCTCCTCTCCCCACCACTTTCTCTTTACGTAAGAGCTGCAGTTAATTTGTGGGTAGTTGGGTACTAACTTTAACCAAGTTTAAAACCACTTTGTTTGAGATGGGGATCTTTGGCTAAGTGTAGTTTTAACTTCGAGTAAGTCTTAAATTGTAAGGTATTTTTTGCTGGAAGAACAAGGATAGTTTAGTGTTAATTTACTGAATTATCGTGACAGCCTGCTCTGTTAGACTCAGTTTTACATGCTACAAAGAAATAATATATCAACCAAGGTCACCAACATGTCGATTGATGAAATGAAAGGTGACGGACAGTCCTGTAATCTTCATTAGCTACGTATCTGGAGTTCTTTATGAAGTCATCTCAGAAGTTTAAATAAAAAAAAAAAAACAGTGGCACTCCGGGAGTGCCGACAGTAGTAAACTTAAACAAGATCGCCTTGGTGGAAGAAAAATACTTGTATAGGACATTGGTCCGTAACCTTATCTAAATAAAGAGCACAATCGCGTTTACAAAAAAATAATTCCAAAACCTTTAAAGTAAAAATACTTGCATAGAATATTGATCCGTAACGTAATATAATAAAGAGCACAATCGCGTTTACAAAAATGAGGTGTCGGTAACGGTGTGGCGAGTTCAATTGTTAACCGACTTCCAAAAAGGAGGAGGTTATATGTTCGACGCGTGTTTGTTTTTTTTTTTTTTTTTTTATGTATGTCCACCGATTTCTCCGTCATTTGTGGACCGATTTTAAAAATTATTTTTTTGTTTGAAAGGGTATGCTCCCAAATTGGTCCCATATAAATTTTATTAACTTTGCTGGGGTCGTTTTTGAGTTAGCTACAAAATACGTATTTTTTTTCCCACTTAGTATGTAGATGATATGATAAGTTCCTGACACTGGTAGTAGGTAGTGGTATTCGAATGTGTGTGGGGTAGGTACCACAACTAAAAAGTGAAAAATAAAAACTTTTTACAAAAAAAAACTACCGACTTCCAAAAAAAACACTACAAAGTGAAAAATAACTTTAATTTCGGAAGTCGGTGGCAAAAAACGAAAACACAAAACCCAAGACACCGACTTCCGAAATTAAAGTTATTTTTCACTTTGTAGTGTTTTTTTTGGAAGTCGGTAGTTTTTTTTTGTAAAAAGTTTTTTTTTTCCCATTTCAAAAACCAACACGCATTTCAAAAATCGTGCTTTGTTTAAAGGTGCCTTTATATTGTTAGTTCCGCTCACACAGAGAAGAGGCATGTGTCCCAGCAGTGGGAACGGCTTCATTCATACTCACCCCCAGTTCGAACTCGCCCGCTTTTTTATATGCCTAAGCTGCAAGGGTACACTTTGTCGGAAAAGTGCTACGATGTAGAAAATGAAATAATACTTATCACGTATTCATTTTGCTATGGCAGTCTTGATATTTTCTATATATTTTTTTGACAAAACGACCTACTTAGATTCCTTGAAAATAAGTATTAATGATTAAATATTGCATTCCTAGAAATTTTACAATAAGCAAAGGTCCTTGGATGCTCTGGACAGAGAGAAGTGGAAAGAGAGTGGGGAGGCCTTTGCCCAGCAGTGGGACGATAATGGCTAAGAAAAAAAAAGCCTGCACGTGTGCATTAATAGGCAAAAAAAAATAATTTGTATAACCAATCAGTGATTTTTCACAATGAAAACGATGCTCCATATAATAAAATTAAACATGTTTAAGTATGTGTGCCAAATTTTGAAAATAACGTGAGACTAAAGTTTTGCTGAAATGCAAAGAGGATGTGTGTAAAAATTACATATGAGTGCAAAAAATATACGAAGAGAGCGTTGATGATTTACAAAAAGGGAGTTGCCGGCTCTGCAATGACAGAATACTCGTATAACAATGTGCAGTCTACTTTATGTAAACATAGACACAAACATTTAAAAGTTCATAAAACTAGATTTTTAAACGCCGTTGATGTGATTATTCACGATTATTAAAAATAAGTAAAAAAACATACTATCACTTTTCTTACTATCCGTATTTTTGCGCCATCTAGCTATACATGTAGGTAGATACAATGTGAATCTTTATAATGTGGACGGGAGAAATATTTAAAAAAATCTAAATATTTTTTAAATATTTTTTATGGTTTTTTTTTTAAATTTTGTAATAAAACGGTGTAATTTTTAAACTAAATGATCTATCGCGATGCAACAAATTGAAATTGAAAATAAACATGTTTTTTTAGCAAAAACATGTTTTTTTTTCATAATTTTTTACAATAATCGTAAAATTATCAATAAGACGCCCATTACGTATGCTAAAAAAAAAAACAAAATATAAAAATATATTTAGATTTTTTTAATTATTTTTTCCATCGATAAGATTAAGCATAGGTTCCCTCATTTCGATATGTGCACATTATAAAAACTCACTGTATACAGACCGGGCGAGTTCGAACTAGGGAAGAGTACGAACGAAGCCGTGGGAACGTTATAGGCTTACTATGCTTAAGTTATATTTCTAGCAGTGTAGGCATTTAATTGGAAATAACGTCTAGGTGACTCCTTCAATATTGAAATTCTCTATACATACATGAATAAATATTTGTGTAAATTATCTACCAGACGTAATTGGAATTTAAACAAAAACCAGTTCAATTGTCTCTGTTCACCGAACTTGAATGTTTCATGAATTCGAATAAAACATTAAATTGACGCACAAAATGGCGCCACATTTTATGTTCAATCGCTTTTAACACCACATTGATCCGAATAAAACCTCAAAGGAATTACGTTGTCAACAACACTGAGAAAATACGAATACTGCCAGTAAATATTTTATTAAATGCTGATTTGTCAGCGTAATGTTTTCTGGGTTTAAAATACAGCTTGAAATCATGTTTATATCAGAATTAAATACATGATATTATGTTCTACATTTATTTAATTCAAAAAATAATTATTCTTCACCTGTATCAATCAATCTGCCTAGCCTTTTCCCAACTATGTTGGGGTCGGCTTTCAGTCTAATCGGATGCAGCTGAATACCAGTATTTTATATCGAGCGACTGCCTATCTGACTACCACAACCCAGTAACTGGGTAATACGATACCCTTGGTAAGACTGGTTGTCAGACTTTCGGACTTCTGACGACACGTAACAACTGTCAAAGGTCCACATAGGTAATATTATTTAACTAATGTACGTGCATATATAAACAATTGTAAAACATTTTAAAAGAGTAACGGTGGAGTTTCTTGCCCATTCTTCTCCATACGAAAACTACCTTTTGGAAGGGGCGACTAGAATCAATTTTAATATTTGTAAATTTTGACGTTCAAAAGTGCCATACATGGGCCTATTTGAAATAAATGATTTGACTTTTTGACTTTGACTTTGACCATGAATGACAGCCGGGACCAAGGGCGAGGCACGGAGGAGTGTCGGTATGTAAAGATGATCACCCATCCACGGACCAATCCCGGCAAGCGTAGATTAACCTGATAGATCGACCCGTACGGCTGTTATTAGTTAGCCATGAGCTCTTCTTCTTCACCTGTAGTTGTACCTTAAACTTATTTTTGTTATCCGTGGAAACGTAGTGGATTGTACATTACTGTTCCTTAGTTTTTAACATCCTATCCTATTCTAAACGGGCAATATTTGTATATATATATTTCGACCGTAGCAATTAGCATTGTCGGATCTACATTTTAGCGATTTTTTTATTGCATTAAATCTTTGCGGGGGCATTTTTATAATTTATTCTAAGACCTTTAATGCAATAAAATAAAAATAGCAAAAATGTAGATCCGACAATGATAATTGCTACGGTCGATTTGTGCTCACGTTCTCGAAATCGGCTGTAACGATTTCGATGAAAGTTGCAATATAGGGGTTTACGGGCGCGAAAAATCGATCTAGTTAGGTCTCATATCTGGGAAAATTAGTTTTCTCCGTATTTTCACCCGAGCAGAGCTCGGTCGCCTAAAGTTTAAAACAAGATAATGAATAATAAAATGGCAGCATGGAATTAGTGAGTACCTACTATCATGGCAGCATGGAATAAGTATGTACTACACATGGATTAGTATGAACTTTCCTCTATTATTAAATGAGCATTCTCTATTTTCACCAGAGCAGAGCTCGGTCGCCCAGGTACTTTAATGTAATCTACACTTACGTTTTTTGTTTTCCCTAAGAAAATAATAATAAATTAAAAACAGTGTGAAAAGCAGCCTTTTCATATTCGCTTTTGTAGCAAATATATCTGCAAATTAATAGCAAAGGGAACAAAACCAAATATTAATGTAGGTAGTGAAACAGAAGGGATACCTACATCTGACGACGGACTCATTTCCGGCGTCCTCCGCCCTTTCACTTAATGATAAACACATACAAAAGGTACCTTTTGTAGACGAGCCTCAAACCGAGAAAATTAGATATCGGTTATTTTCTGTGAGAAGTATTTTACTAGCCGGAACCGCGGCTCTGCTCGCAGTTAATATTTGAAAAAACAAATAAACTAAAATATAATAGTAGTTTATGAAACTGTTGCATAATGAGGGGTATTAAAACATGAGTGTGTGTTTAAAAACCGAGCCGTAGGCGAGGTTTTTAATAGTATCACACGAATGTTTTAATACCTAGTTATGTGCAGTTTCATACACTACTTTATCTACTCTCATACATTGGGATTGAACCTAATACTAAATAAAAGATCAAAGTTAAAAATCAAGAATAAATTTGAAAAATCCCACGAAATTCAGTACGACAAAACAAATGAATGTCGTCTGCACCAGCACATCACCGCACAAATGCGCTACAGCGCGGGTGCTGCTGTCCCCCGTTTAAACGTTCCAATGCAAAAGTTGATGGAAACTCCTTGGTGATTTTAACTTCTTGGAATAGCCCTGTATCGTAATAGAAAAAAAAATGTTTTATAGCATTATTTTGTTACAGAAAAAATGTTATAATATGATTCTATTTTTAAATTTCGGTATTGTGTTCATAAAGTATGTCAATATAAACTCGTTTTGAATTTTATAATTCGAATATTACGCTATGAGAGTAGATAAAGTATTATATAGTATATCAGACAGAAAATGCCTGGAGAAGCTACTGGTCCATGAAGGCCCTAATGAAGGGTGACCTCCTAATGTCTCTAAAGCGTAAGCTCGTCGACATGTGTGTCCTGCCTATTCTAACCTATGGCGCTCAGGCTTAGTCTTTGACCGAGGCTCAGAAGTCCAAACTTAAGGTTTGCCAAAGAGCGATGGAGCGTAGCATTTTGAACATAAAACTAACGGATCAAAATACAAAATTCAAAATATTTTATTTCACATAAACCTACAAGGACACTTATGAAACGTCAAAAGCTAGGTGCATCGAATTCGCAACAGTACAGTAATACGCTCGAAGACAGGCATCGCTGATGTTGGCGATAAGACCGCAAGGCTGAAATGGGACTGGGCGGGCCACACGTACTGGAAGCATCCGGACAGATGGGCTAGGGTCACCACGCAGTGGGTGCCTGAAGACAGGCGTCGTCGCCGAGGCAGGCCTAAGAAACGCTGGCGCGACGACCTTTTCTTGACTGATTAGCCAGAAAAGGAAGCAGACAAAGACGAATGGCGGAGTATGGGGAGACCTTTGCCCAGCAGAGGGACAGCACAGGTTAAAAAAAAATCTTATAAAATACTGTATGTATGCAACTCCTAAAGCAAGACATCCTAAACTTTTACCAACACATCTGCCGAAATTACCAGGCGGAAAGTTTGGCGTTTTTACGTCGGCAATGTTTCTTTTAAATTACCTACGGCACCTCAGGCCAAAATTACTTCGGGTAATATTCAAAAACAAAGAACGCTGAATTTCCATATCCGCCGCGTAATTTTTGGCAGGTGTTGCTTGCTACGCTTAGTTCACTGCTGCTACGCGCTCTCGCTACGCCGTAGCTGTGCTACGCGCGTGGCCTCTACGCTTTTAGGAAGATTTCCTTGTAAAATCTTGAGGCCACAGGCTTGTACACAGGCTTGTAAAATCTTTATTTGTCACAGACACAATACAAGAGTAATCAGAGAACAACACAAAGTACATAACAAATCACGAGCATAGAACAGAAATTACTTAGGCGGCAGGTGCACGACATGACTGCGACAAGAAGGCTTCCACTCAGCATGATGCAGTGCTATGGGGGACCCACAGCACAGCGCTGATTTTCAGCGGTCACCCGAAAAAATAAAATAAAGATGTACCTACGGAAATCATGTCAGGTTCAGTGATTTTTCTATTAAACATGTAACAAAATAAAATAAACAGTGCTTAGAATATAAGACAACTATAAAATGAATTATAAGAATGAATATTATCAATAACATAAAAATTAATCCGCAGGCATCACCGTACGTGCATAAATAATGAAGATACCTAACTATGACATATTATTACTACACGAGGATATACAAGTGTTTTGTCTCGCTCCCACCCTCACCCTCGCGTCGCCTGCGCGCGCGCTCACAATCTAAAAAGTACCGTTGTCAATTACCATTTTGAATGATCATTTCATGAAATCGTGACATTTTGGGTCAATTTTAATTTAGATATTGGAATTGATGACTTTACTGATTTTAATTGTGTAAATACATATATATTTTGCGGTTGCAAATCATATTTTGAGGAACATACAACCTGACAATGACAGATCGCAAAAAAACTTAAGAAAATTTTAACTATGCGGTGCATCTTAGCGCAAGGTTTTTTTTATGTCATATTTTTCCTAGCGTTGGAATAGTTTAGACATGCACATGTTGTAGACAAGAAATAATAGATTGTTATACAAGGGTCGAAAGGAATTGATCACTTTCACACGTGTTAAACACTCTACTTTTCATTTCGAATTTAAGGAAAGCAAAACATTTTAGTTTTTCTAAAATATTTATTGATAAGATAATATAAATAATAATTTCATTTATTTTCAGACAAAGTCCATAAAAAACATAACATACATTAAATTAAAACATAAAATTGATATAAAAATCACACACAATAAAATAATCCTCAAACATTCAATTATAATAAAATTAAAATACATACACACGTCATTTTCAAATAAATTTTAATCAATCAATCGAGACATAATAATATAAAATTGAAGTAAATGCAAACAAATATCATCCAAAACGAAAACATCATAAATTACATAATACGAGGGGATGCGCTACTATGCTGCATCCACCTCTGTAACAGGGGGAGATCCCACCGCTCGGACAATACCTTCAAGATGCTGTTCGAGCTGTTTCGTAGTCGACTTAGTAGCGAAGCGCTCCGTTTCCTTATAATCGCGAAAAAATCATCTGTCCGCGCCTCAGCAAACATATCCGCGGAAGCCCTAACAACATCCTGAAAGCATTGTTATGGTACTGTACGCGCAGTGCGCTGTACGCCCGCTGCGTAAAGTTGGTCCACAGGCTGCACGTGTAAAACGACTGACAATATGCCTTAAATAAAGTCACCTTTACTGGTCTAGTACATCGTGCGAACCTGCGAGCCAACATATTACACCGGACAGACAGCGCCCTGCGCTCCCTCTCAATGTCCTGATTGTCACACAGGTCATCGGAGACCCAGTGGGTATTCAGTACCTATTAGTCTTTAAAAAAAAAAAAATGGAACACAATGTGTCACCGCCGCGGGTCGTCCCGCTTATAGGTATTTTTTTATTCACACTGGCTGTTTATACACTAACAAGACTGCAGCATTTAAACGATATTTTTCTATAAGGGCGGATATCTATGATCAAAGAAATAATTAAAATGTAATATAGACATATTATGGGTAATTTGTGAGCTTCTTAAATAGGTATATAATATAAAACGATAGTGTAATATCCTCCTAAGGGGGATATACCCATAATAAATGTCTATTTTACAAGTTCATTATATCTTTGGTCATAGATCTATGATCAATTAATCATAGATATGACAGTGTAATACCCCCCTTAGTAAAAAAATTCGTAGCCGACTACCTAACCAAATTAAGTTCTATTTTTTAAATTCATTCCCGACTTAGAGAGCGAAGCAATTACTATGAGTCTTTCCCGCCCAAGGGTGGGGAGCAGCGTCTTCCACCCGCTACTCTGATCAAACAAACACTACTTGTCGAGTATGAGAAATTATTTTTTTTTGATAATAAACGAGTTTCGAGATGGTATTATTTTAGCTAAATTTTGCCTAGATATTATGCTACAGGCAGAAATGGAATACCCACAACAGCGGGGGCGCGAGTTTTTAAAATTTCCCTCTCCTGGATCTCAAGAGACGTGTCCATGGATATAGATGGAAAAAAATAACCTCCTTTGAGAGCTCAATCGGCGATGAATTATTTAATAGCCATAAAAATATTGTACAATGTTCAGCTATTGATGCGATTCTCAACTTTATTGCGTAGAAATTAAACCGGTTTTTAATTGTTTAATTCTGCGTTGTAATGAAGTAATTAATTGGATAGGTAGAAGAATAATTTTGCCTTTTCGCGAAAAAACAACAACTGCCTTGATTGGTTTTAGATTAGAAATATATTGAAGATTGTCTTAATATATTTCTCAATAGCCTGATCAAGTTTCTGGAGATACTTGAATTTAACCAGATAATGGAGGCCTGATGGATGGTCTCGATGGCCACTGCGATTCCAAGCATGTCAATTTGCTTAAAAAAATATTTCCCTGATCGTACACAGAGTAGGTCAGGGAAATTAATTGTTAAGCAAATTAACACCCTACGTCAATATGCCGTTTTAAGCTTTTCATCAAACTGTCAAAGAATGACAGTTGTGATTTAAATATACGGACAATTTAAGATCGTTTATTCTGAAAGTGTGTAACGTCGCAAATAGATGTCAAATATTTCGCTGTTTTGATTAATTTGGCAATATTACTGTATGGAATTAAGAAATGTGGCTACTATTTCCCTAGAATATTAATAATGAATTGCAATTATAACACTGAATTTGATGTTGTAACAATTTTAGGTCTAAAAAAGGCATTTGGAAAGTTTTCAAATACTTTTTTTACATCTAAAACTAAATATTTGGTATTACGATATTAACTTTTGCATTTCATTATTAATATTCTAGGGAACTAGTTACCCACATTTCTTATTTTCATACAATAATATTGCTAAATTAATCAAAGCAGGTTAATTTTTGACAGCTATTTACGACGTTGCCAAATTTTAGGATAAACCCTCTTAAGTTGGTAGTAATTTCCCTGACTTTACCTGACTATGGCTGAAGCTGTCAAAATGCTAACAAATGCTTACCAAACAAAGTCTTCAAGGAAAGGTTCCATCAGTTTGTGGCATGATAGAACTTTTTAAAGTTATAAAAATTATCTCAAAGCAGGAAGATGGAACGACTGTCACTTGTTATTTATTCGCTTCTAAAAATATTATAAACTCAAAACTCAAAAAACTCAAACTCAAAGCATTTATTTCAAATAAACCAATTACAGGTACTTTTTAATTGTCAAGGGGTCGGTCAGTCAGAAAAATGAAGCTAGTTGCCCATTCCAAAGCGTAGTAGGTACCTATGGAGAAGAACGAGCAAGAAACTCCACGGACACTCTTTTAAATCAAAATATTGTTACAAAATATTGGTTACATCATTCGTGTTGAACTTATACATGTGAGAACAATGTAGAAAGACGTGCACGTTAAAAGCGTCCGTAATAAAAATATAATATCAATTCAAAAATTTAAATAAATTAAAATAAACCGTGGCAGCTAAGAGATGACCAGTCCCTACTGACGGCGCCCGTTCACGAACATGACGCATGGATCAGCACCATTTTGAAGGGAACTTAATGATCCAACACACACGCCACCATCAGCGAGACATTTGAGTGAGCATGACATACTCTCAGCCGCCAGGGCACATTCAAGTCAATGAAAGACGTACCCAGTAAATGGTAGCTTTATGGAATGTACAACATGGTCACAGTGCTCACACATGTGATATGCAATTATACAATACAAAGAGATTGAATTTATACAAAGGAAAGATAGTTTTACAATCTTCAGCAGCTGCAACAATACTTTTGAATGCTAATCAATTAGTTTATGCGCCCTTGTGGAGCTGGACCAGCGCTGAGCCAAGCATTTTTATCAGCGATGTAATCCCCCAACTTATAATATGCTTGGCAGCATAGTGTGCGTTTTATACATGATTTAAATTTCGTTTCGTTCAGTTGGAGTATGTGGGAAGGTATTTTATTATAACATTTTAAACAGCACCCCATGAAGGATGAGTCTACTTTAGCCAGTCTGAAACCCGGTTGAACTAATTGGTCCCTGTTTCTAGTCCCATAATTGTGTGTGTATAGGAACTTGGGGAGAAAACTTAGATATTCTCGGTTATTTTCGTTAGCTCTAAGAGGTGTGAACCTTTCGTTTCGTATTGCTTTGAAGAGAGCAGTGGCGGCGCAGTAGATTCGGCTTCGACTAACGCAACGGCGCGTCGCGACTAGGGTTACCATCTCACAGCCATTTGGCGCATTTGACAGGCATTTTACGGTTAAGACAGGTGTGCGGCCGGCACTTAGCTGAGACAGGCATTTTTGAATTTCGCGGTATCACGCTAGTATACATATAGTCCTGAAGGAATATTGCAGAAGCTTAAATGACATCCAGTTTTCTGAAAGTCTAATCACCACAGTATGGTGAAATTTTCTGAAAAGTAGGGACGTGAATGGTGGTATCAAAGAATGTATTAAAAATCTGTCATTTTCTATTTTCTATATTCGCACACAATGCATTTATGTAGAGCGAATGTTTTTATTAAATGCACAGTAGAGTAAAGAAAGGAATCGCCTGACAATAGTCGGTAAAAGCGACCCAAGAAAACTTCAAAAACGTTTCGTGTGAAGATTTTTATATTTATATTTTTAGAAAAAATACTTTTGAAAAAATTATGTCTTCGGAAAAATATCACTCACTGTACGTAGTAAAGTTCGTTTACAAAAATTAGTTTCGTTGTCATAAATTGTTCATACTTTACATTTTGAATAAATGTCAGTCTTTAAAACTATCTGTTGCTTAATATTTATTTTAAATAATACGCAGATCATAGATAATTAGTAGAATAGAACAGCACTGCAGATCCACAATATTTTTTTGCACGATATACCTACATTCAATGTAATACTGCCGCGCATTTGTATTTTTTCAACAAGCATTTTGCCATTTGCGTCCTATAGCGTTTTAGGCAAAATAAATAATTTGGCATTTGTTAGTTTTGTGTGTTATTTCCAACAACGTGACTTTAATAAAAGACTTCCATGCCAATGCATAATATATGTATTAGTACGCAAGCAGCACGTAGTTTTATACAAAATATTAGGTTTCAGTGCGTTGAATTTGTAATACAATAGACGTAGATATATTTAGTAACCTATTCCGCTTAAATATTCCTAAAGAGCCATAAAAAACTCTGTAAGAAATCGACACGTGTTTCACCTCTCAACGAGGCATCCTCAGGATGACGATTGACTTGTCGCAAACCGATTGTTTTATAATGGATTTCCGCAAGGTCACGCCTGAATCAAATAACTATCTTAAATTTGAGTTGAAATAAACAATTTTCTTTATAACAGTAATCTTTGTTCCAAGATCTTGTTTGTCTGACATAGCTGTAGGCACTTTTAGTTATTGATATGAAACTCGTCGAGAGCTGTCTACAAACTTTAAGATAAATATTGGAAGATAAAAGGCTATGAGCTATAAATAAGTTTCCGAGAAGTTATTGTTTTGTCTGGGGTCGCATCGCGTCTCAAATTATAGGAAAATTAAAACTTGACGTAGGTCTTTAGAAAAAATAATTTTATAGAGATGACACGACACGTGTTCCCGCTGAAAGTTATTAAAAGAAGAGTAATTACAGGCAACGTTTGTTGCCCTTTAAGGAAAAAAGAAAATAGCTAAACAGCTAACATTTTAAAAAACCCCGACACAAACATTTCCTCATTTATCTTTCCTATTCCATCACCAGACCCTGTTCACCATCTATCTGTAACCTATTCATTGAGACCATTCCAATGAGCCCATTCACGATATCTGTGCTGTTAGTTGGTAAGGGACTTGGGTATCCTGCAAATTCCAGGTGATGCTGCAGCATCAGTTCAAGGTTACTATGTTCTTCTAATGTCATTGGAGTAACAGAATACCAAATTTCAAATCGATCAGACTTATGGAAGATACTCACAGCCATTTATCAGCTAGAAAAGAGCTGATAATCTTCAAACGGCTGAACTGATTTTCTGATTTTGATAAAACATGTCTAAGAACCATCGCTAGAAAACCTGCTTTCAAATTTAAAAAAAACCGCATTCAAATCAGTTCACCCTTTTAAGAGCTACAGTGCCACAGACAAACACACACACATAACGGTTAAAACACCTCTCTTTTTACGTCGGGAAGACTGAAATTATGACAAGACTTCCTTATACCCGCGGCTTCGTCCGCATGAACGTACTACCGGGATAAAAAGTAGATGCCCTAACCCAGGACATGGTCCACGGTGGTCAAGCCCTTTAATTTGGTACCCAAAACGGCATCGTTAAAAAAAATCTGAGTGTGTTTGTTTGACTTTATGTCCTCTAGTGGGCGCCATATTCAATTTAATGTGAGTAGCCTATAACCAGCGGACGATCAAGATGCTTCCAACGATACCTCATTTGTCAAATTATATACTGATACTGAGTTTGTCAAGGAGTTTAGAAATTATGAGAGAAACGATAAACAAACCCATACATACCCACATACCGATCAAAATCATAATCCTCCTTTTTGCTTCGCTATAGTCTGGGAAAACAGTCCGATCTAAATATAAATAAGGAAACAAACATTACAATATCTTTGAACCTTTGCGATTCCTCATTGATTTTGACCCAAGGGAATAAGGGACAACAAAAGACCTTTTAGCCTCGGCCTTGACTGCCAGCTTTATAAATAAAGATGGCGACCTTAAAACCCTCTTAGGGAGGAGAGTTTTCCATGAGTTGCGTTCATGTCATTTACGTAATGCGTCTCATATGGTTGTAAGTTTTTGCCTTTAATGGTACTGTTGGCAAATAAAGTTAATGACTAAAACGTGACCAGAGGGCTGGCCTATTTTTTGGCAAAAGAATCAGCATTGCCATACAATGTTGCCACATTGTATGGCAATGCTGATTCTTTTGCCATACTGTCAGCATTTTGGGCACTTTTCCTGACAGCGATGAGGACGAATTGTTTGATGACTTATGATTCTTTTCCTCCTTTGTATATAAATGTACAGTACCTGGTCGACCTGGTTTCATCACCACTGCTCTCGAAACGGTGAAGGAAAACATCGTCAGGAAACCGGCTTGTCCTAGAACCGAAAATTCAAAGACATGTGACATCTACCAACCCGCACTGGGCCCCCGTGGTGGATTACGGGCCACTCCCTCTCACAGAGAGGAGGCCTGTATCCCAGCAGTGGGACCATTATAGGCTGATGATGATGACCTGGTCGACCGAGCTCTGCTCGGGTAAAAATAGTTGAACATATCGTCCAGGTATACCAACGTTGTATCACATTCCCGAGGCTGTGAAAATAGAGAAAACGAATTTTTCCAGATATGAGACCTAGCTAGATCGATTTTTCGCCCCCGTAAACCCCTGTATTGCAACTTTCAGCGAAATCGTTAGAGCCGATTTCGAGAACGTGAGTACAAATATATATACAAACAAATATACAAATGTTGCTCGTTTAATAGTATAGGATATTACTATTATAATGTTAAGACTATGAATATAATCACTTATGCTTGACAGTCGTTTTACGAGAGGTGCCAGCGGATGTTGAATGCGTAATAAATAAGCAGTTTTCGCAAAGCGAGAGAAAGGTGACTGTACAATTACTTAGTAGGTTCCTCAGTTGAGGAGCTTTAAAAACTGATCTATCTATTTTCTGTAAATTTTTGATGATTTGCATACATAAAGATGTTTTTAGGGTTCCCTACCAAAATGGTATAAAGGAACCCTTATGGTGAGACTCAGTCTGTCTGTCCGTCTGTCTGTCACAGCTGGATATCTCAAGAGCTACTAATGCCATCAACTTGAAAAAAAAATACCGTTCTCCCCTCTTATCTCCGAAGTTTGCATAGACAAAAATCTGATATTATTCTATGTGATAGAAGTTTATGTAAAGATTATAGGAAAAATAAAACGATGTCTCTAAATAGCACATTTTTTCAGAAATCATCAACAAAAATTACATTAGTTCCACTATCGGTCAAGAGATGGCGCTGACCTAAAACTTCAATATTTTACATCGCACTGTGCAGTGTTAATTATATCTGACGAATATAGGCTTCGCCGATGAAAATTTACAATGATACGGAACTCTCGGTGCGCGAGTCCGACTCGCTCTTGACCGTTTTTTTTTAACAGTTTCCAGAACAAGTTTTATCGACATAGAAAAAAAAACTGCAAATTATTTTACCTAAATTATGTACGCTATGGTAATAAACACAGCAGTTTACATAAAGTTACTGCTCTAAGACTACGCGCACTTTGGATGCGTTTTCGTACGAATTTCACTCGTACGAACACGTACGAACACGCACGAACGATCCCGATCTTCCAAGTAGGAAGGGAGCGCGCAGACTGGGTGCGATTTAGTCGTAAGTATACGTACGTACGTACGTACCTAATTACATATAGTTCCGATGTCCGAAAACAATCCGAACTTGTTGAGATTTTTCGTGCGTTCAATGCGATATCACCGAAACACTACCCCTCTCCCCCCTGGACCTCTGAGGAGCTCAGACGCTTTTAAGGAGACCCGCTGTTTAATTAAATTCAATATTTATATAAAATTTCTGCAATTAAATCGAGTTAAAAAAATAGGAGTTCATCACTTTCGAGGAGATCTTATTTCGCCCAAAAGTCGTAGTCTGTCATTGAAGTGACGCACCGCTCCAGCTCCACCTGCGCTGCCACCGCCCACTGCTGCCAGCAGCCCGCCTCCTGGGGCGTAACAAACTCCAGCCAATTAGCTGCGCACGCGCAAGGCCACGGCTCCGCATCACTACCATAGCTGGGAGGTACGTACCGGTGCTCCTGGTATTTCGCTATTACTCTCTCGCACGGCTCATCGACACCCTATTACAGCGCTTTTGTCCTGGTACGTCGCTTAAATCGACGATACAATAATGCCGCTTAAACGCACACCACCGAAACAGCAGATACTCTCGGAGACTGACTCTGAGAGTGTTGAGGGAAGCGACCGGAGTAACATGAATATGAGGCGTATGTTGAAACGTAAACAACAAGAAAACGAGTTTAGTCATTTTATGCAAGAGGTACGCGATTCCTTCGCGAAGTTCTCTGAGGAACATAATTTAAAATTACAAAGTTTAGAATCGTCTTTAGCTGAAATAAAAATCCAGAATGACAGTATTAATACGTCTATGCAGGCCTTGTCCTCCAACTATGACGTCATACTTAAAGAATTAGAAAGCCTCAAGTTTGAACGTAAGGAAAATTTGACTTACATAAACTCCCTGGAAAATAAAATAGAAAACCTTGAAAGGCAGTCCTGTTCAGCTAAGATAGAATTGAGAAACATTCCAAAATTACAAAACGAGACGAAAGTTGAGCTGTGTAATGTGGCGAAGAAAATCGGAAATGTTCTCAATCTTCAACTACAAACCTCGGATATTAAAGACATTTATCGTCCTTTTGCAAAACCGAACGTACTGAAACCGATTGTCGTTGAATTCACCTCAGTTCTTACAAAAGAAAGTGTCCTAAACAGTGTAAAAAACTTAACTATGACACAGAAGACCGAAAAGTTAAATACTAGCTTAGTCAGCCTTGATAGCCCCCGGAAACCGATCTTTATATCAGACTGTCTAACACCAAAGGGCAGGCGACTATTTTTCTTGGCGCGTGATTTTGCAACTACGTATAAGTACACTTACTGCTGGACTTCCTATGGAAAAATTTATTTGCGAAAGAAAGAGGGTATGCTGCACATCCGTATTAATGAAGAACAAGACCTCAATAAGCTTAAGGATGAACAGAAGGCCACGGAATGACTATGTCTATATTATTATGTTCTCTCTGTTCAATCTCAATCCTTAAGTTCTCATTCATTATCCCTAGGTTTTTTGTTATTGCATGTTAATTATATAAAAAATACTCTTTGTTATACAAATACTGTAATACACCAAACACTCAAACACTCCACACTAATACTTAGCAACCTTAAATACAGCCTTATCTGCAAAATACGTACATTTACGTCTGTTTTTAATTCTATAACGCTTATTATAAATACACCACAAAAATAGTTACATCCTGTTGGAAAATGTATCGCAATAACGACGTAACCAGTCTTGCTCGACTACTTAATAACTCAAAAAAATTGTTTATCTTCAAATATTCTAAGTTACATTTAATTGATCCTGTGCCTACATATTTAATTAAAAATGCTTGACATTTCAACGGAAATTGATGAGATATCAGTGTCAAATTCAGTTGCGTGTGATGTCGAGGATTGTAGGGGTTTGATTCCTTCTCCGAATGACTGCTTGACTGTTGTTACCCAAAATATACGCAGTTTATCTCGAAATTTTGATGCATTCACGGTGTTTCTATCTAGATTGGGTATCGGCTGTGACATTATTATCCTGACAGAGTGCTGGTTATCATGTAACCCTGTATTACCTAATCTCGACGGATATAATAGATTCTCTTCAAATAATTATGCTAATCAAAATGACGGAGTTACTGTATTTCATAAAGCAAGTCTCCATGCTATTTGTGAGGAGCCGCCATGCCGAGACTGTAATTGCCTCGTCCTGAAAATCGGCACCGAAACTGCAATAGTTGCAATTTATAGATCTCCCTCAAATCGAAACGCTGATAACTTTCTTTTATGTCTCAATAACATCTTAACTAGTCTCAGTACCTTTAGAAATATCTCTGTTATTGGAGATATTAACATAGACATCTGTCCGGAAGGCCAAGGCCCTAAATCCTTAGAGTACTTAAATCTATGTGCATACCACGGTATCTTACCTGCCCACACCCTGCCCACGAGAAGTGGCAAAACGTGCCTTGATCACGTGATGCTTAAAACGCAATCTCCGGCACTCACTGCTGTATTGCAATCGAAAATCACTGATCATCAGGCTGTTTTGCTATGTCTTCACCGTAGGCAGGCAAGAACATTTGCCCACGTCTCCGTCAGCAAAATAAATGTTTTAAAATTAAGCTCTAAATTATCCCAAATTGATTGGCAACCGGTCTACTCCACATCTGACGCAAATATTGCCGTGGAATTTTTCATAACAGCTATTCAAAATGAAATTGCAGCAAACACTACCATACTAAAATTATCTAGACGTAATCAAATTATTAAACCATGGATAACCCCAGGGCTGATCCGTTGCATGAGACACAGGGATAGATTACATACAAAGTTAAGAAAGTCACCTGAAAACAACACTCTTAAAGTTAGCTACACAAGGTACCGAAACTTCTGCAACCGTCTACTAAAGAAAGTTAAAACATCATATGAAAAGAACCTATTGAAAACT
This sequence comes from Agrochola litura, assembly GCA_949152395.1. Lineage (NCBI taxonomy): Eukaryota > Metazoa > Arthropoda > Insecta > Lepidoptera > Noctuidae > Agrochola > Agrochola litura. The sequence continues at coordinate 21,518,298 of OX424493.1, forward strand.
GCGGGCACTAATAACAAAAAAATATGGGATGCAATAAAAACTATAACGAACACTAAAAAAACTAAAAACACTGCGACGGAATTAATTAATACTTCTAACGCAAGGGAATCAGTGGGAAAACTGAATGATTTCTTTGTCAGTGTAGGTAAAGACTTGGCTGATAGTACTACAAACTGTGCAAATCCGGAGCACCTTCATTTCTCAACTGAAAACCCAAAGCACTGTCTGAAATCTCTAGCCTTATTGGACACCGATGAGGCGGAGGTAGAGAATTTAATCATGGGTCTGAAAAATGCCTGTTCCGTTGGTTGGGACTCTATACCAAATAGCCTTCTTAAGGACAATAAACACATACTTGTGCCCCTTTTGACACATATTTTCAATACTTGTTTATCACAAGGTGTTTTTCCTACAGTCCTAAAGAAATCAGTGGTGCATCCGATACATAAATCCGGAGATAAGGACCGCGTCACCAACTATAGGCCCATTTCTATTTTGCCCTCTATCTCCAAGCTCCTTGAACGCATCCTCAATAAAAGACTCATAAACTACTTAGAAACAAGTAACCATCTTTCTAACAACCAATTTGGTTTCCGAGCTGGCAGGTCGACAAGTGATGCAGCCCATAAGCTCGTTGATTACGTAGTAGGAAATTTGGATGCGGGCAAAAAGACCATGGGCATATTCCTGGATTTGGCCAAAGCCTTTGACACGGTCTCTGTGCCATTGCTTTTACAAAAATTGGAACGAATAGGCGTTAGAGGAGACCCACTCAACATTTTTAAAGACTATCTTTCTAATCGGACACAATGTGTGAAAATAGGTGATACCACAAGCAGTGACTTACCTGTCTCCTTCGGTGTCCCTCAGGGTAGTATTTTGGGCCCAAGTCTATTTCTCATCTATTTAAATGATCTTTGTGAGCTACATCTTGATGGAGGTAAAATAATATCATACGCAGACGATACGGTGCTTCTGTTTTCGGCTGATACTTGGGAAAATGTCTTTAAGAAGGCGCAGCATGGATTTAATATAGTAAGCCACTGGCTGCAAAAGAATTTACTTACTCTTAATGCAGGTAAAACGCAGTATCTCACTTTTTCTATGCGTAATTGTAATCCCCCACCCTCAACTCTCTCCATAATAGCACACAATTGCTGTAATGATGTAAGCTGTTCTTGCCCTGCTCTAATTAAAGCGAACAAACTAAAATATTTAGGAATAATTATTGATCATAATCTATCTTTTCGACCTCATATAGACATGGTTACTTCTAGGGTAAGAAAACTAATATTCGTTTTCAAAAATTTAAGACATGCAGCTGACCCTAAATTGATTAAGCAAGTGTACCTAGCTCTTGGTCAATCAGTGTTGCAATACTGTATTTCTGTATGGGGTGGCACGTCAAAAACTATACTCAAACCTTTAGAAGTTGCACAAAGAGCAGTACTCAAAGTCAGCACTTTCCGCCCATACCTATTCCCAACATACCTTTTGTACCAGTCTTGTGTAGTCCTCACAGTCCGGCAGCTGTTCGTCCTGCACGCGGTCTTGAGATATCATGCTTGTACAAAGTATGACAAGTCCTCGTATTTGTCTAAACGTAGACGTAAGGTGATATACAATGATCTAACGACCTATAAACACCCATACGCTCGCAAGTATTACTGTTACCTAGGCTCTTTTCTGTATGAAAAAATAAATAAGCTTGTAGATATACACCCCTTAAATAGGAACAAATGTAAATCTACGGTAGTAGATTACATCTGCAAGCTAAACTACAATGAGACCGAAAACCTGTTGTCTACAGTAAAGTAGCCTTTAATAATACTCACCCTCCTACACACACACATCCACATCATTTACACTCTACTCACCGGAGGCCATCACTACTTTAATTATTATTTTAAGATTATTCCCCCTCTTTTTGTCACTTTCTTTTTTTATTTTTATTATTATTATTTTTGTCTTACTTTTTAATCAAAAATTATGTGTTTTATAAGATGTAAATAGAGGTCAAACAAAGTTATTTGCTAAGTGTCGCCTACAACAGGGGAGAGCGCTGATGTCTGAAATACAGATATTATATATCTAGTTCAGTCACAGATGTTCAAAATCTGTTCGTACAAACAAGTGTCTTAGAGTGTATTACCATAATTAAACTGATGTATATTTTTGAAAATAAATTATACTTATACTTACTTATACTTATACTTATTTGACGGAGAAAAACGTATTCAGTGTGCGCACTCAATTCGTACGACCACGGTCGTACGTTTACGTACGATACAAATTCGTGTCCAAAGTGCGCGCGGCCTAAGGTATTTTGTAAACATTGTGTTCTACGACTTATATTGCTGACTGTACACCCAACCCCAAAAACTCGGTCAAGGTTGCGAGGGTAAAGGTATTATTGTTTCAGGGTAGGTAGCAGATACTTCGCTGTTTACTCTATATTTTAATGAAAATTAATTATATTTAGCTGTGTTGCTCGTGCTCTCCTTGGTGCGGAGGGGTCTGAAAGTCAAATGGTCACTGAATACACAAATTGACGGCTGAAAGTGTTGTACGAATTGGCTCGCGAATTCGTGTGCAAATCCATCCATTATCCTGTAATTTTTCTAGTGACCGATCGAAGCTTCATTTTCGATTTCGGCCATTTTCAGCCAAAAAATTTATATTCGGCCATGTTTTAATTTTCGGCCATAAACCAGCCGAAAATCAGAAGTTTTGAATTGTCGTGCGTCATTCGGCCTACTTCGTAAAGGTATACAATAAGAAATACACGAAATTTTAATGGAATTATTATCGTGTTTTATTTCTTTTAAGGATGTTTTAATTGGCACATTTGCTGTTTCTCTCCCTAGGTGTAAAAAAAACAAACAAGATATTATTAACAAGATAATTCAGTGTACAACGGAAATATTAATAGACTAAAGCCGAAGCTTCTTTTTATCCGACTACGGCGAAGCAAAAAGGAGGGTTATGATTTTGACCGGTATGTATATTCATCTGTTACCACATAACTTCTAAACTACCGATCATAATTGGACAAATGAGGTATCAATGGAAGCATTATAGGATATGTGACGTCACATTAAATGCAACATGGCGCCCTCTAGAGGACATAAAGTCATGAACTAAAAAATAAATATAGATGCCATTATAGTTTTGACCTTGACCATTTTTGTACCTATGTTTTGATTTCTGTCTGAAATATTTTCTTGTTCCATACTTTTTAGAACTAGATTTTTCAGTAGTCGGGTTTTAGTTTTCGAACTACTTTTTTCGTTTTCGGTTGAAAATCTATTTTCATAAATGGTAGTAACTGTACATTAGTAAACAGTCTTGTGAGATATTTGGGAATTTGTTACCATTTCGTTGTAAAATTCCATTCAAAACTTTTGTTCTGCTTCACTTTAATCAGGTACAATTTTTTTTTTAAGCTATTGCATACGTACATTTAAGCTATTGCTACAGTTCCCATGACAACATTACGTTGTCATGGGAACTGTAGTTCCCTTATTAGTTAGTTAGTTGTTAGTTACTTATTTTATTTTTGTTTTATGTCATCATCCGTCATCATCCCAAGTGTAGCGTTGACAAATAGGAAGTATGGAGGTTACAAATGCTATGCAATAGCTTTACCGCGGCAGTCCCCGAGTGCCACACGCTTTTTTTCTTTTTCTTAACCTATTACATTTTGGTTTTGGCCTCACAACGAAAACCTCTCAGGGTTTATCTGTGTGCGGCGAGCCGTTAAAAAATATTTTTTTTACAAAAATGTTTCTTACATACTACAATGATGATATGACATCTACATCTACACCAATATTATAAAGAGGAAAGGTTTGAAATAATAATCGAAAATGCTTAATCATGGCTTACATTTATATCTCATAGAGCTTATTCTAATAATCAATATGTAAAACCAATGTGCAGGCAGTTACTGCCTACAGAAGCAAGTAGAATGCAACCTTATTAACACTTGCAGGTATCCCTGAAGCCAGTAATTAATTAATTAAGTAAAACACTGGCTTATTAATTGCTCGCGTGTGTCCCACGCGCCTGGCCTGTTCACACATGTGCTTGTTTATATAATTTTAGTGAATATAATTTGCTGATTGAAGGAGGTAACACGTGGCTGTTCGTTGTGGCGTGTTTTTGTTATATTTTTCTGGAAAAAAGAGATTAATGTAAACTAAATATTTTGGTTGCTTAGGACCTGTTACACGAGTTCTGGATAGGTTCCGTTTATCATAGTTGCATGTATTTAATCGAATCTCCAATAATTCCCTTTTTGCTTTCCTAAAAATATTATAGAACACAAATTTATTGAATGCGCCTTTTTTTATAAACTTCGAATAATTCCCATTTTGGAGTTCCAAAACTATTTTTTTTTAAATTAAACCAATGATCAACGGATGAAGCGCTCGCTGGCCGCTGCCGGGGCACCGCTCGCTTCGCTCGCTCGGCTCGCGCACTGTTGGTCACTGTTCTAACCTAACCCGTATAGTCGGGTATCTTAGCTTAGTTACTGCGACCACCAGTGAGAAAAGGCCAGAAATTTCAGTTCAGAGGCTCATTTATTAAAAATATCGTGCATCAGTAGAACCCTAAAAAGATTTTTGAGGTTAACTAATTTTAAAAAGTTTACATAATTAAAAGGTGAATAAGTTTTTCGAGGATCTGTTAAATATTTTCCTATAGTTCCTATCCAGTCACTGTGAAGCAGGTCCTAATGTCAAACACAGTTTTTAATCCTATTCATAGATCCTGTAGGCCAGTTTTACCTTTGCGGATTCTAACATAAGAAAAGTTTAATATTCAAAGCTGATTAGAATTAAAACGTCACATAATAATTAAGATATTGTTTATTAGTTCTCCATATACATTCGAGTAGATAAAGTATAATTAGTAACTTGAACATTGGGGCTGTGGTACCACTTATGTATAGTAATGAGTAAAAGGTAATAATACCGTTTGTGGTATAAGGCAGCATTAACTGCGATATCAAGAATGTTTGCGATACAATTTTCCAGTACCTGAATAATTTGTTTCAACATACTCGTAGATGTTCTTAGTCTGTGTAATCTCACAGATAAATCCTTCGTATGACAAGAAAAAACTTCCCATAGAAGTGGAAATCGCACTCCGATTTTGCGCTTTTATAATTCCTAAGGTTACGATATTATCGTGGTCGTCCACGTCACAGCATCACGATAACACAGGGGAAAGTAAAATGTTTGGAAATATTTGCAAACGCTTTTACATTTCCGTCCACGATAATGTAATAACGTGCCGTACGGTCGTGTTGGATTGTTGTCCCGGACTATGAGAGTGAGGGAAGATAGAGTACACCTGTGTCTACACACTTGTGCACTATAATATCTCCCGCGCCGAAGGCTAGTCTCCGTTGGGATTGATCGCTATGCCCGAAATTCGGTCTAGAGGACTATTAGGTATAACGTGCACGTATTTCCATACATTTTATAGACGTGAACGTCCGCGATAATAACGTCACGTTAGAAATTATAAGAGCTCGAACTGTAGGGCGTATGATACGCCCTTTCACTTATATTAAAAGTATAGCTTTTTTTAACGGTATTGTGAAGTATGGCTATCAAGTCTATATAAAAAGTTTGGTAAAAGTATTCTACATCAAAATAGTTTTCAATTTTCGCTTCATCGCATCGGTTAATATGGTTTAGTTTTCATTGATCTCAATCTTGGGCAGGATCCAGTCTTTAAAGGAGTACACCCTGGTGTAGACGTCAGGGTAGCCGCGTGCGCAGGGCATGCCCCACGATACCACTCCCACGACGCTGTTATTAGCTACCAGTGGGCCGCCTGAGTCACCCTGTGAATGAGAAGAAAAAGGTTAAGAAAAATTACCCTAAATATGGAGATGGAAGTTTAGCATCCCTTGTTATAGTGTGGTGTAGACAATTAAATTAAGCTGATATAATCTGATGGTTTGGTGGTTTGTAATCTGGTAAATTTTTATATGGGAGTTGAGTTCCTGAAATACTTAATTTATTATTATTATGATATACAACGTGCCCTTACAATTTTGGCGACACTAATTTAACACACGGGTAGAGCTGGTGGCCAATAATCATTAAATTATAATAAGATAAAATAATTTGTGAATAGTTAAATTAAAATTTTCATCCGAACTAAATAGTAAAGCTCTCTCTTTCCTTCAATTAATTCGCCTACTCTTTGCACGTTATTCGTTTTAATTTCATTAATGCGATGTTATGATCTGTGACCTCGGCAAATGACCTCTGCGCTACAGTTCTTTAAGTACAGGTTGCTCCAAGATGCTATTTTAGGAAATTTAAAATAAATAGTAACGTTTAATAAAATTAAATATCTTCATAAAACGAAAACGCGAAACCGTACCTATACGGGGTGGCAGGGACATCGACGCGAAAACTGAAACCATGGATTCAGTACATGATTCTGAACCCCCCGGCGTTGAAATTTTTCGTCGGTTATTTAAAAAAAAATCAGCTGTTCCATACATTTTGACCGCGTAGGTATTGCACTTTTCTATGAAACAGCTGATGTTTTTTTTAATAACAGGGGGGTTCAGAATCATGTACTGAATCCATGGTTTCAGTTTTCGCGTCGATGTCCTTGCCACCCCGTATAGGTGTTAATTAAAGCGAGACGCTGAATGTAATTGATTTTGCCGGTGTTGTGTGAACGTGGAATGTAACTAAAATGGACATTCACTCGAGTGTCTGGTATCAGCTTTAAGACAATCAAGATGGAATATAGTCCTTGATTGAGCACAATATTTCTACATTAAGTTGTACTGAGAATCTGAACATGACTTTTATTGTTATTTGACATGGCAGTCAAAAAAAGTCGTCAACATCCGAAAATATCAAGATAAAATGATATGAAAATAAAATAAACTAGGTATAAAAACCAAAGTTACAAAGGTAAGAAATCAAGGGACTGACAAAAAATAAAAAATAAAGCTGAAATGATTTGATATCTGAAATGTACGGTGTTTTACCTAAATTCTCATCATTCACCGATATTTGATCCAAATACGACTGATATACAAATACTAATATCCGTCTGAGCTATCAAATATTACGATGGAATATCTCCGAACATAAAATGTCGTGATTTATTGTATAAGCCGCCATGTTGTAAGTAAATACAATATTTGGAATGACATTAGACTTAGATTGAAGGTTGAGCTACACGATGCACATATGTATAGGGTGAAATTGAATACATGGGTATCCTCTTAAGGGATCATTGTATTCATAATTATGAACAACTTTCACTACAGAAACAACCTTGAAATCGCGAAAAGAAATCAGTTGGTCCCTTTTTTTTTGGGTGGGATATTATCAAATAACTTCTCCCGCTCTGGGCGGAGCGGGAGGGCGTGTCAGACTCTTACTGACTAAAACCCACCCGTGTTCCTTCGGTTGTCCTGTTGCCGGGGACCACGATTTCCCTGTTGGTTTTCTTCGCACCCCCGACAGGCATCGGCCCTAGCGGACCCCGTCAATTCTGCTGACATCTCTTTGAGGCGCGCGTGGAACACAACGCGCCGTCGACCCGGGCTTGGTCCTTATCGGACGGCGAGCTACCCATTGCTCACCGTCCGCAAGCCCGCGCCTTCTGTGGCCGGAAATCGGCCTGCGATTCCCGACGCCCAGGGCGTCTCCTCTTGCGGCGGTTAGGGGCGTGAGGGCGCGAGTTTTGTCGCTCCCTCACGCGTTCCACCTCCTCCTTCGCGAGCATTACTGCTTCGCAGAAGGAGGTGACGGCCTCCCATTTCCTCTTGCTCCATACCATGGCCCGAATCAGGGCCGGACGCGAGAGATCACCGCCGCCGATTGCCTCCACGAGGACACGGCGATGCTCCGCCCAAGCCAGGCAGACCTCCACCGTATGCTCCACCGTGTCCACCGGCCGATCCACACAATGGTGACACCCGGGCGTTTCCTCCCGCCTTATCCTGAACAGGATCCTCCCGAAATAGTCGTGTCTGGTGAGGATTTTTTTTTATGCCGTAGCAGCAGCAGCAGCAGTAGCAGCTGGTCCCTACATTTATGTTCGCATAGCTCGTCAAAATGTAGGGAACAGCTGATTTTTTTTCGTTATTTCTTAGTTGGTCTCGAGGAGCTCGTGGCTAAGTACTAACAGCCACACGGGTCGATCCATCAGGTTAAGCTACGCTTGCCAGGGTTGGTCCATGGATGGGTGACCATTTCTACATACCGAGACTCCTCCGTGCCACGGAAAGCACGTTAAGCCGTTGGTCCCGGCTGTCATTCGTGGATCTTTGACAGTCGTTACGGGGCAAAAGCTCGAAAGTCTGACAACCAGTTATACTAAGGGGTTTTACCTAGTTACTGGGTCGTGGAGGTCAGATAGGCAATCGCTCCATGTAAAATACTGGTATTCAGCTGCATCCGGTTAGACTGGAAGCTGCCCCCAACATCGTTGGGTAAAGGCTAGACAGATTGATTTTTTATTTCATGACTGGTCTCATAGTAAAAGTTGTTCATAATGATAAGTACAATGACCCCTTAAGAGGATGCCCATGAATTGAATTTCACCCTGTACATGTTGTAGAAAAATGTCGTCGTATAATTTTTGATGGCAAAAGAGCGAGCAGTGCTGAAGGTGTATGGCTCATACAAAACTAAAGTTACGATTTCCTACAAGAGCGGTGGCCGTCATATAACGGCCACAGTGATGGCTGTCATGAAAATGATGACAGCGGGGTTTGACTTTACGGTGTCCAAAAAGCGTTCTCTAGGAAAACATACGAACTTGCTTTTATAAATATCGTTTCTGTGACGTCAATCGACGGTAAATTGCAGACGGTCACCGCTTTTCAAGGAAATCGGAGCTTAGACAGGTTAGTAACGTTCATTTGACGTTGATTTGACAGTCCCTTCATTTCATTGTCTTCGCCGCCATTGGAGCACTACTAGAGGCATCGCAGGTGCATAATCAGCCTATAATGTTCCCACTGCTGGGACACAGGCCTCCTCTCTGTGAGACGGAGTGGGTCATAATCCACCACGCGGGCCCAGTGCGGGTTGGCGGATGTCACATGTCTTCGAATTTTTGGTTCTAGGACATGTCGGTTTCCTCACGATGTTTTCCTTCACCGTTTTGAGAGCAGTGATGATGTCATAATTTACAAAAAGTAAAGTGCCTGCTTGTGGGTGAAACCCACGACCTGCAACTCGTAAGTCACCACTGCTCAAAAAATATATATTCAAGAATGGTTCAAAATAAATGTTCTGTCATATAAATAAATCTGAACTTATCTGGGTTGGTGACACAGCCCAATTAACCTCAAAATATGTACTTACATGACAAGCACCTTCGCCAGTCTTAGTCAGGGAACAGATCTGTGTGCTGTAGACCGGGTTGATCCCGTTGTAGACGTTCTGGCAACTTTCCACGCTCAGAGACGTCAGGTTGATCATCTGCAGCTGGATTGGTAATGTGCCAGGGTACTGAAACATTAGAAATGGGTTAACCTTCATGTTAGGATATGTAGTTAGAACTTAATACCAGCCTTATATTGTCCCACAGCTGGGCAAATACCTCTTCTCATGCAGAGAAGGCACGAGCATTGATGACCATTCTTGCTCAAGACGGGTTGACGATTTCAGATTTATTAACTATCCAGGTTTCCTCACGATGTTTTTGCCTTCACTGATGGCAGTGGGCAGTAGTGTCCAAGATAAATTCAGAAAGTACTTAACCCCTTACCGCATACGAAGCCATTCATGGCTTCTAAAGTTTGTTATTTTTTTACAGTTTAACTTATCATTAAATTATCGTAAAATAATTTGTACCATAAGAAGTGTTTCTTCGTAAAATTAAATGTAATTTTTTTGTCTGAGGTAAGTCATCTGTGTCAAAACTATTTGAGGTTTTTTCATAACGCGGCCGGCGAGTGAAGTGCAACATTTTAGTAAAACTTTTATAATAAAGTGACTGAGATCTTCAATAAAAATTGTTATTTACTCTTAGAATCATCGATTACGATAATAGTAAGCTATTTTTGTAATTAGTATTATTTTCGTTTGATTTTTGACCTGTTTTTTGCAAACTCCAAATATGGCTTGGTATGCGTTCCCGTCAAAATACTGCCCATCAAATATGGCTTCCTATGCACTCAAGCTTCTGTACAAAGCTTTTTCAGAAATGGATCCTGCACGCTTTTATGGTTCTTCCAAGCATGTAAATCCTATACTAGGTGATGGCTTTATGAGTGAAGATAAGCTTGCTTCCGATTCTGCCCTGGAATACGAACCTTCTTCTTCCCGCTTACCTAAAAAGAAGCACATTATCGTACCTGAGTCTAACTTTTAAAGTTCCGATGATAATACAGCTGTCGTAATTATAGAAACAATTAAAAATCCATTGTGTCTTGCGTGGATCCACGTTCCGACATACGAATGGTTAAGAGTTAAAGTGTAAGCTGCATAAATACTAGGAACAGCACTAAATGTACTTCTGATAGGGATAATAATAACAATCCTGCAACTATGAACATAGACGGTAGATGTGAACTACGCAAAAGTTGAAGAAGTAACAAAACAGATAAACAGAAGTGGCACCGTAATGGTAGTCTCGGACGGTGCGTCGTAGGTTTTCGTGGGAACGATAGGGTTGTCACAAAAAAATGATAACAGTTTGTTAGTTGGATTACGGAATCTGAACCCTCATCTGGAGGTCTACTCTCTAAGGAAGAAGTCCGTAGTTTCGGCCGAAGTTATGGGCGTTATGGGCGTTTCCTACTCCGTGTCACCTACGGACGAATTAATGACAACACGATTTGACAGCTGTCCTCACTTCCGATGTGTTTTTGCCCGTCCGCAAAATATAATTATTCGGGAGTAGGATTCACGCCCGTATCTTTGTTAATGGACTTAGAGAGTAGGCCCCTGAGCCAGTATGAATTGACATCCGGAATCGGAACTAGTACGAATATTGCTAGCGATGACATCCAACACATGACATGACACATAATATGATGATATTCTATGGGCCTGTGTTGCCTGAAATAAATGGTATTATTATTATAAACGCCAGTAAATGATAGCTTTGCTGGTGTATTATATTTATGAATAAATAGGTAAGTGACGGGTATTTTTCTACGAAAGGGGAGTAAATAACAAGGTGACGGCTGACGGGAAGAAAGAAACGAAAGGAGGACCTATTTCGTCAACTTCAAGAAAAGAAGAAAACGTGAGACAACTTTCAAAATATTTGGCAGTCACAGGTTTTTTCGGAAATCTGTAATATAAAAAAATTTAAACCAGCCATGTCGGACCACTCGTAGCTGGGATGAATTTATCCTAAAAACATTGTAATTGCAAAACATGTGTGGTACATTTCATCTGCAAATGTAAGTTTGTACTCACAATATTGAGAGATTTACCATGTTATTATAGGTTTTCCTGTAATCTATGAGTAAAGAACCATTCTCTGTATTTTTTTTCAAAATCTAGGCTCTGTAGTTTCGGAGATAAGAGGGAATGGTAAATTTTCTTATTTTTTTTTAAATATCTTTAAAACAATTTATTTTAAAATTATAAAAAAGTGGCACCCCGGGAGTGCAAAACTTGAAAAAAAATCGGCACCGCGGTAAACAACGCGTTGGTGACTTTTTAATGGTTAAAAGCTGTTGTCGTCACAGTGTCGCGAAATGAATGGTTTAGTCCCATCTCAAAAATGCCCAACGCGCCTAAACAAGTTTTCAGTTCAAATAAATATATTGAGATCCTCGCACAAAGCCCTTTCATATTTTGATATGTCACACGGTACAGTTACGAAAACTTTTTTATTTTTCTTATTTGTCCCCTTTTTTATTTTTTTGTTGGGTGGGAAATTATCAAATAACTTCTCCCGCTCTGGGTGGAGCGGAAGGGCGTGTCAGACTCTTACTGACTAAAACCCACCCGTGTTCCTTCGGTTGCCCTGTTGCCGGGGGTCACGATGTCCCTTTCGGCCCATTTTCGCAGCCCCGGCAGGCAGGCATTGGCCCTAGCGGACCCCGTCAATTCTGCTGATATCTCTTTGAGGCGCGCGTGGAACACAACGCGCCGTCGACCCGGGCTTGGTCCTTATCGGACGGCGAGCTACCCATTGCTCACCGTCCGCAAGCCCGTGCCTACGGTGGCCGGAAATCTGCCTGTGATTCCCGACGCCCAGGGCTTCTCCTCCTGCGGCGGTTAGGGGCGCGAGGGCGCGAAATTTGCCTCTCCCTCACGCGTTCTGTCTCCTCCTTCGCGAGCATTACTGCTTCGCGGAAGAAGGTGACGGCCTCCCATTTCCTCTCGCTCCATACCATGGCCCGAATCAGGGCCGGACGCGAGAGATCACCGCCGCCGATCGCATCCACGAGGACACGGCGATGCCCTGCCCAAGCCGGGCAGACCTCCACCGTATGCTCCGCCGTGTCCTCCGGGCGATCCACACAGTGACGACACCCGGGCGTTTCCTCCCGCTTTATCCTGAACAGGTACCTCCCGAAACTGCCGTGTCCGGTGAGTACCTGCGTCAGGCGGAAGGTGAGGACGCCGTGGCGCCTCTCTAGCCACTCCTCAAAGAGGGGTCTTATCGCCGCAATTGTGGCGTGCCCACTTATTTGTCCCCTAAAAAAAAAAAAGTGACCCCCATATTCAAAATTCATTTATTTACGTTACACGTGTTTGGGTCACAGAAATGTGTACCAAATTTCAACTTAATCGGTCCATTAGATTCGGAGCAAATTGATTGTGACAGACAGATAGACAGACAGACACACGAGTTATGTTTTTTCAACGACGTTCTTTTTGAGGACGAGGATGTTCGACAGCCCTATGCGGATAAGGGGTGCCACGAAACACTAATGACACAATTAGGGAGCCCTCCGAATGTGCGGGGAATAATAATAGTTGCAGAGGGTCAGCTCCCGCGCCTCCTACGTTTTGGTTGAAAAGGAAAATAATGAAACAAAAAACATTGTGGTTTTTTAAGTGTGATTGCCTTTTATTGCTAATGTTGTTTGGATCTTATGGTTTTGAAGAGTTTTCCTTGATGGTACCAATCCAACCCAAAACACTATTGGTTCAAGTGCTTTGTAATGTTTTCTATCGTTTATTGAAACGTAAGCAACCGAAAGCACTTGAAAGTACTTCGAAGGTAAACTCAGTTTATATGAGAATATAATATTATACTTTTTGTTTTACAATATTAAAACAGTTTTGAAGACTAAATAAAAAAAATACTACTTAATTTAATCAAGGAAGTACCTACCTTAATAGGTTTAAAAAAAAAAACAATATGCTTAAACTTGAAGAAATTCAAATTGCGTTTGAATTCAGTTACCCATGTATAGGATAAGCAAAAGGAAAATAATTTTCTTTTCGACTCGAATCTCGGTTCTGATTAAAAGGGGAAATAAATAACAGATGTGTAATTTCCCAGTTGACTTGGGGGTGTTAATAAATGAAGTCTTTGAAATGAGGTTGTTTCTCTTCTTTTTTTGTTTCACAGAAACTGTATCATGTATTGTGCGTTTATAACTTGTCCCGTGAAACGCGATTGGTAGCACTGTTCTGTCAGTCGCCATTTTGTATTTAAGAGCGTTTATTCTGAAAGTGGGCAACGTCGCAAATAGATGTCAAATATTTCGCTGTTTTGATTAATTTGGCAATATTACTGTATGGAAATAAGAAATGTGGCTAACTAGTGAACTAGAATATTAATAATGAATTGCAATTATAACACTGAATTTGATGTTGTAACCGTTTAAGGTGTAAAAAAGGCACTTGAAAAGTTTTTTTACATCTAAAACTAAATATTCGGTTTTACGATATTATTTATTGCATTTTATAATCAATATTTTAGTTCCCTAGTTAGCCACATTAATTCCATACAGTAATATTGCCAAATTAATCAAAACAGGTAAATATTTGATAGCTATTTACGACGATGCCAACTTTTAGGATAAACCCTCTTGAAACTAAGCTTGGCTTGACAAGCAATGGTGCCAACATGACGGCAAGGGACAAGTTATAGTAAACGGTCAGTAATCTTTCTTCTGTTGATTGTGTGGTTGATTGGGTTATATTTGTTTAGATCTATGGTTTGACGATCATGTTTTGTTTTAAGTATTTTCAGTCATTTTGAATATTTATTTTTCTTGTGAAGACCGGTTCTACAATAAGAACACAATAAAATAGGTTTGATTTCTTGCAAGTTGTCACGATTTAGCTGTAAAAGTAACACCTTAATATTCTGTTCAAATTATGTTGCCTCGCACTCATAATATTAAACATAATTTAATATTAAGGCTTTAATTGCCTTAAAAAGATATAGGACAAATTACTAAATTTGTCCTATATCTTTTTAAGACAATTAAAGCAGATAGGTTCATAAGATTTTACAGCACGAGTGCCGATAAGGTCAGTTCTAATCTGTGTTGTTTTTAATTAGATTCTCATTTTCATCATCACACAATAAATCCATCGAACGGATTTTAAATCTTTAAACTATAACTACATAAAAATAAATAAAATTGAAGTGTCTGTTTGTAATGTAAAAAATAACAGCTTTTTACTAAATGCTTAGGAAAGTATAAACGGTAATTATTTTTATTTTTTTGTTATTCCGTTTGTTCTAGCTAATCTCCGAAACGGCTGGACCTATTTTGACGGGACTTTCACGAGTAACTAATAACGATAAAGAATTAGGGTCCACGCGGGCGAAGCCGCGGGCAGCAGCTAATTGTTGCACAAGATAACCATAATCAGTATTGATCCCACTGCTGGGACACAGGCCTCCTCTCGGTGAGAGGGAGTGGGCAGTAATCTACCACGCGGCCAGCCCAGCCCAGTGCGGGTTGGTAGATGTCACAAGTCTTTGAATTTTTGGTTCTAGGACATGCAGGTTTCCTCTCGATGTTTTCCTTCACCGTTTTGAGAGCAGTGGTGATGAAATAATTTACACAAAGTAAAGCTCCTTCCTGCCTGGGTTGCACAATACACCGTGAAATTTGAATCACAGTTTTGCTATAACAAACGTTGTTCAGACCATGGTCTACTACCATACTACAGCATCCAATAAAAAAAAAACATAATTGGTTTTTAAAAAAACACAAAAAGACAAAGTTTAAAATTTCAAGATTATCGTTACTCCCTACAACACCGACACCACGCACGGGACACAGCATTGTCTACAGGGAAATGTACCTCCATAAACGAAATTTAGTAAGCAGTAGATAATCTTGACATTTTAAACTTTGTGTTTTTTCAAAAACCAAGTATGTTTTTTTTTTATTGGATGCTATAGAACGGTAGTAGACCATGGTCTGAACAACGTTTGTTCTAGCAAAACTGTGATTCAAATTTCACGATGTATAATCGTTTAGAAACAAAAAAAAAAAAAAACTACTTCAAAACTTACAGAAAGTCGTCCCCATCCACTAAGAAACAGATCGGCTCCGGCACCAGTATCCTCAGTAGGAAGAGATATCGGCTGCACGAGGTCACTGAACTGGATGTCAGATTTGACTTTTAGAAGACTGACGTCATTAATGATGGCCGAGCTGTCATAGTCCTCATGACTGATGATTTTCTCAAGTAAGTAGGTGTCGCCACCAACCAGTCGGTTGGTCGTGCCTACTACCACTAATATCCCGTATTTTGATTGGCTGCAATGGAAATAGAGATTAGATTAAGCATGATCCGGTTCAAGAAATCGAAAAACAGGAGATTTTTGTACCTACTGAATGTAGGTTTGAAAGGTTCCACGTTCTCACGGACGTAAAAATATTGCGACGGAATTTTATCGCGCACTGGATTTTCAATTCTCGGTGTTAAGCCGAGCGTTGAGAATCCAACGCGCTGGGACGCACTCTCGTCCCAGCGCGTTGAAAAAACACACTGTTGGTATCTCAACTCTCGGCGCAAGGCAGAGCGTTGAAAATCAAGTGCACGAAAAAAAATCGCCGTGATTATATTACGTCCGTGCAAACGTGAGCTAACTGTTATCTAAATAAAAAATATCCTGGTAATCCGCCTTAGTATTGAATTCATGAGATTGGTAACATAAATATTCGAAAAAGTAGGTACCTATCTGTATACGCTATTTATTTATCAATCAAGTATTACCTACATATTTGTAGGTACACGTGTAGGTCCTACCTATATATAACATAATTAACCGAATTCCGTGACTCAAAGGCAGAAATAAATACCTAATAGATAATGGTGGTATTTAATCACAACAAAGACTAAAGGTACATAATGTGAAAAGATATTTCTTACGCGAAAATTACTTTGCATTACGAATAGAAATAGATTGCCAATTACGGGAAGCTTACCACACTATTAACACCCGACGGAATCCCACGCGTTCTATTTGACGATTCGAGGAATAAGGCTTAAGGGGGATGCGCTAGACGGTGAGCAATGGGTAGCTCGCCGTCCGATAAGGACCAAGCCCGGGTCGACGGCGCGTTGTGTTCCACGCGCGCTTCAAAGAGATGTCAGCAGAATTGACGGGGTCCACTAGGGCCAATGCCTGCCGGGGCTGCGAATATGGGCCGAAAGGGACATCGTGGCCTCCGGCAACAGGGCAACCGAAGGAACACGGGTGGGTTTTAGTCAGTAAGAGTCTGACACGCCCACCCAGAGCGGAAGAAGTTATTTGAAAACTTCCCACCCAAAAAAAAAAAGGGGGATGCGCTAAGGAAGCCCGCGAAATTCAAATTTTCTTTAGTATTTTGCATTTTGCAGGTCAGTGTCAGGTTTTATGTTTATTAAAATATGATTCGCGACCGTAACAAATATGGCTTTACATAATTATAATCATTACAATCAGCAATACAACTCCATAAGTTAGCATAACTGTCAAATGTCCAGATTTAATGAAATTATTTTAATCAACATAAAACCTGACACTGACCTGCAAAATGCAAAATACTAAAGAAAATTTGAATTTCGCGAGCTACCCTGTCGCTTTCGCCTTAACGAGATTTCAGCCAATGAACACGCTGCGGTTACATAGCGTTATCCTAATTAGACTAACAAATCCTAAGTATAATATTATGAATGCGAGAGTTTGTTTGTTTCTAACGCTTTCACGCTAAAACGGCTGAACAGATTTGGATGAAATTTGGCACATGGGTAGACCATGACCTGGATTAAGACTTAGGATACTTTTAATCCCGATATTCTGACGGGATCAAGACTTATGCGGGTGATATCGCGGGGCACAGCTAGTAATGTTATAAAGCAGTTTGCAGCCTAGCAGTTTGAATTGGAATTATTTGAAGGGTATCTTCTGTTTATTTACTTCCGAAAAACAATGATGTATTACTTACTTGTTTTAATCTCATTTGGGGTTTACGTATGAATAATATAATCAATATATTTTCACAAAGTACCGATACTCTTTAAGACCTTTCGTGGCATTAAATACAAAACAAGATATATTAATCAAATGCATTTTTTTTCATAACACTTTAGATCCGCTATAAGTCGCCATGATGGTTTTTATGCAACGTCTTAAAGCCTATCTGCTAAAGATTATCTGCGGAACAAAATAACGCTTCCAATGACATCTCGTTTGCCAAAATACGACGAGTAGTTTAGAAGTTATGAGTGAACAGATGAACATTCATACATACATAGCCCGTTAAAATCATAACCCTACTTTGGCTTTGCCGTAGTCGGGTAAAAATAGCGTAAATAAATAGTGAACCCTGTCCTGACAGCTCTGCTGCCAAAATTACTGACTGGATTTTTTTCCAGCCAAGATAATTTTTTTGTTTGTTTCCGTCCCGTACTAACCCAACAATATCTGCATTGTGTAGGGATGCAAGAAGTGCCGAAAAGTATCGATAGTTATCGTACCGATATTTAAAAAAAATATCAATATCGATTTCGATATATCGAAAAAAAAAACGAAATATCGATATTTTTTGGCAGTTGTTGTATTCCTAATCACCTAGAAAATGGAAAATAAAAATAAAAATATAATTTCTTTCTTTATGAACTTCTATTGTGTTTGTTTTTACTATGTTAGCTTATTTAGTAACTCACTTGTTGATATTTTCTTTTTTTTTCCGAGCAAAGTCACGCCACAGTTAATAAAAAAGGCTACTTTTTTACGATTATGATTCCCAGCGGTTTTAGTCAGTGGCGAGAACGATGTTGCTATTGAAAATATATCGAATTTAATATATTTTCGATACTTGATATTTTATATCGATATATATATCCTAATAATAAATATCACCTAAAAATATCGATATATCGAACAAAAAATATCGATATTTTCTCTGCAAGCCTAGCATTGTGTTCAACTTTCAATCAAGGAATATTAATTGTGTGTTAAGAGGATTTAAAAAAATGAGGTGTGGCTGTGGTGAACACGGCCGTGTTTTACGTGAATTCATGTACAGACGCTAGCACATCAAGCTACCCGAAACTGTCAAATTTTCCCAGTCAACTTTGAACCTTATACTTCAGCGATAAAGTTGAAAATCTATTAAATAAATTTGACAGATTGTAGTAGCTTGATGTGCTGGCGTCTGTACGTTGCAAGTATGGCAAACTTGCGAATCTGCAGAAAATGTATTTTACAAGAGAGCGTTTTGAAAGCAAACATCAATGATAACTTTTTTTTTGTAACAGGTTCATTTGGTGTTCAAAATGGTAATTTTTACATTATCAACGGATTGTCAATAATGTACAAGGATTAGAAATAAACACATTCGTAAGTTTACTATGGGTGTATTAACATAAACCGCAGATTCGAACAATTTGAATTCTGTAACCGTCAGAGACAAAAATTCGTAAATTTTCCACGGTGTGTATACAGGTATACCACATTAGGTACAATTTTTCATCAATATGTCGATTTCACTAAAACTGCAGATTCGTAAGTTTGCCGTGGAGGTGACGATATTTTCTTTGAGATGAATTCTTTGATCCTTTAGATATCGATTGGTGTAATTAAATTTTGGATGTAGATGATAGATATTTAACTGCTGCATCAAACTGTATCCCCCGATTTTGTTATCATAATTTTTTTTAATTGTCTCCCACTATGAAAGCAAATTTAAAGACGTTTTCACGTCAAAAAAAATGTCATGGTCACTTGCTTTTCCAACTCACTTTTGACTTTGGCAGAATGGTCGACACTTTGCTTGCCATTTCATAAAATTATAATAGAATATAATGTTTCTAGAAACAGTCGCATGTGCCCATCCCTCTACTCTATAGGTAATTTCCGATATCCCTGACACATACAATATTAAGTCGTATGTTACACGGAACGCCTGACTACACGGCGATAATCGTTAATCACGACATTATTATATTATGGAAACCCGTATGCGATACTTTATATTATTTATGCATATTAGAAAGAACCTTGACTTTCCCTTTTACGATTCAGCACGCGTAACATGATGACCATAGAAACGGGTGTTCTACGGGTTTTGTCGACGGAAGAACAGACAAAATGACAGATTGTGATTGTAAATCTGTCATTTTGTCTGTTCTTCCGTCGACAAAACCCGTTTCTATTGTGGATGTGTCAGTGATCAGGTGTTTCTATATTTCTACATACATACACAATTTAATTTTTTATTAAACACACAATAATAGGTATGTATGTCCACGATTTCTCTATTCTCTTTCGAAAATCACCTATTTTTTTATTTATTTTTTAAAGTCCTATATTAAAGTCCTATAGTACTGTGTAAGTTAGCTGTAAGTTTCCCGAATACAATAAAATAAAATAAACATATCACATAACATCACGCCTTGTTTCCCCGAAGAGTTGGGCAGAGGTGTCCCTATACTACACACATTTCACCAGTTATGTTTAAAGGCTTGTGCAGATCAGCGCGACACGCGACGCGACACAAAGGCACCGCTCGTCGCGCGACGAGCGGTGCCTTTGTGTCGCGTCGCGTGTCGCGCCTGTTTGAAGTAGCCTTAAGTCCTATGTGATAGGGGGCGAGCCTATTGCCATCAACCGGGCACAAATCCAGACTCCGGACTGCTACCGAGAAATTCCAAATAGAAAAACTCAATAACACTTTGCCCGACCCGGGAATCGAACCCAGGACCTCATGCTCAGCAGTAAAGTACAGCTACATTTCGCTAGTTATGTTTAAGTCCCATATGTAATAGGGGGCGAGCCAATGTAGCTCCATTATAGCAAAATATGAGCCTTAATTTTCCAGTTTTTCCTTTATGAAGCGAAATCTTTGTAAAGTTATTGAATTAATTCTCGTTCCACTTTGTCAGTAAAAAATGGTCTGTTGTCCTCTTAAGTGATTATAATTTTGTTGAAAAATATTTTTTCATTTATGTATATAACCTATTAATTATTACGGACCGTTTAGAGTGTTTGACATTGAGTTTCAAACAGAATAAGATAGTCATAAACAAATAATAGATTAATTAAGTAATAAAAATGTTTATTTTTTTTATTTTTCGTTCTTTTCACGCTTCTTTCTAAGAACAATCATCAGTTAATTGTGGTTCGTCTAAAAACATTTTCTAACCTAAATTAAATTCGTCCATAATAAAAAGAAAATGTTATCAGCTCCTTACCCCGCGGTACAATGCGCAGCAGTCAGCACCCATCTTTTATTCAAGATCGATCCCCCACAGAAGTGAGAATTCAACAAATTCCTCAGCGACGCCTGGTAAGGCACCCGACCTTCAGGGGCTGCCACTCCACCCACGATACGAGCCCCTGGTAGGTTGAACACCCCTAGCAGTTCGAATGGTATGTCTTCCTGTGATTCTGGTGGGGGTAGAATAGGTGCTTGCTGCAGAAAGGCTCCTGAAAAAAAAGGTTATGGAGTAAGTTTGGAAATTGATTTGGGCTTGGTATGAAAGTTACTAGTTATGTTACATAGATTTTCTCAAAAATGCTTGAAAATTCGAATATTATTTTGACAACCTTCGAGTTATATCGAAATTGCTGTACTGGTTACCTATATTAAAAATACTCTGTGGTACTGGTCAAAAAATTTAAACTCTTATCTGTCGTATTATTTAAAAATGGAACGAAATTTTTACTTCAACACAATGGCAATCAAGAAGGTACTTAACAAAGATTTTATTTAAATTTCGATTTGGCTTGCAAATAGAGCTGTTAAATAAGAAACAAATGAACATATTGGCGCGTGAAGCTGTTAAAGTAAAGAAGAAATAAGTGAAAAATTATCGTTGTTCGTCATTGATTCTGGAATTTATAAGTAATTTAACAGTAATGTACTAAATCCTGGTACGTTATCCCTTCGTATAGCGCTACAAGGTTATTATGGCGCGTGGCCAAAATCGGAACCAAATACGCCATTTTGCATTTTGGTATCATTTCAAGTGTCATTTTACAAAACAGTTGCACGAATGGTTCAACAGCATCGCTAAAAGATCCCGAACTATAATTGAGTAACACACTTCCAATCATAATCTGAATGATTTTGAAGGATATTGCTAATCTATTGCTTCTTATGTTCGAAAAATTTGTCTACTCAGCAACGTAAATAACGCAATGAATGTTGTTGGACTGTCAAAATGAAAACCATTGCTACTGTAAGTGTGTTGAGAGTCAATTTTGTTTTGGAAGTCGGTATCTTAAGTTTTTTGTTACCGACTTCAGCTTATTTTTCACTTCGTAGTTGTCTCTTTGTCATGATAACGATAATTTACTTAGGTATTTATAATGACGTGCCCGTTTGGGGACAAAATAGAGAACCTCATTAATGTTGTTTGCAGTCAAAAGGAGGCTGGCAAAAAACGGAGGGACAAAGATGGGATGTCGCACAAAGGGAAGAGTAACAATGTTTTGTAAGTAACATTGAATAAAATGGCGAAAATCATTTTACGTTTTTTTCCATTAACGTGTTGTGTATATGTATTTTTATTTTGTTTATATGTATGCTATATTATTACATTATGTTTTTGTTTAGGAAGTCATAGAATGAAAGAGCTTTAAATCAAATCTTTACAGTGGGTTTTGATGTAAGTATGGTCACTAGTAAGATTTTAGCAAGTAGGATTTATTGTACTATTTACACCTTTTTACATACCTATTAGATGATTAGTTTTTTTTTTTTTTTGGTTGGGAAATTATCAAATAACTTCTCCCGCTCTGGGTGGAGCGGGAGGGCGTCTCAGACTCTTACTGACTAAAACCCACCCGTGTTCCTTCAGTTGCCATGTTGCCATGTTACCGGGGGGCTACAATATCCCTATCGGCCCATATATTATACCTTGCCTCGCCTGAAACACAGGATGACCTAGTTGAGGCACATAACATAATTGAATTTTTCGTAGATTTAAGCAAATTTGTATTTAGTGTTTTACCTTTTTATGTGAATAAAGTTTTATTATTATTATATTATTACTTATTATTTTTATAAAGTATCCGTATGGATATAAGAGCCATGCCTGATATTTAAACTCGGGTACTACCAACATTTAGTAGTAAATAAGCCAATTTTGTAAGCCCCTATTCTGGAATTTGTAGTAAAACTCTTAAAAAGTTACAGTTTAAGGAGGAACTGGAAAACTAGCCAATGGATATTTTAGAAAATTTTGTAAAATTTCTGGATAAAAAGTAGGTTTTGTGTTGCTACAAAACCGGCTAATATACTAAAAAATGTTGGTAGTACCCACGAATCCATACGGATAGACTTTATACTTAGTTTACACGAGTCTCTTGTAATCTAACTTTGTTGAAGAGAAGTAAGTCTTCTCTACCCTTTCAGTCAGTATTTCTAGTGATTGGGTTGCAATATGGAGCTAAAAATAGCCATTATTCTACCTATATTCATTGAATTTATAACAACATTTTGATTTGAAAGAATGTCCTTGGAGTTTCTTGCCCGTTCTTCTCCATAGAAACCGCTTTTGAATGAGCAACTAGCTTCATCTTTCTGACTGAATGATCCCTTGACAATTAAAAAATGCCTGTACTTAATTGGTGAAATAAATATGATCATTTTCAGACATTGACCCATGAATGAGTTGCCTACTTTGTGGAGACGTGTGCGATGTACAGCAAGGTTGTCAAACTCAAACTCAAACTCAAAGCATTTATTTCAAATAAACCAATTACAGGTACTTTTGAATTGTCAAGGGGTCGGTCAGTCAGAAAGATGAAGCTAGTTGCCCATTCCAAAGCGTAGTAGGTACCTATGGAGAAGAACGGGCAAGAAACTCCACGGACACTCTTTTAAATAAAAAATTGTTACAAAATATTGCTTACATTATTCATGTTGAAATTATACATGTGAGAACAATGTAGAAAGACGTGCACGTTAAAAGCGTCCGTAACAAAAAACAAAAACAAAAACAATTCAAAAATTAAAATAAACCGTGGCAGTTAAGAGATGACCAGTCCCTACTGACGGCGCCCGTTCACGAACATGACGCATGGATCAGCACCATTTAGCTCAACCATTTTGAAGGGAACTTAATGATCCAACACACACGCCACCATCAGCGAGACATTTGAGTGAGCATGACACTCTCAGCCGCCAGGGCACATTCAAGTCAATGAAAGACGTACCCAGGTAATGGTAGCTTTATGGAATGTACGTGGTCACAATGCCCACACATGTGATATGCAATTATACAATACAAAAAGATTGAATTTATACAAAGAAAGATAGTTTTTACAATCTTCATCAGCCGCAACAACACTTTCGAATGCTCATCAATTAATTTATGTGCCCTTGTAGAGCTGGACCAGCGCTAAGCCAAGCATTTTTATCAGCGATGTAATCCCCCAACTTATAATATGCTTGGCAGCATAGTGTGCGTTTTATACAAGATTTAAATTTCGTTTCGTTCAGTTGGAGTATGTGGGGAGGTATTTTATTATAACATTTTAAACAGTACCCCATGAAGGATGAGTCTACTTTAGCCAGTCTGAAACCCGGTTGAACTAATTGGTCCCTATTTCTAGTCCTATAATTGTGTCTATCACCTCTTTTACTGAAAAGACTTAGATGTTTCCTTACATACATGATGTTTTCATAGATATGTTGACAAGGTACCGTCATGATGTTAATATCTTTAAACAGTTCCCTTAGAGAATCGCGTCTGCGGAGGCCATATATTGCTCTGATGGCTCTCTTCTGCAGAATAAAAATAGACTCGATATCTGCCGCCCGTCCCCATAGTAAAATACCGTAAGACATAATACTATGGAAGTAACTGAAATAGACTAGTCTCGCGGTATCTACATCAGTAAATTGACGGATTTTTCTCACAGCATATGCTGCTGAACTTAGCCGTCCCGTAAGAGATGTTAAATGAGGACCCCATTGCAGCCTTGAGTCGAGCGTGATCCCCAGGAAAACAGTTTTATCGACGAATTCTAGTTTCTCTTTATTCAATACTATGTCACAATCATTACTTTTAACATTTGGTAAAGCAAATCTTATGCATTTAGTTTTTTTCCCATTTAAGACACGAGCATTAATTAACTTTCAATGAGGATGACATAATAATCAGCATGGTTGGCAGACAGATTAGTGATCGTATTTTGGTGTTATTGCCATATGGCGCAGAAGAATAAGCCATACATATAATTAAAATGCAGTGTTTTGTATGTGCTCATATCTCCTTCTAGATACTATAAAATAAAATAAATATTAATATAGGGATATGTAACTGCCTCGAAATAATCGAATGAGCGCCATTAAGGCAAAACACTGTAACTCGAGTTACAGTGTGGATTGACACATCAGCCGTGAGGATGTTGTTAGGTATCGTACTGAGAGTCTATTTACCTATGTGGTAATTTCCAGAAAAAAATAAAAAAGAAATCGTCATTTTATTTTTCAATTGGGAATTTTACCGGGTTTTTACATGGGCCGTCGTTTAGCGGGTGTCTACAAGTCATAACTTATTATGACCCCTGTTGAAAAATTTCAAATTTTTAATTGATTTGGGGTAATTTTTAACCGACTTCCAAAAGGAGGAGGTTCTCAATTCAACTGTAGTTTTTTTTGTATGTTTGTTACGCGATAACTTGGCCAGTTATGAATTGATCTTAATGATTCTTTTTTTTGCTTCAGAGGTGGTCCCATATAAATTTTAATAACTTTGCTTGGGTAGTTTTTGAGTTAGCTTCAATAATACGTATTTTTTCCCACTTAGTATGTGAATGATATATTAAGTTCCTCTCACTGTTATTTAGATAGCAGGTAGTGGTATTCGAATTTGTGTGGGGTAAAAACCACAACTAAAAAGTGAAAAATAAAAACTTTTTACAAAAAAAAAAACAACCGGCTTCCAAAAAAAAAACACTACAAAGTGAAAAATAACTTTAATTTCGGAAGCCGGTGGCAAAAAACGAAAATTCAAAACTAAAGACACCGACTTCCGAAATTAAAGTTATTTTTCACTTTGTGGTGTTTTTTTTTGGAAGTCGGTTGTTTTTTTTTTTGTAAAAAGTTTTTTGGTGCAAAAAATGTGAATTTTAAATTGCAATATCTTTTTTATTTTCAATAATAATAAATATAAATTAAATATTTAGGTAATGTTAATGTGAAGGAAAATAAAGGCTTTATTATTATTATTTTTGATTACGCCTTTGACATTTCTCGGGATCCTAGGGTCCCGGACCTTTGGAAGGCGTACGAGGGGCCGAAGCCAACTCGCAGAGGCCCCTTAGACGTTTTTAATGAAATGAGGTACCAACCGACGATTATCCCTGTTCGCACTATGCAAGTGCAGCCAAGGACAACCCTCGGTTGGTGTAGGACTATTGTAAGATATGGAAACAAAGATATCGGACTATGGGTTTGGGTTGCTAAAGTGGACTGGTCACCTGGAACTATGGAAGGACTATGGCCCCTGCCTGATCTATGTTTTATATGCACACGGATAAAATGGCAGGGGGTGACTTGCACACTCAATAATGGGCCCCCGAAAACGGTCGCTAGCACATAGTGTCGTAGCGACAAGGGGGCAACACGTCCTGAGGTGCTTATGAGGAGTAGAGAGGTATTCCACGGCTATCAGGACAATCCCGGAAGTACGGTCAAGATCCCTACCAGCATCTTACTGGAATACTTCCTTCCTCCGAGCACGTTTGCTCTTGCGAATCTCCACTCAAGCCGGCCAATTAAGGCAAGAATGAGGTGGCAGCTCCGTTCCTCATCAGTGTTCACTCCAGCCGGCCAATAAAGGCAAGTCAGAAGTGAGGAACAAGACTACTCCCAAGAGATAGGGTCCGTGGGGTCGCTACTGCCCAACAGCTCGCCACATGCTGCCCTGCGGGTTTTTGTATCTCTCTTGGTTTGGCTCCTCGTCCCAGTCCTGTTTCGGCAAAGTAAACTCTACCGGCACAGGCCTAGAGTTCGGAGCGCGCAAGCCCCACCACGACGTCAACGTAGAGAAACGGCGGTGGGGAGTATTATTATTATTGCAGTACTTACCTATGTGCCCTTTCGGATCGGACAGGGTTTTTTTACATATTGTATAGGAAGTAAAATTGAGACAAGGGCAAGATGATGAGTGAGGCATTAGTATAAGACAGAACAGACTACCTCAAGCTGCTACCATTCATCATCATCATCATCATTTCAGCCGAAAGACGTCCACTGCTGAACATAAGCCTCCCCCAAGCACCTCCACTTCGACCGATTCTGTGCTTTCCGCATCCAGCGGATTCCTGCGACCTTCACAAGGTCATCGGTCCATCTTGTGGGAGGCCTTCCAACGCTACGTCTTCCGGTACGCGGTCGCCACTCCAGAACCTTTCGGCCCCATCGGCCATCTGTTCTGCGAGCAATGTGCCCTGACCATTGCCACTTAAGTTTGGCAATTCTTCGGGCTATGTCGGTTACCTTGGTTCTCCTGCGGATCTCCTCAGTTACCTTCCACCATTAGCCTTTTTTTTTGTCATAGATGAGTAAGAGGAGACCTTTCTTATGCCTATCTACCATTACTCTAAACATTAATAAGTTCAAAATTCAAACGACGTAGGCTGAGAATCAGCACTTCAAACGTCGAAATTACATAAGACAGTTCTCTAAAAACCCTTGCCCACTTCCTAGTGCTTTAGCTGGGAAGAAGAAGTGGCGCAACAAACTCCTCAGCAGCACAGCTGTCTGTTTAAACTTTATTATATACAATAGCATGCAAACTAATTTACATTACGAAACACAAAACGTTAAATTAAATTATTTGCTATATGTCAGTTAGAGTTAGGAGCTCGTGGCTAAGTAATAACAGCCGCACGGATCGATCCATCAGGTTAAGCTACGCTTGCCGAGGTTGGTCTGTGGATGGGTGACCATCTTTACATACCGAGACTCTTCCGTTCCTCGGAAAGCACGTTAAGCTGTTGGTCCCGGCTGTCATTCGTGGATCTTTGACTGTCGTTACGGGTCGTTAGAAGCCCTGACAACCAGTCTTACCAAGGGGTATCGTGTTACCTAGTAACTAGGTTGTGGAGGTCAGATAGGCAGTCGCTCCATGTAAAATACTGATATTCAGCTGCATCCGGTTAGATTGGAAGCCTACCCCAACATAGTTGGGGAAAAGCTCGGCAGATCGCTATGTATCAGCTAGCACACGCCAATATACCAACAAAAAACATATGAATCTATAGGTACTCAAGCGAAAATAAAAACATAAATAGAACTTAATATATAACTTACCATGAGCTCCCAGAAATAAACAAACAAATATAATTGTATACATTATTATATTATTTAATAGACGTGCAATTAAAGTTAATACCACAGCCCTTATGCGCCACGCACTTAACTCCATTCTTATATAAAACGAACTTCGCGATAGATAAGCACTTGACAATGAGAAAGCACTTGAGATACAATTGACGGGTGTAAGGAACTTAGTTTTTCCGACACTTTAATTATTTGTTAATGCTCTTTGAAAATGTTATTTTTGTCTATTTGATTTGTTCTTTAGGGATTAGTGACACGTGTTAAAGATCGGTACTTGGAATTAGTTGACAATTGACTTCGTATACACCTTTTAAAATAAATATAAAAATAGATTTTGGTATATATGATATTGATGAGATTGATAAGCTCCGTTGGACTGATTACCATAATAGTTGGTATATACAGGGTGGCAGGGACATCGACCCGAAAACTGTTACCATGGACTAAACCAACACGCACCAGCACTGAAGCAGAATACATGGCTATATGTGAGGCATCTAAAGAAGCAATTTATTTAAAGAATCTTTTATCAGAGTTAAAGTGTAGGGACAAATTACCTATATTACTATATAATGACTGCCAGAGTGCTAAAAAACTTACTGAAAATAATTTGTTCCATAAGAGAACCAAGCACATAGATGTACGGTATCATTTTGTTAGGAAAGCTGTAGCAGATAATATTGTAAAAATTGATTATTTAAAAACAACTGATATGCCTGCAGATATCCTGACAAAAAGTTTATCTTCACCAAAACATTACAGGTTTCTAAAGGAACTAGGAGTTTCAACATTGGGTAGTGAAATTAATACTTAGTTTGTAAAACTTAAATAAAAAAAAAAAACTATATATAATAGAAGTTAGAAGTCTATATTATTTTTGTTCTTTTGTTTAATCAATGTAAGTGTAGAATAAGTAAATTATTTTGATAAGGGGTTGTGTTAATTTTAGTATCAAAATAACAGAATATGTATGTGGCTTATATTGTTATCTGTGGAACAATAAAATATATTTAGTCTGTGGCAAGCATACTAAATGGTCAAACCGTGTTTTAATAATTCAGTACATGATTCTGAACCCTCTGCGTTGAAATTTTTCGTCGATTATTTAAAAAAAAATCTGCTGTTCCATACATTTTGACCGCGTAGGTATTGCACTTTTCTATGAATAAGCAGATATTTTTAAAAATAACCGACGAAAAATTTCAACGCCGTGTTCAGAATTATGTACTAAATCCGTGGTAGCAGTATTTGCGTCGATGTCCCTACCATTCTGTAGGTAGGTACGAGTATATGTATTATTTCATAAAGAAAGTTTACATAAAGTTTATTTTTAGCCAAAAAAGGAGGGTGATATGTTTGACCTGTATGTATGTAATATTTATGTATGTCAGTCCCTATGTTCCCTTGTAACTACTAAACGGTTTAACCAATTTTGATAAATGATTGTGTCGTTAGATTCGTCTTTATCGAGTATCATTCGGTATATTAAAATGATCAAAAATCAAAATGGCGAAGCCGCGGGCAAAAGCTAAATAACTATAAAAAAATATATATCTGGAAGGTAATAGATTATTTCTAGATTTATTATTTTGAAACCTATTTATCTATGTTAGTTAATAGGTAACCTAAAGGAATGGCTGATAAAACATTACCCTCCTATTGGCCTTCACCGCAATCGGTTAAAAAGGAATTGCCATGAAGTGGCGCATAATTATTATTGTGACTATAAGAAAAACGGAGAAAGACTTTTGCCACAGTATAAATAAGTAATAGTATTATTTCTTCATAGAAAACGGCCGAAACGACGTGCTTCGAAATCTCAGTGTATACCATGTTACGCACGTGTGGTGCGGAACGTTTATCTACCGAGCGGCCGTAGGTAATTATTTCAAGGTCACTGCCGAGACATAATATTGTTACTTTATTATACTGTGCTTCTGCTCAGTAGTAAGACAGTAGTACCTAGTTAAATAGAAATACGTAAACTAACACTTATTAGTGTCAAGTATAAAGTACTTCAAATTATTGTTAATTAAATTGAGATAACATTGTCCTGCGCAGTTTGGAAAACCAACAAAACTATTATCAATTTTTTGCTAGGGTATTCCCATTTTCAAAGCTCATAGAAACTGCTGCATCATCATTTGATATACACATACATGACATAAATTCTATTTTGTTATTCCGAGATACCATTTTATTACGCAATGCTTAGTTATAAAAGTTTTGTTTGCAGTTTTTGTCCATTGCTTTGTAAAGACACTACATTTTATGACAATTGTCTTTTTTTAATGCGCGCCACGTCTTAGTGCTTTCTAATGTGCGTGAATTTAGCGGCCAACAGTTGGACGCTATTTTTTTCGAAGAGTAGGTACACAGCTTTGACTGTCTATTTACACATATTCATATCTTTGTCATTACCTTTTTGTCGTTCACTGCTAGATAAAATCTTTTATCTTAGCTCCGTCACAACTCTTTGTACAAGGATCTTTTGGCGCTCTTACGATGTTGACAGGGGGGCGCTTTTAGATAACATTTAGTGCAATAGGGTTGGCCGGTGAAAACAATAGATAGATGGCGCTAGCATAGCTTTCACTTGTCAAGTTTGTGTTGCGTTTTGCTTTCCTTGTTGACTGCGTTTTTTTATAATATTGAAAGAACTGTTGTGAAAAAACATGTATTCCACATGGCAGATAAGTGAAAGTCAATTAAAGAAACGAGGTGCATCTTTACGAGGAAGGAAAGCAGACCTTATCAAATCAAATTAAATGTCAAATCAACGTCAAATCAAATGTTCCTTAGAAAATTCTTATATTTTGATTAAAGCTATGCTAGCGCCACTTTAACAGTTGCCAACACCATTGTTTTGTGAAATGTATTGAAAAAACAAGATGGCGGCGTTAGTTCCAATTTTGGTCACGCTCCAAAAGCTTCTTGTACAGCTATAGGTAGTTAAACTCAATTTCTCGAAGACTAATCAAGGTTTGATTGACTGATGAGTTTTAGGCTGCGTTTCTTCCAGAGATGTGCGAGGATGCGTGACTAGGGATGTGTTTGTTAAAAACCAATAGAATCGCTTCATTTACCTAGCCTCGCTCAGCGCAGCTCCGGTGGAAACGGCTTAGTGGTGTGAGGGTTTTGTACGTACAAAATAAACGAGGGATGGGTGCGAGGGATGTGTGCGAGAGATGTGTGTGAGAGATGTGTGCTAGGGATGTGTGTTAGGGATGGACGCGAGTGAGAAATCGTATCTGAAAAGAGCCCGCTACACATCCTCGCACCGCTCATCTGCGCACCGTTTTACAGCGTTGTTACGCATCCTCGCACCGCTCAGTGGCCTAGCACATCTCTGGTGGAAACACTCACATCATTTCACAGCTTCGTTACGCCGTGGTTACGCATCCTCGCACCGCTCAGCTACCTCGCACACCCGTGGTGGATGCGCAGCCTTACTGTTAAATCTCATGGTTGTTGTGATTGGATGACCCAGATACTAACCGTCAATCATCGGTTAGTTGACACGAGGTTTGAACAGTCTAAATTGAATTTCTAGGATTTCAGATACCAGGAGCAATACTTCCAGGAACATTTAAAATTTCATTTTAATTTGCCGATGGACGAATCGGCTGAGATAATTCTGTAGATCCCTTTTTACACAACAAGATAATTATAAAATATTGCTGAATAGATACTAACGATACTATTTCAGCTGAAAGACGTCCACTGCTGGACATAGGCCTCCCCCTAGCACCGCCACTTCGACCGGTTCTGTGCTTCCCGCATCCAGTGGATTCTTGCGGCCTTCACAAGGTCATCGGTCCACCTTGTGAGAGGCCTTCCAACTCTACGTCTTCTGGTACGCGGTCGCCACTGCAGAACCTTTCGGTCCCATCGGCCTGTTCTGCGAGTTTGGCAATTTTTCGGGCTATGTCGGTTACCATGGTGCTCCTGCGAATCTCTTCATTTCTGATTCAATCACGCAGGGAAACTCGAAGCATAGCCCTCTTCATTGCCTTTTGGGTGACTTTTAGCTTTCTAATAAGGCCCATTGTGAGCGATAATTATGTGCTATTTAATAAAACTTGGGAAAACAAATAAATCTTTGGTTCCGAGGTTTTCATTTCAACACCACGTTATCTGGAGTAGCAGTCTTGACACGAATAACTTTAGATTATAATTAATACATACATCGATTTATCATTCAACATACAGTATGTGCAAGCGACATCGCGGATGTTCCAGACGGAGATGACGGGATGAGCTGAACACCTTTCACGAGATTGGTCCTTGTCAGAGAGGACAAAGAGAGGTGGAAGGTGAGTATGCCCAAAAGTAGTAGAAAACTGTCTGTAAATGTTTTTCTTCACCTTGATGATACAGGATATGGTAGATTAGCTTATTCTGTGGACAGAGAAAAAGCCGGTCGGCATATCACTCGAGAAGAATTAAGGGATCCGTTGTTGGGATGAATTTATCCCGAAAACAAACTTAACATTATAGTTGAAAAACATGTTCTCCCATACATTGCAACTGCAAATGTAAGTTTGTACGCACACTATTGAGAGATTCACCAGTGATTTTAAGACCATAGACTTCTTATAGGTTTTCCTGTTATCTTAGAGTATATATCACTGGGGACGCCTTACGAACACTTCCCCCTCTGTAAAAATACAAGAGAAAATGCTCTAACACGGTCATAAAAACTACTTTCAAATCGATTCGAACGCACAACGTTAATCGTTTTCGAGTCGCGGGGTTCTCATCAGTGCTCTGTGAAAATGCCTTGTTGTGCTGTTAACATGTAAAAAGCGTTCAAATACGTCAAACTTAAATGAAGACGGAATAACCGTCCATATTTAAGTATTTTTTAAAATATCTAGTCATGTTTTCAGTGAAATTCAAAATCCTAACCTCATAATACATTTTGAATTTCCATTCGATTCAACCATGATTCAACATAAAACAAGGCATTAATCGAGTATTTTTTCTCGCATTGCTTTCGTGACGTCACCATGTCTTGCTACACTTCGTTTTTATGTTCATAAGGTTCAAAATATTTTTTTTTGAATTACGAAAATGTACGTCAAATCAGCTAAATTGACATGCACTTGCCATGCAATTATGTCTTCTAGCAAAAATGATAACGAGACTACCGTAGGGTTGGGGTCATGTATGAAACCAAAATTGACATGTCGATAATTTCTTAGGGCGAATTAGTATTTTTGAACGAAGTTTTCTAACGCGGCTTGCGGTAGGAGTAAGTTGGCAGAAAAGTCACGTGAAAAAGTGTTTGTACTTCCAACCAGCCCCGGATCTAAGGGGGGCAATCCGGGGCCCGTGCCCCGGGCGCCAACTTCAGGGGACGACAAATTCAAGCGTAGCAGACAAGTGCACTACCCAGCACACCGCAACTTTGCAATAAATGAGACGCGCAGCACATTTATAATCTTGCTATTTTTTTTCTTTTTTACAACAGTTTTGGCGCCCCTGTTGAATTGGCGCATTATCGATCGATACAATTGGAATATTTTGCTGCCAAAATTTACATTTTGACAAAATTTAAATATCGCGGGGGCTAACTTAGCGCATCCCCATAAAAGATTGGTGGGGGGTGGGGCGGCAGATGGCAGTTTTTGCCCCGTCTCAAAAATATTCTAGATCCGGGGCTGCTTCCAACTATCTTCTTCTAATTCGATCGAGAGAGAGAGAAAGAAAAAATCTAAATCCATTTCTTTATGTCAGCAATGTGAGAAGTTAATAAGGCTTGGATTGGATGACCGCAAAAAAATTTAGTATTAAATATACCACCACATTATGTCGTAAGTTCGTAACACGGGCTCTGCGGAATCTTGTTGAGAAAACAAAGTTGTCACAAGATCATGATACCGGTCTTAAATAGTCATGAGGTAGAACTAGCTAAAGCCGTAATGACCAAATATACAGGTACGAAAATTGCGTACATTACAAAAAAAAGGGACCCTCAAAAATGTATTCGCCATTTAAACTCCAAATTGATTCATTTTAAAAATCAGTAGTTATTATGAACCTACTGATTTTTAAGTATGTATTATTTGTTTGTACTATAACATAATTTTTTTACTTTTATTTAATAGTTGTTATTATTAAAATTTTACTTTTCTATGCATCAGCTGTTTTGTGTCAGAGTTCAAGCAAAATTCCGAATGATTATCGATATCGATAAAAAAAAACGATGTTACGGACTTCTCTTTCCGGGCTCAAAAACAACAATAGCTATTGTTCTTTTTCGTAGAAGCAACCACGCGTCCCCCGCCAAAAGTGACAGAATTTTTAGTTCGGAATATTGCGCTTATGGCTTCTCCAGTGATATATACTCTAAGCCTGTTATCTATGAGTGAAGAACTATTCAGCCATTCTCTGGATTTTTCCCAAATATTAAGGAGAGGGGTCTATGGTCAACTTTCCTCTTTTTTCTTAAATATCTTTAAAAGTATCTATGATAAAAAAATGAGATCATTACAACAAGTCCTTTCATTTGATATGTCACACGGTACTGTTTGAAAACTTTTTTTAAATTTTCCTATTTGCCCGCGAAAAGTGACCTCCATATTCAAAAATTACTAATTTGGGTCACAGAAATTCATGTGTACGAAATTTCAAGGTAATTGGTCCAGTAGATTCGGAACAAATTGGCTGTGACAGACGGACAGGCAGACACACGAGTGATCCTATAAGGGTTCCGTTTTTTCCTTTTGAGGTACGGAACACTAAAAATAAATTGAATGCTAATGTAGTATTATATTACATTTGAACTGAATAAATTAGCTACAAAAAATATCATAAATCACCAGTGCTATAAATTTCTTAGCTGCAAACAATTTAACTTTAAAAAGACATAAACCACAATAATTGAGTTTTAAACATTAGCCACAGGAGAGCCAAAATGGCCGCGTTTAGAGAGATATAATAAAAATAAACAAGCAAATACAATTTTGAGAACAGTCTAGACTACCCTCCGTCGTAAAATAACCGCTCAGGACAAAGCTTATGTTAGAAACAATTTTTAACTAACAAAGTCTTAACAAGGAAAGTTTTTTTTTACAATTAAGATAGTTTTGATGAATTTGTAGAAGATTTCGTGAAATAGTAGTTCGTTTTAATTTAAATACATTTCATTTTAATATTAACAGGTAAATGTTGATTTCATCAATTGGTATGATTTTACGATTTTGAATGAAAATTCTATAAGCCTAGTCCCGAGTAAGCTCATTTATTTGCCATATAAAGCAATAGGTAGTTAAATTATTTAGATAGTTTACGTCTTTCTTCATTAATAATGAATCGGTCATCGATCGCAGTTTCTATTCTCGCATGAAAACCAATACGGGCGGGACGGTACGAACTCTCCCTCAATTTCTAAAAGCGAAAGCCCTAATCAATGTAGACTATAAGTAAGGGCTTGCTACGCGGATGCCAACCGCGTCCCCAACAGAGGTGACCTTGGTTGGCGACAGGCAGAGCTGTTTGAAATTTGGTCGTAAACCACCAACTACATGGTTGTAAACCACCAAGGTCACCTCTATCGGGACGCGGTTGGCAGCCGTGTAGCATATGGTTAGAATTTTTTTGTCTGTTTTTTTTTTCACAGTGGTGACCTTGGTGGTTTACAACCGTGTGGATAGTGGTTTACGACTAAATTTCAAAAGCTCTGCCGGTCGACAACTAGGGTCACCTCTGTCGGGGGCGCGGTTGGCAACCGTGTAGCAGGCACGTTAGTAGTTAACATTCATACACGAACTTAAGAGCGTTCATTCTGAAAGAAGGCAACGTTGCAAATAGCTGTCAAATATTTCGTTGATTTGGCAATATTACTGTTTAGAAATAAGAAATACAGTTCTTTAGACATTGATTATGAAATGCAATATTAAATATCGAATGTTTAGTTTTAGATGTAAAAAAAAATATTTGGAAAATTTGCAAATGCCCTTTTCACACCTAAAACGGTAACAACATCAAATTCAGTGTTATTATTATTATTCATTTATTTCGGACAGAGTCCATATAATGTGTTAGTAACAATTTTCTTAAGATCAGGCAGGTACAAAATCTAATATATATTTACAATTTCCCTGTAACTATTCCCACCCAGTGTGCCTGTATGGGACAGTCATGTCGGGATGCAATAATTTGCAAAATGGTGTTGGAGCTACCGCGCAGTCTGTGGAATAATGACGCCACTTTCTTACGCACTATAGCGTGGAAACCGTCAACGCGCGCATTTGCGAACATTTGCGACGCACTACAATGCCGCGGCAACCCCAACAGCATTCTGAAAGCATTATTATACTGAATACGCAGGGCGTTGTAGGCACGTTGCGTATACCGAACCCACAGGCCGCTCGAGTAAAAAGACTGACAATATGCCCTAAAAAGTGTCAGTTTAACTTCTTTGGTACATCGAGCGAACCTACGGTTATAATTGCAATTCATTATTAATATTTTAGTTTAGTAGTTAGCTATATTTCATATTTCCATAAAGTAATAGGTATTGCCAAATTAATCAAAACGGGTAAATATTTGACAGCTATTTGCGACGTTGCTAACTTTTAAATGTTTGTGTCCCACAGTTTTAGTAAAACAAAGATTTCTTGTTCTACCCTAAAGTATGAGGTAATCTGCGGGTTACTCCCGTCTGGCAACGTTCCCGTTTGGGAACGCTACATATACATTGGTTATGTTTGTAGATATTACTTACATGAGCACACGTTAAAGTACAATCAGGGTAAACAGTTCTAGTGTGTCGAATTTATTTAATATTTGCTATGTTCAGTTCTAATTTTATATTTTTGACTTGTTTGTATAGTCACAAATAGATATACACATTTGGAATGAATAAACAAATTTTACCTATATTATATTCTAGTAACATAATTATGTTGTTGATTTTGCTTTGCTTAGTTTAAATAATTACTAGTCATATTGTATTATATTTTTATATAGGGTGGCAGGGATCCTTAAAAAAAATCAGCTGTTCCATACATTTTTAGCGCGTAGGTATTGCACTTTTCTATGAAACAGCAGATTTACGAAAATATTCAACGCAGAGGGGTTCAGAATCATGTACTGAATCCATGGTAAGAGTTTTCGCGTCGATGTCCCTGCCACCCTGTATGATACATAAAAAAATACACTACAAAGATCTTAAATACGTAGGTACATACTTTTTTCATGTCAAACAAATATTACTAACATTCCTTAAAAATTTGACTTAAGGTACTGACTGTACCTGGTGCACGCGATACATCGCTATTGGTAAGTATATGTAACGTTGCTAAACGGGAGCGTTGCCAGACGGGAGTAACCCTAATCTGCTGCGAGGCCTCCGTAAAAGTGACGCTAATGAACATTTATATAGAATTTAGCGTAGATAATATATTCACTTCAAATCAGCCAGCAATGACGAAGCGACTGAGCATTTTGATTGCAGATTTCTAATTTGCAATATTATCAGTGAGTCGATATTGATAAGGGTGCTTGAGATTATGTTAATGAGATAGGCCTTCGAGATTTGATGACCCCATCAACTACCAACATAAAATAAATTTTCATTTCAACATACCATAACATCACGCCTTGATTTTCCGAAGGGTTAGTCAGAGTTGTACCTATAGTACACTTAAAACCTTGTTTCCAATTGACGTTATTTCCACTTAAACAAACATCAACTTTATGCTAGTGTATTAAAGTTGATTTTAGACTGACTAGTACTGTTGAAAATTTCATAAAAAATATGAAGTTGTAGCGCAAGCTGAACCTTATGTGTAGGCGTTACAGTCGTTTTCCTAAAACTTGTGTTTGTTTACATGTTCGGAAAATAAATTGCGAACGCAGATTACATTAATTCGCCAGTTATGTTTAAATCCCATCTCCACGTAATAGGGGACGAGCCTATTGCCATCAACCGGGCACAATCCAGACACCGAGTTGCTACTGAGAAATTCCGGATAGAAAAACCCAATAACATTTTACCTAACCAGGAAAACGAACTAAGGACCTCATGCTCAGCAGTAGTGCTATCAACCACTAGAACAACGGGACAGTCAGTTTCATTTCAAATATTGTTAAAAAAAAGAAGGAAGGAAAATATGTACCTTCACGACCTTAAAAAGATCTGAAGACCAATAGGTATGATGAATAAAAATTCTATTTTTGTCCGTCAAGAAGATTATTAAAAAAATATATATTTGGAAACGTATTTTTTCATTTTTTACGTAATCAAAAGATTAATGCGATACATTGAGTTAAAATATGCCATGACAACACGAGTATCTAGATTTTAATTTACTTGTGACGTAGCGACGCCCACTCCCCAACTTTAATGCACTTTATCTAAATCATTTTTTATAATTATTATAAAGCAAAAAACACGTGTCTAATATTTTTTTATTGTCTGACTGACGGACTAAATAGATTTTTTTTTTTACCGTCGTCGTCCCTATAAATTCCCGTGATTAAAAATAAACGTTTTTACGTTCAAAATCACGCCACAATCTCATCTCAGCGACCATCTATGATGAATATAATGATCTATGTCACAAAATTGAGGGTGGAATTCGGATAAATGAGAGATATCTTTGACAGATTGAGATAAGACTGCGAAAGTTCTTAAAAATACGGGAATTGTATGACAGTTAAATGTCTCCGTTTCTGAAATGCTTTTTTTTATGGAAATATTATAGATATTATCTAATTTAGATAATGGTTGACTTTGGATATAACGCTGTTTCCCAGTAGGTACGTACAAATTCCAAAGATAAGGAAGAGGCAATAATAAATGTTTAAGATTTATTAAAATAATAATAATTGACGATGACCAATACTTAATTAATCATTGTCTAGACCTTTTCTCAGGGGACCGCTAATAGGGTTTAAAACGATAATTTTCGACCCCTGGCGCCATCTCAACCTTATTTATCTCCCAGTGCGTAGGCTTAATCAAACAACTCGTGTATTTGTAACTAAGTTACGACCCCTGCAAATCAGCTTACAACCCGCTTAATAAGATCTAATGAATGGTACAATCGTTATGTTCAGCTCGAAGGATTTTATGAGACGTAGAATTTGAATCTCAATTTTGTTAATATTATTTTTAACGCAATTTTAATAGGAGGAGATTCAAAATTAGACTCCATTTTTGTATGTTTAACCTACATTATTATCTTTTAACATCATTGTACCTATTGAAGAGTTTTGGCAATTCTCTGGCGGATGCAAATTGACTGTAGATCTTTAATAACTTTGAATAGTTTAAAGTTTAAACTATTAAGAGACTTCTGGTACCACGTTTTAAAATTTAAACGATCTAATCACTACCACCAAAATCCTGCTAATTATCATAATTACAGAAATAGAAATGCCATATTTTGGTGAATATGGTATCTCCATTGCTACCGTCCCAGGTTCTGCG
This sequence comes from Agrochola litura, assembly GCA_949152395.1. NCBI lineage: Eukaryota > Metazoa > Arthropoda > Insecta > Lepidoptera > Noctuidae > Agrochola > Agrochola litura. The sequence continues at coordinate 21,557,486 of OX424493.1, forward strand.
TTTAGATACTTAATGCGTTGCGTTTTGATATTCAGATTTAATAAAATATTTAATTCTTCTTTTTTTCTTTGTGCAGTTTAATAAAATAAAAAATAGGCAGTCATGGACTGCCGACAGAAGTGAAAACTTAAAACTGGTATTAGCGCCATCTAGCTTTAGCTCTAGCTAAAAATCGCTCAACCCGCCTAAAGAAGTTTTCACTTCAAAAAATTAAAGTAAAGAACTGTAATTGCTTCATATAATGTAGATATTTTAATTCATGAACGCTTCTGAAATTAAGCGACACCGGAACTGCCATTCTTCTTAAAATCATTCGTAAAAAACAAAATCTAAATTAAAGCCGGAGAAAATATGTCTTGAACGCAGACATGAGAATGTAATGTATGTACATTGTAACTTTATAACAACATTTGCAGACATTTTCTTTTATCGCGCAGCATCGCCCAAGGAATTTTCAAATAAAGCGGAGGCCGTTTGTCACACCGTAGCATGCATTTTAGGTTTTATTTAACAAAAATTATTATCACAGTTTGTTAACATTAAAAACACCATGAAAAACTTAATTAACTTGGCAATTTTATTTATGCTTTTGCGTCGTAAAGTTATAATAAGTTAACTTGTCAGTAATTAAAATATCGTGTAGCAGAGTAATGATGACAAGTCACGCAATTTTAGCAACTGCAAAAACAAATTAAATTATTGCTAAAACATTCATATACTTTTTGTTTGTAAATTACTGAGTGACAGATTATCATGTAGGTACCTTACTTAATTACTATACGTGCAGTATGAATTTTAAAATTTTAATTTTTTTTACAGGGCTTGTAAAAGTTTGTGTTAAAGCCTTGTTGTTTGTGTTGTTGTTAAGGGCTTGTAAAATAGTGAAACAAATGAAATTGCATTAGTCATATTTTACTAATCCATTAACCTAGACCAATGTCATTTAAAAAGCTCCGTTTTCCAACATGAAAACTGCGGTTTTCACTCTATCAAGAATTTCGTATTTCGTATAATCTATCTCAGCTTACGTTTTTGTCGTTTGTAATCAAATACCTAAGTAATAAAGTTATACCTACAAATCTTGATAATGCGAATTTTGGAAGCTATATTTGTTATTTTGGTTATTGCGTACTAAAATACGGCCTGAAATTATATCAACCCAGAATTATCTTATTTGGAGATTATATTGTTAACGCGAAACAATAACTTTGGTTGTTTGATAGTTGTGTGTTATGTGGAATTTTGGGGAGGCCTATGTTCAGCAGTGGACGACTTTCGGCTGAAATGATGTTGAATGATGTGTTATGTAACTAAATTAAAACTAAAGCAATTTTGCTTACATTGTCACTAATAATAATAAATGGACAAAATAGTAGATGGCGCGACGACGCCGACGGTGCAAATGAAATGATGAATATTCCTTGCGAGGTTTAAATTCCCTGAACATTATATTGTCGGAACGAGCTTCGTTTAATAACTATTGTCTGCGCTAATTTAACTAGTTTTTTTCAGTATACGTAGTAATAAGTGCAGGATTTAAATTTTGTGCTTTGGCCTTATGTTCATAACAATCCATTAGCCGTGAACAAGAATAAAGGAAATTTTTCGTTGACGGTGTAAATGAAATTATGAATATTTCATGCGAGGTTTAAATTCCCTGAACATTATATTGTCGGAACGAGCTTCGTTTAATAACTATTGTCTGCGCTAATTTAACTGGATTTTCTCAGTATAAGTACCTAGTAATAAGTGCAGGATTCAGATTTACTACTTTGACCTTCATAATAATTCATTAGCCGTGAACAAGAATAAAGGTAAATTTTTGTTTGTTAACTAACTCGTTAATATCTAATACCTACGTATCGTGCAACGTGCATATAAATATAAAAATTATCTGTGTAACACATTTAAGTTCCAGAAAAACCTTGCTTATTAATTATGCTAAATACTCACAACTTGAGTTGTGTTTGGTTTATAAAAGCTTGAAATGCGAAAAAATAAAGCAACCAATCAAAGAGAAATAAGAGGAAGTACTAATGACAGTTTGACAGACCGTCACAATACGGTGTGATGCACATCCAATCGACTGTTTCGTTATATATTTTCAATTTGAATTTATTTTCGTATCGGCTAGTAAAAGGCGTGAATTTTTCATGACCACTGCCACGTACGGGGTGGGTCGATCGCCATCAAAGTTTCAGAGGTCTGCGTGAAACAATAGCACGTTGAAACACGTTTTACAGGCTGAAAACGGTCACGGCCAGCTGTTGGCATAGACAACGATGTTTAGTTTGAGTTGACCTGTTACTATGTATATTCGTCACGAGTTTGTATGTTCATTGAAGTAGCGTGGAAGCTTATTTGTTTGTTTAGGTTATAATTACGACAAACGAATGCAGGATGGCCGACGGAGTTATCACTGGAGTTTAAAAATACAGACGCAACTCTTTTGCAAGATGAAAATAGATCTGCTGCTACACAAATAGGACTGTTACCCAATCTTTTAAGTCAAGATTTAAAAAAAAGTTGACAAATACTAAAGTTAATGAATAACATGATTAGTGAGTGATCAATCAATTATGTCAAGTTAAATGTAAAACCGCGTTATTGCAAAAAAGTTTTTTTGGTATTGCCCCACTCATATATAATAGAGTACCTAATATTATAAAAAATATGACTACATTAAAATTTAAAAGGGCGCTAAACGAATTTTTAATTATGAAAACTTATTACACGATTGACGATTTTCTTAATGATGATTCACTAATTGACATACTATTACCCTAATTGACATAATTATTGGTTCGCTTACTTAGTCTTATTTTATATTTTTTTTATTGCTATGACCACACTGACATTTTTTATTTAATTCTTTGTAATTCCAATGATCTGCATATTTCTATTTTTTTTTTTATTTATTTGGAATTGTAAACCTTTGCATGCCCACGTGACGGTAAAATATGGAGAACTTTATTGTAAAAACACCTATGTACTATACCCATTTTTGCAAAGAAATAAATGATTTGATTTGATTTGATTTGAAGTGAAAATAAGTTTTTAGTTAAAGATGGGTCATCGGCTAGACCTTTTGACGATTCATTGATCAATAATGATCCCTTGTTCAACACTATAGTCACTGGCTGAATGGAGAATTAACTTTTAATTAAGTGCCTTAGTTATTTAGGATATTTGGATTTCGAAAGGACAGGAAATACTATATCCTTTGCGGAATGATGTCAGATTTCCACGTGAACAAATCAGTGGTTACGGGACTTGAGGACTTTGTCATATAGATTTGGTTAGATTTGCTCGCACTATTTATGTTTAAATGATCCAAGGGTGAAATGATCATTAGATGCTCCTCCTATCTAGTGGTAATTTGTACCGTGTGAGAAAACCAAGAGAAAACACTTTTCTTCGATGACGTCCCATCAGCGTAGCACAGGCAGTCAGAATATATATGTACTCGTATAAGCTCAGGCGCAGATCATAAGGTTTTCATAGATAGGGAGGGGATTCATTAAAGTTCATTAAAGGCGACCCTTTAGAACCCGCAAATAACCTCACATTCTTTCTAGAGAGGCGGCACGTTTCTAAACCCAAGCCAGGATAATTCTCAAGTTGTGAAAGCCTATTAAAAAAATCTTCGGCATCTATTTTCTGTGAGCTGAAGAATGTGCCCTCCTTTTCGAGGATAATTAAGTACTTCTTATCTTTATCTTAGAATATACTTTGAGGAACCAGAAGTGGATTTTATTTAAAAGAAAGAACGGCTTCGAACGATTTAATGCAATTAGAAAATATGAATAATTAGAACACAAAAATGTTTATGAGGAAACTAATGCAAATCTGACTAAAATACGGCACAGCTGAGACGTGTGAACGCTCCGACGTTTGACGAGCAAAAAAGGGGCTGTTATTTTTTTTTTTTTGACTATGGCCTTTCGCAGTTTTGACCACTAAGGTCTTGGCTGCTTAACCGGACTTTTCCTGTGGTGGCCTTAAGCTTCTACACTTAGAGCCTCCAGCCAGGAGCTTTTAAACTATTCTAAATTAAAATTAAGCGAGTGCTCGCTAAGGGCACCCCCTGTGGGGTACGAACCTCGGCTTAGGGCATCGCTGAGGGGAGGACAGCAAGAGGGGATAGGCTGGATCAAACTTAGATTTTCATCATGATTATTATGCGGGGTATTTAAAGCTACGTGCTCAGCTGCAATAACTGCTGGCACCTCGTTTTCGAGCAAGGGTCGGGGAGAGGGCTGTCATCTGTTTGACACTCCTTTTATAGGCGTGATGCTACCCGCTACTGTTCATTCTCGTTCATTCCCAACAATACAGTATACAAAGTCAAAATACAGGTTATTCTATCTAACTAAAACTCAGTTTAACAATATCCTCTAGGGTCTCATCTGTACCTTCCAATCCCTAAATACTAGTTACTAAGCCAATGAAGTGGATATTAAATTGACACAAAATTATCTGCTCAACAAAACAGGCATCCTAAATTCTACGTTCAATAGTCTAACAACTTTATACCTACCACGATCATATAATTGCAACTTCCTGTCAAACCAGAAATGTGCTTTATAAATCGAGGAGTAAAGTTGTTTTTATCTTGACAGCGTTGGTGTCCGGCATTCTACGGGAATGTTTCAATATGAGGGTAGCTTAGCAGAGCGTTTTGAAAGACATTATCTAGATGTAGGGCTGCCATGGTCTGTCAAGTTATGTTACAAGGTGTGAGCAGGGATATGACTGGAGTTTAGTTTAATTAGGTACATCTTAATGTGAGTTGTGGAAGACTTACATTACTTATTGATTGATGGACTGTGTTCTATATGAGTCTGATAGAAATTATGTGTTTGGGGTCTTGAGGTTGAACCGACTTGATTTAGGCACATTTCAGAGAATTCTGTCTAAACCAAATTCAGGTTCATGGCCCAAATGTAATCCATAGCAGCGTGTATTTTATCATTTTTATTTTAAGAGTGATGGGACTGTCATATGCATTGCGGTTATAAAAGTCCATAGTAAAAGATAAAAAATCACAACTAATAAAGTACTTACTGCATGTTAAGTCGACAAAAATATTTTTTATGCTAGCACCCCTCGCCCCTGATCTTTTATGTTTTGAACGACTTGATAAAACATCGAAAATATTTATAACTAGCTGCTCCCCGCGGTTTCTTATGTCCCAATCTCGTGGGAATATCGAGATAAAAAGTATTTCATGTCCTAACCCAGGTCATGGTGAAATCGTAACAAACAAACATGCAAAAAGTCAAATCTTTTCCTTTACAATATTAGCCTAGATAAGTAAGTTTAATATAATGTATGTTTAACATAAACCTTCCGGAATAAATTATCTAAATATATGGTGAAAACCGCATCAAAATCTGTCACGCAGTTTGGAAGAACAACGCGGTCACTCAGACAGACGCGAAAACCTCCTTTAGAATATGTAACATAACATCACGCCTGTATTCCCCGAAGGGTCAGGCAGAGGTGAACCAACAGTACAACCACATTTCATCAGTTATGTTTAAGTCCCATGTAACAGGGGGCGAGCCTATTGCCATCAATCGGGCACAAATTCAGACTCCGGGCTGCTACTGAGAAATTCATAATGGAAAAACCCAATAACCCTTTGCCCGACTTGGGAATCAAACCCGTGGAGCATACGGTGGTTTGCCCGGCTTGGGCGGGGCATCGCCGTGTCCTCGTGGAGGTGATCGGCGGCGGTGATCTCTCGCGTCCGACCCTGATTCGAGCCATGGTACGGAGCGAGAGGAAATGGGAGGCCGTCACCTCCTTCTGCGAAGCAGTAATGCTCGCGAAGGAGGAGGCGGAACGCGTGAGGGAGAGGCAAAATTCGCGCCCTCACGTCCCTTACCGCTGCAGGAGGAGACGCCCTGGACGTCGGGAATCGCAGGCCGATTTCCGACCACCGTAGGCGCGGGCTTGCGGACGATGAGCAATGGGTAGCTCGCCGTCCGAAAAGGACCAGGCCCGGGTCGACGGCGCGTTGTGTTCCACGCGCGCCTCAAAGAGATGTCAGCAGAATTGACGGGGTCCGCTAGGGCCGATGCCTGCCGAGGTGGCGAAGAAAACTGAAAGGGAGATCGTGGCCCCCGGCAACATGGTAACTGAAGGAACACGGGTGGGTTTTAGTCAGTAAGAGCCTGACACGCCCTCCCGCTCCGCCCAGAGCGGGAGAAGTTATTTGATAATATTCCAAACAAAAAAAAAAAAAGGCACCATGCAGTCGCGCTTGCGATTACAAGACCATCGACGTGTGATGAACCCTAAAACTATGTTCGGGATCAAATGTTTTATTTTACATTTTTGCATGTTATTCACCCACAGCCCTATCGTATTCATAGCGTAACATATATATCTCAATTGACATGCCGCATATTTTTATCCTATTTTATTGAGATTCCGTTGTGAATCCCACGATACGCGGAAATTTTGTCAAACGACGCGCGTGTTACAGATCCTATGTTTTTGTGAAAACTTTTCAGAACATCTGCTGTTCTGGAGTTTGTCGACAATTATTTTGTCGAATTGTTTTTTAGGAGGAATTTGGTGCGAAGCAATAGGGATGATGCCTGGGTTAAAATAAATAAAATCTATTTAGTACGTCAGTCAGATAATTTAAAAATAACAGAGACGTATTTTTTGCTATACCACATTTTAAAAAAAATACAGATAAAACGCATTAAAGTTGGGGAGTGGGGGTCGCTAAGTTACAAGTAAGTATAAAATTTACATACTCGTGGCATCATGGCACATTTTAGCTCAATGTGTCGTCGTAATCTGTTGATAATGTAAAAAAAAGAAAAAATACGTGTGCAATATTTTTAAACTACATCACGGACAATTTTTTTTTTTTTTTGGCATTGTTCCTGTATAAGTTTTAAGACCCATTTTAAGCGTTTATTTTTTTAATGTTTTTATGATGTTCTCTAGTTTATGTTTTGGATTAATTATTTTTGATAACTTTGCTACCTTTATTGTTCATAAAAAGCAACTTTGTGTTAGCGACACAATCAATAAGGCAATAAGAACACTCAATAGCTTGTAAAAATAACTTGACAAACAAGAGAGACTAATACTGTTTGTCGTCAACGAGAAACGAGATTACGCAGCCATATATTTTGTATGTACTGTCACTACTTCGGCGTCATCATCTCGTTCTCGTTGACGTCCCGTTCACGGTGTAGTGGACAAACGGCTTTAGAGGCCGAGCAAACTGTGCGTCTTGTTGCTGCGACTAGACGCAGAGATGTCACGACAGACGTCGGACAGGAAGTGATCATTTTATTTGAGAATTCGACGTGCTTCGACTTTCGATTCGAAAACATCGACATCGAACGTATACATATTGAAAGTCGCATTACAAACATACGTGCACTTTCCTTAGCGCTCACAGCAAAATGTATGCTGACCTGTTGCATTTGACTGTCGTCAGGTGTGCCTGTGCACCATGCGTCTAGTCGCTGCGACAAATGGCAAGCGCGTGCGACTCTCATAGCCTCTCGTTGCGATTCTTCAATTCAACGTCAAGTGTGCTGAGTTTTGAACAAAATTTATGAGAATTTTCGGCCTCAGCCTGTTTTTGCGTCTAGTCGTCGAGCTGTCGCAGTCGCACGTCGCATAGTGTGCGAGGCAGCTTAGGAAAAGGGAAATGTAGGGGACTTGTAGATCATTCTGTGATAACTAATCCACTTGTCAAACGTTATCATTAGGTCATTGTCTTTTAACTTTACTGAGCCACAGTATTATAAAGTAATAGTATTATGTCTCGGCAGTGACCTTAAAATAATTACCTAGCTCGGTAGATAAACCTTCCGCGTCGTGCGTAACTGCTGTGCAGGCGCACTCGAGACTGTTGAGTAATATACACTGAGATTTCGAAGCGCGTCATTTCGGCCGTTTTCTATGAAGACATAATACTATTACTTATTTATACTGTGACTGAGCAGCCATGTTTGCGTTCAATGGAAACACCACGCAGGTGATATAATTATAACTATTAATTCACCTTTAGTATATTGCTAATAACATAAAAGCTTTCGGAAAATCAAGCATCCAAAACTGCTTTTATAAAGTTTAATATTTCTGAATAATTAATTAACTTTTCAAAGAAGTTATTTTCATAGATATTTTATAACCTTTCATAAAATTAAAATTTCAAAATATTTTATTTCACATAAACCTACATGGGCACTTATGAAACGTCAGAAGCTATGTGCACGGTTCCAATTGGCCGTTTCTTATGGAGAAGAGCCGGCAAGAAACTCCACGGTTACTCTTTTAAAAATAATTGGCTTAGCATAGCTATTTAAAGAAGGAAAAGATATTTATAATCTTAGAGAAGTGAAGTTATAAAAAATTCAGTTAATTAAAAAGAAAAGTCGATGAATGACATTTTCAATTGATTTAAATTTTAACTATAAATTAATGACATAATGTCATCAGGATCCTGCCAGAATCCTGATGGATGGTTCTATGTTAACATTTTTTCCCTCGTTGGTGTAGTGATCGCAAGCGCTACTGCTGAGCATGAGGTCCTGGGTTCGATTCCCAGGTCGTGCAAAGTCGGGGTTGCGAAGAAGTCCGAAAGGGCGATCGTGGCCCCCGGCAACATGGCAACTGAAGGACTCCGCTCAGAGCGGGAGAAGTTATTTGATAATTTCCTACTCAAAAAAAAAAAGGTCGTGCAAAGTGTTATTATTGGGTTTTTCCATCAGGAATTTCTTAGATGGCAATAGGTTTGTCAACCTATTACATGGGACTCAAACATAACTGGCGAAATATGAGTGTAGGTACTGTAATAATTGTACTCTTCTACCTATCCCTTTGGGGAAATCAGGCGTGATGTTATGTTATGTAATTTTTAGAGTACTTCCACTTTGCACCACTAAGCCGCCCCACTGTTGGGGCAAAATGGAATGCCTAAAATTTTGCAGTGGAATCTGCCCCACTGGTTCGACTTGGTGGGGCAGATTCCACTAGTTTTCAATCTTGTGGATTCTGCCCCGCTAGGGTTGGCATCTTAGAATCTGTAGGTGCTTGTATTTTATATTTGTTTGGAAAAGAAAGAAATGTATTTCTGATTAAAAATGTAACTAGGACTGGTAACGTTAGACTTAGTACATACCTAGGTATGTACAAGTCCATTATTATTATTTAGGCATTCCATTTTGCCCCACCAGTGCAGCAGTGGGGCGGCTTAGTGGGGCAAAGTGGAAGTATTCAATTTTTAGGGTCCCGTACCTCAAAAGGAAAAAAACGGAACCCTTTTCGGATCATTTCATTGTTCGTCCGTCATTCCGTCAAGATCCATTTTCTCAAGAACGCGTGGAAGTATCAAGTTGAAATTAATATCAAACACGTAAATATAAGTTCCCTTGAAGCTCTAAAAAATCAAACTTCTAAGTCAACGCAATAAAAAAATACGGCCATTTAAGTGACATATTTTGATACTCGCAAATAAATCAAAATCTACAGGGTATTGCCCAATGACCTAGAATCATGAAATTTGGCAGGAAGCAAGGTCTCACAGCACAAGTAAAGAAAAAAGTCCGATAATCGATTAAAAACTTACATTTGCGGTTGGGAAATTGACCGTGACGTACCTATATCGATGTATGGGAGAACGTGTTTCTCAACTAATAAGTTAAGTTTGTTCTTGGGATAAATTTATCGCAACTACGACACCCTTCATTGTGCGTGGTCCGACTCGCCCTTGGCCGGTTTTTTTTTTCTTTTAGAACCTGTTGTTGTGATACGTCAACGGCTCCAAGAAAGCTTCCTTTAGAATCTTGGAAAATTAATGGACGTAACTAATGGGTCTTGGTGCAAGACCATTATACCTTTTAATACGAATAAAGGACCTCTAGAATCCAATTATATATTGAATGAAAATACATTAGTTACCGTCAGCTGTGGCATCTTTACTTTCCATGAGCAACTTTACCCATTAAGTAATAAACAGACAAATATTTCTCCATTACTAAAAATTATAGACGTTGGTAAATTTAGTAACCTGTTCCGCTAAACTGTTCCTAAAGAGCCATAAAAAATCCTATAGGAAAACGACACGTGTTTCACCTTTCAACGAGGCATCCTCAGGACGACGATTGACTTCAACAAATAGTCGATTTTTAACTGATTTCCAAAAATGAGAGGTTCCATATTCGATGTTATGTTTTTATTTTTTTTATGTACGTTCATCGATATTTTCCTTCCAATATCAGAACATAGAGAAGTGGTAAAACCAAAAACATACTTATCTTTATGTTTTTTTTTCTTATTTTCTGATGACTACTCTAGGTTCTAAATTAGAACTGACTTATGTCCATGTACAGTCGCAGCCAAAATATTATTTGTCATCTCCAGAGGGATACATCAAATACAAAATTTGTTACGTTTAAAAAAAGTGCAGCTCAATTTTACGTGTATGTTTGTCAAAATTTAATACGCAGCAATTATGACTATATAATTAATCATTTAAAATTATGTTTTAAATGATTATATAGCTCTTGAAATTATGAGCGGTGCAAATAAGACTTTTTCGTGAAAATATTAGCAGGAAATGTAATTTCGAGAGCTACATTGGTGATTGAAAAAGGAATTGACTTGATAAAGGAAAGAATTTGAAAACTAATGAAGAAATGATAGACTTGACTGTACCTACTTATGAACACCAGTTCGGTTTCCGCAGGGGGCGCTCTACGGTAGACGCCATAATGCGCGTGCGGGCCCTCACGACGGGGGATGCTGTGGCCCGGGGTGGGGTCGTCTTGGCGGTGTCTCTTGTATCACTAAGTTACCGTATTTTCATTACTAGGAATAGAATAACCAAACCGCTGTCTCCGATCATCATCCAAATTATGGATGATAGATAATAATCCATAGTTTCTTTCAAGTGACTGCAGGAGCCTTCGCCCTTATAACGTTTGTCCACTGCCACCGTCAACGGAACATCAACGAGAAACGAGATCATTCGAGCCGAATGCGACGTTCCGTTGACATGGCGGGTGACAAACGGCCTTAGGCCTGCGTCCACTGGCGGCACGACACAGCAAGAGATTTTGATGCGATGAATAGGAATGTAACTTAATAGTATGACAATAAAATTGACATTTCAATGACACGGTATGCCTAAGCCGGTAGGGTTAGGCATGCCATGTCATTGAAGTTTTCAGCTTTTTTTTGTACCTACGATGATTATTTATCATTGAAATTCCAATTTTATTGTCATACAATTAAGTTCTATTCCTTTCGTCGCAAAAAATCCCTTGCCGTGCCGTGCCGCCAGTGGATGCAAGTATACGCCATTCTTCCCAGTTTGCCTATACATTTTATTTATAAAGGAGTTTCTGACAGCCATCAACATGGTCCTATTAAATGTGTACACGAATTCTCGTACAAATAATGAATTCCAGTCAACAATCAAGTTACATAACTATGATGTCACAAAAGAGCTTGCCGATTTATTTTCGGTTCCGAGCCCACTCATAATACTGGGAGCGTAATTGGTATATTTATTTGATCATTATAACGTTTATGTAGTAACTAATGAGAATGTAAGAGCTCTTGTTTGAAATGTTTTTCTTTTTAGGAAATAATCAATTATTTAACGCTTTGTCTAGCACTTCGACACGTTCCAACTACAAGAACCAAAAACGAGCTTTTCTACTTTGGTAACACACGTAAATGTGCCGCAGATAATGCGAATCTTAAGACCATATAACACGAACTATCACTTACTGAAAATAGTGAAAGAGGACAGGTCACTGACCGATCCCAACACAACAATATCATAACACGTCTTAGATTCGCAATAGTCTGAGTGCGAATTCATGTTTCGCCTGTTATAGAGAATAATGTTCCGGTCCCAACATCGCTCCCTGTGGGACGCCTGCAGCGAACACTGGGACAGAGGGGGGTGCATTGATTTTGATGATGTGACTAGAATTTGAAGTACCAAGATTGCGTAATCAGTGTATGAAGGTGAGGGTGCATTTATTATAGCAACCGAGCGATCATATCTAACGGTAGAGAGTGTGTCAATGGTTTATGTATTAATAGTATCGTTTGAGACAACACAATTTATAATTTAAAAATCTTTTTATTCTGCTAAAAATAAATTATAGCATAATCAGCCTATAATGTTCCCATTACTGGGACACAGGCCTCCTCTCTTCGAGAGGGAGTGGACTGAAATCTACCACGCGAGCCCAGTGCGGCTAGGTAGATGTCACTTGTCTTCGAATCTTTGGTTCTAGGAAATGCCGGTTTCCTCACGATGTTTTCTTTCGCCGTTTTGAGAGCAGTGCCTCTTTGAGAGCAGTGAGTCGTAGGTTCGAATCCACGACCTACGACTCTTACTGCTCTCTGCGTCACCATTGCGCTGAATATATTAATTAAATGTATTTTTGCATATTCATCAGAAAAAATCGTTGTGATTTTTTATTTCCATATTTCCATTTCGTCCAAGAGCTGCCCGTAAAAGCAATTTTATTTCTGCATTTCTTTTATTTCATTTCGTTTGTATCAGCTGTATTTTAATCAAGCAAGTCTGTGAACCTCGATAATATCAAAACCTTAATAAAATGCAAGTTTGACTGCACTGTTGCCTTCAAAAATTGAATTGAAGATTTCAATTCAGTTTTCATTTTGTGCAAAATGTTAAGTGCAAACTCTCAATTGTAGCGAAATTTTACTCCTTTTACAACCAAATCCTTGACTGTATCTTGCAGATGGCATACACGAGATAAGTTAAAAGAAACTTTGAGTGAGCACTCAGTTCACTGAGTCGTGAAAAGGTACAGAATATTTTGGGAGAGGTTTGGATGAACTTCAGAGTATTTCTACTCTTCTATCAAAAATTTTTGTCCAATATTTTTTGACTACGTCGAATGTGCATGTCCATCTCTGGCTCAGAAAAAAGTAGCACCATCGAAGAGTATTTACATTTAATCATCGCATGGTCGTTTCCTCAGCCTGTTATAAAAAAAAAAAAAAAAATATTTTTCTTTTAATATTTCGTAATTGAGTTTTCTTATTTCTAACACACTGTGTAATAATAAAGAACACTTCAATTTCATACGGTCCCTATATCTAACAACGTGTTCTTTAGTTAATTAAGGCAATTTGTATGTTGCGCTTCATTGTTTCTGTGAAAACCCTCATTAAAATGCTTTTTATTTAACTTACATTCGAGTTCTGGGTTTTTCTCCTTACTTTGAAATCCTTAAACACAACAGTTTCGGTGATAAAACATTATTTTAGAGTTCAATCCGTTAGTATTGACCTGCGGGTATTGACATATTTAATAGTCTATTAGCTGAATTTTATACCTATTTTAGTTAAAATTAAAGTACAAAATTCTGCTGTGTTAAAATAGAATGTTGGTGAAACCTCGTAGGTAAATATTTCAACATTTAATTGCCTTTCGCAGTCAGGGGAGGTTGTTAATCCTGGTTCATTTGTTGTGTGGTGGAAGCTCGGTGCTATGTAGCCATGTCAAGTCGTTAGTTTGTGCTTGCCTGACATATGGGTTTACTTAGCATCGTCTTTACAATGCAGTAGTTAGGTTCCTTAAGATTCTCTCCTTGTTGCAAGGATGCGTGAAATATTCTTAGCTTCGTCTCCATAAAAAGCCAATTTGGGACAGATGAGGCCAATTTTGAAGTTTGGTTAGATGATATTGTAGCAAGTAAAGTTAGTTAGATAAATCGATTGGTCGGTATTTATGGCTAGAATTAAAAAAAAATTAAGTGAAAACTTCTTTAGGCGCGTTGGACATTTTTGAGATGAAAAAAAACAATTGAACTCGCGACACCGTTACCGACACCTCATTTTTGTGAACGCGATTGTGCTCTTTATTTATATCACGTTACAGATCAATATTCTATGCAAGTATTTTTACTTTGTGCTCTTTATTTAGATAAGGTTACTGACCAATGTTCTAAACAAGATTTCCAGCACAATAAAATTGTTCAAGTTTTCATTTCTGTTGGCACTCCCGGAGAGCCACTGTTTTTTTTGTAGCTACGGGATGCTTGGAAAAGGTAAGGTAAAAAGGTGGTTGGGACAGACTGCAAACGAAAGGCGGAGGACATGGTGTTGTGGTGCAGCCTGGGAAAGGCCTATGTCCAAGAGTTGCTTGCGATAGGCTAAGGAATTGATGGATTGACGGCAAGGTAGAGTAAATTAACAATAGTTGGACATTACAGTATAAACTGTCCTTAAATAAAAGGACGTTGTTTTATTTTAGGTAATCAGATTATAGTTAATCCCAACTTACCAATAAAACATAAGCTGTTTTAATATCCTGCAGATATTAACTAAAGGGTCGTATCTATTTTCCAATAATCTATAATAACTAATCGGATTTCAATAAACTATAGTTGGAAAAGTCGGTAAATACGCGGGGAGTGAAATAAAAGTAAGATACAGTATTTTTATTTTGTTAATGTCCCTCGAGAATCATCGCATTTCCGAATACAAACGAATGCTAATTTCCCTGTCCATCAATTATATTTCTCGATTATATTTTTCAATTATATACTATATTTCTCGTGTATAATAATTTGAATTCCGAACTAAGTACTTTATGGTTGTTTTGTTTTGATTTCCGTGTGAACTATATAGAGCTGTAAAACTATTTTCCTATCTGTTGTGCCTGCGACTTTAGCGGCTTTCCTCCCATTTTTTAAAATAAATTACATTAAGTTAAAAGAGTATTAATAACTCTATATACTTCCAAGTCGATTGAGAGCATTCAGTCTGCACCAAGTGCAAAGGGCAACTGATAGAAATCCGACGATTGACGAAATACGAAGTTTGCCGAGGGACATTAAGAAAATAGAAATACTGTACATGAAGGATACTTAAAAGTAAGTAAAGTTGGACGAACTTGGATCGTACGTTGCTCAGGCGTGGGATAAGCTTAGCAGCTATGTGACTTGTAAGTTTTGTATCTACACAGTACAAATAGTGCCATCCACGCAGACGCGCCCACTCAGCGATTACTGTACTGTAAGTTGTACTTTAGTATGAAGCGGAGCGGAGTGGGGCGCGTCTTCGTGGATGGCATTTAATTATGTATACTTACTTAAGATTTATAGCCCTTTATATTAAGTAGTCAGCTGTCGGGAATAATTCCAACCACGTGCAAAGTTTTACATATTTTTTGTGAGATTTTAGGGACAAAGTTGAAATGTCTCAAGAGATAACTTTGTTGATGTATATGTACTTATAGTCCCGCCCCCTTGGTACCCCGTTGCTTCGTTGGTCTCGTGATTGCAAGCGCGACTGCTGAGCGTGGGGTCTTGGGTTCGATTCCCCTAGGTCGGGCAAAAGTGTTATTGGGTTTTAAGAATTTCTCAGTAGTACTAGTTAGGTTAGGTAGGAGCCTGGAGTTTGGAAGTCGGTGGTGGAATATCCCCGACCCCCATGCCTCGGAAAGCAGGTAAAGCCGTTGGTCCTGCGCCTGATCTCTCCCCGGTCGTGTCGGATTGCTGTCCCATCGGATTATGAGAGTAAAGGAAGTGCTCTTGTATTTGTGTACACACTCTCCTGCGTACCTGGCTAATCTCCGTTGAACTTGGCTACCGTGACCGAAATTGGTCGGGAGGATTATTAAAGAAAAGAAAAAAAAGAAAGAAAAGAAAATAAAGAAAAGAAAGAAAGAAAATAAAGAAACGAAAGAAATGATACAAAAGAAAGAAAAAGAAAACTAAGAAAAGAAAGGAAATACGCTGCCGCTAGCTGTACGCCGCCATCTAGTTTATTTAAATACGCCCCCATCTCCATGCCAAAGTAATTCGAGCGTCATAAGATTCATGTAGCACAGAATTTTACTGCTTCGACATATATAATAATAATAATATTTTTTATTAACAATAATGTTGATACAACTCATCTATCCTAAACAAAAACACAATGTACAGAGTTTAGAGCATTTTAAAGATAGAGTTAACGACGATGTCTGTGCTAGTATTAACTGTGTGACAGACATCGGCGCCTTCCTCCTACAATCATGATTTGCTATTCGTTTCAATATAATGATACAAAAATAGTCCTTGTACAAATTAAGTTACGCTCATTTCAAGTAAAAAATTGAATGTAATTATTGGATTGAAAAATAAGCTATTTACTTTTATATTAAGGCATGCAAGGAAATACATAACCTATGCAGTCAGCCTTGTGAGTCAGCCCAACTACCACCTTGTTGATCGGCTTTTATTATGGTTCCGTACCCGAAGGGTGCCAAACAAAAAAAAAAAAACCTGTCCCTACCCTATCTCCTATAAAGTTAATAATTAAAGGAAGAAACGTTTTTTTCGACGTTTTTTTGCTCAATTTTAAAATACTGTACGGAACCTTTCGTGTGCGAGTTCAATTAGCTAGTTCTATATACGTGGGTAGAACGTGGCTGCTGTTAAGAAAATCTTTGTTTTCTTCTCCAGAGTTGTCTTCCTTTCGGAAATTTCTTTTCCGAAAAAGAATAATTATGAGCACCTACGTGCTTAGGAAAATAAAATTAGGGGGAAAATTCAGTCACGTGATACATAATATTATGAAATAACGTATTCATAACATAACATTTGTGATGAATTTCAGATTAAATTTCTCCGTGATCTATACTCTAACATAATTAAGTTGGAAGTAAAATATTCATGTTGTTCAAAACGCGTCAAATATTATAATAAATACAACCATCGTTAATAACTAAATTTATGCATTTTATGCAGAGGAGCTCGTGGCTAAATAATTACAGCCGCACGTGTCGATCCGACAGGTTAAGCTACGCTTGCCGCGGTTGGTCCGTGGATGGGTGACCATCTTTCCATACCGAGACTCCTCCGTGCCTCGGAAAGCACGTTAAGCCGTCGGTCCCGGTTGTCATTCGTGGATCTTTGACAGTCGTTACGGGTCGTCAGAAGCCCGAAAGTCTGACAACCAGTCTTCCAAGGGGTATCGTATTACCCAGTTACTGGGTTGTGGAGGTCAGATAGGCAGTCGCTCCATGTAAAATACTGGTATTCAGCTGCATCCGGTTAGACTGGAAGCTGACCCCAACATAGTTGGGAAATGAAATGAAAACTGAAAATGAAAACTGAAAAATGCATCTGCATTTTACGCAGATTCTAAGCTCACTTTATATAATTATATGCAATACTCGCAATTAGACAGAACCAGTAAAGGTTCAACGTACACTATTAAAAATATACTCACAGTACCATCAGATTCTCTAGCCTTTTCCCAACTATGTTGAGGTCAGCTTCCAGTCTAACCGGATGCAGCTGAATACCAGTACTTCAAATGAAACGACTCCATATCTGACCTCCAAAATCCAGCTACTGGATACTACGATATCCCTTGGTAAGACTGGGTGTCAAACTTCGACAAGACAATCGATTCAAGATTGTCAACGGTCTACAAATGACAGCCGGGACCAACGGCTTAATGGGCTTTCTGAGGCACGGAAGGGTCTCGATAATATGTAATGGATGGTCACCAATGGTCACCCATCCATGGACCGACCTCGGCAAGCGTAGCTTACCTACCCTATCGATCGACCCTTTCCGCTGTTATTACTTAGCTACGAGGCTCTTATACATATAGGTACTCAACGCATAGGACCAAAAGCGAATTATAAAGTAGGACGTACATAATTTCTATATTATATTATGTTTAAGAGTCCACCGAGGAATTTGCGAAATAATAGCGTTCGTTTGATCCCTTGCTGCATCGTTATTACTTAACCTTTAGTTATGCAATTAATATATAAGATATTTAAGGATTCACTCTAATATATATAATAATACGAAGGAAATACCTAAATAAGCGCGCGAACCGCCCATTCTTTATTCGGACCACCCCATTACTGTACGTTCAAAACTAAAAAATATATCAATTTGTTTTGTCATTATCTAGCCCTGTATGGAAGCAGATTTAAAAAAAAAGTATTGTTTTGGAAGTATTGTTATGCGCATCGAAACTTCCATATTTCAACACTAATTTTAAGTCATATTTGGTCGTAAATAAATAGCTGATGCAGATGAAAATTGCAAAATAGAAACCGTACAGGGATAGATAATTTATTGAAAAGTTCAAAAAAATATTTTGATTGGATACATCCAGTAGTTTTTCTATAATATCTATACCCCCGAAGGTCTGTTCATGATATTTTACGCACTCGCTTTTATAAATCATCGTCTATTTCACTAAATAAATAAAGCTAAATAAATAAATAACTTAACTGAATAGCATGCATATTAGCCGCGCCGCCAACGAGTTC
Organism: Agrochola litura; assembly: GCA_949152395.1. NCBI lineage: Eukaryota > Metazoa > Arthropoda > Insecta > Lepidoptera > Noctuidae > Agrochola > Agrochola litura. The sequence continues at coordinate 21,575,811 of OX424493.1, forward strand.
AAGCCGTCGACTAGTGGAACCTTAACAAATAAATAGAAGCTACCATATCCTTGACAGGATCCTTCACACGTTTCTCACAATAAAAACACTACTACACATAGGTACTGTTTACTTACAAAACACCAAACCAAGGTCAACCTCACTATAACATATTACCACTATTTTTATTTTTCCACATTAACATAGAAATATCATAAAGCCAGGATATGTCATACACTTATCGTCCCCCAAAACAAATATATAGACATAATTTCCACTAAACTTTTGTTTGTCCCGCCATATTTGATCAGACAAGAGTAGGTATGCCTTTGCCAAGAGGGTTACTTAGTAATATGCCAAGGATATACTTACGTAGTAAGTTTCCGAAGTAGACGACAGTACAGAAAATTGTCTGGAATGAGTAGCGTGACCTTGGCATGAACCTTGAGATTGAGTGGAATGAAGCGACACTGCTCCTTTGTGACGTCACTGAATGCGTCCAAATCTACCACATCACAACGCAACGCAACGGAGCAGTGTGGCTTCAATCTTAAGCCGGATTAATATTAATGTGTTGTGTCGTGTCGTGACGTCTTCTGGCGCAGTGTTAGCCAATCAGAACTCGTTGTGATTTGATGTAGTCCTGAACAGATTCGTTTGATTGGTGTATCCCGCGTCACGACACAATACGATACAGTAATGACTGCTTTATTATAACACAAGCCGTGTGCCTGAAGGGATTTCCCATCGGCAAATATGACGAACTGCCATAAAATCTTCATTCCCTATTTAGGGGAATTGAGGGATGTATTTTCAAAAATCCTCCTTAATGCTTACCGGAATTTTTGTGCAAAATTTTATGTTTCTTGACCCAGAGGTTTAGGCTCTGCGTTTTTAGGTTTTCGTACCCGAAGGATGCCAACCGGAACCCTATTACTAAGCTTCCGCCGTTCGTCCGTCTGTCTGTCAGCAGACTGTACCTCATGGACCGTAATAGTAAACCAGCGCTGGGGCTCGCACATGGCTGCAACATTATGCTGAGTGATGGCCGTTTTACGTGGATGTGACGCATATTTTCTCCCAACTTGTTCTTTTTTGTCTTGTGTTCTTTAGTTGCGTCATGTTTACCGCAAATAAACGTATTTTATTTCTTAATTTCTTTCTTTTTAGGTAGACAATTGAAATTTTCATAGATTGTGCATTTTTATAGGCGCTATAGGTAACAAAAAATACCTTATAAAAATAAAATCAAAAGTTAAAAACCATACAAGAAACGAGTTTTTTTATGTTAAATATTGTACGGTGGTACGGATCCCTTCGTGTGCGAGTCTGACTCGCACTTGGCCGGTTTTTGTCAGTGAATGAACGAATGAATGAACCAATTCAGGATTTTTATTAGAACATAATGGGGTTTATTTATAAACGTTGCTTAAAGTTAAGTGACGTTCAAACGTCAAAAATGTATGATTAAACAGTCGCTAATCATTACTTAACTAGCAACATTTATAAAGAAACCCCAGTATTAGTAATAAGTTGCTACAACTCATATCTACAGCCAGATGCGTTGCTCTCTATAATTATTGTTTCTAATGCGTGAACAAAACGCGCCAAATTGTGCAAAATTTAAATCGTAAACGCTCATGTGTGCGTTTTCGTTAAACACAGATTGATCATCATCTAATCGTGGCCGAAACGTATTACCTATGACGTGCAATAACCGCACTCATAGCTTTGAAATAGGTATTTTACGCCTGAATAAACACGCCAAACACGTAGTCGAATTCTGGGCCGAGTCCATTTAGATTGCCATCGTCATGCTAAGAGTACAAACTCTCGAAAGCTTAATAAAAACATCTATTCAATGAGGATGTCCTAGTGTTTGACCTGGGAACCCGATTTAAATGATGTAAAAATAAATTAAAAAATTTTTTTACTCAGAAAGCATTCTTCCCTGGGCGACTGAGCTCTGCTCGGGTGAAAATAGAGTCTCTAGAGATCAGAGAGATCTAATACCTTTAAACGAGCAATTCTTGTATATATATACAAGAATTATATATATGCAAGAATTGCTCGTTTATATAATCTGAATCTCGGAAACGGCTCCAACGATTTTCATGAAATTTTGTATGCAGGGGTTTTCGGGGGCGATAAATCGATCTAGCTAGGTTTCACTTTTAGAAAACGTCGTTAAAAAAACACCGAGCAAATCTCGGTAATCCAGATATTATTATAATATTATATATATAAATATTGTTCATTTATTAATATAGAATATTCAGTAATATGTAGCAGACAATTAATATCTGACGAATAATGCAAATTATGTGGATAAATATTTGCAATAAGAATTAGTTAAATGCTTTTGAATATTATTGAGTATGCTAGTCATTCTCTGTATTTTCAATTTAATAACTTTTACCTACCTAATACATAGCAAACAATGCTTAAGAAATGTTATATTTTTCAAATAATTAAAACATGATCAAAAAATTCTGTTCGCAAAATGATATCTTCGTTTTAAAATTGGTACCATCCTATAATTTAGCATTATAGATCTACGACGTCAGGTCCGGGCACCTGTCAAAAGTGTCAAAGTGCCAAAATTTTCTTTAGTCGTGACTAAATAATGAACGAATGAATGAAATGAATGATGAACGTCGGCACATATATTTTAAATTCACTGTCAAAGTGGAAAGGAAGACGTCTTATCAAAGTGGCGTCAAATGGTGGCGTGAATTTTCATGAAAACTCTCATTTCGACCTGCGATTCGAATAAAATTGTAACTCGAAAATGAGGATTTTCAGGAGAGCCAAAAAACGTTTTCGTGCACTTTGAATCGCGATAAAAGGGGTATCTGTTAGACTTTCAAATTTAAAAAAAAACAGAAACATACATTTTTCAATCCTCATCCATCGGTATAATTCTTTTTTCGGTAACTAGCCCTAACAAAGATGTTTGTGAGAGTTACGATAGTGAAAAGTACTAAATATCTGTGAAAGAAAGTTGTAACTTCGCACACAATATTTAAGCTGCTTTTAGTACGTTGTTTCTTGTACGAAGAATAACGTAACAATTGATACCGAAGACATCCTAGTTTTTTAAGTGAAAAGAAAACGTACCTTTCTATCTGTTGTGACAATATCTCGGTGAAATAATAACGTAAGTAAGTTTCTATATGCCACAAGCGTGATTCAGTTGGTGAAAGAACATTGTAAGTTGATATACGTTTCGGTTTCACTGAGATTCTTGGTAGGCGCTTGAAAACAACTGTGATTTTTTTAAGTGTAACTCTAAATACGTTTATCTTTCGCTAACACTTTCATTAATTGGAGTCTAATTATAAAAAGTTACAATACTATAATATTGGATAACTTTTTTTTATAAAAAAAAATAAAAATGTTAACATACATCGATGTAGTTACTTTGACAGGTACCAGGATTGAAAAATCTCGTAATAGTGTATTAAGACTTACAATTTTCTTCGAATCAAGGGTCGATTTATTTTTAACGAAAATGTTATTCCGTTACTTAAGTGTTATTTGTAAGCTGTTAAAAGCAAAACGTAGTTATCTAGAAATCACTTTTTGTAAGGTGTACAACACCTTTTATACCTATTTTATGACTTAATTATACGAATAAAATTAAGACTTTGACATTAAAGGTCATAGCACACATATCAACTCGGAAAAGGATCGTCACCGTATCAACTCGAGCCATTCAGTATTCTTTGTATGAAACTCCCTACTGCAACGCACTCTAATCGGAATCGTAACGTAATCGCCTCGCCTCGGGACAAGCTCACGAACTGCAGTGCGGTGCTGGTCAACTTGCAGTTTCCGCGCTTACGGCTCGTCGTCTCCGCGCTTACGTCTCTTCGTCAACCCTTGCCCCTCTCACCCCTCCCGCGACCTGCCTGTAGCACACTACAGCCGCGCGCGCTTACGGCTCGCCTTAAGTGCGTCGTCGCCTAGCCGTAGCCGAGTCGACATATCGGAGCTGCTGATTCGCTTTGGTTGCGTGCTTACGTTAGGTTGAGGCCTGTTTGACGGCGAGGCGAAAGGCGATACGGTGACGATCCCTTTCCGAGTTGATATGTGTGCTATGACCTTTAGAAGGCGAAGTGGCGCTACCAAATTCTCAGTAAAACATCTTAGTCTGTTTAGTTTGAAGGACTTTACTTTGGAAAACCTTCCCTGATTTGCTATTATTTTCATAAAACAGACCCCAAATATATGCCAACTAAGTATTTCAGTTTATCTTATAAAACATCAAAAAGACATTTAATCTGAGTCATTACACACTGTAATTCCTTGAAAACATTTAGAAGTCTCTCTCGGAAACATTTAACTTCAGAAGGTACAAATTCGGAACAAGATAAATCCAGGAGGGAAATCTTTTCCGGGTAGAGATTACGAATTAAGGCGCAATTCCACTGCTGCGTAGGATGTGCCTGGAGAGGTCACGCACGTTATAGCTTAATGTTTAAGTTTCCTAGGAAAGTGTTTCCGCTATATTTTAACGGTCGCCATGAGTCTTTATATAGGTACCTGAGTTTTTATTTGACTTATGAAAATCTGTTATTTTCACCAATCGATCTACCTAGCCTTTTCCTAACTATGTTGGGGTCAGCTTCCAGTCTAACTGGATACAGCTAAATAACAGTATTTTACATGGAGCGACTGCCTATCTGACCTGCACAACCCAGTAACTGGGAAATGTTTCCCTCTTGGTAAAACTGCTTGTCAGACTTTCGGGCTTCTGATGACCCATAACGAATGTCAAAGATCCACAAATGACAGCCGGGACCAACGGCTTAACGTGCTTTCCGAGGCACGGAGGAGTTTCGGTATATAAAGATGGTAACCCATCCACGGACCAACCCCAGCAAGCGTAGCTTAACCTGATGGATCGACCCGTGCGGCTGTTATTACTTAGCCACGAGCTCCCCAGAATTTGACATTAACATGTCAAAAAATGCTCTGTAAGTATTTGGACAGAACGTTCACCGCTTTTTAAAGAAACCAATGCTTTAGCTGCGTGGGTTCTTTTGTTTGCCAGCCACCGTGGCCAGCTAGCTTTATAAGTAGAACCTGACCATGCTAAGTCTGCAATGGAAATAATGGGCAACCCCAAAAAGTTTTATACATGGTAAACTTTGACATCAGTCAGTTATATCCGTTTCGGGGTACTTGAAATATCAGATTGTTTACGATAAAAGTTATTTTCACAAAATGAAGTAGAAAATAGGTTAAACCTATTAAAAGTAGAGTGCGGGAGTTATTATATAATTTATGATATGTAAATATCAAGATGTGAAGGTGTGATCGCGGTGTCGTCCTTAATCAAAACGACATTGTTTGCAAGATATCGAAAAGTTGACGTGTAAGTAGATCTAATGATTTTGTTATTTTGCCTTTTGATTTTTGCCTAATAGATTTTGTGTAATAGACTATGTTGTACCTATGCTCTACCTTCATACGATGACAAAACTGTATCAAATCCACACTGCCTCGTGCTAAAGTAACAATACTTTACTTGGAATAAATCAGAATATTAACAAAATAACCTATGAAAAACAAAAAGACAAACAAAGTATAAAATTCTTTTTTCGTAGGACAGAATGTGTTGCCGTCTATAGATTTTCAAATTTTTACTTATGCAGACTTAGCGTGGCCAGACTCTAGTGTGGCCATGGGTCGCAGCGGATGATCAAAGTGAACTAAGAACGCGTGCGTAGCTAAGCCGTTGGCAGCAATGACACTGTGCCTTTAATGTTTTAAAAGTTTTCGTTTGAAGTTACCAAGTCAATTTGAGCATTTAGTCGTGAATGGCGGGAGGGGGAGACAAGTTTCTCTTGAGTTTAGTAAGGAGGTTTTCGTCTGGTGTCCAAACTGGGGAGGGCAGACTAACTTCTAAAGGAGCTGTCAACTTTGAGATGCTAAAGAGAGTATTTCATTGATCTAAAATCTGGTAGAGTAGGTACTTGTAGGTACCAAGGTTGGTATAAAGTACATAATTATTTTGTTTTTATTTAGTTAATGAAACGAAAAGCGACAACACTTTTGTGTTGCTTTTAAAAGCAAATTATGTAGAGTATTCTGCAGTTTTTTGAATTTCGTAATTAACTGTATTCCTTTTTTACAGGAGTTATAAATGAAAACATAATGTCACATCTTCAAATTAATCGATGAAAGATTTTGCGATGAACCGAATTACCTATCATAGTCTTTCCGAGTCTTTGATTTCAGAAGACCCTTTCCCAAATCGTAATTCAAGAAGTCTCCCATAAGTTTGATTTATCTTCAGACTAACTGCGCTCCGCGGCTTCACCGTGGGAATATCGGGATAAAAAGTATCCTAAGTCCTAACACAGGTCATGGTCTACCCATGAGTCAAATTTCATCTAAATCCGTTCAGCCGTTTTAGCGTGAAAGCGTAACAAACAATCAAACAAACTCAATTTTGCATTCATAATCCACTAGATTCCGTCAGCGGCTTCGCCCGCGTCATATCTTTATAAATTACTAGCTGCGCCCCGCGGTTTCACCCGCATAAGTCTCGATCCCGTGGGAATATCGAGATAAAAAATATCCTATGTGTTATTCCAGGTTATAAACTATATGTGTGCCAAATTTCATCCAAATTTGTTCAGCCGTTTGAGCGTGAAGAAGAGACAAACATACACACATACCCACAAACTTTCCCCTTTATAATATTAGTAGGAAGTAGGATATGCCAATGTTACTCAGTGATAATATAGCATGTTACAGGTGAAATAATTTTTAAAATCGGTCCAGTAGTTTTAGAGTTTATTCCTTACAAACAAACATACATCAATCAAATCTTTTTTCTCTTTGTAATGTATATTAGTTAGGATTACAGGCTGCTCTGTCAGACTGTCAGACCCCCAAAGTTCTAACATTGACAGTCTGATAGCAATAACACGTTCTAGTTTGCCCTTTTCGGTCAGACGCCATTTGTTATTGTAACTTTGACCTACTGAGGTTTTGTTGATGTTTGTGATCGAAGTTCAGCTGTTGATTTAATGTTATATTGGTAGATAGTGAAGGGCGTTCAAAAGGTTCCAACAAAAGTTCTAGGTACTGGAAATACTAACTAAATTGAATTCGTGCGAATCGCCTCAAGAAAAAAACTTTTTACAAAAAAAAATACAACCGACTTCAAAAAAAAAACACTACAAAGTGAAAAATAACTTTAATTTCGGAAGTCGGTGTCTTGGTTTTGAATTTTCGTTCTTTGTCACCGACTTCCGAAATTAAAGTTATTTTTCACTTTGTAGTGTTTTTTTTTTTGAAGTCGGTTGTATTTTTTTTTGTAAAAAGTTTTTATTTTTCACTTTTTAGTGTTGTGGTACCTACCCCAAACAAATTCGAATACCACTACCTGCTATGTAAATAACAGTGACAGGAAGTTATCATATCATCCACATACTAAGTGGGAAAAAATACGTACTATTGAAGCTAACTCAAAAACTACCCAAGCAAAGTTAATAAAATTTATATGGGACCACCTCTGAAGTATGATCTACCAAACAAAAAAAGAATCATCAAAATCAATTCATAATTGGCGGAGTAATCGCGTAACAAACATACAAAAAAAAAAAAAAAAAACAACATACAGACGAATTGAGAAGATCGATTTTGGAAGTCGGTTAAAAACTAATATTATTTCGCCCGGATTCGGGCGAGTAATTTCGTGCGAGTCACCAATAAAACAACAAATTAGTAGGTTCCCATATTTTGTTTTCGTATTTATGCGGCACACGAGGTATTTTATTGTATTTTTTTTTGTTTTTCCTCTGTGTACCGTGTTTATGACCAATATACTACTTTGACTTCGGATAACCTAATTATCCTGATCTAATAATAATTTAAATACACCGTGAACTATGAACCGATGGCGCTGTTATTAAAGGACGCGGTAGCTACATGAGCGAAGCTAAACGAACTTAGCTTCGGTTCACTTCGTTTTTAGCTGCGCTAATTTATTACAGAAGACACACGTTGCAGCTATTACAAAGATTTTACCCGGCAAGGTTTAAATTTTTCACATGCCAGTTGAAGCATATTCTTACATCTTGCTACAACTTTACTATAATATTTGCTTTCCTATAGATAAGTGGTTTTTAAAATGTAAGTCTTTTATTAATAAAGATCTTGTCCACGCTTAGCCAGATCACCCGAACAAACTGAGCAATTCCCTTTCAACGCTACTCATATAACCCTGTCAAATTAAATCAGATAAGTCAAACTTAAATTCTTACATCACTAGATTGATATCAATTTCAAAAAGCCGAATAAGAATTTTTCATTTTAAATGTCAAAGTAAAAATTAATTCCAAAAACGTAAACAACGTTGACGTGCTGGTATTTATTGAAAATATTAAATATTCAGTTGGATTGAGGACAACAGAATTTTTGACAAAGCGACCTAGTTGTAGAATTTAATAAATAGTTGGAAGGACTTCTTTGGGAAACTGCGTATTTTGTTTTTATCACGTTGCGACTGTCTTTCTGTCGTCTGCCCTTGCAGACATCTTTTGTTTATTGTCACGTACGAAGTGGGCTTTAGAAAGGCTAAGAACGTTATCACATTGACGATTTGCCAGTGTGTTTCCAGCGAGGCGAGTTGTGAACGTGCTCTCCGCGGTTGTGAAGCAAGCTAACCGCAAGTACGCGGTATATTCGCCGCGTTTTCATGATATTATTGTTTACTCGCTTGTCTCACTCTCTCTTGTATGAGTATACAACGTTACGCAAACGCGGCGAACACGTTACGCACACGTGGCGTGCTCGCTACGCACACACAGCGAGCGCGTTGAACAATCGCCTCGCTGATAACTCGCTCGCAAATCGCCAGTGTGATAGTGCCCTAAGCCAGATGTCCACGACGCTACTCATAAGTAACCAGTTACAAACTAAATCACCAATGAGTGACCAGAATGTCACAGCAGTAGTTTTTTAATGGCGGCGTACACGATGCAATCAATCACAAACTAGTTAATAACCCTGTAATTCACGGCAACTAAAACTGAGGCCTTAGTGTGAGTCTCTTTTAACCATCTCGACTTTACACATCGACCGCGTTCGGCGCTCCGATTGGCCCTTCTCTGGCCTTCACCGGTGAATCACCAATCGGAGCGCCGAACGCGGTTCATGCGTAAAGTCGAGATGGTTAAAAGAAACCAACACTAGGGCCTCAGCATATTAATAGAAAAAAAAAGTTTTTTTTATGAGTTTCTAAATTCAAATCACATTATGCACCAGCCGCGGGTCATAATGAAAGTCAGAACCTACATTATTATTGCCTAGGGCTTTAATGGCTTGCTTTAGGTTAGGTTTGCATGACATTTAACTTGACATTACCAAGTACCTAGGTGGTGTGAAAATAAATAAATGGCGAAATGTGTTGGAAAATCTAGAATTCAAACTTGTTTGCGGGGAACATCAAGTTTCCATTTCTATTTTTAACCGACTTCCAAAAAGGAGGAGGTTATATGTTCGTATGTTGTTTGTTTTTTTTTATGTAAGTATGGTCACCGATTTCTCGGTCAATTGTGGACCGATTTTGAAAATTATTTTTTGTTTGAAAGGGTATGCTTTCGAGATTTCGTCCATGTAAATTTTATTAACTTTGCTGGGATAGTTTTTGAGTTCAGGTAGTATTCGAATTTGTATTTGGGGTAGGTATTACAACTAAAAAGTGAAAAATAAAAACTTTTACAAAAAAAAAAAAACAACCGACTTCCAAAAAAACACTACAAAGTGAAAAAATAACTTAATTTCGGAAGTCGGTGGCAATAAGCGAAAATTCTGAACCAAAGACACCGACTTCCGAAATTAAAGTTCTTTTTCACTTTGTAATGTTTTTTTGGAAGTCTGTTGTTGTGTTTTGTAAAAAGTTTTTTAGTTATGAATGGAACAGAAATTATAAAAAAATAGAGACTAAAAATACAGTAAATATAGAAATAAGGTTTAAGTAAAAAAAAAAGCCAAAAATAGCCTCATTTCACTTTGTAATGTTTTTTTGGAAGTCTGTTGTTGTGTTTTGTAAAAAGTTTTTTAGTTATGAATGGAACAGAAATTATAAAAAAATAGAGACTAAAAATACAGTAGATATAGAAATAAGGTTTAAGTAAAAAAAAAAGCCAAAAATAGCCTCGTTGTGTTCTTGATTGCTCGTTAATTGTTACGAGAACTGTACTAGAATTAAAAATATAAAAAATTGAGGAAAGGTTCTAAAAAACCGTAATTGAAAATCAACTTCCCCGAATAAACTCTGACAGGACGAAAACCTTTGTTTGTGCAGCTGACAACAAACTGCAAAGTATTTTCCCGTTATGATTTTTTTCAACGTGATTAATCCTGGCTGATGAAAAAAGATTTTTGGCTCAAATTATTATTTTTTCATCCATCGTCATTTACTTTTTAGGGTTCCGTATCTCAAAAGGAAAAAACGGAAACCTTATCGGATTACTTCATTGTCCGTCCGTCTGTCTGCCAAGACCCTTTTTCTCAGGAACACGTGAAGGTATCAAATTAAAATTAATATCAAATACGAAGGTCTACGGCAAGAAGCAAGGTCTCACATAAAGTCCGAAAATGTTTAATTTGTAGTTTTATCATAAAAAAAAAAAAAAAATTGTCGCCTTCAAAGTAAAAGGAAAGAAAGAAACATTGTTTATTCTGCACATAACTAAACGCACATTACAAATAAGTTCAAAAACTAAAACCCGACTACTGAAAAATCACGCTTTAAAAAGTATGAAACAAGAAAATATTTCAGGCAAATCAAGACATAGGTACATACAAAAATGGTCAAGGTAATGACGTGGTCGCATGCCATTATAATTTTGTAGGTGTATAGGCATGCGACCAGCGGACGATCAAGACGCTTCCAATGATACCTCATTTGTCAAATTATGATCGGCAGTTTAGAAGTTATAAGGTAACAGATGAACATATATATCGGTCAAAATCATGACCCTCCTTTTTGCTTCGCCGTAGTTGGGTAAAAAACTAATATTACTTCTTTTTTTTTTCTTTTTGGTCTCTTCGCTTGCAATACAGCTACGCCAGCGCTTGACCTAGTCCTCCATACATTTTTGGTAACTCGATTAAGGTATGGTCTTCTACTCTTTCCGCGTATTTTCTTTTATAGCTTCAATCGACTCGAAACGTCTTCCTTGAAGTGGTAATTTTAGCGTCGGGAACAGGAAAAAGTCAAACGGAAGCATATCAGGAGAGTACGGTGCTTGGTCGATGACATTTGTCCAGTTTTTGGCTAAAAACTCTTACACAATGATGGCTTTGTGCGATGTGATATGGCCAATAATTTATCATTTAAATTATGTTTTGTGTTGCGTAATGTAAATTATTTTGCATACTATGGTATAGAATATTTTTTTGTCTAACTTGAACAGACAGCTGTGCTGCTGGGGAGTTTGTTGCGTCACTTCTTCTTCCCAGCTAAAGGCACTAGGAAGTGGTGAAGGGTGGGCGTTTCTGGGGGACGGTCTTATGTAATTTTGACGTTCGAAAAGTGCTGATTCTCAGCCTAGTTTGAATGACTTTTGAATTTTGATGGTGCATTATCATGGTGTAAAATCCATGAATTGTTGTTCCACAAATCAGGCCGTTTTCGGCGGTAATCGAAGAAAACTATCAGCATAACTTTCCCGGTAGTTTTTACACAGAGTGCGGTACTCCCAATACCGATGTATGGGAGAACATGTTTTTGAAGTAAAAACTTCTTTAGGCGCGTTGGGCATTTTTGAGATGTGAAAAAACAATTGAACTCGCGACACCGTTACCGACACCAACATACCAAACGCGACTGTGCTCTTTATTTATATAAAGTTACGGATCAATGTTCTATGAAAGTATTCTTACTTTAAAGGTTTTGGAAGTATTTTTTTTAATTGTTTTAGTTTTCACTTCTGTCGGCACTCCCGGAGTGCCACTTTTTTTCTTTATTCACTATTTGGGAAAAAATTTAATTAACTTAGTGAAGCGAAAAGTTTTTTAGCAATTTGCGCTCTTTCTGAACAATGACAAAAACTGAACCGTCACGATCGGTACCCTAATTGCGTAATACAACACAATCACAATCTATTTCGATTTGAAATATATTGCTAATCCATTGCTTCATAAGTTGGAAAAAAATCTGCTCAACAACGTAAATAACGCAATGAATGTTGTTGAACTGTCAATATGAAACAAATTAGGCAAAATTGTTTTCGAAAACAATTTACGCAATTAGGGTACGGGTCGGTGAATCGCGGATACTCGACACTGAGTCGGTAAGTTTTCACTAAGCACACACCCTCTTTTTACTACCCGACTACGGGGAAGCAAAAAGGAGGGTTATGATTTTGACCGGTGTGTATGTGAGTAGGTGTGTATGTTCATCTGTTTCCTCATAACTTCTAAATTACTTATCATAATTTGATAAAAGAGGTATCGTTGGAAGCGTCTTGATCGTCCGCACGTTATTGATTACGGCCCTTTAGAAGACAGAACTAAAAAAAAGTTGTGCTTAGGTACGTAATCTGTTCGATTTATGTGCCCGAACACGACGTAACACGGAGAGTGTTACGTCGTGTTCGGGCACATGTCATGTTCGGGCATGTTTGGGCACTCCGGATTTTTAATTAGTTTATCTGTGATGTCTTGTTTACATCTTTTTAGTTGGAGTTTTTGTCGTAGTTGGGTTTTAGTTTTTATAACTTTTTATTATTGTCTTTCTTTTTCCTTTAATTCATTTAGGTACCTAATACTTGATACTGTGCCAATATTTATCTTCTACAAATTCTATCGAACCTTGCAACGTTGCAGACTAAGATAAAGATCAACCCGCAATCACGAGTTTGTGATAAGGATGGAAGTCTTTCACAAGTTTTTCTTTGAACTTCTCACGTTTGTAACCCTCAAAGGCTTCACGGCTCGATTCTATGAAATATTATATCGAGTTCCTGCCCCTCAGTTTTCTAAATAAAATAAGATAGCTCTCAGTTATTTTTAGTGCTTCTTTCTTAAAATAGATTCTTTAGTGAAAAACCGGAAACTATGTTTTTACGTATCTATTTGATTTGATAGATAAATATATATATATATTTTTTTTGTTAACCTATTTTGTGTCCCACTGCTGGGCAAAGGCCTCCCCTATGTCCTTCCAAACCTCTCTGCTTTGTGCGATTTCAGGCCATGATGGTCCCGCAAACATAACTAGATCGTCACACCACCTTCGCCGCGGTCTACCTCGACGGCGTTGTCCTCCTTCAGGCGTCCAGTGAGTGACGATCTTTGCCCATCTCTCCGGGTGCATTCGTGCGACGTGGCCGGCCCACTCCCACTTCAGCCTGGCTGTTTTTTCTCCAACATCCGCTACTTGAGTTATGGAGCGTAGGATGGTGTTTCTAACGTGGTCCGTTCGTTTGACACCTATTATGCTGCGCTCCATTGCCCGCTGGCAAATCTTGAGTTTGGACTTCTGTTGTTCAGTAAGTGACCAACTTTGTGCACCATAGGTTAGGACGGGCAGAATGCACGTATCCTAACCTATGGATAAATATATACACTAAAAATAAGTTTAAATGACTGATTATTAATTCTAACATATAATTTTAAACTGATTTCGTACAAATAAATCCCAAATAGCAAAAACATTTAAATACACGGATCTATATCTCTTTGCCCAAAGACACAAAATGGCGTCTGTAATTTGCTAGAACTGCATAATTTTCTGAGAGGCGTGTAAGCTTAAAATATTGAACACTAAAAGTTAACTTTACAGCGAATTTCAGTAAATAAATTCCCGTAATGCTGAAATAAATGAAGCTGTCGATAGCAGATATTTTACAGTAGCAGCAGTCTAGCATTATTTATTCTAAGTCATTAAAATTGCAGTCTAGACACGTAAATAACATTCGATTGCTTGCTGCAAAGCGTATAATTTCATTACAAAGTGGCTAGGTATAGAAATATTAAAGAAGTAAGTACCTAAATAATGTAAAATATTACATGGTTGAAAACCCGATCTATTTGAACTTTGGTGAAGTGAACTTCGAGGGAACAGTAGTGCTATTCTGTAAAAATCTCACCGTGATATCTTAGGTGAAGTGAGCTGCCAATAGTGTCAATCCTTAGCAACTGACAGCTCACTCCACGCTCACTTCACCTAAGATAACACGGTGAGATGGTTACAGAATAGCACTACAGGGGCTTGACAATTTTGACAATTCATTTCAAGCTCACTTCAGGTAATAACACGGTGAGATTTCTACAGAATAGACTGTTCTAATTTGTTCAAAATAGGCGATGCTATGACGCAGTAGAAAGATTTTGGACCATTGAACATTATTCAACCTTTGTTACAAAACTTTTGGGTCACTAACATGTATGTCGGTTTCGGCTACAAAATTAAAGGTATTTTAATTTGTTGTAGGTACTTGTACCGTAAACTATTCCAATTGAACTAAATCTGACTTATCTATTGATTCAAATCTTCACAATAACTCATTAAAACGCTTGTTTCATACTCCGTAATTTAAGTATTTAGTTTCAGCTAGGTACATGATTTTAATTCGGAGTAGCGTGAACTATTTCCATTTATAGTTAAGTTAGACTCATCAGATTCAGACCCACACAATAACTCATTCGACGCTCGTTTTATACTCCATAATTTACCCACGATAATAAATTGGTTCATCTTGTAGTAATTTTATCGATGTTGAATCAAATTTGTTAATTGCTGTTACAATCATTTGAAATAACAATGATAAATAGGCACATATTATAAATTGAAGTCTTGTCTGTCTGTGTGACCGCGTTGTTCTTCTAAACTTCGCAACGGATTTTGATGCGATTTTCACCATAATTTTGAGAATTTATTTCGAAAGGTTTATGTGTATAATTCACTAGTTTCCGCCAGCAGCTTTGCCCGCGTTATATCTTTATAAATTATTGCCTATATTACTCAGTAATAATATAGCATGCTACTGGTGAAAGAATTTTTAAAATCAGTCTAGTCGTTTTTGAGTTTACTCATTACAAACAAACAAACATACAAAAAATCTAATGTTTCTCTTAATAATATAATAGCATATAACATAGAGAGCAGTGGTGGCCCAGTGGTAACGGCCGGGACTTACGAGTTGTAGGTCGTAGGTTCGAACCCAGACAGGCGCTTTACTTTGTGTAAATTATTTCATCATCGCTGCTCTCAAAACGGTGAAGGAAAACATCGTGAGGAAACCGGCATGTCCTAGAACCAAAAATTCGAAGACATGTGACATCTACCATCCCGCACTGGGCCCGCGTGGTGGATTACGGCCCACTCCCTCTCACGGAGAGGAGGCCTACAATACAATATAAAACTTACATATAATCAAGAAATCACGATGTTTTGTCAAGTCGTAAAAACCATGCGAAGCAGGGGTAGGGGCTAGTACAAAATATGTAGGTAGTTACCTTAAAACCACGTCTGCAGTATCTAATGCGTTGTTATTCCAGTCAGAAGCCATAAAAGCAGTGGTAAGGTGTCACAGTAGACTACCATTAGCATTTAAACGACCTCCTTTGAGACAAGAGCCGTGTCTTTGCTTACAGGTGAGCTAATTAGTAATTAGTCGTTAAGGACCCGCCGTGCTATAATTAGAGTAACAAGTATAGTTTGAGAGTGAAGGACTTTTAAGGTGAGCTGAAGTTTGTCGAACTGCGGTGTTGGGTGTGGGAGTGAATGGTCTCGATGGGATTTTTAATAGATGGTTCGTAAGGAGTGTTGGATTTGAATGGTATGTTTCTGTTTATTTAACCTGGAGAAGAAGTTCTATTGATTCGTGTTAAATTCTGTCACCCGCAGTTATAAAAAAAAACGAAAAAAAAAACGCATAAAAAACTAAAAAAAAGTTTTTGTTTTGCTTGATATATAATGTATATACCATAGAAATATAAAAAACAGGAGAAGTGGCATGGGGGCGTGTCTGTGTCCGCGCGTAATGATCAAAGTGCTCATTGCATACGAAAATAGCCGTCTCCGCGAACTAGTGTGCTTTCGGCCGTGATCGGGACAATTTATAAGAATGCCGTGTTGTTCAGTGGTTTCTTGTAAAAACCGAAGTCAAAACAAAAACTTTGTGAATCATGGAATCACTTACCATATGTAAGCACAAGTATTTTACTATATTTGTCTTTAAAATAATGAAAAACAACAAATCGTAAAATATTTCTTGCTTTTACTACATTATTTTTGTTTCCAAATATCACAGCGACTGTACTATTTTTGCACTACATACATTGCTCGTTAACCACTACCTAAATATGTCGCTCAGTGACTCAACAAGCAATGTAAAAATAACAAAACGATACTGTGGACTGCGGATGCATCGCGCAGTACGGCCGCTGTGTCTGGCGACGAGCTAGTGATGTAGTTGTGCAGATCCACTAACGTAGGCTATCGACAACAATGTCGTTTGGCGAATGAATTTATTGCTATTATACTTTATTCTTCAATTTGTCAACTGTTTTACCCGGGTGGAAGATCGATGTGAAATAATGTGTTTTACTTATTTTGATTATTTTACAGCGTGGTAGAGAAATGCGTAACCAACGGTCGTAAAGTTAGTTAATAAAATTTTAGGTGGAGTGTTTTGGGTTTGAATTATAGGATTAGATCTCTTTGATAATATTAAGTTTCACCAAATTGAGCAGTCTCCGATGAATAATCACATAATATTTCTAATTAAAGCAGTCATGGAAAAATAAATTAATTTAAGATTACATTATTTGACAAAAAATGCCACTCCAGTAATATTAAAGCGTCAAGTGCTGCACAAATAGGACAGACACAGGACAGTGAGTAAACATCATAGCAGGGTTCAACAATACCTACTGTTTCAATAAACTATGACAGGTTAAACCAACGTAACTGGATTTTTTAATTGTTTGAATTTTTTGCTTATTATTTATTTTTATTATAATATTTTCTGGACTTATCGTTTTTATTTATTTTATTTTCAGGACACCAAATTTTTTAAAGTATAACGACGGTGAAGTATCAATATCTAATAACTACAAAAACATGGTTTTACAGGAGGAGAAAAAAACGTTTTTTTTCCTTAGTTTTTGATCATTTGAAGTAAACATTAAACTCAAACTCAAAGCATTTATTTCAATTAAACCATTTACAGGCACTTTTGAACTGTCAAAGAATCGGTCAGTCAGAAATAGGTATGAAGCTAATTGCCCATTCCAAAGCGTAGTAGGTACCTATGGAGAAGAACGGGCAAGAAACTCCACGGACACTCTTTTAAATAAAAAATTGTTACAAAATATTGGTTACATCATTCATGTTGAAATTATACATGTGAGAACAATGTAGAAAGACGTGCACGTTAGAAGCGTCCGTAATAAAAAGATAAAACAAAGAACAATTCAAAAATTAAAATAAGCCCTAATAATTAGTAAGTGAAAACCGCCAAAATGTTAGTTATTAGATATTGATACTTCACCGTCGATAATATTAAATGGAAGAATCGATACCTTTCCGATTTGGTCAATCACTAGCGTATATGTAAAATAAATTGTTTCTGTACAGCACAACGATAGAAATGATGTTTTCGTGTGAGTGAGTTGTACGGTGCATGGTAAATGCACGCTGTGTTTGATGGGATAAGGTTTATAATTGATTGTGTAGTACGTTCTGATTTATGAATTGCAAGAGTGAGCGCAGCCTCATATCTATTTCTGCATGTGTAGTTGTGGCGACTAGTGGCGAGGTAGTGGGGACAAAGTGGAGACATTGGGTTTCGATACATTTTCAACTACCGGGCATATCTCCTTCTTTCTTATATCTATGGTATATACGCTAATAAATAGTGCCGTGCTTTCCTTTAATTGAGAAACCTGCGAGAACTATAATTATGACAATGACTGTGGGTTAATGCTGTGTTTAGTTAGTAAGGCTCTATAAATAAATAAATACAAGTCCCTCCCAAGTTGTCCCATAATATTGGATTCACTCCTGCTTACCTTCTTCAGGTCATCGGTTCATCTGTTTAGTGAGCGTTCTGCGCTGCGTTTGTCAATTCGCAATCTTCTCTCAAGGGTTCACTCTAACAGTCAGTGGTTCTTCAACAAACAAGATCAGCTCCTTGTTGCTTGCTGAAATGTTGACTCTAGAAGCTTCTGTTGATACTGGTTCTCCTCAGAATAATCTAATTTCAAGTCGAAGCTTCATCATCATTTCAGCCGAAATATCTTCTATCTTCTGAATATTCTTTCATATAAATGGGATAGAAAATTCTAGCGATTGTTTATCATCGAGAGGTTTATACCGTCACAAGTTATAGGGTCAATCACCCTTTTTTAAACCTCCCCTTAGCGTTGCCACATCATATACTAACATATCATATAAGGAATCCTTTCTATTTTCAAAATTAGATCAGTCTAAGTTTAATTTGTTCCGTTAGTTTATATTTTCGATTTGATTAAACTAATAGAACTGCTAGAATGAATAAATTAAAACATTTTTAACCCATAAAATTTGCACTAAACTAGTGGTTAAACTATATCGTTTACTTCCTACTTGATATCACTACACAGTTAAGTCTCCAACTTAAATATTGTTTTAAAACTATTCTGCGAGCTTCGATTGAACTTGACTTGGGGTGTGGTATGTGTTTAGCTTATAGCGTTTTTGTACGTTTGCATTATTGACGTCACCAGAAACTGACTAAACTAAACTGCTTATGGTATACCTAGACGGATTTTGTCTATACCTACTTACCTTCCCAGGATTCAGCAAGTTCAAAAAAATTTGCTAACTAAAAAAACATTGACATACCAAATTAAACATAGCACATTTTTGTACCTATGTCTTGATTTCTGTCTGAAATATTTTCTTGTTTCATACTTTTTAGAGCGTGATTTTTCGGTAATCGGGTTTTAGTTTTAAGCTATTGCATAGCTTTTATCGCGGGCTTTGAGCGCGGCGACCGAATCAAGAAATTCCGTAACGTAACGAAAATAAAACCTAACACCCCCCACTCCGCCTACCGTAATCTTTGTTTTATGTCATCACGTCATCATCCCAAGTGTAGCGTTGACAAATAGGAAGTATGGAGGTTACAAATGCTATGTGCTGTAGCTTTACCGCGGCAGTCCCCGAGTGCCACACGTTTTTTTTTTTCTTTTTTTTTCTTTTTGTATGGAAAATATAGAGGTAAAAAGTAGACTTGAATAGATTGTAGTAACGTTCTTCTCCCTTACTGACCCTGACGACGTGGTGTTCCGTTGTCGCCATTTCCTTACAATTTGTCTACTAAAAGAAAGCCAGTGGCGGTCTACCGGGAGCGCCCAGGCCGTGGCTGAAACAAACTTCAGTATCGTTTAATACACCGGGACTGACACTGTTTACTCTTAGACCCTTTTCTACACGGCACGGTTTCTTTACGGTACGGCGTATAAACCGCGCCGTAGAAAAATCGTGTCTGTCAACAAGCTTCCATAGTGATCCATACAACACTGACGATCGTGCCTACACACGGCGTATAAACCGCGCCGTAGAAAAACGTGTCTGTTAACAAACTTCCATAGTGATTTATAGAGTGTGATTAATTTAATCGACGGCTTTTTTTTTCTCTTTGGCATGTTATTTATAAATTTTACAATTATTGTAAAAATTGATGAAAAAAATACAGATTTTTACTAAAAAAACACGTTTATTTTCAATTGAGGGCAGTTTTTTTCTCAATTTTCATTTTATATGGACGCCTAATTACTTCCAATCATTACGGAGTTTGTTTTCATCGCGTTAGATGATTTAGTTTAAAAGTTACACAGTTTTGTTATAATTTTTTTTTAAATTCCGTAAAAAGTTAAAAAAAATATTTAGAATTTTTAAATATTTTTTATGCCGTTAAAATTAAGCATAGATTCCCCCATTTCGATATGTGCACATTATGAAAAATCACACTGTATAAGACTGACCACCGTGCCTACACACAGCCGGCGTATAAACCACGCCGTAGAAAAAACGTGTCTGTCCACAAACTTCCTTAGTTATCCAACAATACTGACGACACGAAAACTGTGTGTACAGAGGGCCTTACCTCGCTTTGAAGTTAACCTCTGTACCAGTAAGATTTTAATTAAGATTTATTTTAACATCTTGATTGCGTCTGCATGCGAAAGTTAGATTGTTTACTTGAAAATTAGTTTCTTCTTCTTCTTCACACAAGGTTTTCTCCTTGACTAGGAAGTTGGAGGAAAACCAGTTTAAGAGTACCTAATAGAAAGTAGAATTTATGCATCTAACTAATATTATTCATAATTAATATCCATAATTAATATATTTTTTTATTTTGTAAATAATTCAACTAACGATAAATAAAACTTCCTGTAATCATTAAATTCTCTGCTAGTACTGTGCACTTCTGTAAGTGACGAGTTCACAATACCTATGTAACTATATGTGATTTTTGTATGTGTATGTTTAAGTGAGCAAGTCGTTGAGGTGCCAAATAAATAAATAAATAATATGAAGTATTATCTGCCAGTATGTAACTTGTAAGAATTGTTGAGGTGCGATTTGGTACTAATTGCAATTAAGTACCTGGTTAACGCAGACCGCGCTAACTGATTGGAAACTATATGAGGTAGGCGCCACATACGAAAGTAAGAAGCAATATTGAGATTTCGCTATTTATTTAAATAGTGTCTATTAGTATTATTTTTTATATAGTCTCCAATTATATATTTTTTTTAAACTAATTCTAAATTCGCCTGAGGGATCGAATGCAACCATTTTACTATTAGCCTGCATGATATGGTGTTTGCAGACATCCTTTTCAGTACCTTCCCATGAAAAATTTGTATTGTAATTAGTACTCTACTGAACGGTAATTAATGAAAATATCGTGAGAAAACTGGCATATCCTTTAGGACTAAAAACCAAACTAAAACACCAAACCAACCAAGAATAAGAAGACTTGTCATATCCTTCCATACTGGGCCCGCGCGGTGGTTATCGGTCCTGTCCACTCACAGTGAAGAAGAATGGGTCGCAAAGTGAGAGTTGGTACAAGATAACGCTTTGTAAGACCGCATTCAACGTTTTTTCAACTTTGCAATGCAGATACGATGGCACTTTCTTCTAATCTGAATAAGTTCCAAAAAGCTAATTCCTATGCAGCTTTAGTGCAAGATAGTTGGCAACATGCGAGCTCTAAGTCGCTTAGTTTTTATGCAAATCTTATCGTGTGAGGTATGCTAGGGTGCCAAGAATATATATTAGGAGATGATTATTCTAATGCATTTCATACATCAGTGGTTGCGATTTCGTGTTTTTAAATGTGTTGTCTGATCTTCTCGGCTATTCTATGTGGCGATAGAGAATCTTGCCGTTGTTCTCAACGTGACAAATTTTGCTCGGATGCAACAGTACTCATCTGGCAGATCCATTGAATACCTACTTACCCCAGTTTAGTTATAGCAAAGAGTCGAGTTACTCAATTGACTTGCAATTGTCCTATACATAACCACTACAGAGAAACGCTAAGCGTATGCTGAGACGCAGGTGACGCAGGTCCACGCAGCGCAGGGCAGAGCAGATTTTGTAATACATGAACGTACTGACAGCTGCGTACGCTGCTGCGCAGGCACGTGCAACGCAGACATCTGTCCTGCTCTGCGTCTCGTTGTAGTGCCGGCACAGATTTCTGCGCAACGCGTGCAGGTTTGCAGCCACCTTACGCGGTGGTTACCACTTATTTATAATTTTGTCGCAATGAAAGAACATTTAATTGAATTACTTAGTTCGTTGTGAACCTTGTTTGTATGTTAATCATCCAGACTGTTAAAAAAATACTTTTAATAATATTTTTTCCGAATAGTTAAAAATCGCTTTGCCAAATAGTTTTTTTACGTTTTGACAAACTGTAAAGTAGCAACAACTCGTTAATTTCATAATCGGAATCTGACTCTGATCTCAATTTGCTCGTCAACTCTCATGTTTATTGTTTGTACTAGCTAGGAAGCTAATGTGACTGCAGCTGCTGCTGACTGCAGCTGCCTCGCAGCATGCGCTCGCGACCTATGTCTGCCTCGCCTGCCCTACCCTGCAAAATCTGTACTGTGCTGTGCTGCGTCACCTGCGTCTCAGCATACGCTTAGCCTGAATGTTGAGTAAACAAAACTGAGAGGATTTTTGATTTGAAGTATGATTTTGCTAGATCAATGGTTTAACATCTTTGTCTTTTAAAGTTAACTAGCTGGCGCCCCGCGGCTTTGCCCACGTGTCAATGTTTATGTTTGACACGGCGAATTTGTTGCAGCAGTCTAATGAAAAGCTCTTTGATTCCTAGTAAGTATGAGATTTAGTTGGATGTATATGGTATATGGGCTTGCATACCAAATAGGTGTCAGAACAAAGAAATTATGAAAATTCTCTGACGTCGATTCTCGAAAGTAACATTCTATTTATTTAACAATTTAATTGCATGTCAGACCACGCACAATGTAGGGTTACGTAGTTGGGATGAATTTATCCCAAGAACAAACTTACCTTTGTAGTTGAAAAAAAAATTCTTGCATACGGAATGTATGGGAGGACATGTTTTTAAAACCGCAAATCTAAGTTGGTCGATTATTACTCGTTAACTTGTAAAGCCTACTCAAATCCGCTAGGGCCAATGCCTGCCGGGGGTTCGAAGAAAACCGATAGGGAAATCGTGGCCCCCGGCAACAGGGCAACCGAAGGAACACGGGTGGGTTTTAGTCAGTAAGAGTCTGACACGCCCTCCCGCTCCGCCCAGAGCGGGAGAAGTTATTTGATAATTACCCACCCAAAAAAAAAAAAAAGAAAGCTATGATAGTTTTCCTTTTAAATTCGTTATATAAGCTACTGCCGTGAATATTTTTCACATATCTAAAACCAACCATTTAGCTGGCAGGGGGGGGGGGGACACTTGACTCTAACACCGTGACTAGAATCAATTCTATTTTTTGTTTTTGACGTTCAAAAGTGCCTTTTTGTGCCTAATTGAAATAAATTATTTGACTTTGACTTTGACTTTGACTTTGAACAAAAATTTGCACTTTTAAGCTTAATATTTCGCAAACGGATCTCTGAATTCAAAAATGGTTTTAACACACTCACAATGTTTTTAAAAGACCTTTTCAACGATACCCCACACCAAGGGATAGAAAAAAAAAACATCTCCACTTTACGTGTAGGGGAGGTAAAAAAGAAAATATTTTTCATAATTTTATTTTACCACTTTGTCGGCATGATTAATATGTATACCCATGCCAAATTGCAACTTTCTAGTACTAACAGTCTCGGAGATAGACCGCGGACAGACAGACAGATGGACAGACGGACATGACGAAACTATAAGGGTTCCTTGTTGATTACGGAACCCCAAAAATGGTGGTTTATCTTTCCATTTTAAATCCGTTGTTATTTATTTGTATTTTGGAATCTTAAATACACGAGAAGCTCGTGGCTAAGTAATAACAGCCGTACGGGTCGATCCATCAGGTCCCGACTGTCATTCGTGGATCTTTAACAGTCGTTACGAGACGTCAGAAGCCCAAAATTTTGACAACCAGTTTTACCAAGGGGTATCGTATTACCCAGGTACTGCGTTGTGGAGGTCAGATAGGCAGTCGCTCCATGTAAAATACTGGTAATCAGCTGCATCCGGTTAGACTGGAAACCGACCCCAACATAGTAGGGAAAATGCTAGGCAGATTGATTGTGGAATCTTATATACAATATGCAATCTAACACTAAAATATGCATATTATTATGTACAGTGGGAAAAGTGCCCAAAAGGCTGGCAGCGTTGCCAGGTTGAATGGCAATGCTTACTTTCCATTTTCTATGTTATTATCTAAGAGTTTTCTTGAGCATTTATATGCAATTAAATTGATCGTAGAGTTCTCAATTTAATTATTTCTGATAACGTTTTTTCGACATTTGGATCAATTAATTAAATACGTACCGGAAGACGTAGCGTTGAAAGGCCTCCCACAAGATAGACCGATGGCCTTGTGAAGGCCGCAGGAATCCGCTGGATACGGAAAGCACAGAATCGGTCGAAGTGGCGGTGCTTGGGGGAGACCTATGTCTATCAGTGGACGTCTTTCGGCTAAAATGATGAATCAAATATGATTAAAGTAAAAAGTAATCTTGATACGTTTAGTAAACCTTCTGAACCATTAAATAAATTTCTAGCTCTTATAAACTGGGTAACATGACATGTTTTTAATTAAACTAGGGTACACTTAAGATAAGTGCTGATCTAATTCTGTTTAAATTAGATTTGTAACAGATCTGTTACGGATTGAATGTAAACAGAATTATATCGTTGTGTTCTTTTTAACATTTCAAAGATAGCCTACGAATTCAGTGGTCTACAATAAAAGCATACGAATATGTATATCAACGGAACATTCTACTATGAGATAGGATAAAATAAAAAAACATTTTAATAAATAAATTCATTTAATTCAGACAATTGATTTGTCCATAAATTGTTAGTCCTAAAATTATGTTAGTGATCATTGATAAATTAAATTCAAAATACATAAAATTCCAAATACAAATAATAAAATCACTCACGTGAAGAACTTAATGTACACTCAGCATCTTCTTTAAGTGCTCATATTTAAATTATGTAAGCATTCAAATAGGTGTTTTTTTTAACATAAAATTTGGCAGTAGTTGGATAGTAGGCATATTTTTTTACAGCCTATTTTTTTATGCCTGTCTAAGGCCTCCCCCTCTTTCTCTTTCTCCTTCCTAACCTCTTCGTCTTTTGCGGTAGGTACCTATGTGTTGTAAAAAACCGAACAAATGCGAATTAAACTCGTTTGGAGAGGGTTCCGTACGATGAATATTGTTAGAACAAACTTAACATTGTAGTTGAAAAATAGGTTCTCTTATAAATACATTCCAACTGTAAATGAAAGTTTGTACGGACAATGTTGACATATTTAACATGTTAAGACCATTAACTACTTATAGGTTTTCCTGTAATCTATGAGTAAAGACGAAACCTGTATTTTTTTTTAATTTTTGACTCTTTAGTTTTGGAGATAAGGGCCCCGGGAATGGTCAATTTTCATCTATTCTCTTATATAACTTTAAAACTAATTATTTTATAAATATTACAAAAATAAAAATAAACATTTGATACCCTCACAACCAGCTTCATTTGGCACACGGTAGAGTTTGCAAAACTTTTTAAAATTTTCTAATTTGCCCCCAAAACTAACCCTTTTAATTAAAATTCATTTATTTCCGTTACACGTCCGTTTTTGGATTACAGAAATTCATATGTGTACCAAATTTTAATTTAATCGGTTCAGTAGATTTGGAACAACTTGCTTGTATCAGACAGACAGACAGACACGAGTGATTTTATAAGGGTTCCGTTTTTCATTTGGACTAACGGAACCTTAAAAAGGATAAAGTGTAAATCATTTGTAAAGCATGACCAATTTAATTGATCTAATAATAGGTATCTCCATAATTTAGAGACTGGTTCATTAATTAGTGTCAATAAAAATTAAGAAAAAGAAAGAAAGAAAATACGTTTATTTGCGGTAAACATGACGCAAAAAAAAAAAACGCACGAAAAGAACAAGTTGGGGGAAAATTTGCGTCACATCTACGCAAAACGGCCATCGCTTAGCATATTTTATCTCTTTATTCTATCGGCTTTAATAACAAAGCTAATACATTTAAATTTAAATTCTTTGCTGTAACACTAATCAAATTTTACTTAGTTTTGTTAACTTGTTAAATCAAGTTTATCAAGTCTCCCTCGTTTTACGACTGTTAAATCAAGTTATTTAATTCTGTTAAGTTTATTAACTATTGTTAAAATGGATTAGATTATAAAGTAATCAGACAAGGCGTTTATTATTTTGTGTATACTAAGAAATCAAGTGCTTTACCTACCTAATCTAAGAAAAATATGTGAAGACGACTTGAATTTAAGAAAATATAGAAAAAAAAATACTTACATTTATTTAGCAAAGACTAAAAGCCACACAATATAAAAATAATAAATAAAAATCTAATAAAATGTGTAAAGTGCGATGTAAGAAATTAGCAGGGGAGTGTGCCTCACGGCTGCGCCAAAAATTCTGTTTAAATTTCCGTCCACGATAACGTTAAAACGCATAATATCTGCACGATAGAAATTATCGTGCAAGCGCTAAACCGTACATCGATTTATGGAAATACTTAAATGACCAAAACTCGTTCTTACTAACATTTAAAATTTTCCACAACATGTAAAATACAATGCTATTTCTCGAAAAAGGAAAACAGTGCATTTCTTGTTCAAGTGTCTTCCATACAAGGATTATGTAGGTCAAGTGTGCATCGGATATAGAGCACGGGTGTCGCTAGGCCAAGGTCTTATTGTTGCGTACAAACATAGTACCTACATATCGACATACTTTTAATAAATTAATAAGCTAATTAAACTCCGTAGAGGCGATGGGTATCTGCTATCTGAAGGTGACAAGAATAAAAAAAAAAAAAATTAAGTCATAAGGGGTATGATTTATGGACTTACACTTGTGTTTTATAAATAAATACAGATTTTTAACAGAATTTTAGAAAAAAATGTCTTCGCCTCCGTTTTTGTTTTCATAGTCGACTTTTAATTAAAAAAATGTTAGTTAATTCAATAAAATATCTCATAAGCTCACAGAAAATTTCGCCTGCTCGACCACGTAAATAACGCAATGAATGTTGTTGAATTGTCAAAATGAAGACAATGCAATTACCCCGCTACTTAAAAAAAAATCCTTACCAAGAAAATTGTTGCATTTTCAACCTTGTCTGTAATTTACTGACGACTAAACCTTAAGGGTAGGTTTAGTCGTCAGTAAATTACAGACAAGGTAATTGCATTGTCTTCATTTTGACAATTCAACAACATTCATTGCGTTATTTACGTGGTCGAGCAGACGAAATTTTCAAACACAGGAAGCAATGTATTAGGAATTTCCTTCAAGATCCTTTAAATTGTGGTAGAAAGTGTGTTACGCTATTTGGGTGCGGTTTCAATCAGACAGGCCGTCTGTTTGTTTACCGAAATAAGATTATTAAAAAAAGTGGCACTCCGGGAGACAGAAGTGGGAGAAAAATACTTGTATAGAACATTGGTCCGTAACTTTATCTAAATAAAGAGCACAATTGCGATTACAAAACCTTTAAAGTAAAAATACTTGCATAGAACATTGATCCGTAACGCAATATAAATAAAGAGCACAATCGCGTTTACAAAAATGAGGTGTCGTTACAGTGTCGCGAAATCAATGGTTTAGTCCCATCACAAAAATGCCCAACGCGCCTAAAGAAGTTTTTACATAAAAAATTAGCGAGCCTTACAGTTGTCGCATTTGATGTGTAACATCTGACATCTCACCTTGGTAATAAGCAACATTATGGTAATAAGCAACATTAAATGGGCGGGGCCTCGTCAAGGTTGTTTCTGACGGCCAACACTGGCAAATCAAATAGCGCGCGCTTTCCCGGTTTCCTGTGAACGACTTCTGTCCTTTTTTTTTTTCAGATTTGATTATTTAGTTTTTTTTTAGATGTTACACATTAAAAAACATTGTTTGATTAACCACAACATGAAGCCAGGGCGCAATACCGTTTCAAACTTTACAATTACAATTTACAAATTTGTAAATCTCAAAGTGTCTGTACCACAAATCGAAACATACTTAATTGTAACGGAAAAACATTACAAATATTGAAATTGAAGTGACTTGTAGATTGAAAATTGTAACTGTAAATTCTGTGATAAACAATTCTTAATTTTACAATAGTGTTGAATTGTAGACTTGAAGTTTTGTGGTATAGGGCCCCAGGTCTGACCTTTAACAAAAATAGGCTTATTTTAAAGCTATCGGAGTATTCTTGTCTGCCATTTATTTTTTCTCATATTCTCGTTCCCTTTTTAGGGTTCCGTACCCAAAGGCTGGCAACAGGACCCTTTTCTAAGGCTCCGCTGTCCGTCTGTCTGTCACAGGGCTGTATCTTTTGAACCGTAATAGGTAGACTCTTGAAATTTTCACAGAGTGTGTAACACTATGGCCGCTATAATTACAAACAATAATAAAAAAAAATTGTATTTAATTTTATACAAGAAACGTGTTTTTTAAATAAAGTACCTATTTTTTTAAATGTTGTGTTAATTATTGTACGGTAGTACGGAACCCTTCGTGTGCGAGTCCAACACGCACTTGGCCGCCTTTTTAAATGCTTCCATATGGAAGCATAAAGTGATATCACTTTATTCCTTGAAATGAAATGGAACAGGATTAAAATTGTTTTTTTTTTTGTGCTGGCAATACCGTTTACGCGCCATTACGCCGCTGTGGAATGTTTCTTGAATTTATTTGCATATGGCAATCTTCTGCGAGTGGAATGGTACAGTTATATTTTGTTTACTATCCTAGGGGAGTAGTTTCGCTTGATCGTTTACAATTTATTTAGTTAATCGTGAGATTAAACCTTTTAACTTCATTCAGGGCGCGTATTTGATGGTAAAATACGGTACGTTATTGGTTAAACGAATACTCTTGTATTTTCACCAATACTAGAGCTGAATTTCGTAGTTTAATATTTCCTTCCTTTCATCCTTTAGACCCACCTATGATAGTACGTTTACCGCTGAAATTCTCTACGGGATTTTCACAAAAGACCATGTAGATTCAAATAGACAATGTCAAAATAAGAGATTATACGGGCGCTTTCAATTTAGATGTTTCGTGTCGGATCGCTACCGTGCCGCTGGTTATAGCCCGTTGCCGGACCGCTGCAGTACGGTAGCAGTCCGATACCATACGCCTAAATTGAAAGCGTATCTGACTGCCGTGCGTTTGTATGCAAGTGATATTTTAAATATATTTGACAACAGTTAAGCCATGGACTCTGACGAAATGAACACGTGGAGTTTGCGACGTTGCCGTCCTGTTGTCGAGCGTTCGCGGTACCGACGCCCTACTGTTGCCGTACCGCGCGCTTTGTGTGAAAACAGACGACCATCCGTGCGCAATACGACAAACGCACCGCTTCGGCACCGCAGCGGTCCGACACGAAACGTCTAAATTGAAAGCGCCCTAAAACATGTGAAAAAACCCTGTCCGATCCGTGAGGGTGTTGTTAGGTATCGTACTAAGAGTCTATTTATGTGGACAATTTCAGGAAAAAAATAAGTACTGCTTTATTTTTCCAAGGGGAATTTTACCGGGTTATTAACTTATTACATGGGGCGCGGGCGGCCGTCGTTTAGCGGGTGTCTACAAGTCATGACTGTTGAAAATTTTCTACCATGAGTAATTTTGGTACCAAAAAAGTGAATTTTTAATAGTAGATAGCAATAACTTTTTCATTTCTCATACTCGGAAAGTAGTGTTTGTTTGATCCAAGTAGAGGGTGGAAGACGCTGATCCCCACCCTTGGGTGGGAAAAACTCATAGTAATTGCCTCCCTCTCTAGGGCGGGAACGAATTTTAAAAATAGAACTAAATTTGGTAAGGTAGTCGGCTACGAAAAATTTTACTAAGGGGGTATTACACTGTCGAGTCTGCGGTCATGGATCGAAGATATAATGGAATTGTAATTGTTATGGGTATATCCCCCTTGAGGAATATAACACTATCATATTATGTCATATACCTATCTACGAAGCTCACAAATTACCCATGTTATGTCTATTTTACAATTTAGTTATGTCTTTGATCATGGATCTGTGATCGTAGATATGATGGTGTGATACCCCCCTTATAGAAAAATAATGATAAAAAAAAATCTGTAGTCTTGTCATTGTATAAACAGCCAGTGTGAATTAAAAAAATACCTAAGGGTCAGCTCACACAGAGACGGGACGCGACGCGTACTTTTTTACAATGCGATACAAATTGTTTTTTTTTTTTTTTGTGAGCTGGCGAAATGTGGGTTTACTATTGATGCTCCTCTGCCTAACCCTTCGAGAATACTGGCGTGATGATAAGTTATGTATTTTTACAATAAGTACCTGAATGCTATTCAGTATCTATGCACGTGTCAGAAATGTTTCTTTAATAAAATACTTATTGTGAAATAAAAATACAAATCAAAATGTCGATAAAATAAACATATATACCATACATTTGAATACCAAGTAAACTACATTCAAGATATGAACCAAACTAACAATAGACCCACATTGTGGCTCCCCAAGCCATTTGATATTGAAACGTTTTGGAAACTAGGATTATCGATGTCTCGACTTAGTTCGGTTCGAATGGAGAGCAATACCAATATGACGTGCAGCTTCCATTTAAAGCTAGTGTGGATTTTAGCTTAGAGAACTTACGTCGAATCGAAGTTTATTAGAAAATGAAGAAGTTGAGAGTCTTGATTTGTGTCTGATTGATGGCAACAGGCTCGCACCCTATTACATGGGACTTAAACGTAACTAGCGAAATGTGGGTGTAACTGTATGTATAGTGTATAGGTATGTCACAAATGGATTGTCGAATCCGCTGTTTTACATAACCGCTAGCTGTTTTACAAAACAGCTCCGTTACATAAAACAGTTGAACGCCGCGCGTCGTTTAGAGATTTTCCATAATTACTGAACTTTAACACGCAGAATTGTCTTAACGTTTTGCATCTATCAATGCAACGGGTCAACGATTAGTGTAAAACAGCGTGAAATGAAACGTCAGATTGTAGATTTTAGTTCTAAATTTTGTCGTTCGTGGTTCTGTGTGTCATAACAAGAATAATTGCGTCTGAAGAAATAAGTAAAGAGTGAAAATGACCCTAACTCAAGTGAAAAATGACAAGTAACTGTACTAAATAAATCACTGGATTTTAAGGACAATTTTAATATAAAGTTGTCAGAGTTTTATGAAAGTCAGTCCTAAAAATACTAAATTTTGCGGTTGGTCAAATAACCTGGTCCTAAACTAAATGGTCAGGGTGCCCTAGCTTCGTTACTGCGCCCGATTCGACATTAGAAGTCACACCAAACGCTTATTAACTGCAGATGTGCCATTCTGCATTACGTCTAAACGTGAGTAGTTTTGTTAAACGTAACACAATGGCAATCCAGCTGAACGTTGTTCAGCTGTTTTACATAACGGAGTTGTTTTGTAAAACAGCAATCAGTTATGTAAAACAGCGGGTTCTACAGTCCATCTGCGACATATAGACCTCTGCCGAACCTTTCGGAGAATACAGGCATAATGTTTTGTTCTGAAGAAGTTAGCTTTCATACAGCGCAATATTTGTTTTTTTTATTCTAACAGCTGAAGCCACAGTTGGTCGTAACTTTCTTCCAAGTTTATTGAATTTTAATGCTTTTTCCAAGGATAGTCCGATCTACACAGATCGTCGTTTTAATTAGAAAAATAATAAGGTAGGTACGTGACTACTTTATTATTTTTCTAATTAAAACTAGTGGTATATTTTGATAATTATTTAAATTAATATCTCTTTTATTCAAGAAAGAAAGAAAATGTTTATTTAGACACAGTTCGTAAAACGTGAAAAGAAAATTTAAACAAAATAAAAAAGTGAAAATTATCTTTTAACAATAATGTGTGTGCCTTACTTACGGCTGCGCGAAAAAGGTTCATTTCAGCATTAATGCCAGACAAATGTTGTCTGGCGCTGGTTTTCTGATGAACCCTGAAGGACAAGTAACGGTATTCCAATTATATCCGTGGCTTCGCCCGGGTGGGGCTCCGTAATTATCCCAAGGGAACATACTACCGGGATAAAATTATCCTGTCTTAACCCAGGCCATGATTTACCTGGGCACCCATCCAAAAAGTATGGATTAAACATAAAATATTTAGTTGAAATAATGATAATTACAAATTCTGCTCGTGGAACAGTTTAATTGAGAAACAATATACATATCTATTAAATGTTTTATTTTATTGTTCTACTCGAGTATTTTCTCTCTGTGATAAAAAAACTTATTTTTCTTTCTTTCTTATTTCCACATGATAAAATTATTAAATTCTTAGAAGTATAAAATTGTGCACAAGAGTTCCATTTATAACGAAAGGGCGCACCACGGAAGGTTTTTTGAAAATTCATCCCCTAAACGAGGGGTGAAAGTTTGTATGGAATTTTGCCATTTTAGTCGATGGAAAAACCCATCGGGCGGTCGCACGGTTTGCTATCAAAATAAACCTTTCAATCTCGCTAGCTCTTCTGCTAAAATGCTAAAAGACTAAAAGGTTGACCTTTGGCGTGTGAGTTGATTAGTGTTTCAAACGAGTCCTTAGGGGTGTATACCCTCTTTAAAAATAGACGTCCCAAACCCTTTACCAGGAATGTGGGTAAAATTACTGTAGAAATAACCCTGAGGAATTTTGCGGTTGTAAAATTGTTAAGTGAAAAGGTTAAGGGAATTAATATAAACAGCTAAAATAGCATTGGATTGAGTAGGGTGGAAATTGCTACTCCGGCGAGTGTCCAGTACTTTTTGGGTAAATGGAGTAAAATGGTAAAAAGTATTTGGTAGTTAATTCTTTAAAGAGGGGCTCGTGGCTAATTAATAACAGCCGCACGGGTCGATCGAAGTTAAGCTACGCTTGTTGCGGTCGGTTCGTGGATGGGTGACCATCTATTGGACATCAAAATTCCTCCGTGCCTCGGAAAGCACGTTTTAAGCCGTTGGTCCCGGCTGTCATTCCTAGATGTTTGACAGACGTTATGGATAGTCACAAGCCTAAAAGTCTGACAACCAGTTTTACCAAGGGGTATCGTGTTACCCAGTAACTGGGTTGTTGTAGGACGTCGGATAGGTCGCTCCATGTAAAATACTGGTAGTCAGCTGCATCCTGTTAGACTGGAAGCCGACCCCAACAGACTTGGGAAAAGGCTAGGTAGATTGACATTGGAGTAAAATGGTTATGTAAAGAAGATTTTTGGTAAAAGTAAGGCTATTTATAATATAAGGTCTATTTATAACCTTGTTTCAAACATCAACTTAATGTTAGTGTAAATAAATTTGATTTTAGACTGACTAGTAATGTTGAAAAAGTCATAAAAAATATGAAGTTGTAGCGCTAATTGAACCTTATGTGTAGGCATTACAGTTGTTTTTCCTAAAACCCGTGTTTGATTACATGTTTGGAAAATAAATTGCGAACACAGATTATCTTGTGTGCGTTACCCCAGCCAGAAAATGTCGAAAATCGTCATATAAGTGCAATAGATAATTAGATATATAGCTTCTGTAATTGTTAAGCAGATTTTTTTATTTGGTAAGCTGATAGTTTTATAATTATTTGATAAAAACAGTTAACACAACAACAACACAACACATAACAACAATAACAAAACAACATAACAACAAACACAACATACAACACACACACACATATAACACACACACACTTTTTTTTTGTTAACCTATTTTGTCCCACTGCGGGGCAATCATATATATATTGCTTGTTTAATAGTACAGGATAGACAACAAAACCAAAAATCAATCTATTCAAGCCACAAATTCCATTTACAACATCAACAACGCAATTATAGTCACAAAAGCGTCACGTTTCCAGTGCGGACATTTTCATGCAAATGTGATCGAATCCATCGAACGAGCGGACATGGCTTGCAATGCTGTTCGACTTTAAATAACATAACATAACATCACGCCTTGTTTCCCCGAAGGGTTGGGCAGAGGTGTACCTGTAGTAGATACACCCACATTTCGCCAGTTATGTTTAAGTCCCATGTAATAGGGGGCGAGCCTATTGCCATCAACCGGGCACAAATCCAGACTCCGGGCTGCTACTGAGAAATTCCAGATAGAAAAACCCAATAACACTTTGCCCGACCCGGGAATCGAACCCAGGACCTCATGCTCAGCAGTAGCGCTTGCGACCACTAGACCAACGAGGCAGTCGACTTTAAATAATGTCATTTCAAACTGAAATGTAACATTTTGATGTCGTGTAGCGGATTTATTCAGGGTGCTGTTGAGTTATTATGAAAATTGCTGCTGAAGATTGTAAAAACTATCTTTGCTTTGAATAAATTCAATTTCTTTGTGTGAGCACTGTGATCATGTACATTCTATAAAGCTACCATTTACTGGGTACGTCTTTCATTGACTTGAATGTGCCTTGGCGACTGAGAGTATGTCATGCTCAAATGCCTCGCTGGTGGTGACGTGTGTTGGATCATTTAGTTCCCTTCAAAATAGTTGAGCTAAATGGTACTGATCCATGCGTCATGTTCGTGAATGAGCGCCGTCAGTAGGACTGGTCATCGCTTAGCTGCCACGGTTTATTTTAATTTTTGAATAAATTGTTTTTGTTTTTATATTTTTATTACGGACGCTTTTAGCGTGCACGTCTTTCTATATTGTACATGAATGATGTAAATGTAACCAATATTTTGATTTAAAAGAGTTTCCGTGGAGTTTCTTGTCTGTTCTTCTCCATAGGAACCTACTACGCTTTGGAATGGGCAACTAGCTTCATCTTTCTGACTGACCGACCCCTTGACAATCCAAAAGTACCTGTAATTGTTTTTTTTAAAATAAATGCTTTGAGTTTGAGTTTTGAATTATGTAGGTTGTAAAGTCAGTATTTTTTTATCAAGTTGTCTAGTCTGGCCACACTAAGTCTGCAATGGAATAAATGGTAATCCCCAAAAAGTTTTACATGTGGTATACTTTTACATCAGACAGCTATGTCAGTTTCGGGGTTGTAAGTAGATCTAATGATTTTGATATTTTGCCTTTGGTTTTTGCATACCTACAAGATTACTTGTAATAGACTATTTCGTACCTATGCTCTACCTCCATACGATGAAAAAACTGTATCAAATCCACACTGTATCGTGCTGAAGTGACTATTCTTCACCAGGAATAAATCAGAATATAAACAAAATAACCTAACAAAAACAAAACGATAAAGAAAGTATCAAATTCTTTTCTAGTAGGACAGGATGGTGTTGCCGAGTTTTTTACTTATGCAGACTTAGCGTGGCCAGACTCTATCTATCAACTTGAACTATCCGTATATTCAAATCACAACAATAATTATTTGGCAGTTGTATGAAATGGCTATAACAAACGGACCTCATCATCATCATCAGCCCACAGCAGTTCACTGCTGGACATAGGCCTCTCCAATTGCACGCCATTCAACTCGATTCTCGGCAACTCTCATCCAGCTGCTACCAGCCACCCTGTGAAGATCGTCGCTCCACCAGCGTCTACGCGGTCTCCAGCACTCATGAACACGTCTACCCCAATGGTCATCGGTTTTATGGCTAATATAGTCGCCCCATTGCCACGTCAGCTTGCTTATTCTGTAAGTCGACAACTTTTGTTCTCTGCCAGATCACCTCGTTGCAGATTCTATCCCTCAGATAGATTCCAAGTATAGCCCGTTCAATAGCTCGCTGAGCAACCTTGAATGTATGGACTAGCCGTTCCGCAAACGTAGCGTGTCAATTTTATAAACTTTAATTTTCCTGATAGTAAGTAGTTTTTGAAGTGAAAACTTCTTTAGGCGCGATGAGCATTTTTGAGATGGGACTAAACCATTGATTTCGCGACACTGTAACGCAATTTACCGACACCGTTGAGTAAAAGACATCAACGCGTTGATTACCGCGGTGCATGGAGTAAAAGACATCAACGCGATAATTACCGCGCTGCCCATTTTTTTTTCAAGTTTTCACTTCTGTCGGCACTTCCGGAGTGCCATTGTTTTCTTTTTTTGTTTTGTTTGGCTTCTTGTTGAGAAATTTTGCGATTATTGTAAAAATTTATGAAAAAAAAAAACAGATTTTTGCTAAAAAAACATTTTCAATTGAGGTTAGTTTTTTTTTCACAATTTTCATTATGGAGTTTGTTTCATCACGATAGATCATTTAGTTTAAAAGTTACACCTTTTTGTTATATTTTTTTTAAATTCCATAAAAAATATGTAAAAATATGTGTATGTATTTTATGAAGTGTGTACTGTGTAGGTAAACAAAGTTGAGTGAATTTTATAACGTTTTGCACACAACCGTTTTTGGCATGAACAGTTTGCGTCATAGTTTCTACATATACTTTCACGTTCACCTACAAGGGTTAAATATTATTTATTACTCATTATTGCGCTTAATAGAGTGGGTAGTCGCATATTAATATGACAGTAATGTCTGGCACAGCAAACACGTCATCTTAGATAATTAAACTAGCGTAAAATATATATACATATTTGATGTTAAATGGTTTGAAATATACACCTTTTAGTACACACAAAGAGAATAGAAAATCATAATACCAACTCAAGGGCTTTCACGTCAACATTTCTGAAACGTTCGCACACTATATTAAAAGGACGTCACGTCACGTCAACTATTTTATGAAGAAGACTGGTAATAAAAACATGTCTAGATGCTGTGAATACCTCCCATAAATGCCTACGTGTCATACTTGACGAGAATATAACAGGCCGAAGTTTTTCGAAGTGGACTTATTAAACGAAGGGTATTTTTTCCAAGTATCTATAGCCGACCTCGTAATTCATTTACCACCCATAGGCCGTTTGTCCACCACCACGGCAACAGGACGTCAGCGGGACGTCAATGAGCGATACATAACTATATGGCCGCGTATCCAGTCACAAGCAATAATATGTATACATTTAGCAAAATTAAAAAGCGATTTTTTCGTGGAATAACGACTGCAACTTTGAGATAAGACCTATTTCATATAAGTATGGATTCTATCTTCGTTACAACATAATATTACAATCAACACAGTATGAGAAAATCACTTTTTAAAGTTGCTAAGTTTAAACATATTTTTGCTCGTGACTGTCCACCGCACACCACCACAGGGACGTCACGTTCGGTTGAATAAGCTCCTTTCTCGTTGACGTCACGTTGACGTTGTGCGGTGGACAAACAGTGCACGGTTGAATATCACTTGCAAGTTATAAAACGACAAGGTCCATTTGTCCATGTAACATTTAGATAGTTTCTAACTTATTAAAGTTTCAATTTACTGGGAATTGTTGTCAAAAGTGATTCAAGAATTACGAGGTCGACTGTATATACATAGTGAGGTCAGCTTTTGTGTACCAAATCACCTAATCGATTATGGTGATTTTCTGATCTTTTCTGAACAAGAAAAAAGATAACATTATCAATAAGAAAAATGGGTTTGAAAATGGAAACTTAGCAAGATGATAGTGACAGATAGTGGAACATGTCTTATTTTCTTCTGAATTTAATCCAGCATTTAAGTAATTTTAATATCAAAGTAATAAACGAAAGATTCTATGCGAGTTGCAGACGCCTTGCAATCAACAGTTTCGGATAATAAATGCACATGATATGCGATACATATGTAAAACTTTATGATAACATTTACGAAGTTAATGTTGTAAATAAACTGTGCAATGGGGCTTACTGAATCTCCCTTTGATATATCAATATCGACGGATATTAATTAAAAACGAGGAATAAAATAGTATCGACATGACTGCACAGAAGTAAAGGCTTTACGGATATTGGAATTGGGATATTTTGAATAACGTTTTTGAAATGGGTTTTCATATTTTTATTATTGGACAGGCTGGATATAAATGTAAAGTAGTAGGAAATTACTGAAAATTTAAATAATTTATACATGAATTGTCATGTATGTCAAGAACAGGCTTACTTATATGTCGGATCCGGTCATTAGTGGTTTACTCGTGTGTGGGTTTCTAAGGCTCTTAGTGAAAAGACAATTGTTAATGTGGAAAATGATGGTATCTGGCTCTGGTTGTTAATTTTTGCCATAATTTTTCGAAAGTTTGTTGAGTTCATTGAGAAGTAGGAGTATTGTTTTGTAAAGTGTTGAGGATTACAGTTTCCTTATCTCAAAAGTTGGAACCCGTAAATGGTCAGAATTGGCCGAGTCGAACAGGCACTGTTGTTGAGTTTTGGTTTCAGGTCAACACACGAGGACGTGTGCATAGCAGGATGGCCGTGTCGGATCTGGTCATTAGTACGGACAAGAAACGAATTGCAAGCGCGCCACTGGCGACATCAAGAGTGATCTACCTACACCAAAAAGGCGCGCTTCTACAGAGTCGTGATGTTTTAAGGCCACGGCGAGGAGGGCATTCAGCCTCTGGTCGCATTGGAGTCAAGACGTCGCGGAACTGTTCTCGATTCGTGGTGCTCAGTTATTGTATTAGTTGTAATTTGTGATCATTTTATTCTGTTACTAACTTAGTCCGTTTCTCTTTACTTTCTCTTAACATATGTCCCGTCCATCTCCATTTCAGCTGTCTATAGGCTGTGTGTGCATTTTTAAATTTTGTTTTCCTTTTAAAGACTTAAAATATAGACTTCCGTGGTCCGATATTGAGAGTAAAGGCACTTCTGTGAAAACTATGTCCTTCATTTTGAATGAATATAACACCCAAATCAATCTGCCTAGCCTTTTCGAAACTATGTTGGGGTCGGCTTCCAGTATAACTGGATGCAGCTGAATACCAGTATTTTATATGGAGCGACTGTTTATCTAACCTTGACAATCCTGTTACAGAGGGTAACACGAACCGGGTGAAGGAAAACATCGTGTGGAAATCGGTATGTCCTAGAACCAAAAATTTTAAGACATGTGACATCTACCAACCCGCACTGGGCCCGCGTGGTGGATTACGGCCCACTCCGTCTCATAGAGAAGAGGCCTGTGTCCCAGCAGTGGGAACATTATAGGCTGATTATGCTTATGCAATCTACTTAAAATTTAACGAGAGCAGTGGTGACCCAGTGGTAACGGCCGCGACTTACGAGTTGTAGGTAGTAGGTTCGAACTCAGACAGGCGCTTTACTTTGTATAAATTATTTCATCACCACTGCTCTCAACACGGTGAAGGAAAACATCGTGAGGAAACCGGCATGTCTTAGAACCAAAAATTCGAAGACATGTGACATCTACCAACCCGCACTGGGCCCGCGTGGTGGATTACGGCCCACTCCCTCTTACAGAGAGGAGGCCTGTGTCCCAGCAGTGGGAACATTTATAGGCTGATGATGATGAATCTACTCAAGGTATAGTCCACTTAATCTTCAATACTCAATTCTTTATTGCATTCCATATGTATTTCGTAGATAGTTTATCAAAATAAAAGATCAATTTGGACCCTGTCGGGCACAGCAAAGTTAGGAGAGAGGAGGCCTAAGTAGCAATTCAATATTATTACAAATATATTTTTATAATTTTAAAACCCACATTTTTATTTTACAGTTTTTAACACAGCTAACTATTTACATTAGGTACTAAATTAAAAGACTAACTAACTATCTGTATAAATAAAAATAATAAAAACAAAACGACACTTAGGCGTCGAAGTATTCGTCCGCATCGCTGTCATCTGGAAACGTGCCCAAAAGACTGGCAGCATTGCCACGTTGAATGGCAATGCTAATTCTTTGGCCAAAGAACGAGCTAGCCCTCTGGTCACGTGAAGTGTCGACCAGTCGACGAGAATTATTATTTAAATTCTTAGAAGTATTTTAATTATTATTAAAGTGTGTTATTATTAATGTATTCATATTTTCCTTACTGCTATACGACATAAAGGCTGTCAATGTCAAAATGGTTACCATTGATATGCAGTTGCCTGTATTTAACATAGCTGCCTGCATACCTATCTCTTTTGCCAACAGTACCACCAATTATTCTCCAAAGAATGACTCAGCTAGTGTCCTGTGACAATCTTCGTCAAAAAATCGATCCGATAAATACAGTAATGTCTTACATAGCAAACGTGTCATCTTAGATTTATAAAATAGCGTATTTTAGACGTTAAATACATAGTTTGAATTCAACCTTTTAGTTTGGCACAATGAGTATAGAAAATATTCCTATCCACCCAAGGGCTTTCACGTCAATATTTCTGGCAAAGTGAGTGTGCAAATACCAAGTCTCGTGCAACGCCATACATTACACAACAACGAATAGTTATTTATGCAACTGTTTTAATACCCAATAATATACAGTTGCATACAAGACTTTATCTACACCCATGATATGAATCCTCTATAAAAGGTTCTGAAACCATTGTGTTTGTAATTCAAGATCAAAAATAAAAACAATCTCACGAAATTCAGTACAACAGCACGTACGAATGTCGCCTGCAGCAGCACATCACCGCACATGCGTGCAGCAGGTGCTGCTGTCCCCCGCTTAACCTCTCGAATGCCGTAATTACAGACACAATTAAAAAACCATTGTGTCTCGTGTAGATCTACGTTCCGGCATACCAAGGGTTAAACGTTGAAACGAGTTGCATGATGAAATTTAGTACAACATTATAACACTCATTTGCGTGATATTATGGTTACTATGACACTGGCTGTTTTAATGTTGGCCATAAGCTAACTGTTTCAGAAACTTTTATACAGGATTTATAGCATGGGTCTATACCCATTTTATAAATCCTGTAAAAAAGTAAGCCTGTTTATGTCCTGTTTTTAAACATAATTACTTACTCCATCGCAACTTTTTCCACCATAATTTGTGAACATGAATAATCGTCTGAACACGTCACAGACCCCACCTGCGTCACGACGGTGCATGGGGATTTAGATAATAAATTATCACATAAATGATAACAAAATATTGCCTACACAATAAATAACAAAGTTTCATACCACTCACCGTGAGCTGAGTCATTCTTAGGGGAGTAATCGGTGGTACTGTTGGCAAAAGAGATAGGTGCGCAGTTAAAAAAAAAACAATTGGTGAATATGCTGACGCGGCTGTCATTAGTAGATCTTCGACAGTCGTAACTGGTATTCAGAACCCCAAAAGTCTGACAACCAGTCTTACCAAGGGGTATCGTGTTACCCAGTAACTGGGTTGTGGAGGTCAGATAGGCAGTCGCTCCATGTAAAATACTAGTATTCAGCTGCATCCTGTTAAACTGGATGCCGATCCCAGCATAGTTGGAAAAAGGCTAGGCAGATTGATTTTTTTTTTTGGTATCTATGCTGAGCACACTGAATTGACTATAAGGCATCGCTCGTCCGAATATATTTACAGTAAAAAATTAAAAAATCTCACTTGTAGGGTCAATATTTTAGGTTCTTGATGGAGCATCAAACTTCACGATTACAGAGTGGTCCTTCGATTCGGATCATATTGATTGAACTTAATGACATGTCAACTTTTTCTGTGCACACCACACTCTTTTTTAACCGACTTCTTACTATGTTTTTCGATATTTTCGTCAATTTTCGACCGATTTTGAAAATTATTTTTTCATTTTGAAGAAGAAGCTTGCGCGGTAGTCCCATATACATTTTACTAACTTACCTTGGGAAGTTTTTGAGTTAGCTTCAATAATACGTATTTTGCGACTTAGTGAATGTTGATGATGTTATAATTTCTTTTAACTTAAAAAAAAACACTGCAAAGTGAAAAATAACTTTTATTTCGGAAGTCGGTGTATTTGGTTTTAAATTTTCGTTTTTGACCACCGGTCGGTTGTTTTTTTTGTAAAAACTTTTTATTTTTCACTTTTTAGTCGTAGTACTTCCCCACACAAATTCTAATACCACCTACCTGCTATGTAAATAACAGTGACAGGAATTTATTGTAACATCAATCCATCAGACTAAATAAATGGGAATACCAATTCTTGAAGCTAACTCAAAAAGTATCCAAGCAAAGTTAATAAAATTTATGTGGGACCACACCTCTGAAGTTTAACCTAATAAACAAAAAAAGAATCGTCAAAACCAATTCATATTTGGCTGAGTAAGTGAGTAATACAAAAAAAAAAAAAACATACAGTCGAATTGAGAACCTCCTCCTTTTTGAAATTGGTTAAAAATAACTTTAGTTTCGGAAGCTGGTTTTGTATTTTGTGTTGTTTGCCACCGACATCCGAAGTCGGTTGTTTTGTTGACTGTACTTCGTAGAGGTTTTCAGCGTTTTGGGAGTTTGCATAGCAACCGTTATCGTGTATATTGCCCGGGACATGACCTGTGGCTTTATCAGTTATGTTGACGGCCTCATCGAGCAAAGTGCATTTAAGAAAATGTCAAGTTTGCAGGAAAAATATTTCTTGCTATCCTAATAGCCATCGGAAAAAAGAATGTTGTATTTTTGATTTCGTTGTGAAAGCTTAATGATGGAATATCTTTGAAAAAAAAGAACTGAAGTCAAGCGTCAATAGGTATTCAAAATATTGTAGACAGCTGTCAGTTACGAAGTAAATAAGTACCTCACAATTTAATGCGCTGACCTAGATTTTTATAACTTTTGTACCAGAAAACTTCACCATTCGATAGTTACCACATAATCGTAAAAGTGACTGCAATCGATCCCTATCTTTATAGTTTCTATCTCACGCCATTTCAGCTTATTTTAACCCTCCATTTACCCTTGAGGCTTGCACCAACAACAATAGCTCGTGATAACCTGGCGCTGCCATCTATCACTATGGTCATAAAAACCCTTTCAAACGACTTTTCCGAATGGTTCAGCATTCAACACGGCTGTAAAAAGGTTGTAAAGTCACTCTATTGAGTTCTGTTAAGGCTTGTATTGGTGTTTTATGGTTCTTTCATAAACAGGGTAGGTACGATGCTCAAGGCACGAGGTAAAGGTAGGTACTACAAATGTAAGTCCGTATACCGTGTTAAAAGTTGATGAATTATAAACCTCAATCTTCTTTTCGTGCGGTTAGTGACTAACCTGATGTCAGAGTTTTTATGCCGCCCATGTGACTCTGACTTGGCCTCACATGCCGTTGAGAAATATCTTTCAGGCAGCCGGTTTCCTCACGATGTTTTCCTTCACCGTTTTTGAAGCAAGTGATAATTATATAATATGCACATGAATCTCAAAAGTCAGAGGTGCGTGCCTTTTATTCGAACTCGACACCCATGACTTAGGAGTCCGATGGTCACACTCTAGGCTATCGCTTCACCTCGATGTCAAGACATTAAAAATCATATTCACGACTATAATGCAGCCATATCTAAGTTGATATAACCGAAGTTTCCATGCGTTGCTTGACATTCGATTTGATGAACCAAATGGTATATATAGGTACATTAACTCGTCAGAAAAGTTTGAAGTCAACATGATATTCCATTTATACATTATTTTATTTTCACTAAGTAATACGAGAAGAATACCCCTTTCAGCAAATTAGCATGGAAAATGGGTCCATTTACCCCTTTGTGTTGGCAGTACTATAATTTAATACGTCAGGTAGTCTCCCTGACAGACATGAACTCCGATTACTTTAGACAGCCCTGTCTTGAAACATACACTGTGATCGGTTTGCTACGTATTCTGCATGACAGCCTCGATACAGAAACAAAGCATAGTTTCCTTGATATAACTCGATTTTATAACGGTGCGCTTGGAGCTGTCAAAGTTGTAAGTTGTCAGTATTGGATTCACCCGCCCGGTTACCTCCTCAGTGCCCCGACGCCTCTTAATACGGTCTACACAACTCGTGTCGTCTGCACAGTTCTGTCTTATTATTCGTTAAGTTGTTATTGTTATTATTTAACATAATTTTGACATTTTTATAAAATTTTACACCGACATTTTATTTGACATTTTATTTAAATTGATCTGTTCTGACATTTTTATAATTTTTTGCCGATTTGTATTTTTTTTTTGTTTTTTAATGAGTTGAATATTTAAAAAAATAATCACAATTTTATTTTGGGTTTTTATCTGTTTAGTTTAGAGTTTATAATTTAAAATGTATGTGTGAAAACTATGGACTAGAATTATGTCTGAAATAAATAATGAAGTAAAATTTTAATTAAACCATATACACTGTAATATTTTGACGTTGACAAGCGCACATTTATAAAATTCGAGATATACGTTCTATCTTCCGAATGTTTGTGGCTTGAATGCAACGCATCGGGGTGTTGAATTTCTAACGGTGTGTGAAAAACTTTGTTTGTTTTGGTCTTGTTTCAATGGATTTATTAAGCTCTCGTATGTCGTAATTACAGGAACAAAAATACGAATGGTTAACGGATATTTGATATTAGCGGTGTTTATTTTAACCCAAAAGAATAAAGGACTGCCTCTTTGGTCTAGTGGTCGCAAGCTCTAAGTCAAAGTCAAATAATTTATTTCAATTAGGCACGGCACATAAAGGGC
This sequence comes from Agrochola litura, assembly GCA_949152395.1. Classification (NCBI taxonomy): domain Eukaryota; kingdom Metazoa; phylum Arthropoda; class Insecta; order Lepidoptera; family Noctuidae; genus Agrochola; species Agrochola litura. The sequence goes on from OX424493.1 coordinate 21,620,018, forward strand.
AGTTTTGAACATCCAAATTTACAAAAAATAGAATGGTTGTCCCCTTCCAAAAGGTAGTTTTTGTATGGAGAAGAATGGGCAAGAAACTCAACCGTTACTCTTTTAAAATGTTTTTCAATATTTTGTACACATTAAATATAAAATAAAAATTATATGTGAAGACGATGCACCTGGAAAAAGATTACTATACCACAATAGGTAAAAAGAATGAAAAATGAAGCAATGACAGATAAATTAATTATGTGATGGATACATGGTGCTTGCATATTTACAAGCATTGTAAAAGTAAGTATACGATATTCCTAAAATGTTTACAAGTAATGCTGGGCAGCGTTCGGGAAGCTACGCAATATCTTTTCGTCCCACATACCACAGTGTCTCAAGACGAAAATCTTTGACCAGTGCGTGTTGCCAGTGATGACCTATGGTACTGAAACGTGGTCGCTCACAATGGGCCTCAGAAGGCTAAAAGTCACCCAAAGGGCAATGGAGAGGGCTATGCTTGGAGTTTCCCTACGTGATCGAATCAGAAATGAAGAGATCCGCAGGAGAACCAAGGTAACCGACATACCCCGAAGAATTGCCAAACTTAAGTGGCAATGGGCAGGGCACATGGCTCGCAGAACGGATGACCGATGGGGTCGAAAGGTTCTGGAGTGGCGACCACGTACCGGAAGACGTAGCGTTGGAAGGCCTCCCACAAGATGGACCGATGACCTTGTGAAGGCCGCAGGAATCCGCTGGATGCGGAAACCACAAAATCGGTCGAAGTGGCGGTGCTTGGGGGCTGAAATGATGAATACTAATAAGTCAGTGTGTGAGTTCAAGTAATCACAGAATGTAAAAACAGTGCAAAAAAAGTGATAAATTATACAATTAAATGAGCAAAAAGTTTGATTTTGTCTAGACTCTAAATTGTCATATGGAGCAGGACCAGCATGTTTCCAAGCATTCTTATTTTGGATATAATCCTCTAATTTGTAATATGTTTGTTTACAAAGTTTACTTTTCTACTGCTGAGCATGACCTCCTGGGGAGTACTTCCACTTTGCCCCACCAAGCCGCCCCACTGGTGGGGAAAAGTGGAAAGCCTAAAATTTTGCAGTGGAAGCTGCCCTACTAATTCTATTTGGAACTAAACACTACCTAGGTATGTACTAAGTCTGACGTTACCACTGTTACCAGTCCTAGTAAAATTTTTCATTATATTATATTTTCCAAACAAATATGAAATACGAGTATACCTACCTATACAAATTCTAATGTGCCAACACTAGTGGGGCGGCTGGGTGGGGCAAAGTGGAAGTATTCGTCCTGGGTTCGATTCCAAGGTCGGGAAAAGTGTTATTGGGTTTTCTATCAGTAATTTCTCAGTAGCAGCCCGGAGTCTGGATTTGTGCCCGGCTGAGACAATAGGCTCGCCCCCTATTACATGGAACTTAAACATAACTGGCGAAATGTGGCTTTACTATAAGTACACCTCTGCCCAATCCTTCAGGGAAACAAGGCGTATTAATTACAAAATTATCAGATTCTTCTATTCTTCTTTTTCGTGTGGTTAGTGAACCTGGGGTTTTAAAGCCGTGGGTCTATGACTTCGCTTCACATGACGTCAAGAAATATCTCTCAGGCATTCCGGTTTCCTCACGATGTTTTCCTTCACTGTTTTTGAAGCAAGTGCAATGATAATTATACAATACGCACATGAATCCGAAAAGTCAGAGGTGCGTGTCTTGGGTTCGAACTCGAGACCTTTGACTTGGCAGTCCGACGAACGATCACACTACTAAGCTCTCACTGCTATACATGATCAGATTCGGAAATTGCATACAGATTGCGTTACAGGTTATCATAATGAGCAAGTGAAAAGTAGCAATGTCAACCTCGAGGTTAATGCAACCCAGAGGCAAATATCGATTAAAATAAGTGATCCCTTTTTACGAAAGTACTCAATAAATGTTCCTTTCACTTCAAAATTCAATAGTCATTTATTCAAACTAGGCTGAGAATCAGCACTTTTCGAACGTCAAAATTACATAAGACAGTCCCCCAAAAACGCCCACCCTTCACACTCTAACCCAGTTAGAACTAACCTATTTCTAGAGTCATTCGGAGCATTAAATGGAAAGAACATGAAATAGCTTTTCAGAATGAGGTCGAATGTTACAATAAAATAATACAATGGGGCATTATTTTCTAACATATACTATTACTTATACGACAAGGGCTTTTGTTGAGTCTTAGCTTTTCCTAGGACAAAATGTGAAACGAAGGAATTTGTTAAACAAACAAACAGTGACGAAGGTTCGGGGTGAGGTGAATTGAGTATGTGGACAAAGAAAAATATTTGTAGAAGAAAATAAAAGTAAAGAAAGAAAGAAAGAAAAACATTTATTTGGACACAGTTTGTGGAACACAAAACACAAATAACAAAGTGAAAATAAAAATAATATTTTAAAAACAAAATTGTGTGTCTCACGGCTGCGCCAAAAAGCTTCATTTCAGTAGATTGCCAGACAGATACTATCTGACGCTGATTTTCTAATGAACCCTTAAGGGCAAGTGACGAGTACAAACAGTTTCAACATACCTAATACATAATTTGTATACTTAAAAAACTAAATAAATAAATAAGCACGTAATCAAATATAATACAAAACGAAAACAACAAGTAGGTGATACTCTTACTACAATGGTACAACATGTGGGCTATTTTTGGCTCAATTTTATTAGTCGATAACTTGATCGATAAACAGCAAGCGGGGACACCCCGCAGGCGGGGTGTAAACTAATGAAAGTCATAGGTCGGTAACGGGGTCGGTACACCGTCTGCGGGGAATCTCCCGGGGCGTAGCGAGCAATGAAATTCATCGGTCGTTAAAAAGCGTACAGAGACTCACATCCAATGAAAATAACCAATAAACATGCAGTGTAGGTTTTCCGTACACCACAATTGTTCTCTATCGACTAATGGAAATGGTTTGCCGAAAACGGGCCCCATGGTATGCTTTCCAGAAATGTCCAGCATCCCACTCACATACCAGCCCTATCGACGAATAAAAATAAGCCTTTATGTAATGTGACTAATGTAAAATGATTTTTAGTATTACAGTAGTATTCTAGCTATACTTTCTCCTCCATCAACTAACAGACATATTCTGTTCACCTCGAGGTGGCTTGATCAATCGATCGGAATTGCGCTCAAATAGTTCGAAATATCAAGCGATGTGCAGACACGCGTGACGATGTAATCGATTGGAAGGTGTGTGTAGTGTGTGCCGCTCTTTATGCACGGAAGAACATCGGAATTGGTCTGAATGTTTGAATGTCTGGTATTACATACATACATACATAAACTCACACCTTCTTCCCACGGGGGTAGGCAGAAACTACAGAACGCCACCTGCTACGATCCTTAAATACTCCTTTTGCCTCGTTTACGTTCATACATTTGGTCATACACGCACGCCGGTTGCGAGTACTACGCACCTGGCCTTTCCGAAGAACAGCACTAATAAGGTCAGTATATGTCCTCTTAGGGCGTCCCCGACCGGCCTTTCCCTTCACATCAGCCTTGTAAATACATTTTGTTAGTCGCCTTTCATTCATCCTCTCAACATGCCCAAACCATCTCAGCATACCCTTTTCAATTCTGCCTGGTATTCGTTATTTCATAAACAGTTTGCAAATGGATGTTGTGATCATAGGCCAGCGCACATCGGCGGACGGCGGGGCAGAGTATTTTAAATTTACCAACGTAAATTAGTACGTATTTAGTGGTAACAAGATATTCCAAAGCTCAGAGACCGACCACGGAGCATGAAAGGTGATTTCTCTCTGCGGTATTGAAGAGCGTGTTGGAGGATACCGTGGCGGGATGCGAAGGCATGTGACGGAGTCCACTAGCATACGATTGCGGGGAAGAGGCAGTGCAAGCGGGGGTGCACTCCGTATTACCCCCGTGACATACCGCGGGACCCCGCAGGATGGTCCTCGGCAAATCCTCCTCGATGTCGTCCACCACCGTCCGCCGGTGTGCGTTGGTCTTACTCTTAGGTTTGCATTTATATCTGTAATTTTTGTGGTTTACATTAGATAAATGTTTTATCGATCAAATAAGCAGTTTGCCTGATCAAAAGCGTTGTCTAAGTTCCTGAAGGTACGCTGACACGATTGGTACCTACCAAGATTTCATAATTATGTAAATTAGAAATTACCTACTACTAACATTAATGTAGCACTGTGTTAAGTAATTTTAACTACAGTTTATTATAACAGTAGCGTTGTTTTTGATGTTATTAAAACTTTACTGTCATTAATTTCTGCGCTAAAATTTTGCTTTTAGCCCTAGTTGTCTGTGTAATTAAACTTACTAACAACAAGAACACTAAAAATGAAGTTAAGATGGACTCAACGCTGCTTGTTCCATGTAAATGAAGGTCCAACTAAAAATCCTTAGGTAATAGGTACCTAATGGGCTCCAAATTACATTAGAAAACCGACCAAGAAGTAAATTTGCCGATAATGGAATTAAATGGTTCCCGTTGTTAGGGACGTTAAAGGAAAAAACATATTTCAGAAAAACAGCTCGTATCATGTACTGTTATAAAGTTATCTACGTTATCTGTCGCCATTAAAAGTCACTTTCACGGATGTCACCATTATTTTTATCAATACACCAAAATGTGTTTAGGGGAATGTTTATCTAAAGGTGACATCACACTTTATATGGTAATTCTAGTTTATCGTTCATCGCAGCCAAAAGCTGCTTTCAAGAAATGTGTCGTCGGTTGCGGCTACATTAGTATTCTTCTAAAAATCTTAAATTCATTTTCTCACTTACAGACAACGCACAGCCCTAAATATTGGGTATGCGCGGTTGCGCACGCTCAGTGATTTTCAGTGATTTTCCGTCCTTTGCTGGGACAGTTCTTGTTGTTTTCGTATGTTTTTTTGTTTTTGTATTATATTTGATTACGTGCTTATTTATTTATTTAGTTTTATTAATTATACAAATTATGTATTAGGTATGTTGAAACTGTTTGTACTCCCCGTCACTTGTCCTTTTAAGGGTTCATTAGAAAACCAGCGTCAGACAGCAGCTGTCTGGCATTAATGCTGAAATGAACCTTTTTTGGCACACACTATTGTTAAAATATTATTTTAATTTTTTTAATTTTATGTATTTTGTGTTTCACGAACTGTGTCAAAATAAATGTTTTTTCTTTCTTCTTCTTTCTACACCGTTGGATCTAGAAGCATGAAATTTTGTGCAAGAGTTCTTTATGAAGCGGAAGTGAGCACTAAGGAAGGGTTTTTGAAAATTCACCCCTAAAAGAGTTAAATAGGGAATTACAGTTTGTATGAAAGTTCGTCATTTTTGCTGTTGGGAATCCAAGCGGGCTTATGATTAACTAGTTTTTGCCCGTGGCTTCGCCCGCATGGAAGTCGAAAATTATCCCACGGGAATGTACTTTTTAAGAGGAATAATTCCGTAATACATTGTTTTCATGTACAGTACCGACCAAAAGTCCATAAGCAATCTCACAAAGCAATAGACTGACGCTTCGGTTTGACTTACGATCTTCTTCTATAAGTTGTTACAATACTGTAGACACGCACATTACACACACACACTCACTTTGTCTGCAACCAATGACTAGTTCGATAATCATCATTCGTTTTTAGTTTCATTCGTCTTGTTCACATAAATATTAAAGTTTAGCAGGTAGACCACAAAAAACTAAGTAAATTATTTCGATTTCTGTGGGGTAGATGCAGTTTGTTACAAGTATTCAATTAATAGAACTTTGTTGGTTCGTGCCGTGATAATATTGGTGACGAGCATTTAGCGCAGTGTTGTGGTTATTATTATCAAAAAGCAGGCATAAAATATATTGAAGAGATCAGATCAGATCAGAGAATATTATTGCGCTGCGTAAAAGTGAAGTGAATATCTAATAAAACCGGACTAAGTGTGAGTGTTATCATTTATATATTTCATATTTTACTAAACATAAATCTTAATCAAGGGTATTGTTGATAGAACAGAGGTATTGTTGAGACAGAAGATGCCTTTAAAGTTTTAAATTCATTGTGAGGTTTAATTCGATTAGTGAATAATAAATAATTAGGTATTATGTGTAATAAAAACAATGTTTTTCTTTGTTCTAGAGAAATACTGTGACGGTTAAGAGATATGAGGAAGGGGCTTATTATCGAGTAGCAGCGACGTCAAATGGTGAATGAAACAAATGGTTTCATACCAACGAGATATTTTGCTGAATTATTAAAAACACGTCATTATGAACCGTTCGCCGTGCACTCTGAAGGCTTGCATCACTGAAGACCAGCTAGAAAACCGTTTTTGACCTTAAAATATTGACCGTACCAACTTAATAAACAACAGATTCGTTATTGCATGAATTTATGGTAACGAATTTTTTAAGCACGTTTCAATAGGGTGTTTGTCGTATTTCTTGCAGATATACCGAAATTGTTTAATATTATTTTAGTAATAGTATTATTTTAGGATTAAAATTTGAGGTTTAGTTTCAATCTTCTTTTCGTAAAGAAAATGAATACTTAAGCTATAACCTCAATACCAACCAATATTTACTGAAGCCAAATAAAGTTTAAAATAATTAATATGAACAACTGCCTTTAACCTTAAAATCAACAATTTTGTCAGTAGATTTTTTTACATTTTAAGTAGTCTAATATTCTTATTTATTGCTTAATTACTTAGACCATGATCAAAGCTTTATATTTATGGTGCAAAAAAATCCATTTAATATTTAAAACATTTCAAAATTTAAATATGTCAAAATAATACAAATTGCTTCTAAGTTTCTAGACATCTATTTCACGTATTATTCAGGTGAAGTAATGATAAATAATTGTAGCAGTTTGATAACTATACTTAAGTAAAATAAACATAACGAATAAATATTATTTATTTTTTATTATAACATATCACGCATTTTTTATTCTAAACCCTTTATTGCAATAACAACATTAATAAATAGGCAGGATATTTAAAAATATTATTATTGCAAACAAAAATAATAATATTTGCAAAAACAGCGCTGTGATTTACGAGATTAGAACCTTAGCCATCTTGAATCTAAGACCAACGCATAACGCCTTCTGCTATCTGCACATATAATTTACTTTCGAATTTTAGCAATGCGATACACTGGCCAAGGTCACGCGTACGAGTATGATGCGTGCTAACAAAAGTTATGGAAATATAAGTGCGGCGGCGCCCGCGAACCGTGACGATACGATAGTGTGTAGTTCAAAACTGCGTTCTCTGTGGTGTGTGTACGGCACTCACACCACAGACGTCTGACTGTTTACACATACAAATGTACGGACTATACCGCGTGTTCACAGCAATACGACTCTTAGCGTGCTCATGCACTTTTTAACCGACTTCCTAAAAGGAGGAGGTTATATGTTCGACGCGTATGTTTGTTTTTTTTTTTTTTTTTTTTTTTTTTTATGTATGTCCACCGATTTCTCCGTCGATTGTGGACCGATTTTGAAAATTCTTTTTTTATTTGAAAGGGTAGGCTCCCAAATTGGTCCCATATAAATTTTATTAACATTGCTTGGGTAGTTTTTGAGTTAGCTTCAAAATACGTATTTTTTTCCCACTTAGTATGTAGATGATATGATAAGTTCTTGACACTGGTAGCAGGTAGTGGTATTCGAATGTGTGTGGGGTAGGTACCACAACTAAAAAGTGAAAAATAAAAACTTTTTACAAAAAAAAAAACAACCGACTTCCAAAAAAAACACTACAAAGTGAAAAATAACTTTAATTTCGGAAGTCGGTGGCAAAAAACGAAAACACAAAACCCAAGACACCGACTTCCGAAATTAAAGTTATTTTTCACTTTGTAGTGTTTTTTTTGGAAGTCGGTTGTTTTTTTGAGCGCTTACTGTACATAACTACTCTATTGGTTTACGTGGCGCGCCGGTAAAGCTCCCATCGGCATGATTTTTTCCGCCGTCTTCAACAATCATCGTCATATTTCAGCCAATTTAAACAAAACCTTAACGAATTATACGCCTAAACCTTCCACATGAATTACTCCGTCCATTGGTAAAAACTGTATGAAAATCCGTTTGGTAGTTTATGAGTTTAGCGGGTTCAAACAGACAGACGCAGCGCGGCGGGGGACTTTCTTTTTTAACCGACTTCCAAAAAGGAGGAGGTTATAATATGTTCGTCGCGAATGATTGTTTTTTTTTTTTTTTTTCTTTTTTTTTATGTATGTCCACCGATTTCTCCGTCAATTGTGGACCGATTTTGAAAATTCTTTTTTTGTTTGAAAGAGTATGCTCTCGAAATGGTCCCATATACATTTTATTAACATTGCTTCGAAAGTTTTTGAGTTAGCTTCAATAATACGTACTGTTTCCCACTTAGTATGTAGATGATATGATAAGTTCCTGTCACTGTTATTTACATAGCAGGTAGTGGTTATTGAATTTGTGTGGGGTAGGTACCACAACTAAAAAGTGAAAAATAAAAACTTTTTAGAAAAAAAAACAACCGACTTCCAAAAAAACACTACAAAGTGAAAAATAACTTTAATTTCGGAAGTCGGTGACAAAAACCGAAAATTCAAAACCAAAAAAAGACACCGACTTCCGAAATTAAAGTTATTTTTCACTTTGTAGTGTTTTTAGGGTTCCGTACCTCAAAAGGAAAAAAACGGAACCCTTATAGGATCACTCGTATGTCTGTCTGTCTGTCTGTCTGTCTGTCTGTCTGTCCGTCTGTCACAGTCAATTTACTCCGAATCTAATGGACCGATTAAGTTGAAATTTGGTACACATATGTATTTCTGTGACCCAAACACGAATGAGTAACGTAAATTAATTAATTTTGAATATAGGGGTCACTTTTGGGGCGCAAACAAGAAAATTAAAAAAAAAGTTTTGCTAACAGTACCGTGTGGCATATCAAATGAAAGGGCTTGTTACGAGAATCTCAAATATATTTTTTATATAATTTTAAAATAAATACTTTTAAAGATATTTAATAAATTCAATGAAAATTGACCATTCCCCCCCCCTTATCTCCGAAACTACTGGACCGAAAAATTTGAAAAAAATACATAGTATGGCTCTTTACTCATAGATTACAGGAAAACCTATAAGAAGTCTATGGTCTTAAAATAACATGCTAAATCTCTCAATATTGTGCGTAAAAACTTACATTTCGTCGCTCGGCATCCAATAGGCCCATCTGTCTAGCTACTATAATATCATAATATCAAAAGTGTTGGACCGTCTACTTAATACACAAATAAATAAAACTGTAAGTGTTCATGACAGCCAATTCGGGTTTCGGCGTGGTTTGTCAACAGAAAGTGCAGTGTTGTGCATTAAGCATACTATCACATACTTACTATACACAGCGTGGGACGCCAATATATGCTAGCTTCCTAGATTTATTCAAGGCTTCTGATCTGGTTGCTTATGACGTATTGTGGAGAAAGATGGAGAAGGATAGTTTGCCAACGGAGCTTATAAACATTTTTAAATTGTGGTATAGTAACTAGATTAACAGTGTACGAAGGGCTGGAACTTTTTCCAGGCCATACAGGTTGGAATGCGGGGTGAGGCAGGATTGGCGAGCTCAGCAGCACCAGAGTGGGTTGCTATTTAGATGGTATTTGTGTAAATAATATTAGCTATGCAGATGATATGGTGCTTCTGAGCGCGTCAATCTGTGGTCTCAGAAAGTAATTGGTCGCCAAATGTGAGCAGTATGCCAAAACACATGGTTTGATGTATAACTCCAGTAAGTCGGAGATCATGGTTTTTGAGGCTGGGGGTAGACCGGGTTATGTACCATCTGTATTACTCAATGGGACTCCACTACAAAGAGTATTTACGTTTAAATATCTTGGTCATATATTGACCCCTGACCTCAATGACGGACTCGATATTGAGCGAGAACGAAGAGCGTTGTCGGTAAGGGCAAACATGCTGGCTCGCAGGTTTGTACGCTGCTCACTTAAAAAGTTAAAATTACTCTCTTTCGAGCTTATTGTACAACGTTTTACACGTGCAGCCTGTGGGCTAGATATACCCAAAGGTCGTGCAACGCCCTTCGTGTCCAATACAACAACGCTTTCAGGGTATTGGTGGGGCTGCCCCGTTTTTTTAGCGCATCGGGAATGTTTGCGGACGCACATATTAATTGCTTTTACGCAACGATGCGAATGAGGTGTGCATCCCTGGTGCGCAGAGTACGGGCCAGCTCCAACAATGTCCTAAAAATGATTGCTAGCAGACTAGATTGCATGTACATCAATCACTGCAGTGCCATCTCCCATAGGGTGAAATAAATTTAAACTAGATTACGTGGGGCACTCAGAAAGTTTTGTGATACTAGAAAAAAATATACTACAGGTTATAATTTTTTTTATTATATCTTTTCAAAGAACTCTCCATTGGCGTTTATACACAGTTTTATACGTCTAAACCAATTTTTATAACACGTCTTCCAGTCCGCATCAGACACCTCTCCAATCTCCTTCTCAAATGCAGCCAGTGCATCTTCAGGTGATGAAAACTGTTTTCCTTTGAGGTGATTTATTTTGGGGAACAAGAAAAAGTCGCACGGAGCTAAATCGGGACTGTTAGGAGGATGATCGGTGTGCTGTCCAGAAAGTCCCTTGTTTTGAGCGCCGAGTGAGCCAGAGCATTGTCGTGGTGAAGCAGTAGCCCACGGAGGCCAGTGTTCGGTCGCTTGCTGCTTGCAGTAGTAAAAACTTCTGGCAAACATTTGGTAACATACCATTCAGCATTGATGCTCCTTTGATCTCGTCAGGGTACTGATACCAGATAACCCGGCAAAGAAAAAAAACTTGCGATCAAAAATTTGCCTGCACTTCTGGCTCGCTTCACTTTGGTAGGCGTTGGTTCATTTTGAAACAGCCACACGGTTTACTGACGCTTAATTTCTGGATCATATTGATAAATCCAAGATTCATCACCTGTAATGATATCTTAAACGCGCCGAGACGAGCCTGCTACAAATTTTGCTATCATGTCTCGGCACCATTCCACCCGAACCTCCTTCTGAGCCTGCGTTAGATTTTGCGGTACCAGCGTGAAACTATCTTCCATAACCGAAGATGCCTGTATAGAATTTCATGCACACTTCCCGATCCAATCAGCAGTATATGCTGAACCTCTTCATATGTAATTCGCCTATTCTTTTGAATTCAATTTTTCACAGCCAGCACGTTTTGTTATGTAACAACCGTCATAGGGCGGCCACTTCTTTCTTTGTCCGCCAAAATTACTCGACCATACATAAATTCATTAAACCAGCGGAAAATAGTCGCTTTAGAAGGGCTTTTTTCTATGAACACCATTTTAAGTCTTTCAAACGATTCTTCTGGTTTTAGTCGACATTTGAAATCGTACAAAATCATCGCGCGAAAATGTTCTCGTTGTAAATCCAGTTTTCAGTAAGACAGAGTATTTTGATTTTGCTCGTAAAAAAATGTGGAGGGAATTTAGAATTTGGAATGATATGTTTTTTTGTAATAAATAGTCAAAATCAAATCAAATCATTTATTAGTTTTTGACATCAAAATTAGCCAGTATCCTATAGACAAAAACTGTTAGTCGCAAAACTTTCTGAGTGACCTGGTAAAATAAGCTAACATAGTTCATAAGTTTACTAACACAATGAGTCATTGTTTCTTGAATAAAGAAAAATATCTGGATGACCATTTTTTTTTTAACTACTTTATCTATAAATGAAACCTAGCTGGATCGATTTATCACTCCCGAAACCCCCTGCATACTAAATTTAATAAAAATTCTTGGAGCCGTTTCCGAGATTCAGATTATATATAGGTCGGTACATAAATACAAGAATTGCTCGTTTAAAGGTATTAGATTTAGATTATTATTATATTAATATCGCGAATGTGAAATTTTTAACGAAAATCAGATTTTTGTTTTATTTCATTCTACACGTTGAAATAAGTGATCCTGCAATTTAAAAAAAAACGTAAAAAATGTCACATTCGCGGTATTGGATGCCGAGCGACGATTTGCAGTTGGGATGTATGGGAGAACATGTTTTTCAACTACAATGTTAAGTTTGTCCTTGGGATAAATAAATTCATCTCAACTACGGAACCCTTCATTGTGCGTAGTCCGACACGCACTTGGCCGGTTTTTTTGGAAGTCGGTTGTTTTTTTTTTTCTAAAAAGTTTTTTTAAACTATGTAATGATGCAGTGATAGTGATAATTTGTCACTATAAATACAACGAATAAAACCAGTATGTTCTGTTTGTTCTGAATGTATGGAAACTTTAGTTAACGAAATGGGAAACAGATTTCCATCAATGTTGTTGGTGATCAGCTGTCCAGTTATTTTGTGTAATGTGTTCACACCCTATAATATGATGTTGTAAGTACACTTTCGTAATCAGACAGTTAATCAAATGTCAATCACCTGTGACTTATCATTGACATTGTGTCCATATACTTTCACCTAAAATGTGACACCACAATATTGCACTTATCTATAATGTTTTGTAGCACTTGCGAATATGACGCACTTGACAAGTTATTTGCAAACAACTACAGCGTATGTCCAATAAACGATCATCGATGTTTTAAGCTTAGACTCCATAAAGCTTAATGACTCCCTCTACAAGAAGGATTAAGAAAGAAGAAAGAAAGAAAATACGTTTATAAGTAAACAATTTTTTCCATTGTTCTGTTTTCCCGAAAAAACTAAAGGGTGCATTAAAATAATCTGTGGAAATTGTTTAACACTTTGAGGGACACTAAACGCCAAACAATGTTCGGAAATTTTCTGAATTTTCACCGTCACGTCAATGTTAAATTTTTGTGACCGTGAAAATTCAGAAAATTTCCGAACTTTTTACGCAAAACAGCAGTTATTATGGAGAATAGAAAATATTATGGGTTCACTGTTCTTTGTTGTCTTTATTTAAGTTTAGGTGAATTTTTGAAGTTATCAAAATACGGCAGTGCTTTTTGCACGTTTTAGTGACATTTTTTTATTAACAGTCTTCTACAAAGTTTATCCTCAATCCGATTTTTTTACTGCCTGGTGAAACTATTCAGCTAGCCAGACGTTTTTTTTTCGTTGCTGCTTCTTTAATTTTCTACATAAACTTAGCCAAAACCTATAACACGATTTCCTGGTGAAGACCCTTAACCTGTTTTAAGCTGTTGCTTATTTCCGGAAAATAAGTAAAGATTAATTAGGTTCAGCGCTAGAAAGATCTTTTGGCGCTGTTGATAAACATTTCTGATATTGTTTTAAGACGTGTATTAAAAAAAAAGATGGCGGCGTTAATAGTTCCGATTTTGGCCACACGCCGAAAGATAGAGTACAGCTATACACAGTAATTTCTAATTCATAGTTAGCCTTTCAGGAGGTGAAAGTACTCATGATTATAAACAACTTTCCCTATGGGACCAACTAAAAAATACATCTGTTTTAAACATTTTTATCGGGTAAATATTGCATTTTTTTTTTTAATAGTTGATATTTTATAGATATTTCAGAGTTGGTGTCATAGTGAAAGTTGCTCATAATCATGAGTACTTTCACGCCCTAAAAGGTTCGCGGGGAATTAAAAATCACCGTGTATAAAGGAACTAAAATGCAAATGTTAAATTTGAATTTATAAAGTTCCTATCAATCTAAGTATGTATTTATCTATATTGAAAATCAGGAGAAATGCGGTCATCTTTAGTACAAAATACACGATAGTTTCTCACATATTCACGTGTAATTTACTCCATAACAGACGACTATGTGGTGACATATCTATCGAACTATTGTGTCACGGAAATAGCTACTCCTTCGATACGGAGATGTCGACGTTTCTCGTGGACTGCGGTTTATTTCCCGATTTCCGTTGACATAATGGAGACGAGAATATCGTAAAAACATGCTTAAATTGTCTTTTTAGTTTGTGTTTGAGGTCTTGAATAAATGGAATAAGTATCGTAGGTTAACAAACAGCTGCAGTATTAATAGTCTTTGTTGTATAGATTATACATCAACCCTCGAAAAAATTTATCCACCCCGCCACGGGTAGTTAGATTTTCTTTAAACAATTCATACAGAAATAGGAATTACTTTGTCGAATTAAGCAGAAAAATGAAAGAATTAAGAGAATCTAGGCTTCAAGACCAAGTGACCACCGACCGAAAAAAAAAATACCTTATCCAATGATAGCTTAGACATTTCATTTGACCATTCGAAATTGGCATTTTTTTTTTGTGTGGGAAATTATCAAATAACTTTTCCCGCTCTGGGCGGAGCGGGAGGGCGTGTCAGATTCGAAATTGGCCTGAAATAAATATTTTCAAGCGCCGCTCCCAAAATGTGTCACCCTTGCTACGCCACTGATGCTAACATTCCAATACTATACCAATAGAATGCTTTTCTAAAGAATTCCATGTTATCGGGAACCTGAGAATTTAAATTCCGTCGTCTAAATAAGACATAGGTACCTTATTGCCTAACCTGTACCCTGCCTAATACACGATCAATCACAATTTGTTTCAATTTGAAATATATTGCTAATCCATTGCTTTAAAACTTGGAAAAAAAATCTGCTCTACAATGTAAATAACGCAATGAATGTTGTTGAGCTGTCAAAATGAAAGAAATTAGTCATAATCGTTTACGAAAATAAGTCACGCAATTAGGGTACTGGTATACTCTAGTCAATAAAGCCGCCATAATGGCTTCAGCTGGGAGTAATTACTTCGGAACCACGTGTTGCGGCTTTTAAGGCTAACGGCTCATAACACCTCCATATTGTGCCGACGGCTTTATGTGACGACTAATGACGTTTTTATTATGTTCTACTTTGTTGAATAATGTTTGTTTTGACGGGACTTGGCGGCGAAGAATCATGGACAGGTTTGTGTTATTGTGCTTTTTAATGCAGCTAGGTACTATCGCGAACATCAATATCTGAACACCGTAAGGACTATTCCTGCCTGCAGCTCGCCCGCTATATTACTGCTTACCAACAAAAAAAAAGGAGTGGTAAACAGATGTGGTCATTCTGTGATGTGTGTACGGGGTTTTGTTTTCGAAGTGGTTACAAATGCGTGACCGCGATGGTACACATCGGACGATCTTATGGACTCTCCTGACAAAGACTAATTTCTGAGCTGACACAATAATTTTTATTGCCGTATTGTCCTGCTAAGAAGAAGAACTGCTAATTAGATTAATTATTAATCAATTTACACTCAACGTAAAACTGGTAAAACGTTGGTAACATTATTTTATTAACAACTAGCTGTTCGTGCCCGGCGTCGCCCGGGAGTATTTCCGACTTTTCCGGTGGATTTCCCAAAATTTTCTTTCATGCAAACCTTGTCGAGACAATTACAAATACAACAAAAAGAAATCAGCCAAATCGGTCGAGCCATTCTCTAGTGATGATCTTTCATACATGCGGCAATAGATTTTTATATAAAGAGAAAATAGAATAGCATTTTTTAATGTACTCAAAATAAATAAAACGTGAATTCATGCAAACCTAGTACTTTTTGTTGGGTTACTCAGAAATTATGCACAACGTGTTGTGAACAGAATACCGTCTTGTATGACGATAACTTTTTTTGCAACATCCGATTTTAATGAAACAAAGCCTATATTCTGTTCCAAATTAATCTCTGTCTACCTGTGAAAACTACATGAAAATCCATTCAGTAGTTCCGGAGATGTGCGCGAACAAACAGACAGACAAACACCGGATTCTACTGTCTAACTGTGAACTATATTATTATATGTATAGATTTTGTTCTGAACTAACAAATAACACTATTTTCATACACATCAAATACAATATCCATTAATGTTGTCTATTATTCTGTTCATAATATTATTTCACATCTAAACTAGCACTAGACAAAAACTATTTATTTTGGGTCCATTATTTACAAGTTTGAGTAGCCATAACCATTATGTAAAATGTATAAAAAAATCCTAAAATATCGTTAGCAGAAATACATATCAGTATTAAAAACTCTAGGAACTCCCAAAAAGTTTCCTTCCAAAAAACTTCAACAACAGGTTTTTTTCATTTTATCTTAATAACATTGTTTAGAGTGAACTGAAAGAACAATGGTTACAATAACATAACATGACATCACCACGCCTGTAATTCACGAAAGGTTCAGCAGAGGTGTACCTCCAGTCTGCTACAGAGAAATTCCTGAAGTATGACCCAATAAAACTTTGTTAGACCCGGGAATCGAACTCAGGACCTCATGCTCAGCAGTAGCGCTTGTGACCACTAAACCAACGAGGCACCAATATCACCAATATAATGATCTAAATACGATTACGTAATAATATAAAATTTCAAAAAATTACTCTGTTCTCATCAATCCATTGTAAAAGAGAAAAATAAAGTAACACTAAAGTAGTACCTACAAAAGTTTTAAGACCAGGCATTCTAAAGACAATTTCCTCGCAAGCTCCGCCCCTTTGTACCCCGCCACTCCACTATGTGCTACACGCTAATACATCAGTTATAAAGTTGAATATCGCGTGTGCCTTTTGATTGTGTTCGAGCACGGAACTAAATGTCGTAAGTCTCAATTCTTATTTCGTTGATAACTAAAGTAATAATTGATCTAGAGAAAAAATATCTTATAACTGGATAATAAACTATATTGAATACTTATTTTAGACATAAAAGCCGAGTAATCTTGATTTTATTTAAATAATCTTAAAAAAATTACAAGATTTTCGAATAAAAATTGAATCGAGAGAAATGTTACTATTACGTTACTGCCTTGTAAATGGAAAGAAAAAGATCTAAAAAATCATTACATATACTAAAGTTTCATTTTGAAAATATGCGTGACTGTTTCAGATTGCTGCAAATTAATTCTTGTTTCGACTATTTCAATATTTGCCCAGTACTACATAACAACAGTGTAAATTCAATTTATTAAAGTCCCCGTTTCCTTGTTATTATATTAATTTTCACGGAAATAAATGTTCACGCAGACTGTGGGGGGTGGAGTGGAATTGTTCGTTTATTAAGAGGGTCACGCGAATTTTCGTCTGTTTCTTTTATTCAATTCATTTTATAATAACTTTTCTTGACTCAAAATCTCAGAGTTATAATACATTTATCTTCATATATTATACGTAGGTACATGAGCAGTAATCCTTTCCATAAGAATGCAATAGCTGACTTCTTAATAATCAATAAAAAACCGGCCAAGAGTTAGTTGGGTCCGCATAATTAAGGTTTCGTACCAAACTACACTGAGCAGTATATAGAACGGTCGCTGGTATGCCTTAATTACTGTATTGAGCGTAGGTAATTAATAAACCTGCACGAGCTCCTTAATTATAGGTACTATAGAAGAAACGCATATCTGTACACTGTAAGGACTATTCTTGCTTGCAGCGCTCGGCCGCTATAGTATCGCTTACCTACGAAAAAAAGGGTCGTGTGCACAGGATTTTGTTTTCAAATTGCTTAGATATGCGTTACCCCGATGGTACACATGACGAAGCGTCAAGGAAAAAAAAAATATGTGCACTACACAGTGGCGACGGAATTATCACATTAAATGGTACAGCGGTTGATAAGTTAGTAGATATATTTTATGTCTGTTAAAATATCCACAAAATCAAGAAAATAACAATAACAAAAACTCAAATGGTTCGGTTTTGGTCCTCCTGATCTCTTAGCCATAATGATTTGGTCCACTTTGAGAATGGTCGCAGCTGCGCCGACGGGGTATTTGTCCTTAGGTACTTATAATTAGGCGACTCGAATCGTGAACCACCTTCAAGGACACCGGCGGCATCAGACAGTATCCGTCCGTCGTCGTACGTGCCCGTCATCCCGTCCCATTCGCGCATAGAGAATCGTTCGCATGTGTTTCCATGCTCTTCCTGGTATCCGATTGAGCTGAAAGTTGGCATACCTACTTACCTATGAACTTCGGTGTCATTGTAATAATTTGTACCATGGAGTTGGTCTGATAATACAGCCAGTAGTTGACCAAGGCTCCTTTGATCAATTAAATATAAGATAGCCCCGTCGTGTTTAGTTCAGAGTCTAATAGTGAATTTGGATGGTGGCCATAGAAATTGAAATTATTTCGTTATTTTTAGTTTAATAGTTCATATTTAAAGCTTGTTAATTATAAATAATATAATTGTGGGTGGACACCTTTAATACAAGTAATAGGCAATTTTATTGTAAAAGTGCTGTTTACACCAATATAGTTTTGAACGGTAGCTTGCCCGTAATTGTACGTTGTGTTTAGACGATGCAAATCAATTACTGTTTCAATTTTATGGCATGCTACAGGAAATTAATTTGTACCATGTTAATGGGGCTTTACACGATACATTTTATTATAAAACAAATCTAACCTAACAATACGCCATCATTCAAATTCCTACGTTGCAAAGATTTCGAGAAAAACCTCAGTTACACACGGAAAATTTAAGAAATTGATTTTATAATGGTTCCGTTTCTCTTTTTCAGAGCGGAACCCTAAAAATCAAGATACCCATAATAATATAGAAGACACCATTGTCCCTTTCATTTATGAAAATAATCTACTTAATAAACTTAAACTCACTGACAAACAACGCCTAGCCTACACCGCTGGGTTTAGAAGTAGGAAATTTTGCAAAAGAGTTATTTATTTATCGAAAGTGAGCAAGCACTAAGGAACGATTTTTGAAAAATTCATCCCCTTATGTCATTAAATGGGGGATGAAAGTTTGTATGGAATTATGTCATATTTGCCGACGGGAAAACTCATTGGACGTGCGCACGGCTTGTTGTTAGATAATTTTGTCCATTCTCCTAACTTCGAAGGTCGGAAGATAAGTGGATTTATACTACGTAGATACCTACGTAATATGAATATCCCTCTTGGACATTGAACCCTCATTATGACGGCCTATGGAAGGCCCATGCCCAATAGTGCATGTTCGGCAGCTGATAAAAAGACGACCATGTTTTTATCACTCGTATTTGCGCCGAGATACCTTTTAGGTACAACATTTATGTTACATAGGTAATAGAAAAAATAATAACGTTAAGTTACGCTTGCCGAGGTCGGTGTGACTATCCATTACATACCGAGACCGAGACCGCTCGTTCCGTGCCTCGGAAAGCACGTAGTCGTCATTCCCAGCTGTCTTTCGTAGAACTTTGACAGTCGGAACGGGTTGTCAGAAGCCCGAAAGACTGGCCTTACAAAGAGATATCGTGGCTAGGGTTGCTAGGTGTCCGGCTTTTTACAATCGTGTCCGGCCAAATGTATACAAGTCCGGTCGTCCGGCTTTTGGTCAACCCCGCCCCACCAAAAGATGCCAAATGAAAGCGCGCGACTGACTCACATGTGACTCACGGTAGTAAGAAAAAAAAAAGATTTTTAATTACTTACTTAGAGTAGAGTAAATCTCAAAGAAATAACACTAATAAATACACAAATGCTGGTCCTGCTCCACAACTAATTGATTAACATTTGCAAATACTGTTGGAGCTGCTGAAGATTGTAAGACTATCTTTGCATTGTATAAACTCAATCTCCATTGTATTATATAATTGCATAGCACAGGTGTGAGTACTATGTACTAAAGAGTTACCATTTACCGGGTAATATGTCTTGCATTGACTTGAATCTGCCCTGGCGGCTGTGAGTATGTCATGCTCACTCAAATGTTTCGCTGATGGTGGCGCGTGTGTTGGATCATTTAGCTCCCTTCAAAATGGTTGAGCTGAATGGTGCTAATCCATGCGTCATGTTCGTGAACGGGCGCCGTCAGTTGGGACTGGTCATCTCTTAGCTGCCAGGGCTTATTTTAATTTTAATTTTTTGAATTGTTCTTTGTTTTATCTTTTTATTACGGACGCTTCTAACGTGCACGTCTTTCTACATTGTTCTCACATGTATAATTTCAACATGAATGATGTAACCAATATTTTGTAACAATTTTTTATTTAAAAGAGTGTCCGTGGAGTTTCTTGCCCGTTCTTCTCCATAGGTACCTATTACGCTTTGGAATGGGCAACTAGCTTCATACCTATTTCTGACTGACCGATTCCTTGACAATTCAAAAGTGCCTGTAAATGGTTTAATTGAAATAAATGCTTTGAGTTTGAGTTTGAGTTTGACAAATAAAAGTATATATTTTTTGTTTTAATAACCATTGTGTTAGGCTTTCAGGGGAAAATGTCCGGCTAAATATGAATCAGTGTCCGGCTTTTCTAATTTTGGGTCTGGCAACCCTAATCGTGGCGGTCACTCCATCTAAAATAATGGAATGGATATTCAGCTGAATCCGGTTAGACTGGAAGCCGCCCCAGCATAGTCGGGAAAGCTGATGAATAGAAAATAGAAAGCCTCTTTAAATACAAACTGACAACTCTGGTAATTGTGTTGCGAATAGACAGTTTAATTCTTAGCTACAGCAATCAGGAAACTATTGCAAAAGCTCTCTAATTTATGACTCAGTAGTAAAGGTGCTGATGAACTTGAGCATTCACTTGTAATGAGCATTCTAACGAATTTTACATTAAGAAAAATAAACTGTACCCTAATTGCGTAATACAACACAATCTGTTTCGATTTGAAACAGGTTGCTAATCCATTGCTTCATAAGTTGGAAAAAAAATCTTCTCAACAACGTAAATAACACAATGAATGCTGTTGAACTGTCAAAATGAAACGAATTAGGCAAAATTGTTTTCGGAAATAAGTTACGCAATTATTGTACGGGAGCGTTTTAGCGAGCATTCTAGCGAGCATTCTACCGAGCGTCCTAGCGAGCATTCTAGCGAAAGGACAGTAAATTTGCTTCGAGGTTTTTGCCGAGCCGAGCCATTCTGTCATTGTTCCCGCGCCGTCCCTCTATGCCTCCCGCACCCCTTGACGAGCATTGATTAGAGCATTTGCTAGAATGATCGTGATAATGTTCGTAGCGATGTTTGGCTCTATGCTTGGCTCTGTTCGTTGTTCAGTTCGAAAAATTTAAAAACGGTGAATCCTCGATGTTTTGTTACAAGTGAATGCTTAAGTTTATCAGCACTAAGTATAAGGTACCTAACAGGGTTTCTCCAGCGCTCGGCGTTGGGCCCTCAAGTACAACTGTATTGCGGATGACAATTACAAGATAATTACTTTCAGACGTTATTAAATTTTTCCCAGTATTTTGTTGAAAACCCGGAGATTTAATTTTAGACTTTTTCAGGTGGTACTAAACAAGCGGATGGTCTTCTCATCGCGTATTCCACATAACCTAAAGACGAAGGTCTTCAATCAGTGCGTCCTGCCTGTTATGACCTACGGAGCCAAAACGTGGACACTCACGATATAGCGAGCCATGGAGCGGGCTATGCTTGGAGTCTCTCTGAGGGGTCGAATCCGGAACGAGGTGATCCGGCAGAGAACCAAAGTTATCGACATAGCTCACAGAAAAAGCTAGCTGAAGTGGCAGTGGGCCGGCCATATCAGCCGTAAAACCGATAACCGTTGGGGTACACGTGTTCTTGAGTGGAGACCGCGAATTGGCAAACGTAAGGTAGGACGCCCTCAGGCTAGGTGGAGTGATGATCTTCGCAGGGTGGCTGGTAGCAGCTGGATGAGAGTTGCCGAGAATCGAGCTGAATGGCGTGCAATTGGAGAGGCAGTGGGCTGCTATAGGCTGATGATGATGATGAAAGAAGCGTGAATCATTAATTAATTCACATATTTTGTGCAGGTTACTTAAGATGGAAAACGTAGAAGATAGGCTAGTTTTGTTCTCAATACAGGTCATAAAAAATACAGACCAATACAGGGTGTTTGGCAGAACGTTGAACATACGAAAATGGTGGATAGGTGGGGTCATCTGCAACTTACTCATCCCTAATTTATTTGGCCTTTGTTTTTTTTTTAACGCAAGTTGAAATTAAGATTTAAGTATTTTTTACATCTTTCTATAAATTTGAGGACTCAAACTTTTTTTCTAGCTAACATCTGAATAAAGCAATAATTTTATAAGAATCTGCCAACATTAAAGATTAAAAATATATATATATATATATATATTGCCTGTTTTACCCATTTTTAATAAAATTACACTTTAAAGTTAAGAAAGTGGTGAAACCTGAAGAAAGCAAAAAGTTTTTTTTTTATATCCAGGGGGCCAGGGCCAAATAAATTAGGGCTGAGTAAGTAGCAGATGACCCCACCTATCCACCATTTTCGTATGTTCAACGTTCTGCCAAACACCCTGTATAATTTTAATATTTGAATTAATTAAAATAAACCTAATAAATAAAAGATACTTAATATTCCATCATTACGCAACAAAATATTCATTGTTTAATTTTCTGACATCATTTCCCTCAAGGCTCTCATTTGTTATCTTTTAATATTCTCAGTTCAATGGAGACTAACAAAAGGTAAAATGGAAACGAAAATTATGTCTTTAAAAGGTTCTAGTTTTTCTCGAGTCTTCAAAATCTTTGAAGTGATCGATCACTTAGTGATAGTTAAAGATATTAGGATCAAGCGTGTAACATAATGATCTATTGCTCAGCAAGTTTTGTGATTTTCAAATGAAAAACATTATTTGGGTAGTCAAGCAGCTTTTGACGTGATAACGTCTTATAAATCGATGAACACCGGCTGCACGCACGAAAAAGTGTCACGTTCCGCCTGAGCCGAGTGTAGAGCGATAGAGAGGCACGATCGGCCTAAGCGGTCGGCTTGTGACGTTATCACGTAACATTATCGTCCGTAAACCGACTTTACAGACCACCAATTTTTATTTTTTATTTTACATCCGTTTCTGATTTGAAAATTTTTTGTTGAGAACTTGTCCAACAATACTTTAGTATTACTTCCTAGGGTAATTCCTTAAGACCACGAAATTCAGAATTTCTTACGTTCTTTATCCAGGCTTTATCAACATATTATGCCTACAATGTACGGACCTGTCCTCTAATCGTGAATCTCTTCATAAACCGATATGAATTTATTGCATAGTTCCCCTCTAGTTTATGTCCAAGCATTAGGATTTATGTAATCGCTCATCCGGCAGAGTGGCTGCTTCTGACGTATTTGGAACACAAACTCATGCATGATTATCCGTTCCCGTTTTAGCCTTCAATTCCGGAAAATCAAAGCATTGTTAATCAAGTCATGCGCCTGTCTAAATTGTGATCAGGGTTCGATATTCTGGAAGCTTGGTTGTTTTGGAGTTCTGAAGCTGTATGTAGATTTTGTTTGTTTGTTCATCAAAAAAGGTATTTTAGTTAATCTAGATTTTAAGTGTTGATTGCTGAGCAATAGTTATCTTTATTTGCATCTTTATTTGCGGTCTCCAGACTTTAGAGTATCACCTAAACAAATACTTACCAATTCCTACAAAATTCAGTTCTGCTTAAAGTTACGTCCATATTCCGAGGGTTGTCTACAAGTCGGCTTCCAATGAAACTATCTGCTACAGTTTATGGTAGTTGAATATTACAATTCATAAATTGAGCATTATTAAGGGCCCGGTCACATCCTTTCTATTGAAAAATTCTTATTGCATCTTCAATGAAAAGTTTTGGTCATAACTCTGTACCTTTCAAATGGAGGTCTTATAAAATGTGGTAGGTAAGGTCAAAATCAAACAATGAGAAAATTTTGAAGTATATTTACAGTATATACAAACACTGAAAAATATTTCGAGTTACATATTTTCAACTACTGTTTTAATTTACTTAATAGTGTTTTTAAAATATTATAACTAGAATTGCTACAAAACATACAAATTATTTGTTTTACAATAAGTTAATAGCTACATAATTAATTTTGCCAAAAAAAAAATCATGTCGCTAAATTCCGAGTAACAAGTTTTAATATAAGCTCGTTTGAATTATGTTTGTGTTGTAACGAAGTGTAAAATTAATTTTAATTATCAGTCAAATATTAAATTAGTGACCAGGGATTATTCAACAATAAAATTAAGGGACTTAGGTATGTATAGTGGACCTCGTAATTGCTTTACTACTTTTGATATCAATCTATCTAAAAAAATTAAATGCTGTTCGTTGGAACCGCATCTTTTCAGAACGGTTGGACCGATTTAGCAAATATTTGTTTTTAAAATGTTCGTAATAGTCCGAATCAGGCGCCAAGGAAAAAAAAAAATTAAAAATTGCCAGAAAAATTCGGAAAAATCGTTCCTTTTTTGTATGTGATTTTGACAGGACAACGTCTGTCGGGTCAGCTAGTTTCCAATAAATTAAACTTCACTAACGACCGAACCCAATAACTTATTTTTAGTAAAAGACAGATCGCTATTGATGGTATACATTATAATTTTATCTGTCATTGAATGTCGTCCCACAATTCCGTAAGATTCCTTATTATCTGGCAGATTATTGGAACGTTGACAACCATAGATAGATAGGTTTTCTATCTCCAGTATGCCAAAACTGGTGATAGAGAAGTTATTGGGTTCGGTCGTTAATTTGAAACTATCTAACTGTCACACACATATTAAAAAAATATAGACCTAAGTGAATTCAACCTGGTAAATCAATTACGAGGTAGACTATATACTTACTAATAAAAAAACTTGTTACCACTCAAATTACGTTTCCAATCTAATGATATTTTGCTTTTCACTATAAATCAACACGACTAAGTAATAGACAAATTTCTTATTACTAATTTAATTTTAACTTTTTTCATTAATTCTATTTCAATGGTGCTATTACTAAAATTAGACTCGGATGTTTTGAATTATTTATTACGTATAAAATACTTGCTGCGCCCCGCGGTTTCACCCGCATAAGTTGCGATCCCGTCGGAATATCGGGATAAAACGTATTCTATGTCCTAACTCAGGTCATGGTCTACCCATGTGCCAAATTTCATCCAAATTCGTTTAGCCATTTTACCGTGAAACCTTAACAAACAAACTGACTTTCGCATTTATAATATTATAATTATATAATAATACAACATGTAAAAATTTTAGTGAATTTTAAATACTTAACAATTTTTTTTTTCAATAATAATAAGATTTTTTATTATTTTTTGGTAATGTTTTTGCAGTATCTATATGCTCCTTTAAGATCGGACAGGTTTTTTTTTTAAATTTAGGATATGATTACCAAAAACTTGGTCTGTCATGTGATTTTATATCTTAGAGTCATTGTATGATTTTGTGATTTAAATAAATAAATACTGTTAAGCTTGTTAAAATAACTACCTAAGTAAGCTGTCGGGAGGTAATTGGCAAGGGTGTCACATACATACGGAATTGTCGAAAATTAGCAACATTCTTTAGCAGCTTTCCTGTATATCAGCGCATAGTTTATATACGAAAGTGCTCTTTAGTTCTGGGTCATTTAAAACTTTGCTCGTTTTGAATAAACAACTTAAAAAAGTTTAACTTAAGCTGCTTTTTTATTAATGGCATTATAAACCAGATTTTCTTGTTTTTTATGAATATTTCTAAACACTTTAACCGAATTTGTAAGTGCTACGCTTACAAATGAAGCGTCGAAAGAAAACTAAGAGGACCAAACGTTTGTCAAAGTCTAAAAGAAAGTCGGTAAGTATGTTTTTGACGCCCCTACGTTTAGTTGAAAGGCAAAGATATATTTGTGTAAAATAGATAAAATGTTATCATTTATCTCTAATATGTTTTTGTATATGTTTAAGGACTAGCAAACGATATACCACATACACGTACATGGCATACATATAATACAGTCGTTTGCATTAAATATATAATGAACTGTGGCAAAGTTATGTTTAATATTATTCAACAATTCATGCAAGAAACCTAAATGTTCTTCGCATTCAATATACTTAACGTTTTATTTAACGTAATTTTTTATAGCTAATACCTAAACAGGGTGGCGGGACATCGACGTGAAAACTGTATAAATTTTTCAAAAAATTTCAACGCCTTCAGGACGCGTTTTCCGGATTCAGAATCGTGTACTGAATACATGGTGACAGTGTTCGCGTCGATGTCCCTGCCACCCTGTATAGGTAGGTAATAACTTGATAAATCTTTGAATATAATAATGAAATTATGTAACTGATTGGCAGTTCCAAAATTATCTTTATCAACTTCATTAAACATTGTAATCATAATTCAAAACATCTGCGGCCTACAACTTTAGACAACTTTGTTTATGTGCAATGAATGATGAAACGCTAATTTACATCTTGTCTAGAGAGTGAGAATCAATTTAGAATTGATTAAATGAATTCAACAAAGTTTCTATAATAATACTATGTAAAACTATGAACCTTACTTAAATGGGTTTGACACCAAAGGATAAATAAAATGGCTGTCACTTGCCTGCAACTTGTGATAAGTACAAGACTGAAATAATTTGTAGCAAATGTTTCAGACTTTTCAAAATGAAATGATACTATCATTATTTTCGTGGCAGTTTTATCGAAATGACTAAAATCTGGATGATTATTATAACTCGAGTCGATACTGAATAGTGTTGATAGTAAAATCCAAAGAGATGCATATAACTATGCATCTGCAGAAGTGTAAAGATTAGAATATATTGCACTGTAAACAGTTTTTTAAAACTACACTGAAAAACTTTACACATCGATATTATTAGTCTTAATCCTACCACTACTAACACTGACTACAATTTAGTAAGCGTAATATCCATTCAGGCTTCATATGTCGGCGAACCGACTAGTCTTACGTCTATCAAAAACCTTATAATAGTAAAATACATTTTCAAATTACCTTTTAATTAATGACTAGATGCAATTCGTTAACTTCAGACGATTTTCGATTGACGTCGTTTTTGTTTAGTCTTCTTACGCCTTCGAAATATATACCTAAGGAACCCTAATTAGTACTCAATTTAATATTTGGAATTCACAAAAGCAAATACATCGGAAAAAATATTAGAAAAACTGTTTGCTGTGACTTTCCGAAACGTGTGTGCCATAAGCATATTTGTATACGAAATTGAAGTATTTTCCGGGTGGTTTGTTTACTAGACATACACATTTGCCCTCGCGAATTGCAAATACTACGAAATAAGTGTCAACATCAGTTTATATTTTTATTTCGTACTTTTATAACAATAATTATGAACAAGTATGCCCTAAGCTATGACTGTCGTCTTCTGTCTATACAACACACGGCTCTTTTGAGATTTTCTTTAAAACCACTCTTATTAATTTGGACCTCTGCCTTGCATTTGACAATTGCTGGTTTCGTCACTTGTGTGTCAGTCTTGTCACCCTGGCCTGTATTGTCAAGTTCCTCGTCGGATCACGTGTCCGAACCTGGGTATTTGACGATAAGATCCAGCTCTTCATCACTCGGTTTAACAGTTAGTACTTCTGTTTGACCTTCGAATTTCTTTGGTCTATCCAGTTTGTTTTCAATATTGACCAGGACGTCAGCAACGCATCGGTGGTCATCTGGAGACTTGACTTCGGCGTCGTCTCCTGGTTCTCCTTCTTCGTTGTTGTTTTGCTTGTCTCTTTCTATTTCGGCTTTGCTATCTTCGTCTTCGCTGTTTTCTTTTCCTTCTAGAATCATTTTATGGGTAGCTTCTTCTGTGACGCTGTCAGTAGGCGCCTCGTTGATGCATGAATGTGTGAGTGTGAAGGGTAGTTTGAGTGACAGGTCACCACCCATTGCGCTGAATGTTAGCTTCACCTTCACATAGTATGACACGTATATCGCGAACACATTTCTGTCTTCTGGCGTATTGTTGCTAAGGACAGTAGAAGCGAGACTAGCGCCTGTTTTTGAGTAAGAATCTTCGAGCGCTATCCAATTTTTGGTTATACCTGCGAACAATTTCGTATGCTGAGGTATAGAAAAAAAAAAACGGAACTGGCTTTTAAGGAGATTTTGACAATTACTAGAACATATTATTGGTGAAGTCTATTGTTACAGAAACTAAAATAACAAAAATAATCTCACCTCTATGCGGCGTAAGCATGTACGTGTCAGTATGAGTCTGGCTCGGCAGAACGACATCATTGCCCTTCACCAGAGCAACCACATTCTTGAACTTCCCATTGGAGAACATGCATACATCCACGTGCTGAACCACCAAAACCTACGAAAGAAAAGACATATTTTTACATCCGAAGCCACAGTTATTAAGCTCTCCATAATAAGGGCGTTTAAGAAAATGGATGAAATTTTCCGGTCGGAGCCTGAATGGAAATTGCACATTAAGTATGAAATACCATCATAATTAAACGTCGCTTCACATTAAGGGCGGCGTGGTTAGACGCGACAAGCGTTACTAATGCGCGGTCTTGTTAAATATACAAAGCTTGCTTAGTTACAGTATTAGTTACTTAGCAAGCTTGTTGCGAGGGAATGAAAAGCATTTTAACTTTGAGTCATATTTTTTTGAGGTTGGTCTATGGGTGATTTGACGTAGGAAGAACATAATATTATATTTAATTTTTTGTTTATTCTGTTGTGCTTTGGGTGAATTTGAAAGAATAGCTACCTATAGAATTTGTTATGGTACAAGCAGTGGAATTATTTAAGTGTACTAAAATATCGCATTGGGTCTAAGCCTGTAAGGATATTTGTATATTTGGAGTGAATAAATAAATAAATAATAATACGCAATGATTGAAAAAAAAGATTAGTATATCACCTACATAAGCACCTCAAATAATAGTACATGGTACTTTCGGTAGCTTGAATAAAATATGACCAAAACTTTTGAAGTTGGCAAGGTAAGGATAAAAATGTGAAGATGTTATCACTCTGCCAAAATTGGGATCCCTACAAGTAACATAATGTCGTATATCTTTTCCTACGTATTTCATCAAAGTTAACTCCCGTGCGGTGACGCGCGATAACGCATAATTTGTCGCGTGTCGTGAGGTCGCGTCTGCGCTAATGCGCGATAAAATGTAATTTCTTTATGACGCTCCGTTTCTCGTGTCGTGACATGTGAAGCGCCTTAATTTTGGAGTTATTTTTCTGGTTTTAATGTTTACATCATTTTCTTGTGATTTCTCTTTCATTTTACTTTGTCAATGTTTTCATAGGTTAATTGGGGGTGGGATACAGATGAAATGATAAACTTCTCCCGTGTAACAGAAACTCTGAGTATCATTGTTCAAACATAATTATTACTGTTTTCTGTGTTCTTGGTACAGTAACCAAGGAAAAATAAACAGACGTCTAATAGACATAGCAATGTAAACTAATCAAATGTCCAAATGATGAGCTTCATTGTTCATAATAGGATTGAGAGCTGTCGGGAGAAGCTTATGATCGTCATTAATTATGCCCGCAATGTTTGACCACGAGCGGTTTACTAAGCTTCCTTAGGCTTGTTTACATTTTGATTAGGGTAACTGAATAATAGATTAATTGAGTACGGATCGTTGTAGTGTTTGACTTGGTATTTAGATGCAAATAACCTCTAGTGATACCTCACAGAGGTACCTCATAGAGGTTATATCACATAAGAGCGTTTATTCTGAAAGTGGGCAACATCGCAAAATAGATCTCAAATATTTCACCGTTTTGATTAATTTGGAAATATTACTGTAGAAAAATATGAAATATGGCTAACTAGTGAACTAAAATATTGATTATAAAATGTACGGAATATTTAGTTTTAGATGTAAAAAAAGTATTTCGAAGCTTTCCAAATGTCCTTTACACCTAAAACGGTTACAACATCAAATTCAGTGTTATAATTGCAATTCATTACTAATATTCTAGTTCACTAAGGTTCAGTTGAAAACCAGCGTCAGGCACTAGTTGTCTGGCATTTATGCTGAACTGGGCCTATTTGTCGCAGCCGTGAGGCACACAATACTGGTTTAAGCTTTCTTTGTTTTTTGTTTTTGAAAACTGTGTGCCTTAACCTGTGTCAAATAAATTTATTTTCTTTCTTTCTTTTTCTTTCACTAGTTACCGATATTATTATTTCCATACAGTAATATTGAAAAATTAATCAAAACAGGTAAATATTTGACAGCTATTTGCGACGTTGCCAACTTTTAGAATGAACGCTCTTAAGATGCGATTAACATTTGCTAAATTTTTTGACAATCAATACTTGTCATCAAACAAAATCGTGTAAATGTATAAGCAATAGACGATTGACATCATGCTCATTTTTGCAAACAAATCCGTTAGCATCTGACGGATTTCATTGATCGTCAAAAAGTATATATATCGAAGTCAAAGTTCTTTCCTAGTAAAATTACCATGCAAAGTGTAGGTATCGTTTAGTCTGGTTTTGCAAGAAAAATAACATTCACATTTTTCGTTCAGGTGCTCTCAAGAAAAATACGAACATTTTCTAAGAAATACTCGTATAAGTTACAGACTACAAAGGATAAAAATTCAATGTTTTTTTTTATAATTAGGTTCAAGAGAGTTCTACAGCTTCTAAAAGGCTCTTATAGAGCTAACCAGGAATTCTGAGCAACTCATACGAGGTACTCATATAATGTAAAATTGCTTGCAAAACTTGCGCTGACGTTGTAAGGTTACACGTAAACGTTTTAAATGCGGGTAGTTCACGAAAATTGCGAGCGAAATTTACAAAGTATTGCGATTATAGGCATGTTCTTAGGCAGAACAAGTTTTTGTATCACGAGTATCTTTGTACTTAGTACGGTGGGGAGGAAAGAAACATCAGAAAATTTTATAAATATAGAGTGTGATTCTTATTTTATAAAGTAAGTTGTCCATTGTGCAAATTTGGCTGCACGTCAGTGGTTAGGTACAAAACCAGTATAAAGATGGCTTCGTATTCTATATTATCTTTCTGGTTATGATATTCAAGGTCGACGTACGGTCGGCTGTACCCAAATTGGAAACCTAAACCCCTATTATAATCCTGGTGCATGGGTAACTACGCTACAGTATAAATAAGTAACAGTATTATTCTTCACAGAAAACAGCCGAAACGACGCGCTTTAAAATCTCAGTGTATACCAGTACGCAATAGTCTCGAGTGTGTGGCAGTTACGCACGGACGCGGAAGGGCGTACGTAATTATTTCAAAGTTACTGCCGAGACATAATACTGTTACTTTATTATACTGTGAATACGCTTCGTTAAGCTTGTAAAGGTCATTTCACAGTTATCTTTCTCATCTACCTACTCTATACTACTTTTATGCTTGTTTTCACTGACAGGCAATACTTAAATGAATGCTTCAATAACAGCATGCTGTTGGATTTTCAAAGCTCGACTTAGCACCGAAAGTTGCAAATCCAACAGAGCGCTCTTTTTAGAGATTAATTTGTGGGACGCGTAGTGATAGCAAAAACTGACATTAAATTGGTAACACAACTTTATTCCCTACAAAAAGAAGTGACGCAGTTTTTACTTAAATTTTCTCATAATTTAGGAATTATTTTATGTCAACCAGTTTTATAATTTTTAAGGAGAATTTCATGGATTTTAATTTTATATAAATGTGACTTTTTACCGATGTTACCAAATTTTCAATATTAGCGCTTATTACTACGTAAGTTAGCTTATTAATTTGTCTGACTCATTGTTTTACGCATGTGGTGTTTACCTATAAGTAACTGATGCACTGTTATTTTACTTTCAAAAACGTATTATGTGTTTGTATCAGTGTAATTGTTGGTGAACCTTTAGTGGTATGAGGAACAGGGTGTAAAGTTCACTCATCCACCATAGAAAAGGGAGGATCCTTCGACCAGACGGGTGTTGTGTCTGGCGGGCAACTGCCCATCGGTTTGAAGTTGAAATCTTGTATGTATGTCGATCGCTCGGTAAACTCTAACTGCGCGATGCAGGATTTGTGTGACGTCATGTCTTTGATGCGTAGTTTGTATGTGGCGGTGTAACCGCTACATCACTCCCCTCCGGAGACCGGAGGTCGATAGTGGGCTGAATCTTGCGATGCTTCACACAGTGCCAGCTGTGGTTCCAGTGAGTCGGAACCGGGTGCCGCATAGTTCGCGGTGAGTTGGAACTTTCTGTGGTGATTGCGGCGATTGTGGTGATTGTGGTGATTCCCCAGTGAGTCGGGGTGATTGAGGTGATTGCTGTGATTCCCCAGTGATTCGGGGTGATTGAGGTGATTGCGTTGATTCCCCAGTAAGTCGGGGTGATGAGGCTGATTGCGTTGATTCCCCAGTGAGTCGGGGTGATGAGGCTGAGGGTGATGACCAGGAATGCGCGTTCGCTGCATGTTGGTGGTCAGGATACCCGTTGAAGCCGTGGGTGCTGGCTGGCTGTGTGACTCGCCTCACGAAAGCTAGCGGGAGTGATGATGATGATGACGTCACGCCGAAGGCTGCGTTGACGTTCATATTCGGGGTCACCAATTTAGTGACCCATGAGGAACAGGGTGTAAAGTTCACTCATCTACCATAGAAAAGGGAGGATCCTCCGACCAGACGGGTGTTGTGTCTGGCGGGCAATTGCCCATCGGTTGGAAGTTGAAATCTTGTATGTATGTCGATCGCTCGGTAAACTCTAACTGCGCGATGCAGGATTTGTGTGACGTCATGTCTTTGATGCGTAGTTTGTATGTGGCGGTGTAACCGCTACAAACCTAATACAATAAATTTAAATTTAACATTTATTACCTTGATTCGTCGCACAGTCTTCGACGAATGGTTGCCGACGATCACACCGACTCTGATGGACTCTCCGTGGGAATACGTTGGTTTGTCCAGCCAGGCTTCTAATTCCACTCTATGAAAGAAAATTAATAAACGTTAATAGGTATAATTAACGAGACCATATGTCCCGTTTTGAACGGAACGGTCCCTTTTTCGGTTCTTCGTGCCCGAAACAAACCTATGGACGCAAAATTGTCCCGTTTTCAGTAACCGTCGGTGGGTGGAAATGTTGATGAAACACTTTCACACCAACAAATTTAACCAGAAAAAAATTGTACTTTAATTAATATTTTTTATGTCTGCCAATGCGCCAAAAGAAAGAGTCTTTTATGAATAAATTGTGGTCGTCTGAAAAAACTCGTTTACAGATTCCGGTCCATGAATGTCTAAGGTGAATATTAAAAAAAACGTGAAAAGAATTTTATTCTTACTTAAAACCATCACCAGCCGTGTTAAAACAAAAATTTGTTCAGCTGACAAATATAAAAATGACTGAAAATTTATCTTACTTAACTTTCAGTACTAAATAATTGAGATTAAAATAAAAAAGGTGTTTTTTTTTTCATTGAGAGCCTAGGCTGGTATTCTCTAAATTGGGTTTCCTTTATGAATCGGCCCTACTAATTGAGATAAATCAAGCGATGTCCCGTTTTGAGTCAAAAAATAAATGGTCACGTTAAGTATATTAGACACTTGGGACTGTAAAAGCTTTGAAACTTTGTTGGCGCTCTTAAAAACCCCAATTTTCTTGCTTATTATGTCCATAAATAGTTAAACTTAACAGATTTTTTTTTTAGAACGTAGCTTGTTTTAAAAAGAACAAACTTTTTATTTGCTTATTTGCACTTTAGATTTTCTATCTAAATGGTTTTGGAATGGATTCTGTTTGAAGAAGATTACATAACATAACATCACACCTGTATTTCCCGAAGGATTTGGCAGAGGTGTACCTATAGTATGCCCACATAATGGCAGTTATGTTTAAGTCTCATGTAAAAGAGGGCGAGCCTATTGCCATCAATCGGGACTCCAGACTCCGGGCTGCTACTGAGAAATCTCAGATGGTAAAACCAATAAAACTTTGCCCGACCTGGGAATCGAACCCAGGAGCTCATGCTCAGCAGTATCGCTTGCGACCACTAGACCAACGAGGTAGTAAAAAACTTTTTACAAAAAAAAAACAACCGATTTCCAAAAAACACTACAAAGTGAAAAATAACTAAAATTTAAACTAAAATTTTGGAAATCGGTTGTTTTTTTTTTGTAAAAAGTTTTTATTTTTCACTTTTTAGTTGTGGTACCTACCCCACACACATTCGAATACCACTACCTGCTATGTAAATAACAGTGACAGGAACTTATATCATCCACATACTAAGTGGGAAAAAGTACGTATTATTGAAGCTAACTCAAAAACTATCAAAGCAAAGTTAATAAAATTTATATGGAACCACCTCGAGAGCATACCCTTTCAAACAAAAAATAGTTTTTAATATCGGCCCACAATTGACGGAGAAATCGGTGGACATAAATAAAAAAAACGAACATATAACCTCCTCCTTTTTGGAAGTCGGTTATAAAAGATTATAAAATAAATAATAATGTTGTATCCTTTATTTTAAATTCCCACTTACGTGTGTACCGTGTAAGCATTGGTATACGAGAATAAAATTATTAGCTCATACTGCGGTAAAAAGAAGTGTGTTTGAAGTACCGCAGGTACCAAATTTATTTTCCAGTGGTGCCTACTCAACTTTTTATGAGTACACGATGAAAGCAAAGATAATTTCAGGTATACAAACATTCATTTTAGCAAGTTGTATTTATTTTGGTAACTTTTTAAGTTAGAGTCAAAGAATGATACCTATCAAAAGAACCGACTTATGTAGCTTCTTTATCTTCAGAAAATCGAAGTTTCATCTTGTTAAACCTTTGGGTTTAATTAATGTAATTTGCTAAAACTACGTTCGCAGGGGTTTTAAAGTTTAACATGTATACTACACCAGAAGCTCTGAAAGGCAGAAAATTCTCGTGAATTGTGGAACCTAACGAATGCCATATTTCTGGCAGGCGTTGAATAAGTTAGCAAAAACCCGACTACTCTACCAACGTTGTCTACAAAATGGTTCCATTAGCATAATTGCACAAGTGAAAGTAACGATTAAACAGTTTAAAAGGAGGAGAAATTTTTAACTTGCAAGTTTGCGAAAACGAAGATTTTCTTGTGATTTGTGAAATTGCTTTGATTGTAGATAAGAAAGCTTCAAAGTTATTTTGGGTCGGTTTTGTGTGAAATAAAGTTAGCAAAATAGCAGCTATTTAAGTAATGAAATTTACTGAAACAGTGTATGGAAATACGTGCACGATAAAACGTTATCGTGAACGGAAAAAAAGCGTCTTCATACATTTCCATACATTTTACTTCCCTGTATTATTGTGATGCCGTGACGTGAACGTGGACGTTCACGATAACATATCGTGACGTTAGAAATTATTAAAACGCACAACAAAAGTAAGGAAAACCGTTGAACAAAAGGTAACGTCGTTCAAAGACACATATTTAAGTCCACCTTCATTATTAGAACCATCTACAACCGTTCGTGAAAAATTTATAATTCCAACTATTTGTACAAGCAAGACAAATTGTTCGAGCTTTTATAAAATAAAACAAGTCCTTGCTCATGTTATCTCACCTTCCATCTGACAGCAGGAAAGGTTTCTCGACCGTCGCCCGCGGCGGCTGAACCTCTGAGTTTTCTGAAACAACACAAACCTTTAACTATTACCTTCCTTTTTACCCTTTCAAGTAGATAGATATACAGTTAACCAAAAGGTTATTTAAACAGGCATAAAATAACTTTCCACCCAATATTATAATCACAAAACTTGTTGTGGTGTGTGGAATAACTATTTAAGTTTAAGGCTAGAAGCGCACTCATGTGGCCACGGCCACGGACCGGTTGGGCGTATGCGGCCAATAATAACTTGATTTTTGTAAAGAACGTAAAGGTCGTATGTGGCCCGCATCAGTATGCATCGAACTTATGACACATTTACAATAGTATTGTAAATAACTTATTTTTCTCAGCTTGTCGATGGCAGTCTAAATATACTTGGCCCAGAATTCGGCTACGTGTTTGGCGCCATCAATAGCATCTATCAGTTCCTGTAACGTGCAGATGTCAGGACACACAGGATACGATATTAAGTATTCCATCGTTTGTGGAATAGTACCACATTTACACTCCAGTGCGGAAAGACTTGACAACTCAGCGCAATCACAACACTGTTTATAAAAGTTCTAAAAACTAAAACCCAACTACGACTTAAAGTGAACTAAAAAGCTACAAAGAAGACATCACAGACAGATTAATTATAAATCCGGAGTCACACGTGTTAGGGCAAACAGATTACGTGTGACTCCGAATTTTGGGGTTTATCAAATATATATTTTTGAAATGTGCCAATTAAACCCTTTCATTTGATACCCACCATATGGCATCATTATTTTTTTTAGTTCATGACTTCATGTCCTCTAGAGGGCGCCATATTTAGAAGTAATGAGGGAACAGATGAACATACTCGTACATGTATACATGCTTCGCCGAAGCCGGGTAAAAAGTAGATGCAAGTTAGCCAGTACGACTATATTTATTACCTCTTTGTTTGGCTGCACCTACCTACCCTTTACGAGATAATAAAGTTAATCTCAAGTTCATAACAAGTAAAATGAGCTGGAGCGACAAGTTGGTAATGTAATTATGATGTTGTTGGCTCTATGCTTGTTAACTTCTACGTTAATGCTGAATTTAGACTGGCACAGTCATAATATTAGGAATATAGAGGACCTTCGAAGTAGGTTAGGAATAATTTTGTGAAATGGTGTGCTGTAAACTTTGCTGTCAGCGGTATTTAGTATGTACAAGTACATTCAACGGAAATTAAATGGTTTAAGTATCTAAAACAAGACGATTTTTTTAAATTTAAAGTCTAAGTTTTGATAAGTGTGTATATTTATTTTAACTTAAAAAATCTATTAGATCATAGGTATTTGCATATTCTGTAGATATTATTAAAATAAGTACCTACCTATTATATATTAATGTTTGCATTCCGTAAACAGGCAAAAATTGGAGTGTACATTAAACCACCAACTTTTACAACTGGTAACATCTATAAATTTTCTAGAAATAAATGATTCTTATTCCTATTTATTCTGGTAATTTGAAAGTGATTCAACAGAGTGGCAGAATTTAATAATAAATGTATGTTGTGATTGTCAATAATCCTAACCTAAACTTCCACAAACTTTTATTTGATTCCCAGTAGAGCGTGGGAGTCAACCACGCAAAAAATAGAATATTAACAATCGTCTTGCAGCCCCAGTTTTGCTTGAACAATTTCAAGATTTCGATATAATACGATTTACGTAGACTTACCGATTTCCTCAGGTTTCGGTCGGCAGTTTTCATCTGACTCCATTTTCGTTTTATTTCTCAACCTGCAAACAAAATTTTTCGTTGATAGTCAATTCTTTAAAGTGAGGTCGTGGCTAAATAATAACAGCCACACGGGTCGATCGAAGTTAAGCTACGCTTGCTGCGGTCGGTTCGTGGATGGGTGACCATCGAGACCCGCCTTGCCATGCAAAGCAAGTTAAACCGTTGGTTTCAGCTGTCATTCCTAGATCTTTGACAGTCGTTACGGGTAGTCAGAAGCCCAAAAGTCTGACGAGTCTTACCAAGAGGTATCGTGTTACCCAGTAACTAGGTTGTGGAGGTCAGATAGGCAGTCGCTCCATGTAGAATACTGGTATTTAGGTACATCTGAATCACTGGAAGTCGACCCCAACATAGTAGGGAAAAGGTTAGGTAGATTGAGTTAATTCATTAATCAACTCTCTACCTAAAGTTTAAAGTTTTAATTTTATTGGACGATTGGGTTGGCGACAAAGTTAAATTAGAACCTTTGAATCATTAATGCTAACCCAATTCGGAATTGGTTCGGACATTTGAATCATTTACGTCCTTTTGAAGTTTTGGGCGGAGTATGTTGAGAGCGTGACAATTTTATAAAATAACAGAGGTAGTCTGACCGGTGTAATTGTGGGCTTTTACTTCACTTCTTAGCGTTGTTTTAGGCGAATGGGCAGTTGCATTGAAAAAGTAAATAATCATACTCTATTGAGGAAAATTGTTTTCTTCATCATTTACGAAAATAAAAAGAAAGTTGCTTTGCTCCACACAAACCTAGCCGTAACTAATGGATTAAGTAAAAAAATCAAGTTTAAGCAAAAAAAGCCGAATATCCAGAGTTTCAGACGCCAAAAGTGCTTACTTTTAGTGTCTACATCTTTCTAATTCCCAAAGGTCAAATCGTAAAGAAAAGGTTATATTTAATTAATTGATTCAAATAAAACCCACAAAGATCACTTAGGCTAATACAAATAGCAATTAAAAACCAATTTTCATTAGTTTTCGACGTCAAATCATAATTAAAAAGTTTTCAGCTATTGGTATGCACTCTGCTGCCTAATAACAGCAACTTCAGTTATTGAATATTCAATGAATTGGCAATTAGGTATTAAAATACTCGAAGTAAAAATCAACGCTGTAGGTATCTATAGATTTTTATTCTATTGAACGCTGAAAAAGCACTTGT
The DNA here is from genome assembly GCA_949152395.1 of Agrochola litura. Taxonomy (NCBI): domain Eukaryota; kingdom Metazoa; phylum Arthropoda; class Insecta; order Lepidoptera; family Noctuidae; genus Agrochola; species Agrochola litura. Next base: position 21,658,383 of record OX424493.1, read on the forward strand.
TAGTCAATTTTCAAAGAATTTATTATTGGAAATAACTTAGTGTGTGATTGCTAATAGGAAGAAATATAAGAGACTTACTTGAAGTTTTTCATGATAGAAACTTGGATTTTAATAAATCTCTTCATTTTGTTTTAGATTATTATTATTTTTAAACACAATATTGTAAAGCACTGCGTTTTCACGTCATTTTCTGGCAGGTGTCAGGCTGTCACAGCATGATTGTGTAATGTCAAAGATAGATTTGAAAAAGTATTTATGATAAAGTTATTAGTTCGTTTAATTATGACCAACTTTATTTGTTAACCACCTACAACAACAATATTCTTCTATTCTATTCTATTTGTATTGAAAAGCTGTTGTACGTTTGAAGTTAGATATTTCTGCGTCTACGGCAAGGCTGACCGCTACTACGCACGCAGCGTCTCGTCTACGAGCGTGTTCATACCGAAAAAATAACAAAAGATATAGAACAGCGGGTTATTGCGTAACACACAATGGCAATGCCTTTAATGTTGACAGTTCTACAACATTAATTGCGTCATTTATATTGTTGAGCAGTTTTTTAAAACCTATGAAGCAATGGATTAATAATTTCTTTCAAAATTCTTCGTATTGGGATTAAAAGCGTGTTTCAGGGTGCTGATAAGAAGAATACCACCTCAAGAACCAAAGATTGAATACTTTTACATAACAAATGCTCGCAATTTCTACAAGAAACGGTTTCAATAGACGCTGTAAAGAATACAAATCCCCTACGACCGGTCTGAAAGAGCAATCTCAAAGGCAATGAACCTTGTCGCAGCTCTGAAAAGGGTTCCGCATGAATAAGCTCGGGTGGGGCGATAACTTTATTAGAAATCTGTATGGCTAGCGAGACTGGACGCTCTCTTTGAGAAGACAATGAAATACAAACAGGCTGAGATCTGTATATGGTTCAATAGGGATTTCACATGGAATGTAACATGTTACGTTTCTGAAATGTTCGCTTTTTTGCGAAAAGATAATGTTAACCATATAATTATGAACATCGTGAGTTTATAGTCTATAGGTATGATTTTCATTTGATTATAAACTGTCGAAAAATTGTGAACTGCAAAAAACCATTAGGTAACAATTTAACGCACAATTTTTTTGATGTTTTATAGGTAATCTATCCATGGGAAACTGACAAATTGTGAACTGGTATCAAACATGCTTACGACGTAACGCACCTTGAGCTAATACTAAATAGCCAGGCAGGCTATTTAGTATTAGCTCAAGGTGCGTTAGCGCAGCGAGCAACTTGGAAGTAGCGCTCGTCGGCCGATACCGCGGCAACGTTCGCTTCGCTCGCTCGGCTCGCGCACGATTCTAACCTAACCTAACCCAGTTCACAATTTTTGGACAGTTTATGATCTAACGGAAATAATACCGACAGCTTAAAAACTAAAGATTCTCACAATCTTACGGTGACATATTATGCACACCTTGTTTTATGTTTTTTGACTGTTTTATTTTCCCCTAGAATCACTTTAAAAATTATGTTAATCACTTTAAATCTTGTAGATAAAAAATTATGTTCATCTCCACTTTATATTTTCTAATAGGCATTAAACTGTTTTTTTTTTCACTTACTAAAAATTTGCGGGATGTATAAGAATAAAATTATTCATCAACTATAAAAGCTTCTCTAGAGCGGCTTTGTCAAGACTAGGTTCATCTTTAATGTTTAATACCTTCAGACATAAATACTCTAATATTCATTGATTCTAAACAAGTCAAGTTTTAAACGCTGTACTCAAAATACCTTTATACTTTAAGTGTTGTTTAATGGAGTAGACATTTTAATATAATGTAGGTAAGATGAAGCTTATTTAAACACTTTTGCTGCTGTTATGCGCCTTTGCTTTACGGACCATCATATACCTACCTGAAGTCATAAAGTGGCATTAAAGTGTTCCTTACTAGATTTACTGAAGGTTACTGTGGTGCTTGAGGGATGATGGCCGTCATAAATTGAAAGTTTGCATAATATGAATGATGGAAGGAAAGTAAGTACCCATTTACGCGAAGTGTGTAGGTAGGTAGTGAGCCATCACACACTACCTGTGCGCCATCTTTGATTTGGTCCCAAAATACGTGAATACTTGTTTTTTAATGCCGTGTTCCTTGAGTGAAATAAAGAAAGAAAGAAAGAAAAAAAGAAAGAAAAATTGTTTATTCTGCACAAACAAAACGCACATTACAAAAAAATATTACAAACAATGCCAATTCGCAAATTAGCCAAAAGCTTTGTATTTACTATTCTAAAACAAATAAATTTGACCATTGCTTGAATTTTAGAGCCAGACAATTTACATTGCGTAATATTACCAAAGTGTACAATTATCTATTTTCGTAACAATCAAATAATTATTGAGCCGTACGTCGCGTCTGTGCAAGAACAGGTTGATACTCAGCAAAAATGCCGTGACTTCGGAAGAAACCTATCGTCAACAGCGCCGAGTTTCAGCATCCACCTCAAGAATGGCGTAATGATGTCCCCCCGTGTGATAATAAAACAGTGAACAGAACAGTGAGTGAACAGATAGTTATGTTATGCAGGTCAGACAGGCAGTCGCTCCATGTAAAGTAAAGGTATTAAGCTGCATCCGATTCAGTTGGATCCGGTTAGGCTGGAAGCTGACTCCAAAATAGTTGGAAAAGGCAGATTGATTTTGTTCCTTGAGTGAACGGCATTATAATTTTACGATAGAAGTATATAGCCGTAGCACCAAATTGGCACTAAATCAGCGACAATAATGATGGAAAAGTCAAAAATGAATGGGACTGACATAGAAAAGCTTATGTCAGTCCCGATGAAAAGTGCCGTAGAAATACGAAACTAATTTTATCGTCCTTTTCAGTTTAACTTTTTACACTTTCAGTACCAAATGCGGGTGAAAATCGATACCTACTTTATACCAAGTTAATGCCAATAATTACCTACAACCTGATAAGATCGACTGTAAAAATTATCGGCCAGCATATCTGTACTGCCATGCAGTAGTGGGTCGTCACAGCCATATATATTACTTTCCTCTATGGTCACAGCTCACTATTGTGTGTGGCTAGTGATGGTAAATTCTCAAGAATATTCTCCTAGCGAGAAATTTGCTGTTAAGTTTTCGAGAATATTCTTTTGGAAGAAAACTTACGACAATTTAAAAATTTGATGTCTCTGGTTTATCCATCTATTTTTATAGTAATAGTTTGAAGTGCATTTGAACGTTTTGCGAAGTTGACGTTAAAATTATCTACTTTACAACTTAAATTCTCAGTAAATTCTGCTGAGCGAAAACTTTTTCTAGAATATTTCCAAGAAAATTCTCATAGATTCTTTTAAATGTTGTGAGGTATTAATGATAAATTTGGATTTCTGCATTGTAACTTACTTTATGATTTACAAATAATCAGCTTTAATAAAATGTTTAATAAATAACTTTTTTATGAAGTGTCATCATCATCATCATCAGCCTATAATGTTCCCACTGCTGGGACACAGGCCTCCTCTCTGTGAGAGGGAGTGGGCCGTAATCTACCACGCGGGCCCAGTGCGGGTTGGTAGATGTCACATGTCTTCGAATTTTCGGTTCTAGGACATGCCGGTTTCCTCGCGATGATTTATGAAGTGTAATTATTGATAATAACAAAATAGTAATCACGATTTCTTTGCAACAGATGATTTTGTAATTTAACACGTTTTTGGTCGTTACTTGGTGTTGGCAGTTATCCCTCCTCATAATTAACTACTATTTTTAAATTGTTTTGATTTTAAATTTCCATGTTCCTAGAATATTCTCTCGACCCATCACTATAAGTGGCTGTTGAAAACAATAGCGTCATGCAAAGCGATATGTGAAGAACAGTAGATGCCATTTACCCGCTATATAGCTAGAGTATCATGAATCTAATATTGAAGAATCAATTTACAGTTTGGCAAATTGACCTGAATCTTGTTACATTGTTAGTTTAGGATGATGAAGGTATTGAAATATTTAAATTAATATTGACTTAAACCATTCCATTTAATTTATAAGAGAAGAATCTCTGCTTCAGATTTAATTTATCGCCTCATAACTATATATTTTAAGGCCACACGCTAGCAAACTATGTATATCCTTAAAGCTATATTTCGTATCATACACAACAAAATAAAAGAGGACATTGACGCTGAACTTAGGAAGTAAACCTAATTTCAATGCGCAGTAATAATACTTGTTTACGCCCAAACAACCCTGTTAACCACAGACCGGGATCAGGAAATAACATTTCCTGTAAAATGCAAACTGGAGTACGCTGACACGACGTTGTGACTGCACCATTATTCATCTTGTTTTGAGAAATTCCTCGTAAACAACGTGCTGTTTTCAGAGATTAACCTTTGACACTTTCAGGGTGATTTAAGTTCTATTTTGGTACTGGTTAAGTTAAACTTTGGACATAAATCATGGCTTAAAACAAAGTTTTGACATGGGAGAAGGATGTTGACCTCTTGATTAGTCCATTTCTTGTGGTAACACATTGTCTTCCCGTTGGCTTGCTAAAGTTCCGTAACCTATAGTTTAATGTTATTTAAATAGGTATGTATTTCAAGTAATAGTGGGACACAAGTCACTCCGAGAGAGAACGATAACTTACACACTAGTAAAGTGGTCAGAAACAAAAGGGAATAAATAGTATTTAGGTACCAAAGCGTTCGAGCGGTCAGTGCAGCTGTGGTCCACAGCAAACCACATTGTCATATGCACAAACATAGTGAATTAGTGATATACATCAACATCAAAGGCACGGCGGTGGCGTTCCAACCGCGCTATCTACTGGTTTACGAAAATCGATGCAAATGAATCAAAACAGGAAATGTACTAAAACAGAACGAATCATCTGCTACACTGCTAGACGTGCGTAGGCTTAAAATATATTTATAGATTCCCATAACTCCCAAGGTTAAAGTTGTAAGATTCAGAAACAAAATTGAAAGCTAAACATAATGTCTAATTAAACAAAAGTTACGATTAGTAGTAACTAAAGTAGTCTATGTTTTGGTTTTAATGTCCGTATTGCGGAAAAGTATGAATGAAATAGACACAAATCTAAAATTCTTAAATCCACTAACAGACAACGCACAGCCTAAACTGATGGGTCTAGAAGCATGAAATTTGGCACAGAGGTGTTGATAAACTTGAGCATTCACTGATAATAGAAAATCGAGCATTCGCCATTTTTAAATTTGTCGAACTGAACAACGAACAGAGCCAAGCATAGAGCCAAACATCGCTACGAACATTATCACGATCATTCTAGCAAATGCTATAGCTAGTCAATGCTCGTCAAGGGGTGCGGCGGAACAGTAACAGATTGGCTTGGCTCGGCAAAAAGCTCGAAGCAAATTTACTGTCCTTTCGCTAGAATGCTCGCTAGAACGTTCGCTAGAATGCTCGCTAGAATGTTCGCTAAAACGCTCCCATTTGTTTTTGTAATGTAACATTCGCTAGGATGCTCATTACAAGTGAATGCTCAAGTTTATCAGCACCTCAAGAGTTCCTTATATAACGAAGGTGAGCAGAAGGATTTCTGAAAATTCATGCCAGAAATGGGCTAGTGGGGTTTGTATGGAAGTTCGTCATTTTTGCCGATGGGAAGTCCCATCGGGTACATGGCTTGTCCAAAACAAATTAAGTTGAATATTTTACATCTCCTGCTGCAAGAAAGGCGGATGTTGAGGCGATATTTTTTCTCTTACACTATTTCAATACCTTTATCGTAGGCTCTGGTTTATGGAGCTACAAAATTTCGTCGGATAGGAATGGTTGTTTTGATAGTATGTAATACGAAATGCAGTAGAATTTACAACTGTTCTGAATTGGTTCTTATTTACATTAGTTTGCACGCTTTTGCCAGCATTCATGCAAAAATAAAGTTGTAATTTAAATTTACGCCGACACGCTACCATGTGGTTTTGAGTGTTTCTGGCATTAAAACTTGAGCAGATGGATACGGATAAAAAATGCATCATTGTGGGATGTGAATTCGGTGTTTGACTTTCGAATTTGATAGTATTTAATGGAGGTACGGCAGAGTGGTTGAGGTTAAACGGTTATGAAATATTTCAAAAGTCGTAAGAAAGATAAAAATATGAGTTAAAACCAGGTGAATTAGTATTCACACCAATTCTTTTTTATTATAGAAATGCTCAATGGAAATTCTCTCTGCATGATATGTAGAAAACCAATGTCATCTATTCAAAGTTTTCGTATTTTTTAAAAGTAATAAATATCCGACACTGACGAATAACATTTGGAAACCTATTTTATTTATTTCCCAAATAATGTTATTAGTTATTAGGAAGTGATTGAAGATCCTTATCTATCTATAACCAAGTCAGAGGCCCATGGGCGGCATGAAAACCCTGACACCAGGCTAGTCACAAATCTCACGAAAAAGAAAGAATCTATCTATATTAAAATGCCGTGGGTTAGTCTTGCAAATACTCGAAAATGGCTCGACCGATTTTGTTTTTGTTTTGTTTGCCTCTATACTGGAGTAGTATAGGAAGAAAGAAAAACCCAAAGGAGCAGCCGAATGATTGTAAAAAATTTAAATTTTGTTCACGTACGAAGTTCACCGGGTCATCTACATGATAAACCTAAGCAATTAGGTTCTACAGTAATGTGTTACAACCAAAGTGGAAAACCACAAAGCGTCGGTGAAACTAATGGTAGAGAATTAAAGAATGACAATGAAAAGGAAATATGAAAATAAATGAGTATGTTGCGTGTTTGTTAATTATAATGTAGGGGTGAAATGGTTATAGTGTCACATTGATGGAAAACAGACCTACATTATAACCGACATGTGCGTGTCAGCTGAGGTATAATTTTATTTCCGTTACATTACCGCGGACTGTGTTTTGGTTCAGCATGTTGACAGTTTATGTCTAGAATTGTTTTAACGTTAAAATTTGTTAATTTTAGCCTGGCAGTACAAAGTGCTATTTTGTCAGCGGTTAGCTCACACACTGTAGTATAAATAAAGTGATTTGGACGAAAACCTACACAAAAGGTTATTTTCTAATTCCTTTGTTCAAAAAATCTAGCAAGGATTGTTACGTGTGACGTGTATCGGATTAATGTCAATCTCGTTTCTATCTACTCCTTGGGGACCGAAGATTATCTTGTCTAGTTTACTAATTACTAGGCGTAGACAGCTCTTTAATCCTAAGCTGCTCTCGAAATAGCAGTCACATTACTTTTTCTAAGACTAAGATACTACTAACATACGCTGTGTCTACCTAAACCACGACAAAATAGTGCTATAAATTCCAGTGATAATTACTATTGAAAGAAAATTCATTAGACCACAAACTTAACCTTACACCTTAAAGTGATAGTCTCAGTATGAGATTCAAAGAAGGTTTAAAATCGAATAAACTTACGATACAGCTTAATCTTCTTCTTTTCGTATGGTTAGTGACTAACCTGGTGTCCGAGTTTTAAAGCCGTCCATGGGCTTCTCATGCCGTCGAGAAATATTTCTCAGGCTCATTCATTACTCACGATGTTTTCCTTCCCCATTTTTGAATCAAGTGATAATTATACAATATGCACATGAATCCGAAAAGTCAGAGGTATGTGCCTTTTTGTTTTGGGTGGGAAATTATCAAATAACTTCTCTCGCTCTGGGCGGAGCGGAAGGGCGTGTCAGACTCTTACCGACTAAAACCCACCCGTGTTCCTTCAGTTGCCTGTATGTTACCAGGGGCCACGGTAACCCTTTCGGACAAACCCGTAACCCTGGTATGCATCGGCCCTAGCGGACCCCGTCAGTTCTGCTGACATCTCTTTGAGGCGCGCGTGGAACACAACGCGCCGTCGACTTGCCTGTCGCCGGCCTGGTCCTTATCGGACGGCGAGCTACCCATTGCTCACCGCCCGCAAGCCCGCACTTACCTATGACTACATATGACCTATGACTTGGCAGTTTGACGGTCACACCACTAGGCTATCACTGCACTGTCTCGATTAATGGCAAACGACATCGCGCCAGACCCAGACGGAGATGTCGGGATAAGTCGGACTACTTTAACAAAGATTGGTCCTTGGCAGCTCTGGACAGAGAGAGGAGGAAGGAGAATAGGGAGGTATTTGCCCAGCAGTTGGACAATAACGGGTAATAATAAAAACTGCTACAGGTAGCCATGATGCGGCAAACATATAGTCTGATTTTACGCAGATACAGTTACATTTTCCAGTGTATGTAGCTACAATTTGGTGTGTAAGCCTATGATCTACCAACCGTTAATTACACACCGCACAGTTATGAAAAACGCGTCGAGCAAAATTGCACAAAGTGAAACATTTCATTTGAACCGAGCTATGTATCAACTTGTTGGAGCAGTACTAACACGGCATCCCATACCCAGTGAAGTAGGATGATGTGAATTATGTATGCTCAGGTAAACAGTTCCCGAACGCGTCAATTTCGAGTGCCTCTATCGGTATGGGAAAACCTTTAAAAGGGTTAAATTAAGTTGGTTACGAAATTTGTCGGCTTGGTAACAGAGTTTAACGGGTTTAAGTATACGATTAGGATTTAATTTGGGATACATTTTTAACGAGGTAGCGATTAACTTTGGAGGGCTGCCAATTTGCAGGGTGGCTCTCTTCAATGGTCCACTGTTAATGGGCCACCAGTATTTGTACGTATTAAAAGCTAAGCTATAGTCAATGTCTGTAGTTTTTAATTTTAGTGAACGATTCGACGTTCTGCAATTCCCTACATTCATCAGATTTCTCCGTGGTTTGGTCCAAGAAATTTATTGACTATTTCCATAATAGGTAATGTTGCGGAGAGCATAATGGGAGAACTCAGTAAAGACCAACTTAAACTGCAATAAGTTTAAAGGATTTGAAATGATCAAGAACTTTGTAAAGTACTAACTTTATAATGATCGGATCGCGTGTACTTAATGTAAACAATGGTGAACAAAACACCCAGTTTCACTTTCTGTGTTTTAAAACTAAATTCAACAGAGGATAACAAAATTGTTAACCTTATTTTAGCTATCATTGATGCATAAAGAGTGGTTACTTACCACAAGGTGGCTCATCTAGAAATAGTGACATTCTATTAGCGATAACAGTGTTGAAAAAGTGAAAAATGTATTGGAAAACGGTGAAGGAAGACATCGTGAGGAAACCGGCATGTCCTATAACCAAAAATTCAAAGACATGTGACATCTACCAACACGCATTGGGCCCGCGTGGTGTATTACGGCCCACTCCCTCTCACAGAGAAGAGGCCTGTGTCCCAGGAGTGGGAAAATTATAGGCTGATTATGAATGATTATGCTAAGCTACCGAAAACATAATGTCAATGCTTTAAAAGTTGTTGTAAAAATATGAAACGCTTTGAAAGCGATTGCCACTGGCCTAGGCCCTCTGATGAAGGTCACGATAATCCGCAAAAACTCAGTAGGCACAGAGCCAGTTCCTTTGACAATGCTTGAAGAAGGTTTAAGTCCAGTAGTGGAGCTTTCAGCACAATCATGTTTTTTGTTCGAGTCGATGGAATTTATGTCCCTCCTTAAAATGTGTTGAGCCCAGCAGTAGCGTGTGACTGTAAGTGCACATATATGGACATTTTGGACACGTAACAGATGGGGCATCGTGTGGTCAGAAGCACCGGACACTCGAACTGGGTGTCAGAGGGATCTACAATCCCCCATTTTGCTAGATTGTGCTTGCCACGATCTACTTGGGTTCGCAGTCGATTGATTGCTCTCGATATAAGCCACTGTAAATCAGAATGGTGATATGCACCATTATCTTACCTGAGCATGTTGTACTGAGCAAGTGCACTGAGCGTGTGGTGAGGTGACGGAGGCGGCAGTACAGGTGGCGGCAAACAGTTGCCTGGGCCCTGTAGCACTCTGATGCCCATGCGCACCGTGCCACGCCGAGATACCTTCTCGTCTGGACGCTCCGCTGTGAGAAATATTGTCTATGTTAGCGTAGGAGTTGTCTATGATAACGGGGTCCTTTGTACTTCAGGGCGAACAATATCAGATTGGTAATATTATATTAACTATAGCTTATTATATGCAGGCAGAAATAGACCGTAAAAGCCCATTATTGTGATATCATTTTCCCAAATCGCCGTGAATAGAGTTCTAGCAAATTCAATGCCACATTTGTATAGAATACTACCAAGGAAAAAGGTACCTAGATTAAAATCACGAAAACACTTCTGTGTACGTATACACAAATATTCATTTACCACGACTCAGGTAAACCGTAATTGCAACGCAAACCATTTTAGTGAGTTAAGTTAAGCGTCCAAGCGTAACCAGTAATACCCCAATTTGTCTGTGAACGCGATGCAGAGTTTCGCAAAAAGTGATGCGGATTTTCATGCACATCTGGCCAGCTCGTTATTATTTTCATTGTTCATTGACCCATTGTTGAATATTTCCAAATTTATAAAAAAAATGTTATGTCAGACAGACATATTTATATATAGAAATTCTGTTTATTATGATGTATAATAACAAATCGGGAATATAGAAGCGCGTCATATCATAAGTGTCTGCATTTGGCAGCTGATCTATCATTATTATTGTCCTTGATATCTCCATCATGATATAAATAAACTATAGCAAATAGTAGTGGGTCTTACTGTTCTAGCAACAAAATCAAGATAGTAAAGAAACCCAATTAAATATAAAAGACAAATAAAGACATTGTCACTAATCCTATGTTCAGGAATGCCCCAAGGGCCGAGCTAAACGTTATCAAACGCTTTCTCAGAGTCTACAAAGTATAAGGACATCACAAAGCCGAAATTGTATTAATTAAGTACGAAACAGTAGAGAATTGTTCGAGATTTGTTTTAGTTGTTTTTCTTTTGTCTTCAAAATGTCTGCGTTTGGCAGGGAAGAATATTGAAGTTAATAATGTTGTGCGTTTGTGTTGTGCACGTGTTTGGGTTTGTGTTTGAATTTGTACTCGTAACAAGTGCCATAACTAATATTGTTTTATTATGCAAGGTAACTAAAGTTTAAACCTTCAGTCTACCTAATAGTACAACGATTTAGACAATATTTTTTTCGATTATAGGTATTATGAACATTTTAATCAAATCCTCGTTTGTAAAATACTATATTCCATCGAATATTCTATTATTGGATGGAAATTGATATTCAAACTGCATATTTATTTACAAACTAAACCTTTTTTCTTGCATGTTTCGTAACAATTTAATGAAACTTTTCAGACAAAGTGTTAAATAAATAATGCAGGAACTCACCGATATAGGCTCTGACATCGTATGAAGTTCCTATAGGTGCCCCATGATACTGCTTGGCTGGTACCAGCTGCACGCTAGGTGGCGCTAGTGGTGTCAGTTCCAGATGGAAAGGGTACGCGTTGGCACCCAGGCGTTTTATAAGAGCATCCTGTGTAACAGAAATTAAGTATCAAAATAGCTGAAAATTCGGTAATAATATTATAATTGTTTAATTCAATCATCGCTCCTAAATGTCACAGTAATTTCTAAGTTTCAGGGCTCCCAATTTAATAAATCTGCGTTCGCTGATTGAAAAGGTTAGTTAACAATAAAACTAATTGAGTTTCAGAATGACAGTGATGGACTGGATTACTTTACAAAGCTTACAATCTTCAATGCTTTTGTATCTTTTTAATAAAATTAGCTTCGTAATAATTATAGGAGTTATGAAGTGAACCAAAACGTTTGCAAATATTGTGACTCTTAATGAATGTTCAATAAAAATAACAAAAAACAGTTAAATCGGACGTGTCAGCCAATTTGTAACTCAAACAAAGAATGGTGGTCAGGTTAATTAAATCGAACAGTGATCGTAATTAAGATACACCACAATATTAGCACGTTGGCACAAAGTAATAATCTAATTTTCTGCGCCAGTGCCTTTCCAGGAAAGTTTTCCTCTAGCTAGTCTCTACATTTGTATAATAAAAATGACATGCTGTTCGTTTAAGTAAATAACTTGAGAACGGCTAGACCGATATGGTTAATCTTGATTTTAAAATGTTCGTAATAGTTGGAATTAGATTCTTACGCAAATAAATTTTTGAGAAGTTTTCCGGATTTTTTTTAAATTCGCGAAAAATTGTACGTCCTTTTTTGTATGAATTATTGAAATTTGGGCAGGACAACGTTTGTTGGGTCAACTAATAGTAGTATAAAAAACGAAGTCGTTTGTCATGTCTGTCTGTGTGACTACTTAGTTCTCCTAAACTACACAATGGATTTTGATGTGTTTTCACCATAATTTAGAGTGTGGATACATCAATATTTAACTGAAATATAGCACAGAAATCTCAATGATTTGACAGGTCGCCACATCGTACATATAAATAGAATATTATAAAATACTGTTTAGTTTACAACGCTAAAGTAGAATCCAAAAAGTTTGTTTCCAAAATCACTGTTTTCAAAGAAGTTTAGTAAGAGGTTCAATGAAATATTTTCCGAAGGATTAAGGAAAAATACGATATTTACTTTTAGACATTATAATAATCTAAATATTATATTTGTGAGACAACAAAGTAAAATAAGAAGATTGCGATACGACGTACATACGCGTTATTAAAAACGTTAAAAAAGGAAAAGGAATGAAAGAAACATTGTATGTATACAAAATGAACAAACAATTATTATGTAATTGCTACGCTTCATATTACGAAAGCTGATCGTTCATTATTTCTTTATATTTATAGAAACGAAAATCTGAGAGAAAAGGATCGTAAAATAATATAAACGTACCTATAAATACTGTGTCAAAATTAAAGCTATTTCAGCAAATGATATTATAATTTTCTTTTTATTGTCTATCTGTGAAATTATATTCAATTTGAACACGTTTCAAACATAATTCCAATTGCTACAAAAATTTATTAGAGCACCATTTTGGCACGTGTGAGTATAGAAATAAATGATTTTATGTTTCATGTACTCTAGAATTAGGTATAGAACATGCGGTCTGTTCTAAAAGTATCAGATAAAGATGTTAACAAATGGATCAGGAAACGTACCGGTGTATCTTTTAATGATTGATGATTACATGATTTATTGGAAAAAGTGGTGAGATCTAAAGTTTAAACCTTTTAAATACAGATAAATGTGTTACTAATTCCCTTTAGCAAGCGATTGCGTAGGTATACAGGGTTTCAGTTTTGTTTACACTTTCACTTTTTGAACAGATAAGAAACTATCTAATTAAATAATAGTTTAGGGTCTGTTCAGATAGACACAAGTTTCGATACGTAACTTGGATGTTTCTGAATGTACAAGTTTAATTTGCATACTTTGAACTGGAATATCGAGGGCCAATCGGCGAAGTTCTGTCTTTAACTAGTTTAGTATCAAGACGTTGCCATCTTCTCCCACGACATCCTGCGCACGTTCTAGTAATATAATGATAGCAGTTTCGGATAGAACAAGTAAGTTCAGGTAACTTGTATACGAGTTTAGTTCTTGTTGTGTATTTATTTGTATAATTAAATTAATTCATGCTATCAAAATGTGAAAATACTCTTTCCTATAAATTACTCATAGAAGTAGGTAGTTGAAGAAAAACCTTAAGCATCACTCAAACATAAGATCGAATCATAACACTACCAGAGACAACTCAAAAAGCTTTGCAACAGGTTGACCATTATCATAAACTCTTTGAACTAACACGAGAAAACTTTCCTTATACACCATGTATTGTGTACTAGCGTCTAGTGTGAATCTGGCAGCGACCCACACCTGTTACGCCCTAGGCCTTTATGTGAGAGGCATTGAAAATCGTTTAGATGACCAGCAGCTGCAGTCCCATTATGCTCAAAGATTTACGAGCCCAACGAGGGGATTGTATCGAAATCGAAAATACGAGCTCGTATTTTTAGAAAGTGTCTTCGGTTTTGCGATTGAAGTGTATTTATTTGTCGGCAAAATGTTTTTAATACAGGAGTGGGGACATAACAGGATTAGAGCTTAAAAAACATTCTATGCAACAAAACATTGAATTCTACAGAAATTAATAGAAGTGGAAGCATTGTTGTAACTCATTTAATTACAAGAATGTTTTGAGACTGTGACAATCAGTCTGTGATCCTATAATGCTCCCTTTTATGAAACTATAAAACCATACGTTGCTTGATTAAATATTAAATCTCTTTACGTCTATTTCACAGCATACCACATTTTATTAACTTTAATAAAATTTACTTTTGCACCGTTTCACAATGTTCGCACCATGTATAAAGCCTTTGTGGAATAATCTAGAAATACTCGTAAAAGGAAAGTAGGGAATCTTATAACTGTTTATTATATACCCTTTGAGGGTGCATTAGTATAGGCTTACGTAAATTACTAGTTAAAGTTATAGTTTTTTTTTCAGTATTTCTGTAGGAGGATACAAGATAATATTATTTTAAATTTTCTCACATTTTCGCACATTTAATAGATTTTCCATACTTAACACTATTAATAAATTCACTATCGACGCAAATAACCTATAAGCCAGAGGCCCTAACATGCGACACGGACGAAACAAATTCTTACGATTTTTTAATCGAAAATACAACTATCCTATTGCGTTTTAGTATCATCCATAGATATGAATAAAGTCTTAAAACTTAGTATAGATTATGTGCAAAACGAGAATTATTCATTTAAAAACCATTCGTTTGTGGTTTGTGAGGCCCACAGTACTTATTCGTAATAATTGAAGCGATTACGAGGCTATGGATAGAACCTTAAAAAAGCGGCCAAGTGCGAGTCGGACTCGCCCATGAAGGGTTCCGTAGCAGCAAGTAACATTGAATGAAAGGTAAATTGCGGTTTACGATTTATTAAAAAAAAAAACTACTTGCTAGATCTCGTTCAAACTAATTTTCGATGGAAGTTTACATAGTTAATGTACATCATATATTTTTTTAGAAGTTACAGGGGGTAGTAAAATGTGTGTCCCCACACATTTTACCACTTTGGAAGTGTCTCTCGCGCAAAATATTCAGTTTAGAAAAAAATGATATTAGAAACCTCAATATCATTTTTAAATACCCATCCATAGATACCCCACACGTATGGGTTTGATGAAAATATTTTTTTTGAGTTTCAGTTCTAAGCCCAAAATTATTTGTTTTTTTTTTCTATTTTTGTGTGAACATCTTAATGCGGTTCACAGAATACATCTACTTACCAAGTTTCAACAACATAGCTCTTATAGTTTCGGAAAAAAGTGGCTGTGACGTACGGACGGACAGACAGACATGACGAATCTATAAGGGTTCCGTTTTTTGCCATTTGGCAACGGAACCCTAAAAAGAACTTTGCCCATGCATATTTTAAAAGGTTCCGCTACTCAGCACAAAGTTGCATGCCGGCTGGAAATAAAATAAAAACGCTACATCATTCTATTTGTGAGAAAATCAATAGATTGAACATTTACCTGGAGCGGAGTGTTGGGTTCCTTGTCGTGGTTGCAGTGTGGCGGCCATATTTGTGCTAGGCTCATGATGGCTTCGTTGCAGAACTTGAGACCCATGACTTCTTCGTCTTCTCGGCCGTATCTGTGAAAAAAACCTTGATTGAAAAAAAAAAAAACTTTTGGAGAGCGGAGAGCAGTCACTATCTAGAATACTGATTGCTGCTCAATGAACTACAATATGTAAGCCGTAAAACCGCAAAAACTGTTTCCGTCACCCAATTATTGTTTTGCTAAGCCCATACATTCACTACCTAATTGGGTTCTCATATCTTTACAAAAATCTTCATATAGAGACTTACTAGATTTTTTTTTTTTTTTTTGGGTGGGAAATTATCAAATATCTTCTCCCGCTCTGGGTGGAGCGGGAGGGCGTGTCAGACTCTTACTGACTAAAACCCACCCGTGTTCCTTCGGTTGCCCTGTTGCCGGGGGCCACGATTTCCCTATCGGTTTTCTTCGAGGCGCGCGTGAAACAGAACGCGCCGTCGACCCGGGCTTGGTCCTTATCGGACGGCGAGCTACCCATTGCTCACCGTCCGCAAGCCCGCGCCTACGGTGAGAGACTTACTAGCTGACCCAGTAAACGTTGTTTTGCTATATAAATGTTTGGGGTGGACCACCCTTATCACTTGACTGAAAACTAAATTACGACCGATTCTCAGACCTACCAAATATACACATAAAATTTCATAAAAATCGATCAAGCCGTTTCGGAGGAGTATGGCAACTAACACTGTGACACGAGAATTTTATATATATAGATTATCTTAAATATACTTTCAGACGATTTAAGTGTGTGACAATGAGCACTACGAAATGAGACCTGACCATAAAATTATTATAAACTAGCAGCGCCCCGCGGTTTCAACCGTATAAGTTTCGATCCCGTGAGAATATGGAAATAAAAAGTATCCTATGTCCTAAAACTAAATCATGGTCTGCCCATGTGCTAAGTTTTATCCAAATTCGTTCAGACAAACAAATAAATAAACAAACTCACTTTTGCATTTATAATAATATTATATTATAAATAATATAAAATAATAATTATTATATAATAGTTAGGATGGAGAGAAAAGCGTGCTTTAATTAAGGCCCAAGGTTGGAATGTGAGTAGACTTCCCGAGTTTTAGAAGCGGAAGGTTCAATTACTGGGTAATTTTGTACAATTTAGTGCTCTGAAGGTATTTCCATATTTTGTGGGGAGCAGGTGATTCAGACGGAGGTAAGATTGGGAAACTTTTCCAGGGTGAGCCTAAAAATGGTACAATCTTACGCGTTTTCCCCATTGGGGTAAGCGGAAACAACAGAACACCACCTGGTACAAATTTCTTTGATAATTTTGTGTACAGAAAATGGTACTTAGTTTATACTTTGACCCCAGCAAATAAAAATGTAAACCTATGTCTCAGACATTCACAGATATATTGTGTATGTAGTACAACAGACTGGTGTATATTTGTGCATGGTGCTGAATTTGAAATCAAACAAAAAGATAGAGAAATGTATTTATTTTTTCGTTTTGTTATGTACTCATATTGTTTCGCGGTAACAATCTCTTAAGTTACAGGAGAATTTATTGCGTCATCTTCGCCTTTTTGTTTCCCTTTGTAACTTTATATCTGCTTGGAGCCGAATAAGGAAACTGTCTTACATAATATTATTGTATGTTAAAACGAATACTAAAGAGAAATATCATATTTCAGCACTTTCAGAAAATATCCGACGGAGGTCGGAGTTTGGATGATATTTTGACCGGCGATTTAGGGTTATTGAAAAATGTTGTTGTTGCTTTGAAGGACGCATTACTTAAATATTTTATTTTTAATGTCATTAAGCTTTAACATAAAATAACTTGGACTTTGTGGAAGCTTTCCGTTCTAAAGGTAGTAAGATAAATGCCTTCATGTATATGTCAAAACCACGTTCAATTTTGAAGTCCACAGGTAGTTCACATTACAAAAACATTATTTGCAGCAAACAGCTGTATAAGGCTTTTGGCTACTATAAAAGTGTGTGTCATTATATTTTTGTTTTTGGTATGTGCGTTTTGTTTGTGCAGAATAAACAATTTAAATTTTCTTTATTTTTATTTCTTTGTTTAGAATATTGACAGTGGAATGTAGAACAAGTTTGATTCCTTGTTAAGAGCGCACTGAGTTTCTGGCCCTAAAGAATGGGATGGGCCGAATAAAGAATGGGCGGTTCGCGCGTTAATTTAGGTACTTCTTTCGTATTATTAAAACAAATACACATTTTGAAAATGTAAAATGTTTAAGTTATAGAAAACATGTAGTTTTATTGTTATTAAAAAAACTGATGACGTTCCGTGAAGTATATAAGCGGCGTATGTCGTTTTTAGAGATTTTTTTGGATTTTTATCTATAGAGGACAGTAAAAGTAATCGTGTTTCTAAGGTGTACGATTTATAGAGTGAATTCTTAAATATCTTACAAATTAATTGCATAATTAAAGGTTAAGTAATAACGATGCAGCAAGGGATCAAACGAACGCAATTATTTCGCAATTAACTCGATGCACTCTTAAACAGTTTTGGTACAAGAGATAGACACAATATTAAACGTGACGCGAAGGTGAGGTGGAAGCGAGACAAAACACTTGAATATCTTCGTGAAATAATGATATGTTATAGTTAGGTATCTACATTATTACTTCACGTTCCGTATAATTTTTTATAATTATTATTTAATAATATTTATTCTTATAATTGTCTTTTATTCTAAGAACTGTTTATTTTATTTTGTTACCTACCTATTTAATAGACAAATCACTGAACTTGACATGATTTCCGTACTTCTTTTTCGGGTGACCACTGAAATCAGCGCTGTGCCCCCATAGCACTGCATCATGCTGAGTTGAAGCCTTCTTGTCACAGTCATGTCGTGCAGCTGCCGATTAATTTTTGTTTTTTTACTTTTTTGTTGTTTTCTGATTACTCTTGTCTTTTTTTTGTATGCACGTGTTTCTGTGACAAAAAAACCTATTTTTCTTTCTTTTAAACTCCGCTCACAAACCCTTTGCACATCTCCATATATGTACAAACAGCAATGTACCTATAAGTATCGAACAAATTGTTACATGTATCGATCAAATTGTTATCTCGAGGTAAGGTGTAACAAAGGCTCTCTGTCTACGAGAGGGTTACATTTAAGGCCGCATTCAAAGAGGTTGCACGCGCGGAAAACATTTTCAGCTTGGATATTCAGTGGGTAGTAGGCAAGTACTGCAAATGAACGAATCTGTGTTCTATTGTTAGGCAATGATTTTAATTTATAGACGGGTGTTTTAGATTAAATTTGCAGGTTTTGTTTTGAATTATTGTTGCGATAGACTGCCTTAAGATCTTAACTGGTGGGCGACGTCGTTATAAATGGTTATGTATTTCATGAGTAAACCACTGTAAATTCATTTTAGTCTATGGATTTTCAAAATATAGGTTTTTCATACCAACTACTGAGTTGTGGTATATCTAACTATTTGAAACGCTGTCTGAAATTAACTATGGTCTATACCAAAAGTATCAGATCAAAATGTAAACAAATAGATCAGAAAACGTACCTGTTGATGCCAATTTGTAGTGCCACTAACAAATTGAGTGCTGCGATTTGATTATTTAAATGCTTTAACCCGAAATTCAAATTTTAAATCTCCAAGGTGTTTTTTTTTGACAATTCATGGTCATTTTTTACAACCTCAATTTTCGTCGATAATTTTTTCCATTACATTTTTATAATTTTATCCAAACAATAATTGAAGGAAAAAGTGGTGAGATAAAAAGTTGAAACCTTCTAAATACAGATTAATTTGTTACTAATTCCCTTGAGTGAGTGATTGCGTAAGAATTTAACATGAACAGGGTTTGTTTACACTTTCATCAGTTACTTCTGGAACATAATATGATACAAATTCATAATTTAATATTTTTGGCAGTTATTCCATACAAGAACTGTCTGAGGCACGGACAAAAGTTTTCTGTCGTTGGAAAAATCTTAACCTTACTTTATTAAGTAAGTAGATAAGATTTTTGAAGATGAGGTACATTGTATGATTTTATATTCAACACTTGAAAAACTTACCTGCTTATAAAAAGAGACCTTTAGAAGTAGTATTATCGATTTCATTATGCAAAGATATTTCCGAGGACTTTTTTGACTCCTGAGCCGTCTTTTAAAAGTTCCTCCATCTTTTATCGATTCTCTTTACACGTGAAGAAGCTTGGAAACATTCATAAAGAACGATTTACGTTTATATTCAGTCTATGTGAGGTTGAAGCTTTGATATTCGCTTCCTAATACTTTCTTTTTTGCACGGAAATGACGTAACATTGACGTTGTAGGTAGGTCAAAGGAATTAAGGTATTATAGGGACTTTTCAGCTTTAATTTATTTTTGTCTTGTGCTATTTTTGTTGTTTGCTTACTTATTTATGTTTACAAATTGATAATAAGTAACTTAAGCTCTTTGCCAGGTGCATATTATTACTATTTTCTGCCCGCAACTTCGGACGCGTGAGATTTCTTTTTTAAGAGGATTACAGGAGCTAAGCGCAAGTTTTATAATGCCTAAAAGTTTATGATCCACTGCAGTAAACGAAATCAGAAAAATATATGATATAATATGCTAGTTAGATAGTGTGTTGAAAACATAATACAACTAATTTGATATGATAGAAAAAGTAACGAAGATATCTCAAAAAAATATTTTAACGATTAAAAACCATTATACATACATGCAATCATTCAGATTTTTTGTCAGATTCTTCTACAAGCAACGCATTAACGTGTTTAATTTTTTTAATCCAATCAATACATTTTTTTGTAAATAGACAATTGTTTGTGTCATCGCGCTCCTCTTTCTTTTCTATGCAGTCCGTCAGTGACTACGCTTAAGCTATTGTCAGCCTCTTAACATAAAACACATCCTATGACACTCGGCAATATTGTAGCTTCCAATTAGTAAAATATTTTTTGGAATCGGATCAATAGTTCCGAAGTATACCTACCCCCTGTATTCAAACTCACAAATACCTCATTATAATATTTGTATAGTTTACGTAACTAAAGAAATACGCTGTATACAACCGGAGATTACCTACTAAAATACAACAAAAAGTATATGTATAGTATTTCTATTTTCTTAATGTCCCTCGGGTATCATCGGATTTCCGAATACAAACGAATGCTAATTTCCATGTCCATCAATTATTAGATTTATCGTGTATAATAATTTTAATTCAGAACTGCGTGCTTTATTGTTGTTTTGTTTTGATTTCCGTGTGAACTATATAGAGCTGTAAAACTATTTTCTTAACAGTCGTGCCTGCGACTTTAGCGGCTTTCCTCCCATTTTTTTAAAATAAATTTCATTAAGTTAAAAGTGTATTAACAACTCTATATACTTACTTCCAAGTCGATTGAGAGCGTTCGGTCTGCACCAAGTGCAAAGGGCAACTGATAGAAATCCGACGACTGACGAAACACAAGGTTTGCCGAGGGACATTAAGAACATATTTGTACTGTACAACGACCCGATCATTTTGAGAAAATCGACCTATAGACAACCCGAGTCCATTAAAAGAAGATAACATGAAATCCATGAAATAAACCAGAAGTAACCTAAAACGGAAAGAAAAATAAAGATACCACGTTAATGGAATTCTTTTACTATTTTCTTTTTATGGAATTACGCCCTAAAAGGACATAATAACGTGGACCGCAGTAAAACAGACAGACATATCATATTCGCTTTTACAAGATGAGTATCAATTTTTTATAGTATTACTTTTTTATCTTTCAGCCATAAAATTAGGTGGATTATTCCATGGAAATTATCTTCGTGAAACATTAGCACCGAAAGGGATGACGTGCTTCGCCGAGCGGCAAACATGGCGTTTTTTTTTTGTATCAAGTTCAAACTAACTAGGTATTATCGTTTAAATCCCCGAGGTATTACGGGACCGGATGTAAGCTTTTACGTGTCGCCGGTTTCCTTTGAACCGGTAAAATGTATTGATAAAGTGTACAGAGGTTGTGTTGCTTTGCTTAACTCTCTTATAAATAAGAAATGGATTGGAAGATCGATAATGCCTTATTTTATACAGGAAATTGACTTGCTGACGATTCGGACACAATATATTTGGACACAGTGTCCGAATCCGAATTTTTTCACTATGATTCGGACGCCAGTTAAAAACTGTTTTGTACAGTCAGATAAAAACTTCTAACGATACATTAATTTTATTGTAGAAATTCTTCCTCCGTCCAGCCAGCAGAAAAAAATAGTTTTTAACCGGATTTTAACGAAAGCAGCCATTTTTAATAAATAATATTACAATTACATTAAAACTTTTTATGTGACTGTACGTTTACAGCTTCAATAATTTGAGTGTCCGAATTATAAATAAAAAAATAAAAAAAAATGTGTAAATTCGGACACTGTCCGAATATATTGTGTCCGAGTTGTCAGCAAGTCATGAAATTACCTAATATATTTTTCGAATTGTTTGAAAGATGGTAAGTGAACAAGTCAATGTTTTGAAAACTACGATTACTATGGGTAAGTTACCAACTTAAAATCTATCATTTCGCTATTTTTTTTTATAAAACCAGTGTTCTTGGGTTTTCCATCTGGAATTTCTCAGTATCAGCCCGGAGTCTAGATTGGTGCCCGATTGATGGCAGTAGGCTCGCCCCCTATTATATGGGACTTAAACATAACTGGTGAAATGTGGGTGTACTATTGGCACACCTCTACCTAACTCTTCGGGAAAATACAGGCGTGATGTTAGTCGAGGTACTTATATGTCTATGTTACTTGATAGAGGGAAACAGATAAATTATTTACTTCAACGGTACAACATTATTGGTTCCGTTCCTCATAATTTACTTAATTACTTCTTGATAATATGTCAGTTGCTCGATTAATCTGTGAACTAATATTCTAGGAACATAGAAATAACTTCCACAAAATCAAAATCAAAAGTCATTTATTCAAACTAGGCTGAGAATCAGCACTTTTCGAACGTCAAAATTACATAAGACAGTCCCCCGAAAACGCCCACCCTTCACCACTTCCTAGTGCCTTTAGCTGGGGAGAAGAAGTGGCGCAACAAACTCCCCAGCAGCACAGCTGTCTGTTCAAGTTAGAAAAAAAAAGATTCTATATAATAGTATGCAAAATTATTATGCAACACAAAACATTATTTTAATTATAAATTATTGGCCATATGTCAGCTAGCTCACGCCAATATGACAAAGGATGTTAGGAATTTAATGTAGTTGAGTCATCGTTTCAGCCGAAAGACGTCTACTGCTGGACATAGGCCTCCCTCCCCCAGGCAACGTCACTTCGATTGGTTCGGTGCTTCCCGCATCCAGCGGATTCCTACGGCCTTCACATAAGGTCATCAGTCCACCTTGCCAACCCTTCCAACACTACGTCTTCCGGTACGCGGTCGCCACTCCAGAACCTTTCGGCCCCATCGGCTATCCGTTCTGCGAGCAATGTGCCCTGCCCATTGCTACTGAAGTTTGGCAATTCTTCGGGCCATGTTGGTTGCCTTGGTTCTCTTGCGGATCGCTTCATTTCTGATTCGAACACGTATATAAGCCCTCTCCGTTGCCCTTTGGGAGACTCAGTAGTTACATGTAGTTGAGTAAACTTGCGTAATAACATCAATACATTATACTAGTTCGAGTTCGAGTTACTAGTCTCGCCCCCTATGGGACTTGAACATAACTGGAAAAATGTGGGTGTATAATGGGTACACCTCTACCTAACCCTTTGAGGAAAAAGTCGTAATATTATGTTATGTGTTATATTCTATAGAAATATTTAACTACAGCATGGAATCTCTTGACTTTACTGGCTTGTGTCCTAAACATACAACTTGTGGTCAGGAACTTCGATATTCAGTATTAGAAGATTTAAGGGGAACTTATAAGAGTCAAGAAACTTCTAAATGGGCTTGGCTACTTTTGAAGTATGTGAATAAACATTCGAGATTTTTGGCAGTATGCCTCACACCTCACATAAGGTTAAGATTATGTGATAAACTTATTTAATGTTAGCAAAGATATACTTATGGTTTTTGGTGGTCCTGGGTTCGATTACCAGGTCGGGCAAAGTGTCATTGGATTTTTCTATCAGGAATTTCTCAATAGCAGCCCCCGGGGTCTGGATTTGTCGATGGCAATAGGCTTGCCCGCTATTACATGGGACTTAAACATAACTGACGAAATGTAGGTGTACTATACTTCTGCCTAACCCTCGAGGAGCTCGTGGCTAAGTAATAACAGCCATTCGATCCATCAGGTTAAGCTACACTTGCCGGGGTTGGTCTGTGGATGGGTGACTATCTTAACATACCGAGACTCCTCCGTGCCTCGGAAAGTACTACATTAAGACGTTGGTCCCGGCTGTCATTCATGGATCTTTGACAGTCGTTACGGGTCGTCAGAAGCCTGAAAGTCTGACAACCAGTCTGGGTATCGTATTACCCAATTACTGGGTGGTGGAGTTCAGACAGGCAGTCGATCCATGTAAAATATTGGTATTCAGCTGCATCCGGTTAGACTGGAAACCGACCCCAAAATAGTTGGGAAAAGGCTAGGCAGACTGCTTGACTTCTGCCTAACCCTTCGAGGATTATAGGGGGATGTTATGATATGGTTTTTATCATGTACAGCTAGTAAGAAGTACCTATGAAAAAAGTGTTTGCGAAAAACTACTAGATACCTGTCAACTGCCCTAACTTTGCCTCGCGTCCTATGTTTGCCTATAATTAAAAAGATGTAATATCTTTTTAATTTTACTTGTATGGCAATAGGAAAATTTAATACATTTTTGGAATAACAAAGTTTCGATTGCCATAAAAGTAAAATGAAAAGATATATTACATCTTTTTCGTTACAGGCAAACATAGGACACGAGGCAAAGTTAGGGCAGTTCACGGTACTTTTCAAAATTACCTACGACTAACAAGCTGAAATAATGTAAGTACCTAAGTAAGCTTTGCGTAATTAGTTAAATAGCACACAGCTTAGTAAATCATGAATTCATGATCCATTATAATCATAATCTACTACCACATTAAATTATCAACATTCAACAATGTGCAAACTAAACTTCTACTTGCCTTGTATTGTTAGACGTTAATGGATTTAGTTGCCATGTACCAACTAAATCGAATTTGTTTAGGCATTATAATGTGGCTGG
Organism: Agrochola litura; assembly: GCA_949152395.1. Lineage (NCBI taxonomy): Eukaryota > Metazoa > Arthropoda > Insecta > Lepidoptera > Noctuidae > Agrochola > Agrochola litura. The sequence goes on from OX424493.1 coordinate 21,683,154, forward strand.
AGAACTGTGTTATGGAAATTATGGTTATTGTATTAGGACTGGTTTGAAACTAATAGCCTGTTTAATTAATTGATTAAATGTAATAACCTACCTACTTATATTTGTACGCCGTTAAGGCAAAACATGACTGTGATATAATTTAATTGTAACATCTTGCATGCCATGTGTGTGTATACTCATGTTTTGGACAAATAAATGATCTTTATCTTTATATAATACCGTGAAAGCACAGTACCATAAAGTAACAGTATTATGTCTCGGCAGTGACCTTGAAATAATTACCTACTGCCGCTCGGTAGATAAACCTTCCGCGTCCATTGTAACCAGTGTAACTGCCGCGTACACGATACTTTTGCATACTGATATACACTGAAATTTCGAAGCACGTCGTTTCGACCGTTTTCTATGAAGACATAACGTCGCCCTCCCCGCTAACTGTCGTAACTAGCAATTGATATTTTTCCATGGCAAGTTTTCGGTCGGGCGCTACAATCATGTTAATATAGTTGCGTTAGCTGTGGCTTTATTAATGAATTAATAACTTTTTATAAATAGCTCTTGACTTAATCTTTAACTCACTAACTGTAAGGAAAAATCCACATCTCTTTAAAAAAATTAGTGATAGACATAATTTTAATACTAGAAATAAAGATAAACTAGATCAACCATTTTTCAGATTATCTAAAGTACATACATCTTTTATGGGGTACTGTGTTAAATGTTACAACAAAATACCTTGTGACATATTGCAATTAAATGAAAGAAAATTTAAAACTCATATCAAAAGTACACTTTGTAAACAAGCATACTACAAATTAGAGGATTATATCCAAGATAAGAGTGCTTGGAAACATGCTGGTCCTGCTCCATAGGACAATTTAGAATCAAGACAAAATCAAACTGGTTGCTAATTTAATTGTAAAATTGGTTATTTTGTGTTTTATGACTTTGATTTTACATTCTGTGATTACTTTCTCACACACTTATTAATTACAAAATTTTTGGAAAATCGTCTATTTTTAAAATGTTTGTAAATATGTGAGCACCATGTATCTAACACATATTAAATTATCTGTCGTTGCTTCATTTTTAATTCTTTTTACCTATTGTGGTATAGTAATTTTATTCTAGGTGCATCGTTTTCACATATAGGTAATATTATTTAACTAATGTACGTGCATATACAAACAATTGTAAAAAAATTTAAAAGAGTAACGGTGGAGTTTCTTGCCCATTCTTCTCCATACGAAAACTACCTTTTGGAAGGGGCGACTAGAATCAATTTAAATATTTTATAAATTTTGACGTTCAAAAGTGCCATACATGGGCCTATTTGAAATAAATGATTTGACTTTGACTTTGTAGATGTGTGCATATACGACAGATGGTGAGATTATTTTTTCCCTCAAACAAAAATCACGCAAAACAAAATACGTGATTATCTTCTAAACGGCAAACGACACAGACACGACGATTAGAGTGAACTTTTTCGAAACAAAGTTCTGAACACGTAGGTAATGTCAGTGCAGATACGTCAGTTTGTGAGATACGACAGTTAGCGGGGAGAGCGACAATAATATTACTGTTACTTATTTATACTGTGCCGAAACCGTCAACTATTTCCTAAGTCAACTGGCCTATTCGACTTTTATGCTAAATATAATTTCCTAAAAATGTTATAATCTGTGGTGTAGTTGTACCAAATCATGTCATAGTAGGTACATTTTTAATATGGATAAGTGCCTAAATTGAGTTACGCCATCGATATTGTTGTTAATGTTTTGCTCATTAACATATTATTTCAAAGGGAGAAACAAGAAAAACGAGGAATCAAAGTACCAATTCAGAAGTAGATGCCTTTAAAACCTTTCTTCTATAACTAGTTATTACCCGCAACTTCGTCTGCGATCCAGTATGAAAAATATCCTATGTCCGTACTTAGGTCATAGTATATCTGTGTGCCAATTTTCATTTAAATCCGTCCAGCCGATTTTGCGTGATTGACTAACAAACAAACAAACTCACTTTCACATTTACAATATTAGTTAGGATTTCCTCACCTAAAAGTCAGTGTGACCTGTCCATACAGCTTCTTGTTCTCCAAGTACTCTGGCTCCACGTGCAGCACACCCTGGATCCTGTCGATGGAGCCATTTTCCACCACCAGGTCGCGTGACGCGAGGTACAGCGTCAGTTTGTTGTTCGGTGATGATTTCTTGAACACCCTGTGAAGGATTTGAGTGTTAGGTATCAGCTGGCCTATTCTGTAATCACCGTTCAAACTTAGGTGAAGTGAGTTATCATTCCACCAGCACCCTTAGCATGACCACAATAGAAACGGGTTTTGTCGACGGAAGAATAGACAAAATGACAGATAAATAATCACAATCTATCATTTTGTCTATTCTTCCGTCGTTTTCAAGGGGTCATGTCGACGAAAGAATAGACAAAATTACAGATAAACAATCACAATCTGTCATTTTGTCTATTCTTCAGTCGACAAAATCCGTAGAAAACCCGTTTCTATGGTTATCATGCTACGCGTGCTGGTCGTGCAAAATGTTATTGAGTTTTTCCATCAGGAATTTCTCAGTAACAGGGCACCAATCCAGACTCCGGGCAGTCTGGATTTGTGCCCGGTTGATGGCAATAAGCTCATCCCCTATTACATGGGACTTAAACATAACTGGCGAAATGTGTGTACTTGTAGGTACACCTCTACTTAACTCTTCGGGAAACAGGTGTGGTGTTATATGTGTATAATAATCATAGATGAAGATCTCAAGGAACCTAGACAATACGTCATTTTGTCTAAGCTTCATGAGTTCATGACTAAGGAAATTACTCTATCTGAAGTCTGAACACATCTAGATTACACCAGTCGAGGCCTAAATGAGCAGGACCACTGTTGATAAGGTCAATTGTCAGGCCAATTGTCAGCATTCTCGCTACCGTCCGCAACCAGAGCATTTCAAATTATCTGATACATCAACCAATTTATAAGATCATGAGGAATTACGTCAGAATCGCATTTGTAGAACGCCAAATCTAGTTAATGAAATTGAAGACTTTATTTCAAAAACCACCTTTGTCGAAAATTTCATGATATTATGAGTTAGTTACGCCACCAAAGTTGAATATGAAGTTGTGAAAAAGTTTTTTTACTCTACTGTAAAACTGAATAAGCTGGTTTTTAGGGTTCCGTAGTCAACAAGGAACCCTTATAGTTTCGCCATGTCCGTCTGTCTGTCTGTCTGTCCACGGTCTAGCTCCGAGGCTGTTAGTACTAAAAATGTAATTTGGCATAGACATACATATTAATCATGCCGACAAAGTGGTAAAATAAAATTATGAAAAATATACCTATTTTTTTAGGGTACCTCCCCTACACGTAAAGTCGGGATGCGTTTTTTTTTTCTGTCCCTTGGTGTGGGCTATCGTTGGAAAGCTCTTTCAAAAACATTGTGAGTGTGTTAAAACCATTTTTGAATTCAGAGATTCGTTTGCGAAATATTAAGCTTAAAGTGCAAATTTTTGTTAGAGTCAAGTGTCCCCCCCCCTGCCAGCTAAATGGTTGCTTTTAAATATGTGAAAAAATTCACAGCAGTAGCTTATAAAACGAATTTAAAAAGAACTATCACAGCTGAGTAGGATTTACAAGTTAACGAGTAATAATTGACCAACTTAGATTTGCGGTTGTAAAAACATGTTCTCCCATACATTCTGTATGAAAGAAAATGTTTTTTAACAACAAAGTTAAGTTTGTTTTTGGGATAAATTCATCCCAACTACGGAACCCTACATTATGCGTGGTCCGACATGCACTTGGCCGGTTTTTTAAACAATATCTTCAATTGAGGTCGCGTGCCATGACAGTTTGGTGCATCATTTTGCTCTACACTAACATTCATTTCAGTCTTATTTTAGGTGACGGCTGGTTACTAGGCAGACGCCAAAACGACATGCATCTTGCATGATAACGGAAGGAATCTGTGCTGAAGAGTGTCCGTTGAAGCTGGTAAGACTTTTTTAAAGGGCAATAGTAAAGGTCTATCCTTACACGTATCAGGGACGTGGACGGACATTTGTGTGTACATTTTATAATTATGTATTCGTTCACACACGTCCGTGTCCGGGCCGGCGGCGGCGATGGAGCTTCAGTGCCTGCCTGGTGTGTGCCACGGCCCTGTCACGTCCCGGGCACGGCCGTGATGTGTGGATAGACCTTTACACTGTCTCATTTGAAAGTAGGCGTCCGGTGAAATTTTATGGCACATGCAATGACACAAAATGCACATTTCAAATGGTTCTAACCAACTAGATATTGGAACTGTAACAATGAAATTGGCAAAGCTTGTAGTTAGTTTAACTTCAGATCGATCTTCTAGCTCTTTACTAGCTACATATTTGCCAAAAATGTGCCTCTTTAGTAACATGAGATTGATTTCTTTTCACAATATCCAATCGATTTGTTAGTAATTCCAAGATTTTATTCGATAAAAAGCTCGTTCAGGATTCATGTCACATCCAATCGCACAATTTAGCGCAAACGATTTTATTGAATCCTGCTGCCGTTTTTTACATTCTTCACGATATTTCAAGGGAAAATATACTTTAATGCTACGACTTACCGTTGAGAATTGAGTGCGTTGTCAGTCGTCATTTTTAGTTTGTTTTGTGATCTGTGGAAGAGAGAATGCTGTGTTATTGTTCGCACAAATCAAATAATTTATTGGATCTATAAATATTTAGAGATAACAGTAAGAGTTTATATAAACGAGATATTTTTGAATCATATGACCCCATTGTTAAGATCGCATTCTTCATGTTCACACATTAATAATGTGTATTGTTCACGATGCCACAGTATAAATAAGTAACAGTATTATGTCTTCATAGTAAAAGGACGAAACGACGCGCTTCGAAATCTCAGTTGTATAGCAGTCTCGAGTGCGCGGCAGTTTCGCACGGACGCGTATTTACCAAGCAGCCGTAGGTAATTATTAAGGTCACTGCCGAAACATAATACTGTTACTTTATTATACTGTGACAATGCAGTTGTAAAATATGATAATTAAAATAATAAAATCGTGATCATTGCAAAATTCGATGAACGTTAAGATACGTTTAAAGATCAATATATGGGGTACAAATCTAGCCATCATCACTATCATACTAATTGCAGAAACAAATCCTACAATAGCTCTACAATAGTATCAAAATTCCGTCTATAGTATGGACATAAAAAAATTCACGACTCAATATCATTGACGGCTCTGTTTGAAAAAAAGATTGCAGATTATTTGTGAATGAAAAACTTTTGCAAACTAAATCCACAATTATCGTATAGCTCAATGAAATCCACCAATACAGTCGAAATTACTAGTCACACTACACTGTTCACTTTGTTATAGGTATAACTTATAACTTACTAATAATCTTTATTTGATTCTAAGAACAATAAAATACGAAAATAACACAATCACAGACGGCAACAACTCGAATCATACTGCCTGCTTGTGTTCTAATTATGAATATTTATTTATAAGTAATATCAGAGCTTGATGAATATTAAATTTGATAACAGTGACGTAAATAAGCTTATGAATTTTCATTAAAAGGGCGATAATAACTTACTATCTATGGAAAATTTACTTGGCCGTATTATTTTATGAAGTTATTATTTAAATTTAAAATTGATATCTCACAAGAAAAAAACGCATCACAATCATTTCGCTTCATTTTTTTTTGAAAATAGAACTTTTTGTATTGCATTTTTTTCCTGCTATCGTTTTTTTTTTTCCTTGTTATTAGATACCTTTGAACATCCGGCGTATACGGCCTAGTTTTATTTTTAATTGCCATAATTAAATTGAAACACATAGTCACTGTTGTTAGTCACACTGTCACGCACTATAATTATTTTTTCGTTTTTGTGTCTAAATTCTAAGTTCGTTCCTTTTTTAACTCGATTAATATAGAAATATGCTTTGTAAACAAACAAACCGGTAGAATTTATAGACGTCTACTATAATATCACAAATATTTTGCATAATTAATGGCAACAACGCAACACTGAGACACAGACGGCTATCGACTTCAATTTATTATTGCTTGCTTCTCAAGAATTCTGTTCGGAGCAGAACTAACTTGAAACAATATTATCACAGTACTGACATTGTTTCAAAGACAATAAATGCTCCCTAACATTTTTTCAATATCTTATTTGTCACAATCGATTAAATTGGCGATTTCGGCGACATATTTGTACAAAATATCCGACAGCTGACGACCGATCATTGTGAAATCAAACAACTGAATCTAGTCTCTGTTTTTGTCGCCGTAAGGTGTAATTTACAATGTCAATTCTAAGAGTAAATAGTAATTTGGTATGCATGGTATGTGACGCACAATTAGCGATTGAATTTCAACGGATGACACAATACGTTGAAGTGTTGTTGCATCGAAATAACCGAATTATTTTGAGCGTAGGCGACATGCTGGCGAACTGTTGTTACAAACAATTTTGATGCTTTGTCCTGTTAGTTTATAGACGATGAATAATTGCTCTTAGTGATGTTGCATGTAGATAGATACTAGTAAGTCATATAGGATACTCAATGGCCAGTGACCACAGATATAGATATACCTAGATAACGCAAGAGCAACTACTTCGCGTGCCATTTTCGTGCTCAGCTTACGTACAATAATCGTAAGCTGCCACTTTCGCGCTCAGTCTGCATCGATGCCACGCTTGTCGGACGTCAGTTAAAAAATTTAAAATGGTTAATTACGCTGTTATAAATTGTAAAATCTGTGCAAATGCGAGGAGAAAAAATAAAAGAAACGATTCTTAGTGCTTGCTACGTCATAGTAGGTAGGTAGTCAAAAAATGGCACGCTTGGTTTTCATACAGATCGTGATACTTGCGTTATCTAGGTATATCTATATCTGTGCCTGTGACGGATTAAGACTACTTGATGCCCTAAGCAATCCACATCTGTGGTGGGCCCCCCTATCCGTATATCAACAAGAATCGGTCTTTAAACCTTTACCGCCTAAAAACATTAGTTTTTTGTAAAATAAGATGATGATATGTAACGTACCTTAGAAGTGGAGTAGGTGCGACAACTAAAAACCAAAGCATAATTTATTTATTTATTGAAATGCGCCTTGCGGCTTTTCTGGGCATTGAATTCACGCAAGATAGTATTAACGTCTAATGTTTTTAACATATCGGAGTCCTTTTTTAATTTTTTTATATTTTTAATTTTGAAAAAGAACGTTCCACTGAGCAATTTGTAATCATAAGCGATAAAAATATACGCAGGGCTGTTTCCACATCAGAGAAAGCTGATTCAATTTTATCATCATGTATTATTTTATACAATTGTGCGTGAGTTTGATGTAAACTTGTGCGAGCCGAATCACTGGGTCTGGGTTCTTCTGGTGCCCCCCAGACGTGATGCCCTAGGCAATTGCTTAATATGATTAAGGGTTAATCCGTCACTGTGGCCGAAGCTGAACTTAGAAATCCATTGCTGCACTTGAATAGGCAAGATGTCGATGATATGCAGAGTTCTTAGAGGTAACTAGGTTATAATCAATTTCCATCAGAATTTATAACCACCGTCATCCACAACCTGACTTCACCCATGACTTACTGGGTATAGATAGGCCCCTCTTTGCTTCATCCAATTTCCACGTTCCTGTGACAGTCTCATGAGATCTCATCCAGCTACATAAATATAAATCTGCCTTTTCCCAACTATGTAGGTGAATATCAATATTTTACATGGAGCGACTGCCTATCTGACCTCTACAACCCAGTTACTGGGTAACACGATACCCGTTGGTGATACTGGGTTTTCAGACTTTTGGGTTTCTGACTACTGAATGATAGCCGTGACCAACGGCTTATCGTGCTTTCCGAGGCACGGAGGGGTTTCGATATGTAAGTAATGGATGGTCACCCATCCACGAACCGACCGCGCCAAGTGTAGCTTTACCGTCGTCCGACCCATTCGGCTACTAAATCTTATTGAAAATTATTGTGAATAGACTTTACGATATTACAATTATTCACAATAGAGTACCTATGCTCAATAAACTTAACAATAACGTGATTGTATCAGCTATTAATTCAATTAATTTTAGTTCAAATGCAGTCTGCCATTATAATTTGATAATATTGCTATTGGAATTTATGACAACAATAGTATACGTACAATATAGGTTAAAAATGGATTCACCAATCGTTCGAATTTTCTTAATTCTAAATAGGTTTCAAACATGATTTCTAAAAAGGTTTTAGTTACTATTTATGAAATAGATTATGGTAACTGGTCATATTTGCTCAAAAAATTATGTGTAAAGCCATTTAATAAACAAAAAAGAAAAAAAAAAAATCTTTTTATGGCATTTCAATATTTTTTTTCGTCTTGTGGCCAGATTGTGCTTTAGGTACGTATATAAAACCTTTTTTTAGATTTTTATTCATTATTTTTATTACACAGAAAATCTTTTAAATCTTTTCAATTCATATACATTAAATGAAGGAAAATACCTTAAAACTAGATTAAAAATATTATTTTTGAATGGAGAAAAACCTGTAAAAAACACTGATGCTATGAGGTTCGGCCATAAACCCTGTATTCACTATGGCACCTGGCTAGATAGTAAAATTATACATTCTACGACCAAGGCTAATATTCATAGAGGGACTCCACCCTCATTTTGACGTTTTGAAGTAGATTCTTTGCTTGCTGGCGTACCCTTGAGTTACCTTGACCCAGTGAAATGCTTATGTAATCAGTCTACATAATACGTTTTCAAGGCCATCGTCTTTACGGGGTGTAGTACCATCTGTAAGTGGCTACCGCGATTAGGGGAAGCTTTTTGATAAACAGGAGAGTCGGCTTTTCCTTGTTTTGAAAATTCTTTATGAATATTCTTTTAGAAAACACCAATCAAAGTCGATAATAATTTGGCATAGATATTTACAGTCGTTTAAAACTTTTTTACTTACATGCCCAAACCCATAATTCTTCACTTTCAGTTTTCAAAACTTTTTAATACACAGAATGCATGGAATTAGTATGTACCATCCTATTATTATAAAAGCGAAAGTTTGTACTGATGGATGGTTGGATGGATGTTTGTTACTCTTTCACGCAAAAACTACTGAACGGATTTGGATGAAATTCGGCACACAGATAGTTTATAACCTGGATTAACACATAGGATACTTTTAATTCCGATATTCCCACGGGATCAAGATTTATGTAGGTGAAACCACGGGGTGCAGCTAGTATAACATAATGATTCAAAAATAAAACTAAGATTTTAACTATCAACCCAACGTTTTTAGACCAAATTACTATCATAAACAGTTTTAATATCAGTTTTATATAGAAATTAGAATATTGGTTTCTTTTATAGCAGAAATGTTTACTTCTCGGTTTATTCATGAGATCATGCGGGTAATCTAGTCCGTAATTAAAAGAAGAACGGATGTTTCAAAGTCTTTGATGTCTGGCATGTCCATTGGCGCGGACTGGTTTGATTAAAGGAACCGCGGTAATGAAAAATATGTAGTTTTACGAAGCAGTAAATTAAAACTAGGTAGGGTTTCATTAGGTTTATAATTCAGATTATGTAGTTTTTATTGTGTGGTTGTAGATGGTATGTTGAACATATTTTTGTTTGTGAGCACATAATAATAGTACAGCGGTAAACCTAGTGTTTCGTCAGTCGTCGAATTTCTATCAGTTGCTCTTTGCACTTGAACGCTCTCAATCGATTTGGAAGTATATAGAGTTGTTAGTACACTTTTAACTCAATGTCATTTATTTTAAAAACGGGAGGAATGCCGCTAAAGCCGCAGGCACGACAGATAGGAAAATAGTTTTACAGCTCTATAATAGTTCACACGGAAATCAAAACAAAACAACAATAAAGTACTTAGTTCTGAATTCAAATTATTATACACTACATTATTCATACACTATAAATCTAATAATAGTTGATGGACATGGAAATTAGCATTCGTTTGTATTTGAAAATCCGATGATACCCGAGGGACAATAAGAAAATATAAATACTGTACAAAAGGCGCATTCCGCATTTTAGGTACCTATCTGGGAGTGGCGCGAGGAGGCGAAACGCCGGGGCTTAACTCCGATGCCGCAAGAAATCGCGGCACAGCGGACAGAGCTCCGGCGGGATCTCTTGGCATCATGGAGGGTGCGATTGTCGCAACCCCGCGCTGGGCACGCCACAATTGTGGCGATAAGACCCCTCTTTGAGGAGTGGCTTGAGAGGCGCCACGGCGTCCTCACCTTCCGCCTGACGCAGGTCCTCACCGGACACGGCTGCTTCGGGAGGTTCCTGTTTAGGATAAGGCGGGAGGAAACACCCGGGTGTCACCATTGTGTGGATCGGCCTGAGGACACGGTGGAGCATACGGTGGAGGTCTGCCCGGCTTGGGCAGAGCAACGCCGTGTCCTCGTAGAGGCGATCGGCGGCGGTGATCTCTCGCGTCCGGCCCTGGTTCAGGCCATGGTACGGAGCGAGAGGAAATGGCAGGCCGTCACCTCCTTCTGCGAAGCGGTAATGCTCGCGAAGGAGGAGGTGGAACGCGTGAGGGAGAGGCAAATTTCGCGCCCTCACGCCCCTAACCGCCGCAGGAGGAGACGCCCGGGGCGGGAATCGCGAGCCGATTTCCGGCCACCGTAGGCGCGGGCTTGCGGACGGTGAGCAATGGGTAGCTCGCCGTCCGATAAGGACCAAGCCCGGGTCGACGGCGCGTTGTGTTCCACGCGCGCCTCAAAGAGATGTCAGCAGAATTGACGGGGTCCGCTAGGGCCAATGCCTGCCGGGGGTTCGAAGAAAACCGATAGGGAAATCGTGGCATGAAACCGAAGGAACACGGGTGGGTTTTAGACAGTAAGAGTCTGGCACGCCCTCCCGCTCCGCCCAGAGCGGGAGAAGTTATTTGATAATTTCCGACCCAAAAAAAAAAAAAAGGTACCTATGAAGCTACAAGTACGCGGTGGGCTCATCTTGTCGAGCCAATTCGGTGAGCGTAACGTAGTCAGAAGTTGCCGAAAATGCCTAAGGCATTAAGTCCGCCTCTGTGCTTGAAGTATTAAATGACTAGCAAAACCAAATCACACCGTGTGCAAAAGAGCTGATCAGCATCGTTGTATGTGTACGCATATGAAGGCTTTGGGCGACTTTTGCGTGTTTGGCGCTTTTTATGAGCGAGCTCCTGCCAACGATCAACAGGTATGCCGTAGGTCGTAAGGTGACATTTAAGGACATCTTTGTAGCGCAGGTATTGCCCACCCTGTGCACGTTTTCCTTGAGCGAGCTCTGAGTAGAAAGTGGTTTTAGGTAGTCTTTAAGTCACTTTTGCTCTTCGTTCATGGAACCTCCAGCTGGTTTTTACATTTTTTTTTAAACTGCAACACTAATTTTAATAATACATTTAACGTTGCAAAATTCTAGAACGTGTGTTAATTTGAAACCTAGATCCAGGACTTTTATTGCGTTAGTCACGTAACTGTAATTTTGAAGTATTCACCTAAAGGAACGAAACAATTTGAAAAACCTGAATTCCTTTTATCTATAAATGGGGTGGTCAAAATAGGGACGCCATAAAAAAAAATATGATACGACTCTGTATCACTCTAACATGTAATCTGTGCTCTAACGTAACATAGGTACTACTGTCGATAAAAAAAAACAGTATCTTGAAGATCATTTTTTAATGTCTGAAAGAATATTCCATAAAAATGCCAATTGCAAAAAAAAATATGTGAAAAAACCGTGTTAAAATAAAGATAGAATTTTTTAAAGGGCTACCCAAAAATTTTGCAAGAAAAAAAAAAAACCTAATATCTCGAAAACTATCGCGAACGGACCTACATAGGGTATTTTCGGATACCCCTGGGCATGAGGAATCTAATTTATTTTTTTATGACGTCACTATTTGGACCTGTATATCTACTGTATATCTTTCTGTCACTTTCGTACACTGAGTACACCGACCTACTCGAGACACTCATAAATGTCGCCTCTCGCTTGACCTTTCAGACTGCTCGAACTTTATCAAACAACTCCCAACTTGGGTACAAATCAAATAATAAGTATACAACCTTTTTCATGAAACTTCTTTATATTTTCGAGATTATTGTATCGAGTATTTGAGTCTTTGGATTTTCGGGAATCAAGAAATTGTTGACGATTTTGGTCTGGATTTAAGTTTGGAGTTTTATTTAGAAACTTTTGTTAACGTTTATTATTCTAGCGTATGGCTGTCGTGGCACTTTGTGTTGTCATCTGACATTATGCTGAGCTGAGACCCTTTTGGCATTATATTAATTGTTTTCTATTTTTATAGTTACAAGGTGTATTTTTCTGCTGTAATGCCAATAAACGCATTTTTCTTTCTTTCATTCTTTAGTAGCTGTTAACATTATAATATGACAGAATCCTAGCTTTTTTTTTAAAAACACGCGGTTTGCCTGTCTCATAATGCAAAGCATTAGAAAGTGCTTTACGATCGAAAAATTTGTTTTGCCTCCTTTCTGCAACTGTTTTTATTGTTACACTCCTACTAGTACACAGAACCTACTTAATATATACACCATTGTGTAGATAATTTAATGGAGATTAATACGGTAATTTTCAAAAATTGATTTAATGTAGCAAAAACGAAAAAAACATCAAAATAGTTTTAAAAAAAATCCCATCAATCAATGTATGAAACCTGAAATTTTCGTTATCTTTCGAGCGGCCGGTACTAGTCACTGCCGAGATATAATACTGTTATTTTATTATACTGTGCTAGCGATTCTATACATGTTTCTTAGAAATCTACATAATTGTCGGTATCATTATTATCGGCAGTGTAGGATCATAGATTCCCGGCACGGTCGGTTGAGCGACACACATAAAATGTCAATTGATCACAATGCCTTTAATTTTGACAAATTAAACAAATTAGAGGTATTCATTACTAGCTTCTGCCTGCGACTTCGTTCGCGTGGAAGTCGATAAAATACAACCCATGTTACTCGCTGATAATGTAGCTTTCTATACATAAGTACGTCAAATCATTTTTAAATCATTCATGAATTTTTTGAGTTTATCCATTACAAACACATCAAATCTTTTTGTATTATTACTTAGGTAGGTATATTTTCACTGATTCATAAGCAGATGCAGACAATTTTTTTTTTATCATTGTGTCCTCAAATACCGTCACAACACTTGACAAAAACTAATTAAATTACAATTTGTGATCCAATTCGCCTACTAACAGAAGAATGGCTACATAATTTTCTTATACATATTTACAAAGGTATATCTTTTGTTATGGCGGCTGTACACTCCTGTGCTCTCGCTAGGTATCGCGAAAAAGTCTCGACGAGGGACTTCAGCCCGAGTGTGGCCATGTACACTCTCGCCTAGTTCAGTTGAAGTTGTGAACCCCGTGAGGATGGACGCAAACATTGAACGTATTCTCTATCAAGCAATACTGGCACTAGTGTACAGCGACGTACTCGCTACTGCCGCGAGATCCTTTGATTCGGGCACAAAAAACGGGACGGAGTGCGAGCGACGGACGGAGAGCGAGCGAGGAATGCCGAGACTCACCGAGGTAAGCCGAGCGCTCTCATCTACATTCTCACACTTGCCCTGTCTCGGTGTGCCTCGGCGAGAGTGTACAGCCGCCATTACATCCTTACGTTTCTACCTCACGTTTTCTAATTAATTCTAACACGAGCCGAATTTAATTAAATCGCTCATATTTCTTCCACTGTCTTGTGTAAATATCTTTCAGGCCATGTTTGAGTGAGCGAATGGAACCGTACTTTCTCGGCGAAAGCTTTGTAAGAAATTCTGAAGAACGTATTATGTACATAGGTACCGAGTATGGATTTTATGTAAAAAAAGGTTGTCATTCGACCTTCTACGTCGATCGGCATATAAATGCCGCTTGCTATAATTTTATTGGGAAATATTTATTTCCCACTTTTCTGATCCTCTAAAACCTTTAAGCGCTTCTAATGATATAGACTTTAAAATAATTGACCCTCTTTTTGTCTTTCTTGCCTTTTCCTACATTTGGTCGCAGTAACTAAGGTAGAGTATCCCCACCAAACGGGTTAAGTAGGTTGGAACTGTGAACACCTGCGTGCGTGACGAGCGAGCGAAGCGAGCGGTACCGCGGCAGCAGCCGGGCGAGCGCTACATCCAAGTCAGTCGCAGTTGCTCGGCTATTCATTAGTATTCCTGGCACCCCGCAATATTTGAAGATTACAAAAAGAGGCGCAATCATTATATTAGAGCGTGGTCAACAATATTTTTAGGAAAGCAAAATAGAAACAATTTGACGTTCGGTTAAATACATGCCAATTTTATTTTAGAGTTCATAGGCAGGTGCAGGTCCATATGTAAAACTAGAAAGAAAATTATTTTTAAAAGTTTTTCAGTAATGACTACGTTTTATGTAAACGTTGTTATAAGTAATCTCTTCTAGACTAAACCCTTTACGTCTAAGAGCTGCTTTAAATAACCATTTTAAAGTAATTTTATTTTAAAATACCGTTTAATCTGACCGTAAGAAGTTTTCAACTACAGTTTAGTCTTTGTTTAAAAACTGCGTACTTACATATTTTAAAAGTCTACGTTAGAAGAGAAAAGGTTTTTCATAAAATAGTTTTTAGGCAATTTGGAAATTGTCGTGCAATGTTTTATATTATAGTATACAAATGGCATGGGAATTATTAGAGGTTCGATTATTTAATCGAATTTGCGCTCCTTAAATATTATTGAACACTCTAATAAAATGATTGCGCCTCTTTTTGTGAACCTCACGTACTTAATTCCTATTTTAGAGACCTAAAAATACTAATAAATAGCCAAGTTGCTGCGTCCAACAGTGAGAAAAGGCCAGAAAGTTAAAAACACTCTCAATTAGAGAGAATAAATAGCATTATTACAAGCGCAAAAAGCTTTTAGGAGGTTTGTTAATTTAAAAAAGTGTACATCATTAGAAGATCAATAAGATTTTAGAGGATCAGCGAAATATGTCCACAAATTACTTGTTTTGTTACAAAGCGTTCATGCTAATTTTCATTTATTTTAGTTCATTGAAAGATTCTGTTTTACGTTCAAATTATTGAATCACTAGCTGTTGCCTGCGACTTCGTCTGCGATCCAGGATGAAAGTAGCCTATGTCCTAACCCATCTACCCATGTGCCAGATTTCATCCAAATCCGTTGAGCTGTTTTAGAGTGAAAGCGTTACAAACAAACAAACTTACTTTCGCATTTATAACATTAATTAGGATTCAATTTATTTCCGAGCAATGAACCCGAGCCGCACTAGCTGACAGTTCCAAATAGAAAGTGTGTACACTCCCACATTAACTCGCACTAATTGGACAATTTAACTAATTGGGCGATTAGAACATCGCCAATTTTACTTGCCTAAAATAGTAAGCCCAACCCGAAAATTTCTATACTTTATAATCCCGTTTTATCAGATGAAATCGAAGGTGGTACAGCAAGGAAAAAAGTACTAAGTGAATATTCATAAGTATGTTTATTTCAGATCAAATTTTTCTTTAATTTCACAAATCAAATCACAGCTTTCGTCAATTTTACCTCCTTCCGGAAATCTGTGATTCTTGTAATTGTGAAGAAACTAATAAATTTCCGAGGGCGTTTTGAACATAGAGAACTTTCCCATATATTTTTCTAAAGCGAGATTAATTATGTAAGCAATTACAATATAAATCAAGATATTTCAAAGTGTTTTTAAAATTTTATTAATACGCAACCTGACTACTAACAGTAATTTGGTTCGATAAAAAATGGTAAATGATGTGTTTAAATATTATGTCATGACTAAATGCGTAGAAATTAACTTGAGTTCAAATACAAAACATTAATGATTAATATAATAAATAGTTACCATTTTATACATTTTAAAAGTTTAACGTCCATCTATTGACTAAAATTCGCGCGTTTTGACGCATTTTTGTAACGTGGACACGAGGTGTCAAGTAAATCGAATATTGTTTTCTGGATCATTATATTTGGGACTGTTGAGCTGTACAGGGCGTAGTGTAAAAGTGCAATTATTGTATACCTAAGTGTTATTAATTAAAATGATTTACCACAGTATAAGTGTATTTTCTTTCACTTAGGAGCTAACAGATAAAACGATATAAAAATTTCGTTATGATAAGTAAACCATAAGAAAATTACAATTTAGAGTATAAGGGGCATTAGGCATTAGTGCACAGGGTGTTTTAATGGTTGGTCTTATCACTAAAAGCGGTTGAATCTTTTACAGACAAGACAACTTCCAATTTTGGATGTTGGTAGGTACTGTCACAAATATAAATATCTTACTATGGACAGCTCGGCAATAATATCTGATTTCATGATTCATCCATTAATATCTGTCTCAAGATGAGTGCAAATATATATGATAATTTGTGGAAGGCATATCATTATACAAATGATAGCACAAATATGTGACGTCGGAACACCAAAACTATTTGAATAGACAAGCGACGTCAAAATAAAAGATGCTGCAACGACTTCAAAAAGATGTGTCACCTTTTAGAATGCAAATATATCGGACATCTTGCGTTATAAATATCTGCCTACTCAGTTAAATTCAGGATACACGGATTTGGTGGTCGTAGTATTCTAAAAGTTAGCAACGTTGCAAATTGCTGTCAAATATTTACCTGTTTTGATTAATTTTTGCAATATTACTGTATGGAATTAAGAAATGTGACTAACTAACAAACTAAAATATTGATCATGAAATGCAATAATAAATATCGTAACATCGAATATTTAGTATTAGTACTAAAAAAGTTTTTGGAAACTTCCCAAATGCCTTTTTTACACCTAAAACGATTACACCATCAAATTCAGTGTTATAATTGCAATTCATCATTAATATTCTAGTTCGCTAGTTAGCCACATTTCTTATTTCCATGCAGTAATATTGCCAAATTAATCAAAACAGCGAAATATTTGACAGCTATTTGCGACGTTGCCAACTTTCAGAATAAACGCTCATATCTAAGTCAAATAAAGGTACAGCAAAAAAGAGGATATCGAAATAAAAAGTTTTTCATGAAGACCTTAAGGGGGAAGCGTCAGGGTAGCCCGCGAAATTCAAATTTTCTTACGTTTTATGCATTTTGCATATCAGTTTTAGGTTTTATGTTGATTAAAATATGATTTGCAGTCGTAACAAATATGGCTTTACTCAATTATAATCATTACAGTTAGCAATAGTGATTAAGAAGAAGATAAAAGTGCCTAATGTCATTTCATGAAATCATAACATTTCACACCTTTGCTAACTTATGGAGTTGTATTGCTGATTGTAATGATTATAATTGAGTAAAGCCATATTTGTTACGACCGCGAATCATATTTTAATTAACATAAAACCTGACGACACTGACCTACAAAATGCAAAAAACGTAAGATAATTTGAATTTCGCGGGCTACCCTGACGCTTCCCCCTTAAGAAAATTCTTTTGTATAAGACCTAATGTTATATACTAGTACCTAGGTAAGGTACTACTAGTGTTGTAAAAGATAAATACGTTATGAAATGTCAAGGGAATACCCAACATTATCCGGAGTATAAAGGAAAATGTTAAGACAGTGGTTGTCAACCTGCTGCCGGTCAAGATATTGTAATTTTGATTAAGCAAAAAAATATGAATTGTGATAAAAAAGTAATGGTAATTATTTTAATGCCGGCAAGTAGCTATGTCGGTTACATTTAAAGGTTCAATTATCTTCTCCACAACAAACTAACAAAAACAAGGCGACTAACAAAATGTATTTACGAGGCTGATGTGAAGGGAAAGGCCGGGCGGGGACGCCCTAGGAGGACATTACTGACCTTATTGGTGATGTTCTTCAGAAAGGCCAGGTGCGTAGTACTCGCAACCGGCGTGCGTGTATGACCAGATGTATGAACGTAAACGAGGCAAAAGGAGTATGTAAGGATCGTAGCAGGTGGCGTTCTGTAGTTTCTGCCTACCCCGATGGGAAGAAGGCGTGAGTTTATGTATGTATGTATGTATGTATCTTCTCCAAATACGAATGGTTCTATGACTAGCGATTTCGTCTGACATAAAATATATCCTGACGCTCGGCAATACTGTAGTTTCCCATTAATGAAAAAGAATTTTCGGAATCGGTAGTTCCGTATTCGGATCAATAGTTCCGAAGTATACCCCCTGCATACAAACTCACATATTATAATAATTACTACGTATATTTAGACTGGAGGCTTTTTCTTCTTAAAAATCTAGTCCCACTGTAATTTGGCTGTTATGTCAACGCACATTCAATCTCTATTTTCATCCATCAATAGTTCCTAATATCTACACGTTATTGTAACAAATATGATTGATATACTTTTTACAGGATCGAATTTTTGGAGGCACAATGTAGGTACCTTTTTTTTTTTGGGTGGGAAATTATCAAATAACTTCTCCCGCCCTGGGCGGAGTGGGAGGGCGTGTCAGACTCTTACTGACTAAAATCCACCCGTGTTCTTTCAGTTGCCATTTGCCGGGGGCCACGATCTCCCTTTCGGTTTTATTCGCAACCCCGGCAGGCATCGGTCCTAGCAGATCCCGTCAATTCTGCTGACATCTCTTTGAGGCGTGCGTGGTACACAACGCGCCATCGACCCGGGCCTGGTCCTTATCGGACGGCGAGCTAACAATGTAGGTACCCTAAATAAAGGTTGAGTATCCCTGTACTAAGCTATCTGAGTTTTCCGTAGTTGTGAACGTTAGAAGGGAAATTGCCTTGTAGAGATTAGGCTTGTGCTGTTTAGTTTATTTGTTAAGGGGATTCATATACTAATGTTTTCTAATTGTAGATAATCTTACACCGTTTTTGAAAGTCTACCTATAAATTTTATTAGCTGGTTAGTGTCTGCTGTAAAGTTACGGTTTTTTAGTAGAGCGGTGGTTGCCACATATCAGCCTTAGTGACGTGACGGATGTCAAGAAAATGATGGCAGCGGAGTTTGACTTTACGCTGTCAAAAAAGATATCTAGGAAAACTATATCCCAAAATTTTACCGGATTCTTTTTTTTTTTGGAGAAAAAAAACACATTTTAGTTGCGGTACCTACCCTACAAAAATTCGTGTATCACTCGGTATGGGCCGAAAGGAAAATCGTGGCCCCCGGCAACAGGGCAACCGAAGGAACACGGGTGGGTTTTAGTCAGTAAGAGTCTGACACGCCCTCCCGCTCCGGCCCAGAGCGGGAGAAGTTATTTGATGATTTCCCACCCTAAAAAAAAAAAAAAAGGTACTACCTATACAGGGTTGCAGGGACATCGACGCGAAAACTGTTACCATGAATTCAGTACTTACATCATTCTAAACCCCCCTGCGTTGAAATTTTTCGTCGATTATTTAAATAAAAATCTGCTGTTTCATACATTAGACCGCGTAGGTATTGCACTTTTCTATGAAACTGCAGATTTTTTTTTTAATAACCGACGAAAAATTTCAACGCATGGGCGTTCAGAATCATGTACTGAATTCATGGTAACTGTTTTCGCGTCGATGTCCCTGCCACCCTGTATAAAAACAGTGACAGGAAGTTATAACATCATCAACGTACACAAAGTGGATTAAATACGTATCATTGAGCTTACTCAAAAACTGCTCAAGCAAAGTTAATTTTATTGGGACCAACGCGCGGGCTTCTTCTACCAAATGAAAAAAAAATAATTTGAATTGGCTCATAATCACGGAGAAATTGATGTAATATACAGTCCGCCTTTGTACAGTAGTTATAATAAATAAATGAAAAAAAAAATTCTCGCCGAATGCATAACCTACTCCTCCTTGTAAAGTCCTCAAAAAAGTTGAACGATGTTTTTCATGTTATTTTTCGGCAGCTGTAAAATATCTCCTATGCATTATACCTACGCTTTTTCAACACTAAAAAGTTAAAATCCTACACTTCCTTATTGCAGTATTTCGTGAGCCACACTTATCTTTTCAATAGAACGCTGTAACATTCTGAACTAGTTTGCGTGGCAAACAACTGTAACCTGGAATCTATGCTGTTATCAAGCTTGCATGTTTGGTTTAACCACCTCGCACCGCCCGACTGACTGTGTGTATAGATCTAAGACATGGCGTGCACTATGCGACATGCGACTGCGACATGAAATGAAATTGTTTATTCTGTAAATAGGATTTTAGAATCACTTTTACAGGTCATATAAAAAAAAAAAAATTTGCTAGATGAGTTCGGCGTTTCCTATCTGACTACTCTGAGAAGAAAGGCCGAAACAAACTCAGAGGTCGCAGTCTCTTTTAAAGTCCAGACATAATCTTGGTCAGGCCATATGAGGACCATGTAGATTAGTGTCTGAAAAGGTCTTTTGAGGACAGGTCGACGACAAGACGCTGATCTGTCACATGCGGTGGGCGCGTGCACCGTTTGTCTATACGCTGCAACAAGTAGCGACAGCGTGCGACTCCCCCTAGCCTGTCGTTGCGACTCTGCAACTCGACGACAACTCGAGCAGTGGTGGCCCAGTAACAGCGGTGACTTACGAGTTGTAGGTCATAGGTTCGAACCCTGACAGGCGCTTTACTTTGTGTAAATTATTTCATGCAAACCTTTTCTAGACAATTACGAATACAACAACAAAAAAAACAGCCAAATCGGTCGAGTTATTCTCTACTGAATAGTGATGAGTTCATACTGTGCAGTGGTGGCCCAGCGGTAACGGCTTACAAGTCTGAGGTCGTAGATTTGAACCCTGACAGGCGCTTTACTTTGTGTAAATTATTTCATCACCTCTGCTCTTATAACGGTGAAAGAAAACATCGTGAGGAAACCGGTATGTCCTGAACCAAAAATTCGAAGACATGTGACATCTACCAAACCGCACTGGGTCCGCGTGGTGGATTACGGCCCACTGCCCCACTGAGAAAGACGCCTGTGTCCCAGCAGTGGGAACATTATAGGCTGATTATGCTAACTCGACGCAAAGCGTGCGGAGTTTACAAAATATGTGAAAATTGTCGGCCGCAGACTTTCGTTGCGTCTTGTCGCAGGTGGCATTCTGTAGTTTCTGCCTAACCCCATTGGAAGAAGGCGTGAGTTTATGTATGTATTCTTCTTTTAAGTATGTTAGTTATATAAAGGCGATCGATATCTAATTGATGTCCGTTTTTACTAACACTAGGCAACACTTAAATGTAATGCCTACCTTCATATTAATATATTACTGCAATCAATCTGACTAGCCTTTTCCCAACTATGTTGGGGTCGGCTTCCAGTCTAACTGGATGCAGTTGAATACCAGTATTTTATATGGAGCGACTGCCCTCTGATTTCCACAACTCAGTAAACGGCTAATACGATACCCCTTGCTAAGACTGGTTGTTAGACTTTCGGGCTTCTGATGACCCGCAATGACTGTCAAAGATCCACGAATGACAGCCGGGACCAACCGCTTAATGTGCTTTCCGAGGTAAGGAGGAGTCTCGGTATGTAAAGATTGTCATCACCCATCCACGGACCAACCCCGGCAAGCGTAGCTTAACCTGATGGATCGACCCGTGCGGCTGTTATTACTTAGCCATGAGCTAATTACTGCACTGTTGGATTTTCAAACCTCGGTGCTTACCCGAGAAATTCTAGTGAAAACTAGGGGTAATCACACAAATTAGCAACCGAGGCGTCTTTAAAAGATACTACGGCATCTATTTGGACAACCTTCTGTCTGTAATTGTATGCGGGCTAGAGGCTCAAACATGATTTTTTTTCAAAGGATAGTAACCTTACTAATAAGGTACTTAGCTATAAAATACAATAGACGTAGATATATTTAGTAACCTGTTCCACTTAGCTATTTCTAAAGAGCCATAAAAAACCCTGAAAGAAATCGACACGTGTTTCACCTCTCAACGAGACATCCTCAGGATGACGATTGACTTGTCGCCAACCCAAACACGGCGTGTTGCCACACCAAGCGCTGAACGCAGAGTACGATGAACAAGATGTTTACCTACCTATGTAAACATCGTGTCGTCAAACAAATGTCAGTCGCGACTTTACATTCAAACAGTTTTGACCTTTTTGACGTGTTTTGTAGAGGTCACTTTACTATGAAATAAAAAGTAACGCGACCCCACTACTGGCTAAAAATATTCAGTGTTCCTGAAAGTTACGAGAATTTTATAAAACTAGTGATGTTAGAGCTAGTTTTCAGGAAATATAAAATGGATAGGTTTTACTGTAGAATATAAAAGTTGGTTTACTAGTTGCAAGCGCTACTGCCAAGCATGAGGTCCTGGGTGCGATTCCCAGGTAGTGCTAAGTGTTATTGAGCTTTTTCCAACAATAATTTTTATCAGGAGTTTGGATTTGTGCCCGTTTGATGGCAATAGGCTCGCCCCCTATTACATGGGACTTAAACATAACTGGCGGAATGTGGGTTTACTAAGATACACCTCTGCCAAACCCTTCGAGGATTACAGGGATGATGTTATATTATAAAAGAAGAGCGATGTATTTCACAAATAGTTATTTATGCAACTGTTGTTTAATAAGGGGTATTAAAACACGAATGTGGGTTTATCACACGAGTGTTTTAATACCTAATTATAAACAGTTGCATACAAGTCATTATCTACACTCATGATATGAATCCTCTATAAAAGGTTCTGAAACCATTGTGTTTGTAATTCAAGATCAAGAATAAAAAAATTCCCACCATATTTAGTACAACTGCACGTATGAGTGTCGCCTGCAGCAGCACATCACCGTACAATGCACATGCGTGCAGTGGGTGTTGCTGTCCCCCGTTTAAACGTTGAAACGAGTTGCATAATGAAATTTAGTACAACATTATAACACTCATTTGGATGATGGTTACTATGACACTGGCTGTTTTAATGTTGGCAATAAGCTAACTGTTTCTGAAACTTTTATAGAGGTTTTATAGCATGGGTGTAGATAAAAATATTAATTTCTATGTTCCAAGGTTTTTTCAATGTTCAAAGGTCAGAATAATCGATTGTTTCGTGAAGGAAGTTGCGTGCGTATAATGGCTATGTAATAACAGGATTATTATTATTTATTGAAAGACTTTCCTGAATTAAGGTCGGAGCTTTTTGTAAGCTAAGCCGTCGATTTAATAGCTTTTTCAGTTTTTTGCTAGCCAAGTGCATGCGTATAAACTTTTTACAAAAAAAAAACAACCGACTTCCAAAAAACACTACAAAGTGAAAAATAACTTTAATTTCGGAAGTCGGTGTCTTTGGTTTTGAATTTTCGTTTTTTGTCACCAACTTTCGAAATTAAAGTTATTTTTCACTTTGTAGTGTTTTTTGGAAGTTGGAAGTTGGTAGCTTTTTACCTGTGGTACCTACCCCACACAAATTCGAAAACCACTACCTTTTTTTTTTTTTTTTTGGGTGGGAAATTATCAAATAACTTCTCCCGCTCTGGGTGGAGCGGGAGGGCGTGTCAGACTCTTACTGACTAAAACCCACCCGTGTTCCTTCGGTTGCCCTGTTGCCGGGGGCCACGATGTCCCTATCGGTTTTCTTCGAACCCCCGGCAGGCATTGGCCCTAGCGGACCCCGTCAATTCTGCTGACCTCTCTTTGAGGCGCGCGTGGAACTCAACGCGCCGTCGACCCGGGCTTGGTCCTTACCGGACGGCGAGCTACCCATTGCTCACCGTCCGCAAGCCCGCGCCTACGGTGGCCGGAAATCGGCTCGCGATTCCCGCCCCGGGCGTCTCCTCCTGCGGCGGTTAGGGGCGTGAGGGCGCGAAATTTGCCTCTCCCTCACGCGTTCCGCCTCCTCTTTCGCGAGCATTACCGCTTCGCAGAAGGAGGTGACGGCCTGCCATTTCCTCTCGCTCCGTACCATGGCCTGAACCAGGGCCGGACGCGAGAGATCACCGCCGCCGATCGCCTCTACGAGGACACGGCGTTGCTCCGCCCAAGCCGGGCAGACCTCCACCGTATGCTCCACCGTGTCCTCAGGCCGATCCACACAATGGTGACACCCGGGTGTTTCCTCCCGCCTTATCCTAAACAGGAACCTCCCGAAGCAGCCGTGTCCGGTGAGGACCTGCGTCAGGCGGAAGGTGAGGACGCCGTGGCGTCTCTCAAGCCACTCCTCAAAGAGGGGTCTTATCGCCGCAATTGTGGCGTGCCCAGCACGGGGTTGCGACAATCGCACTCTCCATGACGCCATGAGATCCCGCCGGAGCTCTGTCCGTTGTGCCGCGATTTCTTGCGGCATCGGAGTTAAGCCCCGGCGTTTCGCCTCCTCGCGCCACTCCCAGATGTGCGCGAGGACCTTTGCCTCTAGATCCCATGGCGGTAATCCGGCAAGGAGGCTCGCCGCCTCGCAGGAGACCGTGCGGTATCCTCGGGCCAGCCGAATGGCCATGACCCTCTGGGACGCGTTCAACCGGCGGGCTGGCCGCAGCCTCAATGAACGCGCCCACACCGGTGCCCCGTAGAGGGCCATGGACCGGAAAACCACTACCTGCTATGTAAATAACAGTGACAGGAACTTATCATATCATCCACATACTAAGTGGGAAAAAGTACGTATTATTGAAGCTAACTCAAAAACTATCCAAAAAAAGTTAATACAATTTATATGGGACCAATTCGGGATCATACTCTTTCAAAAAAAAAAAAGAATTTTCAAAATCGGTCCACAATTGACGGAGAAACCCTTGGATAAAAAAAAAAAAAACAAACCTTTTTGGAAGTCGGTTAAAAAGGAACGAAGAAGGACCAATTTAAATAAGCAAAAATCAATGAAATACATAGGTGTCAGATTTGGTCCGTTTGTACGACGACTACAATGGACACAAATAGCCCGTATCTCCGTAAAGTCGCTACGATCATCGCGTGTTCATTTCTATGTCAAGTGTCGTCCGACCATGTCGTCGACTGCGGAAGTCGATGAGAATTTGGCGACTTCTTGCGCGTGCTTCATTGTTATTCATAATATTATAATGAAATAAATAAAAAACAACGAAACGCCGCGATCGCGTCCAAACTGGCGCGTACACCGTATCGCTTTTGAACGGGGCGAAAAACCGACTCGCGATGGATCGGAGCGTATCTGTATCCGTATCAAGACGCCGTTCCACCATACCGTACCGAACGGGCGTCCAAACTACCGTTCTTGGATCGGTACGGTACGGTACGGTACGGACGAAACGATGGTACGGTACGGACAAAATAACATTAACTGGACGCAGTCTAATGGCCTACTTGAAACAAATGATTTGACTTCGACTATGTTTTGTTATTGTATTTTTCATGATAGCCTAAATTAAATGAAACGAAAAATTTGGTTTATTACTTTATTTTTCTTCACTTTAAACGGCCGGACACAAACCTGCCATAACTTCAGCGTATCCCCATTAAATTACCGTTTAATTATAAAAATGCTGTTTACTCACGCCCGTACGTCATATTTTGATAAAAATAAAGGTTTTACGACCGACCGTTTTGTTGATAAATGTTTCATGTCCTCTGTTAAACGGAGCACAATATTTAGATTGGGGTTTGAAGCTGTTTTTTTTATCCTGCAATTCAACAAAAAGTTTTCAAGATTTTTCTTATGCAAAGCTTGATCACAGCCGCTTAAAGGAATATGCACATTAATTTCATATTAACATGGTTAATTTTCGTATAAAATGCTCCTGTAGGTACTTAGCTGGAGTAAAGTCTAAGTTCGCTCTATAGAATTCAACCTTATTATCAACACCATGACTCTACATTTGGCATGGCATCCCAAGCAGTGGTTGGCCCAATCCTGTGCCGTTAGTCTCAAGTTCTTAACCTAATTGAGAACCTCACGTTCAAAAATTTGATTAATGTTTCCAACTTTTCCCTCAAAGAAGTAACAAGAGGAAAGATTATAAGGAAAACCGGCAGATTTGCTTTCGAAGTTTCTCTTATGAAGCTTTGTATGAAGCGAATTTTGCTTCTAAAACAATTAGTCATAATGTAAAAGTTTAATAGGGACATTCAGTCACAGTCATATATTAAGCCCGTCACAGACGTAGCTATAATATATCCAAATATACTTTTTTTATTGCGTAGTTTTTGGTGGCGTACTAGAAATATATTTTATAGCTCCGTCTGAGGTCGCTCGAAGATTACTATGAAAAACATATCAATGTATATACAGGAAAAAAATAAAAATCCAGTGCGCAAACTTAAACACGTGACTTTACTTATCATTATGAACAACTTTTATTATGCTTTTTATACTTTTATTTAAAAAAATTAGCTGTTCCCTACATTTATGTTCGCATAATTCGTCAAAATTTGGGAAAAGCAGATTTTTTATTCGCGTTTTCAGGTTTGGTCCCATAGTAAAAGTTGTTCATAATTATGAGTAAAGTCACGTGCTAAAGTTTGCGCACTGGTTAAAAACTTACCCTGTATGTCTTGCTATAACATCATTGATATATAAAATATCAATGAAAAACATATATTTTATTATTTATAGCTACACCCGTTACGGGCTTTAATTCGAAAGATTTTACATTATCTACCAATTTAATGCAAAGTTCTGTATGATTCAACTTACACGTAGTTAAAACAAACTAGGTTTCGTAGAACACCGGATTGGAATGAAGTTCAGCTTTGGCACACTTGGCAAATGAGACCTAGACCAAAAAGAGTATAACATTTTTGAACATCACGACAATTTTGTTACGAACAAAAGTGTGTAAAATAAATGTAAAATATTACACTTTGCAGTGTGCAGAGTATAACGTGCGATAATGAACCTCGTTCCAAAACTTTGGACTACCGCATACTGCGATGACACTACGCCAGCCATCACATCTCGCGCGTATAAATCATAGCACAGGGCTCGCGCTCCCTTCGCATGACAAATGGTGAAGGCAAACTGCTGTTACCGAAACAACAAACATTGCAGCTTTACGACAATGAATCATGGCCTGTCTGAATATAGGCTCTCCGAACTATGGCACATGTTCTCTCACTTACACTCACCTCATGTCACCATTTGGTTTTCTAAAAAATTTGATTCCGCAGCCTTCTGCGCAAAGTTCGGACCGACCATACTTCGTCGGCCATATTGTACACTAAACTTTGAACACATAAGCCAAAAGTTATAGACATATTCCGGAGTTTGAGATGGATTTGTGGTGTCGGTCATTAGCGTCATATAGTGTGCCTAAAGTTGGTACACACAAATTTTAGTTTAGTGGTGACATGTACACTTAAAAAGATAAAAAGAAGAAGAAAAAGATGTAGTCTTAAAAAGATTTATACATCTACAATAATTAATTTAATTGTTTAAAATCTTTGTTTCATAATATTGTATCAGTTTGTTGCCAACACATTGGGTACTTAATTGTAGCTTTACAGTAGCGTTACATTGATAGATCTGCCTTAATTGCGTAACTTATTTTCGTAAACGATTATGACTAATTTGTTTCATTTTGACAGTTC
Source organism: Agrochola litura (assembly GCA_949152395.1). NCBI lineage: Eukaryota > Metazoa > Arthropoda > Insecta > Lepidoptera > Noctuidae > Agrochola > Agrochola litura. The sequence continues at coordinate 21,710,741 of OX424493.1, forward strand.
AACAACATTCATTGCGTTATTTACGTTATTGAGCAGATTATTTTCCAACTTATGAAGCAATGGATTAGCAATCTATTTCAAATCGAAACAAATTGTGATTTACTAATCTGGTAGATCTATAGGTGCTAACACAGATCTGTGATCTGAACATAAATATTTTAAACTTCACTCTTATAATATATAAAATAGGGTATTAAACAGCACAAAAATATACAATACAATAATACATATTTACGTAAGTATTTCGCACCGGTTAAAAAAAAATATTTTCATTTATAGAAATTATTAAAATTTTAATAATTTTGGGAGAGAGGTGAGATAAAAGAGAATGGAAGTTCGTAGGGAGAGGAATGTTACATTTGGACAAAAGAACCTTGTATGCGTAGCAGTGTTGTCACGTCAATGTCAATATCATTTGACATTAACATACTCATGTGCGTGAGTTTCGTCAAATTGCGTCACTGCAATGAAGTGAATCAATCTATTCGAGATGTAATCCATTTACTATATTCGTGCGTACCAATGAGTAAATCTATTTATATGTACTTCAAACCTATATATAGACGCCTTTGGTGTAGATTTATTTCGACAGTCAAGGTGAACGTTCTGTCAGTTAAGTCAATCATAAACTGTTGCGTCATGTAGGTAATGCAAAGAGGTTTTATTATCTTTCGTCCAATTGTAAGGTTTATGGATGTAATCCATAAGGATTAAGGCTGTAAAGGTTTATGTGATTAGATTGCTAGGGACTGTGTGTGGGCTTCTGTACAGTAAATGATAGCCCGAACCTATACCACACCACAGTATAAATTATTAATAGTATTATGTCGTCATAAAAAACAGCCGAAACGACGCGCTTCGAAATCTCAGTATATATTTCATTCATTCATTTTTCATTTCATTTATTCATAAACAATATACATTGTGTTGAATCCAGACATAACATGCAATTTACATACAAATACAAAAAACTAAATACAACTACTTATTATTAATTATTAGTTAACATTCAAATAAAGTGTCAAAAAGTTTCAAATGTAATGTCAAACAGTTTATAATATTACAATAACAAAAGATATTAAATGTCGGCAAATGATTCTAAATTATATAATACTAAATTTAAAAAACAGAAAAAAAATGTATATATATAATTCATTTATTATTGTGTGACATTAATTCCGATATGTTATACAGACATCTGTCCAATAAAAAGGCTTTTAATTTTGTTTTAAGCAAGTGAGTGTTGTAAATCAAGGTCCTTAGCTCGGAAGGCAACTTATTGAAAATCTCTACAGCTTGATACTTTGAGCAATGTTCTACTATGTTAAATTTAGGTGCCATTACTTGTTTAAAAAAATTCTCCGCGTACTCTCTCTAATCTCACGTTATATCAATCAGTACGCAACAGTCTCGAGTGCGCTGCAGTTACACACGGACGCGGAAGGTTTATCTACCAAGACATAATACTGTTACTTTATTATACTGTGCCTATACTTTAATAATGTTAGTGAATTTAGGTGTCTATTTGTCCTGCCGGGGCTGCGAATATGGGCCGAAAGGGAAATCATGGCCCCTGGCAACAGGGCAACCGAAGGAACACGGGTGGGTTTTAGTCAGTAAGAGTCTGACACGCCCTCCCGATCCACCCAGAGCGGGAGAAGTTATTTTATAACTTCCCACCCAAAAAAAAAAGGTGATCGTATAATAGCAATTTTTCTCCATTACCTAATAATCACATGGCATTTCAGTACTTAAGGTAAAGGTGGTTTTTAAAAGATCGCTTTTAGTGATAAGGCCACCCATTGCGTTACCATATCTCATCATCTGTTACGACGCCTCATTGAGGTGGATAACAATTAAAATTCTATTGTGTCTCGTTAATGACAGTTGAAAGTGTAACTTTATATTTTTAGGAATATTATAATATCTGTAATTCGTATGGTGTACTAAAAATATTCTATTCTACATCTTAATAATCTTCCCCTTTGATTTTATTATTTATTTCTTCAACCACAACGGGGAAGCTCTTGGCCTGCATCTCACCTGATGGTAAGTGATGATCAGGCCGAAGGTGGAAGCGAGTTTCACCCAAAATCCTCAAAAATAGAGGAACTGGCTATCTTACTTCGAAACACAACAATGCTGTTAACATTGTTGGTATGGCGACAGACTTAGATAAGATGGAGGCGGACTCAGAACAAGCCCTACCACCAACCAAACCGAGCAGAAAATTTTGCCCCCACTGGAAATCGAACCGACCTCTGATGCTGAGAGCGGTTAAAGTTATTTTATTCCCTACTCGTCATTTAGTTCCACAAGAATAAATTGGAAAAAAGAACAACGTGCTCAACCATGCCTACCAATAATATAGGGTGGTAGGGACATCGACGCGAAAACTGTTACCATGGATTCAGTACATGATTCTGAACCCCCTGCGTTGAAATTTTTCGTCAGTTATTATAAAAAAAACAGCTGTTTCATAGAAAAGCAGATTTTTCAAAATAACCGACGAAAAATATTAACTCAGGGGGTTCAGAATCATGTACTGAATCCATGGTAACAATTTTCGCATCGATGCCACCCTATATTAACGTGAAAGGTACTTGTGATCAAAACCATGTTTAGTTTCCACTACATATTAATATGTATCAAGTTTAGAACCTAAATCAATTTGCCGCGGTTAGTTATTACCGGTGGTTAGCTAATTGCACAGCTCTCTACGTCGAAACGTTAAACGCAGGTATTTTGTTATTACATTAATAACGGTTTCAGATGAGCATTAGATGCTATATGGTACAATTAGTTCAATTTGTGGAGGGTAAGTATTGCTTGAGCAGAAAGTTTATAGAGTGGTCCTTCTGTACAGTCGACAGCACGTTAGTGGTAACACTTTGGTCTTGAGCAGTAGTGGCCCAGTGGTAATGGCAGCGACTTCCGCGTTATAGGTTCGTCCAGACCGGCGCTTTACTTTGTGTAAATTATTTCATCACCACTGCTCTCAAGACGGTGATGGAAAACATCGTGAGGAAACCGGCATGTTCTAGAACCAAAAATTCGAAGACATGCGACATCTACCAACCCGCACTGGGCCGCGTGGTGGATTACGGCCCACTCCCTCTCACAGAGAGGAGGCCTGTGTCCCAGCAGTGGGAACATTAGGGTTAGCGTAGAACGAATTATCAATAGAATACAATGCCTTTAATGCCAAGGTTGCCTGGAAGAGATCACGGAAAGCGATAAGGCCGCCCATTGTATATTTTGTAGTGTTTGATTTATTTTTTGTTATTTATTTTTGTGGTGTACAATAAAGTATCCTTACATATTATAAAACAAAGTCCCCCGCCGTGTCTGTCTGTCTGTCTGAACGCAATAAACTCAAAAACTGGTTTTCACCAATGGACGAAGTGATTCATGCGGAAGGTTTTAGTGTATAATTCATTAGGGTTTTGTGTAAATTGGCTGAAATATGACGATTATTGTTGAATAAGTCGGAAAAAATCATACCGACTGGGAGCTTTACTGGCGTGCGCTGCGTTAACCGGAAAAGATACGTCAAATTTATGTTCTACGGTATTGTTCATCACAAAAGTTCAACAAAAAAGTCCGCGATGGCATATGTCTATCTTCTAAGGATGACCCACAATAACCATTTTTATCATTCAGAATTTGATAAAAATTTAATGTTATTTCCGAAGCTTTTTTGACCGGTACAGTTTTAATCCTTATCCAAAAAAATATGTTATTTAAATTGGGCATTTAATTTAGATTAAAAAATGCCTTTTAATCATATAATTTAAATGAATTGTTTAAAAGATATCACAGTTTCAAAATTACGCGGAGCAACGCGGGCGCAGCGGTAGGAGTCAGTCAGGAGTTTTCCTCTGTTATTAGGTATGAAATCTCGGTAGTACGTTCCCCTGGGATATTTTCCGACATCCACGCGGGCGAAGCCGCGGGCAAAAGCTAGTATATAAATAAATAAATTCCAGCTTATACCTTATTTTGTTACCAGTAGGTACTCTAAAAGTTCCTTTATTATCACAATAAATACTAGTTTTAAAGGATCAACGACCGCTTCGTTGGTCTAGCGGCCTCAAGGTCAGCCAAGGGTTAAGTAGTTCTAGCTTCTAGGTAAAGTTAGTATCGTAAATCTGTATAAGGGCTAGGTTATTAATTAGGTACGTGGTAAAACGCAATTTCAGAAAACACTAAGTTTTAATTTTGTCAGAACTGAAAATTTAATAAAATAAAACTATGAAAGTTTTCTATCTATAACGTGATGTTATATTATGTACTAAGAAAACAGTGTATGTACTAAGGGTTCCGTAGTTGGGATGAATTTATCCCAAAACAAACTTAACTTTGTAGTTGAAAAATATGTTCTCCCATACGGAATGTATGGGAAAACATGTTTTTGCAACCGCAAAGTTAAGTTGGTCAATTATTACTCGTTAACTTGTAGAGCCTACTTAGCTGTGATAGTTTTCCTTTTAATTTTGTTATATAAACTACTGCTGTGATTTATTTTCACACATCCAAAACCAACCATTTAGCTGACAGGGGGGGGGAACACTTGACTCTAAAAAAAATTATCGCTTTAAAGCTAACGATACTAAGCTAAAAATATTTCGCAAACGGATCCTTGAATCCAAAAATGGTTTTCACAAACTCAATGTTTTTAAAGGACCTTTCCTAAGATATCCCACAAAATAGGACAAAAAAAAACCTCACCCCTTTACGTGTAAGACAAACATTTTTATTTAGGGTACCTCCCTAAAAAAAATGTTTTTCATAATTTTGTTTTACCACTTTGTCGGCGTAATTAATATGTATACCTATGCCAAATTACAGCTTTCTAGTACTAAGGGTCTCGGAGCTAGACCGCGGACAGACAGACAGACAGACGGACATGACGAAACTATAAGGGTTTCTTGTTTACTACGGAACCCTAAAAAAACATGTGTTCAAACTTCGAACGAACTGGTTACAAGATTTCCGTAGATTCAGTAGATATTTCCAAGAAACTCCGTAAAGCTATATTGTCAGTATGTGTTCCCAATATTTTTCAATATCCGGTGACGTTACAGGAGATTGGGTTCGACACTTAAAGACTTTCTACCTGGTTACCAGGTACTAACAAGATAAGTTCAGTTATTTTCAAAGAGGTTGGTGAACTTTCAACGTGCTTCATAAAAGGGAAATGTACGGTGATATTTTTGACGTAAGAGCAAAAAGATTGACAGGATAAACATCCCAATATTTTAAAGAGGTAAAATTTGTGAGTTTGTATGTAGGGGATAATCTTCGGAACTACTGATCGGATTCTGAAAATTCCTTCACAAATTGAAGCTACAGTATTGCCGAGTATCATATGATACATTTTATGTTAAAACAACAAATTTCACACAGACGAAGTCGCAGGCAGAAGCTGGTCTTTATGAAAATAACAAGTCGACTCCAATTCATAATTTCATCATCTGCCTTTTCCCAACTACGTTGGGGTCGGCTTCCGGTCTCACCGGATGCAGCTAAATACCAGTATTTTACGTGGAGCGACTGCCTATCTTCCCACCACAACCAAGTTACTGAGTAACACGATATCCCTTGGTAAGACTGGTTGTCAGACTTTCGAGCTTCTGACGACCCGTAACAACTGTCAAAGATCTTCCAATGACAGCCTGAACCAACGGCTTTCCGAGGCACGGAGGGGTCTCGGTATCTAAAGATGGTCACCCATCCACAGACCAACCGCAGCAAGCGTAGCTTAACCTGATCGATCGACCCATGTGGATGTTATTACTTAGCCACGGGCCCCTCTCCAATTAATATTTATTATAGAAAATGTAGCCAAGTTTTAAAAGTCCGCTTTTAACCGAATTCAGTACTTGATTCAATTACTTAACTCTACAAAAACAAAACCATTGAGTTTTTTGTTTTGACACAGTAACAAGAAAATATTTGAGCTGAAGTTTTCCTTATTTTTCTTGCAACTTTTGAACGTGGTCTAACGCCGCAGTAGAAACTTCGGAATTAAAACTCAACGGGCACTTCCAGCGGGAAATTGCCCGTAAAATCTTTTTAATCAAGCTTAATTTCTTTCTTTTTTAATAGCGTTGTATGAAAGTATCAAAGTTAATTAATTTAATGAAACGAGAGAGATCTTGACACCGTTTGTGGTAAAAGTGAAAACATTGCTGAATAACATTCAGTAAACACTATCTATATACAAACACACACACACACACTGCCACCCCACTAGAACACTATCTTTCCACTTCGTCATAGTTGCGTAGGTATTTATTTTGTATTTTATTACATTATTATTTCTTTTATTTCATTTAAATACTTATAAATTATATTTTTAAATATTAGAATAAAGAAAATACAAAAACATTTAAAAATATTAAAAATAGCTACCGGCGGTCAGGGCTCCAGAGAGAGGAACCTCCTGACAATGCGAGCCGTGTCCAGGAGTACCGCTTTCTGAATCAAGCCCTTGATCCAGCTGCCCAACGAGAGCCTCCTTAGGTGTTGGTCGAGGCTCTTGGCAATTAAGCCATTGGCTGATACGACTATCGACACAATTATCGCTGAGTTCACATCCCACATGTCGACAATCTCGCGAGCTAAGTCAAGATACTTGATTTGTTTGTCTTTCTCGGCTTTCAAGAGGTATTTATTTGATTTTATTTTGAATTGAATTGTTTTGATTTGATGTATTTAACTTTATCTCTACTCTTACACACGGTGTCGACATCTCTTTTTATCCTCTGTCCTATCGCAGGTATGCTGGAAGAGATTTCTTTAGAAATAAGCATCACCTTTGTACGTATTTTTCTGTTCTTTTTGTCTTGTCTGTTTATGTATCTGTGTACATAAATGGTTAACTAATTAAATAAACAGAAATTATAATTAAGTAAAATGATTGTTAAGGGTCGGCTATAGAAAATCGTGTTATCGTGTTTGGATAACTTTGTATAGAAAACTTAGCCACGAAAAAACTTCGGGCTAGCTGAAGAGTTTTACCAGGCAGGGAAAAAATCGGATTGAGGATAAACCTAATAGATGATTGTTAAAAATATTGGAATATCACTAAAAACGTGCAAAAAGCACTGCCAAACTATTAAAAAAGTATTTTTTCTAAGTGAATTCAAATAATAAAAACACAAATACAAATACACAAAAAACAAAACATTAAAAAAAAGCACTGCCTCGTTGGTTTAATGGTTGCAAGCGCTACTGCTGAGCATGAGGTCCTGGGTTCGATTCCCGGGTCGGGCAAAGTGTTATTGGGTTTTTCTATCTGAAATTTCTCAGTAGCAGCTCGGAGTGTGGATTTGTGCCCGGTTGATGGCAATAGGCTCGCCCCCTATTACATGGGCCTTAAACATAACTGGCGAAATGTGGGTGTACCTGCTACAGGGACACCTCTGCCCAACTCTTCGGGGAATCAAAACAAGGCGTGATGTTATGTGATGTTAAAAAAAAACAAATACATTTTATTTTTATTTTACAAGATACATTGAATCCCATCTATGATTTAATCAGCACCTTATCGAGACTCGTAATTCTTTGTTCGTCTGTCAATTACTTTCAAACTGAGATGTAATTTGAAGAATAGTAGAAAGAGAACAGTAAAATATTCTAGGAGTGGTTAACCTCGAAATGATCGTTCTAAGAAATGGCAGCGCTAGGTGCAATATACACAAAATATAGGGATGTTGATTTCAAATTTAAGAGACATATTTCATAGCTAATGTGACACTTGACATTCTTGATATGAGCATAAAAAACGGTCTAGCGAGCCATTAAAAGAGCACAGGCAAGGACTTGATTTCTAAGAGTTGTCGTTATCGAAACCGATAACTGATCTCAGTCGATTTCAGTGACCATTTATGAAATCGATCAGGCCCATGTTTAATTAATTAAATCTTTTATTTCAGACTTAGAAACTAGTGTTAATTTTTACATCTACTTTAAAAAAAAAACTCAAACTATTCATTAATACGCCACAGTGGCATGTAGGCGTATCCAATGTCCCAGTATGGGGCTGTCCCACCTATCAGCTATAGTTTTCAGGATGCTGTTGGGGCTGGCGCGTACCCTGCGCATAATGGAAGCGTAACGCTTGCGCATGATGGCGTGAAAGCCATCGATTCTCGCCTCTGCGAACATGCCGGAAGCACTGCAGTAGCGCGGCAACCCCATCAACACCCCGAAAGCATTATTGTAGGTACTGTACGCGCAGGGCGCTGTATGCCCTCTGCGTATAATTGACCCACAGACTGCATGTATAAATCGACTGATAGTACGCTGTAAATAGTGTAGCCTTTACTTAGCAATTAACTAAAAAAAACGTTTTCGAGAAGTTAATATACTTTTGGTCCTTCAGTTCGAAAGTTACGAACACGACGCCGCTGATATATCGGTAACCATAAACGGTACCTTTAATCGATAAATCAGCCACAAAAAATACAGCACGCATTAAAACGTTCAACTAATTACGTAAACCAGTTGTTATTATGTCGAAAATTCCTTTAATTTACACTGTAAGCTTTAAATTAATAAGTATTGCTATCTGGCACACCTTGGCGTCACTTGGCAACTGGCCAAGTGCAGCCAAAATACATGTACGATATTTACAGCTTACGTCACATTAATTACTGCATCTGTTTTCAAAATTAACGTAATTACTGTCATCGGTGTCCAAAAATGATCGATGTAATGAGTTTTTGTTTTTTGCAGCCCAAAGGACAAAAAAGGAACAGTGATTGATGTGTTCTCTTTTTAGAGATCCTGTAATTTTTCACAGTTGTTTGAGCTTAAAATAGACGGGCCAAATAGGCCGTTAAAATTAGGTCAAGTACGTACCACATGCCAGTACCTATTGGCCACTACCCTAATTTTGATAGGTTAGGTTAAAATCTGAATAAGTAAGCGCTTAATATAGAATTACATTGAAAAGAAAGAAAAGAGATATATTTTATTTGGGACACGCACAAGAAATATAAACAGTAATAACAACTAAAAAGGAGCATCTAAGAATAGAATAGAATAGAATTATCTTTATTCAAGTATCATATGACTCACAAATGACATAAAAAACACACACCAAACAACAACACTTACAACAATATTACAAAACTGACACAAATAGTAGTGTATCACCGCTGTAACAACCCATGCGAGATGACACAACAGCGACCCACGAAAACACAGTCTAGGCGACTTGAAATCATGCTTAGGATACTGTTGGAGCTGCTCCACACCCTGCGCACCATGGAACCGCACCTTTTGCGTATGGTTGTGTAGAAACAATCTACATGCGCATCCGCGAACATCCCCGACGCACTACAGAAGCGGGGCAGCCCCACCGGCATCCTAAACGCGTTATTGTACTGAACGCGGAGAGCGTTGTACGATCTTTGCGTATATCTAGCCCACAGGCTGCTCGTGTAAAAAGATGTACAGTAGGCTCGAAAGAGTGTTATCTTAACAGGAAGTGAGCATCGTGCAAACCTGTGCGCCAGCATATTCGCTCTAACCGACAACGCTCTCCGCTCCCGTTCCATGTCGTCATCGTCTTTGAGATTGGCAAACAAAAATTGACAAAAAATCTCGAATTACCGAAAGGATTTAAAAAAATAATAATAAACGACCTGTGCGAGGCCAAAAAAACTCCTATCTCAGCATAGGCTGCGATATTTAAAAAATAAATACCGCAGCGCTTGTATTCTGATAGGGCCCGCTGTGATGCCACGGACACACCTACGGACACATAAATTCCACTACGGGATTACAAAATAAATAATTAGATAAACAATAATTTTTAATAAAAAATAAAAGTTTACATGAAAACCGTAAATATGTACATAAATATTGCAATTGGCTCAACACATTGACCAACATTCAATTATTTATTTATTTATAGCCTTTATTCAGAGTTACAGTTGTATTAAAAAAACGTTTTATCTTAGTTCTGAGACTATGTGCCCTTTGGCAAAAGCCTCCTCCATCTCCTTCCAATTTTCCCTGTTCCTTGCCTGTCTAGACCATGTCTTTCCCGCCGTCCTCACCAAGTCATCCTGCCATCTTTTCAAAGGTTTCCCTTTCTTTCTCTTCCCCTCCCAAGGATACCATAAGGTAGTAAAAAATAAGAAAAATATTCAATCAAATTAAAAAAGGATCCGCAGTGGTATTCCGCGAAATTCAAATTTTGTTACTTTTTTGCAATTTTCAGTATCAGGTTGTATCTTAATCAAAATATGATTCGCGACCATAACAATATGTATTTACAGAATTAGAATTATATCTCTCATAAGTTAGATTTGTTCGATAAGAACTAATCTCATAAAGTAAATTATCTAAACTATGTATATACAACTAACTATTATATATATTATGTACAAGTATGTAAAGGAAAAAATAAAAATAAAGGGAAGAGGTCACTGGGCGTCAAAAAATTCGTCTGCATCGCTGTCGGCGGGAAAAGTGCCCAAAAGGCTGGCAGCGTTGCCACGTTAGATGGCAATGCTGATTCTTTGGCCTAAGAATTGGCCAGCCCTCTGGTCACGTGAAGAGTCGACCAACCGTCTCTTATGGAAAAGTTCTTATGGAACAAATCTAACTTAGAGAGATGAATTAATGATTATAATTATGTAAATAGGTACTGTGGGCAACATCAATTGGGTACCCCAGTTGTATTAATATTTTAATATAACTGGGGTACCCAATTGATGCAGCCCACTGTACATATTTATTTATGTATCACCTTAATGTTTGTCAATGACGTCACAGCCTACAGAACGTCTACGTAAAACTTAGTCGGTAGGTGTGTAATGAGACCTATAAATTATTATTGTCGTATTTATAGCTGTTCTCGGCTTATTACAAAAGTTTTTTCATTTCTTTGGTAATAAATCCGTAATGTGTCTATGAAATATTATGGTTACAAAAGAATTTTGGTCTCATAAGTAGCTAGTACAAAACATAAATAGATTGAACATACCAGACATAAAAAAACAGTGGCACTCCCTGACTGCCGACAGAAGTGAAAACTTGAACAAACTTGAACTTGCCTTGGTGGAAGAAAAATACTTGTATAGAACATTGGTCCGTAACCTTATCTAAATAAAGAGTACAATCGCGTTTGCAATAAAAAATACTTCCAAAACCGTTAAAGTAAAAACACTTGCATAGAACATTGATCGATAACGTAATACAAATAAAGAGCACAATCGCGTTTACAAAAATGAGGTGTCGGTAACGGTGTCGCGAGTTCAATTGTTTTTTCCCATCTCAAAAATGCCCAACGCGCTAAAGAAATTTTCACTTCAAAATTATCTATTAAGCTCGCTCTGGGAAGCCAGGTGTGCTACCAACTTTAGTTTATACAAACCAGCTGATGCAAGACAAGGAAAAGAAAACGAGCGAGCCTTACAAACCTTTGGGCGGAAATTTAAAAAAAAATCTGCTGTTTCATAGAAAAGTGCAATACCTACGCGGTCAAAATGTATGGAAAAGCAGATTTCTTTTTTATAACCGACGAAAAATTTCAACGCAGGGGTTCAGAATCACGTACTGTATCCATGGTAACAGTCTTCGCGTCGATGTCCCTGCCACCCTGTATTAAATCTACCTCTTAACCTACGACATTAAACCTATCGAATTTCAATCGAAAATGCTTTTTTTGAGCTTTTATACGACATCAAACTTCTAAAATAAGTTCTTGAAAACGGTCACAAAACATTCGATCTTGTGAGATTTTAAATCAAATTTTATCAGATACTAGCTTCTTCCCGCGATTTCGTCCGCGTATTTGGATTACATTCATTTTGAGCTAAATTATGAAACTTTCACATTTAGCTCAAAAATGTATGGACGGCGAATGATCTCCTTTCGGCCCACCGCATCGCATCCCATCGCCCGCCCGCGCTTTTAATCTGTTTTCACTTAGCGTTCTCTCTGACTTTTTTTCATTTTGCTCGGCTCCTAAGGATTGTAGCGTCATGTTACATAGCTTATAACCTTCCTCAAGAATTGGACTATCCAATGCAAAAAGATTTTTTCAAATCTAACTGATAGTTCCGGAGATTACCCCCTACATACAAACTCACAAATGTTACCTCTTTATAATATTATTATTATAGTATAAAAAGTACCTACACATCTATCTTTCAAAATTTTTCATCAAACTCATGAAGACTATTTTTTCTTTTAGTTTTGCTCCGATGAAAGCACTTTTAAAACAATAGCATTTCCTAACTTCCAATTCAAAAATTCTACCCCGGTATTAAAGAGAGTTCCCCGGGGCGCGAGACGTTCCGTTGCACTGAATTTGGCGCAATGTCTCCGTCTTACGACCCAGGAGAACTCACAAAGTGCCTGGGAGCAATTACTTACCTTCCCTTATAGGATTCTACATGTCCAAAAAAATTTGGCAACTAAGAAATCTTTGACAAATCAAATTAAAGATAACTGCAACAATTCGACCCCTACTTTAGATCCAAAATTACCTGTTAACCCTTCACGTAGAGGCTTATGCTCACATGTAGAATCCAAATTAAGTGAAGGTGACATCAGGGGAGCGGCCAGGCTACTGTTTAGTAGCGATGTGGTGGCATCCTACTCTCCAGAAACTCTTACAGCCCTGGAGAGTAAACATCCAGCGCCTGCTGATGGTCTCACCTTCCCTGACCCCCCCCTCCCTCCTGATCCGCATTCAACACCTCTTACTGTTACTGCCCCCCAGCTGATTGCTGCCGTGAGCTCCTTTCGAAGTGGCTCCGCCGGCGGCCTCGACGGCCTGACCCCTCAGCATCTAAAAGACTTGTTGAGCTCAGGCGCTGGGGAAGCTGGTGAGTCACTTTTGAAGGAGCTTGCGGCCCTAATTAACTTGATGCTCAACGGCGGTGTGAACGATGCCGTCGTCGATATCTTGTACGGGGCCAATTTATGTGCCCTGCGCAAGAAGGACGGTGGCATCCGTCCCATTGCCGTTGGGTGTACCTACAGGCGTACGGCAGCTAAAATATGCTGCAAATTGTACGAGAACATTTTAAAGAACAAATTCCAGCCCCTACAGCTTGGCTTTGGTTCCAAAGGGGGCTGCGAGGCTGCCGTACATGCCCTTTCCAGTTTTTTAAACTCCGGTAAAGGTGAGGTCATCCTCAAGGTTGACATTAAGAACGCCTTCAACTCCGTTAACAGGGACACTCTGTTGGCTGAAGTAAAAAAGGAGTTACCGGAAATTTATGGTTTTTTGTGGCAGTGCTATAGGCACCCTTCCAAATTACTTTATAGAGACAACGTTTTGGAATCTGCAGTCGGATGCCAACAAGGTGATCCCCTCGGGCCAGTCATTTTCAGCTTAGCTATTCACCCCATAATACAACAACTAAATTCTAAATTTAATGTGTGGTATCTAGATGATGGGACTCTAGGAGGTGACGTGGATACTGTTCTAAAAGATCTTCAATTCCTAAAGCAGCAGTTCCAATCCATCGGCCTTGACCTCAACTTCTCAAAATGCGAAATTTACCTTTGTGACAATACTGACAGACAATCGACCATACAGAAATTTAATTCAATAACCCCAGACATCAAAGTTTTGGAAAAAAGTTCACTGCACCTCCTAGGTTCCCCAATTTTAGAAGACAGTTTTTCACCTTTCGTTGACAAAAAAATTAAACACTTTAACGATATTTCAGACAGACTTTCTAAAATAAACTTACATTCGGCATTCACCCTTATCAGATACTGCTGTTTCGGTCCAAATTTTATGTACTTTCTCCGCTCTTCCCCTTTATGGAAGAAGCCACACCTTTTGGACAAAATCGATCAAATTATTCGAAGTACTCTAACATCAATTATAAATGTGGCATTGGACGACCGCGCGTGGCTGCAAGCCACACTACCCATCCGCTTCGGTGGGCTCGGCGTCCGCAAAATTTCTAGTGTAAGCTTACCGGCGTTTCTGTCCTCGGTCCACAGCACCGAAGAGTTAACCAGAAAAATCTTAACCGCTTCTCAGGTTGACTCTGAAGTGCCGTGTTTGACTGATGCGATGAACGCATGGAAAATGGCTTGTCCGGATACGGAGCAGCCCGAGAACCCGTCTTCCCAAAGACAGTGGGATGAGCCGCTCTGCAGGTTGGTACGGAATAACCTCGTAAATACGTCCACCAACACTGCCGAGCGTGCCCGCCTGCTAGCTGTGGGAGAATGGGAGTCGGGCCTCTGGCTTCAGGCGCTACCGTCACCCAACATAGGCACTATGCTGGGTGACACCACTTTCCGGCTCGCTACAAGTCTGCGTCTGGGTGCTCCTTGCGGGGCTCCACATCGCTGTCAGTGCGGTGAAGCTGTCGACCGCCTCGCACACCATGGCCTTTCCTGCAGCAAAAGCGCTGGTCGGTTGGCACGGCACGCAAGCATTAATGACATCCTCCGTCGGGCTCTTGTCACCGCCGGGGTGCCAGCTGTTTTAGAACCCAATGGCTTGGCACGCGACGATGGAAAGAGGCCAGACGGAATGACCATAATGCCTTGGAAGTTGGGTAGGCCTTTGGTGTGGGATGCAACCTGTGTCGACACCCTTGCGCCATCCCATCTTCCTAGCACTGCGGGCTGTGCCGGGGCGGCTGCTGCAGGTGCAGAAAACCTCAAACGGCGCAAATATAGCAACCTTACTGGTAGCTATATCTTTGAGCCGTTTGGGGTTGAAACACTAGGGCCATGGGGTCCGAGTGCTCACCGAGTATTCCGGGACATCGCCAAGCGGTTGGTCGACTCTTTACGTGACCAGAGGGCTGGCCAATTCTTAGGCCAAAGAATCAGCATCGCCATCCAACGTGGCAATGCTGCCAGCCTTTTGGGCACTTTCCCCGCTGACAGCGATGCGGACGAATTTTTTGACGCCCAATGAGCTCTTATCTTTATTTTTAACTTTTTCCTTTACATACTTGTACATAATATATATAGTAGTTAGTTGTAAATATGTTTGTGTATATTATATGTTAAAAATGAATAAATTTCCTAACTTAATAATATTTTAAATGCGAGTGAGCTTGTTTTTTTGTTTGTTACGCTTTCACGCTTAAACGGCTGAACGGACTTGGATGAAATTTGGCACATGAGTAGACCATGACCTAGAGAAGAATATAGGCTACTTTTCATCCAGGATCGCAGATGAAGTCGCGGGCAACAGCTAGTGATTAAATCAGTGGTTCCTAACCTTTTCAGTATTGTTACCCCTGTGACCTATTAGGAAAACTGATTTTACCCCGACATTAAAATGTTGTTAATACTAACAATACAAACAAATACAAATTTCTTTATTAATCACAAATCGCACATTAGTCTTACAATTTTAACGTATTTTATTTAGATTTATATAAACAATAAAGTACCTAAGTAAAAATTGTTAGTGTGATGGTTGGTATTGTTTTGCATTTACAAGTTTTCTTTTATTTATTATTATTTATTTATTAAAATTTCCCTTACAACTATCATTACAGGTGTATACCTAATGCGATAGCGCGGCCTTAAAATTAACTTATCTACAATTTAAAACAATGAAAAACGCAAAAAAAACCAGTAACACATAAAATAACATCTAAAAAATATAAATAATTACTACTAAATTCCATAAATATAAAAAAAAAAAAACGTAAGCCACAACAACATACATTTGTAAGGTTTAAGTCATGTTTCACATTGAAACGGTTTCTGGCCTTTGTTTTCAGTGTAATCAAAGTTGAAAAACCACTCTCACATCTATAGGTGGTGGCAAAGGGTATAACTATTTTTGAAACTCTTAGCTTTTACAGGATATTCGGCAAAATACTAGCTTTTCGGCAAAATGAGTTGAGATCATAATTTTAAAATTCTACTCTGTACTTCATTAGATTAGGTCTTAACTATTAGGTTCTTTGTCACCCCCACAGATTAACTAATTTACCCCCGCGGGGGTAACTACCCCCAGGTTCGGAACCCAGGGATTAAATAATGTGAACGTAAAATGTTTTTTAAAATTAAATGTTTATTGTATGGTGGTATGTGGTGCCCTTTAATTTATAACTTTATTTAATTTTTATTATTTTTTGTTATAGCGGCAATAGAAATACACAATCTGTGAAAATTTCAACTGTCTACCTATTACGGTTCATGAGATACAGCCCGCTGACAGACAGACAGACGGACGGACAGCGGAGGCTTAGTAATAGGATTCCGTTTGACACCCTACGGAACCTTATAACTGGTAAATAATAAATTTTTGAACATCAGATCAATCCCTGACATTATATAAATGATATGATACTAAACGGACATTTGTTGGTATGACATTGAACTGACAGTTTGACAATGGAGCGATTCCACCAGTACGGCATCATGTGACACTGTACTGCACAATGTACGACACAAATGTTTCTTTCGGAGAACGTACTCAAGTAAACATTTACAAATGTGCTGCGCTATACGCTTACGAAAGTTATACGCAGAGATTTGCCGGTGGAAACAAAGACTAACAAATCTGCAGCTGCGTTCACTGTTGGAGTTCTGCACAAAATGTTTGTGAACAAATATGCTGAACACAATTTTGGTGGAATCGCGCTTTAACAAGTTAGACTAGATGTGAAAAGAGATATCTACCAATGTACCTACTGTGATTCGTTGAGTGGGTAGGACATACGATCCAGTTCAAGGATATGAAATATCGGATCTGGATACGGATAGGTACGGATATAGATATTATATTATACCGGTTTCGGATACGGTTACGGATAAGATTATTTCGGATTATCCGTTAGTTTCGGATAGTTTCGGTTACGGATTATTAGATTTTTAAGAAATTGTAATGTTATAATATTATCCCGCAATGACTGACTAGTAATAACGAAGTAAGACCAATAATAAACAAACATGGAAGTGACGCGCGCGGTTATTGTATCGGCTCGGCCGACAGAAAAACCTGTCATAACGTGTCTCATTTAGACTCCGCCCCAATCCGAAATTATCCGAAACGTTTAAAACGGATTCGGTTACGGTTCCGGATAGAAAACGGTTACGGTTCATCAAAATGTTTCGCCTGATAATAATAAATTCAGCTTTTTCGTCTCACAAGCCACAATCGTTAAGACTATTAAAAGTGTCTGTAAAAATTAATGCCCGTTTTCACCGAGAACTAAGTGACACTTAAATGAATTCCTAAATAAAAGTGCATTAGTGGATTTTCAACTCTAAGCGCCGAGCCTAGCGTTGAAAATCCAACAGTGCAGTTTTATTAAGGGATTCATTTATGTGTCACGTGAAGGTGAAAACGGGCATAAGTATTTCAAAGCATTTACCTTTTGTCTACAAGTGAACGTAACTTATTTCAAACGTCATCTCCTCCATTCTCCTCCTCTAAGTGTGCGACCTGAGTGAAAAAGCGTCCAGCTGAGCGTTCAGCGTTAGTGCACGCTTAGTTTATGTTGAATTTCTATAACAATATCTTCGAACGAAATGGCACACACGGTTCCGTCACCGCTGCAAACAACTGATTTGAACTTGCATGCGACGCCACGCTCGACGCCCCGCTCACCGCAAAAAAGCACGGTCCCTCCCCGCGCAGCTCGGCCGCCACTCAGGACACTCGCGAGTGTTTGAAGCCGACCCCAACATAGTTGGGAAAAGGCTAGGCACATTGATGTTGAATAACAAATCATGTTTAATATTTGGCATTAAACGCATCCGCTACATCAATATTTTTGGGCAGACGTGACATATACGAATAAATCACAGACATCCAGTCATGCAATCAACAGCAGTACGATTTTGAGAAAGAGCTGGCACCTGCTCATGCTCCAATGAAGATCGTGAATCATTCTACTAATACCTACAAATACACTTCTCACTAAAGTATTATTTACTAACTATAATTATATCCTCTCGATCGGATTTCGGTCACGGCAGCCAATCTCAACGGAGATTAACCAGGTACGCAGGAGATATTATAGTGCAGAAGTGTGTGCACAAACACAGGAGCACTTCCTTCACTCTCATAGTCCGATGGGACGGCAATCCGACACGACCGGGGAGAAATCAGGCGCAGGAACAACGGCTTTAAGACTCAGATATATGCCAGTGACCTTGAGTGGTTAGCTTGCGTGTTCTGTACTGAGCTCACGCAATGCGTCGTACGTCCAGCCAGTAATAGGACTCGCCCATCAAGGAGGGCTGTCCCAAATTAGACGCTTTATTAATTTATTAGACATAAACCAAAAGGTTATTAGACAAAAACATGCATACTAAAATATCAATAGTTAAATTATCTTTAAAATAAGGTTTCAGAAAAATACACTAGATAGATTTTGCGTGATTCTCAGGTTTCACCGGGTCAGTTTTCCATCGAAGAACCTTTTACATCGAAGATGGGCGTGGATAGAAATTTTGCCACAAGTACAAATCTCAATTCTCGCCCATCCCATCCACGTCTCGCTTCGCCGGTGTAACCACCTTTATAGTACAAGTACAGAAGATTCACTCCGCAAAATCATCAATAGCGACTTGCTACGATATAAATAAAATAAAATAAAAATAAAATACCCTTTTATTTCTTGCTTATTAAATTACAAAATTAATATAAAAAGTGCATGCAATCGTAATTCATAATATTATAACATTCCCAATTCATAAATATTACATTAATTATAGACAATCTCATAAAATTTTATTCATGGGTAGGTACCTATTAATATTAAGTTACTTTCTCTTCTTAAATTACTACATGTTTTTTTTATATTTTTTTTTCATTATTACATTTTATTATTATAGTTTATTTTAACGCTTTCAGTTTTTGTAGCAAGAACCCCTCTTAGTAGAAGGTGAAGGCCTCCTCCCGAGATGACCAGCATTCTTTCTTTATATTTTAATTTTTTTTTTAATTTTATAGTCTTAGGTTTTTCAGTGATTCCATCTAAGATTCCATCAATGAGCTTTATCAAATGGCTATAAGTCTACATAGTTCTGACGTTTATGTTGCTATGATATAATAAAGATCTATAAAATAAAGATCTATAAAGATAAGTCTACAGAGTTCTGACGTTTATGTTGCTATGATATAAATTCAGATCGCACAGTGCTAATTACCTACAGTTATATTCACTTAGAAATTGTCTCTCTTTCAACGCGTAACTCTTACGAATCTTCTGACTACTTACGTTACGCCCACTGAATTAGCCCGACAAGTCGAACCCGTCGCGTACAGCGTACGCGTCAGCTTAAATTGGAAATGGCTTGATGTGTAGCCGTGTGTACTTGTAATCATATCTAAAATGCGGAGTACGCCTGGCCTGGCAATAGATGAACGGCGCATCTTTTGATCAGCGTTTATTCCATACAGTATACTTAATTAAAATTTCTCAATAAAGCTCTTGAAATAGGACCATGGTCTCTTTGATAAAAATCAACGCTTATATCAATCAAGATATGGCATTCGTTATTAACTGCAGTGACGTTAATATCCTTCAACGATTTATCATTATTGTCTAAACGTTATCATATTATCATTCAATGGGTTGATAAAGCTCTTGGGATATCAATCAGTGTCGGTTTTTGGGATATTAAATTATCCTTGACTAGCTTTTGCCCGCGGCTTTGTCCGCGTGGATGTCGGAAAATATCCCACGGGAACGTACTACCGGGATTAAAGTACCCTATGTGTTAATCCAGGTAAACAATGTATTAATTCTGTAATACAATATTTTCATATGAACTCTATTGGTTTACGCAGCGCACGCTAGTCAAGCTCCCAGTCGGCATGATTTTTTCCGGCATGTTGAAGAAGTCGGAAAAAATCATGCCGACTGGGAGTTTTACTGGCGTGCGCTGCGTTAGCCGAAAAAGCTACATCAAATTTATGTTCAACGGTATTGTTCATCTTAAAAAGTTCAACAAAAAAGTCCACGACGGCATATGTCTATATTCTAAGGATGATCCACAATATCCATTTTTATATTTCAGAATTTGATAAAAATTTCATTGTTATTTCCGAAGCTTTTTTGACCGGTACGGTATTCATCCTTATCCAATAAAATATGTTATTTAAATTTGGCATTTAATTTAAATTAAAATATGCCTTGAATATCATTTAAATGAACAGTTTAAAATATATCACAGTTTCAAAATTACGCGTAGCGACGCGGGCGCAGCGGTAGGAGTCAATGACGTTTTCCTCGGTTATTAGGTATGAAATCCCGGTAGTACGTTCCCGTGGGATATTTTCCCACATCCACGCGGGCGAAGCCGCGGGCAAAAGCTAGTTTTAATATAAAGACAACTTGAAAAAACTTGTGTTAATAAATAGCTTAAAACTATGTTAGTAGCACTTCACTAGCTTGTCCTTGTGCTGTCCTGTGGTACTTGTCCGTGGAAGCGACGGAACACCACGTCCTGCGGCCAAAAGTCCTCTTCCATGACGACGGACATAAAACAATTCAGTACTCGCACCACAAACGCCTTGAAATTGAATTTATAATATGTAGTTATGATACTAAATAACTATTGGCTTAGGAGCTTATAAGCTTGCCGATGTTGACCTACTAAACATAGGAATTATGTTTAGCTAACTAACCCAGGACATCATTGTGGCATCTACAACGCCACATGCAAACCACATGTTTACCGCGCGACGAGTACAACGTTCCAACATCAACCGTCGGGCCCCCCGACCCTTGCTCAAAAACGAGGTGCCAGCAGTTGTTGCAGCTGAGCACGTAGCTTTAAATACCCCGCACAATAATCATGATGAAAATCTAACTTTGATCCAGCGTGTCCCTTCTTGCTGTCCTCCCCTCAGCGACGTCCTAAGCCGAGGTTCGTATCCCATAGGGGGTGCCCTTAGCGAGCGTTGGCCTAATTTTAATTTAGAATAGTTTTTGCCCCTGGCTGGAGGCTGGAGGCTTAAGGCACCCACAGGAAATCTATAGAGGATGAGTGAACTTATACACCCTGTTCAATTTAGTTTTTTTTTTGTTCCTCATACCTCTCTATCATCAACAACAAGGTCGTGGTCGTTGGTCTTGTGGTCACAAACGCTACCGGTGAGTATGAGGTCTTGGGTTCGATTCCCAGGTCGGGCAAAGTGTTATTGGATTTTTCTATATGGAATTTTTCAGTAGAAGCCCGGACTATGGATTTATGCCCGGTTGATGGCAATACGCTATTACATGGGACTTAAACATAACTGGTGAAATGCACTATAGACACCTCTGCTTAACTCTTCGGGGAGTTGTGGTTTTACGTAAAAAGCACTGACTCTTGAATTATAAATCCGTATTTTGAAATGAATCTATTTTCACAGCGAAATAGCCCAGTATTTCGTCGTGAGCCTGAGTTTAATCTTCACAAAGCTGAGATTAAAAAATATGAAAACGAAAAATATTTTCCGAACAGCTTAGAAAATGAGCTTGCGGCTTTTCTCAACAATCCTGTTTTATGTAAAGGTAAATATTATGAAAACGAAATTAGGCCGAAAATGTGTCTGCGAAAAATTGTGTTTAGATATTTGCACTTATTAGCATCGACTTAACTTATTTTAATACCGAAAGTATAACGAAATTAATTTGGTACAGCTACGAAAAGTCAGGTGAAATTATGAGATGTCAGTTACGAAGTAGTAGTTCCTATCAGAATACCAGCGCTACGACATTTATTTTTAAATTTCGCAGCATCATACTGAGATAGGAGCCTTTTGGCCCCGTAGAGGACTTTCTGATTTTATTTTAATTTTACTTTGTTTTTTTTTATTGCTTTTTTTAAATTTATGTTTCCATGAGTGCTTTTTAGTTTAATTTGCGTTCTCCTGTGCGAGTCTCAATAAATAGTTTTTCTTACTTTCTTTCTTTCAAATATAAAAAATTATATTAAAATTATACATAACATAACATCACGCCTTGTTTCCCCGAAGGGTTGGGCAGAGGTGTCCCTGTAGCAGGTACACCCACATTTCGCCAGTTATGTTTAAGTCCCATGTAATAGGGGGCGAGCCTATTGCCATCAACCGGGTAATTATATTTAATTATATCAAGTATATTATAATTATATTTGAAAGAAAGAAAGTAAGAAAAACTATTTATTGAGACTCGCACAGGAGAACGCAAATTAAACTAAAAAGCACCCATAGAAACATAAATTAAAAAAAGGCAATAAAAAAAAAGTAAAATTAAAATAAAATCAGAAAGTCTTCTACGGGGTCAAAAGGCTCCTATCTCAGCATGATGCTGCGAAATTTAAAAATAAATGTCGTAGCGCTGGTATTCTGATAGGAACTACTACTTACTTCGTAACTGACACCTCATAATTTTGGTAGATAGAGGTAGTTAATAGAACACTACACTTATTTTAATATTTACTTACCGTCTGTATGAAGTGCCTTGAATATTTTATTCAGTTCACTGTAATTCCAGGAATGATGAAATTATCAATCCCAGTCACCCACCTTACCACCCACACCCCACCAGCACTCTATTTATATCGCACATAATCTTTCTAAAGCAATTTGTAACAAGCCTTACCTTTATTCTATCAAAAGAAATATCTAGTTACAAAAGGTAAAGAAAATCCTACATAAATGTGTTCTTTTTCTTACAACAATTTCTTGAAATAGGGATTACTGGCATAGCCACACAAGAGACTGCGAAGGTCTATAACTGAGCAGATTCCAACAATGATTCGTTCGACGCGCGGCGGTTCGAATTTCGAAATACCGATCAAGGTTTAAGGAAAATATCACTGCCTCATAAAAAAGTAAGCTGTTCTAAAAATCGAATGCAAAAAAATAAGTTTGAAATTGTTTATTTTGGCGCGAAACGTGGAAATCTACGGCCATTTTATTGGCTATATAATTTTTATATGGCAAGTCGAATTTTATGCATAGTGGTGCTAGCTACAATCGGATGATTTACGAGGTCTATTTAGGTTAAACAAATGGTAGTTGATTTTTGAGATCAATGGAACTATAAATTGATGGAAATGATGACATGAAGTTCAATGTAGGAGAGTGTATTGATTTTCTGCGCTTTTGTATTATGAGCGGTTAGCTAAGGTTTTATTTATTTCAACGATTTCAACAGACTTTGTACTCAGTGCGGTTTACTTTCGTCAAGTCAGAATTGTTTGAGACAGCTACAGAATTTCACGTGTTGTTATAAGTAAGTAGGTCTGTATTACAATAGATCTAGATACTTATAACAACAACACAAGAACAACGTTATATATGTAGTGACCCAATGATATTATTTATATTACGTCATTGTAGTGACCTACCTTTTTTGTGGAAAAATCGTTTAGTATGATTTGTTTTCAGAATTTGAGACGAATCTTGACATTTTCATTGATGAAAAAGTCAGTGATACGAGTATCAAAGTCAAAGGTATGGAAAAGGAAAGCTCAATATTTATTCATTTACCACAAATAGGCCTTTTGGCCTCGTACAGGACTTTCTGTTTTTGGTTTTTTTACCTTGTTTTTTATTTTTTCTTTTATTTTTTATTAATGTTTTAAGGTGAAGGTGTTTAGTTTATTTTTTTATTCCTTGTGCGAGTCTCAATAAATACTTTTTCTTTCTTTCTTTCTTTCTTTAGATAGGTCTACAAATAATGATGTGGCATTGATAAAACGTATAGACGATGTAGGTCATTTTCATTCAATAATATATTTAATCCTTCTGGTCCTTTCATCCGAATTCTTGATCATCACAACAAAAGACAGGAATACGTATTTGTGGCAGATTTCTGTACATTTTCAACAACATTGTAAGACCACATTTTCATACACACTTAAGTAGTCTTCAACCGATATTTATTCGTCTTTTACTAAATAAGTTTATTTTGTTCTCGTTGGATTAACTTTATTTATTGAGCCTAAAATAAATACATGAGGCAAAAAGTCACTTTTTAAAAATAAATCCCAAAAGAATTCTCGGAACTCCTGTCCGTTTTATAAACGAGACAATGTTTGAGGGCTGTGCAATCAATCATTATGCTTAACTCTTGTTTTTTATAAAATCATTAATTAACCTACTTTAAAAGTTAATTGGCTTTGCCTCCATTCTTTGTAATTAGCGGAAAAATAGGGCTCCCGTTACACGCTACGTGTTGTTCTTAAAATTCGTCTTTCGCGATTACATCGAACAGGAAAACGTTTCTATATATAAATATCTTAGAATTTGTAAATGCGGATGGGAAAAAGTAAAGTAGTAGATGAGATCAAGGTAATTTATTAGTTTATAAACCAGTGCTGGCATTGGCAAGATGCTTTCAAGGAATACGGCTAGGTACTTCACGACTTATTGAATTTTCTTCCGGACTCTTGGCTATTATCAGCCAGCCAACCAGGAATTTCCGGGAGACGTTGTAAAATTGTATAGGTACCACAAAATCGCATGTTGTTGTTGTACCGATATTTTACAAGAAGTAAAGTAATAAATTGGCATGAGTTTCCGTGTTCTACCATTGTTTTCAAGCTATAAAAATATTTGCAGTTAGTAATTTCTGTTAATACTTTAAAAAACTGCTGGAACGGAAAGTTCGTAATACAAATAATTTACTCTCATTTCAATTACGCTAACACGCATGATTTGCATACAGTGGAATTAATCCAAACTATTGATTGAAAACTGACCGCAAATACGCCACAAAATTACAAATGTGGAAAATACTGAATGATTTAAATCGGTTCCATATAAAATAAACTTTACAAACAAATTACGAATTCAGAGAAATCCATTGAATATTTTATTAAAATTATTAAATTTCGCCCGTACGGTCTACTTTTCAAAAAATCTCTCTCTAGGCGAAATCACAATCGGCGAGTAAAATTATTACTTCATAACATTTTCATAACTTTCATAACCAAAAGCCTTTATGACATAAGGACATTTATCACACCTATTCTTTGCATGGTTCGTGAAAACGAGCAAAAATGTTTCTCCATTCTGAGACCAGTGTTTAGAGTTTCCAAACAAAGAACAGACACAACAAAACATCAAGTCTGTCTTCACCGAAGGGTTAGGCAGAGGTGCACTAGGTAATAGAGGTGCATCTATTGTACACCTTTAAAGCTCCGTACTCACATACGGTTTTACTCGATCGAACAAACTCGTCGAGTAAAAATCACGGCACGGGTGTTCGTTCACACGATCAGCATTTATCTATCGAGCGACGCGCAATGTTCAGTATTCACCGAACCGTTCGAGCTAAAAGATGTCTATTCAATAAAGGAGACAGTGGCTGCATTTAGCAAGTCTCGCAATTCTCACTATTATAAAAGAATTAAAGAAAATAAAAGGAACAATAATAAAAAGGACTGGGTAAAAGATTGGTTAGATCACCGCTCTGATATTATAATAATTATTTCCGTATATTATCTCCCGTATATTATAACAATAATTTAAGGATGCCTGAAGGGCTATAATAAAGAATTAATTTATATGATTACCCCATCAATAAAAAAGACGCTCGACTCGAAGGACGGGTAATACGCTCGAGTCAAGCTCGACGGCTCGCTTCGAGAAGGTGCAAAAGAAATTACATTTATTTAATTCGTTCGAGCCGGCTCGATGTGAACCTTCGAGTTGTGAGTTTTGCGGTCCACATGTTGATTTTTACTTGTTTTCGAGTAAAACTATCGAGTAATACCGAATGTGAGTACGAAGCTTTATTAGGGGCGAGTCTATTGCCATCAACCGGGCACAAATCGAAACTCTGGGCTGCTACTGAGAAATTACAAATGGAAAAACCCAATAAATTATTGGGTTTTTCGATTCCCGGGTCGGATAAAGTGTTATTGGTAGTAACGCTTTGTTCAATCCAGGACCTCATGCTCAACAGTACGACGATTGCTGATTGTAATGATTATAATTGAGTAAAGCCATATTTGTTACGACCGCGAATCATATTTTAATCAACATAAAACCTAACTGACTTGCAAAATGCAAAAAACGTAAGAAAATTTGAATTTCGCGGGCTACTCTGACGCTTCCCCTTTAAGAGTAAAAATAAATGTTTTCTTTCGCTTCCAACATTTTATATTCCGAGAAGAGATAATCTTACGATGAATCTTGGAGACGATTAAGATTATTCTTTAAGATGCCACCGCAATTTGTTTATTATTTATATCTTAACCTCATTGCAGTTTCTTTATTGACTCACTACAAGCAAAATATCCATGTAGGTTTTAGAATTAAAATATTATAAACAATCGATATTTGTAAGTAGGTATTTTCGTAAATCATTAAAAAAATTATCTGCTCACAGTAACCAAATTGAAGAGTCCGTATTGTATGTAGTTTAAAATCAAAACATGTAATGTAAACACGCTTTAAAATGGTCTAATACCTATTTTTTATATTCATAACCTAAGCCACGACTTTCCTAGCTTGTTTTTCTCATTAGCAGCATAACATAAAGCTCTGGCCACAATAAGGCGAATCCTGCGCGGGGGACGCGGGACACGAATGCGGTCGTTGATTGTTTTAATGATTAGAAAGTCACACGAAAATTCGCGCCAGTTTCCACGCCTCCATACGAGTTAGTTGTCACAATCCTGCGCGGGATCCGCTTCAGTCTAACCAGAGCTTAATTGCAACATTGCACTTCACTTACAAACTTTACCTAAAAGCTTTGTTTGTAAGTAGGTGAAACTGACAGTTTCCCAGTAAATAGTGATACTTACTTTGCCTTACACAGCAATAAAGCAAATAAGTAACTCTCAAGTAACTGTCGAGAGGCGAGTGTCCATGCATTACCCGTTGGCGAGAATGGTCAGTCAATTTATCTAACTTATGTATGTGTTATCTAATACACTGAAGGCTCTTGTAAACAGGCGTGACGCGATTCTAGAAGAACATTTTCTAATATAACTTCAGCGAAATTGTTCTACCAGAATCGCATCGCATCGTCGCGTCGCAGCTTTCTGCGGGAGCCTTTATAAAATAATGTGAAGTAAAGTTATACCAGTTTATAGCAGTGATAGCCTAATGGTGTGACCGTCAGACTGCCATATCATAGATCTCGAGTTCAAACCCAAGGCACGCACCTCTTACTTTTCGAATTTATGTGCGTATTGTATAATTATCACTTGCTTCAAAAACAGTAAAGGAAACCGGCATGCCTGAGAGATATTTCTCGACGGCATGTAAGGCCAAGTCAGAGGCCCATGGGCGGCTTTAAAACTCTGACACCACGCTAACCACACGAAAAGAAGAAGACCAGTATCAGGCTTAGCCATAATCATACTTATTACTTCCGAATCTTGTAATAAAGAAGACATGAGTGCGATTCTTACCTACAGTCTCTCATAGACTTTCTCGCATCTCGACGGTCAAGAAACCCGTCCTATTATACCTATTCAAACGAGGCTGTACACCTTCCACGTGTACAGTTAATTAAACAAGAGAACAATAGAATGTATAATAGACCTATGGTTCTGACCTCTGGCTTAACTTCAAAATGGTATCAATATCGGACCCTTCCTTTAGGCCTTGTTTACAGTAACGCGCGTAGCGTTGGGCGGCGCGACCTGCACTAAATTCAAAATAAGAGAGCGTTTACGGAGAAGCGATTTTACACGCGTTTGCTTGAAATGCAGGCGGAGCCCGCGGATAGCATGGCCGCGTCGCACGCGACGTTTATCGCGGTGAGGACCGCGGCGTCGCACGCGCCGATACGCTCGAAGACGCGAGCCGCTGCACGTGCCGCCTGTTTGTAAACTGAAAAAACGTCTGACGCGCCGCGAGTCGCTATGCAGCACGCGACGCGCGATGACCCGCGCCTCTGTAAACGAAGCCTTGGGTACGGTCGAAATATTAATGTATAATATCAGCTTACGGGAATATTCATAATACTGACCGGTTCACATAGTAAATGGTAGGTATACACCTCTTTAATAAAGTAGGAGTCAAACTCCTTATAAAAGGGGCTCGTCTGGAGATACAATCCTACTTTATACAAAAAAAAAGAAAATAGGTAGGTACGTTTATTTGCGGTAAACATGACGCAAAGAAAGAAAAAAGAAAAGAACAAGTTGCGGGAAAATATGCGTCACATCCACGCAAAACGGCCATCACTCAGCATAATGCTGCGACTCTATGCGAGACAGAGCCACAGCGCATCCTACTAATACAGGGTAAGTTTTTATCCAGTGCGCAAACTTTAACACGTGACTTTACTCATTATTATGATCAACTTTTACTATGGGGCCAAACCTGAAATCGCGAAAAAAAAATTAGCTGTTCCCTACATTTTGACAAGTTATGTGAACATAAATGTAGGGAACAGCTGATTTTTTATTCACGATTTCAGGTTTGGTCCCATAGTACAACTTGTTCATAATAATGATTAAAGTCACGTGTTAAAGTTTGCGCACTGGATAAAAACTTATCCTGTATATCCTACTTTCTACTAATACGAGTATTAATATTATAAATGCGAAAGTTTGTGAGGATGGATGGATGTTTGTTAATTCTTTCACGCAAAAACTACTAATCGGATTCGGATGAAATTTGGCACACAGATAGTTTATAACCTGGATTAACACATAGCATACTTTTTATCTCGATATTCACAAGGGATCGATACTTATGCGGGTGAAACCGCAGGGCGCTGCTAGTAATGTATAAATTATCTTCTCGAATATATTCTGTTTACGTGCCAGCTGCGGTAGTTAATCAAGCGTTACTTTGACACTAGTTGGTGTTTTGTTGTTTATCATAATCAGCTGGTGAATTATGTATATCTCGTTCAAGTAAACAGTAGGTAAAAGGCCAATTTTGGCTTGCTGTTATTGTATGAGAACTGTGAAATCAATTTGGAATCGGAGCAAAATTACTTGTATCTATTTCACTAATTGATAAACTAAACTGTTTTAATGCTTCCGATCTTAAAAAGAAAATGGAAACTTTATATGTTATTTCTATTTCAATGACTTTATACGATCACTTTTTTAGTCTATGAATTTCTGACAGGCAATTTCATTTCATCACTTCAAAAGGAGATGTTTCATTTTCGGCCATAAAGTGTACGTTAATGAAAAAAAATAAAAAAAATACACGAATTGAGGAAAAATATTCTTTCCTGTTTATTCCCCTGATTACTTCGGCACAAAAAATAATAGTTTAACAAATTATTGCCATATTCTATTCATCATGGCGTCGTTTTACTTGCATACTCCTTTCGTCCAGAAATCATGTTACATTTTAACATAATAATATCACGTAGACGTTATTTAAATAAATATGAAAGGCATGTATTTCAGTACTATAATAAGATAGCTATCTTATACAACTTTTTTGATTAATTAGAAAGTGTGATTCATCATTAAAAAAAAACTGCTTTTGTGGATTGTAGATTTGTAGGTATTTCTGGACTAAAATGGCTAGCTGTCGATTGTCGTATTTCTCCTGACGAACGTCAAACATTTTCGGTTTTTATTTTGTGCCCAAAAAGTATTAGATATTATGGAAAAAATTGTCTTTTATTGTATTTAGGGGTTCGTTTCCCAGGTTTTCTAAAGTGTACATGTTATGGCCGGAGTCCCATACAAAAATGAAACGTCTCCTTTAAAAAAAATTACAGTTCTGTGTGAAAACTTAAAACTGGTACTAGCGCCATCTAGATTCCATAGTGCAGCAATACGGCGCTAGCATGTCAGTGACTCGAATCCATAAGTTTATCTTCTTCTTCCCAGCTAAAGGCACTAGGAAGTGGTGAAGGGTGGGCGTTTTTGGGATACTGTCTTGTGTAATTTGGACGTACGAAAAGTGCTGATTCACAGCCTTGTTTGGATAAATGACTTTTGAATTTTATTCCCTATCTAAAATCGCTCAACATGCCTAAAAAAGTTTTCACTTCAAAAACATCATAAACAAATAATCAAATAACAGCTAGTTTAATCATCTTAAGTACCTGCATTACTCGCCTAAGTAATTACTACAGAAGCCACCCGTGTTAACAATATTCCTGAGCCGTCAAAGCAACCTTGAAGGTGTAAACAATAAATAAGGTTATAATCCATACTTGGGTCGCTTTGTGGAAGGTTTTACGAGTTAATCAGTTTCGAAGGAAACGCGCCAGGTGTTTCGGACAGTCGGTCGTTTTGTGGCCGAATATAGGGTACTACCTGTACCTACCTACACGGACGTACCATCGGGGTAACCTATATCTAAGCAATTTGAAAACAAAATCCTCTGCACACGACTCTCTTTTTTCGTAGGTAAGCGATACTATAGCGGCCGAGCATTGCAAGCAAGAATAGTCCTTACAGTGTACAGATATGTGTTGCTTCGATAGTACATAGGTATATTCCTATCTTGGTATTTGTTTAGTTTCATGCCCATTGAAAGAAAAGTAATATTGCGAGAGCGTAATATTAGCCGACTTCTCCCTCGTAGATAGATTTTTTCATGACCTTTTGCAACCTTGAGGTCGATTCACCTTCCTCGTAAGGTCAATATTACTATAGGAATAACAAGAATATAAATAAACACAGTAAATAACACTGTCTACTACCCATTAACTCATAATTATTTGTTTACCTATTTGTGACAACTTGTAGTTGGCTATATTCCTGATAGTAACAAATGCGCTGCTGTAAGTTATTCAAAAAATATAAAATGAAATATGAAAACCCGATTAAAAAAAAATACTACAAACTGATAACGACAATCCAATGGTTGTCCCAACCCTATGCGTATCAGGGTGAGCAGCACTAGCGATCGGCACGAAGAGGTCGATAGACGACACTAATATTTTTGGGAGTGCGCGGGGGACAAACGTGTTGTTCCTTTTGTGTACAATATAATTATCATAAAGTATTCATAGTTATAATTTCAAGACCTAACAGAATTCAGAATATAGAGGTAAACTAAGGTAAAGCCTATGACCAGCAGAAAATGGTCCTTAACACTTTCGACTCCACCCATTTTTCAAATAGCTCATACGCCATGCCGCCATATTGCAAGTTGAGTCCAGGAGGGTCACCGGCATTGCGTTTGCGCTAAAGGTAACCCTCGAGGAGTATCACCGGCATTAGGCTTGAAATCTTGTTAAAATATACAATTGATTTTATTTTCACAGTTTATAATGCCGAATTCGCTCAGAAAAACCTACATTTAAAATGAATTCTCTGCGAGCGCATCCCAAATACGACTTGAGTGAACCCTGCAGGAGGGCTTCCAGCACTGAACGTGTTAATACCTTTAAGAAACACACATTTGCCACAAGAAAAAAATATCCTAGCTCACCTAATTGTTGTGATCTCCATGTGTCAAAGACATCTAAAGCAAACAATGCGCCAGCATGGCCAATTTAGATAACAACGTGATGGCCCATACCTCACACAATGGTTACTACAATATTGTAGTAGATCCTCAGCTCCCCTCACCCAACTCAATTGTGAGGATCTTCAAAATCTGATGCGGTTGTAGTAAGTTCTTATTTCAAGGGCCTTTGTGGTTCAAAGAGTTATTGAGGTGGAATAACGAATGTTTGAAGCCCTTATAGAGCTGTTTATTCGTAGAAATACAGTCGTGAGTTCGTGACTAATTTAGCGCTTAGGTGATTTTTGTTATTAGCGATTTTCAGTAAACGTGGGTTTTTAAAGTAATTTTTCTTAGGTTATTTTTCTTGAACATGCATGATTGCCCTTAAACACGGAAAAACCAGTGGCAGACGGGCAAAAAGTGATCATTTACATAATAAAGGTTCCGTTTTTACATGTACAATTCCAAAAAATTCAAAGAACCAAAAAAAAAGATTCAAAATACCTAAAAACCAAAAAGCAACGGGTGTATCCCATCTGGCCCGGTGACTTGGCCCGGCACCGGGCCACATGGGACAAAAAAGTTTTAACTGGCCCGGTGATATGTTTACCGGGCCAGATGACACAAATCAAGTGCCATCGTCCCCGGAAAGGGGAGAAAAGAGGATACGCCTCGTAATTTGTGAAATACTAACTATATGCATCTATGAAAGGGATTGAACTTATAAATCAAACTGCTTAGTATAATTGGAATAAATTTAGTTGTAGCAAATGTAAATGGCTGAATGGTAGGTTAGGTTAGGTTAGAACTGTGACCACATACCGCACGAGCCGAGCGAGCGAAGCGAGCGGTGCCGCGGTAGCGGCCGGCGAGTGCCAGAAACCATTTAGGCAAGTTTATCCCACTGCTACCGGCCGCACCTAGTTTTAGCCGGCTAAAACTAGGTGTAGCCGCACTTCGGGTTTTAGCCGTAACATATCGACCACACAAGAATTACGTTTGCCTGACAACTTTTCAGCAAATGTTTCAGCAGTTTGATTTATAAGTTCAATCCCTTTCATAGATGCATATAGTTAGTATTTCACAAATTACAAGGCGTATCCTCTTTTCTCCCCTTTCCGGGGACGATGGCACTTGATTTGTGTCATCTGGCCCGGTAAACATATCACCGGGCCAGTTAAAACTTTTTTGTCCCATGTGGCCCGGTGCCGGGCCAAGTCACCGGGCCAGATGGGATACACTCAAAGCAACACCTAAAACTTTTCCACAAAATTTTTAAGTCACGAATATTTTAACGAGCCTTTCAAAACGTCAACTTGTAAGCATATAAGGTCATGATAAGTCTGCTTCAAAATCCTTCCAAGCCAATAACGTCTGTGAACCAATTCAAACTTTATAAGAAGGCATTAAAGTTGGAATTTCAAGAGTTGGATGAAAACTTTCAGTTACCAAGAAGCGCAGACTTTCGAACTCAGTTGACGTTCAAATAAAAATGGATGGTTTTGTGTGCAGACTTGCGTCTGAGACGAAAGTCCCCATAATTGATTTCCTAAAGAAAACTTTCAGCGTATCTCGATGTTGAGACAGTTCGGTGGTTGATTTAAATTGTAATTAGCTTAATGACTGTACTCATCAATCAAGTGAATTAAACTGGGTTTGGGGTATCTTAATTACAAACAACCGCAGATGCTTGATGAAATTGTTAAGATTAGAACAAACCTAAAGATAAATCAAAATCGAAAACTGTTCACTAAGAAATTAATAAAAACACAGAGCGTTTTTTTTTGGGTGGGAAATTATCAAATAACTTCTCCCGCTCTGGGCGGTGTGGGAGGACTTGTCAGACTCTTACTGATTAAAACCCACCCGTGTTCCTTCAGTTGCCTGTATGTTGCCAGGGGCCACGGTAATCCTTTCGGACAAACCCGCAACCCCGGCAGGCATCGGCCCTATCGGACCCTTCAATTGTGCTGACATCTCTTTGAGCCGCGCGTGGAACACAACGCGCCGTCGACTCGGGTGGTAAACTTGCACCCTAATTGCGTAACACACGATCAATCATAATCAGAATCATTTTGAAGGATATTACTAATCCATTGCTTCATATGTTCGAAAAATTTGTCTGCTCAACAACATAAATAACGCAATGAATGTTGTCGAACTGTCAAAATGAAACGGATTGTGATTGATCGTGTTTTACGCGATTAGGGTGCTGGATAAGGACATAGGATACTTATTATCCCGGTCGTACGTCGCCGTGGGATCATTTCCGACCTCCATGCACGCGAAACTGCAGGCAAAAGCTAGTTTTTAATACAGCAAAATGATGCCCTAAATAGAACCAGTGAGATAGATGGAAACACATGATTAAGACTTCGCGAAACAAAAACAAAATGGCACGAGAGAGAGATCTTCGCTTCTTCGTATTTATTTAGGCTTGTCAACACAAACATAAACTAATGTGTCTGCTAGTCTAACCGCTTACGAAAGCATTATAAACAAACATTCTACGTTATTTAACCAAGGCGACCTAAAAAGCGATGCTACCCAAAATAGACCAAAATTAAATCTCATTGCTGAAAGAGTTTGTTTGCTTTCAGAAGGCGCACTCTTCATTTAATTTTTAGGTATGAAGCTACAAGTATGCGGCGTCAGAGTCTTGTCGGGCCGATTCAGTGAGCGTAATAGTCAGAAGATATAATAATTACGCAACAGAAAGAGAGGCAACTTCTAGGTGTATAACTGCAGGTAATTAGCGTTGTGCGAACTGAATTGCACTTTATTGTGTCATAGCAAAAGTCACTTTTTATTTAAATTATTTTGCGGAGTGAACCATCCATCTGTATTAATCTGTGGCTTTACCGAAAGAAATTGAATAATAATTCTGTAATCTTGGTTTGGTAAGTAATAAAATATAATCATAAAGATGTTATGGGCTGTAATAAATTCAAATGATATCTTAGTCAACTGAAAATTCTTAGCGAGCGACTTGAAAATAATCTGTAACTTGTAAAAGCTGATATTTTACAATCAGATAGCGTAGGATACACAAGTTTTGACAAAGAAAAAATTCTTAAAGAAATCGAAGCTGAGAAAGTCTCAAGGACGAAAGTGCTTTAGGATAAAAGGAAATTTGATATGATTTTTAAATAAAAATTCATTTAATTCAGACTAATTGATATGTCCATAAATTGTTAGTTACAAAGGTCTTGAAACCTATGTTAGTGATCATTGATAATTAAATTCAAAATACAAAAAATAAAATCAGTCATGTCAAAAAAAATCATCATCTCGTCACGTCAAGCTTAATGAACCTACCCAGTACTGCAGACTCTGGCCTCTCAGAGATCATCCTTAGGATTCTGTTGGCGCTCCCCCGAATCCGGCGCATCAGAGAAGTTGTTTTCTTACGGATAATGGCGTAAAAGTCATCGACTCTAGCGTCGTATTGTGTCAAAGTATTAACAACATCCCTCACAAAGTGAAACTTTTTACAGCAAAAATAGATAGGTAAGGTAACTACGTCAGTCACATGATAGAAAAACAACCATGTTATTTAGATTCCAAAAATAATTCAGTGAGCTTCATAGCCTTAGCCGAAATTTGCTTGGAATGTACACACGGCTACACATCAAGCTATACATTTCCAGTATAAGCTGACCTCGCATTGTACGAAAATCCTTTACAATGCGAGATCAGTGTAAACTGGAAATGTAAAACTTGATGTGTAGCCGTGTGTACATTACATACATAAAGAAAAACTGACCAAGTGCGAGCCGGACTCGCACGACACGAAGAAAAAAAACGTTTCATATACTCCCTTCCCTTGACAGTCCGGAGCTCTACTGGAGATCGATAACAATTAAAATTCTATTGTGTCTCATTAAGGACAGTTAAACTCTTAATTTTTAATTGAATTATATTTTTATTATTTTTTGTTATAGCGACAATAGAAATACACAATCTGTGAAAATCAACTGCCCACACATTACGGTTCATGAGATACAGCCCGCCGACAGACAGACGGATGGACAGCGGAGGGTTAGTAATAGGGTTCCGTTTGGCACCCTTTGGGAACCCTAAAAAACACAAACGAAACAACACAGACAAGTTTCTGAATATTTAATCTTGGAAGATTCACTCATGTAAAAACCACAACTAAGGCAAGTAAATCAGGAGATCTAAGATTGGAGTCAAGCCCAAATTGAGCACAGCTTAGTGTGAATCAAGTATAATGCTTCCAAACCTTCTGTCCTTGACAGTGACTGATTGCTAGCTTACTGCTTCCTTCGATTTTATTAAATACGTGTTGCTGCCACGTTAACATGGCTTATTTCTAACTTTTAACTTTTTTCTTTAACCTGACAATTGGAAACACCAATTGGTATCGTGATAACCAGTAACTGCATTTTGGAGGTCAGATATAGGCAGTTTCTCCATGTAAAAAACCGGCCAAGTGCGTGTCGGACTACGTACAATGAAGGGTTCTGTAGTATCCAAAACAAACTTACTTTTGTAGTTGAAAAACATGTTCCCCCATACATTCCAACTGCAAATGTAAGTTTGTACGCACAATATTGAGAGATTTACCATGTTATTCTAAAACCAGTGACTTCATATAGGGTTTCCTGTAATCTATAAGTTTAGAACTATTTTTTGTATTTTTTTTTCAAAATTTTGGGCTCAGTCGTTTCGGAGATACCCCTTATCTCAATAAAGGAATGGTAAATTTTCATCAATTTTCTTAAATAACTAAAAAAATATTCCAAAAAACAAAAAAAAAAAAACATATTTGTGACTATCACATTAAGTCCTTTCATTTGATATGTCACACGTTACAGTTAGCAAAACTTTTTGTTTTAATTTTCTTATTCGCCCCTTCAAAAGTGACCCATATTCAAAATTCATTTATTTACGTTACACGTCCATGTTTGGGTCACAGAAATACATAATTAGTGAACCAAATTTCAACTTAATCGGTCCAATAGATTCGGATCAAACTGGCTGTGCCAGACGAACAGACAGCCAGCCAGACAGATAGAGACACGAGTGATCCTATAAGGGTTCCATTTTTTCATTCGGACGTACGGAACCATACAAATTGGTATTCAGCGGCATCCCCATGTAAAATAATAGTAGGTATTCAGCTGCATCCGGTTAGACTGGAAGCCGACTCCGACATAGTTGGGAAAAGGCTAGGCAGATTTATTGGAAACACCTGTTTTCTCCGAAAGGTTATGCGAGGTGTGCTTATAGTACATCCACATTGCGCCAGTTATGTTTAAGTCTCACGTACCTATAAGGGGCGGGCGAGCCTATTGCCATCAACCGGGCACAAATCCAGGCTCCGAGCTGCTATTGAGAAACTCCAGATGGAAAAGCCCAATAACACTAAAACATCTTAATTTGGTTTAAAAATATGATTATATACTTCGTTGGTTTAGATAGTTAAATAAAAGTAAACAAAAAAATCACGTGACGAGAGAGCTGTCACGCTTAACCAACTACGTAATACCTGTCACTTCAGTTGTCATGCTATGTCACCTACTCTTAAATTCAGCAACGTTATAATTATTTGAAGTTTAGGGAACCCGTCTTTTTTGGCATTTTAAAATGTAGTTTAAGAATAAATGATAAAGTTTAACATACATTAATAAGAGAGGAAACTATCGTAAAAATCGATAATAAATTTTATTTCGATAAAACGTATTTTTAAACAAGAAAGTGTCATCTATAAAAACTCTTTTTACGTTTTGTTTACCTTTAGTTAATTACCTAAACCAATAGACTAAAGTGTTTATTATTTATTTCCATACATAATAACACTATACAATACATACAATGTTCAATTCTTTTTTACATTCTACATAAATGTTTCTTACAATAATGGAACACGAGACATTGGCTCAAGGCTCGCGTACGTTTGTTAGAGTGACCTCATCTATTTGCCCCGTCAATGACAAGACAAATCCAAAAGCTATCAGATGAATAGCCTTATATTACTTTTCACGCCTACGGCGTAGAAAATATCAAAAGCGTTCAAAAATAGTTTCGACAAGACAACTTTTTACGCTGAGTGAGAATAAAAATTCAATTTCACTTGGTGAAAAATTCTAAACGAATTTTGTCAGAGCTTTTTGTTTTTAAAACATAGTTTCGTGCTTTTACGAGCGAAAATTCTAAAATGAAACACTTCAACGTTTTTTAGCCGAAAACGTCGAAAAAGACGATAAAAAAAAATGGCCGACACTTTTGATTTGTCATAAAGTACATAAATTCTACAATCGCTCAGTCATCAATCATCATACAGAACTCAATCTGCCTAGCCTTTTCCCACATTGGGTGACACAATGGCGGTCTTATCGCTACAAGTGATCTTTTACAGACAACCTTTGGATGGATTTAAATGGAAAAGGAGAGACAATACTGCAGGTGTACCATTTAAATACACAATAAAAGTAGAATTTTAAAAGTGGACAAAGATTGAGCACGTCTTATCGACACGGGCAAGGCATTCCATAACCGTACTGCTTAAACTGTAGAAGATTTGTCATAAAAGCCGGTGGAATGCATCGACATCCCTAGTCCCAAATTTTTCGATGACCTCAGATATCTATTACCAATATGATATTTAAAGAAATAGCCATCCAATATAATATATCGAAACACGGTCAGTTCGAGGATTTGTCACCTTAACCTACGATCGACCCGTACATCTGTTATTATTAAGCCAGGACCCCTCCTCGTGTCAACGTACAGAACATAAAACCAATAAAGTCCATTATACAGAGCTGATCTTATCTGCGATCCACCCACGCAGCGGTGTTAAAGCGAATTTTCATGTAAATGGTACATTGGTATGCAAAAGTGGTACGAAGCTACGTATGGAGAGTGGCAGTTTGCAGCCGCTGCAATTTGATAGCATTGTCCGTTATCATTGGGTACTAGCTAGAGGAGTCTGCACCCCTTTGTTCTGACGAGACTGGGGCTGTGATTGGAGATAACAAAGATTGTGTTCAGGACGCTTGCTATCTTGTTCTTTGAGTCAAATGTTATTAGATTTTAACCATCGAATTTATCTTCAAATTTTAACAATAGCTTCTCAAATGAAGGTGTCGATTTCAAAGGTTTGAATTACTTGCCCCATCTGGCACATTTAAACATTGTAGGCCGTGTCAAGGTTCACGTTCAATACTGTCCCAAATGTTTTTCACTTTCCTGGCATTACAAATGCTTACGGAGCATGACCTTTGATTTCAACAAAAAGTAAGCTTTGCAATAATAAATCACTAGTTTATCTAGGAAAGTAAATTACCACATTGGAATCAAAGACTTTGCCAAATAATGTGTTTAAGTGTTCTGCCAACAGAATTGCCTCAAGCAATTTTCCAGAAATACTGCAATTTCATGAATTATGTTTTATTGTTTTTGTTTGGAGAAGCGATAAGTGTTTAGTATTGTTGTAAAGTTATGATTCAAGTTATTAATTTGCAGGACCGGTTAGTGATATGTATTTTTCGATGAGCATGAGAGTTGAGATTATATTTAAGCTGAGTCTGCAAAAGCAAAATATAAATCGTCAGCGTAAAATCTAGGAGGTGAAAAAATTTAACAGCCCGTCAGGGTCAAAGTTTGTTTGTACAGATACCTACTTAAAAAAAATCAACACTGAAGAAGACGAAAGCTTCTATTCTTAGAGACATTTATAACTAAAAGTTAATTTTTGTGTCTGTGACTGCATTGTTCTTTTAAACTATGCAATGGATTTTGATACGGTTTTCAACATCATTTAGAGCAGTGATTCCCAAAGAGGTCCAGGTGGACCCCCAGGGGTCCACAGGTGACACGACGGGGGTCTACGCAAATTTCCATCGTTAGATCTATTACTTCATATTTTTTAACGAGTTTTGGGAATATGTTAGATATGTAGCAGCGGGGGTCCACCGAAATCAGGAAAATTTTGAAAGTGGTCTACGAGAAAAAAAGTTTGGGAACCTCTGATTTAGAAGTTCTATTCCTGAAGGTTGATTTACCAACCGCTGTCCTATAATCATTAAGTTTTCCGCTAGTACTGAGGGCCTACCACCAGCTCATAAAGCTCATTATATTACTTCAGTGGGAGAAAGAGATGGAGCTATACGTCCTGTAGAGCTT
Organism: Agrochola litura; assembly: GCA_949152395.1. Classification (NCBI taxonomy): domain Eukaryota; kingdom Metazoa; phylum Arthropoda; class Insecta; order Lepidoptera; family Noctuidae; genus Agrochola; species Agrochola litura. The sequence goes on from OX424493.1 coordinate 21,750,195, forward strand.
CATCTCTTTCCCACACAGAGCTATTAAAATAATACTGCTTCATGAGCTAGTGGTAGGCCCCCTGTGCACTTGTAAGTGACGAATTCACGATACCTAAAAGTATGTGTTTTTTGTTTGTTTATTTTTTTGTGAGTAAGTCGTTGAAGTGCTATATCAATAAATTAATTAATTAATTTGTTATAGGTAAAAAATTTATATTCAACTTACATAAAATAACGAAACCTCAATGTTTTGTAAAAACCGTGCCAAGCCCGCGCGCTAGTTGAAAATAAAATATAAAATGCAGTGACTGTTTACAACCGAGAATCGATTTAATAAAAGACGCAAATTCACTAGAATTTTCATTTTCAGTAAATAGATTCTCTCAGCATTAGCGCTTTTTCTTAAGAAATCGATTCTCAATCTCTGTTTACATATTCTTTTTCTATTAATACGTAGAAACAGTAAGTTTTGAGATTATGTTTACTTTATCAAAGCTTTGTGATATTATAATATATAAATTCATAAATGTAGATAAAGAGTGACTGATGCTTTTTTTCCTGTTGTACAGTGGAATATTTAAGTGTTTACACGTTTTAGAGTCGTTTACACTTTTTTGTAGAAAAGGTGAATACCTGATTGATACAACAGTTATTTTATATAGACTGCGAAACTATGAATGAAACTTTTGGCATTGATCCCGGAACAAAGTAGAAATTGTAAACAAGATCCGAGTTATGAATAACATTTTAGACTAAATGCAAACTTGTTCTGGAGAGGTGATGATAATATTCTTAACAAGCTGACGCGATAGATCTGTCCATATTTCGGTAATTCATACAAAATTCTCATAGAAAACGCACTTTTAGTTTTCCCAAATTTTCCAAAGTCCCGGCAATTCAAAAAAAAATCCGATGGAAACGGATACAGACTATTACAAATATTCTATAATAAAAATTTGCCAAATCGGTTCAGCTGTTCTGAAGTGATACGCATACCAACGAACATCATTTCATATTTATTATTTAAAAGAAGAAGATAATTCTACTTGCATGAGCGATGTAATGTATCGTTTTCTGATTTAAACAAATGACGGTTGAGCAGTTCCAACTTCGCCAATTATTTTGACTAGACGAGAGTATTCTATTGCCAAGTGTCTTTCAAAATTGTTTACATACTGCACACTGTGGTGTGGCAGAAACATCATGTTAGTGTTACAGAGTTATGTCCCGGTAGTAAAATATTGATATAGTCGGCAATAAATACAGCAAGTCAAACTGCAACAAACTACCAAATGTTAATATATAAGATATTTAAACATGTTAAGGCGAAAGCGCCGACGTAGCTCGCGAAATTATTTTTTTTACGTTTTTTTGCAATTTGCAGGGCAGTATCAAGTTTTATGTTGATCTTAATAAATATGTGTTAATAATATAATTGAACATAATTATAATTAAACATACAATTCTCTAGTTTATGTTACCCTTTGGAATGACTATTTCATGAAATCATGACATTTGAGGTCAATTCTAACTTAAGGAGTTGTGTTGATGATTCAAATAAGATTAAGATTAAATTATTAAGATAATTTTAACTTTTTTTGTATTTTGTGTGTCACCAACTGTGTCAAAATAAACGTTTTCTATCTTTCTTTTTTTTAAATTTTGTAAATACATATTTGTTACGGTCGCGAATCATATTTTAATCAACATTCACTCTGACAAATGACCTGCAATTTTCAAAAAACGAAAGATAATTTGAATTTCGCGGGCTACTCTGACGCGTCCCCCTTAAAGCAATAAAATAATATCCGACGTCAAAACTCTAGGAATAAGTAAATAAGAACTTTCAAATGACTGCAATGGGAATTCCCATGAAACTTCAGAAAATTTACAGAATTGTTCAACCATGAATTTTCCAATTCAGTAATTCAATTCTTATTCTACGAACGAAGTCCTCTATAGTTTTCATCTCGTTAGCTCCGAATAAACTGCAGGAATGTTTTAGAAGATTTCAGCTCGATCCTTTGTAGTATTAACTAAGTCTTCTAAATGGGGAAAACCGGAGAAAAAATGGTGTTTTTCCTATTATTCCTTGACCTCGGTCTATTCCTCTGTGACAGTATGTGGGTTATATAAGGAAATATCACTTGAAGTTAAGACTAATTTCGCCATTTCCCTTCGTACGAAAGCTCTGAGATTAATAAAGACAGGATAAGTCTTGAGTAAGCCAGCATAACGTATTGAAACGATTCTTTTCCTGACAACCTGCACGAATGTTTTTCTAAAGGCACTTTACCTTTTGAGTATGAATGTCGATGGCTATAAGAGGAGGGAAAGAACAAAAAAACGATGGATGGACTGGGTGGAAGATTATATAGCTGGAAAGGGGGTGACTGACGAGATGACGACTGATAGAGAAGTATGGATTAAAAGAAATGTTGCACGGACCCCAAATAAATTGGGATTAGGGAAAGAGAATTGATGATGACTTCGCCTTAATTTTGTAAACTTTCATCAAACATACAATATTAAATTAACACAAGAATCTTCATGTAGACAAACTCATTTTGACGACAATACGGGCGAGAGACTCCCTCCGTATGGACCTTTAATCGTTTGTAATTTCTCGAAAACTTCGTCTTATCCATTCTCAGTATCCTATACTATTAAACGAGCAATATTTGTATGTATATATGTTACGGCTAAAACCCAAAGTGCGGCTACATCTAGTTTTAGCCGGCTAGAACTAGGTGCGGCCGGTAGCAGTTGGTTAAAATTAGTTGTAGCAAATGACCATAAATCAAAATATAATTTAATAAAATACGTATATTAAAAAATATAAATAAGGTGAAGGTTTTACAAAAATACGCTTAATAGTTTTTGCGTGATTCTGAGTTTTTTATCCACGTTACACATAACTTTACAAATTAATTACACTATGTAATATAAACATAATCACACATGTTCACAGATTGAGTTATTAAGAAAATGCTCTTTTTTAATATTTTTTCCAAATCATTAACCCTACTCGTTTAGACGTGATCTTCAGTATAAAATCATTAAAAGTCGGCTATCGTCACCTTAATCCAGTTCGAAATTCATTCCTAAAAAACTGTAAGTATTCTAAAATTTTGAAAAAAAAAAGAAAAAAATCAAGTTTTGAAAAGAACCTCCTCATTTTCAAAATACCTCTACTAGTATTGTCAGTATTTTCATTTATCGCTGAAAACATACATCTCGTCGAATAACAGTTTGTGTGAATGTCGCAGAAAATATTCTTTAGAACAATGAAACTGGAAGATATTCCCAGAAGGCATGACTTCGACTACGAGACTTTGTTGATGTCCGAGAAAATGTGACTGCAAACTGAAGAATGAAGTTTTCCGAATTAAAGAATGGAGTGGATTTTCTTGGTTTAACAGGAATTTTGTAAACAATGGAGAGGATTTTGTTATTTACTTAAGCGATATATCTCTTAAGTAATCTCTCATCAGATTATAAGTTTGTACTTACAAAAATACAAATAAAAAATATTTATTTCAACTAAAACATCGTTTCATACATAAATTGAGGCAGCCCCAGTAAGTTACAATAGTACTTGTGTCGGAGCTGTCTCACTCTTCCTTTTTACAATGATGAGGATAAAATAAATTTTATAGAAAAATAAAGTAAAATTAAACATTAATTTTGCAGCTCTCGGTATAAGTGTGTATATGAGTGCGTGAGGGTGCGTTTGTGTGGAGGTATGAGTGTGTGTGGGTGGGTAAACTTCCATAATTATGTTTTCGAAACCCATTCAACTTGGTTGCCTTATCTTATTATTGCCGTTGTACTTAATGTTAGTGTCGGGTACCATTACCTGCCTACATGACTTTCAAATTTGTATCATTTAAATAATGTATAACATTTGGCTTTAGAGCGTTTGTCCACCGCCACCGTCATCGGGACGTTACCGAGAACGAGATGACGGCACTGAAGTAGCGATACATACATTTACTATAGCCACGTGTCAACTACATGTCCTTCACCCGAGTGCCGTCATCCCGGCCGCCGAAGTTTGGAGTAGTTCGGCGCGACCGCTAGAACTCGGCTCGAGATTGTGACGGTTCGATGTGCCGGCAATTCAAAATACGTTTGATCTTGTACACTGCCGTCGCACTGGCGCCAACGCCGTTCGCTTGGTTTTTGTTTTTTCTATAATGAGTTAGTGACATATTGAACCGCCAAGTTCGGTCACGGTGGACACACGATCGCCGTCACCGGGACGTCACCGAGAAACGAGATTATTTGAACCGAACGTGACGTCCCGGTGGCGGTAAACAAACACCCTTAGGTACCGTTTTCAAGAGATAAAGTTGAATGTATTTCCATACATTTAACTTATGTAACACATTATTTTTTCAAAACCCTATGCTCTTAGATTCTAAAACTTAGTAATACAGTAACAAAATCATTTACATCACAATTTTGAATTGTCAATGTTCGAATATTTTGGGACGACCACAGGAAACTCCTAACACGTTGAAAGTTGTAGATGAGTAGGTAACGTCTTCTGCTGAGCAAATACAATGAACAGACAAAAGGGTTATTGATTGCCATAATCTCTACGCTTGGCAGGCTGGAATAGGAATCGAAGATAATTGGATTTAGTTGTAATTAACTAAACTAATTGGCAGATAGAGACTTCCGTTTTGCTAAATTCAGTCCCACATAAAAATATAGTATAAAGTCGGCCACATAAAAGTCAAAGTCAAATCATTTATTTAAAGAAAAGAAAAGAAAGAAAAAACGTTTATTTGCGGTAAACATGACGCAGATTTTTTTTTTATTTAAAAATGAGAAAAGGTTGGGGGAAGCATGCGTCACATCCACGCAAATCAGTTATCGCTCAGCATTATGCTACGACCCTATGCAAGACAGCCCCAGCGCTGGTTTTCAGCGACAGCCGGCGCTGACGTAATGACGTCAACCGGTGCAGCAAACAAATATAGAGCGCTGGTTTTCAGCAAATAAATAGGCTCATGATTGTATGGCACGTTTGAATGTCAACATTTGCAAAATAATAGAATTGATTCTAGTCGCCCCTTCCAAAAGGTAGTTTTCGTATGGAGAAGAATGGGCAAGAAACTCCACCGTTACTCTTTTAAAATATTTTACAATAGTTTGTATAGGTAGGTACCTCTACATTAGTTAAATAATTATATGTGAAGACGATGCACCTCGAATAAAATTATTATACCACAATAGGTAAAAAGAATTAAAAATGAAGCAACGACAGATAATTTAATTATGTGATACATACATACAGAATTCCGTTAAATATCAATTCGGAATTTCGAAGGCAGCAAATCCATACATTATCAAGGATCACAATGTACAGTACCTAGCCCTCTGTTCGAAATTTTCTCCGATTCGAAATTCCGAAACGGAATTCCGTCTGTATGTATTCCGGCCAGCCTTTTGTATGGATTTGCGGCCTTCAAAATTCCGAATCGGTATTTCGACACAGAATTCTGTATGTAATTATGTGGCTAGTCTAACAGTTGGTACATAAAAATACTCCACACATACGTAAAAATATCAAACGTAAATACGTAACTACCTTTTCAAGCTCAACAACTCACTCCCAATATAAAAAATACAACAGGCAAAAAACTTTTTACAAAAAAAAAACAACCGACTTCCAAAAAAAAACACTACAAAGTGAAAAATAACTTTAATTTCGGAAGTCGGTGTCTTGGGTTTTGTGTTTTCGTTTTTTGCCACCGACTTCCGAAATTAAAGTTATTTTTCACTTTGTAGTGTTTTTTTTTGGAAGTCGGTTGTTTTTTTTTTTGTAAAAAGTTTTTATTTTTCACTTTTTAGTTGTGGTACCTACCCCACACACATTCGAATACCACTACCTGCTACCAGTGACAGGAACTTATCATATCATCTACATACTAAGTGGGAAAAAAATACGTATTTTGTAGCTAATTCAAAAACTACCCAAGCAAAGTTAATAAAATTTATATGGGACCAATTTGGGAGCATACCCTTTCAAACAAAAAAAGAATTTTCAAAATCGGTCCACAAATGACGGAGAAATCGGTGGACATACATAAAAAAAAAAAAAAAAAAAAAAAAACAAACATACGCGTCGAACATATAACCTCCTCCTTTTTGGAAGTCGGTTAAAAATCAACAATAAACAGAAAATACAACATGAATTTATTATCTTAACAAAAAACTCCGTACATAAAACAAAATTCCCTGAAGCCTGTCAGGAATACTGATGTTTTCTCCGAGCTAAAAGATACCATCTTTGTACCTTTCACCTGTATTCCGGTGCGGTTTCTCAATGCGATGCACTCGCTAAAATATGGATAGCTTTTTAAAAGCATATATATATACAGGGCGTCCCACGGATATGCCACATGGAGGGAAAGTACCTTGAATATTGTAGATGGAACATTTTACTGAAAGAAGACATTATTTGAATTTAAAAAACAATTTAAACTGCATTCATAGATATTTAAATAATTACATGGTTAAACCGGGAATCGAACCCGTTACACGAGAAAAATAATCACCCTGTAGTTTTATCATGCCGATCGAAAGGCTTTATCATAAGGATTATTTTTTGCTAAATAACATAGTGTCACAAATAAAAAAAAGACCATGAATTTCAACATTTTAATACAAAATTAATAAATTTATCAAATGCTCAAAATGAGTCCCTTCCTGTTGAATACAAAGTCGCACTCTTATGATTATTTCGCTCCCTGTCAATTTTTTGATCTTGTTGTGGTGGATATTTAGAATAATACGTCTAAGTTCTGCTTGTAGCTCGTGGACACTTTCATACTGGTTCTTGTAAACTAAATTTTTTACATAACCCCATAAAAAAAATCTAACGTGGTTAGATCTGGGGATCTCGGCCGCCATCTTATATGTCCATTTGTCCCGATCCAGGGATGAAAGTGTTCATTGAGATAGTCCTTTGTTCTGTGATTGTTATGAGCCGGAGCCCCATCTTGCTGAAAAGTAAGGTTTTATCGATCAGCAACCGGAAGATTATTTATCTCATTTCTCAAAATCTCAAGTATTTCTAAATACCTTTCCATATTCAAATGCCTTTCGTAAAAATGTACTAATATATACTTGTATACCTACTAGTTGTTGCCCACGACTTCGTCTAGCATTAAAAGCATTGTTTTCTGTTATTTATAGTTTTTAGGGTGTCTCCGCTGTCCGTCCATCTGTCTGTCAGCGGGCTGTATCTCATGAACCGTAAATAGGTAGACAGTTGAAATTTTCACAGATTGTAAATTTCTATTGCCGCTATAAAAACAAATACCTAATAAAAATTAAATAAATTTAAAAAAAAAATTTAGAGGTTCCTCATACAAGAAACGTGTTTTTTTTAAGTAAAAGTTGCTCTAGTTTGTCACACAATAACATAACAAACGCTTTTCTAAAGGATATCCATATTCAGTAGCGAAAAAATCCCAATAAATATCCCCTATTATTCTCACTTCACCCCCACATAAACTCTGGTTCCCTTCATTCAGCCACAACAAATCACTATTAATACTCCGATGCTAACCGAATACTGATATAACAGGGAACCGTTATCAGTTCCCCCCCGGGTGGTAAACCCGACAGATAACATCCCTCGACTCACAATGAAGTGGAAACGATCGAGACTTACTTAGGTATCGTGTTTGTTATAAATAAGTTGGTATGTATTACTAAAAACGTTTGTGTTTAGAGAAGTTATTTATTCTTTGATACCTACATAACATAACATAACATCACGCCTGTATTCCCTCAAGGGTTGGGCAGAGTTGCACCTTATAGTACACCCATATTTCGCCAGTTATGTTTAAGTCCCATGTAATAGGGGGCGAGCGTATTACCATCATCATGATAATCAGCCTATAATGTTCCCACTGTTGGGACACAGGCCTCCTCTCTGTAAGACGAACTGGGCCATAAACCCCCACGCAGGCCCAGTGCGGGTTGGTAGATGTCACATGTCTTCGATTTTTTGGTTTTAGGACATGTTCCTTCACCGTTTTGACAGCAGTGGTCATGAAATTAAATACACAAAGTAAGGTGCCTGCTTGGGTCCAAACTCAGGACTCGTAAGTCGCGGCCAATACCATTGGGTCACCCTCTATTGCCATGAACTGGGCACAAATTCAGACTCCGTGCTTGTACTGAGAAATTCCAGATGGAAAAACCCAAAAACACTTTGACCGACCCGGGAATCGAACCCAGGACTTCATGCTCAGCAGTAGCGCTTGCGACCATAAGTCCAACGAAGCAGTCAATGTATGTACAGAGAAATCTTGGAAAACAGCTGAATGTATGAAAGTTGGAAACTTAATAATTAAACTGTGGTGGCATCTACATCGCCACATACGAACTACGCATCTCACTGACGTCACGCAAAACCCTGCATCGCGTAAGCAGAGTTTACCGTGTGACCAGCATATATACAATGTCCCAACATCGGCCTGCGCCTGATGGCGGGGACCATCACGGGACTCTGCTCGCTAAACAAGCACTTCCACACAATAGGTATAACGGACAGTCCTCTGTGCAGGGCGTGCATGGAGGCTGAGGAGCCCGTCGCGCATGTGCTCTTTTAATGCACAGGCGTCACACAGATTAGAACTAAAACCCGCGAGTCACCCAGATCTTTCACAGATGTTCTGAACAGGCCAGGAGACTTACTCAACTTCTGGAGGGAGGTGGGCTGGTTGGAATAACCACCGACGGCCGCTATGGCCCACGCACAATGGCCCACCTGAAGGACTAAGTGCGTAAACCAAACCCCATAACATAAAATAACGTCCCGACATCAATCGTTGGGCCAATCCGTCTGGTCGGCGGATCCTCCATCTTTTATGGAGGAAGAGTGAACTTTACATCTTGTGCCTCATACCTCTATAAAACTAACATCCATCTTCACGGAAAAAACCCCTTCTCAATCAAAGAAGAAACATTCCTTAAACACGAACCTGCACACTATTTTTCGGCGATTTCAGACCAGAAGAATCCAACTTTATTTTATTCAACCAGTTATAATTTATTATTTAGGTAGGTACTGTAAGGTTTTATGCAGGAAGCAACCTCATGATGTGCAGGCTGGTGAGAAAGCAGCACTACATCCGAACAATCTGACAGAATATATTTAAAATAGGATCGGAATAGGTTTTGTTTGTTGAAGAAGAGTCAGAGTGTCCCGAGGAGGCTGTCAAGCAACTACTAATATATACTATTGAATTGAATTTATTTACGGTTTTTAACCCAAGAAACCTTGAACCTTGATTGATTCAGACGTGACCTTGCGGAAATCCATTATAAAATACAATAGAAGTGGATTTATTTAGTAACCTGCTCCACTTAACTATTTCTAAAGAGTCATGAAAAACCCCTGAAATAAATTGACACGTATTTCATCTCTCAACGAGGCATCCTCAGGATGACGATAGACTTGCTAGACTTGCGAACTCGAACACGGCGGATTGTCTGTGCTCGGCGCTTGGCGTGGCAACACGCCGTGTTCGAGTTCGCAAGTCCAGCAAGTCTATCGTCATCCTGAGGATGCCTCGTTGAGAGGTGAAACACGTGTCGATTTATTTTAGAGGTTTTTTATGACTCTTTAGAAATAGCTAAGCGGAACAGGTTACTAAATATATCCACTTCTATTGTATTTCCAAGAAACCTTTCTTTAAACATCCTCCCGGTACCGTAGTCACGCGAAGTATCTATAGTATCTACAACCTAAGCTAACATTCCACCCTATTCATAGTCCTAGCTTTCAATTTCTCTCGACAGTTTATTAAAACATTGACGCACAATCTGGTTCCCGACGTGATATTTTCACCTCTGACCTCGGCTCCGGAAAAGTTCATAAATAATTAAGGTATAGGCGAGTCTGAAACGAGGTGGACCTTCCCGAAAATATACCAGCTACTAAAGGTTGTTGCTAGGTAGCCGATGTTTTAAAATAAATGGGCGAAATGTCTATCACAGTTTTAATTTTTTAAATCCACTTTAATTTTAACGAAAAATGTAGATTAATTAATAAACCTGTAACTTTCAGACATGCGCCGAATTTGATATGCAATCAAATTATTACGATAGACTGGGCTCTAAAAATAGAAGTATCTAATGTATTTATGATTATCTATACATAGGTATATATAAAATTCTCGTGTCACAATGTTAGTTAACATACTCCTCCGAAACGGCTTGATCGAGTTTTATGAAATGTTATTTGTATATTTGGTAGGTCTGAGAATCGGTCGTCATCTATTTTTCATACCCCTAAGTGATAAGGGTGGTCCACCCCAAACATTTATAATGGCAAAACAACGTTTTCCGGGTCAGCTATTTTAACGATAAAATTGGAGTACAAACAAATAAGAAGAAACTTATAAACTTTTTTCATTGGTAGATAAGCTATAAAAGGCAGCAACAAAGTAAATTATGTATTCTGTGACAACTGTTTCAAACAAGATAGGACTTTTTGCCAGTTCTCGACCTTAAGAAAAGTTTAAATGCTGGTGCATTTTAAACTCATTCTGTATAAATGAATGAAATTATTACAATAAAAACAGTTATAATATACTTATTTTCTATTCGACGATAGTAGGAGATATTATAGTAGGTACCTACTCTGAAAAGTCTGTAATAAAAAAAGCTGTTTTTGCGTTCTACAACAACATCGAGATTAAGCAGCTCGATGATAAATCTGACTCAACGTACCTAGCTAAGTATATCTCTCATTCGTTTGTGACCTTTTTAAGTTTTACGAACCTACTAAAGTTGAGTGACATTTTTAAGTTTCACGAACCTACCAAAGTTGTGTGTGACCTTTTTAAGTTTTACGAACCTGTCAAAGTTGTGTGACCTTTTTAAGTTTCACGAACCTACCAAAGTTGTGTGACCTTTTTAAGTTTCACGAACCTACCAAAGTGGTGTGTGACCTTTTTAAGTTTCACGAACCTGTCAAAGTTGTGTGTGACCTTTTCAAGTTTCACTAATCTACCAAAGTTGGGTGTGACCTTTCACGAACCTACCAAAGTTATCTGTGACCTTTTAGTTAACAAAATCATTAATATCCTGTCCTTTTCCTTTACCGTAACAACGCAACGTTAGCCAAAAATCCCAAAAAAGGAACCAAAAAGAACGCAATTAGAATGAAATTGAAATCATCTGTCATCGGATAAATGTCGCATTTACTTGTCACTCAATCATCCGAAAATACATCAATTCCCGTCTAAATTTTATAAGCCTATTCATTCCCGGTACACAGCTTACTATGTACAGCGCTTTTTTATTTATTAAATAAGCCCAGTGATCCATTTAATTTACGGCTTTTGTTCGTAGAAATGTATTCGTTTGTGAATAGATGAAAAGAACTGTCATTTCATGATCGACCAGTCAGCTATTGTTATGACAATGACATTTCTGTCATGGATGGAAATTATAATTTAATCATTGTATAGTTTGCGTTGTGCCTAGACACTTTTTTGGTATGTATCTTATTTCCTCTCGCTTTCCTGCAATCTGTGGAAGTGATTTCGTGAAAAGGGACGGAAGTGTGTAACAGGAAGCCGGGGAAGCGCGCGCTATTTGATTTGACCAATGAGCGCGCGTGGTGCTAGAGTTGGCCGTCAGATGGTACCAACCCATTTTCCGAGATGTTGGTACTGTCAGCCAAGATGTCAGATGTTACACATTATAATGCGACTACTGTAAGGTTTGCTCGTTTGTTTTTTTTTGATATAGATGAAATTTTGCACAGTTTAATAAAGTAAATACAGCGGTTTTAGCTACCTACTACAAAACAAATGGTTTTCCGAAATGCAAAATACGGAGAGCACAGTTTTGCGATGCAACTTCAGAAAGGCCCAGTTCAACTGTGGATACTATTCATGTTAATCTTGATGGATACTATTCAAAAGCAGTCCACCTTTGAATAGTATCCATTAAGATTTGAATGAAAGTCCATAGAATGCCTTCTAGTCATACAAAACATTAATCTACAAAATGACCGTATAGGCACAGTGCCTACACCTCCACATAACTCTCCAGGGATCTCAGCCATGGTATTGACGTCATACTTCGAGTTCGTATTTCCGTAAATATGGTGTTATCGGAACGAACGGGCCCCTCGCGTCACATTGCAGTGACACTTTGTAATTATTCAGTGTCATGTGAGGTCTCGATCGTGAGTGACCTCGTTCGGGACAGCAACGTGATGAGAAGCCGCTAATGAAAATTGGGCGACCATTTTGAAAAAAGAAAGGCTTAGTTTTTCTTCTATTTTTTCTTGTTATATTTATAAGCGGTCAAAAAGGATAGGACTGGCCTTAAATGAGGCATTGGGTAATCGATATGAAATTGATGTGTCAGCAAATCGACAACTAAATTTACGCGACCTTACGGAGATTTGACAGCTAATTTGAGCTAAAACGTCACAATATTGACAAAAGGTCGATCCTATTTAGGTATTAATATTTTGATGGCTTAGTATTATTGCGAACCTGACTGACATTTGTATTTACTAAAGGCTAGTTTGAGATCTGGATTAGTCGTTTCGCTGGTTTAATTATTAAGTACTTACGCTGGATCCATTAGTTAGATTATTAAGTCCTTACCAATCTACAATGCGGATAAAGGTATTATTAAGGTGACTGTGTTGAAACTTTGTTATAGTTGCAAAAATAATACCAGCCATTATCGAGAAAAGATTTGATTATTAGTATGTTTGTTTGTTTGTAATGAATAAACTCAAAAACTACTGAACAGATTAAATAAAATCTTTCACCAGTAGAATATCACGTGGGCGAAGCCTCTGGCGGAAGCTAGTAAGAACTATAAGTGGTTAAAGAAAGTCAAACAACCTTTGCGTTTGACCAAAGATCCTTCTTTATAAATATTTATTTTACAGTGGAAAACTATATGTTCATAAAAAATACGAACAAAACGTTACCTACATTCATATTTCGTGGTAGGCAACTAACGCAGATATGCCAGTGACCTTGAGTGGTTAGCGTACGTGTTCTGTACTGAGCTCACGCAACGCGTCGTACGTCCAGCCAGTACTAGGACTCGCCCACCAAGGAGCGCTGACCCAAATTAGACGCATTATTAAAAGGTATTTTAATAAAACACGTATACTAAAAGATCAATAATTAAATTATCCTTAAAATGGTGATGCTCTTATTTAACAAAAATATTTTTTTCCAAATCACTAACACTACTCGTTTACATAGACGTGATCTTCAGCTTAAAATCATTAAAAGTCGGTTTTCGTTTCTTTAACAAACTCATGACTATTCAAGTATTGTACCAACAGTCAATGAATTTCCGACTCTTGATAAACACCCCCCGCGCCGGCACAAACAGGAAGGCAAGGCGGTGAAAGGGGTTGTTCATGTTCAGGCTAGTCTACACTAGTGCGGTATTGTATTGCGATTAATATGCAACATCATTGAAGCTATTAAGGGCCTATATTGAAAATAAATAGTGGTATGATGGACGTGGCTTAGTTTCCCCGTGCGCCGAGTGACGGTTCCATCTTCCGTGGTCGGTAGCCACGTCGCGTTGCCCCGCCGCCGCCGCCGCCGCCACAAACTTATCTGAACCAGTGACTGAACCGGAATTTAAAAACGTTACTTACTTAGCATGAGCTTTGGCTAAGCATTATTCTTGTCACTCGCACAACTGTCATACTAAAAGTACGATTATTTTACAACAACAAAAGCGTTCTTAAGAGTGGATGAACCCACGAACCTACCGCGGCAAGCTTAGCTTAGCCTTTGATCGAGCCGATCGCCTGTTATCATTTATCCACGAGCCGTGACTTCTCTGTGAAAGCGCCTTTAAACTTTGAAATACGAGAACTTCGAATTCGCGGTATTTCGAAATACCGTTTTCGTTCTTTCCGGCTTTTTCGTTTGTACTAAAGGCTTTGTTTTTTCTACGAAATCAGATATTGGTTTGATTTGTTTACACGTCATTCAAAGACGGAATAATAGGTCGACCATTTGCTGTTATGTTGGGCATGACTTATCCTGTAAACCGAGGAAAAATTGCTGATATTAATATCTTACAAATTAACCAAGAGATCGATAGAACATCTGAAGGAAAAAATTATAACTTTCGCAACTCCATAGGCTGAAATAGGTCTAGAGTCTAGACAAGTGACATTCATTTTAAAAACTTTCGCAATTTTGCAGCACTTTTCAACGGAATTTACATAAGCTTTTCAGTAGCTTATTAAATATCATTGCCATACATTTTTGACTTTGCCATCATTGTTACATATCGCCCGCCGATAGAATGTCACGTCGTCAGCCCACTGGTACTTAAGCATGTCCTGAGGGTACTCAGGACATGCTTATGTCCATAGCTTACTGATATCTTTCTGTCTTGAAAAATGTTTATGCAACCATCTTCTTTCTCAAATATTCAAAAGACAATTAAAATTAATTTTCTTTGCGATTGACACGTGAAAAAACATAATTAATTTAAAATACCTATTTAGTAATCAGTCCAGTATACGACGAATATCCAGATTTTTCTTCAGTTACAGTACAGACGATTTCCAACATCCGAAAATCTATTCTCGCGAACTTTTCCTCGTGTTCGAATTGATTTGTTGAGAGACTAAAAACAGACCGATCGATTTTATGATCCATGACGAGATAAACATAGGTTGAATCATCTCTTCTCATCAGTTCCCCAAAAAGTTTATTCGATTTGTTAAATTCGTTATAGATGATTACTGTGTGTATGTTTGTGAGACTTGTGTCATACGGTGTAAAGCGTCGTAAGGTGGTCGTATGAAGGAGCTCGTAGCTAAGTAATAACAGCCGCACGGGTCGATTCATCAGGTTAAGCTACGCTTGCCGGGGTTAGTCCATGGATGGGTGACCATCTTTACATACTGAGACTCCTCCGTGTCTCAGAAAGCACGTTACGCCGTTAGTCCCGGCTGTCATTCGTGGATCTTTGACAGTCATTACGGGTCGTCAGACGCCCGAAAGTCTGACAACCAGTCTTACAAAAGGGTATCGTATTACCCAGTTACTGGGTTGTCGCGGTCAGAAAGGCAGTCACTCCATGTAAAATACTGGTATTCAGCTGTGTCCGGTTAGACTGCAAGCCGACTCCAATATTGTTGGGAAAAGGCTAGGCAGATTGATCATATGGTGTAATTTTTGGTTTTGATACAAGTGAGGACTTTGATTAAATTATGTTTGTACGTGGAAACAATGTTATGGAACAAAAGGCGACGCTGAAATGGTTCCTTGTCCGTGTTTACATCTTCTTGGGGCTGACTGTACACGTCTGGAGAAACATGGAGATTTTAATATCGAAACTTAATCAATATTAACTACTACTAGCGTGAGATGATGAGAACCTGATAAATATTCTGTTAGTAGAGGTATTTGCGTTGAATTGTTAAAGACATAGGTATAAACAAGAAAGTATTTATAAAGATAATAACTTAGTAAGATGTAATACTCGTAATGAGATAAAAACTCTAAAGAATTCTTAAACAAAAGAAGAATTTGTAGATATAAGAAAATGTGTTTTTTATAAGCAAATGAATAACTGCAGTTATTTTAAAATAGCTACTGTTGTGTAAGTTTGAGCAAAAAATATAAATAATGCACAAATTTTAGACTATTTCTCTACCACTTATTGAAAAGCGAAGCATCTAGTGATGTTGCAAATACCATTTATTTTTTTCTGAACCCAAAAACAAGAGTATTATCTTAAGCTCGTGAACGGGTGCTGCTTGTGGTGATTGGTTGACTTGTTGATCATGATTTTGTTATTGTTGTTAGTAATTTGTTTTACTTCGATGGTCTTAGTTTATCATTTTGTGACTTTTTATTTGTGAATGGCATCTTGCAGGTCAACTTAGGAGGTTGTCGGCTGCTTAACCGGACTTTCCTGTGGGTGCCTCAATAAATTAAGGCCTCCAGCCAGGGCATAAAACTTAGAAACTAAGCGACTACACGCTAAGGCCACCCCCTGTGGAGTACGGACCTCGGCTTAGGGCGTCGCTGTGGGAAACCAGCAAGGAACAGGCTGGGTCAGATTAATCATTTTGTGACTATGAGTTACAGCTATATATTATAGCTAAATGTAAGTGGGCACGCTTTTTATGCCCGGAGGCTTTCATTTAGGTAATAATAAGTTCTGTTTACGTTTTTTACGTTTTCTGCTTGAGTATAGTTTTCGATGTTTTTTTTCGGTATATTGGCGTGTGCTAGCTTACATAATCTATACTTATACTAATAATATTATAAAGAGGTAAAATTTGTTTGTAAGTTTGTATGTAGGGGGTAATCTCCGGAACTACGATACTTTTCTTGACTTTACTTTATTTGACTTTCAAATCCGACTGGTAGTTTCGGAGATTACCCCCTACATACAAACTTACAAACAAATAAACAAACAAACTTTACCTCTTTATAATATTATTTTTATAGATTAGGGATGCATCCGATACCGATACCGATGCCGATATATCGGTGATACTCGAAGCTTGCCAATATATCGGCATCAGTGATTTTTTTTATATTACTTAAAGGTGCAAATAAACAATTTTATTTATTTTATTATTTATTTTTTGGCCGAATCAACGATACTTTTCAAATTTCGCGCTTTAAAAATGTAATGGAAGAAGATGAGCCCCTGTCTACTCTGAGCTGTAATTCTCTCAAAGAAGTCGAGAGATACCTAAAGTCTCCTAATATATCGAGAGGCGCAGAAGTACTTTAGTTTCCAAATGAGTTCTGTCGCATCTGAGAGACTATTTTCCACCGCAGGTCTCTTATGGTCTTATAATACTTTGTTTTTTAAACAAAAATCTCATCTGTGTTAATTTTAATTACTAAAACTATTAACTAATCTCAACCGACAAACTAAATAAACAGTTTTATTTAGTTTGTCCTGGTATTTTTATATTAATTAAAAAAATAACCTGACTTGTGTTTTATTCATTTTACTTTCATTTTTGAATTCAATAAGCGTATCGGTATCGGTATCGTATCGGCAAAAAGGCGTATCGAGGCATTCCTAGTATAGATATAGAAGATAGATACTTCTGTAAGATGGTAATGTGAGTAAGTACACCTCTGCCGAACTCGTCAATGTTATGTTATGTTGATACCTCTTTTTTTTTTCGGGTGGGAATTTATCATATAACTTCTCCCGCTCAGGGTGGAGCGTGAGGCCGTGTCAGACTCTTACTGACTAAAACCCACCCGTGTTCCTTCGGTTGCCCTGTTGCCGGGGGCCACGATGTCCCTTTCGGCCCTTATTCGCAGCCCCGGCAGGCATTGGCCCTAACGGACCCCGTCAATTCTGCTGACATCTCTTTGAGGCGCGCGTGGAACACAACGCGCCGTCGACCCGGGCCTGGTCCTTATCGGACGGCGAGCTACCCATTGGTCACCGTCCGTAAGCCCGCGCCTACGGTGGCCGGAAATCGGCTCGCAATTCCCGCCCCGGCCGTCTCCTCCTGCGGCGGTTAGGGACGTGAGGGCGCGAAATTTGCCTCTCCCTCACGCGTTCCGCCTCCTCCTTCGCGAGCATTACCGCTTCGCAGAAGGAGGTGACGGCCTGCCATTTCCTCTCGCTCCGTACCATGGCCTGAACCAGGGCCGGACGCGAGAGATCACCGCCGCCGATCGCCTCCACGAGGACACGGCGATGCTCCGCCCAAGCCGGGCAGACCTCCACCGTATGCTCCACCGTGTCCTCCGGGCGATCCACACAATGGTGACACCCGGGTGTTATGTTGATACCTAAACATCATGTTTCAATACCCACGAATTGATTTGGTTTGGTATTAGATACTACAATAGATAATCTCTGAGTCTATCACGAAACTTATAATGGCTCTTACAATGTAACTGACATGGGTTCAAGGAGCACAGGAGCTATTCCAACTTTCAAGATGTTGACAACATCTTGAAAGTTGAAACCGAATAAATGATAAACTTCATATACCTACGTCCGTCATTCAACTTAATACATAGTCTAAGTAAAACTTAGTACTTAAGATAAAACTTAATAGCCGAAGGAGACAGTTAAGTTGAACGTTACGAACGACCTCCAACTAGGTGATTGTAACTTGTACTTAACTTATAAAAGTGTGTGCTTAGCGTTAACGACAGCGCACATTACTTTGTTTGGCTTCATGGCTAATTGCTTTGTTTAGGTACTAAGGACTTTCATGTATAAGTCTGGCCACGCTAAGTCTACAATGGAATAAATGGGAAACCCCAAAAAGTTTTATATACAATGCTTTTACAGCAGTCAGTTATGTCAGTTTCGGAGTTTTATGTAAGTAGAACTAATGATTTTGATATTTTTGCCTTTTGATTTTTGCATAATAGATTATGTGTAATAGACTATGTCGTACCTATGCTCTACCTCCATACGATGTCAAAACTGTATTAAATCCACACTGCATCGTGTTAAAGTGACTATTCTATACCAGGAATAAATCAGAATATAAACAAAATAACCTATTAAAAACAAAAAGACAAACAAAGTATCAAATTCTTTTTTCGTAGGACAGGATGATGTTGCCGTCTATAGATTTTCTAATTCCACCATTTTTTCATTAGATTCGACATGTCTGTCTGTCCGTCTGTCTGTTTGTCCGTCCGTATGTCACAGCCACTTTTTTCCGAAACTAAAAGAGCTATGCTGTTGAAACTTGGTAAGTAGATGTATTCTGTGAACCGCATTAAGATTTTCACACAAAAATAGAAAAAAAAACAAATAATTTTGGGGTTCCCATACTTAGAACTGAAACTAAAAAAAAAAATTTCATCAAACCCATACCGTGTGGGGTATCTATGAATAGGTCTTTAAAAATGATATTGAGGTATCTAATTAAAATTTTTTCTAAACTGAATAGTTTGAGCGAGAGTCACTTCCAAAGTAGTAAAATGTGTGTCCCCCCCCTGTAATTTCTAAAATAAGAGAATGATAAAACTAAAAAAAATGTATAATGTACACTACCATGTAAACTTCCACCGAAAATTGGTTTGAGCGAGATCTAGCAAGTAGTTTTTTTTAATACGTCATAAATCGTAAACCGCAATTTACCTTTCATTCAATGTTACTTGCTGCTACGGAACCCTTCATGGGCGAGTCCGACTCGCACTTGGCCGCTTTTTTACTTATGCAGACTTAGCGTGGCCAGACTTTACCTTCTTATTTACGTAGAGTTGTCACATCACTGACTCCACCTTTCAGAAAGTGTGGGCAAGGTGATTTCTTACAATATTACACGCATCTAGGACTTCTGTGTGCTGCCTTTAAGAATTTAAGCAGTATGTCAACAACTTTAAGAATGTCTTAAATCCCTAACGAGAGAAATCGATGTGAAGAATTTTAAATCAACAATCATGTCGTAAAAAAATATTGGTTTATGAAATTATTGTTTGATAATAGTTTATAACTTTGCTGATAACTTGAAATTCTATTGACCCCGCAATAAATAAAATCGGCCTTACTTGCGAAATACGTCTGTGAGATTCATCAGTTATTATGGAATATTCTAAAAGTTATTGTTAGTATTGTTAAATTACGCTACATACGGCTACACAGCAAGCTATACATTTCCAGTTTATTGTATAGCCGTGTGTATCTATACATATAACCAGCCAAGTATGAGTCGGATTCGCACACGAAGGGTTTCGTACCGTATTAAGATCCAGCAAACAACGCCGTAATAAACACGTTTTTTGTATATGGCCCCCTGGTATTATTAACTATATTTAATTTTTATTATTTGTTGTATATGGACAATAGAAATACGAAAATAATCTGTAAAAATTTAAACTGTCTACCTATTACGGTTCATGAGATATAGCCCGCTGACAGACGAACGGACAGCGAAGGCTTAGTAATAGGGTTCCGTTTGCCACCCTTCGGGTACGGAACCCTGAAAAGGTATTCATTTCCTGCGACGAGCCTATCTTACGTTTATGATATGTTTTCAGCTGTTTCATAATCATGAAACAACAAATACATTATATCATCGTCTGTCAGAGATAAACACCTGTAACAAACAGACTAACACAAACATTATTTCGTGAGATTTTTACAAGTTCCTCATGGAGATATGGAAGATGATTAGGTAATATTTATTTGTTAAGTTCGGACAGACGTCTTGTTGTTCTGACGTCTAAATTGGGCTGAAAACGATGATAAAACAATAAATAACATACAATACATTTTGTTCGGAATTACGTAGGAGTATACATTTTTCATATAGGTATACTAATATAATATATGTATATTATATTAGTACTAATAAAGGTGAAGGGTTAGTTTTTTGTTTGTTTGTTTGAATGCGCTAATCTCTGGAATTACCAGTTGGATTTGAAAAATTCTTTTTGCATTTGATAGAACAATTCTTGAGGAAGGAGGAAGAAGATTAAAGGCTATTTAACAACACGCTACGACCATTAAGAGCTGAGAAAAAGAGAAAACTAAGCGAAAAAAACAGTAGCACTCCGGGAGTGCCGACAGAAGTGAAAACTTGAAAAAAATCGGCACCGGGGTAATCAACGCGTTCATGTCTTTTACTCCACGGTGTCGGTAACAGGTCGCGAAATCAATGATTTAGTATGGCTTGACGTAAATTGACGTAATTTTAGTAGGCAAGTTTTTAATCACGTCTAAACTTGTATGGAGTAGTGACAGGCGCTGATTAATTTGACAGGACTAAACTAAAATTTATCTTCTGTCCTTTTCTTAATTAAATAGAAAAAAAAAAGATGCACTGAAATTAAATTTAGTTTAGTTTGTGAACAAGGGAATCGGCACCATTGTGTATCTTACGACTTCCACGCGAACGAATTCGTGGGCAGAAGCTAGAAAACGAGATAAGATTCTTAGATAGGAAACATATGGAACTGAGCAAAAAAGAACACTTTTCCTACGTTTTACTAGCTCGCCAATATTTGTATCGTAAGTTCTGTATTTTGATGGCTAGCATAGCAATAAAAGAGAGTGCTGCTCCCATCATGAAAGCCATGACTCGTTATTCGTCTCATTACAACCATATTACTGCCTCGTTGGTCTAGTGGTCGCAAGCGCTACTGCTGAGCATGAAGTCCTAGGTTCGATTCCCGGGTCAGGAACAGTGTTATTGGGTTTTTCTATCTGAAATTTCTCAGTAGCAGCTCGGAGTCTGGATTTGTGCCCGGTTGATGGCAATAGGCGCGCCCCCTATTACATGGGACTTAAACATAACTGGCGAAATGTGGGTGTACTTGCTACAGGGACACCTCTGCCCAGCCCTTCGGGGAAAAAAGGCGTGATGTTATGTTATGTTATAACCATATTCATTGCGCTGTTAAAACAAAGTGATGTACAGCAGTCGTTCGTACAGCTGGTTAAGGCGACACTAAGCGACTTTTAATGATTTTATACTGAAGATCACGTCTAAACGAGTAGTACGAGTATTAATGATTTGGAAAAAATATATGTTAAATTAGAGCATTTTCTTGATAACTTCATCTGTGAATATTTTAGATTATGTTTATATTACACAGTATAATTAATTTGTAAAGGTATGTCTAACTATTTTTCTGAAACTTTCACCATTTTAAAGATAATTTAATTATTTATCTTTTAGTATACGTGTTTTATTAAAATACCTTTTGATTTATGTATAATAAATTAATAATGCGTCTAATTTGGGACAGCGCTCCGTCATGGGCAAGTCCTATAGCTGGTCAGCACAGAACACGCAAACTAACCACTCAAGGCCGCTGGCATATATCGGCGTCTTAAATTAGAAGTTTTGCATCATGGAGGATTTTGAACTAAATGTCAAACATAAGTATGGATGGTTGGTACTTGGTAGGTACCATAAAGGTTCCTTACCTTCCAATCTATTATGTTTGATTGAAGTGTTCAAACAACTGATGAGGTAGGTAACTGCCGATGACCGCAAAGTTACGATATTAGGCTTCTCGTCGACCCAAATCGATGTTGAGTCCCTCAGGGATCTTTTGTGTACGAGGACCACATATATACTCACACATACAATATGGCATTTTCACTGTACATTTACGATAAATTAAATTCGCTTTTCATGTCTGTCTGTGTGTCCGCGTTGTTCTTCTAAACTACGCAACGGATTTTGATATGGTTTTCACCATCATTTATAGAATTTATTCCGGAAGGTTTATGTGTAATAAATTTATATTACAACTTGTATACAGGGTGGCAGGGGACATCGACGCGAAAACTGTTACCGTGGATTCAGTACATGATTCTGAACCCCACTGCCTTGAAATTTCTCGTTGGTTATAAAAAAAATCTGCTGTTTCATACATTTTGACCGCGTAGATATTGCACTTTTCTATGAAACAGCAATTTTCTTTTTCTAATAAAGAAATTTCGATGTTTTGTCAATTCGTAAAAAAAACGTGTGTAGCAGTAGTTATTTATATAACATATTTTTTTTGTGTGGGAAATTATCAAATAACTTCTCCCGCTCTGGGTGGAGCGGGAGGGCGTGTCTGACTCTTACTAACTAAAACCCACCCGTGTTCCTTCAGTTGCCATGTTGCCGGGGGCCTTGAGTTTTCTAAATAGAGCTTTGAGTTTATGTAAGCTCATATGAATGTTTTGAGCTTCTTCGTCTCTTGTGTCGGCATGAGTTAAGACTACTTAATCATACCCCAACACCTTTGTTTCAAAATAAACAAAAACATTACCAAATACGACAACAAACACTACATATCGCGCTCTACTTGGCAATACCTACAGATTTACCTCATTCTACACAAAGGTAAGTCGGAAAGGTAAAGGTGGGGACTATGTGGGGCACAGTAATTAACAGTGGTGGTACAAAAGCGAGCTTTTTTACTTCCGCCGTAAAGATGCTTATCAATAGCTATCACGGTAATGGGGTACAGGGGTGACAAACATTTGGTTTATGGTGATAAGTGTAGTCAGATAGGAAACGCCGAACTCATCTAGCTTATTTTTTTTTTTTTTAATGTGGTGTGTAATGTTGATTCCGATATCCTATTTACAGAATAAACAATTTCATTTCATTTCAGTGACATAGTAGTGACGTAGTTTTTGATTCATTTATTTGTTTATTAAAGAACACCAACAGCATATACTTACTTTTTATATTTCTACTAGCTGTGTCTCGCGGTTTTACCTGTATGTCTCGATTCCGTGGGAATATCGGGATAAAAAGTATCTTATATCCTAATCCAGGTCATGGTCTACCCATGTGCCAAATTTCATCCAAATCCGTTCTGCCGTTTTAGCGTGAAAGCGTAACAATCAAACAAACTCACTTTCGCATTTATAATATTAGTTAGGATGGCATATAAATACATTCAACGTTGGTTAACAAAAGTATTTAGGAAAGGTATTACTGCTAATGTATACACAAATTTTATTATGGGTACACAATATTTAAAAAGAAAATATATTGGACAAAAGCAGCTTATAAAGTAGAAGTAAAATTAACTTCAATAAAATAAAAGAAGAAGTTTGTCCTAGCTCTTGACAGATGAAATTAAATGACTGTTGGCAAAAAAAAGGTTATAAAAGAGACTTTTCTGGACTAAACCAAATTAATGAATATCGAAAACCTTTTGAAAAGGGGTTCACGAATGCCCACCATAATTAACGAGCAAAGGGAACATTGATTGAAATCGTTACCATTGTTGATTGATTGAAATCATTACCGTTGTTGATTGATTGAAATCATTACTGTTAGCAAAAGTGAATTTTGTAATCGCTTTTTGTTTTTATTTTTCTTGTATAATAAGTACCTATAGCATTGAAATATCAAAAAAAAAATATATCGACGACCTATAAATATTGAATTGTATATGGCTGGTTGTTGTTCCTAGCGGCAGTAAGAAGCTTTTCCTCCGATTCTTGTGACGTAATCCCTTAGTCGCCATTTCCAGCATTGATTTCAGTATCGTATTTTTCTTTCGAAATGGTGACTTAGAAAAATGTTGACTACCTCTAGCCTAGTACGTACTTATGTTGTCGCAGTAGAGTTAGGCGTGTCTTAATGTAATCACACTTGTAACTAGGTGACATTCCTTTACTGAGAACATGCAAATTCTTGTAGGTACCTATTTTAAATGGATATGTGGTAATCGCTAGCTTTTAATTACCTTTCGCTCTACTTGAGTAAGCTTAGGTAGATAGTTGTTATGTTAATTACAGTCCGGCCTTCAAGAGAATGTGTTCTTGACATCTGGCAGTTTCATACTAACGAATATGTGTGTGTGTGTGTGAGGGGGGGTGTGTGTATTTGTGTTTATGTCTATAATTTTTATGGTGTACATAGTAAAGAATATTCTATCTATCTTCTATCTAATATGTGTTTTGCGAATTTGATCCTTATTAAGAAATTGTTCAACTCCTGTCTCTTTATAAAAACGTGTGCAGTCGGGAGACCCCTTTTATCCCACGACACTGTAATCACTTTACTCTTTTCTTTTGTTTTTTCTGCCGGCGTTCACTCTCTCTCTCTCTCTCTCTCTCTCTCTCTCTCTTTCTTTCTCTTTGAATTAGAAGAAAACTGTCGCAAGTATTAACACTTTTTAGCGTAACGATTTCTGAAAGTTTATAAGAACTTCGTTCCAAAAATAAACGATGATCACCAATTCAATCTGCCAGGCGTGGCCATCATGGCACTATTATCTCCTTCATGTAAACTTCATCATCATCATTTCAACCGTAAGACATCCACTGCTGGACATAGGCCTCCCCCAAGCACCGCCACTTCGACCGGTTCTGTGCTTCCCGCATCCAGCCGATTCCTGCGGCCTTCACAAGGTCATCGGTCCATCTTATGGGGGGCCTTCCAACGCTATGCCTTTCGGGAAGCGGTCGCCACTCCAGAACCTTACCATTTAAACTTACTAACTAAAAACTAGCAGATAATAAAATTATAGTTAGAAGTTTAGAATTAAAACAACGATCCTTACTTTTTGTTTTTCACGAACGGGGAAAAGCTAGACAAAATAAATGATGCCGTTTATGATTCGACAGAAAAGTTAATAACAATGAAGTACAAAGGGCTTATCGCTATCAATAATCTCAGCCAGACAGCCTTGACGTCTGATGTAACAGTACAAGGTATTAAACGAGATAAATAACACTGGACCCTTGTTTTTATTGTATAAGCTTTTGTTTGACCACTATCACCTCATGTTAAGCTTAAATAAGACCTTCGTAGCCAATTTATTTGATAACTATCTTTCTTGATGTAGGTACATAAGCCTGTAAGGCCCGGACTCCACCAAAGTGGAGATGTGCGGAGATGTCCGAAGCGGAGACGAGAAGATATGTTTTTCAGCTAGGGTGTATCCACCGAAGGTGTGCGGAGATGCGTACTGGCTAGACTCAAGTGGAGATGTGTGCTGGCTAGAGCGGAGATGTGTGCTGACTTGAGCGGGCCTGAGCGGCGAGGCACAGCTCACATTTCCGCTTTGTAGGTACCGCCGCCTAGCTCAATCTTAGCGAGGCACAGCTCACATCTCCGCTTCGATCGTGCCATACCAATATAATACATCTTCGCTCAGTGGTATCCACTGAAGGTGAGAGGAGACGAGATGTGTGAATAACGAAATTCTATTGGTTGTTTAAAACACATCTCCTCTTCTCTCGTCTCGTCTCCGCATTGGTGGAGTCTGAGCGTAAAGACCTAGGTACGTTCTAATACTCTTTGTCTTCACTGACGAAATGTTTCCATACGTATTATAAGGAACGACTTAAGAATAAGCAATCAGAAAAGTGGTAACAAACCATAATTTCATCAGTCAAGCCTACTGTGCATGGCCAAATGGCTATATTTACTAATGGCTAGAGTTTCTAGGAACCCAATAGTAGACACATTAAGTAAATTTTTAATGGCTGTTATAATACGACTTATTCTTATATATGTCACCGTATAATTATGAACTTCGTTAGTTTATAATCTATCGGAATTATTTTCGTTAAATTATAAACTGTCGAAAAATTGTGAACTGCAACGAACCATTTACAATTTAACGTATTATTTTTTGCTAGTTTATAATCTTTCCATAGGAAACCGACAAATTGTGAACTGGTATCAAACTTGCTTGCGACGTAACGCACCTTGCGCTAACATATAGCCTGCCTGGCTGCGAGTAACTTGGAAGTAGCGCTCGCCGGCCGCGCACGGTTGGTCACAGTTCTAACCTAACCTAACCCATTTCACCCAATTCAAAATTTTTCGACAGTTTATAATCTAACGGAAATAATTCCGACAGATTGTAAACTAACTGTTCTCACAATCTTACGGTGACATATACAATGCCAACAGACTTCCTTATTTTGATGTCCATTTTAATTCTCCAAATACGTTTAAGGAACCGACAGATTTGAAGCGGCGCAACAATCTTGTTGCCGCTTCAATTTTTTTCGGTTACAGTCAGAACGTGCCAGGTGACATTGTCTTAAGCCTGTCACCAAAACGCAAGATAAAAGGCTTGTTTGTAGTAATTTAAACGGTACCCATAGGGTTTCAAATCTTTCACAGTACAACACAATAATGCTGAAAGTAGGTACTTCAATGGACGAACACACAAGGAGCTTACAGCTACAAAACATTACATCATTGTCCTTGCCTACCCAACTATTTACTTACAAACGTGACAGCTTATGTTCAATGAATAGAGAACGCAAACTAACCGAAACTACCCACAAAATCGATGTTTTAACATCCCGAACGGTTATTAGCCGAAACCCGAAATCAGATCGTATCCGATTCCCAACGGTACTTTCTGGCGGACCGAAATTTGATTATAGAGAGCACCTTTTGTCTTAAACGGATCCGAAGAAATATTTTACTGAACAAGGCCTATCAGGTTCCGGCTGTCCGGGAATGATTAATAGATCGACACTAACACGGGTATGAAGAAAAATATGGAGCGTTAATGGAAAATTTGAAAATTTTGCAATTTACGGTTGCGAAAAATCGATTTGGCTAGCTTTTATAACTGGGAAAAATCGTTTTCTCTATTTTCACAGCCTCGGGAATGTGATACAACGTTGGTATACCTGGACTATATCTTTATCTATTTTCACCCGAGCAGAGCTCGGTCGATAAGTTACTGTGTATACATTTAAACTTACAAATAACAAAAAATTCTCCATGTTTTGTCAATTTGTAGTCGGGGCGGTTCGTTAGTAGGCATATAAAATAAATAACTGAATAAAAACATAATCCAATGTTATCAGAACACAACGTAAACTGTTTACTGTTTAGATATTTATGAACACATTCCACTTACCGAAAACAAAAACCGATAAATATTAATGACAAACGTTCCTTTGAATAAAACATCTACATTATGGCCCTTTGAATTTTTCTCCATTCTTTACGAAAATTAGGGATAACTTTGTAAAGTGTATGATAAAATAAGAATAAATCTCCATTTAGTATAAATTCTGTTACAGTCTCTTATTTGAAGGATATGTTAATTTTGATCAAAGAAACATGATTTTTGATGGAATTACTTACATATTTGTACACAGATAGCTTATCGGCGCGGCGTGCGTGTACGACCAACACCCTAATAGGGTAGTTGACTAGGTAAAAAAAAAGAAATTCTATTTAGTCCGTCTTTTAGATAACAAAAAAATATTAGACACGTACCTATTTTTTTGCTTTATCATATTAATCAAAAATAACTTAGAAAACACGCATTAAAGTTGGGGAGTGGGGGCTCGCCACGTCATAAAGCAGTATTATCTCCATCTAGCAAGGCGTGACGTCATTCCACATTTTAACTCAATGTATCGCCGTAATCTTTTGATTACGTCAAAACAGAAAAAATATGTGTTCAATATTTTTTTGTTATCTAAAAGACGGACTAAATAGAATTTCTTTTTTTTTACCTAGTCAACTACCCTATTAGGGTGTTGGTCGTACACGCACGCCGCGCCGATAAGCTATCTGTGTACAAATATGTAAGTAATTCCATCAAAAATCATGTTTCTTTGATCAAAATTAACATATCCTTCAAATAAGAGACTGTAACAGAATTTATACTAAATGGAGATTTATTCTTATTTTATCATACACTTTACAAAGTTATCCCTTTCAATATTTCAATATTTTTTTACAAGATGCACAAAAAAAAATTTGGGCACTTCCTATTTATTGCCTA
Organism: Agrochola litura; assembly: GCA_949152395.1. Lineage (NCBI taxonomy): Eukaryota > Metazoa > Arthropoda > Insecta > Lepidoptera > Noctuidae > Agrochola > Agrochola litura. The sequence goes on from OX424493.1 coordinate 21,778,423, forward strand.
ATACACGATCAATCACAATCAGAATCATTTTGAAACAGATAGCTAATCCATAAGTTCGAAAAAATAATCTGCTCAACAACGTAAATAACGCAATGAATGTTGTTGAACTGTCAAAATGAAACAGATTAGTCATAATCATTTACGAAAATGTGTTACGTAATTAGATAGCTGATGTTTGAACGTAAACGAAGCAAAAGGAGTATGTAAGGGTCGTAGCAGGTGGCGTTCTGTAGTTTCTGCCTACCCCCATGGGAAGAAGGCGTGAGATAGCTATACTAATAATGTACTGTATTTCTATTTTCTTAATGTCCCTCGGCAAACTTCGTGTTTCGTCAGTTGTCGGATTTATATCAGTTGCCCTTTGCACTTGGTGCAGACCGGATGCTCTCAATCGACTTGGGAGTATATAGATTTGATAATACTCTTATAACTTAATGTAAGTAATTTATTTAAAAAAATGGAGGAAAGCCGCTAAACTCGCAGGCACGACAGATAGGAAAATAGTTTTACAGCTCTATATACTCGTAGTTCACACGGAAATCAAAACAAAACAACAATAAAGTACTTAGTTCTGAATTAAAATTGTTATACACGTTAAATCTAATAATTGATGGACATGGAAATTAGCATTCCTTTGTATTCGGAAATGCAATGGTACCCGAGGGACATTAAGTAAATAGAAATACTGTAATTTATTTGTCCTCATCCCTGAATATGCTGATGCCTTTTACAATCAGGGCTCTGAAACGTTATTTAAAATAACGTTTTTATAAAGTTTCCAACAGTTCTTTGTACAACATTTCGTTCGGACCGAAAACGAAATAAGAACGTTTATTCCGCAAAACAAAAAACGGTTTATTCCGCAGGACGCAGCCGCGCACGGGGCGTGCGCCGACAAGCATGAACTTGTTTGGTTAAATTGTACCTTATCTTCATTTCATTACATCATTGATTCCAATGCGCTTGTCGTTAGGGTTGTGTTGCGAGTTTCCTATCGATCAACCCAAAAATGGAAAAAAAACGGTTAAAAACGTTTTTATATCGTTCCGTTCGAACGTAACCGAAACAAACCGTTTCTTAGGTTTTTAAGACGAAACTGTTTCGAAAAATATACCGTTATCCAAGCCCTGTTTACAACAAAGAATAAATAATTAAAATAAATTATTAACAGCAGCAGTGGTGGCCCAGTGGTGGTAATGGTCCCGACTTACGAGTCGGTCGTGGGCTCGAACTCAGGCAAGCGTACTTTGTGTAATTTATTTCATCATCGCTGCTCTCAAAACGGTGAAGGAAAACACCGTGAAGAAACCGGGGTGTCCTTGAACAGGAAATTTGAAGACATGTGACATCTACCAACCCGCACTGGTCCCGCGTGGTGGATTACGGCCCACTCCCTCTTACAAAGAGGAGACCTGTGTTCCAGCAGTGGGAACATTATACGCTGATTATGATATTAACAGCAGCATAATTTTTTTTAACAAACTTTTTGGTTTTGAAATTACTTCAGTTCGTAAAATGCAAATGAAAGATACCTACATGACAAAACAACTTAATTTGCAACATTATTATTACTGAAAAGAGTAAAAGCTTATTTTATTATGACAGTAATACTTCTATAAGATCTTTACGGTCCATTAAAATTCAGCTGAAATCAACTTCAGCGATCGCCATTGTTCACTGAAGCTGAATTTCTTAAGGTCGGAGCACTCCTTAACTTTGACCTCAAACGAAAAGTGCTGAGTACAAGCCGCTCCGGAGACAATTAATAATGACCTTGACGATGATTACTGTTTCCGAAAGATACTATGTTTGGTTAGAAATATTTGATTTATAAAAACGAAAAGTACGAAACAAGAAAATATTTCAGACAAAAATCAAGGCAGGTAGAAAATGGTCAAAGTAAAGCTGTCGCAGCATGCCATTGTAATTTTGTAAGTGTTCCTGGCACCCACATGTCATAGGCATGCGACCACGTTATCTTGACCATTTTTGTACCTATGTCTGGGACACACGTAAATACAAACATACATACACAGACTGCTAAAATCATAACCCTTCCTTTTGGCTTTGCCGTAGTTGGGTAAAAATAGTGTCCACGAAGTTTCTTGTCCGTTCCTGGAATGAGCAACTAGCTTCATCTTTCTAACTGACCGACTCCGTAATAATTCAAAAGTGCCTGTAATTAATTGGTTTAATTTAAATAAATGCTTTGAGTTTGAAATTCTTGCTCCTATCTAAATAAATAGGAGTGCAGTTTTTCATCGGTCGTGTTAAGTAGATCATTTTATGATTAGAAGATTAGGTAGCCAACAAGATTGGTAGTGAGGGTCACTGCCCAGAGTGCGACTGACGTGTAATCATTTGTAATAGCTCTTTTTAAGCCCAGTACACGTTGAGCGAGCCCGTCGCTCGGCTAACGTATACTGGGCCGTTTTGCGTGATGCGTGTATTTTGCGTTGGCCGAACGAGCTCGCCCAACGTGTACTGGGGGCTTTAGGTGAAAAGTATGATGAAAGAACAGACACCATCGCTTTTGGTAATATTTTATCTCCAAATCACGACTTGGAACACCCATAGAGCGTGATGGGATTATCTATTAGCTGCCGGGTATTTGATAAAAAAGATAAGACTGTTTTATCAAAGTTATGAAAAATATTGTTTGTATTAGAAATAATTATTGTAGATAAAGAATAGGCTTGGTTATAGGTTTTGGGTTTAGAGTAAAAGCACCAAATTATCAGTAAGTGCACATCAATTGAACGGGGAACGTCTAAGGTGTCTAAGGGACACTCGAGGCGACACCTTTGGTTGTATAATTATGAAATAACGTCGAAAAAGTTATTCTTCCCCTTCTTAAAACTAAACTTTCTTAAAACTATAAAAAGTAATTTTACCTGATCGCAGAAATAAATGCTTTCTCTAGTTTCCTCTGAAAGTTCCACTTCTTATTCACTGAGACATTTAAAAGTTCACTTTAGCTATTGCGAACAACAGCATTTCACACTAACACATAATTTGAACAGTTTAGTTACAAAATATTCAAAAAAAAAAAAATTGCTAGTTAAATTCCAGACACTGATTAGTCAATTGTCAATGCTTCAGAAAATTAATAAACAGAAATATCACACGATAAGATAACTATTAAATATAAATTATGTACTACTTCAAAGTTTTAAATAAAAAATTAAAGAAAAATCACCGTTATTTCAATCGGAAAATTCTAAATTCAAAGTCAAACAACACTCAGAAAAAGTTCTTATAAAGTTTTCAAATCATACTTAATTTTTTTCATTCACTATTTGAAATAAGAATACAGATTTAATAGAACGTGTACTTCGAACCGCGGAACCGCGTCGGACGAATCGACAGGCGCGTTCGAACGCCGCAAGTATTCGAGCACAACTGAAGAGTCGGAACGTACTGAAACTTCGCCGTACATGCAACAAGTACATACATATATGTATTCGTATTTCGTACATACATGATAACGACATGTGGGCTTTGCTAAGCTCGGCTCTGCTTTTCAGTGTGTTATTGCATTGCATTTTATAATTTGCTTTTGCGTTTTAAATGCTTTTGCTCGTAATATATTCTGTTGAGTCGAGTTTGTAGATTAACTTTTTGGCTGGTAGGATTTTAAATGAGCATCTACTGCGGGAGCCAAACATGGATTGCTGAAAGTTTATTTGATTAGGGAAAATACAGGGTGGCCCAAATTTTTTTTTTAGGTCTATGACAATAATGTTCCCCGAAAAACAGTAGTTTAGAAGTTGTGTCTTTTTTTAATTTACTGTCTTGAAATCTCTACTTTAGTCATATAAACCTCACTAGATTGAAAGTGACTGCACTAAATCGAATCAAATTTTGTGTTTAAGTACTATAGACATATAGCTAACAAGCAATTAACTATTTTTAAATTACGTTTTGTTTATTTATGATTTCAAACACAATGTGAATATTTATACTATGTATATACAAATAACTATTATACATCGACACTTAAAAGGTAACATTGACTAAGCGCCATGTAGTCCCATGTCGCTTAGTCAATGTTGCCTTTCAAGCGTCGATATATTATGTACGTATACTATTTTTGAGATTATTCTAAATGGTAATAAGGTTTTTGACCTTTTTGTGAACTATTTTTAATTTTTGAAAGATAATGCATAATAAAAAAAAATATTAATGAAAAAAAATTTTTCTACAAGTAATCAGATGCTAGCGGTGTTAAAATTACCTTGAGGCGTGAGGATAGCATAGACAAAAAAATATTGCGGTGTAACTTACGCAATATCTTCAGAAATTAAAATCGTATGCACTAGGTAAAGTGTACTTAAAGTGTCCATTTTTACCTCAAACATAATTTGAACATTTTAACTTAATCATTAAACTGTTAATATTTAATAATCTCAATCACCAAATTAGATTGATGATCAAAACCACCACAATATCACGTCACGGACGGTGGGTTCGGTCACGTCGTTCGACTTGACTTGGTGGTTTGGTAATTTAAAACTCACAACTTCTAAACTACTGATTTCCGCGAAACATAAGTTGCGTTTAGGTGAATCCATGAGCTGTCCAAGACACAAAATAAATTTTTGGACCACTATAAATGAGCCAGCCTGTATAAGCTACGTGCGTTTGCATTGCAATTTAGATGAATAATGAAGTACTAATTAGTATTTAGTGTTAAAATTAAGATAGCAGCCGAGTCTTTGTTTACAAATTGTGTTTATTTTACATCTACTAACAGCAGACTATTCTTGACCTTTAAATTAAGTCCTTGAACAAGTAATACCATCCCTCTTATAACAAACTAAAGCCGTTATTTGACGTCTTAGAGCTCTTAGCGTTTACTTTCAGTAAACAATTCTACAGCAGCTTTTCCCTTTACAAGAAAAGTATGATACCTATTACCTACATCAAAAACCTTTCGACCTTATCCTAACTAAAACTATCTCAACCTAGACTTTGTCTTTATTTCTTGAAACCTGAATGGGTAGACTTGGGTGGATACTAAACGATTCGCCATACAGATGTTTAGTAGGTACAGTTGTGGAAATTAATAAAAAAACTACTTTTAGTTCGGACTAATTGATAGGTCCATAAATTGTTAGTTACGAAGGTCTTAAAACTATGCTACTGATAATTTATAATTAAATTCAAAATACATAAAAACCAAAACACAAATAATAAATCACTCGTGTCAAAAAATTCATCATCTCGTCACGTGAAATTGAATGAACCTACCCAGCACTGCAGACTCTGGCCTCTCAGAGATCATCTTTAGTTAATTAATTGTTCATCAAATTGACTAACAACTTAAATTGTCCATATATTCAAATTACCATAGTGTCACTCTTAATTAGTCGTTTGAAATTGCTATAACAAGGCAAATTACGTAAGTAGTGCGTCAATCTGATTAATCGATTAATTTGTCTCGTCATAAGTACCTACTACTGAAACTTTTTTCTGGGCTTCGGTCTGTGCACAGCCTTATGAGACACCGTGCGTACGACCCCTTTAATAAAATATGATATTCTTGTGCTATTGTCGTTCGTATCACCACACAGGAGCGTCATGTGGAACATTGTAATCGTCTAGACTAGACATATATTTCAATATGAAACGTTCAACTAAAGGCTCGCGTGCATTTGGGCGAGCCGCACCGCAGCACAATGCATTCCCAAAATTCAAATTCAAAAATCATTTATTCAAATTAGGCTGAGAATCATCACTTTCCGAACGTCAAAATTACATAAGACAGTCCCCCAAAAACGCCCACCCTTCACCACTTCCTAGTGCCTTTAGCTGGGAAGAAGTGGCGCAACAAACTTTCCAGCAGCACAGGTGTCTGTTCAGTTAGAAAAACTCGTTAGAAAAAAACCTCCTAGATCACTTTAGTACATTTTGTATGAACCATCGCAAACTACAGGCGTCCCGCGCCGGGCCGCAGCACAACGCACTGGTGGATCGGTCGCCGTAGGCGAATTTTTGCGGCTACTGTTTTGCGTTGCGATGCGGCTCGCCTGTAGTGTGCGATAGGTTTTACATAATGTACGAAAATGATCTAGGAGGTTTTGCAATGCGTTGTGTTGTGGTGTTGCCTGCCCAAATACGCGTACGCGAGCCTCATTGCACTGGAGTGGAAACAGTTCAAATTGAAATTCGAAATTTGAATCCGTCTAAAAATAATTAATGTGTTGCGGAGCGGCCCGCCGCGAGTTTAATGTGCGCTTAGCTTAATAATATATTTGGCAGACACAGAAATTTAGGTACTAAAAAAACATGTTTTTTTATAGAAATGCTGCTTGTACTCTCAGTTCATTTAAAAATAAACATTTATGTTTGCAAATGTTACTTTATTTGAATGAAAGAAAATATATTTCTCTTTGAAATAAAACTTTTTTAACTTTACATTTTTTAAAATATTACTTAAAAAAAAAAAACTTAAATTAATTTTCTAGCATGAAAAAAAAAGCCATTGAAACACGAAACAAAAATGACCAATACTATCAGAACAGCTCTACTCAACCCTCCGGATGACAATATTAATAAAAATAAGAAACTCAAGGGAAAGTAATATATAAAAACCCCATCAGCCAGAGTGTCACGGTCGAAACGACCCCGCAGTAGCCGAGTGCCACATTACTGCAGGAATATGAGTGACGATGGTTATTATTTATGAGGGATATAAAAGACCTGACGGGTTATAATAATATGTAGGGAAACAACGGTGTAGGGTTTAAGTTGAAGATCGTCATTTGTCACTTGACTTTGGGTCAGTTTAGTGGAGTCATGAGATGAGGGGTACTTTTATAAGGTTAGTACCTATTATTAGTTAATAAACTGTATTGTAACATAACATAACATCACACCAGCAATTCCCGAAGGGTATTACAGAGGTGTACCTATTGTACACCCACATTTTGCCAGTTATGTTCAATTGCACGTAATAGGGGGCGAGTCTATTGCCATCAACCGGATACGAATCTAGACTCCGGGCAGCTGAAAAATTCCTTATGAAATAACCCAATAAAAATGGGAATCGATGCTAGGACCTTATGGTCAGCATAAGTGCTTGCGACCAATAGACCAACGAGGCTTTAAACTGTATTGTAGGTATTTGTAACAAATATAATTTTAAGAAGTGTTATTGGGTTTTTCTATCTGAAATTTCTCAGTAGCAGCTCGGAGTCTGGATTTGTGCCCGGTTGATGGCAATAGGCTCGCCCCCTATTACGTGGGACTTAAACATAACTGGCGAAATGTGGGTGTACCTGCTACAGGGACACCTCTGCCCAACCCTTCGGGGAAACAAGGCGTGATGTTATGTTATGTTATAATTTTAAGAGTTAAAATAATAAAAAACCCCGAAACAAACATTTCCTCATTTCTCTTTCCTACTCCATCACCAGACCCTGTTCACCATCTATCTATAACCTATTCATTGACACCATTCCAATGAGCTCAAACATATATACCTGTGCTGTAAGTTGGTAAGGGAGTTGTGTATCCTGCAAATTCCAGGTGATGCTACAGCATCAGTTCAAGGTATTATATTATGTTCTTCTAATATCATTGAAGTAACAGAATACCAAATTTCAAATCGATCAGACCTGTGGCAGATACTCACATCCATTCATCAACTTGAAAAGAGCTGATAATCTTCAAACGGCTGGACCAATTTTGATAAAACATGACCAAAAATCATGGCTAGAAAACCTGCTTTCAAATCGGCTCCGGTGTTTAAGAGCTACGGTGCCACAGACAGACACAGACACACACACATAGCGGTCAAACTTATAACTCCCCTCTTTTTGCGTCGGGGGTTAAAAATTCAAAGACATGTGACATCCACCAACCACTACACTGGGCCGGATAGGTGGATTATGGCCCACTCCCTCTCTCAGAGTCCAAGGCCTGTGTCCCAGCAGTACGTTAACGTTATAGACCATAGGCCTGTGTCTAAAATTTGGTTTGTCCGTCTTGTATATTATAAAAAATGATTGAACACGTATTTTTTCGTTTTCGACGTAATCAAAAGATTACGCCTTGCTAGATTTAATAGTGCGTTGTGACGTAGCGAGCCCCCACTCCCCAACTTTAATGCGTGTTTTCTAAGTTATTTTTGATTAATATGATAAAGCAAAAAATATGTGTGTAATATTTTTTTATTATCTGAAAGATGGACTAAATAGAATTTCTTTTTTTTTTAACTAGGCAACTACCCTATTATGCTTATTGTATATATAAGTACCTACTTACCCTTATTTTTAACCGACTTCCAAAAAGGAGGAGGTTATATGTTCGACGCGTATGTTTTTTTTTTTTTTTTGTATGTCCTCCGATTTCTCCGTTATTTGTGGACCGATTTTGAAAATTCTTTTTTTGTTTGAAAGGGTAGGCTTCCAAATTGATCCCATATAAATTTTATTAACTTTGCTTGGGTAGTTTTTGAGTTAGCTACGAAATACGTATTTTTTTTCTCACTTAGTATGTAGATGATATGATAAGTTCTTGACACTGGTAGCAGGTAGTGGTATTCGAATGTGTGTGGGGTAGGTACCACAACTAAAAAATGAAAAATAAAAACTTTTTACAAAAAAAAAAAACAGCAGACTTCCAAAAAATAACACTACAAAGTGAAAAATAACTTTAATTTCGGAAGTCGGTGGCAAAAAACGAAAACACAAAACTTCCGACGACTTCCGAAATTAAAGTTATTTTTCACTTTGTAGTGTTTTTTATAATAACGTATTGTATGACTTTTAGCTTAAATATAAGCTTTAACTAAGGGAGTTAGTTTAATAACCTAGAACTACAGAGAAATTAAAAAACAGTGATGAGGCTGCTGTCTAATCCAGGCAGATCCAAAAATGTACCTACGTAGAAAGAAAGATTTTACAGAAAACTAAAATTCTTCTTTTACTTAGTTTCCACAAACATCGTATGAAACTTGGCAGACATCCTAAGTATGTCTAGTGTTCATCTTACAAGAATAAAACAGGCATAACCACACAATAGAATGAAATCCTATACTATTAAACGAGCAATATTTGTAAGTATGTATGTATATTTATTTGTTTGCATACATATTTGTACGTACTCACGTTCTCGAAATCGGCTCTAACGATTTCGATGAAAGTTGCAACATAGGGGTTTACGGGGGCGAAAATCGATCTAGCTCATATCTGGGAAAATTTGTTTTCTCTGTATTTTCACCCGAGCAGAGCTCGGTCGCCTAAAGTTTAGAACAAGGTAATGAATAATGACATGACATTATTGGCATTAGAATAATGATTATGGCAGCATGGAATTAGTAAGTACCTACTATCATGGCAGTATGGAATTAGTAGGTACTATCCTACACTATTAAATGAGCATTCTCTATTTTCATCAGAGCAGAGCTCGGTCGCCCAGGTACTAAATACTTATACCAGGGCCTGTAACTAAAAGGCATACAGTAAAAGTTCTACCTATTTTGTAAGACTTCATGAAAACCTTTATACCTATTGATTACCTTATATTTCTTTTGAAGTAGGTACTTACCAATTCCTATCTACCTAATATTTATTTTTCATTTCTCATACTCAGAAAGTAGTGTTTGTTTGATCCGAGTAGCGGGTGGAAGACGCTGCTCCAAATCTAATTAGGGTGGGAAAGACTCATAGTAATTGGTTCCCTCTCTAGGGCGGGAATTAATTTAAAAATAGAACTAAATTTGGTTAGGTAGGTAGTCGGCTACGTTTTTACATAATTTAGAAAAAAATCGAATTAAGTTAAAAAAAAAAATCCGCAGTCCAGTGACAATTGTGACAAACAGCCAATGGTGCCGATTCCCTTGTTCACAAACTAAACTAAATTTAAGTTCTCAAATCTCAAATCTCAAATCTCAAATTCTTTATTGCGTACCATAATGTATATAGTTGGTAGGGAAATAATTATATTAGTCACAATTATGGACCCTGTCGGGCACAGCACAGATCAAGTAGGAGAGAGGAGGAAGAGCACTGGTCGTTTAATGCGACAAATTGTATTATTAGATAAGTAGTTAGTTAGTTATATATTTATTAATACAGAGTTCAATTTATGAATTATATATAATTATTGTTTTATAAATTTTATACGTTTATTTATTAGTAACATTACAATTACCATTTATTTTTTTAAATTATTCATTATTGTTTTATTTACTTATTATTGTTTATTACATAATTAATATTTATACATCCCTAAGGTAAGTTATTTATTGAATGCTTCAAATCTATTTTTTTATTTTTTATTAAGTATATCTTTTTCGTAATAAGAGTAGGTAGGCGTATCTTTAATAGTGAGTATTTGTAGATAAAAATGGATAGTTATGACGTTACCTATAACTTATCATTTAAGTATTCACTTATACTATAGTAGGATTTGTTTACAAGGAAAAGCTTCAATTTATTGATAAAGATGTTATATTTATTTAAATTCTTTATTATTTCGGGTAACTTATTATAAATTTTTATAGACATTACAAAGGTACTATTGGAGTGCATTTTTAGTCGCGATGTTGGTAAGTTTAGTCTATTTTTATGTCTTAAAATAATTTTCTTTTGTACGTCCTCTCTTTTTGTAAAGAATTCTGGGTACTTACGCACGAACTTACAAATTTCAAAAATATAGAGACAGGGTAGGGATAAAATATTTAATTCCTGAAAATGGGGTTTACAGCTATCGGTGACCTCACTATTTACTAAGATTCTAATTAGTTTTTTTTGTAGGGTAAATAGCGTGGGCGCGTCAGTGCTGTTGCCCCATAAGATGACACCATATTTGAGCCATGCGTAGGCGTACGCGTAGTATGTTACTAGTGCAGTTTTAAAGTCTGTGGTTTTTTTGATCTCGCGGAGGGCGTATGAAAATTTTGATATTTTTGCTCTTACTTTCTGAATGTGTGACTTCCAATTTATGTGTGTATCAATGTTTAGGCCTAGTAGTGTGAATTTATCAACTACTTCTAATTTGTTATTTTTAAAGCTAAAGTTTATATTTATTGGTATTTTTTGGCAAGGGTGGAATGAAATTATTTTAGTTTTATTGAAGTTAATTTCTAGGTTGTGTTCAGTCATCCAATTTGTTGTAGAATCTAGTATGGAATTTAATTTATCATTTAGATTGGTGTTATTTCCGCATGAGGTAAGTATAGATATGTCATCCGCAAATAGGACACATGGCTCATTTATGTTATTAGGAAGGTCGTTTACGTAAACAAGAAATAAGAAACACCCTATTACGCTTCCTTGCGGGATGGAGGCGGTTATTTGTTTACTGTCGGATCTGATTAATTCTATTTCATTTTTGCTGTTGTAATGTTCGATTTCAACCATTTGTTCCCTATGTTTTAAATAAGATACAAACCAGTCATAGCATTTGCCGCGGAGTCCTATACTATATAGTTTATTTAATAATATTTCAAATTGAACTTTATCATATGCTTTAGTCATATCAAGCAGAAGTCCTACTGCGTACTTTTTATCATTAATAATATCTAGGGCTTTTTGAATATATTTGTAAACGGCCAAGATAGTGGAACGGTTTTTTCGGAAACCATTTTGGCAGTCATTAAATATATGATATTTTTCACAAAACGCATAAACTCGATTACACATGGCTTTTTCGAATATTTTGGAAGCTGTCGGTAAGAGGGCAATGGGGCGGTAATTATTCGGATCAGTTTTAAAATTCTTTTTGTGTATAGGTTTTATAAGAGCTTTTTTTAAGAAATTGGGGAAAACTCCTTCTTCAAATGATTGGTTTAATAATTTATAAAAAGGTAAAGTTAATTCATCTGCGCATTGTTTTAATAAACTAGGTGGAAGTTCATCAAGGCCGTGACTATTTTTATTTTTCAAATTTTTTATTAGTGTGTTCACCTCGTAAGGATCAATTGGACTGAGGAAGATTGAATTCTCTGTAGGGCATACAACTGGAGATCTTTTCGGTTTTCCGGTTGAGTTGTTGTTCGTAGCCTCCCCGATAGAAGCAAAAAAATCATTAAAAATGTTTGCTACCTCTTTGGGTTCAGAAGTTACGCTATTATTCGTTTGAAGGCTTATGTTACATTTCTCACTTGCTATTTTTTTGTTTGTACGTTCATTTACAATGCTCCACATTGTCTTAACTTTATTATTAGATTTAATCATTTTATTTTTGTAATGTAATTTCTTTGCTGTCGTTACCGTCTTTTTTAGAATCTTTTCATACTTTTTGTAATATTTAGTTAATATCGGATTATTTGTTTTAGTTGTTAGTATTTTTAATAATCTTTTATCTTTGCAAGAGTTTTTTATGCCTACGGTGAGCCAGTATTTTTTAAATTGAGGCTTTAACTTTATTTTTTTTAATGGCATACACTGATTTAATATGTAACTGAGTGTATCATTAAAAGCTTCATAATTACTGTTCATGTCTTTTGTAGTTGTTATGATATTATTCCAATTTATTTCTTGTAATTTTGATTTAAATTTTAGTATATTTGTTTGATTGTAGAATCTTTTCTTCACGTACCAGGCGATTCTTTTAGTTTGATTAGGCAAGCTTAAGTGTAAAATTGTACTATTATGGTCTGAAAATCCTAGTTCTTCTACAGTTGTGTACATATCTTTAAATTTAAAATTTGTAAATATTAAATCTAAGCATGTAGTTGTGTTTAACGTTACACGCGTCGGGCTTTTTATGTGTTGGGTAAATTTATATTCCTGCATTAAATTTATGAGTTGGTTTGATTTAAGGTTATCTGATAGTATGTTAATGTTGAAGTCGCCTCCTATAATTATATTTAGTTTAGAATATTTATTATTTATATATTTTAGAATTTGATTAAGTTGCTGGTAGAATACTTCTTCCTCTCTTCTATTCCAATACATAGTTATAATTAGTAAGTTTTCTTTAGGTAATTCAGTAGCACATAACTCCAGTACATATTCTATAGATTCATCTGTTATATCAGTTCTATGTATGCAGTCTATGTGTTCTTGAAGCAGAATACAGACACCGCCGCCTGTTCGGGTACTGCGACAGTAGGATGTTGCAACTTTATAGCCGCTTATCTTAATTAGTTCTAGTTTTTCTGCTGAGAGCCAGGTTTCCGAGATACATATTGCTTTGTACATAGAATTTTGGGTAATGAAAGCGTCAAGCAGGTGTTGTTTGTTGTTAAGACTTTGGAAATTCTGGAATAGTATTTTAAAAGGTAGGTCTTTGTCTGCGAAAAGTATGGTTTGTAGATTCATTCGGCAAATCCATATGGTGAGATTGGGTAGTGATGTTCATCGTCCTTGTATCGTTTTTCTGGTTAGTTGAATCTACATGTTGTGGTTTGATGTTGTGATATTTTTTGATAACTGATTTTCCATCTATGTATAATTGGTTATTTCTTATTATTGCGTGATGTCCGTTTTGTCTAGCCTTAAATAATTCTTCTCTCATTTGAGCCCTTTCTTTTCGTGATTTTGCGTCTAAAAACTCTGAAACACCCAGTCCAGTGCCCTGGAAGCACTGACTGCTGCTGACGATATACCTGGTCATTCTTTTACTGAGAAATTCTATTACAAGCGGTCTGTTGTTAGTGCCTTTTCTTCCTACTCGATACATGTCTTCTATGTAGCCTGATAGGTCTACGTTGACTATATCGCGGAATAGTTCTATCAGCCTGTTATATAGTTCACGTTCAGGTTCTTGATAATACTCTGTAAAGCCATAGAGTACTAGTTTGTGGTGGTGGTTTTCAGATATGCTTGGTGCTTGGAATGTCTGAGTCGATAGATGTCTTACTTCTTTTATTAAATTTTCGTTTTCTGATTGTAGTGATGCTACTTTAATGTTAATGTTTTCTATTTCTTGCTTTCTTTGTTCATTTTGTATAGTTAAGGTATTCATTTTAGTGTCAAAATCTAGTTTCAATTCCGTAATAGCTCTATTAATCTCGGTTTGTATTGTGTTTTGTAATTCTTCAATGATAGATTTATTGTTTTCTTTTAAACGTTGTATAATTAAGTTGCTCAAACTTTGCATGGTTAAAGTTCAGTGCATCTTTTTCTTTCTATCTCATTATGAAAAGGACAGAAGATAAATTTTAGTTTAGTCCTGTCAAATTAATCAGCGCCTGTCACTACTTCATACAAGTTTAGACGTGATTAGAATATTGCCAACTAAAATTACGTCAATTTACGTCAAGCGCTGATTAATTTGACAGGACTAAACTAAAATTTATCTTCTGTCCTTTTCTTAATGAAATAGAAAGAAAAAGATGCACTGAACTTAAATTTAGTTTAATTTGTGAAGTGTGAATTAAAAAAAAAAACCTATTAAGCCGGACGGCCTGCAGCGGTGACGCGGTGTGTTCCATATTTAAAATTTTAAATATGGAACATACCGTTATTATTTCAATAAATATTTTAGAAAAAATATTTTTTTTTACTTTCCTTATATTCGATATGAAAAGTAGTGTTTAACACGGGTGATAGTCATTTCGACCCTTGTCTAGCAATCTACTATTTCTTAAATTTCAAATCTTTCATGAATTGGTTTCTAAGTTTTCAATTTAAGTTATCCATCTTGGACGTTATGTTCCACCAAACCTACATAACATAACATCAGCTTGTAAATTTATCCCTGAAGGGTTTGGCAGAGGTGCACATGTTTAAGTCCCATAAAATAGGGGCGAGCCTATTGCCAATATATGTACCTACAATGTTATTTATGTCGCTGTATTTAAAACTTAGCCATTGTATGTATATCAAAAGCTTCAATTTTTTTATAAAACAGTTTCAAATAATAAACGTCCGGCACAAAAGATGTTAAAAGTAGCTAGCCCAAACGGCAGGTATTCATAGTTGGTAGTCAAACCCCAGGTTATTATGTATTGTCATGCCAAAATCGATAACTTTTGGGGAATGTCCTTCGACCTACTAACACAGACTCACAAAGGGACCTATCGTTCGTGAATATTGTGAATGTTAACAAAAACTCTTTAAAAGACCCTTTGATCTGAAAAGATTATTGTGCTGAAATCTTTTGCTCGTTAGTTTTTTTAAGTGAGTTAAGGATCAAATTTAAACACATGCCTGAAACCCGCAGCCTCATGTGTTTACAGAAGTTATTCACACTGTTTTTACCCATTATGTCCTCAGAAGGGCGTAAAGAGCCTGTTGGATAAAAATTGCAAAACGCAATAACGCTAGCGAGTGAAAAATTGCCTTCATTGTGCACACAGGCGCTTAGGTGGTTTAACACAACGTTTTTCCACATACGAAAAATATGATATCGCTTTCTGAACCCTGTATTATGTGTAATATTTCTTGTTGCATGGTCTTATCTAAGCTTTGGTTAAAACATGGGTGAATTTTGTATCCCTCCTACAGCATCATAATATAAATAGCTTCATTGCTAGAAATTTTCTTTTTTAATTGTAAACTGTTACATCCATCAAGTATACAGAATCCTATTAAACTTTATAGTAGAATATTTTGCTAATAATCTAGAACTTTGCGATACTTTTATAAGAGAGGCGTAAGTACTGAGTATTCAGTCTTTAAGTTCTCGCGTAAATGAATACTTCATACTGAACTAGCTTGGACTTTTTTAATAAACAACATGAGTCAAAGTCAAAGTCATTTATTTGCTATAAATGCGGTTACAAAGGTGTTATTTATTTATGTATTCTTGTGCGATGACACATTTCGCCTTATTTTGGCATGCAAATAGTGTTGGTCGAGTTTTCAATGTATTAGATACTTGCCTACTGGATATTAGATAATATCATAGAATTTATAGATAACTTTATAATTTTTTATACGAAGCAAATATACCTTTGTAAGTATAGATTTATGATACCGTTCGACGGATATTTAAGTATTAGATAGGCCTCGATAAACAAAATAATCTGAATGTTATTGGCCCTACGTACACACGGCTACACATCTCCAGTTTCTGCTGATCTCGCATTGTATTGGATTTCCGTATAATGCGAGGTCAGCTTATACTGGAATTGTATAGCTTGATGTGTAGCCATGTGTACCTACCTACTTACATAAAAATAAATTGAACAAAGTCACGATGTGTCCATTTCGTGAATGACAATCCTTTTAGTAAACCAACCAACGCATTTACTTAATTAATCCTTTTTAGGGTTCCATAGTCAACAAAGAACCTTTATAGTTTCGCCATGCCAATCTGTCTGTTCGCGGCTTAGCTCAGAGACTTAGTAACTGGAAAGCTGTATGTAATTTGGCATGGGTATACATATTAATCACACCGACAAAGTGGTAAAAACATTTTTTTAGGTCCCATACACCTAAAGTGGGGATGTCTTTTTTTTCCAGTTTATACCATGGTGTGGGGTGTCGTTGGAAGGGTCGTTCAAAAATATTGGGAGTATGTAAAAAACCATTTTTGGATTCATGCATCCATTTGCGAAATATTAAAGCTTTGAAGTGCTAATTTTTGTTACAAGTTGTCCCCCCTGCCAGCTAAATGGTTGTTTTTGGATAGGAATGTGAGGAAAAATCACGGCAGTAGTATATGTATAACGAAGTTAAAAGGAAAACTATCACAGCTGAGTAGGCTTCAGTAGGCTCTACAAGTTAACGAGTTATAATCGACCAACTGGGTGAGCAGTGGTGGCCCAGTGGTAACGTCCAGCACTGCGAACCCAGACAGGCGCTTTACTTTGTGTAAATTATTTCATCACCACTGCTCTCTCGGTGAAGGAAAACATCGTGAGGAAACCGGCATGTCCTAGAACCAAAAATTCGAAGACATGTGACATCTACCAACCCGCACTGGGCCCGCGTGGGTCAGTGCGGATTGGTGGAGGTGTAGAGTAGAGTGTGTAGAGGAGTGGGCCTTAATGATTTAAGGCCCACTCCTCTACATATCAAATTAATGTTAATGCTAATATTTTAATGATTTAATAATTTGTAGAATAATTGTTCATCTTTTAATAAGAATGTTGTGCATGCCTATAAGTGATGTATTTACACAGTACTCAAGACTTGTCATACCTATTGTAACTATCCTTGTAAATATGTTGTTGGTGTGCCTTGCTTAGTAAATAAATAAATAAATAAGGCCCACTCCCTTTGGCCTGTGTCCCAGCAGTGGGAACATTATAGGCTGATTATGATGATGCATCGACCAACTTACATTTGCAGTTGTAATGGATGTTTTTCAACTACAATGTTTAGTTTATTCTTGGGATAAATTCATTCCAACTACGGAAACCTTCATTGTGCGTGGTCCGACATGCACTTGGCCAGTTTTTGTAGTAACAGTAATATTCATTCGATACCAAAAATAGCGTCCCTTAATACCTGCTTGCTAGTAAATCGGAGCTATTTATAATATCGAAGTTCCGGCACGCACGCAATTTCTTTGTAATCAATTTAATTGAGACGGTATAAATTAAATTGATTACATCCTTAATCAATTGAATGCAGCAAAACTTGATCAGCGTATTGTTTCCGCGGGAGGCAATGCATCAACTGACTGTACAATGTTTTAAGTGCAGGATATTATTGTATCCGTAGAACATGCACAATTTTATTAGTACGAGCAATTTCAGTATTTTCAGATGACATCAAAATTATGATGATTTTATTACTATGAAACTTTAATCTGGTGAAACTTTTGATTTACTTTGATGTTTTAATAGTGCTTACTGAAGTTAACTGTTCGTTTCACTTATAATACATTGTTTAAGTAAAAACTAAGTTGTTATTGCAATATTTAGAAACGGTGAAGCAAATTTAAAAAATACTATCATTGTCCTCTCTTCTTCTTAACAAAAAAAAAATATATATACATTTTATTTCACACAAACCTACAAGGGCACTTATGAACGTCAGAAGCTAGGTGCACGGTTCCAATTGGTCGCTTCCTATGGAGAAGAGCCGGCAAGAAACTTCACGGTTACTCTTTTAAAAATAAATGGTTTTTACAATGTTTTCAAATTACAGTGTTAATAGGTATGAGAGGACAATGTAGGTCTATTAACAAGTACCAGGTACTTAGCAAAATAGAAAATGGTTCACTAGTTTCCAGCCTACAATAGTTCAGTCTTCTTTGTTTAAGACAAGCTTCTGTCCGAAATTCAGACGTCGAGAAATTTTTTGTTTTAACATAATATATTGCAGCTTCCTATACGTGAAAGAATTTTCGGTATCGAATCAGTAGTTCCGAAGATTACCCCCCACATACAAACCCACAAATTTTACCACTTCTTAATATTAATAAGTATTAGCTACTGCCCGCAACGTCATCCGCGAGCCTGTAACCTTCCTCAAGAATTGGGCTATCCAATGAAAAAAATAATTTTTCAAATCCGACTGGTAGTTTTGGAGCTTACCCCCTACAAACTTACAAAAATACAAACAAAACCTCTTTATAATACTATATAGTATAGACTAGCTTCTGCCAGCGTGACATTTCTTGTTCTCCCGACCCACCGCATCGCATCGCATCGCCCGTCCGTGCCTACTACTTCATTTTCCTTTAGCGTTCTTTCTGACTTTTTTTCTTTTTGCTCGGCTCCTAAGGGCGAGCGTGATGTTAAATAGCATAAAGCAAAATGCAAAAAAAAATATCAAATCCAACTGGTATTGTTTCAGAGCTTACCGCGTTCAAACAAACAAACTCTTCAATTTTATTATAGATATAACAACTGCACGGGTCAATCGATCAGGTTAAGCTATGCTTGCCACGGTTGGTTCGTGGATGGGTGACCATCTTTACATACCGAAACCCCACCATGCCTCGGAAAGCTTGTTAAGCTGTTGATCACGGCTATCATTCGTGGATCTTTGACAGTCGTTACATTGCAGATATATGTGTAGAAGAAACTACTGCTCTACAACGGGATATTACGAGTATTAATTGCACATCAAATAAATAATCACCTAACTATTTATTTCTATGTACATCAAATAAATTATTTCACTACAAATAAACTAATCGTTTAACAAATTAGTACAGGCAGATAATTTGAAAATATACATCAACACTAAATCAAGTACAAAACTCCTCTTTGACGAGTGGCTAGAGAGGCGCCACGGCGTCCTCACCTTCCGCCTGACGCAGGTCCTCACCGGACACGGCTGTCTCGGAAGGTTCCTGTTCAGGATAAGGCGGGAGGAAACGCCCGGGTGTCACCATTGTGTGGATCGTCCGGAGAACACGGTGGAGCATACGGTGGAGGTCTGCCCGACTTGGGCGGAGTATCGCCGTGTCCTCGTGGAGGCGATCGGTGGCGGTGATCTCTCGCGTCCGACCCTGGTTCAGGCCATGGTACGGAGCGAGAGGAAATGGGAGGCCGTCACCTCCATCTGTGAAGTGGTACCTAATGCTCGCGAAGGAGGAGGCGGAACGCGTGAGGGAGAGGCAAACTTCGCGCCCTCATGCCCCTAATCACCGCAGGAGGAGACGCCCTGGGCGTCAGGAATCGCAGGTCGATTGCCGGCCACCGTAGGCGCGGGCTTGCGGACGGTGACCAATGGATAGCTCGCCGTCCGATAAGGACCAGGCCCGGGTCTGCTAGGGCCGACGCCTGCCGGGGTTGCGAAGAAAACCGAAAGGGAGATCGTGGCCCCCGGCAACATGGCAACCGAAGGAACATGGATGGGTTTTAGTCAGTAGTTTGATAATTTCACACCCAAAAAAAAGGTACAAAAATACGACAATCATATATCATAAATACTGACTGCACAGTAAATTAACCAAAACGTACATATAAAATACTCAATAACTATCCGTGTAACATATATATCCTAATAAGCATCTCAAAACTCAAGCACTAAGTACCCGGAACCAAACTATTATATATTAGATTAGGTTAAATATTTTTACTCGCCAAAAAAAAAGTTAGATTAGAAATGTGACCCCCTACGCCAAAATAGTTTTATTTTAAGTTGAGTATTTTGCTGTGTAATCAGTAATTTTGATTGGAATTCGGATTATTTTTGGACACATAAAGTAATAATTTTTTGATTTGCGTTTAAAAACCCCCACAATTACAGTATATAGTCTCTGCAGCTTCTTCAACTATCAATTAATGTTCTATCAGAACGTTCCAGATTACTTTCCAGGGACCGATTAACAGACAAGAAAGAAGGTTATGGCCAATAATCAGCAATAAAACTTCTAATCGTAATACATAATCTACTAAATGGACAGTTTGCAAAGACAGCCTTATAAATACAGATGCTTATTTTTATGAGGAATCTTTATGGTAGACAACGATAAGGTTATCAATTGTCAGGGCTGATTATAATAGAGTTGGGCTGGACACCTGGCAAGGCATAGCAGGGCCGTAGCCAGGAATTCATTTCGGGGGGAGTTAGGGTTGCCGGCATGTCCCAGGACCAAAAATTCGAAGACATGTGACATCTACTAACCCGCACTGGGCCCGCGTGGTAGATTACAGCCCTCTCCCTCTCACAGAGAGGAGGCCTGTGTCCCAGCAGTGGTAACATTGTAGGCTGATTATGTGTATATGTATAAAATAGACATTTAAATATCATACAACGACCAACTTATCAACATTCGTCATGTAATCGGATTACTTCACAAGGTACTCCTCTAGGGGTTGAACGAAACTGACTGACGTGCCCCAGGGAGCCTAACTAGGACACAACTAAGTTGGCCGAGGATTACCTCAAACTGAATCAGTAATCAGTTCGCTATTCATGTTAAATTAAATGATAACCTTGGTCCAGTTTATGAATTAATAACTGTGTATAGAAGATAAGGTAATTTTGTATGAGTTTCACCAAACCAAAATTTTTATTGAACCGGATTTTAAACTTGTACGAAACCAATCTGCCTAGCTTTTTTCCAACTATGTTGGGGTCGGCTTCCAGTCTAACCGGATGCAGCTGAATACCAGTACTTTACATAACAATAACTAGGTAATACGATACCCCTTGGAAAGACTGGTTGTCAGACTTTCGGGCTTCTGATGACCCGTAACGACTGTCAAAGATTCACGAATGATAGCCGAGACCAAAGGTTTAACGTGCTTTCGGAGGCACGGAGGAGTCTCGGTATGTAAAGATGGTCACCCGTCCACGGACCAACCCCGGCAAGCGTAGCTTAACCTGATGGATCGACCCGTGCAGCTGTTATTACTCGGCCACGAGCTCCTCGTCAATCTCGTTTATCGACTAATAAATAAATATTCCTAAGCGATATTAATAATGTCTCATTTCATTAAAAGCATCTAACTGGCCTCTGCGAGTTGGCTTCGGCCGTACGCCTTTCAAAGGTCCGGGTCCCGAGAAATGTCAGAGACGTAAAAATAATAATTATTTTATTTCAGAAGAAATGTATTTAATTGTTAATAAACTTTAATAAATAAGTCAACCTCCTATCGATAACCTTGTTCTGTGAAAAATCTGTACATTTTCGAGTTCTAATTAAAACTTTATGCGCAAGTAAAAACAAGAGAAATATATATCTGACCCGTGTAGTAACGGAACGTTACTGGACTTGACAGCTGTAGCTGTCATTGACATGACAGATTAGACTAAGACGGATTGAAATAGGAACATATTGTGAAATTAAATATAAAGAATATAAAACTATAATACAACGTTTTATTTTACCCTCTTAAAACTTTGTTAATTGAGCATCTCTTTAACTTTCTGGCCTTTTTTCACAGTTGGTTGCAGGTAACTAAGCTATGGGTACCCCGACCAAACGAGTTAGGTTGAAATTGGTTGCAATAACTTTAGAACTGTAACCAACCGCGCTACATCCAAATTGGTCGCAGTTACTTGACTATTTAGTATTTTTAGGACCCCAAAATATAAATTATTTGAGGTTCACAAAAAGAAGCGCAATCATTATGTTAAAGTGATCAATCATAATTTTAGGAGCGCAATATAGGAATTATTAGACGTTCGATTAAATGCATGCCAAAAAAATACTGTGAATATACTTTGTCGGTTTTTACTTGTATCTACATAAAGTTAAAAAAAAAATGTGAAATACATATTGAAAAGATTCAAAGCCGAAAAATCACGGGCAATACTAAAATACGCTGAAATATTTTTCATGTAAATACCACAAAATGAAGTAAAGCCTGATACTTTTTTCCGAGAATATACTGGAGAGATATTCGAAAACCCTTTGTGCAATTTAAAAACATTCTGTTGTGGGGTTCGATAAAATTGTTAATTAGTTAAAAATGTTTTTGATTATAAACATGTAGATGGATGGCGGGATTAATTTGTTGAAAAGAATGGTTTTACAATTTCAAACAGTCGTATTTTATTCTTCTTAGCGAGTCGATGGCAAAACACATAAAATATGATTATATCTTTTAATTTGTTTGCCCCAAAATTCAGCAACGCTAATACCATTTGCTGACGCAGTCATTAGGTCCTCACGTGTGCAGATTACAGGGCATGCGCCGCAAGATGGAAGATGGGCCATTGTCTGAGAGACGCCGCATACACGCACCGGAAATTATATTATTTAGGTAGAGAAAATCACGACATTGACGTACTTGTATCATCGCTCTTCTTCAATTTGAATTTGCTGCGTTATCCATTGAGGCTACCACGCCAACCACAGACGTGGAGATGAATGACACTTGATAGTAGTTGTGACACTGACATTTTTGACACATTCAATGGAAAACTACTGAGTGTTAGCGAATTATAAGCTTTTCCTGAAGAAATAACAAGAAATGAAATGAAATGAAATGAAATTGTTTATTCTATAAATAGGATATCGAAATCACTTTTACACGTCATATAAAAATATTAAAAATAAGCTAGATGAGTTCGGCGTTTCCTATCTGACTACTCTGAGAAGAAAGGCCGAAACAAACTCAGAGGTCGCAGTCTCTTTTAAAGTCCAGACATAATCTTGGTCAGGCCCTATGAGGACCATGTAGATAAGTGTCTGAAAAGGTCTTTTGAGGAAAGAACCACACAGATTTGAGTGGACCTGTCCAGTCAGTGCAAGCATTTGTCAGTAATCGTGGAGCTCAACTCAGAAGTTAAGGAGCTCAACTCGACGAACAATACCAAAGAAAGGACATTTGGGTAGGCCGCATAAACTACTCAAACTGCCAGACCATCACTAAAACTAGCAGAGAAATAAAAACAATATCAACATAGTCCTCACATTCACAATAGTTAAAATAATATAATACTTCACAAAGTAATCATGTCATTTTGAATATAATTTTCAACAATGTCAATGTGTTTATAAAACTGGTATATGTTGATTTTACATAATTAAAATGTCTAGTTTTATGATTTTATCACAAGGCTTAGCAGAGCGAGCAGTTCAATCCCAAGCTTTTTTATCTTCTAAATAATCTGAAATTGTATAGTACCCTTTTTTACAAAGTTTGGTTTTAATACATATTTTAAATCGTTTAATGGGTAAGTTTCGAATGTCAATGGGGAGTTTGTTATAAAAACGTATACATTGACCCATGAATGAGTTGCCTACTTTGTGGAGACGTGTGCGATGTACAGCAAGGTTGTGTTTATTCCTGGTATTTAAACTATGAATATCGGACATTTTCTTAAAATTTGATATATTTTTGTGCACATACAATAGGTTTTCAAAAATATATTGTGAGGCTACAGTCAGAATATTTATTTCTTTGAATTTTTCTCTAAGGGAATCTCTTGGACCTAGATTGTAAATGGCTCGAACAGCCCTTTTCTGTAGAACAAAGATAGTATTAATGTCCGCACAGGTTCCCCAGAGAAGAATCCCATATGACATAAGACTATGAAAATAACTAAAATAAACAATTCTGGCTGTATCTACGTCAGTTATCTGTCTAATTTTTTTAACAGCATAGGCGGCTGAACTTAGCCTTCCTGACAATTTTTCTATGTGTGGGCCCCATTGTAATTTACCGTCAATAGTGATTCCAAGAAAAACTGTCGACTCAACAGTGTCCAATTCTGTTCCATTAACCTGAACATCATTACTTTTTCCCCTAGAGCAAGATATGCTAATTTTTCCCCGCTCTGGTACGCTACAATGGCGGACTTTTTGAGCAAGAGGAGTGAAAACGTAATTACGTCTTTGTTTCATTGTTCCCAAGTATTGAAGTGGAAGGAATAAATATCATTGTATTTATATAGTACTAGCTGACTTCCGTGGTTTCACCCGCAGAAGTCACGATCCCGTGGGAATATCGGGATAAAAAGTATCATATGTGTTAATCCAGGTTATAAACTATAACTATTATATGTGTACCAAACTTCATCCAAATATGTTTAGCCGTTTGAGCGTGAAGAAGAGACAAACATACACACACACTCACAAAGTTTTTTCTTTATAATATTAGTAGTATTTTATTTATACTTCACGATCTAAACGTTTTCCATAGTAATTTTGTTTCACCTATGTGAAGCAAAAATCATTTTTTCACGTCTTTAAACGGTGCAAGGAATTTAAAAAATGTTCTTTTTGTTTCCGGCACAAAATATTAAAAGCCTTATTAAAATTAAAAAGAAACAATTATAAAATGCGAAATCAGGTCAGGTCCATTAACCGGTGTAAAGAAAATTAAAACTGTAAAGTTAATACCGGGAATATTGTCGAGATTCTTGGCAAAATGACCTCCTAGGTAATATCTCTGCAGTTAACTTAGTCGTAAACGCCAAGTATCTCTTTGCTGCTCATATACACTAAAGGGTTTTAAGAGTGTAAGGACACACCATTTCAGTACTAATATTTCTGTATTTATAATCTTGCACACACATAAACTTGGTACAGTTTTAGCATTATTTAACAAACTATTAAATTAGGTACTTAATATGTTATAGACTTTAGACTTCTTGAAGACATCCTTTTGGTTTCGAGGCTCAAACCGAACTGACTTAGAAGCTAAGCGACGCTCCAAACGTCATGTTTCCAATTCTGTTCCTTAAAAAACCAGTACTTTTACGGTAACTGTCAAATAAGACACTTTTAAACTTCATGATTGCACTGATACAAAAATCATTTGAAGCAAATCAAATACTTTTAATTTTATATTTAGTATTTAAAATCACAAAATCTAATTATTATTTGGAAATCATGACAGGAGGAATATACTATTTGATAGGAACTTCTTTTAGGTAATTATTGTAAGTTCTTGATTTATTCTGTAGTAAACTACACAAATGTCAAGATCAAGACCGAAAATGTTATGTAAACAATTTTTCAAACAATTTTTTTCCCACGTGGACGCATGTCGAACTGTGATGTTCATTCAAAATGTTGACAATACCAGAATACACCTTAAAGTTCTTGAGAGCATTTATTCTGAAAGTGGGCAACGTCGCAAATAGATGTCAAATATTTCGCTGTTTTGATTAATTTGTTAATATTACTGTATGGAAATAAAAAATGTGGCTAACTAGTACCCTAGAAAATTAATAATGAATTGCAATTATGACACTGAATTTGATATTGTAACAATTTTAAAAGTAAAAAAGGTATTTGGAAAGTTTCCAAATACTTTTTTTCTATCTAAAACTAAATACTCGGTTTTACAATATTATTTATTGCATTTCATAATCAATATTTTAGTTCCCTAGTTAGTCACATTTCTTAATTCCATACAGTAATATTGCTAAATTAATCAAAACAGGTAAATATTTGACACCGATTTACGACGTTTCCAAATTTTAGGATAAACACTTAACATTATTAATTCCTTGACTGTGCACATTTTTCGCGAGATCAGCTATCCTATTGTGTTATTATGTGGGACGTTATACCAAGCATGGAAATATCTATTTCTTGCCGTTCACTCATTAAGATTTTAAAAACTGAAAGTCTTAACAAAACAATCTAATCATTACGTTATCGCTCAGAATCGTCCCTTGAAGTACAAGAATCCGTTAATTAGCTAAGAATCCGACTTCCTGAGACCATGGCTGGTGGATAGCATAGCTGCTGATCATAGTTATCATCAGCTCAGCCAGATTGGGCCAAGGTGGGCACACAATACCTCGTTTGCGGCCACAATGGTGGGAAACTCCCAAGCGGTGCGCTTATACTATTTCTGCGAGCACTTTGATGGGTTGTGGTAGGTTTAAGCCATGAGCGGAGAGCGGAATCATGTAATATATTTGCGTATTGCACGCTAGACATTTTCTGGGAATTTAAACAAATGGGTCGTTGACCTTTTATTAGAAAAGTGTACAACATTCTACAAAAGACTTGTGGTGGGATACTGATACTACGGCCCAAAAGAGTTTCAACCGATAAATCCACTATAAAACGCACTAGCTCTACTACTAACTACTATCTATCTACCTCTGGCTTACGTAAAATATTAAAATACAATCTATCCATAGAGACGTTGTCCCCAGGACTTTGAGAACTAAACCTGTCATAAAATTTAAAAAGGTAAAAGAATTGGTGATCAGAGCCGGCCATTGATGAGTTTTACTCGAGTATGAAACCCTATCATCTTTCCTTATAAAATGAGTGTAACTTTTGACAACAAGGTAACGTTCCATGATCACATGGTATCGCTAGCAAAAGATTTATTTAGGCGATTAAGTTTCATACTGCGTAATGCTAAAGATTTCAGCAACAGCAGCACGACCAATTTTTTTTAATGTACTTTTATGCAGTAAACTGGAGTCCAGTGCATGCGTCTGGTACCCGCACGAAAAGAATTACACTTTACTCTTAGAAAAGGTACAAAAAGCTTATCCTAGGTTTCTATATACACATGTGAATGGATATAATCCGTTTGTCTACTTTTTGAACTTTTTTTAGGCTGTTTAGGGTACAATTGTAGGAGGATTTCAAAATAAGCTTTATGAAATCAGCATAAGAGTCAAAATTGCAATAACCTTTGGAAGTACACGCGAATAAGACGCATAGTATGTCGGAACGCGGTCTCAGGATGTAATTTTTTTTACGCTACTACAACATTTCGAGACTATTCCAAATCTCTCCGCTTATAATTTGCACCGCCAGCTCAACACTGGTCATACTGATTCGACCTTGCGATGGGACTATCACGCATTTAGAAAGGAAGGAACCGATGGACCTTGTTTTGACTGGTCCGTTTCCGAAACGAGGGCATTTTGAAAGTCGACGAACTTCTACTTCTTGATTATTACTTCATTTTATTGAGTAGGTACCAATTATTTTGTATGTGTACTTGTAAAAATTTGGATCAAAACTATTGCGACTTGGAACAGAATATTCTATACCTACTGGGCTGTTGAGGATTGTAAGGCAAGGATAGTAAGACAAGTCGTGTATTGTTTACTTTATTTTTATTTTTGAAGTGAAAACTTCTTTAGGCGCGTTGGGCATTTTTGAGGTTGGACATTTGATTTTGCGACACTGTGACGACACCAACTTTTGACCATTAAAAAGACTTTAACGCGTTGATTACCGCGGTGCCGATTTTTTTTTTCAAGTTTTCACTTCTGTCGGCACTCCCGGAATGGCATTGTGTTTTTATTCCTGTTTAACTTGTAGTACAATATGTTGAGTTGTGTGCTTTTAGTCTATGCTAAATAAATGTTTTTTTTTATTTCTTCCTTTTAGTAAAATAGTTCTTTAAGAAAGTATGCTTTTTTCATTTTGTAGATTTGAAAACGATGATATACTTAGTTGTCACCTTCTAAAGACAGTATATGACTGTAATATCATCAAACACTTCCTTTTCATCAAGCTTTTTACTAACCAATACTTGAAATTAAACTGAACCAAAAGGATAAAAAAATGCTAAGATTAGATAGGTACTGCCGATGCCGTCGTCATATATATTTTTCTTTCCCAACACGAAACTACTGGGAGTTATACTCATCCACTCAGATATACTACGTAGCTAAGATATGGAGTTTGCCTGTCATGGCCACCATGATTTAGTTACATGAACTCTCTTTCATGTGGCGACACACACATGTCCCAGATTTACCACTTTGATCCCTTTGCCACCCTTGACTGCAGGGGACCGCAACACCCAAAACATTAGTTATATCTATGGTTATACGAGGTGGCAAGAACATCGACGCGAAAACTGTTACCATGGATTCATTAGGTATATGATTCTGAACCCCTGCGTTGAAATTTTTGTCGGTTAAAAACAGCTGTTTCATAGAAAAGTGCAATACCTACGCGGTCAAAACAGCAGATTTTTTTTAAAATAACCTACGATATATTTCAACGTAGGGGGTTCAGAATCCTTGGGAACAGTTTTCGCGTCGATGTCCCTGCCATCCTGTATTTTTTATTATACTCCTTCTAAAAGTATTGTGTTAATTAGTTGTTTAGTGGTTATATAAGTTTTTTATATTTCAGATTTGTTGTTTGTACCTACTCATACTGTTTGATTACTACGTATAAGGTCCCATTAAAACTTTTTACAAAAAAAAAAAAACCGACTTAAAAAAAAAACACTACAAAGTGAAAAATAATTTTAATTTTCGTTCTTTGTCATCGACTTCCGAAATTAAAGTTATTTTTCACTTTGTAGTGTTTTTTTTTGAAGTCGGTAGTTTTATTTTTCTCTTTTTAGTTGTGGTACCTACCCCACACAAATTCGAATACCACTACCTGCTATGTAAATAACAGTGACAAGAAGTTATCATATCATCTACATACTAAGTGGGGAAAAAATACGTATAATTGAAGCTAACTCAAAAACTACCCAAGCAAAGTTAATAAAATTTATATGGGACTACCTCTGAAGTATGA
This sequence comes from Agrochola litura, assembly GCA_949152395.1. NCBI lineage: Eukaryota > Metazoa > Arthropoda > Insecta > Lepidoptera > Noctuidae > Agrochola > Agrochola litura. The sequence goes on from OX424493.1 coordinate 21,807,157, forward strand.
TCTACCAAATTAAAAAAGAATCATCAAAATCTATTAATAATTGGCGGAGTAACCGCGAAAAAAAAAAAAAAAACATACAGACGAATTGAGAACCTCCTCCTTTTGGAAGTCGGTTAAAAATAGATGGACAAACTTTTAGAAATCATTCAGACCACCAAAATAAGGACAATGGTAAAAAAAATATGTAAGAAAAACGCATTAGATTACTTACAAGAAAAAAAATCAGCTAACGAAAACACAGAAAAAAAATTGGTTACTAATGTGGGTTAATTATTATAGGTCAAGATAAAATCACTTTAATCAGTGCTTGGATATCCAAGCAAAAAAAAAAGTCCAAGCAAAAAAGTCTAACCAAAGAGATATCTTTGGTTAGACTTTCTGAACGCTGTATTAAAATTTGTTCATCTATTTTAATGAGACCTTATATAAAGATTAATTGCCAAAGCATTTATTTCAATTAGGAGGGGTCACCCATCTGGGTGACCCCTCCGTGCCTCGGATAGACGAACCCGTTGGTCTTCGCTATCATTAGTAGATCTTTGACAGTCGTTACCAGTCTTAACAAGGGGTATCGTGTTACACACTAACTGGGTTGTGGAGATAGGATAGGCAGTCGCTCCATGTGAAATACTGGTAGGTACTCACCTGCATCCGGTTTAGACTGGAAGCCGACCCCAACAAAGTTAAAAAAAGGCTAGGCAGATTGATTGAACGACAGGCAATTTAGAACTGTCAAATCTCCGATATTGCCTTGCCTATAAAAAAAAAATCAGGTCCAAGACACTTAAAAATACAAAAACAATACACATATTCGTCAATTTTATAAAATAAATGTCACTATTTGAGTCACAGATCAATTAATGTCAAAACGCACACAGAAAAATAAAATAAAATTAGATAGGACAATGAATTAAATGAAGCGAAGTTATGTCAAAAGCAAAAATTCAAATATAAATTATAATATTTTTATTACTATTTTCGGTTCTTTTCGTTTCTTCTCATTTAAGAGAGGTCACACGGGTCGGGACCAAGTATGTAAGGCGAAATTTAGATTGAAAAGTATAATTTTTATTTTACTTTTTTATTAAGGATCATTTGCCACGTGGCTATCCACCAATTAAAACTACGACGATATCTTGTCACCCGACTACGGCGAAGCCAAAAAAGGAGGGTTATTTTTTTAATTTATTTCACCAAACGTTTTCACAAATCTTCCCCAACGTCGCCTCCCTGAAAGATCCTTGTAGCAATGTACGTCTTTGAAATATTTTTTTCGTGTAATATGTTAGATATTAATGCTTATTATGTTATTTAGCTGTACCAAAATTATATGAGACTGGTAGAGACACGCACAGACCAGATATGGCAGACATATTCAGCAGAGGGTTAGAACAAGCCGCAATAGCTGACTGGCGCAAGGATTTATCTATTTTAATTATTTATTTACCTAACTAGCTGTGGAGACGGTGTATTGTTATGAAGAAATAAATATTCCAGTTTGTACTTTTAAAATAAGATCTTCTCCTTATAATGAAAGACGGGGGTATTCCATTAGGGTTGATTAAGCTGAAGGCCAGACGAAATAAGAAATTTCACCCCTCATCACATTTCAGAATCTACACCAACAAACAAAAATAACTTTCGTTCTTATATTTTCCGTTAGAAATACAATTCTTGGATTATTTTAAGAAGACTGTCTGTCCAATAGAAATTGCAGATTTAAATGAATATTCATCGGAATATTTTAGGTACTGGTTTAATTATTGGAAGATACAATTAAGAATAATGTTATTGTTATTTGTGAAAATCATAAGATACCGCAAGACTCGTATTGACTCGGCCACACTTTAAGACTGCGAAGCCACTTTGGGTCAGTGACAACTCACCCCGAGTCAACTAAACCCGAATAATAATATTTCACTCCCTATTAGCCCACATATGCACGGACGTAAAGATATTGCTGCGGATTTTTTTCTCACACTGGATTTTCAACGCTCGCCTTAACACCGAGAGTTGAAAATCCAGTGTGCGATAAAATCCCGCCGCGATATTTTTACGTTCGTGCGTACGTGGGCTTACTTACGGTGATTTGGATGGCCAAGCAGAAACTCGATATTTTTAATAAATGAATACGTTTAGGTTCAAGCTACAAAAACGTATAAGTACGTACATACCTATTTTTAAAGTGCAGCTGAACCAGGCTGCAGCTTGTTTATTGCCGCAGCTGCAGTGTTCTTGGGGAAAGATCTAACTACACATCACGCCTTGTTTCCCCGAAGGGTTGGGCAGAGGTGTACCTGTAGTAGGTACACCCACATTTCGCCAGTTATGTTAGATCTAACTAATCCTCTAAAAACTTACCTAATGATGAACGCTTTTAAAATTAACGTCTAAAATCAAATTGGGCTTCTAAAGATGCACACTTTAAAAAATAAAATGAGCTTCTTTTTGATTTTCTGGCCTTTTTTCGCAGTAACTAAGCTAGGATACCCCGACCAAACTGGTTAGGTTTGAACTGTGACGAACTATTTAGGTACGTGCGAGCCGAATTGATCGCAGTAACTAAGCTAGGATACCCAGACCCAATGGGCTAGGTTAGAACTGACCAACCGCTACATTCAAGTTGGTCACAGTCACTTCAATCTACTCTAAAATGAAGATAATAAGTATTAATTTAAATAAATAACTATATTAACTGCAATAATAACAATATAAAATATTCAAACTAATAATTATATAATCAATCATCATCTGCCTAGCATTTTCCCAACTATGTTGGGGTCGGCTTCTAGTCTAACCGGATGCAGCTGAATACCAGTTTTTTAAATGGAGCGACTGCCTATCTGACCTCCACAACCCAGTAACTGGGTAATACGATACCCCTTGGTAAGACTGGTTGTCAGACTTTCGGGCTTCTGACGACCCGTAACGACTGTCAAAGATCCACGAATGACAGCCGGGACCAACGGCTTAACGTGCTTTCCGAGGCACGGAGGAGTCTCGGTATGTAAAGATGACCGACTGACCAACCCCGGCAAGCGTAGCTTAACCTGATGGATCGACCTATCTAATTTAATACGAAAATAAATAAATAGATTGACCTACACATACAAATAAATGAGTAATAACATAAATAAATATAATAATAAATAATACTATGGTAAAAAAAAATTGACGGATAGGACACAATTTTAATATTTAGTAATAACCTTTTCTCTCCTACTTATTTAAAATTTTGCTGTGCCCGACAGGGTCCATAATTGTTTCAATTTATTTTTCCCTACCACTAGTATGTGTATATTATGAATTGCAATAAAGATAAAGATTACTCAGGCTATCGCAGTCCACTGCTGGACACAGGCCTCTCCCAGGCTGCGACACAACACCCTCTCCTCCGCCTTCCGTGTCCAGTCTGTCCCAGCCACCTTTTTAAGGTCTTCGGTCCATCTAGCTGGGGGGCGTCCCACACTACACTTGCCGATACGCGGTCTCTCTAGGACTCGTCTGCTCCACCGGCCATCGGTCCTTCGACAGACATGGCCAGTCCACTGCCACTTCAGTTTGCTTACTCTGCAAGCTATGCCGGTAACTCCGGCTCTTTTCCGGATAGTCTCATTTTTTATTTTATCCAGTTACTTAGTGCAGTTACTTAGCTATGTAGTATTTGTAAGAAAGCTAAACGGGAATTATTTTAGGTTCGATTTAACACGTTAACTGTCCCCATACAACATTTTTCGATAACTCCATATGTCCAAATTTTTTTTTAAATTATTTTGTCTCTAAGTCCTGTTGACAAGTCCTGCAAATAGAGCAACTTAACTCACACGTCCATGAAGTTAGAGCTCATAGAACGAGACAGGGGTGCGTGTACCGTTTACGGTACACGGACGTGATGGACCCACGCGGCGTGTACTGTATTCAGTACACTGGACAGTTGACGTGTTTTTGACAGGTAGGTAAGTACCATAAAGTATACAAAACTGTAAATTGTAAACGAACACGGTTGTACACAGTGATGTTATAATTGCCTGAACTATGTGCGCATCTACACCTCCATTGTTGCAAAATATTGCGCTGTAATTGTCCTGCAATTTAAGTTGTTAAGTCTTAAAAACACAACGGCAATATAATATTTCTCACAAATGAACCCAACTGCACCTCCAACGATCAACATCTTTTCAACCAATATTGTTTCTCGAAATTCCTCAACAATTTTCGATTCTTACGAAATCGCAATAACATTCAAGTGTCAAAATTCACGTGCATTTATCGTTTACATTTTTGCACGATCTGTTAAATCATTCGCGCCTGTATGTTGCATCAGGGCCGTAGTTAACGCGTATGTAAATAAAACAGATTCGTAGTACGGCCATGCTTTGTCTTTCGAAACAACTAAACTAGGTGGATGCTTTATTGAGTGTCGAAACACGGTCTAGTGTTGGTAGTAACAGGTGAGATAGCAATTCGAGTAGTGTTTTGTCCACAATCTGTTATAACGTTAGCTTGTTTTATGAATACTGATTTGGAGTGGGTACTTCTATCTACCCAGAAATCGGTGGAAAAGAAGAGAATATAGTTTGACCAATACCGCTGTACCGCGCCTTAGGAATACGCGGCGAGGCGGGGGGCAGTGTTGACCAATGAGCGGCGGGCGAGACGCCGTGCGCCGCGCGCCGAGAGCTTTGTCGAATTAGCAGCCTGCACTGCTCCCCAGTCTCGCCGCGCGCCTTCCTAAGGCGCGGTACAGCGGTATTGGTCAAACTATAGCAGAATTCTTATCGTAGTTCTCGACTTCTTCCTAACTAATGAATGAAATGCGAAAGCGAGTTTGTTTGTTTGTTACGCTTTCACGCTGAAACGGCTGAACAGATTTGAAAGAAATTTGGCACATGAGTAGACCATGACCTAGGACATAGAATACCTTTTATCCCGATATTCTAACGGGATCGAGACTTATGCGGGTAAAACTGCGGGGCACAGGTAGTATAGGTAAGTAGTTACGTAACCTCAGCCCGTAAACATCTACTGATTCTCAATTACAGAAACAATGAAGAATCAAAAACCAAAGACAACCGTGGTTGTGAGCACATTTTTTTATAATATTTTCATATAATTATGATACTATCCATTATTTGATATAAATAACCTCTCCTTCAACTTTTAACTCACGCGGATATGACACCATTGAAAACACAAATTTAATATTCGCCAACATGCAACTTATAAATAACACATTATTCCTATACACGTTCAAAATATACTAGGTACATTCACTTTATCATCATAAAGTTATTTCAAATTCAAAACATGACCATAAACACACATTCGCACCAGGAAACCATTATCGAGTAAAAAAGGAATCCAATTTCTCATTGTAAAAATCTGGTGTGAATCCCTTTTCAGACATTTATGATATAACCGCTCTTATTCCTCTAGCTTAAAGAGTTATTTTTCTGTGTGACATTTTTCAGACGAAATAAATAGTATTATTTCCATGACAATGTGAGTCGGCAAAATCAGATCAAATCTGTGTTATTTCACTACTGAAATACCTACTTATTATTTCAAACACATTTCTGCAATTTTCACGAAAAGCTCTAGGGACAGTCTTTCGGGGAATATAGTTTATTTTTATTTTTATTAATGGCATCTTGCATGTCAACCTAGAAGGTTGTCGGCTGCTTAAGCGGACTTTCCTGAGGCTGCCTCAATAAATTAAGGCCTCCGGTACGGATCTCGGCTTAGGGCGTCGCTGAGGGAGGATATCAAGGGACAGGCTGAATCGGATTAATATTATTATTAGAGGATTTTTTTCGGGGAATAAAGACAACTTGAAGACGACTTATAGAATTCGAAGAGTTCCTACGATTGTTTAGAAGATTGTTTTTAATGGTTCTTCCAGTTTCTTCTAAGTTAAATATTCAATTATTGTGACAGAGCTCGTGGCCAAGTAAAAACAGCCGCACCGGTCGATTTATCAGGTTAAGCTACGGTCGACAGAGTTGGTCCGTGAATGGGACCATCTTTACTTACCGAGACTCCTCTGTGCCTCGAAAAGCACGTTATAAGCCGTTGGTCCCGGCTGATATTCGTGGATCTTTGACAGTCGTTACGGGTCGTCAGAAACCCGAAAGTCTGACGTCTTACCAAGGGGTATCATATTACCCAGTTACTGGGTGGTGGAGGTCAGATAGGCAGACGCTATATGTAAGATACTGATATTCAGCTGCATCTCGTTCGACTGGAAGCCGACCCCAGCATAGTTGAGAACAGGCTAGGCAGATTGATATTGTCGTCAAACAGTGGCAGCCAGAAGACGGGCGTCATCGCCGAGGGAGGCCTAGGAAACACGCTGATGTGATGACTAAGATCATACAGAGGACATGTGGCGAGGGTGTGTGACGGTGGCGGATAATCAAAGAAACCTAAAATGAACCTAAGGGCGCTTTCAATTTAGACGTTTCGTGTCGGACCGCTGCGGTGCCGAAGCGGTGCGTTTGTCGTATTGCGCACGGATGGTCGTCTGTTTTCACACAAAGCGCGCGGTACGGCAACAGTGGGGCGTCGGTACCGCAAACGCTCGACAACAGGACGGCAACGTCGCAAACGCCACGTGTTCATTTCGTCAGAGTCCATGGCTTAACTGTTGTCAAATATATTTAAAATATCACTAGCATACAAACGCACGGCAGTCAGATACGCTTTCAATTTAGGCGTATGGTATCGGACTGCTACCGTACTGCAGCGGTCCGGCAACGGGCTATAACCAGCGGCACGGTAAACGTGCGGCAGCGGTCCGACACGAAACGTCTGAATTGAAAGCGCCCTTATAGTTATGTCGCATAGTGTCGTCATCCGCCACCGCCACACGTCCTTGCCACGTCTCTTCTGTATAAACCGCGCCTAAAGGGCGTTTATGGGAGATTATCCGGAGAAGGCAACACACAGAGAAGAAAGTTGTATAAGTGACAGTGGGATAAAATAAGTTGAAAAAAAAAAAATCTACGTAACATCACGCCTCCCCGAAGCGTTGCAGAAGTGTTTCTATAGCACACCCATATTTCGCCAGTCATGTTTAAGTGGCTTGTAATAGGGGGCGAGCCTTTTGCCATCAACCGGGCACAAAACTTCGGGTTACTACTGAGAAATTCCAGATAGAAAAACCTAATAGGTATCACTTTGCCCGACCCGGGAATCGATCCCAAGACCTCATGCTCAGCAGTAGCGCTTGCGACCCCTAGACCAAGGAGGCAGTAAAAAGTATGTATTACTAGCAGCGTCCCGCGGTTTCACCCCAATGTCTCGATCCCGTGGGAATATCAGGTCATGGACTACCCATGCCCCAAATTTCATCCAAATCCGTTCAGCTGTTTTAGCATGAAAGCGTAAAGAACAAACAAATAAATTAACAAAAAAACCGAACCACGCACAATGAAGGGTTCCGTATTTGGGATGAATTTATCCCTAAGGCTGATTTTAGTCTCACGCTGACCGCACGCTGACGGTCGGCGCTGATGGGTCAATATGTATGTAGCATGAAAGCGTAAAAAACAAACAAATAAATTAACAAAAAAACCGGACCACGCACAATGCAGGGTTCCGTATTTGGGATGAATTTATCCCTAAGGCTGATTTTAGTCTCACGCTGACTGCACGCTGACGGTCGGCGCTGATGGGTCAATATGTATGTAGTTATAAGTAGTGTTTTTGAGTCGCGCTGACCGCTCAGCGCTATAACTACATAGATATTGACCCTTCAGCGCCGACCGTCAGCGTGCGGTCAGCGTGAGACTAAAATCAGCCTAAAACAAACAAGACTTAACTTTGCAGTTGAAAACATGTTCTCTCATACCTATATCGATAATATTATGTCACGGCGAATTCTCCAACTGTAAATGTAAGATTGTAAACGAAAAAAAAAACATGTGATAAAACTAAAAATTTACGATTTTCGGACTTTTTCCTTTACTTGTGCTGTAAAACCTTGCTTCGTGCCAAATTTCATGATTCTAAGTAAACGGGACCCTGTAGGTTTTGATTTATTTGCGAATATCAAATTGAGTCGCTAAAATAGCCGTATTTTTTATTGCGTTGACTTAAAAGCTTGATTTTATTAGAGCTCTAAGGGACTACAGACCAACGTATTTGATATTAATAATTTCAACTTGATACCTCCACGCGTTCCTGAGAAAAGGGTCTTGACAGACTCACGGACGGACAACGAAGTGGTCCTGTAAGGGATTCGTTTTTCCTTTTGAGGTACGGAACCCTAAAAACAAATAAACAAAGGAACTTACTTTCGCATTTGTAATATTAGTTAGGATTTTATTAAACTAGGACAAAATGCCAAGTAAATACTAGCACGTAATATACTCTCATTTTTCACACAAGCACGTATCGCTTTCATAAAAGAAAACGTTGTATAAAACGTGTGACAAAAAGAAAAGCAAAGAAATGTAAGTCAACAACAATTATTTATGTAATTGTGTTGACAATGTTTCAACTTCAACTTTAGGCATTATTTCTAATTGGCTAAGTTGTAACTTTGAAATTAAGACTTATTGTTCTACAGGGTTGAATTACTAGAATAATGGGTTAAATAGGTGTAGTTTTCACTTTCAAACTATAATCACAAGCAAATATAAGTTAGAAGTACCATCGAAGAAACCCATACCTATACACCGTAAGGACTATTTCTGCTTGCAGCGCTCGGCCACTATAGTAACGGTTACCTACGAAAAAAAAGGGTCGTGTGCACGGGATTTTGTTTTCAAATTGCTTAGTTATAGGTTTCTTCGATGGTACCTATACTCCATTTGAAATAAGATAAGTAATTTAAATAAACCTTTCCTTTACCTTCTATTGCGCAGGTGGTATGACAAATGCAGCTGCAGTAAACAGTTGATATTGTAACCACTTTTTTGCTTTTAATACCATCCGTATGCCAAGGGTAAAGAAGTCAAAATCGGTTGAACGGACTGTAAAAAAAGGTTTTTTTAAATGTCTAATCTTATTTCAAATGGAGTATAGATTTAAATTATTTTGTGGTTAACTTGGCCGATTCCTATAATTTACGGACCGTTACTAGTTAAAATTAAGACTCTTGTATATTTACCAAAAATGAAGCGAAGATCTTATAGCTTTGTATAGTAGACCCTACCATACTAGGACTTTCTGTTTTTGGTTTTTTACCTTGTTTTTTTATTTTTTCTTTTATTAATGTTTTAAGGTGAAGGTGTTTAGTTTAATTTTTTATTCCTTGTACGAGTCTCAATAAATACTTTTTCTTTCTTTCTTTCTTTCCATATGGAAGTAGCTATCAAAGGTAAAATTAGCTTACGAATCTGTTTAATTAAATGCCCAGTTTGGCAATAAAATTTGTTACCGTTGGTAAGTAAACGATTCGTTTTAGTTTATAGGAATCGAGCATTTAGGAGTTGGAATCCGAGTAGTCTTTGAAAATCTCTTGGATGTCCTCCGTTCTCTGAAGGGCAGAGGGGTTTCACTGTTACTGCTTGAAACTAAACGGTGTTTCCAACTAACATCTATAATCTGCTCCAAAAGTATTTGTTGAAAGTGTAAACAAACCCTGTGCTGGTTAAATTCTTACGCAACCACTCGCTAAAGAAAATTAGTAACAGATCATCTATATTTAGAAGGTTTCAACTTTTTGTCTCACCACTTTTTTCAACAAATATTGTTTGAATAACATTATTAAATTGTAATTGAAAAATCATCGACGATTAGAGGTTATAAAATTAACCTTAATTTTCAAATTAAAAGCACCTAGGTTATTTAAAATTAGAATGTTGGGGTTAAATATTCAAATAATCAAATTAAAGCACTCAATTTGTAAATGGCACCACAAATTGGCATCCATAGGTACATTTTCTGATTCATTTTATTTACATTTCATCACATATTTTTGGAACAAACTTTAGGTACCTAACAGGAAAAAGCTATCAAAGTTGCGACTGTATTTTAGCTATCCTACAATTAATAATACCTAGCTATACGTAGAAGTTTATTCAAGTCTCTTAAAAAGTGATAGGCCCAACATTTTTCACAAGCAATTATTATTGAACAATTTATTTTAAAACCAATTTCGTTGCGAATTCTTTCGATGTTCACAATAATTGTTCAGTAAACACTAATTGTTCTGTTGACCTTCAAGATCCTCTGCTGAGTGAAGGTCGGTCTCTCAGTCAGTGACTTGACGGGATCCTTTTATTGTCTTCGAACTAAAGGGTATTCCACATTCCTGGCATGTCGCCGATGAGTCAAAAGAACCATATAAGTATAGACAAGTAAAATAGTTCATTAACATATTTATTTGTTTCCGTGCTGAGCTGTTGAAAAAGGACGATTTAATACTGGTTCTCATAACAGACAATCATGAATAAACTTCATGTTAATCGTAAAAAAATAAAGCTTTCTTATACCAACAACAAGTAAAAGTGCGCTAAAAAATCGTATTCGACCAAGCCGACGTAGCACAACGTAATAAAATCGCGGCGGGATTTTATCGCGCACTGGATTTTCAACTCTCAGTGTTAAGCCGAGCGTTGAGAATCCAACGCGCTGGGACGCACTCTTGTCCCAGCGCGTTGAAAAAACACACTGTTGGATTTTCAACTCTCGGCGCCTAAGTAGAAAATCCAGTGCACGAAAAAAAATCGCCGCAATTTTATTACGTCCGTGCGAACGTCGGCGTCGGCTAAAAATTGTGCCGTTACAGTCCGGCCGTCGAGAAAATGCGTTCGTGACACCTGTCAGTTGGACAATTTCTAGTAGTAATAAGGATCAAATTCGCAAAACACATATTCGTTAGTATGAAACTGACACGTGTCAAGAGAATACCTCTCGACGGCTGGACTGTCATTGCAGAAATACGCATGGTCTAGTAAGGCTGCGTTTCCACCAGAGATGGGCGAGGTAGCTGAGCGGTGCGAGGATGCGTACCGAAGCTGTGAAACGATGTGAGTGTTCCCACCAGAGATGTGCTAGGCCACTGAGCGATGCGCAGATTGAGCGCTGCGAGGATGTATAGCGGTCCACCCCTAATACACATCCCTCGCACACATCTCTCGCACTTATCCCTCACACCCATCCCTCGCTTGTTTAGTACGTACAATAACCTCGCACTGCTAAGCCGGGTAAGGCAAATGAAGCAATTCTATTGGTTCTTAACAAACACATTCCTCGCTACGCATCCTCGCATATCTCTGGTTGAAACGCAGCCTAAAAGTTGAACATCAGCGATTCCTGTTTCGAAGCTTGGAAGAAACCATGACAATCTTGAGGTCGATCAAGGGTCTAATGGAGAAAACTGGACGAATCAACTTTGTATAGCAAATGGCTGTAGAGGAAGCTTATCGTCAAATAAGGCTTACATTTTTAGGGTTCCGTACCCGAAGGTAGCCAAACAGCACGGGTGTCCGTTCGTCTGTCTGTCAGCGGGCTGTGTCTCATGAACCGTAATTTATTATTTATTAATATAACAATTGCTTGCTGCACTTACAGTAAACACCAAAGTGCGCAGCAAGCCAACAACAACACTTTGTTAAAAAACTTCATGCAAACATTTACAGATTTCTTCGATCAAAAATATTGTTGATCGAAGACTGCTATGCATAAATATATCAACATCGGGCTCCTGAGCAATCAGGGCGTTCAGCAGATTGATCGCCTGAACAATCAAATAATTTAAAATGTAAATAATGTGTAACAATGTGTTAATGATAATATGTAGACAGTTGAAATTTTCACAGATTACGTTTTTCTATTGCCGCTAAATAATAACAACTACTTAATAAAAATTAAGTAAAGTTACTAATTATAGGGGTCCTCATACAAGAAATGTGTTTTTTTCAGCGTTTTTGTGCTCGATTTTAATACGGTACGGAACCCTTCGTGTGCAAGTCTGACTCGCACTTGGCCGGTTTTTACTCATAACTGTAGAAGCAACAGGTTTTTATTCTCAAACAAACCATTCTACAAATACTGTTACCATTACGGCTTATTTGTTTAAATCGGCGTTAGAACTAAGTTCAAAAAGTTAGAAGAAACAGTGAACTTGAGACAAAGTTTCTTTCAATGTTGAAATAGGTGGTTAGTCTGAGTCTGAACACACGATTAAAGTGCCTGCTACACGGTCGTCAACCGCGTCCCGACAGAGGTGACCTTGGTGGTTTACGACAAAATTTCAAACAGCTCTGCCGGTCGACAACCAGGGTCACCTCTGTCGGGGACGCAGTTGGCAACCGTGTAGCAGGCACTTAAATGGAGTACAGTCGCGAAAGTAAACGTGCTCTGTCACTCATAATCTTGTTAATGTACCGTGAAGTTTTTGTGAAATACAAACATTAATTACTTCAAACATCACTTTCTTTTTCTAAAATAATATGGCGACGAATTTGATGGATATCTGTATTAAAAGTTTATTTCGTAAAAGAAAAGAATGCTGTCATTCTTGGATAATAATACTCAAGCTGATATATAAAAAAAAAAAAACTCACATAAGCCAGGTGACATTAGAGCTTTTATTTCTAAGAAACCGGACAGTTAGTAACAAGCGACAAAACTTACAAGTGCATAAAATAAAGCCTATTATAAATGGGAGACGCATCGCAAGAACAATCGTCCATTCAAATAGGCAAAGTTCAACGTACATAACAAGTGGTATAATCCTGGTAAATGAAGGAGGCCCTTCATGCGTGAAATAATAAAGAAGGGAAGGTGCATCTATACGCGGCTGATAGTACGCGAAACAAGAGAGGTGGTGTGACGTGCACATTCACCTGCGCCGGCGACGATTCCGCAGTAGTATCTCGCGAACGCGCCACTAACAGACGCCATCTTTGGAACGGTTTTTTTATAATTCGAACTTTTTTTTTCTAAGTGTGTGTTGTCAACGGTGACGGATCTTTTTACGCGTAAGTATTTATTTATTTTTAATTTTTCTTTACGGCCGATTGTTGAGTATTTTTTTCTTTTGGTTTTATAAGTTATTTTGTGTTTTTAATAGAATATTGTACCGAAAATAAGACGTTTATAAAATGAAGCGATGCAATAAATTCACTCAATGCAGACAATTTTTTTTACAATATTTTCCTTTTATAAAACATACTATTTAGCAGTAGGTAAGGCCGGTTTCTGGTCAAGATGTATGGATGTGAAAACACTATGATGCTACAAAAATAAAATAAGAGATTCAATAACGTCTAGACTAATATTTTTTGCTGTATTTTGAACCGATGCAACTCAATTTATGTAAATAATTAATGAAGTAGGCAATAAAAAGCGAAGTTCTGCGATTAAATAATAAATCGAAATACCCACTTACAAAAAACTTGAAATCTTGAACCTTTAATGGGTTAAAAAAAAAACATATATTATATTAAAAGTAGGTATATATTCTTTTTTGAATTCTATTGAAATTCAGTTAAGTACGGCTTTTCATTACTTTTACACGAGCATCAATTTATTAGTACACATCGGACCAGAATTACCAACAAACATGTAATAAGTACTCATATGAGTACAAAAAGGTAGTATTACTGGTATCACACGTTATGTCACGCCTAGGTAACTTAGCTCATAGTGAGTGAAAGTGAAGCAAGCGCTGCCCATGCGCAAAAGATGAGGGGAAGTTTGACTGAGAACAGTGAGTTTCCTTATTACTTGTACACTTACGTTCATTTATACACACACTATTATCTAATGTGTTACGAACTTATGACTGCTGTTATGTTACCTATTTGATTTTTTGCACGATTCTTGTTTATGTAGGTATGTACTCGTAATAAGTAAAAGTTATGCCTGTATAAGGACTTGAACTTGAGCATGTTCTGCCGATTTCAGGTCAATTTATAATGATCATGTTGGAATATGAATCACTTGCTTTATGTTTATTTTACGTAACACATATAAAATGACAATTGATCGCAAATTCTTTCATTTTGACAGTTCAACCACGTTCATTGCGTTATTTACGTTGTTGAGCAGACAAATTTTTCAAACCTGTGAATCAATAGATTAGTGTTAGGCTAGTGATGTGTCCGTTGGACTGCCAAGTCATAGGCCTCGAGTTCGAACTCAAGGCACGCACCTCTGACTTTTCGGATTCATGTGCGTATTGTATAATTAATAGCACTTGCTTATAAAACGGTGAAGGAAAACATCGTGAAGAAACCTGATGCCTGAGAGATATTTCTCGACGGCATGTGAAATCAAGTCAGAGGCCCATGGGCGGCATAAAAACAATGACACTAAGTTAGTCAGTAACCACATACGATAAAGAAAAGAAATATTAGGAATTTCCTTCAAAACCCTTGATTTGAAGGAAATTTCAATTAGATATCCTACCTTTCCTATTTGGATTGTGTTTAAAGTATGTTATGTGAATAGGGTGCTGGTCATAATCTCTTTTGTAGTGTCGATGAGGATATAGTTTTACCGGGAACACCTAAAAGTGACTCTTAAAAACCATCTTTATGTACCTAAAATAAGGTAGATTTTAACTTGCAAGGAAACCTAAAGTATTAAGGAAACTATATCTAACCTTGCAGTCTGCAGTGTCGATGCCATTTCATAGTTCCTTAACTTAGACCATGAAATCCAAAGTAGGTATAAAGATAAAACCACTTTATGGAATATCCTGTAACGGTACTAAGTATAAAAGTTTTCTTATCTTTCTAAAATTCTAACGGATGGTCTAAAACTAGCCGTATAAACTATAATCTAGGTAATAGGCACTTAAACTTTGCGAAAACGATAAAAGAATCGATAAATATAGTCGATGGACAGAATAGCTGTTATGTTAATCGATAACATTAATTACCGAACGGTACAAAACTTGAATATTTGTGTAAAAACTGGTAGTTGTATTGGCGTTATTTTTGCAATTAAAAAACAACTGGATTAGTGGGTTCGTGATATAAGGTGATTTAGGACACATAACAACAGATATCAAATTGTATGGATATTAGCTTCCAACTTAATTAGATTATTTTTTCTTTGTGCAAAATATACAATTTGAACATAGAATGAACACGATCTTTAAGCTCGATTTATACGATACAAGTTTCTTGCTTGTGGCATATAATAAAATTGAAGCAATAAATGATTTGCACCGTTTACCTAAACACTATTTAGACGGTGCGACTTTTATGGGCTTATTGGTGAATCTCCTGAATTTACTCGCCCGAAACGGGCGAATTAACACTTTGAATTTTTTTTTTCTTGAGGCGATTCGCACGAATATAATTTATTTCTAGGCGAATCGATTTCTGGAGTAGTCGATTCGCCTACAAATAAATTAACTTCGTGTATATTATTTGTTGTTATAGCGGCAATAGAAATACACAATTTGTGAAAATTTCAACTGTCCACCTATTACGGTTCATGAGATACAGCCCGCTGACAGACAGACGGCCTTCAGTAAAAAAGCCAACTTTGATGATCCAAGATGTGAATTCATAATTTCTCTAACCTAACTTATTTCCAACTTAACAACAAACTTCACAGACGACGACAGGTTTCACGAGAACATTCTCAAGTTATCCGTTCATTGGCTTATGTACTCGTACAACTTGAACAGGAAACTAAATAGTTACTCTCAACCTCCTCATTATGACAACTTTCTATTTTTGTTTTATTTCATTAACAGGATGGGAAAGAGAAACGGAAAGTGTGTTTTAAATAAAATAATTGCAAAGGGGAATGGTTTGATCAATGCTGAATAATTTACCTTGCAGAAAAACAGTCATGTTTTTCCGAAGGTTTTATTTTTATTGAAAGGAACAGCAAACAGTTACATTATACCTAATACTAAACAAAATCAAGTTTTGGTAATAATATTTTTTTATACCATATAACCTACAACACTGACCATAGGACATAAGAGTAATTAATTAGTAATAATTAGTATTCATTCTGTAATTAGTAATACAATATAGTACCTATAGTACTTAGATTAACGAACATTCTCCTCTTCCGAACAAACTATAATTATAAAATAGCTTATGATATTGGAGTTGACTAACCAGGGTGCACCATAGGGTTGCGGACGGTGAGCAATGGGTAGCTCGCCGTCCGATAAGGACAGCCCGGGTCGACGGCGCGTTGTGTTCCCCGCGCGCCTCAAAGAGATGTCAGCAGAACTGACGGGGTCTGCTAGGGCCGATACCTGCCGGGTTCGCGGGAAAGTCCGAAAGGGATACCGTGTCCCCTGGCAACATGACAACTGAAGGAACACGGGTGGGTTTTAGTTAGAGCGGGAGAAGTTATTTGATAATTTCCCACCCAAAAAGAAAGCTGCACTGGTTGGTAATTTCAGTATGATCACCAGTCGTTTTTCTTATTGTACACCCTTTTCAGCCACACTCATCAGTTCTTCTATTATATTTTGAACACGGCGGCACGCTTCTCGAAAACAAACGCCCGAAAACACTACTTCTCATCTCGACTTTTTTTGAGAAAAAGAATAAATTAAAATATTTATAAAAAAAATGCTCCCCGATTTCGTATGCTTTCATGGTCACCACTTTTTCGTCAGTAACTTGAAAGCTCTTAAACTTAATCATCCTGAGTACACACTCAACATTTTACTTAACTCAAGTAAATGCTAAGAATCGGCAAAGAGTCTCAAGATCACTTGAAGTGAATACTCAAGAAGCACATATTCCAGCATCATGTATGAGGAAACTGTCGACCGGTTGCTTGTACCCAGCAAGTTAGCCAAGTTTGCCAAGTCCAGTGCGTTAAGTAATTAATTTTAACTTTAATGCAATCGCCTAAGGGAAATGTACGTCTAGTTGGTTGCGTACGTCGCTTAAGTATTCCAAATATGCTAGATACCTAATTACAGTGTGTGGAAAAAATATTTAGACAGTTTATAACATATCAACTGTCAACCGCAACCGTCATTCAAAACTATTGCCAGAGCTGAATCCCCAGTGTGTCGTACTTTGAAGATGCTCTTCTGACTGCCAACCCTGAACATGATGTGTTGGCGGATGAATAAATTAAAATTATGCGTAGGTATTTGTCTGGTGTTCTGTAAGAAAAAGTATGCAGGGAAGTCCACTGTTCCATGTTAGTTTTAATTAAATTATACACAACAAAATTGACAATATTAATCTATTATGTTTCTATGTTAGTTATTAAAATTGGTGTTGTACCGTTTTAATTAACCATAAATAAATAATATCACTACGCTAGAATGATATTAATCAGGGTGACTGAGAGTTTTATTTTGACAAATATAAAAAACCAAACGCTCGTGGCTAAGTAATAGGTAATAGCTGCACGGGTCGATCCGACAGGTTAAGCTGCACTTGCCGGGGTTGGTCCGTGGATGGGTGACCACCTTTACATACCGACACTCCTTCGTGCCCCGGAAAGCACGTTAAACCGTTGGTCCTGGCTGTCATTCGTGGATCTTTGACAGTTGTTACGGGTCGTCAGAAACCTGAAAGTCTGACAACCAGTCTTACCAAGGGGTATCGTATTACCCAGTTACTGGGTTGTGGAGGTCAGATAGGTCGTCGCTCCATGTAAAATACTGGTATTCAGCTGCATCCGGTTAGACTGGAAGCCAATGCCAACATAGTTGGGAAAAGGCTAGGCAGATTGATTGATAAAATACAATTTACAATCGAACGCTAAAATACGTATAAATATGTTATGTACAAATACCTAGTAATTAGTAATTTGAAAAACTTTAATAATGTCGCATTTAATAATGCAGTAAGTATCTAAGTTCTGACATTCAGAATCAAGCATTAAAAAATGAACGCGTCGTTTTTCCAACACGAACTTCCATTAATTAAAAACAAACTATTATTCCTCATAAAAGTAGTCTTCACTCTTATTAATTTCAGTCTAGATAGTCTCAGTATACATAGAGCAATTATTTTCTTTTTTATTTCTAAGAACATGATAACATAAAATACTTACTTGAGCATAAATTCATCTGAAGAAAACATTAATCAAGTAGGCATTTCATTTTCAAACCAATTTAATCAGTGTAAGTGCATCTATAACATCTACCCAAGTTAAGGATCTTGGCAATATCTTGGAAGGCCAAGATCTTAATAATATTGCAAGTTCATCGAGTCCTATTTTCTGGATAGGTTGTTGACAAGCAGATTACTTTGATAAGTACCTACTTTGTTCTAAAGCAAAGGTCAAGGAAGGGTCCGGTCGTTAACCCAGGATTTTCTCGCACATTATTAAACCACATATTTCCATTTTTAAACCAATTCATAAATGGAATTTTGTTTTTATTATGAGACATTTATGAGATTTAGGAATGAGGTTTTATTAAATTTATTCTCAAATTAAAAATAGCCGTGATTCATAAACAGTTGCCAAGTATTTTTCTTTGTTATTTTTATTGAAGTTTAATAAATCCCTTGTTGTTTTCATCATGTCTTCTTTTTCGATTAAAAAGTTACTTACGATAGTTAAATATTACGTAAGTATATTACGGAAATAGGTTTTCTAAGTTAACTGTATCAATCAAATTGATTTTACTTTTACAACCAATCAATAATTTTACGACTTTTATGTTCATTTAATCTTATCTAATCACTTATTTATCGCCAATAAACCTTTATAGCTCAGACTCTTCCACCAAGTCAGGTAACTATCACTTGGCAAAATAATATACACTGCATATACAATGTTGATACGACAATACGACAATAAATGAAAACACTAACAATAATAAAACGGTGAAGGAAAACATCGTAAGGATATGTCACCGTAAGTAAGATTGTGAGCACCGTTAGTTTATAATCTATCGGTATTTTTTCCGTTAGATCATAATCTGTCGAAAAATTGTGAACTGGGTGAAATGGGTTAGGTTAGGTTAGAACTGTGACCAACCGCGCGCGAGCCGAGCGAGCGCTACTTCCAAGTTGCTCGCAGCCACGCAGGCTATTTAATATTAGCGCAAGGTGCATTAGGTCGCAAACAAGTTGGTTACCAGTTCACAACTTGTCAGTTTTTCATAGATACATTATAAACTATCGAAAAATTATGCGTTAATTTGTAAATGATTTGTCACAGTTCACAATTTTTCGACAGTTTATAATCTAACGGAAATAATACCGATGGATTATAAACTAACGAAGTTTGTAATTATACGGTGACAGATACATGCATGAAAGATATTCCTCGATGACACGTGAAGCCATGCTTTAAAACTCGGACACCAGAAGGCCAATTCTCCTACTTCACATTCAAGTCGCAATCTGTCAAACTTGTCAAAAATGTTGGTAAATTGATTGTATTTTTGACAGATTGCGAATGAGATTGGAATGCAGACGTTCTTAAAGATTACAGGAATTGCCCCTCTGGTCACTGACCACACGAAAAGAAGAATACTAATACATAGGAGTATTTAGGAACCATCAAATAAATCCTAACATCGAAATGAAAAAAGTTACTTTATGGGTGACTAAACTATTGAATATATATTTGATTGAATTTTCGTATACAGACTGGGAACGTCATTAGATATACGTACTTATTTAATTTACTGTTGTATTGTTGTCTGCGCCTTGTGTAGGTACTACATAAGTATCCCAGTTTTGGATTTCGACTTGGAAACCTTTGACTTTTCCGATCGGCATGTTAAAACTTTAAAAACACACGCGTAAAAATAGTCAATCTGCCTAGCCTTTTTCCAACTATGTTGAGGTCAGCTTCCAGTCTAACCGGATGCAGCTGAATACCAGTATTTTACATGGAGCGACTGCCTATCTGGTCTCCACAACCCAGTAACTGGGTAATACGATACCCCTTGGTAAGACTGGTTATCAGACTTTCGGGCATCTGACGACCCGTAACGACTATTAAAGATCCACGAATGACAGCCGGGACCAACGACTTAACGTGCTTTCCCAGGCACGGGGGAGTCTTGGTATGTAAAGATGGTCACCCATCCACGGACCAACCGCGGCGAACGTAGCTTAACCTGATGAATCGACCTGTTATTACTTAGCCACGAGCGCAAAAACATGCGTAAAAATGGACAATTAATAATTTTCTCGTCGCCAATGTCACATTTGTGACAATGAAACACCAAGATTCAAAGCAGGTTAGTTTATTATAAAAGTATTTCGACATACCCTCACAACGTGTACTTATTATGTGATACAAAAATACCGTACATAACAAATAATTACTTACATATTAAAGTATGCTTAATTAGCTCGTGGCTAAGTAATAACAGCCGCACTGGTCGATCGATCAGGTAAAGCTACGCTTGCTGCGGTTGGTCCGTGGATGTATGACCATCTTTACATACCGAGACCCCTCCGTGCCTCGGAAAGCACGTTAAGCCTTTAGTCCCGGCTGTCATTCGTGGATCTTTGACAGTCGTTACGGGTCGTCAGAAGCCGGAAAGTCTGACAACCAGTCTTGCCAAGGGGTATCGTATTACCCAGTTACTGGGTTGTGGAGGTCAGACAGGCAGTTGCTCCATGTTAAATACTGGTATTCAACATAGTTGGGAAAAGGCTAGGCAGATTGATATAAAGTATGCTTAATTATTTATTAGCATGCTTAATAAGTCATTAGACAGCTGTGGTTGCTGTACAAGCACGCTCTTTTCGCCTACAAATTACTGAATTGTTTATTTTTTTTGCATTTAAATTTCGATTTTCGTTTCGTTTGTAACTGACGTGTTACAAACTACGACAGACTTTCCAGTTAAAACATCTAACATTCCATCGTTAACTCATATCGTGTATAAAATCGCACATAAACATTTATGTAACAAGAGTAATAGCTTTTAATTCGTACAGAAATGACAGCAATTCATTAGGCAGTAATAAAAACTTGGCGAAAGTATATAAATGGCAGTTAAATGGTCGTAACAAGTCGTGAATGTGATGATTTGATTACAGAAATAAAACCGATTGTATATAACTACATATTTATGTGTTATGTACGTAAATAGCTGCTTTATTGTGTAACTGCAGTTTGTTGTAATAACTGTTATATTTTAGTGTTATTTGTTGGGTAATAAGTCTGATCGCGAGTGTATTTTGATGTTTATTTCGTTGTAGGTACTTTTACAATGCTTGTAAATATGTGAACACCATGTATCCATTACATAATATTTTTTTCTGTCATTGCTTCATTTTTTATTATTTTTACCTATTGTGGTATAGTAATCTTATTTCAGGTGCATCGTCTTCACATATAATTATATTAATGTATACAAAATATTGTAAAACATTTTAAAAGAGTAACGCTGGAGTTTCTTGCCCATTCTTCTCCATACGAAAACTACCTTTTGGAAGGGGCGACTAGAATCAATTCTATTATTTGTAAATTTTGACGTTTAAAAGTGCCTTTTATGTGCCTAATTGAAATAAATTAGGTATTTGACTTTGTTAGTCTCAAGGGGCTTTAAGATTAAAGTTGTATCGAAAATATATTTTGCCACTTATTTATTTTTGACTAGCTTCAGCCAGCGGCTACGTCCGCGTGATATCTTTATAAATCATAGCCTATGTTACTGAGTGCTAATACAGCATTCTACTGGTGGAACAATTTTTAAAATCGGTCCAGTAGTTTTTGAGTTTATTCATTACAAACAAAAACATACAAAAAATTAAAATAAATAACTTTATAATATTTGTTTAGATATAGCCAAGCTCAGTAGCTAAACAACAAAATCCACTGATCCCTAAACCAATAAGTCATACTTACTTAACTTAAACAGAAGTATACCTAAGCTAATCAAAATGCTTGCAAAAGTTTTGACTTTTCGTCTCATCGCCTGAGAACAGACACAGTCGACCGATCACAGAGAATCCTTTAGTTTGATGATAGACACCTAATCATAATTTTAGGCCAAAATCAAAAACAAAATATTTTATTTCACATAAGCCTGCAAGGGCACTTATACAAGAAAGAGAGGCAAGAAACTCCACGGTTACTGTTTTAAAAATAAATGATTTTTACAATGTTTTCAAATTACAGTGTTAATAGGTATGAGAGGACAGTGTAGGTCTATTAACAAGTACCAGGTACTTAGTAAAATAGAAAATGGTCCACAAGTCTACAGCCTAAGCCGAGATAAACACAACTCTATTAACGATTAACTTTTTTAAACGAGCGATCCTAACTGATAGTCGCATATGACATCTACGAGTAACATCTGATATCTTGGCTGACGTATCATATGATTTAAACAATACTCATCATCATCACCGTCACCGTCATGGTCATCATCATCACCCTGTTTACAATCTCTCGGAAAATGGGTTGGTACCATCTGACGGCCAACTCTAGCGCCGCGCGCGCTCATTGGTCAAATCAAATAGCGCGCGCTTCCCCGGCTTCCTGTTACACACTTCCGTCCCTTTTTACGAAATCACTCCCACAGCTTTGAATATTGTTCACACATCAGAAATTCGCACAAAATACCCAACGGGCCTATCAAGGTTGATCAGTTTTCAAAGTATTTAAATTCAGCTCAACACCTGTCGCTAGTTACATAATTAGCTAGTTACTTAATTTGTACATTGATGTTCATTGCTGCTTATGTTAAATGTCCATTACGGCATTGTCTTACATACTCTTCGATGGTGCGTGAATATTGATGGTGGTTATAACGTCGTAAGTCGGTCAGTGAGCCTGATACCTCATTGTGTAAGACGTCGTTTTGAATGAATGGAGCCGTCTCTTGATTCTTGATCGTGATCGAAATTATAACGATTTAAGATTAATGGCTGATTATGGAGAAATATTGTCTTTGTATTATAATCAAGTTACGAATTCAACAATTCTTCTAAGTAATAAATCAATTTGCCTAATAGCATTTTCCCAACTATGTTGAGGTCGTCTTCCAGTCCAACTGGATGCAGCTGAATACCAGTATTTTACATGAAGTGACTGCCTATCTGACCTCCACAACCCAGTAACTGGGTAATACCGATACCCCTTGGTTAGAATTAGAATTAGAATTTATTTATTTGTAAGAATGTAGTTTTACATGGTATGGTGTTAGTATTTTTGTTAGTTCTGTACATTCTACCACAAAGTATGTGGTGTACTAAATATTCAATTGTCATCTTAAACTAAGTAGGTACAATATTAATTTTAAGATTTGTGATTTACAATCGGTCCATTAAGAATTTGTATTATTATAATTAGGTAGTCATTACTTTAAAATGTCAAAATTAAGTACACATGTCATCTTGGATTTTTACAATATTCCATATATTCGCCAACGTCATAAAAGCAATTATCTAATAACCAACTTGTCAGCTTTTTCTTAAACATGGGGATGGGAAGTTCCTTAAATGAATTGGGTAACTTGTTATAAACCTGAATGGCATTTACATATACATTCCTCCTAAACATTTGTAATCTACATTGAGGTATATTTAGCTCGTGTTTGTACTTTTTTCTAGCAGTAGCCTTTTTGTGATTGACTTCTGATTGCATACGAAAATAGTGCGGATATTGTTTCACTAGCATACATAGTCATGGTTGTCAGACTTTCGGCCTTCTGACGACCCGTAACGACTGTCAAAGATTCAAGAATGACAGCCGGGACCAACGGCTTAACGTGCTTTCCGAGGCACAGAGGAGTCTCGGTACGTAAAGGTGGTCACTCATCCACGGACCAACCCTGACAGTCGTAGCTTAACCTGATGGATTGATCCGTGCGGCTATTATTACTTAGTCACAAGCTCACAACAATTCTTCTAATAAACGCTACCGGTAAAATAAATCAAATCAAATCAAATCATTTATTTATTTGCAAACATGGGTAAGAGATACATAGATATTTTTCGTTATAGTAAAGTTCTCCATATTTTACCATTATATGGGTATGCAAATAGTGTAACAAAATTTAAAACTATCAATAAAATGTCAACTAAATTCAATTCAATAAATCACATTAAAAACAGAGCTTGTAAATCTTAAGGCAAATCGTTAGCGGTGATGTGATTCGTTCTAGCAGTAATATTGGAATGAAGTTCTTTAACGCGGCTTGCGGTAGGAGTAAACTAGAGGTAGAAATCGTCACGCACCAAAAAATAATTATGACAAAAGTCAATGACAACTGTCAAAACTTTAACAAGTGAAACTTGAAACCATACTAGATGGCTCTGTATTAATATATAATTTATTACAGTGAAAATAATTTCGTTACAATCATGTCCCACGGCATCTGTCGACTTTTTTTTCAACTTCTTTCAACTAACTTTTCTAAAACATTTGAAAAAAATAATCTCGTGTAAATCCCTCTTAGTAAAACATCGTGTTTTTTTAACAAAGTGACAGTAAACAGTTACAAAAACACAGTAAATAAAACACAAAAGTTAACGACCGCCAAAACAAATTGACAGCACAAACACAACACTTGAATACAAAGTATTAAAAACTTTTCATATTCAACAAAAATGTTGCGAGACCGCCATTTGATTCCTACCGTGAAATAATTCGATCAACTGTTTCTTTTGTTTCACTATACATTATTTATTAGACAGCGTAACGTGAAGATACACACGCTCACTAATAGGTATGCACGATCACACACACACACACACACACTATCCTTTGTCACATATGCACATATACACAGGCAGGTACAGCAAGCAAAAGAGTTAGGTGTGCAGGTAGGAACATCTTTGCATTAGGTACGCAGACAATTTTTTCATAGCTGACCGTTGAACATTCATATAGACAGAATCAATCTATGCTAAATGTTATTGTTGCAGTTGCAATTGTAATTGTAGGTACTTTTTAACACAACATGCCAGTGACAGAACAGTTGAAGGGAAATGGTTTGGCTTGGTATGGGCATGTGATGAGGAGGAAACCCCTGTGATTAAAAGAGTGATGAGTATAAATGTTGATAGATGGACAGGCAGAAGAAGTTCAAAGAAAAGATTGATGGATTGTAAGGGAAATGATATGAATGAGAAAGGAGTGAATAACAGCGTGACGGTTGAGGGGCGAATGGAAGAAGAAAACGTATTGTGCCGATCGCAAGTAATATAGGACAAGGGCAGGAAGATGATAATGATATGGTCTGAATGTCAAACTTTTTAACACATGTTAGAAAGAATAGAAGTTAACAGCCTACATACTTATTTCTTTTGTTGACTGTACTGAGTATATGTCTGAGTTTTGTTGTCAGTACATTGTATACGTGCACAAAACTGACCAAGTAGAAAATCATTACCTAGGTACATCATTATATTTGTATGCGAATCGCAACTTTACTTATTTGGTATAGAGGCCAAAATAGCGGGTCAATGTATGACAAAAATAAAAATGCGCTTCCTAAATTAATCATTTTTATAGTTTTAGACAAAACAGCGTAACTAGCCACTGAAAAACTGGAATATTTGATATCAACTGTGGATTGAATAATTAGTGAAACTACTATTATTAGTAGGTAATCGGCTCTTGATTCTGGAAAATAGAAACATGTCCCAGTATGCGACTAATTAGAAGTCTTGATATATGTTAATATGTGGCCAAATTAAGTTATTGTACCAAGTATGTTAAAAAAAATGTTATTGTTGTTTTAAGAAGGTTTCTTTTCCTTTAACTCCTTTTAGTAACAGTTATACTTACCACGAAAATTAAAAACAATTTTAATTTTCGTGGTAAACAACAATACAACCCGTTGTTTTAAAGTATTTAGAAGTCGATAACAATAAAAAATGTATTGTGTCTCGTTAGCAACAGTAACTCATTCAGATCCTAAATACTTTTTCATGAAAACAAATCTGAATTTTATTTTGTAAAAAATTAAATCGAGATTTATAAATGTTCACCTAAAAATCAAATTCGCATTTCACACACAATGGCTGCCAATAATTTAGCTAAAATATCACAGAACTCTGACCTCGAATTTGAAATTGAACTCTAATCAAACATGCAACCCAAAACCAGCAAATATCTCCGAACAACTTAAGTAGGTACTCTGCAGAACTCAACTTAATCAAAGTAAACTCATGCCAAGTTTAAAACACCGAGACCAAGTTTAAAATAACATTTCATTGACAGAGTACACCCTCCAGATTATTGCTTGGACGAGCCGACAAGCTGCCAAGCCTTGCCAAGTCGGTGCACAAAGCCCTTTGAGCCCGCCCAGCGTAATTTCCTTTAATATAGTGTGGGGAAAAATATCGAGACGTTTTATCGATAAACTGGAATGGCACTTGACTTTAAAGATGAAACTGATGTTGTCTTTAGTCGAGGAGAAATCGATTTTTAGTGTAGGAGTTTGTAAATATGAAAGTATAAATAAATAATTGCGGATATAAAATCACGTTAGATTAGTACTGAGTATACCTACCTAAATAATATCAGTAGGTAATAAAAAGTATTTTTCACTATTACTATGCATGTTAAACTTATAATTAATTCCCAATAATATTCAGTTATCCTGTCAATCAGGCTCCGTATATGTATTGGGTTATATGCATAATTAATATTTAATATTTGCTCTGAGCGCTTAATTAATTTATAGAAATTGTGGAGCGAATAATTAATTTACAACCATCAATGAAATTGGGCTTTGTGATCGTTTGATAGATTTAAACAGCCTATCAATTATTATTTTCAAATATTTATTTGAAAGAGGGAAATGGTGGTATCTACCGTTTTCCTCGTTTTTATTAAGTACCTTTTACGTCGTGTGATAGAATTAGCCCCAAAGTTGATTTATGTTTCGTTTGGCCCACTGAGTTTTGTCCTACATCAAAAAATCCTGAGTCGTCCCAGACAATATGCTTCCTTCGTCCCAAAATATAATTTTTATTATTTTATTCCCGCTTCGTCCTATTTTATATTCCTTCTACGGCCCATATTTTTTTTTTGTACACAGGTTTATGGTGGATATCTTACGAGGCGTTCGGTCGGTTGCGCAACCGACCGAACAGTTTTTGGCAGTGCGACCATAGTTGCGCCGTCACTGGTGTCTTAGTGAGATAGGGTCCTAAGAGCTACTAGAAGAGAAAGATTTAAAATTGATTTATTTGGGAATTAGTTCTAACAAAGACCAATTTTGGGAGCGACAGTGTTTTCTGGTGGAAATAGACAATGGTGCCGATTCTCTTGTTCACAACCTAAACTAAATTTAAGTTCAGTGCATCTTTTTCTTTCTATTTCATTAAGAAAAGGACAGAAGATAAATTTTAGTTTAGTCCTGTCAAATTAATCAGCGCTTGACGTAAATTGACGTAATTTTAGTTGGCAAGTTTTTAATCACGTCTAAACTTGTATGGAGTATGACAGGCGCTGATTAATTTGACAGGACTAAACTAAAAATTTATCTTCTGTCCTTTTCTTAATGAAATAGAAAGATAAAGATGCACTGAACTTAAATTTAGTTTAGTTTGTGAACAAGGGAATCGGCACCAATGTCATATATCTGTGAATTTCAATAGGTAGATTTTGGCACTGCAGATCAACCGTAACCCTGGCCGTACCTCTGGTGGTACGGTGGGTATTTTAAAGTTAAACGATAGCACCAGGTAAAAGTGTCGGTGTTGTATCACTGGTTAAAACCACTTCTGACAACAACAATTTCGATGTTGTCTTGTTACTTATATGTTTTTAGTTGTTTTGTTTATGTGCGCATTGTTTCTAATGGGTGACCAATTTTTTTAAGCTATTGCATAGCTTTTATCGCGGGCTTTGAGCACGGCGACCGAATCAAGAAATTCCGTAACGAAAATAAAACCTAACACCCCCGCTCCGCCTACCATGATGATGACATAAAACAAAAATTACGTTCCCATGACAACGTGATGTTGTCATGGGAACGTAATTTTTGTTTTATGTGTTCATCATCCGTCATCATCCCAAGTGTAGCGTTGACAAATAGGAAGTATGGAGGTTACAAATTAATGCTATGCAATAGCTTTACCGCGGCAGTCCCAGAGTGCCACACGTTTTTTTTTTGTAATTTGTAACTGTACGTCAGTAATGAAGTCATCATTGATTTGATGGAAGCCCCGTTTATTTTAAGGGAGCTACGTCTGCAACTGGAACTGCGTCCAAGGGCTTGTGGCTAAATAATATCAGCCAGACGGGTCGATTGAAAGTTCAGCTACGCTTGCCGCGGTCGGTTCGTGGATGGGTGACCATCGGTTACATATCGAGACCCCTCCGTGCCTCGGAAAGCACGTTAAGCCGTTGGTGTCGGCTGTCATTCGTAGATCTTTGACAGTCGTTACGGGTAATCAGAAGCCCAAAAGCCTGACAACCAGTCTAACCAAGGGGTATCAGATGGAGGTCAGATAGTCAGTCGCTCCATGTAAAATACTGGTATTCAGCTGAATCCGGTTAGACTAGAAACCGACCCCAACATAGTTGGGAAAATCCTAGGCAGACTGATTTTATTGGCAATGTCATATATCTGTGAATATAGTATTCAGTAGATTTTGGATGCTCCGTTCATTATAAGAGAGCTACGTCTGCCAACAAACAGCTTTAAGGTTCGGCAGACATAATTTTGTATATTTTAAAATTATATGTCTGTGAATAACAATCATATAAAAACCCACGGTTTTAAAGCTTAGTGGTAATTAGAAAAAAGTTCCAAGTTCGGCACGGTCAATTTAAAATGCCACTTTCTTGAATATTTAATAATAAGATCTGTGAAATTAATCGACTGAAACTAATCCAGTAGAAGTTTAATTAAAATCTTAAAACCATTTGGATCTGTATAATAAATTGTTGGTCTGAAAGGTTTGTTACCAATTACGACCACGGATTATATCTGTTAACGAGTAATCCCGAATAGTATCGTCTAATCTTTTTTAGTTTAATACTAGCTTTTGCCTGCGGGTCGCCGTCCGATAAGGACTAAGCCCGGGTCGACGGCGCGTTGTGTTCCACGCGCGCCTCAAAGATATGTCAGCAGAATTGACGGGGTCCGCTAGGGCCGATGCCTGCCGGGGTTGCGAATAAGGCCGAAAGGGAAATCGTGGCCCCCGGCAACATGGCAACTGAAGGAACACGGGTGGGTTTTAGTCAGTAAGAGTCTGACACGCCCTCCCGCTCCACCCAGAGCGGGATAAAAAAAAAAGACCTGTTTGGCATACATAACTCATTTTTGACCATAATGTGGGTTGAGTCTTTTCTGCTAATCTCAAACGTCCAATTTATAATATTATTAGTAGGGTGTTGTTACCTATATTCTAATTTATCCAAGTAGGCAGGTGCTATTTAAAATCAAAGGTATAGTTTCTGAAAGAACCTGTTTTAGAACACACAACTTCACATTGTAGGTTGGTTCACTAATGGCCGATTCTTATAATTTACGAACCGTAGTAGGTTAAAAATTAAGACTCATGTATTTTTACCAATAATGAAGCAAATACCTTTTTGCATAGTAGACCCTCCCATATGGAAGTAGCTATCACAGGTAAAATTAGCTTACGAATCTAGTTATATGCCCAGTTTGGTAATAAAAAAGCTATCAATAGCAAGTAAAACGATTTGTTTCGTTTATAGGAACCAAGAATAACAAAAATCTCCAAACTATGTACAATCCTAAAACAACAACTACCTATATTTTGTGTAGAGAGAATCAAACATGCGGCCCGTAAGCTCAAAAAGTGAAGTAAACAAGTACTTCACCAGTGTTGCCAACCCCAAATAATGGATTACGGTGTTCCCAGTTTATAAATACGGTAGATTTCAATAAAATACGGTAGATTTTAAAAAGTGGTGTAATTAAATTGTAGTTTGAAAAAAATAAAAAAGAAGCTTATTCCATATTTTAATTAGTCTGAACCAAAATAACTGTGTGATCATGATCATTTCTATACATTTCAGTATTATGTCTCCTAAGGAACGACCTGCACCCTAATGTCTTTCAACGCAGATTTATTACAACGCAATTACGCAAAGAATTAACTGAATGAAGAAAGTTGGTAATAAATACGGAACCCTAAAAAGGTTAAGAAGTCTGTCAAATTAGGCAACTCTATAGTTTTTACGTATTACATTGGTTCAAACTTTTATCTATGGTTTGGGAATTCCCCTTAATCCACTGCTATTTAAAATGTTACCAGTTATGATATAAAACAGCGCTCAATAATCCATCTGCCCCATTACGTACGGTGTTTTTTGACACCGTAATTACATTGTTACGGTAGGTGGTAGATCTATGCTGATTACGGTGTTTTTACCGTAATTACGGTGCAGTTGGCAACACTGTACTTCACCCATGAAGTCGATGTTGAGGCTTGTGCAGACCAGCGCGACACGCGACGCGACACAAAGGCACCGCTCGTCGCGCGACGAGCGGTGCCTTTGTGTTGCGTCGCGTGTCGCGCCTGTTTGAAAAAAAACAGTAAACAGTAAAATAAAAAAACAGTCTTATATCTATGTCCACGACATAGCAACTCCATCATTAGATATAACACACATTGCATATAACGTACCTACCTATTCGGTTATGTATAGAGAAACTGCATACATATTTATACTTTTATACAATTGTAAGCCACCTTACAAACCAGTTTGTCCAGATTCTAAGGCCGTACTTATAACCTAGACAAGAATGTATGATAATGAGTCTCTTACATAATAAAAGGACACACCCAAGTGATTATAACAAACGCTAGGTAAAATATTACACTCCTTTTTTGGGGCTTATTTATTACTCGCCCGAAATTTAATTTATTTATGGGCGGTAGAATTTTATGCAATAAAGTTAAGAAAAAAGTACACTAACTTAACTACATAAAAATTAAAATGTGCCAATAGGCCTGTGTCCAAATTTTGTTTTGTCCATCTTGTAGATTATATTAATATTGAACACGTGTTTTTTCTTTTTTGACGTAATCAATAGATTACGGCGATACATTGAGTTAAAATGTGTCCTTGCTAGATTTAATAGTGCGTTGTGACGTAGCGAGCTCCCCACTCCCCAACTATAATGCGTGTTTTCTGATTATTATGATAAAGCAAAAAATACGTGTCTAATATTTTTTTTATTGTCTAAAAGATGGACTAAATAGAGTTTCTTTTTTTTTACCTAGGCAACTACCGTATTGCCTAATTCGTATTTCTGAACTTGACGATACGCCCAAAAATAAATTAATAACGCGCGAATCGCCTCAAGGAAAAAATATTTTATTTAAAAAGTGTCGATTTGCCCGTTCCGGGCGAGTAAATTCGTGCGAATCAACCATTAAGCCATTTTTGGGCAGACGGCTAAAATGTGGTGTAGGTGGGTAGGTATCTAGATGAAAATCAAAAAGAGAGGGGGATTATGTCCAACTATGGGGTAAAAAACTAGGAATGATGATGATCCAGGCCAAATACAAACTTGATCTGAAATCTTCAATTGGTGTCAGTGAAGCTTCTGCATCAGCGATGATAAACAAGAATCCTTTCGGTCAATGACCCCATTGCATGACATCGAGGCGTACAGGCTACGCGTAGGAACTCTCAATCTGTATCTTATCTACATCTTATTGAAAGAATCTCATCAGAAACGTGGAATAGAAGCCTTGATCTACGTTTACCGATGCGTGTGTCCGGCGCCATGGTATGAATGTTGAACAGCACATTCGTGTTTTTACAAAAGTCCTATGTCCGACAGCCTAGGCTCCTCGCTAGATTGTGAAATGGAACGAGAATCATTTCTATATTTTCCGTAAACTTTCTGCCATCCGCCACTCAAAACCATTAGCCAAATGATTTCAATCCTTTTACAGTCTGAATATTCAGTCCTCGGAAAATTCCTCTAACCCAATAGTTAAGTATGAGCAAACATCTAAGTGCCCAATCAAACCGCATCTAAGCATTTTCTCGGAACAAGTCCAGCCGCATACTTCACGACAACTCGCCAAATTCGGACGACGCGGTACGATTTCTTGCGTAATTCGCACTAATTGTGTGTGCTTTCACCTGCGAACCTACCATCTTGCGCCAGTCGCGTCATTTTTTGTCGAGGTCGGGGGAATATCATCTGACGCAACAGATCGCGTGCGAACGACTGCGGATCGCATGTGCGACAGAGTTACGACAATGTGAACAGATCCGAGTGTCGTAATATGGTTTTTATTGTACTAGTGTGATGAATGGGTGATTTTGTATGGTTTAGTGTCGTTTATGTTTGTAACGCAACTGTTATCATTAATATTAATTTGATGTGTTGAAAATAAATACAGGTCAGTCGTTATAATTTGTTTTACGAGTAGCATGTCGTACCTACACATGGTTACTTGGATTGCAGTTAGGGCTATTATAATTGTTATATTAGGTGTAGCTTTAAAACAACCTGCGTGAACTACATAGTTTAAATAGAGTACCTAATCGTTTATTTGCTTATAATGTTGGTATACAGATTGGTTGAAACTGAGACTATGAGGAAGTACCTTATCATTTTGTATTTATCTGTGGGGGCTTGTAATTAGCAATTTAGTAATATATTATTGTTATTATAATGTTATTAATCTGCAAGCCTTCCGAAAAAATAATATATATGTAGGGCAGTAGCAGATCCAGGAGGGAGCTAAGGGGCTCAAGCAAATGTCCTGTTATTTTTTGGTGAAAATACTTCGGAAATAAATCTTTGAAATATAGTTTGAATTTTAAATACAACTTGATATCTCGCTTAATGACCGAAACTGCGTATCTACGCTCGCGCTCATCGACATTTGTACAGAGCTGCACTCTCTAGGCTAAAGAGCCACATGTGGCTCGCGATCTCAGACCCAGAGGTCCCGGGTTCGAATCCCAGTGGCGGAAAACTTTTCTACTCGGTTTGGTTGATGGTAGGCATTGTTCTAAGTCCGCCTGGCTAGCTACCACCATCTTATCTAAGTTTGTCGCCATAACAACAATATTACCAGCATTGTAGTGTTTCGGCAGTTAAAGGTAAGATAGCCAATTCCTCTGTGGTTGACGATTCCGGTTGAAGCTCGCTTCCACCTTCGGCCTGATCATCACTTATCATCAGGTGAGATGCAGGCCAAAAGCTTACCCATTGTGGACAAAAAAATAAAAATATATTCAACTTTCAAATAAAACGTAACATCTCAAATACTTAGTTTCACGAAACCTGTTTGCTACCTGTCTTAAGGCAAACATTCTAAAACGATGACTCATTATAATTATCACAGATTTTAGTCATCATCCAAATTAACTAGAAACTTGTGTAATGTAGACTAACATTATTAATGAGCTGCATAATATACTATGTTCTAGACACATTCTAGACTGGAGTGTTAGTACTTTCTATATTTTTTTGCGTCTAGTTACGAATAACAGTAGTTAACTTTTTATTTACTTATAGTTTCACTTATGTGCATCTATCTGCAATATTATCCTACTATCCTACTTCCTGCTATATACTATTTATATTATTTATTTTAA
Organism: Agrochola litura; assembly: GCA_949152395.1. NCBI lineage: Eukaryota > Metazoa > Arthropoda > Insecta > Lepidoptera > Noctuidae > Agrochola > Agrochola litura. The sequence continues at coordinate 21,840,553 of OX424493.1, forward strand.
TATTATAAATGCGAAAGTTTGTCAGGATGGATAGATGGATGTTTGTTACTCTTTCACGCAAAAACTACTGAACGGATTTGTATGAAATTTGCAACACAGATAGTTTATAACCTGGATTAACACCTAGAATCCTTTTTATTCCGATATTCCCACGAGATCGAGGCTTATGCGGGTGAAACTGTGGGGCGCAGCAAGTTTTGTAAATTTTTTCGACGACCTTAAGAAATTAGCTGGGACAGACTGGATGCGGAAGGCGGAGGACAGAGTGTTGTGGCGCAGCCTGGGAGAGGCATATGTCCAGCAGTGGACTGCGATAGCCTGAGCCGATTGATTGATTGATATTTTTTCCTAGAGAATTCAATGCAGATTTTAATGCTTATACTTGTTCAGGCATTATGAGTTTTAAAATATATGTCTTATCTTTATTAGATAACGATGTCTCTGAAGTTTCGCTAGGTTAATTAATTAGACCCTGTAATCTAAAACAGTAAATAAATACTCACTTGTTTACCTACATAACTATTGTTCCCCACACAGATTGGTTAAAAAACTATCTAATTGGAAAGTGAAAACTGAGCCAGATTTTCCAGATTTACACTTCAGCTTGGTTGCCCTGTATTTAAAGAAGCGTTCGGATAGAGAGGCATACGCCGCAAATTCATTTTAATATTATAACAGATGCTTCAGCCTGAGGCAGCCGTCACACGTGGCTTACCACACATCCCTCGCACTGTATGGACGCACCTTTATGTCCGGTTCATTTATTCCAGTAGCATTACAGTCCAGCGATTGAAACCAGCGCTGGAATGCCACTGGAATAATGTGAACCGGCACTGGAATGTACTAAATGACTGTAATGGCTTTGTACTGCAATTCCAGTGAAGAATCCAGTTCAGTTACTGGATTCCAGCACCACTGTAATAGTGTAGACAGCCAATCCAGTGCTGGATTAAACGTTGAACAGTGAACACACATTGTTGTTTTTTGTCTGACTGACTAAGTTACTGGAATTATGTAGATGAAATGATCCAGTACTGGCCTGGATTTACTCACTGGATTACTGGACTAGAATAATGTGAACCAAGCATTACCTTAGACCGAGCATTTGTTAGCCCTCACCTCATGTTATAGAACCGAAATAATTCAAGTTGTAAAGGTACAATTCCGTAGCCGATCGCAGCAGGCAGCAGCAAGCGACGTGTTGCTGCGACACGACTGGTTTCTATGAAATACCTTCCGTAGCTAGCGACACGTCAGTATCATAGAAATATCATAGAAATACATAGAAACCAGTCGCGGCGACACGTCGCCTGCTGCTGCCGCTTGCGGTCGGGTACGGAATTGTACCTTAACTAATAGATTCCTTTAAATTGCCCTCTATACATCGTTTAAGGTTGTACCATACAAATTCAAAGTCACCCATTCGTTTACATAATTGTCCTATTAATATAATAAATAACAGTTCTGAAAATATAATTAATTGAGCTCATTATGACATACATTGACGTATATTATATTTCTGCTTTTGTGAATATGAGAATGGAAATTTTCCGCAAATTTCAATTAATTTGATTCCAACAACATTTCTAACCAACATAATATTTTATTTTAATTTACTCGTTTGAAGCCTCTAAAGTTCTTTTCATATAAAGTAATTAACTCTAAATATAGCCCAGGGTAAGTAATTAAGTGTAACTTAGTAGCATATTGTTTTAGATCTGTAAGATTTATTTAATTGGCTTCTTTAATTACGTTTGCGCTTTGAACACGCCAACAGGTGTAGTGCAACATGTCGACTTCCAAGTTACATAATTTCCTACAAGAAAGAACAAGTTAATTAATGCATGTGAAATTAATTAAAACCTTAGAAGAAATATTGAAAACATTTGTGCCTGAGTTCTTCGCGCTGAAATGTTTCGTTTTTTTTTTTCATGAAAAATAATTAAAACTATTTTCTCTTATCCATCTACTTAACACTTCGTCAAAATCGGTTTAGGCAGTGACTATCATATATATTTACAAACATGGAAACAGACAGACATACAGCTCATTACATTAAAATATTGCGGAAGCTGAATCTGTTGGGATATGTGCTCCAAACTAGCAATTACCTGCTACATAGGAAGCTACCTACATCATATTAAATACATCCGATTCTGTATGCTCATTAGGTTGAAAGCAACCATCCCGATCATGTAGAGCAGTATATCAGCAATCTCAGCAATCCTTATCACCTAGCAAGTGTTTCTATAATCTATTCTAAAAGTATCTTATGGGAATGTAAACAAATTGATCAAAAAATGTAACTGTGGCAGCCAATTTGTAATGAAATTTACAAATTGACTGCTTTGATTTTATTATTTGTATAAATAAACCCGAAATTTTAATTTCAAAACACTTCTGATGTTCTTCATTTGAAAATTGGGGTTAATTTTATAACCTCAATTTTCGTCGATTTTTCAATTACAATTTTATAATGTTATTGAAACAATATTTGCTGGAAAAAGTGGTCTTCTTCTTCTTTTCGTGTGGTTAGTGACTAACCTGGTGTCAGAGTTTTAAAGCCGCCCATGGGCCTCTAACTTGGCTTCACATGCCGTCGAGAAAATATTTCTCAGGCATGCACCGTCATTTCCTCACGATGTAAACAAGTGATAATTATACACTATGCACATGAATCCGAAAAGCCAGAGGTTCGAGGCCGTGGGCTCGAAATCGAAACCTATGACTCGGCAGTCCGACGGGCACACCACTAAGCTATCACTGCTATTATATAAAATAATGTTATGAAACAATATTTGTTGGAAAAAGTGGAGAGATATTAAGTTGAAACCTTCTCAATACAGATGAATGTGTTACTAATTCCCTTTAGTGAGTGATTGCGTCAGAATTTAATCTGAACAGGGTTTGTTTACACTTTCGTCTGATACTTTAGGAATAGACTATATATGGTTTCATTACATAGATTGACGAATGTATTGTGTGTAGGCGCATTCACAAGTGAACATAATTGGACCGTAGCGTGGCCATCTAAGTCAGATTTACTTGGAATTTCCGTCACCTAGGACTGTTGGCCTGGGCTTGGTTAATACTGCGTACAGTTAGCTGTAAGCAATATTAAACTGAAAACTTAGATCATCGTCGTCTTTTACCAATTAGGTATATTGGGATCGTCTTCCAGTCTAACCGGCTGCAGCTGAATACTAATAATATTTTACACTGAGCGACTGCCTATCTAACCTCCACAAAGTTACTGGGTAATACTATATCTATACCTCCGCACCTGTATGCCATGCTATGTTTGATATCTTTTGATAAGGAAAAACTGACAACCCGTAATGACTGTCAATATCCAAAAATGACGACCGTGTCCAACGGCTAAACGTGCTTTCCGAGGCACCTTGGTTGGAGTATCGGTATGTAAGGATGGTCATCCACGATCCGACCGCGGCAAGCGTAGCTTAACCTGATCGATCGACCCGTGCGGCTGTTATAACTTTGCCACGGATCCCTCAAAACTGGAAACTTAGGTATATGTGAATAAAAACAAAAGTGCGCGTGGTGGATTACGGCCCACTCCCTCTCAAAGAGAGGAGACCTGTGTCCCAGCAGTGGGGATTTTATAGGCTAATTATGCGTATGCTTGTCTGTAAAACAGTAGGTATCCGTAGTAATTAGTCTATCCCATTCTAAACTTAAAGCTTAATCCTAACTAAATTAACTTTGTCGTTGGAAAGTAAATTTTCGGCAACAGCTTGCTAATTTCGCGTGTCGTATTCAGCAAGTTATTGTAACTTCAAATTGATTCAATTCCATTTACAAAAGCTATTCACTTAATTACCTGAACTAGTTTCTGTTCGCGAATCCGTCCGCGTGGAAGCCAACTATACAATAAAATATATTATAAAAAGCACTCGACAGTAGCTTTCAATCAGTGAAAGGATTTATGAAATTGGATGAGCAGTTTCAGAGATTACCTCATACAAACTAACAAATATTACCTCTTTATCATATTATTATAGTAAATAAAAATAAATACATAAAATTGTTTATTCGTTGTTTGTTTGTTTATTTTTTGTTTGTTTGTTTTTTTTTTGTTTGTTTGTTTCTTCCTATTCTGTTATAGTTACTTGGTTTATTCAGAACCTCGATTGTTTTCTGTCTTGGAATATAAAAGAATGAAGAAACAGATTGCACTTTAGACTGATTGTGGATATCACTAAATTCCCAAAGATTTATGTTTTTTTTTAAGTGAAATCTTCTTTAGGCACGTTGGGCATTTTTGAGATGGGAAAAAACAATTGAACTCGCGACACCGTTACCAACACCTGATTTTTGTAAACGCGATTGTTCTCTTTATTTATATTTTGTAACGGATCAATGTTCTATACAAGTATTTTTCTTCCTCCAAGGCGATCTTGTTCAAGTTTTCACTTCTGTCGGCACTCCCGGAGTACCACTGTTTTTTTTTTTTAATTATGCCATCTTGCAGTTGACCACTAAGGTCATGGCTACTTAACCGAGCTTTCCTGTGGCTGCCTTAAGCTTCTACACTCAAAGCCTCCAGCCAGGGGCAAAAACTATGCTAATTAAAACTAAGCGTGCGCTCGCTAAGGCTACCCCTTGTAGGTTTCGAACCAGCATAGGACGTCGCTCGTCAAATTTCGACCATCATGATTATTATTCGGGTAATTTAAAGCTACGTGCTCAGCTGCAACAACTGCTGGCACCTCGTTTTCGAGCAAGGGTCGGGGGGAGTACCCATCATTTACTCGGAGGACCTCGGCGGTAAGGTTGGAATGACGGGAGGCGTCTGTTTTTGTAAACTATACTGGTGGCCCTATTCTTCTCCTGGAGGAGTGTTATGGGGTCATCTGGGTCGGAAAGAAGATTTATGATATCTTTACTATGGTTAAATACAACGAGAAAAACACTCATAGAGTCCGCAAGTCCGATAGACGCGGCGCTAGGTCTTATGATAATGCATCAAATTGCAATTTTAAAAAAATTGTTCCACAATTTTCCGCCGGACTTCAGTGGTGGCGCGGTCTACATAGACTACTAAAAACATAACCCTTCCTTTTGACTTCGCCGTAGTCGGCAAAAAAAAAACTTTATTTTTAGGTGTATGTCTACACACACATACAAATCGTAATCATTTGGATATAATACTTAAATTAAAAACCCTTTAGGTAAAAAATAATTTGCATTTCAGCACAAAATTATAATTTAGTAATCCTTCGGGGAAAATTGTTAAACCAGGGTCCTAACAACAACATTTTCCTCTACTAACGACCATTTAAATGAAATTTAATTTCATTTAAAATCAGGTTTATCTACCTTCAATCAACTGTTTGAGTATGTGTTCATTCAACGGCCATATCATCTAAATGTAACATCGTTGACCGCCACCGTCACTGGAAATACATTTCAGTAGCTTTTACTACAAATCATTAAATTTTCGACCTTATTTCAAACTAGCTAAGACCCAGTGGAACTGCATTTCAGGTACCCAACGCTTCAGGTACCGTACACACAATTTTCGACCCTATGTAAACATGTGAAGGTATGTTATGATTATACGCAAACAGTGGTAGAAAGGTATCATCGCGACAGTTGGTGATCAATGCCTGTGCGGACAGCAAATGGAATGCAATAACATGGTCTGATTGGGATTCCTATGTTACTCAACAGACTGAATTACAGAAGGTCAACTTAGTTTTAGAGTCAATGTTCTCTGACTTCATTCTGGAGACAATTTGCAACCTAGTAAACATTGTAGCCAACGTAGATAACACCCCAATATTCTTTGTAGGAACAGGCTTATAACATCCTTCATAAATACCATGTTTAGAGTTTTATACTTAATTTTTTTAACAGTTTATGTACACACATATAAACAGACAAGAAGAAAGGAACAGAAAAATACGTACAAAGGTGTAACTTATTTCTAAAGAAATCTCTTCCAGCTTTCAGCTTCTTCTCTTGCAGCTTCTATATAATGGAAGTTGAACATACAACTATGAGCATAGACAGTAAGTCAAAATCAAGATGTGTGAGGAAATCCCATATTATAATCCCTTAGCTCCAGTTCGCACGGGCAATTTTTTTTCGCGCATTGGATTTTCAACGCACTACTTAGCGCCGAGAGTTGAAAATCCAACAGTGTGTTTTTTTTTACGCGCTCGGATGCGCTCTGTTGAATGCTCATTGGTCGACCATTGAGTGCCGAGAGTTGAAAATCCAGTGTGCTATAAGAAATCGTCGCGTTAAAAATTCGCTCGTGCATATCTGGTTTTACTGGATACAAAAATCATACTGCACGGTCTTTACCTCTTACGCAAAAATAACAGGATTTCCAACAAGTCATAACATAATCCGTAATATTACTAATAATGACTATGCAAAACGAGTTTGAAGTGTTGTGTTAAACTGAACTACTGTCACTAACCTGTCCTATCATTTTGTTGCAGTGTTTAACCCTTAACCAGGCCTAGCCATTTTTTTTCTTTTGAATACTGATTTTGGTAGATTACAGGGTTATAAAAAATATAATTTCTTGTTTTTTTTTTTTTCTGTTCCTGAAAAAAAAAAAACCCTGTGGTCTCTATATGACCACTGCCTGCTGCCCATGCAGACATGTGGTCTGTATGTGGCCACTGTCCTACATGTTATCTACGCAGCTTTTAAGGGTTAGACTACTCACTGTAAGTGAATCCCAGAAATTAATAAAACCACACTTTAACTAAGAAAAATAATGTTTATTAGTTTAATGGTGAAAATCATGTATCATCAGTATGTGAAGGATCTCCTGCTAAGACCTCCAAAAGGTCAGCGTCCATTACATTTTGTAAGCTGTCCAATGCCCTGTTGATATCATAAGGTGGATTACATAAAGTACCTGAAACCTCTTCCTCCTCAGATATTTCATCCTCTGATGATGCATACATTTCTTCCAAAGCTCTTTCGATTTCATGTTCGCGAACAATTCGATTTTTATGTGGTTTTTGCGTGTTCTGAAATAATCAAACAGTGTTTGTTAGGAGATTTTTGTATGGTTTTAGCATATGAATGATTAATTTACCGTGATCTACTAGTATAACCCTTCTTATCTTATCTTATCTTCTTATGGGGCTGGCCCTGAGCCAGAGAGTATAAACCCTTAATAATTATGTAGACAACTTACAGGACACTGGCCATATAAAGACCACATTTCTTTGTTCTATATGGGCAGAGGTTATATGTGGGCCACAAACTTTGGGAGTAAATATTTCACAAAAAAAACAAATATTGTGATAAATCAAATAATATTACAGATGAATAAACTTGTATACTATCATAAAGTAGTCATAAATAGCACTTACCATATTTATTTTCGGCATAATCACATTTATAATTAACACAAACCCGAGAAAACAACCGTTTTTGGCAAGATTAGTATTTGACATTCAAAACGTTAAAAAAAATGTTGCTATACACGTTCTTTTTTTCGTTCAGAAATCGACTGCGTTTCATAGACAATATAATAATGACATTTTGTGGTTCCTATACGACATCGGCTCGTCACAAAAAAATAAAAATCCATGTGGTCCCTATGTGATCACTGCCTGGCTAAGGGTTAACGGAGTCACAACCTGAAAATGTTATCCAGACATCATTGGACGGGGCTCATTGGTGAGTTCATTTTAATATCTACTGGGAATGCCATAATATTTTCTATACGTAAATTATAAATTAAAGTTGTTTTTTCGTGTCTGTCTGTGTAACCGCGTTGTTCTTCTAAACTGAGCAACGGATTTTGATGCCGTTTTCACCATAATTCAGAGAATTTATTCTGAAAATAAGTCTTTCGTAGTAAATTCTGTACCTACCTAAAATAAATGTATACAGTGTGAGTCTATATAATGTGCACATTATCGAAATGGTGGGAATTAATGCTTAATTTTATCGACGGAAAAATATTTTAAAAAATCGTATTTTTTTTTCTTATTGGAAAATTTTACGATTATTGTAAAAAATTATGAAAAAAAACCAGATTTTTGCTAAAAAAAACATATTAATTTTCAATTGAGGGTAGTTTTTTTTTCACAATGTTAATTTTATGTGGACGCCTAATTATTTCCAATCATTATGGAGTTTGTTTCATCGCAATAGATCATTCAGTTTAAAAGTTACACCGTTTTCTAACTTTTTTTTAAATCCATTTAAATATTTAAAAAAATATTTTGAATTTCTTAAATATTTTTTCCGTCTCAAACTATTTTTTACATCATACATTTTTAAGAATGAAATCTCGATGTTTTGTCAAGTCGAATAAACCATGCTGAGCAGGAGCGCGTCGCTAGTCTATGTACAGTAAGCGCTCAAAAGTGCATGAGCACGCTAAGAGTCATATTGCTGTGAACACGCGGTATAGCTCGTACATTTGTATGTGTAAGCAACACGATACACACACCACAGATAACGCAATTTTGTTCTACACGAAACAACAATATATTTCCGTCGCTTTAAACATGCTAGCACACACGCACTATGCGCGTGAACTTGACCAGTTAATGGCATTGCTAAAATTCGATAGTAACTTAACAAGTGCAGATAGCAGAAAGCGTTAAGCGTTGGTATGGAATTCAAACTGCCTCTGGTTCTAATCTCGTAAAACACAGTGCGGTTTTTTGCAAATACTATTATTTTTGTTTTCGATAATAATATTTTTTAAATATTGCTGCTTTTTTATGTTGTTATTGCAATAAAGGTTTTAGAATAAAAAATGCGTGATATATGATAACAAAATTAAAAAAATATGTTTATTCGTTATGTTTATTTTACATAAGTTAACACACTGCTACAATTATTTATCATTACTTCAGCTGAATAAGATGTGAAATAGATGTCAAGAAACTAGAAGCAGTTTGTATTATTTTGACATATTTAAATTATGAAATATTTTAAATTTTTAATGGATTTTTTCACCATAAACATTAAGCTTTGATCATGGTCGAAGTAATTAAGTAATAAATAAGAATATTAGACTACTTAAAATGCAAAAAACTACTAACAGAATAGGTAATTTTAAGGTTAAATATGGGCAGTTTGTTTATATTTTATTTGTATTAATTATTTTACATTTTATTTGACTTTAGTAAATATTGGTTGTTATTGAGGTTAAAGCTTAAGTATTCATTTTCTTTACGAAAAGAAGATTGAAACTAAACCTCAAATTTTAATCCTAAAATAATACTATTACTAAAATAATATTAAACAATTTCGGTATATCTGCAAGAAATACGACAAACACCCTATTGAAACGTGCTTAAAAAATTCGTTACCATAAATTCATGCAATAACGAATCTGTTGTTTATTAAGTTGGTACGGTCAATATTTTAAGGTCAAAAACGGTTTTCTAGCTGGTCTTCAGTGATGCAAGCCTTCAGAGTGCACGGCGAACGGTTCATAATGACGTGTTTTTAATAATTCAGCAAAATATCTCGTTGGTATGAAACCATTTGTTTCATTCACCATTTGACGTCGCTGCTACTCGATAATAAGCCCCTTCCTCATATCTCTTAACCCTCACAGTATTTCTCTAGAACAAAGAAAAACATTGTTTTTATTACACATAATACCTTATTATTTATTATTCACTAATCGAATTAAACCTCACAATGAATTTAAAACTTTAAAGGCATCTTCTGTCTCAACAATACCTCTGTTCTATCAACAATACCCTTGATTAAGATTTATGTTTAGTAAAATATGAAATATATAAATGATAACACTCACACTTAGTCCGGTTTCATTAGATATTCACTTCACTTTTACGCAGCGCAATAATATTCTCTGATCTGATCTGATCTCTTCAATATATTTTATGCCTGCTTTTTGATAATAATAACCACAACACTGCGTTAAATACTCTTCACCTATATTATCCACGAACCAAAAAAGTTCTATTAATTAAATACTCGTAACAAACTGCATCTACCCCACAGAAATCGAAATAATTTACTTAGTTTTTTGTGGTCTACCTGCTAAACTTTAATATTTATGTGAACAAGACGAATGAAACTAAAAACGAATGATGATTATTGAACTTGGTTGCAGAGAAAGTGAGTGTGTGTGTGTAATGTGCGTGTCTACAGTATTGTAACAACTTATAGAAGAAGGTCGTAAGTCAAACCGAAGCGTCAGTCTATTGCTTTGTGAGATTGCTCATGGACTTTTGGTCGGTACTGTACTCGTAAGTATTGGACTTTATGCAAGACGAAACTTAATTAAATGCTACAAAATATAAAGAAAAATAATTTTAAAAGATCGTTGTACTTTGTGGAGGACATTGCATCGTCACTGGAGATAAATCGTGAGATAATCATCATCATCATCATCATCATCAGCCTATAGCAGTCCACTGCTGGACATAGGCCTCTCCGATTGCACGCCATTCAGCTCGATTCTCGGCAACTCTCATCCAGCGGCTACCAGCCACCCTGCGAAGATCGTCACTCCACCTAGCCTGAGGGCGTCCTACCTTACGTTTGCCAATTCGCGGTCTCCACTCAAGAACACGTGTACCCCAACGGTCATCGGTTCTACGGCTGATATGGCCGGCCCACTGCCACTTCAGTTTGCTAATTCTGTGAGCTATGTCGATAACTTTGGTTCTCTGCCGGATCACTTCGTTCCGGATTCGATCCCTCAGAGAGACTCCAAGCATAGCCCGCTCCATGGCTCGCTGAGCAACCTTAAATTTATGGACCAATAAGTGTGAAATAAGTGTGAAATCTGTAGGTATTTGTCGATTTTTTTTGGGGATTATTTAAAATCAATTTCGATAAAGTATCGATTAGCTAATCGAATTTTCGTGTTGAGGTGTCGAGCTTTATCAGACAAATTAATCGCACAGAATTTTAGCCTAACTCAGTCGTAAATAACACGAAACATACAAATCTTATTATAGGTTTATTTCACCAATCACGTAATATCGAGGAGATGGGCAAAGATCGTCCCTCACTGGATGCCTGAGGGAGGACATCGTCGTCGAGGTCAACGGCGGCGAAGATGGAATTACAACAATGTGATAATGTTTGCATTTCCTACTTGGCTAGAGATCGCACAAGATATCCCAGGTTTTAAAAGAGGAAGGGGAGTCCTTAGCCCAGCAGTGCGACACAATAATAGGCTAACAAAAACACGTAATGTCTTCCTCATAATATCAACCTATAAGAAAAACACAACTTCGTAATTACTTTTACATTATAATCGATTTATAATGTAGATAAAATCAAGCGAAAGGAACCCGAGACAAAGTTCTGATAGGAATACTTACAAAGTAAACATACTTTCAGTTTTAACTTAATTAGTTAGATACTTTGCATTTTAACGGACAGTTTCATTGCGAAACTACTTAATTGTTCACTAACTTATATTAAATCAGATTACGTGAGAAACTGATTTAAATCTCATTGTATTTTGTGAGATGCAAATTAGTAAAATTAATCTTAATTCATATTTCTTGGTTAAAGTTAGAGTAACGAGAAAATAATTATTCTTGGTTAATTAAAGATTAGAATTATTATATTTAGGCATTCTTGTTCAAAAGGGGGCTCGTGGCTAAATTATAACAGCCGCACGGATCGATCAAGGGTTAAGCTACGCTTGCCGCGGTCGGTTCGTGGATGGGTGACCATCTTAACATACCGAGACTCCTCCGTGCCTCGGAAAGCACGTTAAGCCGTTGGTCCCGGCTGTCATTCGTAGATCTTTGACAGTCGTTACGGATAGTCAGAAGCCCGTAAGTCTGACAACCAGTCTTACCAAGGGGTATCGTGTTACCTAGTAACTGAGTTGTGGAGGTCAGATAGTTAGTCGCTCCATGTAAAATACGGGAATTCTTGCTGCATCCGATTAGACGAAGCCGACTCTAATATAGTTGGGAATAGGCTAGGCAGATTGATTGCAGATTGAATCATTCCTGTTTTCAAAATCTTAACTTAGCAGTGTTTATTGTTAAAAGTTTATTTTAATTTCTCGCTACACGAGGTGAGTCAGGATATAAGGAACTAATAGTTAATACAGCCTTCACTGGAAACACCCTTGAGTGATTCTCTGATCTCATCAGTCAGCTACGTTGACCCATCACTTACGATAACTTTAGAAAAAGAAACACGATGTTCTCGTCTAAAAATAAATCTCGCACAACACATCACATCCAAGATTCAATTTGCATGAAAAATATGTTGAGTGACAGGCATCCGATTACGACTTATTTCTCTCTCAACACCGAGAAATAACATATCTTTTACATCGCGATTAAATCTACATCTTTCATGTTTTCCTTTCGTTCATTGACATCATTTTTTTATGGAGAAAAAAAGCTGTGTGAGCTGTGTCTATACAAAAAAAATGTAAAGTTCTAGCGTAAAAAGACATCAGATATTTTTATAGGCGAAGAAAATTAATTTGTGATAGCTTTGAGTTTGATCAACAACGGCAAATTGCCTCTTAAGTTTGATTTCATTAGCTCGCCTGAAAATTGCGGCGCGTACCGCTTCTGAAATAACATTACCAGATTGCCTTGGCTGTAATTTTCTCAATAGAATTTTATAGAAGTGATAACATTGTTGTGGAAAACTAATTTTCGGAGTTCTGGGCTGACAGTGTTCCTATAGTATGTTGATTTACATCTATTGCTGGGGAGTTTATTTATTTATTTATTTTATTTTAAATAGGATGGCCGAAGCCAGTTACACTACTTAAACATATAATTTATTTAACACAATCATGCATCCTTTTCACAAAAATTCAATTTTTTTTTTTTTTTTTTTTTTTTTTTTTTTTTTTTTTTTTTTTTTTTTTTTTATTCAGTCGCAAACATATCAAGATCTGTGTTTGAGTTCAGGAGAGCGTTAATAGCGGCTAATGTCCAAGGAATAGGTGACTTGGAGTGTGCAACAGTACGGCAAGTTGGAACAGCCAGTAAGCGGTGTTTCCTGCCACGACAGTAATTGTCTGGGACAAATAGTTTGCAGATTTCATTATGCAGATCAGGAACATCTATAACCCCCTAAGAATTTTAAATATTTTAAGTTTGTTGCGCCACTTCTTCTTCCCAGCTAAAGCACTAGGAAGTGGCGAAGGGCGGGTGTTTTGGAGAACTGTCTTAGTGATTTTTGCAACGATTGAAAAGTGCTAATTCTCGAACGATCAATGATAAACTTGATACAGACGGATTGGTAATCACAGTCTATGATTATTAACCGACAAGGCTCTTTTTAACGTTATTCCATTATTTAGTCCGCCTTTGTACCTTTTTGTGTGTGAGAAGTTTAAATAAATAAATAATTTGCCGAAGCAAACTCAAAACTTTAAAATACATGATATTTCCTTTATTTCATTATTTACATATAAATTAGATCTTTAAATATTAGAATAAAATTATATAAAAATAAAAAAAATTGAAATACATGATATTATTGTTAGCCGTTTGAAGTTTGTGAGCTCGGTTTTCACACAATTAGTTTTCAAGTCACATTTCAAACTTCACCCCTTTGGCATCGCCCACATGAAAGTATTAAATTTTCCGAGATGAACATTACTTCAAAGTCTGTCATTTCTGACAAGTTTTATTATCGTTACTGAAGTTTATTTGTGGAAATAAACATTTGTAATATTGGTGTAGATGAAACATGTTAGCAAAATGGTGGTTTTTCATTTCAACACGAATGAAAAAACTTTGGCAACGTCGTAGCCATAATTTATCATATATTTTAATGGCCAATAAAAACTAAAAACATGACCGAAAACATTGATTACGGTCATAAACATACGTTTTAATTAACAGTCATTAAACTATCTAAATATTTTGTTGCAACTATTAACCAAACATTATTTCTAATCGTTAAAAGTTCAAATCAAACTGTTGATTACAATTGGTTTAGAATTTCGTGAATGATGTTAATTGTTACTATTACCCCGAATTTAAAACAAAATCGGGGTCTGAGACATTGTAATTAATGTTAATCACAGTTCAATATTATATTATAATAAATTATTAGTTAATATTAGTCAACGCGTGCATTTTGAGAAGTGTAGCAATATTTGTATAAAAATGCAAACAATAATAAATTGCCTGTATGATAAATTAGAAATAGTTAATTCTTGGAAAGAATATCCCTAAACCTATGATTGGAAGGTTATCTCAATGGGTAGCATCTTAATGTAACAACATTATTACAGTAGCATCACTGATGGCATCTCATCTCATCGAGGAGCTCGTGGCTAAGTAATAACAGCCGTTCGGGTCAATCTATCAGGCTAAGCTACGCTTGCCGGGGTTGGTCCGTGGATCGGTAACCATCTTTACATACCGAGATTCCTCCGTGCCCCGGAAGCACGTTAAGCCCGGCTGTCATTCGTGGATCTTTGACAGTCGTTACTGGTCGTCAGAAGCCCGAAAGTCTAACAACCAGTCTTACCAAGGGGTATCGTATTACCCAGGTACTGGGTTTTGGAGGTCAGATAGGCAGTCGCTCCATGTAAAATACTGGTATTCAGCTGCATCCGGTTAGACTAGAAGCCGACCCCAACATGGGAAAAGGCTAGGCAGATTGATTTTGTTCTCTGATGGCATCTCCCTGTTCTTTCTCATTTTCTGAATTCAACTTCAAATCCAATTATGCTAACTGCCTCGTTGGTCCAGTCTTCGCAAGCGCTACTGCTGAACAAGAGGTCCTGGGTTCGATTCCCGGGTCGAGCAAAGTGTTATTGGGTTTTTCCATCTGGAATTTCTCAGTAGCAGCCCGTAGCCTGGATTTGTGACCGGTTGCTGACAATAGGATCGACCCCTATTACATGGGATTTAAACATAACTGGCGAAATGTGGGTGTTCTATAAGAACAACTCTGCCTAACCCTATAGGGAATGAAGGCGTCATTTTATTAAACTATTTAAGAGGGTTTATCTTAAAAGTTGGCAACGTCGTAAATATCTGTCAAATATTTACCTGTTTTGATTAATTTAACAATATTACTGTATGGACTTAAGAAATTTGGCTAACTAGGGAACTAAAATATTGATTATGAAATGCAATCATTAATATCGTAATACCGAATATTTAGTTTTAGATGTAAAAAAAGTATTTGGAAACTTTCTAAATGCCTTGTTTACGCCAAAATTGTTACAACATCAAATTCCGTGTTATAATTGCAATTCATTATTAATATTCTAGGGAACTAGTTAGCCATATTTCTTATTACCATACAGTAATATTGCCAAATTAATCAAAACAGCGAAATATGTGACATCTATTTGCGACATTGCCCACTTTCAGAATAAACGCTCTTAACCAATTTTAAAAATTCTTTCACCCATAAAAAGCTACATTGTCAGCAAGTAACATGGGCTATATTTTATCAACTTCCACGCGAACGAAGTCGCGGGCAGAAGAGCTTAAGATAAAGTGAATTAGACTACTTTTAAAATTAGTAAAAATCTCAGTCCATTATAAACTAAATCAACCACGTTCTAACTAAATTATTTCATTCCATTTCCTTGGGACGGGAAATTAAAATGTTACGCAGAATGATTAATTACATAGTCGGGAAAGTTTGCAAGCAGCTGCTTTTACCAATATTCGTATTTGTAACTTAATTCTAGAATTTGTAACAATAAATCTACGACAACATGAAAAACGACCATTAGATTAAAAATAAAAACTTGTAAAATGAAATTCTCTGTCGGGCAAAGTTGTACATAAAACCGCACGTCCATGGTTGTTATAGTTAGAGTTAAGGGGATATCGGATCAGAAAAGGACATTCTGTAGTATGCCTGGTACGCCCATCTTACTGGTAACCTGGAGATTCCCTTCCTTCGTCACTTGTATGAACGTGCCATTTTTCGCTACAGAAATGTTTATTGACTTTTCTAGCTCAGCGAAGTTTAGTGCCAAATCTTCTCGATTTATCAAATGATTTGAGGGTCCAAAAACCAAAACATATTTCACTTTCGCCTTTATTTCCGAGCCTTAAGGGTTCTTTTCTACTTCAAGTATTGCAGTTGACTGTACGATTTTTTACGACTAATCCACATCGTCCAACACTCGAGGTTGTTATTAATTTACCCAGAATCCATTTAGTGTAAACCCAATAAAGTTAATGGATGAAAATAATAAAAAGTTTTATTACATCTGCAGTCTGTTTACGTCTGCGTCTACAGTGTAAGATGGATGGATTGTGTGAGGAATGATACGAAAGAGAAGGGAGTGAATGATGGCGTGACGGTTGACAGGGGAAAATGGAAGAATAAAACGTGTTGCCGACCCCAAGTAACATGGAACAAGGGTAGGAAGATCATGAGTCATCTATTTGAGATAGAAGAGAGGACATGATGTATCGACGCTTGATAAATTAGACTTAAGAATCAATGTTTAGCTGATCATTCGAATAATTTTGTATTTCTTGGAGGTTAACAACCTCTAAAGCATTGTGGTGGCATCTTCATCGCCACATGTGAACTACGCATCACACTGACGTCACGCGAAATCCTGCTTCGCGCAAGCAGGGTTTACCGCGCGATCAGCATATATGTATATAACTTCCCGACATCAATCGTCGGTCAATTGCCCACCAGACACAATACCCGTCAGGTCGGAGGATCCTCCTTTTTCTATAGAGGATGAGTGAACTTTACACCCTGTTCCTCATACCATACTGGTGACATCGACATCACAACATCACAACGCCATAGCATAACTAAAATTAAAAAAAAAAACTTTATTCACTTCATTCACACAGCGTGTGTATGCATTCAACAAACATAATACAACTTTGCTAACTCATCATGCAACAAACATAATACAACTTTGCCTACTCATCATTCAACAAACAAAATACAACTTTGCTAACTCATTATTCAACAAACATAATACAACTTTGCTAACTCATCATTCAACAAACATAATACAACTTTGCTAACTCATCATTCAACAAACATAATACAACTTTGCTAACTCATCATTCAACAAACATAATACAACTTTGCCTACTCACCATTCTCTTGCCTTTTTCCCAATTCATTTAGGGTCGGCGCAACATGTATTTCTTCTATACTTCTCTAGATTCTCTAGTCGTCAGTCGTCATCTCGATAGTCACCCCTTTTCTATCCATATCATCTTGCACACAGTCTATCCATCGCTTCTTTGGTCTTTCCCAACTCTTATCTAGCCAACTTTGCCTACTCCTTCGTAGAATATAAGCATGATTTATGTTAATAAGTTTTTAGTTACTTATTTATTTATTTGTTTTTAATTTGCCTTCTGTTTAGGTTACAATAAATATGAAAAAAAAACACCAGTCACTAAATTAAGCCAAGAAATTGAATTGTTCAAATTCAAATTATTTTATTTCACGTAAACCTACATGAAACGTCAGAAGCTAGGTGCACGGTTCCAATTGGTCGCTTCCTATGGAGAAGAGCCGACAAGAAACTCCACGGTTAAGCGGTTACTCTTTTAAAAATATTAATATTTTAAAAATATAAATGGTTTTTACAATGCAAAATAGAAAATGGTCCACAAGTCTACATACAGCCTACAACGTTCTCACATTCACAAAATCTAAAAGAAAAGAATCTATGTAAAAGATAAATAAAACAATAAAAAAAGACCTCTTTAAACCAAATCATATGATTTCCACTACAGCTGTAACAAATCTAATATTATTGTTATCTAATTTGTTAAGCCAATTGACTTTCAACTTAAAGCGTTTAATCAAATCACAGCTGTCATTCTTTGACAATTGTATGAAATGGCTATAACACGGTAAATTGACGTAGGGTGTCAATTTGCTCAAAAATAATATTCCTGACTGTATTTCTGAGCCACCTTTTTCATGGAATTTCTGTCTAAAATTTGTTTTTTTTTTAGCATTCTAGTAGAGCCTAGATAAGATTAGAAGTTTATTTACTAAGCTTCACATCATAAAAGTATATTGCGGTCTTTAAATGGAAGGTTTACTGTTATTTATTTAAAAAACAACCTTCATAAGGACATAGACCTTTTATCGTGCGGTGTAGGCACTAATAAAAGGTATTATTTAACACAAAATTATAATATTTTATATATTATAATTTATATATAATATATATCATTTATGTATTTTAGTGAAACAATTTTTAAAATCGGTCCAGTGGTTTTTAAGTTTATTCATTACAAACAAACTGTTTACAAAAACAAATCTTTTCTCTTTATAATCTTAAGTTAGATGAATTTGTACAAAAGGTGCCAATATGTACCCATTATAGATGAATTTATATTCAAACATTTATCTTAAACAGTCTATCGAATTAATTTGGATAGATTGTGCGAACAAAAATTAGTTTTCAAAGGAATTTATATTGAAAATACGTTTATATGCGGAGCCTTGTAGGTAGACACTTTTGTTTAGAACACTAGATATATAGAATACTCCCTACAGAAATTCTTTGACCCTAAACTTTGCAGACTTGTGTAAGTGTAGAGTGAAAACTATGAAAGTAACCACATTTTGTGACTAAATACTTGGTATGTAGTCATTTAGATTAATTACTATGTGGTCTTAGTTAAGAATAATATATTGGCATTGCAACTGAAATACAAAGCCACAACTTCTCAGGAAATTCTTAAAAACAAGCTAGGTATATGGGATTGGATTTCACGTCGGCAAAAATTACGAACTTCCAATCATTCCATTTAGCGGATAAATTTTCAAAAATCTTCTTTAGTGCTCATTTTAAAAGGAACTCTTGTGCAAAATTTCATACTTCTACACCCTGGTTTTATAGGCAGTGCGTTGTCTGTCAGTGAATTTATGATTGTTAATAAGTAGATGCTAACAACGTCCCCTGAATGTAAATAACATAGCTGTGCAAGTATTTTAACGCCCACACAGAACCTAAAAATTGTCAAAGAAGGCCTTGCATTATTATTTATTATCAACTAGGTACCTAAGTCGCATAATAGACAATAATACTAATTAGTAATTAATTCTCCACTTGTCATATACGTATGGCTAACCCTTTCGACAATGCCTGCGTAGGATGTTAAACATTGCCCAATATAATGGGCAATCTCATAATCTTGTCGGATCTATCCGACAGAAGCTCGCCATTGTTTGTACAACAATGTGCGGTGGGTGTCAAGTTGTAGGCTTTCAATCACTAGAAGATATGCGAAGAGATTGGAAGTATGATTAATGTTTTGTTATTGTGTTTTCATCTAAAGTATAATGGCGACCGTAACAGGTTGTTTACTTTAATTAAAGTGCAAGAAATCATAAAAACAGACAACTTAATAAGTACGTCAGAACCAACTAACTTTCGGCTAAAAGCCTAAGTACATAGTTTTACTGGAATAATGCTTCATTATATCCTTCTGCTAAAATGAGACAAAAAAAAGGGTTCCCGCTCCCGCAGACAGGCGCGATGCGATAACAGCGGTAGTTCCGTGCAGTTTCTATTTAAAACAAACCACCGGAGTCGCGTCGCGTCTAATTACGGGAACTTTGATGTTAGAAGTAACACCTAGGGACTTGCAGCGACAGGTTGAGGCTGCCTGGCCATTTGAGCAGAGAGGATTAGAAAAATGCAGGGGTAGAAAACAATAACCAAGAAAATTCTATTAAATTCACATCATTGATGCTTCAGAGGACAGTGACTCTTCGCTACACTACGCCGCACTACCCGCTGTCTCTTCTAGGCTTACTCGCTCCGCTCAAAGGACAGGCAGCCTAAGGGCTCGTGTAGACGACACCGCAGCCGCGCCGACACCACTTCGCGTAACCATGTAGACTGAGCTGCCGCCACACCACCACCGCGCCGCTGCCGCTTGATTTTGCCATATCACTCTAGAAACCGCGGCGGCGGTGCGGCAGCGGATTGCATATACACAACTTATAGGCGCGGCGGGTCGTGTCTCTGAGCACCTCTGAGTACTAATGGTTAAATCCAGCAAAACTTCCTTTCGTTGATAACTGTCATGAGGGACAATATAGGCAATGATCACATTGTCGTCGCAATAATCCATGTTAGCTTTGAAAAAGCATCGCTCGTCTATACCTTCCAGTGTGTGGAGTACTTATTAGGTTGCGTTCTCACGACCTTGAGCAGAGCCTAGTGAATGCTTAATTAATTTATCTATGTATACACCGTATGCGAACTGTGTGTGCCTTGCAAGTGCTGCATGTAGGCTACGCTTGTTACTTGGTGACAAGTCATATCAATCAGACTTGTCAACTTATGTACAAGGTTGAATTGAGGTGAATGAGTTAGTGATTGAGTGACAAAAATCCAGGACGAGCTAGAAATTTAAATGTCATCTAGGTGCTGTAGAGGCTTTAATATTATAATCATCCTTTATCAATCCTTTACGATTAAACGAGCAATATTTGTATATATATATTTGTACTCATGTTAGAGACTTTAATATCTAATATCTGGATGGTTTTTTTTTTGGACGACGTTTTCTAAAAATTAAGCCTAGTTAGATCGATTTATCGCCGCTAAAACCCCCTGCATACTAAATTTCATGAAAATCGTTGGAGCCGTTTCCGAGATTCAGATTATATATATACAAGAATTGCTCGTTTAAAGGTATTAGATTATATAGATTGCGATGAAAGTTGCAAGACAGGGGTTTACGGGGGCGAAAAATCGATCTAGCTAGGTCTCATATCTGGGAAAATTAGTTTTCTCCGTATTTTTTACCGAGCAGCGCTCGGTTTCCCAAAGTTTAAAATATGAGAATAATGACATTAGAATAATAACATGACAGCATGGAATTAGTAAGTACCTACTATCATGGCAGCATGGAATAAGTAGGTACTATACATGGATAAGTATGAAATTTCCTATGCTATAAATGAGCATTCTCTATTTTCACCAGAGCAGAGCTCGATCGCTCAGGTACTACAACTTTTTTAGAGCAGTTAAGAAAATTTCAAGATCACAGTTAGTTATTATATGGCCTATTTAAAGAGTTAATTTTGCTGGGAGCAAGAACAGCTACCCTATACTACCATAATTCGTAAGTTTTGAGATAACTTTCGTGGTTGAATTGCAAAATATTTTCCTGAAATTACTAACTATAGATAGTGCAATCCACGAAGACGCGCCCCACTCCGCTCCGCGCCGTACTAGAGTTCAGCTTACAGTACAGTAATCGCGGAGTGGGGCGCGTCTTCGTGGATTGCACTATCTATAGTTAGTAATTTCAGGAAAATATTTTGCAATTCAACCACGAAAGTTATCTCAAAACATACAATTTATAGGTAACTTTTTTTTTACTTTTCAATTTTAATTTGACTCTGATTTTCATTTGTTTTTTTATTGTAATAAAATTTCCTTTTAATGTTTGCATGCCTTATTGGTAGATTGTACAGGGATCTCAACATTTTGTGAACACCTTTATTTATGTACCTACTCTCAAAGCGAATAAATGATTATGATTATGATTGCACTATCTATACCATTAAATTCAAATCAAATCAAATCATTTATTTCTTTGCAAAAATTATCCTTGTGATTAAATTAGGTACCAAACCCAGGGCAGCTCTATTTTATTTATTTATAAAAATATTTGACGGTAAACGGGAAGCCTGTTATTTATCTTCTTAATTGAATAGACAGGTAGGATTTTTTGAGGATACCAGTAGTTTTGCTATTCCACAGAACCTTTTCATTTTAGAACTTACAGGGAATTTCATAAACTTGTATAAACTATAATACTTAGAAGCCCCCGGCAGTAACGTCCAATCTTGATCGTCTTCTGATATTATTTTGATGATTCTACAACATTATCGTCTGACTACACAGGCAGTAATATAGTTCTGAAAACACAGCCTCAATCTAATTAAGCGATCCTCTGAAGTACAGTAAATACCTATACAAAATAGGACCGTTTTTTCTGGAAACCTTTTTGCTCTTTTTGGGGTCCGACATCTGACGCTAACGAAGACATCTCACTAAGAGGGTGAACCACTCATAACATAATTACTTCACGCTCTTTAGCCTACAGGCTGGAATTAGGACTTGCTTTTTTAGATTAATATTCTCGACCAAGGACTAACACGCAAATTGGGTCACGATCTTCAAACTCGACGACTGTTTTTAAAGATAAAGAAGTACCAAGGTCATAGTCGCTAAATTAAATGTTAAAATTACTACCTATTTAGGATATCATTAAAGCAAATTAAGAAGAGAGTCTTCTTCTTTTCGTGTGGTTAGTGACTAACCTGGTGTCAGAGTTTTAAAGCCATCCATGGGCCTCTGACTTGGCTTCACATACCGTCGAGAAATATCTCTCAGGCATGTTTCCTCACGATGTTTTCCTGTACCGTTTTTGAAGCAAGTGATAAATACGCACATGAATTCGAAAAGTCAGAGGTGCGTGCCTTCTCAGTCTGATGGTCACACCACTAGGCTATAACTGCCTAAAAAGGAAAGTAAGAAGATTAGACAAGCTATAGAAATTACAGGTGCTTTGACATGGGCAAAGATGAAGTTAAGAGTCACCAAATTGTTGTTCTTAAGTTACCACTTTAGAACAACAAAGGATTCATAAAGTCGTAAGTGAATTCATTTGGCAAAGAACTAACTCCCCACGCGCGAATAATTCAAATTCATTTATTTAGCTTACAAAAAATTCTTAAATATACAACTTAGCATGGTATGAAATTCTGATTAACAGAAAACTTAGAATATTAGACAGCGGGTCCCAAACTAGGCACAGCCTGTATCTTGGTGACCCAAACACTACACAAAGTTAACAATTTAACGTGTTCTGCTAGCGCAATATTCAAAAAGTAAAACAAAAAGTGTATTCAAAACAATGTCATTGTATTTTTCCGCTTTAAAACAATTTGTAACACCGAAAGAAAACTGTTTTCCACGAGAAATCTTTCAATTAAAAGTTTCCTTACCCCGTTCTCGGAATTAGTACTGTAAGAAAAGCGAGAAAAGAAAATCCCGAAAGAAAGAAAGAAAATAAACAAAAGATGAACTCTGGCGAGACAATGGCGGGGGTTTTAGCGTGCCGCGAATGAACGGAGAAACGATACTGAATCAATGAGGTGTCAATGACTGTTCCATTTCCTATTGTTATCTTTTTTTTGTATTCTTAGCTAATTTGCGAGTTTATAGAATATCTATCTATTATTAGCTCATTTATCCAGGTTATTAAACTAATCAAGTAAGTCTACGTTATGGGGCAAGTATACGGACGTTCCATATAGGTACTTACGTACATCGATGAAAAAGAAAAGTTCAGTAAATAAAGACCTTTATCTTGTCAATGCATATTGGTTTTATACCTTCAAACATACCTATTACCGCAGGTCTCGCAGGTACTCTACCGACCATCGTTGGGCTAACTATGTTAACAAAATAGTTTAATACCTACTTATTTTCACACTAGCGGACGTCACGCGGGTGGGAGTACGGGAATAAAATATAGCCTATGTTCCTCGCTGATAATGTAGCTATCCCTTGCTAAAAGATTTTTTCAAATCGGTCCGTTAGTTTTTAAGTTTATTCGTTACATACAAAAATACAAATTTTTCCTCTTTATAATATTAGTATAGATTGCCAGGAACATAGGATTGATTCCACCCTGGGTTCGATTCAGAGGTCGCGCAAAGTTTTATTATATTTTTCCAACAAGAATTTCTCAGAAGCAGCCCGCAGTCGGGATTTGTACCCCATTGATGGCAATAGGCTCGCCCCCTATTACATGGGACTAAAACATAACTGGCGAAATGTGGGGGTAATATAGGTACACCTCTGCCGAACCCTTCGGAGATAACAGATGTGATGTTATGTACTCCCATGGAAAATTTAAATCTTTACACAAACCATTTCCTAGCCAGACTAGAATATAGTAGCCCACTTAGGCAACCCTAGTCCCATCTAGGAACGTCGGTACAGAGCTATTTATATTAAAAAAGCGTTCAAACACAAATAGCTTAAGGCACATAGCTCCGTTTGATATTGCGATAATCTCCCGCCGGGAAATATCCCGGAGTTATTCGGAAATATTTCCGTGGAGAAATGTGGTTAGTGCAGTTGTTTGCTATATTTTTAGATGCGGATATACCAAGAGAAAATGATTGAAGATAAATAAAATGCTATGAACGCACATGAGGTGAGGATGTTGTTAATTTTCCTAGAAATTGTTTTGAAGTAGCCAATTACTATAATTTAATTTTGGAAAAATGAAGGTGTCGGGGGGAAACTTCAATTTACCCCAATTTTTAACTCCATTGAAAAAATTGGGGTTTACTTAAAAAAAAAACTTGCAGTAAGGTCGGTTTATCGGTCTACTAGATGCGCTCCGCGGTTTCACCCACATAAGTCTGAACTCCGTGGGAATATCGGAACTCAAGTTATGGTCTACCCATGTGCAAAATTTCATCCAAATCCGTTTAGCCATTTTAGCGTGAAAGCGTAACAACCAAACTCACTTTCGCATTTATAATTTTAAGTTAGGATAATTGATAAGATGGCAATAAACTCGGTTCCTCAATAAACATTTTACCACCACGATAATGACCTTTCTCTACGCACCATTAAATTTTGCAACCGCACCACCAAACAAGATCACTTCACATAAAGCAAATCCCCTGATTGTGACAATGGTGGTCGCACGATGGCCGTCGCACGACTCCACAATAGATGCTATCGACGCAAGAAAGTGGAAAGCGTGGGCTTTGAACGTGAACTGTCATTGTTATCTAATATCCTGGTTTATTTCTTTAGATATAATCATTATCAGCGGTATCACAGGCCTTAATTTGCGAATGTCGAAAGAGTAGTTTCGAGATCGATTGTAAACTTGAACAAACGCAGCGACCGTGCTTGGGGGAGGCCTATGTCCAGCAGTGGACGTCTTTCGGCTGAAATGATGATGATGATGATTCAAATGCATAAAGATTTTATTAAGGCCAGGACGACAAGATCCAGGGAACGGTAGCTTTGCTAACAGTTTTTACTACTTGATAACGCGGATCTAAGGACCAATTTTTATTGGTCCTTACGTCCATGTTATCAAATTTATTTTCAATTAGAAATAAACACTTCCAAAGGATGACAAATCATAAAGACATTACATTAGTTTCAATATTGGCAAAGATTCAAAAGTCTTAAGATTCTCGAACTTACAACTTTATAAGTCTCAAATCACTTAGCTACGGTCTTAGATATCAGGCATAACAGTATAAACTATTCCATTCCTTTCACAAGGACACATAAATTACAGTTTCTGTTAACAAACAATACTTAGATTGTTTTATAACTATCAGTTCTTAAGTATTGTATGTCTAGTGTCAAGGCGAGGATCAATGCTGAGGTTAGCTGCGCAGGCGCAGCCGTGTCAACTTACCGACAGCTGAGGGGTCAAGGTCAAAGCATCTGCTTGCAACCGTCATAGATGTGAGATAGGAAGCTAGTTGGTACAACTGGTTTTGATTTGAGGTTACTGCGTTTTGTATTGTCAATATGGTGTGTTTAAAAAAAAGAGATTGTAATTTTTTTTTAAACCATGGCATTACCTCCTCCTACTTAACATTGAGTTTCCTGAGGAAGTGTTGCCGCTGCGAAATAACTGCTGTTACTTAAAAAAAGAAAAGTAAAAGAAAAAATATGCGTTTGCATCCTTTTGAACATAATTATGTTTATGAGACCAGAACTTACTTTTTTATTCATTCGGAACATCAAATATATATTTGCAATACATTTAATATTTAATTTTATATAGGTACTTCGTTCTGTGAAAATATGTCATGTAAAGGTCACCTCATGCACATTATAATAATAATAATAATTAATTCTATGAGACAGTTTAAATTGCATTGTAAATATTGAAAAGTATTTATTGTTATTTTGATTGTAGTCATTAATTTAAACTTCACAATATTGTATCTGTCCAAATACCTACCTGATTCGCAAGGTAAAAAAATATTTATTTATATTTAAAATTCATTTCCGAAGCAAACAATAGAAAACATTTCAAACAGGCTTTAATAAAACAAATATTCATTCATCCAGTCTAGTTCAACAAACACACATTCAATTTATTCTTTTATTTGATTTCAATTTAGAAATACAATTCTCAGGTTTTTTAAACCGTTCAGATAAAATGATTAAAACGTTTTACAATTCGAGAATTTTGTTAGATTCTTATCTTGTTTATATATATCTCATCATCTGTTACGACGCCTCATTGAGGTGGATAACAATTAAAATTCTATTGTGTCTTGTTAATGACAGTTGAAAGGATATTTAATTTCTATAAACCTTCCTCAAACATAATATACTTTAAAAAATAAACTAAATAATCTGCTTATTAAAAATCCAGCCCCGAACCTTAGTTCTAGATGATTGATGAGTGATTTTGAGATGTGTTGTAAATCACAAAGACAGTCACAAAGCAAGCATGATCTTAGGGTCATGCTTGACCCTTTCCTACCCTAGGTAAAACATTCACGATCGATGTAAAACCACTTGAAAATCATTGTAATTTAACTTTTATCTCGGTAAGGTAAAGTAAAAATTTCAATAATTTACTTATTTTTGGGTTTACGTCATCAAATTTGATCGTGCAAATGCGCTGCTTAATACTTATCTCGAGAATAACTATAAGACTGATCTATATAAAATCTCAGTCTTTTTTAGCAAAATTATCATCAAGGAATGCCAAGCTTCACCCTAAAGTACCTTACACGATCATCTTCTGCCTCAGTCTTTCCAGTCTAACCGGATGCAGCTGAATATCTTACACAATGAACTCCATAAATTATTACATCCATCAGGTATGTAGAGTAGACCAAGATGGCACAATCTCGAAGCCCATCGAACTTTCCATTCATGTCTTAGTTTCATCATTACTCCCTGCGGTCATTACAACATGGCCGAGCATCAGGCCGCAGCATCTTACATCATAAGATAACGACCTTAATAATTATTATTGCAGTACGCAATAAGTGACTTATTACCTTCCATAGTTCACGGACAGTGATATTGTTACGCATCCCTTTTAGCTTTGCCGATTTTAAAGGTCTAAAGAGTAATTTGGACCATAGAGCAATCATCATCATCATCATTTCAGCCGAAAGACGTCCACTGCTGGATATAGGCCTCCCCCAAGCACCGCCACTTCGACCGGTTCTGTGCTTCTCGCATCCAGCGGATTCCTGCGGCCTTCACAAGGTCATCGATCCACCTTGTGAGAGGCCTTCCAACGCTAGGTCTTCCGGTACGCGGTCGCCACTCCAGAACCTTTCGGCCCCATCGGCCATCTATTCTGCAAGCAATGTGCCCTGCCCATTGCCACTTAAGTTTGGCAATTCTCCGGGCTATTGACCTTGGTTCTCCTGCGGATCTCTTCATTTCTGATTCCATAGAGCAATAATTATGACAAATGATGGTTTACAGTGGCAACACCACAATGGTCTGGCGAGAGAGAGGCAAAAGCTATAACTGATGAAAACTCGTAACAAAATTAAACCATTTAACCATTCAATAAAATCATTTAACTGAATGATAATTAATATGCTTCTCGATAAGTGTTACCCACAGGTTAAAATAGCTAATCAATCAGTAATCGAAATCGTTTAGTTATACAAAAACTATTTCGTTCTTTTCATTCTTGCTTAAAATATATATTTTTTTAATCTACTCTTTACTCTAATATAGTACAGACTAAAGTAACGTAACTACAAAGTAATACTAAAATAAATTACCAAAACAATATAACTTATACCGATATTCTACATCACCTTCTCATTTTACACGAAAGTATCGCATACATATCAGGTTTTAGCCGAAAAAAGTACACAAAACACTCAGATTTATTCGCCATAAAATAAACTTATCTTAAGTTAAAACTCGAGTCTCATAAATTGGTCCTGGGGTCTTATTTCACACGAAAAAAGGCTAAGTTAAGTTAGTTTATTTAAGTAAGGTGCAACTTTGAATTTATTTTAGAGCCAGAATTTCTTAAGAAGTCATTTTATTTAACATTTACCGATGTCATTGATCTTGTTGCATGTTTTGGAAAGATCCCAAAAATTCCGAAGTGCCTAACACTTTAGTGTCTTTAGAATTTACTGTTTGCTTAGTGGTCCTTTGTTAATAAAAGTTTTAAGTAGATAGCATATTTTACATAAGGACTTAATTTTCTTAGCGGGTACTGACTGGATTAGCCCAGTATACAGATGACCACACTATTCGCGTTGTCAAAAGCCTGGACGAAGTCTTCTGTGGTGCAGATGTTTCTTTTTTTTTACGTAGGTACATAAGGCTTAATTTTGATGCAATTTGAATAATTGAGTTAAAAAACAAATTAAACGCTTTATTGGACTCGGTCGTAATATTTTGGACCATATTTACATGAAATTAGGACTAGGTAACAATTTCCTGCGATTTATCTCCCAGCTTTGCAGGCTTCGAGAAGCAGTAAGTCGATTAGATCACTACATATTGAGCGCATGTGTAACTGTATTAACATAAAAATGTCAGTGAATGCATCCTGTCACACTACATTGCTGATCTCGAATGAACTCATACGCAATCACTTCACAAGTCTAAATTATAGACTCAGTCTTTATTGCCTTTAGAGACAAATCATAGGACAAGTGAATAGGATTTTTTGTAAAGGCAACTTTCTTTCTTTCTTTCTTTCTTTCAATCAACAAGGCAGGACGATGTAGTCATATTTACGGCTTTACATTACTGCCTACCCCTTCGATAAATGCAGATGTCATGATAAAAGACATAACTAAAGAGAGGTGGTGCTGGTGCTGTAATAACATAATATAGGGTGGTAGAGACATCGACGCGAAAAAACAGCTGTTTCATAGAAAAGTGCAAAACCTACGCGAAGAAAATGTATGGAACAGCAGATTTTTTTATCCGACAAAAAATTTCAACACACGGGGGATCAAAATCATGTACTGAATCCATGGTAATAGCGTCGATGTCCCTGCCACCCTTTATACTTTTCTGCTAATATGTAAGCAAATTTTTTTGAAAATTGTTACCACATCTAGTATTTCAGCAAAAGTATTATGAAAATACGGTGAGTGATTTCATAATTTTACAGCAAAAAAAAAACAAAAATGTGTCCTGCATTTTCCCTGTTATAGTTTCGGACACGTGACACGTTTGGGTATGTGATGCGGAGGAATGAGGAAAATGTCGTGAGGAAAGTTTTGAGTATGAATGTGGATGGCTATAAGAGTAGGGGAAGACCAAAGAAACCATGGATAGACTATGTGGAAGATGATATGGCTGGAAAGGAGGTAACTACCGAAATGACGACTGATAGAGAAAGAGAAGTATTAAAAAAAAGGCATGTTTCAACGACCCCAAGTAAGTAAATTGCGATGAGAGCAGGAGAAGATGAGTTTTGGACACGTGTACTTATAAACTCTCACACAGTCAATCTGCCTAGCCTTGTCCCAACTACGTTGGGGTTGGCTTCCATTCTAACCAGATGCAGCTTCCAGTATTTTACATGGAGCGACTGCCTATCTGACCTCCACAACCCTCCTGGATAATACGATAACCACTTGGTAAGACTGGTTGTCAGAACTTCGGGCTTCTATAACGACTGTCAAAAATCCAAGCCGGGACCAACGGCTTAACGTGCTTTCCGAGGCACGGAGGAGTCTCATATAAAGATGGTCACCCATCCATAGCCAACCAAACCCGGCAAGCGTAGCTTAACCTGATAGATCGACCCGTGCAGTTGTTATTACTTAGCCACAAGGTCACTTTAAAAAAAATTGATATTATTCCGATAATTAACTCCATTCCTCTTGATAATAATTCGCTTATCACTTGCATCAAGTCCCAAGCGACATAAAAGCCTAGCCTACATACCATCTTACTTATGTAGTAACAGTATCCTAATAATTTCTCAATACCGGTCATTTGCCGACATTAGGACTATGTACCGACTCTAATGAGCATTTAACCTTTATTGAATCGCCTACAATTTGCATAGTTTGTTCGTTATCTTGTTCAGACACGTATCAGGAATTAAATAGATTAGTGTTTTGCTTTCATTGTGGTTTAACTTGTATTTTTCGTGGTCCCTGTTTCTTTGTTCAAAAATTTTAATCTATTTTTGAAAACTTTGTTGGCATCCGATTGAGCTAAAATTTGGCTTACCTGTGTAACTTTGATGATAATGCAATAATATGGTACCATGGAACTGGTCTGATAATGGTGGACCTCTGAAGGTATCATGCTTAGTTGAAGGATAGGAACTTTTCAACTAAGCGAGATAACCTTTAGGATTCAGATGGAGACGTTCTTACCCATCGTTCTTCTTTTAACTTCACTATTTAACTAGGTGTCTCTAAGAAAACGGTCTGACGAAAATATGCAGGAAAATACGACAAAATCAAATCACAACTGAACCAAGCCGAATGCATTTCTACACGATAATTAGTGCTAAATCAAAGCTAACATGTAAATTCCTGTGTTTATTAATTGCAAACATTTTCATGATTAGCTTGAACAATTTACCGGTTTCGCTATAAATTCTAGTTAATTAGCTAAACGACATAATTGTGGAAATGTGCTGCAAAAACAGCAGACATCACCGTTTTAGAAAGTGCAGATTTTAACATTATAATTTTATGCTTTGAATTATTAATTGAAGTCACTTAACAGTTAAAAGTCAGGCACAAAATTGCGACCAATTAAACACATTTGCACTTAAATGAAGAACATTGATGTCTTTCTTTTTTAATTCAACGATATTCTGAGTCAAAATTGGTTGACTCATGGTCTACAGCGCCTGCATGGTCCGGTCTAGCAACGGTCATTTTTAGAATGCTGTTGTCACTACCAAGTGACAACAGCATTCTAAAAATGACCGTTGCCAGACCGGACTGTCCCTTTCAGGGACACTGGATGGGGACAGTCATAGATCTGCGTAAATAAATAATTTTGTAAAAAAATAACAATACTAACCTACTTATTTAAGCACCATTGTTACTAACACCAATATACTAAAAAAACTTTGGTCTGAAATAAAGTTGTATCTAAGTAATTTAATTTTTAATTTATGGTACAAGGGAATTTTTTGGCAGTATCGATTCGAAGGACCAAAACAAAAGACAACCTTAGACTAGAGTTACTCCAAACAACATGTCATAATATAATTTTTTTTCATCCCGAAAAAGATAACTCAATGAATCTGCCTTTTCTCAACTATGTTGAAGTCGGCTTCCAGTCTTACCAGAAGCAGCTGAATATCAGTATTTCTCATGGAGCGATTACCTACCTGACTTCCACAACCCATGTACTGGGTAAAACGACACCCCTTGGTAAAACTGGTTGTCAGACTTTTAGACTTCTGACTACCCGTAACGACTGTCAAAGATCTATGAATGATAGCCGGGGTTTCGATATGTAGATAATGGATGGTCACCCATCTACTATTCGACCGCGGCAAGCGTAGCTTAACCTGCGATCGACCCGTGCTGTTATATTTAGCCACGAGCCCAAAAAGTTAAGTAATAATCATTATTCCTCCCACGAATAACAAAGTGACCTTTTGCTTCATGAAGTAAGATTTAACAGAAACAGAGTGAGTCTTCAAAGGTGAAGGTCGAGCGTAATAGAAGCTTTTTACTGAAACTTTCTTTGTACAGGGTGAGAAACAATTATTTTTATTTATCGTCTCCAGACACTATTTAAACGACAATTAATTATACTTTTTGAAGTGAAAACTTCTTTAGGCGCGTCGGGCATTTTTGAGATGGGACTAAACCATTGATTTCGCGACACTGTAACGCAATTTACCGACACCGTGAAGTAAAAGACATCAACCGCGATGACGATTTTTTTCAAGTTTTCACTTCTGTCGGCACTCCCGGAGTGACTCTGTTTTTTTTTTCCATTTCTCTTTAAAGAAATGAAAAAACGAAAATGAAAAAAAAAATAAAAAGTGTTTATTTACAACAATAGTAGCTGTTATACTAGCTGATGATGAACTAGCTGTTGTCCTGCAGTGGGAAAAGCACAGGCTATTTTATTCATAACACAATAGTTTAGAAGAGCAACGCGGTCAGACAGACAGACACGAAAAGCGACTTCAATTTATAATATATATAGATATATAGTCCGTGCAATCCACGAAGACGCGCCCCGCTCCGCGATTACTGCACTGTAAGCTGAACTCTAGTACGGCGCGGAGCGGAGTGGGGCGCGTCTTCGTGAATTGCGCGGACCATATATCATTAATGATTAATTGTATACATGTGATGAATTTAAGAGAGCTTTAAAACGCTTAAAAATTGTTGTAAGTACTCCGAGCATCTTCTCTTAAATAGTTACAGTCTGGTACTATGTCGTATAAAACAATAGGTACCTAAATAAAATTACAGGTCCATTCTTCGGTCTATACTGGCCTTCACTTTGATCTCGAATATTTGGGATAGAAAATACCGACTCCAACCATCGGCATGCAGCATTTCTACGTAAAGAGCTTATGATAAAGGACTTCGTAATTCGAAATAGTTAAGCCACGTTTACACGGGTATATTATGTTCCTAAAGTATCTGACGAAAGTGTATACAAATCCTGTTCAGATTAAATTCTTACGTCATCACTCACTAAAAGGAATTAGTAACATATTCATCTGTATTTAGAAGATTTATCTTCGGTAGGCACTTTCCTTTGTGTAAATTATTTAATTCGCCATTGCTCTAAAAACGGTGAAGGAAAACATCGTGAGGAAACCGACATGTCTTAGAACCAAACATTTCAAAGATATGGTGGATTACGGCACACTCCCTCTCACAGAGAGTAGGCCTGTATCCCAGCAGTGGGAACATTATAAGCTGATCCTGCCTCACTTCTTGTAAGAAATCGATACCAAAAGGTCAAATCAAAATAGCGTCTACCTTCATCAAACGGTCGCACCTGATCGTTTGCAGCTCCAATTAAATATATTCCATGTTAATTGGCAGCGATTGGATATTCTAATGAATACTGCACACACCCACGCGATCAAATGTCATGTATCATGGTCAAAGGCCTTCAGTTGATATTCGTTTCCGTCATCAATTTTAATTTTATAAGCGGAACTAGACTTGACTAGATTATAATTACAGGTTCCTTCAGTCATCTTTGGTTTTCTGATTGGATTTTTAAAGAGCTCTTTTTAATAAGAACTCGTCCGGGAAAGTATCTATTTTATCTACTGACTCGTTGCTGTAGTTTTTGCCAGTGAAATTGAGGTACTTGAGAGAATAGATAATATCAGGTGTAAATATACCCTTTATCTACAACCATGCTATAAAACCTCTTTAAAAGTTTCTGAAACAGTTAGCTTATGGCCAACATTAAAACAGCCAATGTCATAGTAACCATAATAACATCCAAATGAGTGTTATAATGTTGTATTAAATTTAATTAAGCTACTCGAATTTCAAAAAAGGAACATTGTCATGCACGCGCGTTTCAATACCACAGCCCCGTAATAAAAAAAAAACTTATAGGTTATTCGAATTCACGTCGTATCCCGCCATTTTTGTTCGATAATAGTATTGCAAAATTGTATTACTTTGTTGTTTACAAAAATGAGTGATACAAGCTTTGATAACACATCACCAGATATTTCTAATATAGCAAAGGACATTTCTAACCAATTATTACCAGAAAAGTTGAGAAAACAATATTGTACATCACCCTATGGTTTCAGAACCTTTTATAGAGGATTCATATCATGGGTGTAGATAAAGTCTTGTATGCAACTGTACATAATTAAGTATTAAAACACTCATGTGATACTATTATCACACGAGGCGAAGCCACATTCGTGTTTTAATACCCCTTATTATTCAACACTTGTATAAATAACTACAACAAAACCGAAAGTCAATTGTTCTTACCGTTACCATGTTTTTTTTTTTGTATTGGGTAGGAACCTGGGAACCTTCTGATTACGGAGAAATTGAAGGAAGTTGACGTTTTATTACGAAAACAAGTTTTTAATGTTATGACATAACTTAAAATACTCCCACGACCCCTATACCGTCGCATGCACTATAAACATAATGTTTTGCGTGCGTTTACATTGTGCACTACGGTGAACAGCGAAATTTCACACCATAAATAAAAGCCGTTTCCCAGCAATTTTTGCTTTGATGATCAGAGTGCGTAGATGACGGCTTCGGGATGGGTCTTTACACTCTGTATTTCATCTCCAACCAAATCTCAGCCACAATGACAGCGTTTTCATTATAATCTTTTCTAATGAGCTCCGAAATCAAGAAATATAGTGCAGAATGTCATGTGCCATAGATGACCTTCAGGTATGCGCCTAAGTTTTCGGTATATTGACCTGTCGATCTAATATACTTTAAAATAGGGTCGTATAAAATAGGGGCGTGTATTTGATTGTCTTTTTACGATCACCGAAGGCCTATTATTTGCCAGAATCACTGGTAGAGCATAGGCACTAAATTAAAAAACCTTACCTAAGTAAAGTTCTATTGTAAAAGAAAATAGTAAATTTTATTCTCTGAATATTCGAGTATACACTGTACACCGTGAAATTTGAATCACAGTTTTGCTAGAACAAACGTTGTTCAGACCATGGTCTACTACCATTCTACAGCATCCAATAAAAAAAAACATAATTGGTTTAAAAAAAAACACAAAATGACAAAAGACAAAGTTTAAAATTTCGTTTATGGAGGTACATTTCCCTGTAGACAATGCTGTGTCCCGTGCGTGGTGTCTGTGTTGTAGGGAGTAACGATAATATTGACATTTTAAACCTTGTCATTTTTGTGTTTTTTTCAAAAACAAATTATGTTTATTTTATTGTATGCTGTAGAATAGTAGTAGTAGAATAAGTTTGAACAACGTTTGTTCTAGCAAAACTGTGATTCAAATTTCACGGTGTATAACACAGTGGGACTACATAGTACATCAGGAATATTATTGAGGACTAAGCATTTCGTATATTATAATTTTTTATATAAATCACATTTACACAAAACGCAATATGTAAATTACCTCAAACTTGCATTACCACAAACTAAAATATTCAAAACATTGTTAGTTCGGTTGGATGAATTAACATGAATACTAGAAACTCGTACAACACCAACCAGTATTTAATATGCATAAAACAAAAACATACAAACGCAACAACGATTTTCACAATATTTCACGCATGCATGAAAATTCTTACCCTATTTCTGTCTCCTGTCATCGCTAGAAAATACATATGTAAACACAGTTGACCTAACATAAAACAATATTTATTGAACAAACCGGTGTGACCGCGTTGTATTGTTTTACGAACTTACCCGATTTTACGCGAGTTACGTCAGATGCGCGGGTGCGCAAGC
Organism: Agrochola litura; assembly: GCA_949152395.1. NCBI lineage: Eukaryota > Metazoa > Arthropoda > Insecta > Lepidoptera > Noctuidae > Agrochola > Agrochola litura. Next base: position 21,875,959 of record OX424493.1, read on the forward strand.
GCGGAGAAAGCGCTCCTTGTGCAAGAGAAGCGAAGATACTCGATATTTGAATTTGGAATAATTTTTGGTATTGTCGGAATTATTGACCATTTCATAAGTTTACTCTTATTTTCTGGTTACCTTCATTTGAAAACTCGGGTTCCGGTTAGACTGAAAGCCGACCCCAACATACTTGAGAAAAAGCAGGCAGATGATAACAGGGTTTCATAACGTCATACTAGATGTACAAGTGATGAACAAGAAAAACAAAAGAAAAATGTACAACATAAGTATCTATTCTGCCGTGCTTGACTTATGGTTGCCAAACATGGGCTTTAACGGAACAACGAATGCAGAAAATAAAGGTCTGTCAAACTAGTATAAAAAGAAGTGTAATTGGAGCCATGAGTAGAGACAAAGTAAGATTAAAATAAATAAAAAGTATAACTAAGTTTAAAGATGCGAAAAAAGTATGTAAAACACAAAAATGGCGATGGACAAGACATACGTTAAGAGAGGAAAAAGAGAAATGGACCGAATTAATAATAGAGTGGTACCGAAGGGATAGAAAAAGGAGCAAAGAACGACCAGCGCAACGTTGGGAAGATGACGTCAAAAGAGAAGCTGATCCAGAGTGGATTCAGAGGGCGAGAGATAGAGAGAGATGGAAATCTTTAGAGGAGGCCCTTTGTCGAAGGGCAAGCTGTTTGGGAAAAAAATTAACGACGTGACGTCGATATTTTTTTTTTGCCCTTTATAATATAGAAAAATCATTTTAGAAAACTTTGTAGAACCTTAATAAAGGCTTATTTTATAATAACAAGAGCAGGAACTTGTATATGAAGGCAGGCCAAATACACCTCAAACATAATAATAAAAACACACCCCCATGAAACTTCCAAGTTTTCCATTACCTACTTCATATTCCATTCATTATCTGGCCAACAAAAGAGAGCGCTTTGCTAAATTACGCTTTCAAACAACGACAAAAGTACAATATAACTTCTTGATGAGTTACAAACGTGCGTAGGAGCATACAAAACCGATAAGTACAACAAACGCAGAAACAATTACCAACTTCGTCACCGTACTTACTAAACAATAATGTTGTATGCTGTACCTAAAATAGAAATTCAGAAGTCCCGTACCATGCATGACAAGATATATGTTTATGACAGTTCTGATAAAATGTACCTACCTACTCGCAAAAACCACTTCTTTTTCTTTTGGCTGTATGGTAGACCCTCTTACGTCAAAAGCCTAAAAGTCTAACAATCAGTCTTACCAAGGTGTATCGTGTTACCCAGTAATTGGGTTGTGGAAGTCAGATAGGCAATCGCTCTATGTGAAATACTAATATTCAGCTGCATCCGGTTAGACTGGAGGCCGACCCCAACATAGTTGGGAAAAGGCTAGGCAGATTGATTGAATTAACTTTTTTTGAGAAGAAATTTTTTTTTATATTATGACAATTTGTGTTTGGGTTATGTCTAGTCCAACGTTGTCTTTTATTTTGGTCCTGCGTATCGAAACTGCAAAAAAAATCCCTTGCACCAAAAGTCAACCTGTTTTGAGTCGCTCCATGTGAAATACTAATATTCAGCTGCATCCGGATAAACTGGAAACCGACCCCAAAAAAGTTGGGGAAAGGCCAGGTATGTTCTTTTTTTGGTAGACCCTCATACGGTCGTACCATATTATGGCATAAAGTCTTCTGCTATGTAGGATGTGCACGTAGAGGATTGCCACGTTAGCTGCGTGGTTCATTTGGTAGCCACGCATTCGTGCGTGGCGCCGCTTACATTTTCATACAAGCTAAGCCACATGAAGACTGTTTCATGCGGCTAAACTACACGTGTGTAGCTCAGCTGTAAGCCACCGTGGCACCTTTAAAGGCGCTGGCCCACCGCGGCGCATTTCAGCTGCGTGGGTTCGTTTGTTTGACAACGTGGGTCTACGTTTCCACTGCAGCACACACTATACACGAATATTAAACCCACAACTATGTCACCACGTCTCATCTCCCGCAAGCTACGCAGACGCACGCTTCCGTGTACCGCGTGCATAGCGTTGACAGCGTTGAGCTGCGTGGGCGCCTTATTCGAGCAAGCCACGCGTGTGGCAATGACGTCATTAATCTTGTATTCATGCGTAGCGCGTTCGTGGGTTGCAGTGGACGTTATCACATACATTTTCTTGCAAAGCGAAGCTAGACACACGTGCGTAGCCTCTCCGTGCGCAGCGGTGGGGCTCCGCCTTTAGTCTTCCTCTTTTTCACGCTCAACACCATGTTGAGCCATGCAGCCTGCTATTTAACAGTCACTCTCCATGATCGTTAAAGTACTTTAAAGTTTACCATCATAGCAACACTGACCCATTCCCACCAAAACTCTAAACAGCGATGCCTTAATAAAGTGATATTTTTCTGGACATAATCCAAAAAATCTGACGACTAAAGTGGAAATGGTCAGATGCTTTAGTATGAGTTTCTTTTAACCATCTTGACTTTACACATCGACCGCGTTCGGCATACCGATTGGCCCTTCACCACTGAAGGCCAGTGAATGGCCAATCGGAGCGCCGAACGCGGGCGATGCGTAAAGTCGAGATGGTTAAAATAAACTCACACTAGGACTCATGATAAGAGGGAAATGACAAATAGAGCAAAATAGTTATCCAATGTTGAAACCCTAGAAACGGCCAAAAAAAGAGAGGTAGACCACAGAAAAGACAACATGGCCAGAGAGAGACAGGAATGGAGAAGGTTGGAGGAGGCCTTTGCTGATTGGAAAACGGACATGTCAAAGTCAAGACATAAACAAACGCCAATACGAACCTGACGACCACACTTGTGTGTAGGCTAATAAATTAATACCGAATTTGCTGACGTAATATTTTTCAAACAAGCATACACTATGCATACAGCATGCAAGCGAGCATGTAATATGCAGCAGGCATGGTTTCTGTCACGGCTCCGGCGCTGCGAGGCTCTGAAAACCTCCTGCTCCTCAGCTCGCGGGCCGCCTCGCCCCTTCGCGCCTACGCGGGCTTATATTACACTCTAGGGGTAGGGCAGACAAGACTATGTGGATTCGATTTTGCAGCGATTCGTTTCTGTCACTAACTTTTGTAGCACAACATATTGACGGCACGGTTGGCGCAGTGGTTAAGCGATTGACTGCTGCATTGCGTGTCGCGGGTTCGATTCCCGCACGGAACAAATATTTGTATGACCTACAAGTAGTTGTTCCGGGTCTGGCTGTTTGTGTATGTGAGTTTAAATGTTTGTAAACGCACCCACGATACAGGAGAAATTCCTAGTGTGGGGCAACGTTAAATAAAAAAGAAAAAAAGAACTTTTCGAAAACTTAGTATTTGTTTTTCGGAAGTTTCGTATTTTTTTTTTTTGGTAAATTAATATTACAATCAACCACAAATTTTCAGAAGTGATTTTTTTTTCGGAAGTTTTATTATCCATTAATAATATGGTATTTTATGGCTGAACCTTCTACATCTTCACTCCTAAGACTATTACCACTCAATTTAACGATATTACCAAATAAAGTTCGGAAAAGACTAAGTTATGCGCTGCCACGTCAATAACGGCGGTTTATATAGCCTGGTAGACCATTAATATGTCAGCTTTCTTACATAAACAAGGTTCCCAAACAATAGAACTTTATAGATTGAAAGTCTCGCATCGGCTGTTTATTGATTTTTCCTTATTACTTTTCCTTTGATAGTGTTGCTGTCATAAAAATGGTAAGAATAGAGATATACAAAATTCAAAAGTCATTTATGCAAACTAGGCTGAGAATCAGCACTTTTCGAACGTCAAAATTACACAAGACAGTCCCCCAAAACGCCCACCCTTCACCACTTCCTAGTGCTTTAGCTGGGAAGAAGAAGTGGCGCAACAAACTCCCCAGCAGCACAGCTGTCTGTTGAGTTTAAAAAAAAGAAGATTCTAAACAATGGTATGCAAAATAATTTACATTACACAACACAAAACATAATTTAAATTACTAGCCATGTGTCAGCTAGCACACGCCAATATACCTACCAACCAATATCAAATGCATCACTTAGAATGTCGTCAATAACTTAAGCAAAAAGCATATTCAGCCTATAATGTTCCCACTGCTGGGACACATGCCTCCTCTCAGTGAGAGGGAGTGGGCCGTAATCCGCCCCGCGGGCCCAGTGCGGGTTGGTAGATGTCACATGCCTTCGATTTTTTTATTCTAGGACATGCCGGTTTCCTCACGATGTTTTCCTTCACCGTTAAATTAAATTAAATTAAAAAAAAATTGAGTAAGTTGTTGAAAGTTTTAATTAATATTTCTGAAGGAAAAAAAATGTGGTGGAAAGGAATAAGTGAAGCAGAATGAGTAAATGTACTGTATTCATTTTTCAAACGATACCATGTAACCCTACTATCCCACAAATGTGAAAATTTGTATGTTTGTTACTTAATCATGCCAAAACGGCTAAGCGGTTTTGGATGAAATTTGGCATACAGATAGTTTAAAACTTGGATTACTGAACTTCGTATTCCGGTAGTACGTTCTCGAGGAATAATTTGTGACTAAGGGGCACTAGCTTTTACCCGCGGGCAAATCCGCGGGCAAAAGCTAGTATTGGATTATATACCATTTGATTCACGTCCCACATCGATTTCAATCTCTAATTTTAATAGTTTTCATGATGTTTTTTTCTCTGAAATCCATACAAAATGCACGAAGAAAGAACATTCCCATAGTCTTTGTTTGTTAAAAAAACAATAGCTCAAAGCTATGAAGAATATAACAGAATTTTACGTCGTATCGTACCGTCGTGTTATTGGATTTTCACATCAAGAATTTCTCAGTAGCAGCTCGGAGTCTGGATTTGTGTGCGGTTGATGGCAATAGGCTCGCCCCTTATTACAAGGGACTTAAACATAACTGGCGAAATGTGGATCTATAAGTACACCTCTGCCTAACCCTTCGGGGAATATAGAAGTATCACTAACTAATTCACGTCATTATAAGCTAACGTAAGCTCAAACCTTAGATTAAACTAATCAAAGGCATACCCAACGTGTTTAATAAAATATTTAGGCTGAACATGATCTTAAGTCCTAATGAGACATGTGCCTAGGCAATCTAGGTCCTTTGTCCTAGGATTTATACATTATTCAAGGCCTACCCAGACCCTAGGCAAATTCAAAGACGTTTTTAATTAAGGTTTCTATTTTCCAAAATAACCTTATAGGTCACTATATTTTCGAGCCGTTTGGGGTTGAAACCCTAGGGCCGTGGGGTCCGAGTGCTCACGGTCTGTTCAATGAAATCTGGTTGACACTTCCCGTGACCCAAGGGCTGGCTTTTACCATGGCCAGAGGCTAAGCATTGCCATACAACGTAGTAATGCCGGCAGTCTCTTGGGTACATTACCAATCGACAGTGATGCGGAGGAATTTTTCGACGCGATATTTTAGTTTGCTGATAGTTTTAGTTTGGATATTATATTTTTAGTTTAGTTAAATGGAAAATGCAAATAAAGTTTTAATAAAAAAATAAAAATGATACATGATAATCTGAAATGACTTAAACTCGAAAAATTATTTTATGATTCACACTGGAATACCAACTAAAATAAAAATAAAATATCGATGTCAAATATGAATTGCTAACCAACCTTATGAAAGAACATAAAAATAATGAAATAAAATACATGTAAGTATAAAGAAGATGGTTACAAAACCGAAGAATGTATGTAAATGTACAATACATTTCCATAACACAAATAAAAGCATTAAAAATACCAGCAAGATAATAAAAGACGCAGAGAATGAAACATGCTTACTTACGAGTACATACCTCACTGAAATTCTTTGATACAATGAGCCACAATGCTCCAGCATTTTAGACCTTATTCCACGGTAACAAGGCTTAGTAATTAGAGTATCAGATATAATAACTCGATATGAAACGTTGCTGTGCCCAAAGACTTCCTGAGGTGGTGAAATTGTGCTGAAACTGCGAGACGAGGTCCTTTTCAAGAGTTGTTGACATTTAACTTGATAGCGGGGATCAAAAGTAAAAATATCTTCAAGCTTCAGGGTCGTCCTTCAGTGTTAATACCAAAAACGAGGATACTTTATTATACTACGATCACTACACTTAGCACCTACACTTAGCGGTGATGTACAGTATTTTTATTTTCTTAATGTCCCTCGGGTATCATCGGATTTCCGAATACAAACGAATATTTCCATGTTTGTCAATTATTAGATTTATCGTGTATAATAATTTGAATTCAGAACTAAATTGTTGTTTTGTTTTGATTTCCGTCTGAACTATATAGAGCTGTAAAACTATTTTCCTATCTGTCGTGCCTGCGACTTAAGCGGCTTTCCCCACATTTCTTAAATAAATTACATTAAGTTAACTCTACATACTTTCAAGTCGATGGAGAGCGTCTGGTCTATAGAAATCCAATGACTGACGAAACACGAGGTTTGCCGAGGGACATTAAGAACTAAGAATATAGTTTGTCTGTACCTTTGATCGGCGAAGTTTGAGGATATTATAGAGATAAATCAATTGGGTAGGGAATTTTAGGAGCTCAAGTTTTGGCCTATTAATATTAGTCTGAAATCGCCAATTGGCCTTGAGCAAACTTGTTGATCAATGCACATGCCTTCTCTGTATGAGAACAGGCTTTGCCCAGCAGTGGGACAATAATATGCTGATGTTATTAGTTTTATAAGTTTTGAACTCGGTGCCAGCCCTCAGCCCTGCAAGTTCCAGTCAATCTGGTATACGCCTGTTTATTTAAGTCTCTTCTTCGAGAATTTTCAAAACCAATATATCAAAGACATATATATATACCTATGTTAATTCAAAAATTCAAATTATTTTATTTCACATACTTAAACCATGCACTTATGAAACGTCAGAAGCTAGGTGCACGGTTACAATCGGTCGTTTCCTATGAAGAATAGCCGACAAGAAACTCCCATATGTGGGTCTTTTATCAAGTGCCAGGTACTAAACAAAATAGAAAATGGTAAACAAATCTACAGTCCACTAAGCCTACAGCGTTCTTACAAAATAGACAAAAATCTATAAATCTATTCTTAAGCCACAATTTTCATCTAAAAACAAGTAATCTAACATCCTTTTTTTATCTTTCCAGTTCTGCTGGCAGTAACCTTCGTGTCATGCGGCCAGATTGAAGACCCCTGCAAGACCAAGGTCAGGGTGGTGGCTGATGACAAGTACTGCGACAAATACTGGGAGTGCGACAATGGACAGTCGGTTCAGTACGACTGTCCTAATGGGCTGGTCTTCGCTGGCAAGCATCGGGGGGTGACGGAGGGATGCGACTATCCTTGGAGGTCCAACTACTGCGAATATCCCAAAGTGCAGATCAGTAAGTAGCGTACAGTTTCTTATGCTTTGAATTGTGTATTCCTAAAGCCTGTGCAATGTTACAACGTATAGCCACTGGACACGTGATACGTCTCATATCATATTTATCAATACATGGGCGACCGAGCTCTGCTCTAGTGAAAATAGAGAATGCTCATTTAATAGTATAGGATAGTACCTACTAATTCCATACTGCCATCATAGTAGGTACTTACTAATTCCATGCTGCCATGATCATTATTCTAATGTCAATAATGTCATGTCTTTAATCATTATCTTATTCTAAACTTTGGGCAACCGAGCTCTGCTCAGTTGAAAATACGGAGAAACCTAATTTTCCCAGATATGAGACCTAGCTAGATCGATTTTTCGCCCCCGTAAACCCCTGTATTGCAACTTTCATCGAAATCGTTAGAGCCGACTTTGAGAACGTGAGTAGGTACAGTAAGCGCTCAAAAGTGCATGAGCACGCTAAGAGTCGTATTGCTGTGAACACGCGGTATAGCTCGTACATTTGTATGTGTAAGCAACACGATACACACACCACAGATAACGCAGTTACACGAAACAACAATATATTTCCGTCGCTTTAAACATGCTAGCACACACGCACTATGCGCGTGAACTTGACCAGTTAATGGCATTGCTAAAATTCGATAGTAACATAACAAGTGCAGATAGCAGAAAGCGTTAAGCGTTGGTATGGAATTCAAACTGCCTCAGGTTCTAATCTCGTGAAACACAGTGCGGTTTTTTGCAAATATTATTATTTTTGTTTTCGATAATAATATTTTTTAAATATTGCTGCTTTTTTATGTTGTTATTGCAATAAAGGTTTTAGAATAAAAAATGCGTGATATATGAAAACAAAATTAAAAAAAATATGTTTATTCGTTATATTTATTTTACATAAGTTAATAAACTGCTACAATTATTTATCATTACTTCAGCTGAATAAGATGTGAAATAGATGTCAAGAAACTTAGAAGCAGTTTGTATTATTTAGATATATTTAAATTATGACTTATTTTAAATTTTTAATGGATTTTTTCACCATAAATATTAAGCTTTGATCATGGTCGAAGTAATTAAGTAATAAATAAGAATATTAGACTACTTAAAATGTAAAAAACTACTTACAGAATAGGTAATTTTAAGGTTAAATATGGGCAGTTTCTTTATATTTTATTTGTATTAATTATTTTACATTTTATTTGACTTTAGTAAATATTGGTTGTTATTGAGGTTAAAGCTTAAGTATTCATTTTCTTTACGAAAAGAAGATTGAAACTAAACCTCAAATTTTAATCCTAAAATAATACTATTACTAAAATAATATTAAACAATTTCGGTATATCTGCAAGAAATACGACAAACACCCTATTGAAACGTGCTTAAAAAATTCGTTACCATAAATTCATGCAATAACGAATCTGTTGTTTATTAAGTTGGTACGGTCAATATTTTAAGGTCAAAAACGGTTTTCTAGCTGGTCTTCAGTGATGCAAGCCTTCAGAGTGCACGGCGAACGGTTCATAATGACGTGTTTTTAATAATTCAGCAAAATGTCTCGTTGGTATGAAACCATTTGTTTCATTCACCATTTGACGTCGCTGCTACTCGATAATAAGCCCCTTCCTCATATCTCTTAACCCTCACAGTATTTCTCTAGAACAAAGAAAAACATTGTTTTTATTACACATAATACCTTATTATTTATTATTCACTAATCGAATTAAACCTCACAATGAATTTAAAACTTTAAAGGCATCTTCTGTCTCAACAATACCTCTGTTCTATCAACAATACCCTTGATTTATGTTTAGTAAAATATGAAATATATTAATGATAACACTCACACTTAGTCCGGTTTCATTAGATATTCACTTCACTTTTACGCAGCGCAATAATATTCTCTGATCTGATCTGATCTCTTCAATATATTTTATGCCTGCTTTTTGATAATAATAACCACAACACTGCGCTAAATACTCGTCACCAATATTATCCACGAACCAAAAAAGTTCTATTAATGAAATACTCGTAACAAACTGCATCTACCCCACAGAAATCGAAATAATTTACTTAGTTTTTTGTGGTCTACCTGCTAAACTTTAATATTTATGTGAACAAGACGAATGAAACTAAAAACGAATGATGATTATTGAACTAGTCATTGGTTGCAGACAAAGTGAGTGTGTGTGTGTAATGTGCGTGTCTACAGTATTGTAACAACTTATAGAAGAAGGTCGTAAGTCAAACCGAAGCGTCAGTCTATTGCTTTGTGAGATTGCTCATGGACTTTTGGTCGGTACTGTACAAATATATATAAAAACAAATATAATATATACATACAAATATTGCTCGTTTAATAGTATAGGATATCATTTTGGTAAAACATTTGATGACTGTAGTTGTACCCCTTAAACACTAACCCTCTTATTCATAAGTTAAGTAATGATTAGCGTCTGTTTAATCATATACATTTTTGACGTTTAAAAATCTCTCAAATTTAAACAACGTTTATGAATAAGAAGGAAAGAAGACATGAGAAAGACAAAAATTATTTGATGAATTTTAATTGGGACAATAAAGTTGTTCTAAATAATGACACTTCCTGTTGAAAAATAAAATGAAAGACACCATGTGACCTTATTTAAAATGTAATCATACATTAATATCGTCTATGTAGGTCGTAACATTTAGGAGGAACTTCTGTGGGTGGCACAAATGAGGTTGAAGGTTGAATAAATACCAGACTACTACTTATACGGGTCCTTAGAAATTATCCCCATTTTTCAGATGTAGAGAAAAAGCTTTGCAGTACTAATCGTATGCCTTGTTTAACAAATTGGGCCAAGACATACTGTAAACTAGGTAGTTAAAAAAACTGAACTACAAATAAATAGTTTTAAAAGATTTTTGTGGTATGAGGACTCCGACCAGACGGGTGTTGTGTCTGGGGGGCAACTGCCCAACGGTTTGAAGTTGAAATCTTGTATCTATGTCGATCGCTCGGTAAACTCTAATTGCGCGATGCAGGATTTGTGTGACGTCATGTCTATGATGCGTAGTTCGTATATGGCGGTGTAACCGCTACAAGATTATAAAACCGCAACAGTTCTTTCATGTCGACAAACATGACACTAAGGGTCATTTTACTGTGATTTTTACCTATAATTTCAATGAAAGTTTTATAAAATTTACATGAGTATGCTCAATGTTTATTCGCCGGTTGCCGAGTTGTGATAAACTGAAAGCCGAACCCAACATAGTTGAGAAAAGAGTTAGCAGATGATGATATTCCATATCTCTAGCTATTTCCACCAACAGATTTACATCTAAACCATCTTGTGCCAACATCATGTAACCACTATCTTTCCACCTCCAGACCCCCCACTCGGCACGGAGCACTGCGACTGGCTATACGGCATCTTCGGCCACGAGACATCCTGCACAAGATACTGGACCTGCTGGAACGGAACTGCCACTGAACAACTGTGCATCGGCGGTCTGCTGTACAATGAGAACGCTCACTCCTGCGACTGGCCCGAGAATGTTGATGGGTGTCAGAAACATCGTAAGTTTTTATTTTCATTCTGTAGTTATGTTTGTATTTTCCAAGACTATGAAGTAATATAAAATATTACTTGTTTTTTTTCAAAATATTTCGGTAATTGAAAAAGTGCCGAGTATTCTTTCAGGAGTCTCAGGGCGGCTTATTTGGCCTACGGAAATATTACAAAGATTTTCAGTGATTTGATCAATTATGTTCCAAATTATCAGAACTTCTTCATCAATGTTATCGGTTCTTACTTATATTAGGCTACTAGAACGAATGGATAGCATTTTGCACTCTGTAGCACTCCAGCTGCCTTATTTATCCACAATAGAGCGTTTATTCAGAAAGTGGGCAACGTCGCAAATAGCTGACCAATATTTTGCTGTTTTGATTAATTTAGCAATATTACTGTATGGAAATAAGAAATATGGCTAACTAGTGAACCAAAATATTGATTATGAAATACAAAAATTTATACCGTAACACCGAATATTTAGTTTTAGATATAAAAAATACTTATTTGGAAACTTTCCAAATGCCATTTTTACACCTAAAACGGTTACAACATCAAATTCAGTGTTATAATTGCAATTCATTATTAATATTCTAGTTCACTAGTTAGCGAGATTTCAAATTTCCATACAATAATATTGCCAAATTCATCAAAACAGGTAAATATTTGACAGCAATTTGCGACGTTGCCAACTTTTTGAATGAACGCTCTGAACTACATACTGTGATAAAGAAGGTTTAATACAGGTATCCTGTAGCCAGCCTTACTGTACACTGCAATTCACATCAAATAAGATGAATAATTCGCTTTTGCAAGTGTACCTATTCATATAATTAAGGTACAATTTTAATTATCGGTAAACATACTCAAAATCGTACCCAATTTCTCTACTTCCCACGACGACTTTCCGCCCTGTTTTCCTAACACAAATAACATTAACAAACCAAATGAGAACCGACTCAGGAATGAGAAGCCATAAACATGAACAATACTCCCAGGAATTAATTAATTTAACTCCGTGTAAGACACATTCACACTTCCACCCTGATTAGTCAGAGACACGGCAGTCGCGGCAGTAATTGAGGCAGGTTTGTTACAAGAATTCTAATTTGAAACGGTATTAATATTGTTTACCTAGCTTCCTTTAGTTTTTACTCTGTTTTAGAAAATGTAAAAAAACCCGGTCCGATCCGAAAGGGGGGCTCATAGGTACTGCAATAAAATTACCTAAAAGTAATAAAACATCTAATTATTTACATTTTTAGTACCCAAATTCATTAAAAATGAGACAATTTTCAACGGGGATTATAAGTTATGACGGATTTGACGCAGAATGTGCACTTCGGACTTGTAGACACCCGCTAAAGGCCGGCCGCCCGCGCCCCATGAAAAAATATTTGACGAATTAACCGACCGAAAAAATATTTAAATAACCCGGTAAAATTCCCCATTGAAAAAATATTTGACAATTTTTTTTAGTTTTTTTTTAATCACCCCATATATAGACTCAGGAGCTCGTAGCTAAGTAATAACAGCTGCACGGGTTGATCTATCAGGTTAAGCTACGCTTGCCAGGGTTGGTCTGTGGATGGGTGACCATCTTAACATACCGAGACTCCTCCGTGCCTCGGAAAGCACGTTAAGCCGTTGGTCCCGGCTGTCATTCGTGGATCTTTGACAGTCGTTACGAGTCGTCAGAAGCCCGAAAGTCTGACAACAGTCTCACCAAGGGGTATCGTATTACCCAGTTATTGGGTTGTGGAGGTCAGATAGCCAGTCGCTCCATGTAAAATACTGGTATTCAGCTGCATCCGGTTGGACTGGAAGCTGACCCCAAAATAGTTGAGAAAAGGCTAGACAGATTGGATATAGACACAGTACGATACCTAACAACACCCTCCCGAATCGAACAGGATTTTTTTACATGTTGTAGGTACTATGAGCACCGCGCTTGGCTGCGGTGCTTTAGGGATCGTTTGTGTATATAATTAAAACACTTTTGAATAGCTGAGACTATATTTTAAATCAATGTTACACGGACACACGCGGGCGGAAGAGTCTAGCTGACTCTCATATATTTTTCTTCTAACAAAACCTTCACGAATCCTATTTAAATACATTTGACAGATTATTCGGACGGAGAAAGATTTCATGCCAGCCTGTGACATATGAGGTTCCCTCTCATATTAAAGCCTCTACACCAGCTACGCCCCTAGATAAATGTATCCAGCAGATACCTTTATTCAGAGCATCCGAATAATCTCCAACCCTTCCTACCTATACCTAAACGAAACATTACCTAACGATGGAAATTAAAATACATAGAGAGGTCTTTCTCTTACAAGAGAAGGCTTAAGTCAGGACGAACGAATCACAAAGTCTTGATATCAGACTAGATCTCAGCTAAGTTAACTGACAATATGTGCTAACATGCACTCACAAGGTTAACGTCGTCATGCTTAAACCTTACTGCACCAAAACCATCGAAAAAGGCGCAGCAAGCCTCGGAGAAACAAACAAACTGATGTGACAGTTCACATCTACCCAGAGGGGGTTTAAAAAAAACAAAGAACTCTACATCCTAAGCCTTAACTCCATCGGACATAATTAAGCCAGAGGGAACAAGGGTTCAAGAAGCAAGTGTTCAAAATTAATAATTCACGACCATACTCCAGAGGGAAAATCACAAAACCTCCTCACAAGACAATCTTTATCAAATGTCAGTTAATTCTGACTAAACTGTGAGACCTCAGCCTTAAGTTGAACCAATTGTGTCAACTAGACACACCTAGCAAGGATTATATCCATAAGCAAGGTTGGTCAACCTAGACAGAGTACCTCCCCTCTCCAAATGGGATCACAGTTTCTCAAAAAATAATTACCCCTTAACTCGCATTAATAAATTCTGGAGTACGTTCATGCTAATTTAGACGAGACGACATATAATATTGAAGACGCAGACAATGGCTCGTTACCATCGTGGTATATATAATTATGAAAGTACATCGCTGGACCTTCAAGAAATGCGCGTACTATGAGCGCTAAATCATTATCTCGCCATTCATTGCTCGTGGCTATCAGCTTGAATGCTGTTATAAAATTCTCAAGGCATACGCCGTTTATGCCGGAGAAAGCCTGCATTTGTAGAGCCATCTCACTCTTTACATATTAACAATAATAATAAAAAAACCACTCAGCTTTGTTTTCCGGCGTGAATCTCCTGTTTCTTCTCAGTTCGGCGCTCCGCCACGTATAACTCTCTCGTATACGGCGCTACTTATGTCTCTTCTCAGCTCTTCTGTATTATATCAATGGGCGCCTCCACCATATATGAGCACCGCGCTTGGCTGCGGTGCTTTAGGGATCGTTTGTGTATATAATTAAAACACTTTTGAATAGCTGAGACTATATTTTAAATCAATGTTACACGGACACACGCGGGCGGAAGAGTCTAGCTGACTCTCATATATTTTTCTTCTAACAAAACCTTCACGAATCCTATTTAAATACATTTGACAGATTATTCGGACGGAGAAAGATTTCATGCCAGCCTGTGACATATGAGGTTCCCTCTCATATTAAAGCCTCTACAGTACCTATATTAAGCATAACAGAGTAAAATATGAAGAGGACATCATGGTTAAGCATGTAGAGTTAATTGCTTATTCGGTTGACATCATCTTGAAAGTTGGAATAGCTTCTGTACCTATTACTCCAAACCCATGTCAGTTACATTGTAAGAGCCATTATAAGTTTCGTTGATAGAGGATGAGGCTCGTGGATAAACAATAACAGGGTCGATAGAAGATTAAGCTACACTTGCAGCGGTCGGTTCGTGGACCCCTCCGTGCCTCGGAAAGCACGTTAAGCCGTTGGTCCCGGCTGTCATTCATAGATCTTTGACAGTCGTTACAGGTAGTCAGAAGCCCAAAAGTCTGACAACCAGTCTTACCAAGGGGTATCGTGTTACCGAGTAACTGGGTTGTGGAGGTCACATAGGCAGTCGCAGCATGTATAAAATACTAGTAACCGCATCCGGTTAGACTGGAAGTCGATAACAACCTTGTTTGGAAAAGGCTAGGTAGATTGATTTATATGATGCATTTGGAGCACTGCTTTTTGCTAAGGGCAGCCCAGTTAAAAAAAAAAAAACAGTGGCACTCCGGGCCACAGAAGCCGAAGGCCACAGGTGCCGACAGAAGTAAAAGCTTGAAAAAAAATCGGCACCGCGGTAATCAACGCGTTGATGTCTTTTACTCCACAGTGTCGGCAAATTCAGTAACAGTGTCGCGAAATCAATGGTTTAGTCCCATCTCAAAAGTGCCCAACGCACCTAAAGAAGTTTTCACTTCAATAACCTTCCACACTTCTTTTTGTGTTGTCTTTTCTGATCAAACTATCATGCATGGACGCTTTTAAGCTATAAAAAAATCAAAATCTGTAGTAAACGAAATCGTAAAAACTTCTCATGTTACCTACACATTCTGGCCAAAATAAGTACAGTTGGATAACAGATAGGTGATCAAAATATATTGCTATAACGGTTCAACAAAAAAATTGTGTGCTGTCAAGGTAGAAAACGTAACATATTCTAAACCAATAAAAACAAATGTTAGGGTTACCCAGGTCAAATTTTCATCGGCGAGGCCTATATTCGTCAGAGAATTTTAACACTGCAAACTGCGGTGCAGATTATTGTAGTTTTAGGTCAGCGCCATCTCTTGACCGATAGTGGAACTAATGTATTTTTTTATGGTGATTTCTGAAAAATTGTGCTATTTAGAGACATCGTTTTATTTTTCCTGTAATTTTTACATAAACTTCTATCACATAGAATAATTTCAGATTCTTCTCTATGCAAACTTCGGAGATAAGGGGGGGAACGGTATTTTTTTTACATTTTTCGTCGCAAGTCGAAAAATATGTGGCCTAAAATAAAAATAAAAATGTTTGAGAATGTGTAAATAGCGCTCTTTCATATGATACCCCACATGCCCTAGCAGCCACACTTCGAATTTTAAAAAATTTGAATTTTCAAAAAACAAATACACATTTTTATTTCTTTCTTATTTGAAAAATAGTTGGGCAAACGTCATCTAAAACCATTCCAAATTTAAAGTTGATAGCATTAGTAGTACTTGGGATATCCCGCTGTGACAGACAGACTAAGTCGTAAGGGTTCGTTTTTACCATTTTGGTACGGAACCCTAAAAAGTGACAACAGAAGTAGTGTGGCAGTGTATGGCTCCCAAACTACCTAGTTGTATACTTGTGACTTTGAACTCAGTTTTTCACCATTAAAAAGTGATTACATAATATCGCTGTCCCCGGCGAATAAAATGGTAATGTGCTATTACGATAGTTTTAACTTTATTGCATATTCGATATTAAGAGGTTCGATTACACTCTGTCAATTTTTTCATTAATTTCCTACGGTTATTTCAGAAGTTACAATATTTTAAGGTGTCAAACTCAAAGCATTTATTTCAATTAAACGATTTACAGGCACTTTTGAATTGTCAAAGAATCGGTCAGTTAGTCAGAAAGTTGAAGCTAGTTGCCCATTCCAAAACGTAATCTCTATAGAGAAGAACGGGCAAGAAACTCCAAGGTGTATAGTAATGAATGTAAAAAATCACTATTCTTTTGGTATTTGAACAATTCCGCTATGTATACTATTGTGATACTATTAGTTAATAAGATTTTCACAAAAAACTTTTTTTTATTTTTCCTGTAAAATTTGGTTTTTACGATTACGATTTTATTCGTCGGGGACAGCGATATGTCGTTGGTATTAAACATAAATATTTCACATACTTTCTGCTCACACACATTACACATTAATATGTCTACTTAGAACAGTAATTTGTCATTGCTCACACATTGCGACTTATACAGTAATGCGTTTAATAATACGACTTACAGCGGTGACATGAAAAGCCCATATAAATAATGTGTGCTATTCATACAACGTACGCAATGCTGTACAGTTGCCTACGCAAGTGTTACTTGTAGTTCTGATGATAAAATGAGTGCGAATCTATGTAGTGTTAAGTAGAACTGTAATGTGTTTTATTTACGTCATTATAAGTAATCGTTGAGGACATTTTTGCTCTTCGTTTACAAGGCCTGAAATGTTTAATTTTATGTGCTACTTTTTTAGGATCTGTAGACGGCTCATAAAATATATTTTTTTCTTTTTAAAACCAAGTCTCGTGACTGAGACTCTGAGACTTCTTTATCTGCGTAATAAAGTTTGGCCACAAAATCAAGAAAACCTGTCTTATTTTAGAGAAAATATTTTTTAAAACGTTCCGTAAGTTATATAACAATATTAACCCTATCTTCATCTTGTTTAACAACATAAACAAAGTACAAACGAATTTCTTCATAAACACGTTGACAACACTTTATATTTCGAATTCTTGAAAAACACTTCTTTTTACGTCGCGTTTTAAAATTCACTCGTGTTTTCAGTACTTCATAAAATATAATATTTCCTGGCTGACAAGCTACGAGGTATATTTTCTTGGAAGACGGTCCGCAAATTGACGTTATTTATCTTTGAGAAAAACTTACGCAAAAAACATTTGAACTCAAATAAACTTGAACTTATATTATTATTTATGTAGTAATATAATAAGACATGAAAAGAGGAAAAGGAAAGGCAAACGAATTAGATGTACTTGCTTACAATCGTCCACGGCTAAACATTGAGCTCCCAATGGACATTCAAAGGGAATATTACTTAAATCTCAAAGCTCTTGCGGATGGATTGACTGCTGGCTCTGCGATATTTATATCGACAGACTTTGAATTCTTTGAAATTATTTCAGGGGGTGAAAGTGCTTATGAGTGAAAACAACTTGTACTAAGCGGAAAAAATACTTTAAAACAAACAAAAAGATGTAACATACCCAGAATAAAGTGTGAAACGGGTGCCATTTTTCGTAATTTCAGAGGTGGTTCAATAGCAAAAGTTTTGTTGAATATAAAAAACTTTGCAAATCAACGAACGGAATGAAAGTCTTCACCCTTGGACGCCGCAACAGGTTCAAAGTCATTACCAATATTAATAAAAACACAAAACTACCTAACACTTCAACTAAATGGAAAATTCCAATTAAAACTTCTATCCCCAACTGTACTGTAAACACTAGTGAATGAACGGCAATCGTTTCACCGATCAATCACGCAACTTTCACACTAATTGCTTCGTTTAATAAAGCGTATAATAGCATAATAGGTGCGTTGGCTTCCTTATGTAACCCAGTGATCGTTGGTTCGATCGTGGATCGGGCAACGACTCGGACGAAATCGAAAGTATACATTGACGGATGGCTTAGCAAGAAATGACAGGTATGGTTCATGATTGTGGGGTCATTAGTTTGAACCCAGTCGTTGAACAAAAGTTATGTTAAGTATGAAAGGAGCTATGTAAGTTGGCATGGGAATTACTTTCAATATTACAATCGTTCATTGTACGATACGAACTTTATTCTGAAACAATACATCGCCAAATCATAGTTAACCGCCTTTGTGGCCTAGTGATTCGACCACCTGTCTCAGACCCAGAGGTCCCGTGTTCGATTCGATAAAAAATTCTGCTCGGTTTAGTTGGTGGTAGGGCTTGTTCTAAGTCCGCCTGGCTAGCTTCCACCATCTTATCTAAGTCTGTCGTCATAACGACAATGTTGACAGCATTGTTGTGTTTCGGCAGTTAGGGGTAAAATAGCCAGTTCCTTTGTGGTTGAGGATTCCGGGTGATGTTCGCTTCTACCTTCAGCCATCACTTACCATGGTGAGATGCAGGTCAAGAGCTTACCCGTAGCGGTCAGAATGAAAAAAAAAAGTTAGCTAAGGTGTGGGATATACAGAAGTGGCGAGGGGCGCGGGCGTGGCGACGGTGTGGCGCGGGCGTTGCTGCTCCTTCTTATTTCGCTTGCACCAAGCCCGCGCACCGCCGCCTGTGAATGTCCCGCCACTCCTATATATTTTGTATGAAATATGAAGAGAGCGGCGCAACACCCGCGCCACACCATCGCCACGCCCGCGCCCTTCGCCACTTGTGTATATATCGGCATGTGATGCGGAGGAAAATGTCGTAAGGAAGGTGAAACTGATGGAAGTGATATGGGTTGAAGGGATATGAATATGGATGGCTATAAGAGTAGGTGAAGACCGAACAAACGATGGATGGACTGTGTGTAACGTTATATGGCTGGCGACTATAATAGAGAAGAATTGAAAAAAAAGACATGTTGCGTCGACCTCAAATAAGTTGGATACGGACAAGAGAATGATGATGAGACCTCATCATCTACCTAGCCTTTACCCAACTATGTTGGGGTCGGCTCCCAGTCTTACCGGATGCAGCTGAATACCAGTATTTTACATGGAGCGACTGCCTATCTGACTTCCACAACCTAGTTACTAGGTAACACGATATACTTGCTTCTAACTACCCGTAACGACTGTCAAAGATCTACAAATGACAGCCGAGACCAACAGCTTAATGTGCTTTCCGAGGCGCGAAGGGGTCTTGATATGTAAAGATGGACACCCATCCATGGACCAACCGCAGCAATCGTAGCTTAACCTGATCGATCCAACCGTGCGGATATTATTATTTAGCCAAAAGCCCCTCTAATGGTGATGAGACCTAACTATTCAAAACACTATAAACAAGCTCAGTGTCCTGTTGCGATCTTGGAAGGATTATATCAATAATCCTATCAAGGGAATTAGTAACCCATTAGTTTGACTAACTTTACATCAACATAAGATATATAAACTCGAGTTATCGTAACAACTGAGTGTGTTTGCTTGTCGTATTTGCATTACATTGGAGGCTTGGTATTAATTTCCGTGCCAATCAAAATGTTAATTTAGTCATTAATCGTAGCAATATTACGGTATTGTACAATCGCAAGTATCTGCAGAATATTCAGGTCATACATGTAGATTACAAATTGAATCCTTTGCCATTTCAATAAGGTAGGGATTACAACTTAGAAGAGACTGTTTGAAATCATTTTTAGGTACGAATATGTATCCACAAGACGAACTCTCAAGTAAAAAAAAAAACAGTGGCGCTCCGGGAGTGCCGACAGAAGTGAAAACTTGAAAAAAAATTGGCACCGCGCTAATCAACGCGTTGATGTCTTTTACTCCACGCACCACGGTAATCAACGCGTTGATGTCTTTTTAGTGGTCAAAAGCTGGTGTCGTAACAATGTCGCGAAATCAATGGTTTAGTCCCATCTCAAAAATGCCCAACGCGCCTAAAGAAGTTTTCACTTCAAAAATGTAATATATTTTTACTTCCCTTTCATTATGCCTGTGCTATCCCACTCCTGGACCAAAGCTTCCCTTTTTAATTTTTCCCACTTCTCTACATTGATAAGCTTGATCTTATCAACTTAATAAACAGCGTTGTCAACAGTTGATGGTTTAATTTCTATGAATTTATCTTGATGACCATTTGTCAGAAGTCGTTGACATAATACCCTTTTTCGACTGCATCTCCCATAACAAGAAAGCCATCTACCACATTGCCTTATTCTTTTGTACTGTCATTCTACGACATTGATTAATGACATTGTACACAAACGAAATGGACTTATACCAACAAAAACTTCATATTTCTTAGTCCATCTGTGAGAATATCATGAAATAATAGCCAACTGACATTGGTAAAGTCGTGAACTTAGGCGTGGGACAGAAGTGGCCTATAAACGGATCTTAGTTCTCAGGCTATGTGATAATTAAAAGTATCATATGCCTGTAGAGTACTAGTGTTCACGATCGCAGACTGAATAGGAAATGAAGGCGTGGGACTGGTTCAAAAGAACATAACATAACACCACGCCTAAACTCCCCAAAGGGCTAGGCAGAAGTGTACCCACAAGACACATTTTTCGCCAGCTAAGTTTAAGTCCCACGTAACATAGGGGCGAGTCTTTTACCATCACCCGGGCACAAATCCAGACTCCGGGCTGCTAATAAGAAATTTCTTGGAAAAACCCATTAACATTGCCCGAACCGGGAGTCAAACCCTGGATCTCATGCTCGGCAGTAGTTCTTGCGACCACGAGTCGAGTGACAGTGAAAAGAAGTATATTTGAAAAAGGAAAGCAAATAAAAAAACAAATTAAAAGTGTGTTTTTAGCAAACAGGCTGCATGTCACAAAGCCACCAATCATGAACAAGGTCATTATCTATCAGACTATGAACACGAACCAATAAAAGGTATAAATAAAGCTACCTTCATTAAGCTTCTTTGCTTTGAAACATAAGGTCAATAATAAGAGGCTTTTCGTTGAATCGGAAGGCACTTGATAGCCGAAGATTGCGTCCTAAATATATTTTCCAAACTGAAAAGAATTTCCTTTCAAAATAGTAAAGTTTTGAGACTCAATTTCCAAGAAAAACGGAGAGACTTTCCCGCGCATTTACCTTAAAAGCCTTAGAAAGGAGTACTCATAAATACAAGAAAACGGACAGTAAAACCTAAGCAAAAGTCTTAAAAGGATTATAAAACAAACATTTCACGTTTGTCGATCACTAGCAAAATAGACGTTTATAACTAATTCAATCGATGTATGTATTCTATCGATTCAATGCTCCGTGCCGGACACGACTCGAGTATTGTCCTCATTTCTCGGAAACACGGATAGACTAGAAGCTTTTAATGTATTTAATAGATGTTTTTTCCTTATAGTTTGGTTTGATAGTAGATATTGAGGTAAATGCCACTAAAGTTGAAGAAGCTTCAAAGTTGAAAACCATTCATCTAAATCAATATTATAGAAAAAAAAAAACAGTGGCACTCCGGGAGTGCCGACAGAAGTGAAAACTTGAACAAGATCGCCTTAATGAAGAAAAATACTTGTATAGAACATTGTTCCGTAACTTTATCTAAATAAAGAGCACAATCGCGTTTACAAAAATGAGCTGTCAGTAACGGTGTCGCGAGTTCAATTGTTTTTTCCCATCTCAAAAATGCCCAAAAGAAATTTTCATTAAAAAAAATCGCTTGTTAGTTTGTTAGAGGTAATCTCTGGAAAAACCGTTTCATTGCACTTTTTTTTATTTTTCTGCTGCTGTTTTTTTTTCAGCTACACTATTGTCAAGTGCCATAGAATATGTTGGTTCCACGTAGACGAAGTCGCGGGAAAAAGCTTGTCGTGAATAAAAAGACCTAAACTTGTAGCGAAAATGATCAACTTCTGAAACTTAAACGGTCCAGAAGTCATAAATAAAACGTATCAGCACCTTAATATCCCACCCTACTTAGAAGGATTTAATTATGAAGACAAGAAACTTACTCAGACTTGTATTGGTACTGATTATTGCTCTGAGAAGTTAGAACAATACTAATGAGATAAACAAAGTTTCAGTAGGCTACCAATCTCTTGTTATTTATACAAGATACCTATAACTTTGGAGTTGAAGTTTCTTACTTTCTTATTGATGAAAATACGGTGCTACAATTAACTGCTAATTTGATCAGTCGCTAGTCTTTACGTCAATTTGAAGAATACATCTTTCGCGGCTCTTCAGTTAAAAAATAACCTATCCATTTGTGGACGTTTCTTTTTTACTTAAATTGTGGCACATAATAATCTTAGTACCTGGGCGACTGAGCTCTACTCTGATGAAAACAGAAAATGCTCATTTAATAGTATAGGAAAGTTCATACTAATCCATGTATAGTACTTACTTATTCCATGCTGCCATGATAGTAGGTACTTACTAATTCCATGCTGCCATGATCATTATTCTTATGTCATTATCTTGTTCTAAACTTTGGGCGACCGACCTCTGCTCGGGTGAAAATACGGAGAAAACTAATTTTCCTAGCTAGATCGATTTTTTTCGCCCCCCTAAACCCCTATGTTGCAACAAGGCACTAGGAAGTGGTGAAGGGTGGGCGTTTTTGGGGGACTGTCTTATGTAATTTTGACGTTCGAAAAGTGCTGATTCTCAGCCTAGTTTGAATAAATGACTTTTGAATTTTTTGAATCTTTCATTGAAATCGTTAGAGCCGATTTCGAGAACGTGAGTACAAATCTAACAAACAAATATTGCTCTTTTAATAGTATAGGACAGACTAAGATACTGTGTTAGAGTATGAGATCTAATATTTTAAAATATTATTTCAGTCCTTCCTAAACAAATTAATTGGACGTGTTGTACTGCCCTGGCTGTTTTCCCCCTTTTTGCGGATTCAATACCTGCAAACATTTGCCAAACATTCAAACCCAACAAGCCAATCTTAACACCATACTCTCCATCTTCCAGCTCTCTGCAACGACGACCCCAACGGCAACGTTCCCCTAGGCAAGTCCTGCAATCGCTACTGGCAGTGCCAGGGTGGCTACCCTCGCCTGCAGAGGTGTCCCGCTATGCTGGTGTTCGACAGGAGGTCGCTGAGGTGTGTCGTACCCCCCACTGAAGAATGTGACGTCCCCACTACTACCGCACCACCGCCAGAGGAGGAGAACCAGCAGGAGTTAAGACAGGTAAAAAGATAAAGCAAACTATATTCTATAAAAAAAATATAAGCGATTTTGTGAAACGGGCAATTTTTTTGCTAAAAGCGATATCTACAAGGCATTTTTTTAATTATAGTATATTTTCTGGTGTCCGCAATTCTATGTCCAAACGCGTAAATTGAGTACGATTTTGTTATACCAATTTTTTTTATATAATTTATTTTACACGAAGACCCCATCTGATAATGGCTAGAAAATCGATCGCAGATGAAGGGAGAAAACAAACAAAAATATTATGTGTCACTTAGATGGTAAAAAAAACTGGCGAAGTGCGTATCGGATCACGCACAATTCCAATTTAATATTCCGTAGTTGGGATGAATTTATCCCAAGAACAAACTTAACTTTGTAGTTTAAAAACATGTTCTCCCATACGGAATGTATGGGAGAACATGTTTTTGCAACCGCAAATGTAAGTTGGTCGATTATTACTCGTTAACTTGTAAAGCCTACTTAGCTCTGATAGTTTTCTTTTTAATTTCGTTATATATACTACTGCTGTGAATTTTTTCACATATCCAAAACCAACCATTTAGCTGGCAGGGGGGGGGGACACTTGACTCTAACAAAAATTAGCACTTTAAAGCTTAATATTTTGAAAACGAATTCCTGAATCCAAAAATAGTTGTCATAAACTCACAATATTTTTGAACGACCTTTCCAACGACATCCTACACTATGGTATAGATTAGAAAAGAAAACGTCCCCGCATAACGTGTAGGAGCACTTTAAAAAAAAAACTGATTTTATTTTACCACTTTGTCGGCGTGATTAATTTGTATACCCATGCCAAATTACAGCTTTCTAGTACTAAGATTCTCTGAGCTAAGCCGCGGACAGACAGACAGACAGACGGACATGGCGAAACTATAAGGGAGGAACCCTTATAGTTTCGACATGTCCGTACATGTCCTACGGAACCCTGTGGTGAAGATTTGTATACGGCCAAACTTAATCTATTTAAATCGCTTGTTTACATTGCTATAACAGGTTATTCTGTAAGGTATTATTGTAGGCAATCCCTGATTTACTCAAGTTCCTCTCTCCAATTAGGTGGTTAAACGAGATGTTTGTCAATATTCGATAACACACAGGGTTTAGTTACCAGTCTATTTCGAACCGAGTGCGTTCCACTTCCAGTAAAGCGCTTCAGGGTAGCAACAGGATATTCAGTTGTTTTGTTCTCTATGGCCACAGGTTGAAATGCGGCAGGTGGAAGCCGAAATACGAATCACTGTAGACTTTTTCAGTTTATAAATCCTTTGTCCATCGCACCGTGAACGGGACGTCAACGAGAACGAGATGACGACGCTGAAGTAGCGACAGTAGGTACATTAAACCGACGTTCGCACTGGATTTTCAACTCTCGGTGTTAAGCCGACCGTTGAGAATCCAACGCGCTGGGACGCACTCTTGTCCCAGCGCGTTGAAAAAACACACTGTTGGATTTTCAACTTTCGGCGCTAAGCAGAGCGTTGAAAACCCATTGCATGAAAAAAAATCGCCGCAATTTTATTACGTTCGTGCGTACGTCGGCTTACTATGGCCGCATAATCTCGTTTCTCGTTGACCTCCCGTGCACGATGCGGTGGACAAACAGTATAAAGTCGCATCCTAACTGAAAGCAATCGTCGTGCGAATACGCGATCGTCGCGTGAGTACGCGTGCGTCGCGCTATTTTATATGAATATGACGTACTCGCGCGATCAATCGTACCCTAATTGCGTAATACACGATCAATCACAATTTGTTACGATTTGAAACAGATTGCTGATCCATTGCTTCATAAGTTAAAAAAAATCTGCTCAATAACGTAAATAACGCAATGAATGTTGTTGAACTGTCAAAATGAAACAAATTTGTCTTAATCGTTCACAAAAATAAGTTATGCAATTAGGTCGCGTTTGTATGTCTTATCTCATAATTCATACGATTTTGTCGATAGCATGCTCGCGTGACTGGTGCTTTCAGTTAGGACACGGTGTAAGAGTTTATTTAAATTATTTATTTATTTTATTTTATTCTATTCGGGAAACTGACAGCTAACTTACAAAAAAAAAGAGATAAAAGTATTGCCTGAAATTAAAAAATATTACTATCATGGTCGTAAAAATAAATCCTGTGGCTTCATTCCTGAATTTCTACCATTCAAATTCAAAAGTCATTTATTCAAACTAGGCTGAGAGTCAGCACTTTTCGAACGTCAAAATTACATAAGACAGTCCCCCAAAAACGCCCACCCTTCACCACTTCGTGTGTGGCGCAACAAACTCCCTTGAAAACTATTCAAATAATTTTTGCTGTCAACTATTTTAATATTCAAATGTCTAGTTGCGAGATTCTCCAATGTTAGATTTAGAAATGTGACTGACAGTCTGACATCCAAAATTCGGGAAATTCCTCTACGAATCGAAACGCACGCCATTTGCCTAAACCAATTGAAGCCATTGTCTGTCAGCTAGCAACAGAGTTTAAAATTGACCGTTACAAGCCGTTATTTAAGCTTCGGGTTTTGTCAAGTACAACGGATAGTAAATATGTACTTACGCTTTTCCTTGAGTCTGAAGAAGATAATATTCAACTATATTTTGGAGTTAATTAAGCCCTATTTTAAATGTAATTAACTAAGTTATACAGAAAGTTTATTAAGGTTACGTAAAATCCATTCAAATATTATACAAATCTACACCCTGTAGATTTGTTTGGTTATATATGTCGGCAATCCATTTTAAAGGGATGTAGGAGAGGTCTTTTACAACCAAATGACCCCTATTTGACAATGTCAACCATTTTCGAGTAATTTGACAGTTTATATTTTAAAATGACATTGGCATAGGGGTCATCAGAGGTCATTTGGTTGCAAATGACCCCTTAACGGATTGCCGACATATAACCAACAACCCTGTATTTTAACTATTATAGATTAAAATAAATAAAACGCTGTTTGTCTGTCGGTCTGTCTGTCTGTTACATTTTTACGCCTTAACAGTTGAACAGACTTCGATGAAATGTGGCGCATAGGGAGACCATGGCCTGGGTTTGGACATATTATAATTTTTATCCCAGTACTTAGTACAATACTTTTACATTTCCATGGATGTGTCCGACCACCATGCGAGCCAAGTCGCGGGCATAAACTAGTACACCTTATATGGGACTAGCTGCCATCATCAAAGTAGAAGCCTTATAAGAAGAAATACCCTAAGGTTCTCTCAAATATCTGCAGGACCGACCTGTGGTTACACGCCAATCACAGCCATTTCCTTTGGTAAAGGAACACTCCAAACCAATTGAAAGAGATCTTCGACACGCCAAGATCTAGAATGCTGATCTTAATTAAATGGACTGGCAAATCGAATTGCCTATTGATTCACGCCCGAAGTTGTGGGTTTTGGCTTGACGTCTACTTTTACAATGTAGAGAGAGGGGCAGAAGGTTCAGTAGCTTAAGGGAGGTATTCGTACACGACGCCGGAGCCGCACCGGCGCCGGATCGCATGTGTGTGTATACGAATGAATATCGCCCATGGGCCACACCGCAGCCGCGCGGGCGCTGCGTAGATTCTGAGATATTATGAATTATTCAACTTGCGGTCCGGTGCCGGTGCGGATCCGGCGTCATGTACATGAACCCTAATGGTTACTGTTAAATTGACGTATATGTATGCGTCAATTTAACCTACAAATTTTCACGGCTGTCTCTCGCTCCGGACCATAAGATAATTGATTTGCGTAAAACATAGTATACAAAGGTGTACCAAAGGGTATTGATTTAAAGGTTATATCACCATCATGCTCTTATCCCATTTTATTTGGGATTGGCTCAACATGTCTTCTTCTTCCAATACTTCTCTATTAGCCATCATCTCAGAAGTCACACCCTTTCCAGCCATATCATCTTTCTCATTTTCCATATATCCACCTTTTATTTGGTCTGATAGGTTATATGTCGGGTGACCACTGAAAATCAACGCTGTGCTGTGGTTCCCCATAGCCCAGCATCATGCTGAGTGGAAGCCTTCTTGTCACAGTCATGACGTGCCAGCAGCTGCCGACTATTTCTGTTTTGTGCTCGTGTTTATATTTAAATCTATTGTGTTTTATTTTATTATTCTATCTTTTTTTGTGGACGTGTTTCTGTGATAAATTAACTTATTTTTCTTTCTTTCTTTCATATGCTTGCTTGTTAGATATGAATCCATCACTTACGTTAACTTCTTGCAATCGTCTTGCAATTCGGGATATGTTGTTTGGCTCCTCTCTATTCACGCCATAGCCTGTATGCCGATAGATGCTATATATCCTGACATCGAAAACTTACATCAAAATGATTTTCGTTGGCTGTGTTGTAGAGCAATTGTTTCTCCCAGGAATGAAACAGTCAACGAAATAAACAATTTAATTATGCAGAAAGTACCGGGTGAAGTTAAGTGCTATAAATCCATAGACACCGTCACTAACATCGAGGACGCAGTGCACAACCCCTAGGAATTTTTAAATTCTCTGAACCCCTGCTGGGCTACCACCTCATGAACTGTCGTTAAAAGTTGGCACGCCGATAATGCTTCTCAGAAATTTAAGCCCCCCCGGCTTAAATTTCTGAGAAGCATTATCATTAACTTCACCCGGTACTTTCTGCATAATTAAATTGTTTATTTCGTTGACTGTAATGGCACGAGACTTCTAATAAAGGAGCTAAAAGATAATTTAATAGTAGCGAAGATTATCACCGGCCCTGCAGCTGGTGAATTAGCTCATATACCAAGAATACCCATGATCCCTACTGATTTGCCTATACCCTTCAAAAGGCTCCACTTTCCAGTAAAAATTTCTTTCGCACTAACGATAAACAAATCCCAGGGCCAAACATTCAAATTAGTAGGAATTGATTTACGAAAAGAATGTTTTACGCATGGGCAACTTTACGTTGCCCTATCACGGGTCGGGGCTCCCGACCATCAGTATATTTTGTTACCTGAAAATAATTTAACGTCAAATGTTGTTTATAGAGAAGCTCTACAATAATCGTTTTAGTTATCTATCCTAAAACAACGGGTTGCACTCCGGGACTGCCGGCAGAAGTGAAAACTTAGTATTAATTACATTTAAATATTTTCATCATTAACAACTTTAACATCCACATAAAGACAATCTATGCAGCCTGCGGATAATGACTGCGTCGTCGATGTTAGTGTCGATGTCTGTGAATTGACCTGGGAATCATTTTGCTGACCGTGTCTTTCCTGGGTAGGCTTTTTGCAGCGGTAACCGACATCCACGCGGGCGGAGCCGCGGGCGACCGCTAGTGCCTATATAAAGAATGACAAAAGTAAAGCTCTATAATCGATCACGTGATTGCGTTGTTTCAAAAATGATAGCAGTCCGTTTAGTCTTACATCAGAGTTGATCTTCTGTAATAACCTGTCTTATGCTCTTCTTGCTCGACTGATTCAATATATTGAGCCATTTGTACTTAAATGGAAGTCTACGATTCAGGTCACTAAAGTTAAGGAAACATTTGCGTTTGGAAATGCCTTGATTACTTTGTATCGACCGCGGTAAGAACATCTAATTAACCATCAAAACTTAATAGAAACTAAGACATGGCTTCCTTCAACCTTTTATGAACCTTTTTTTCTAATTATTATTAAGAAAATCTTTGGACTGGGTCAGTTTCTCCTCTAAGTGACTGGTATTGAACCATCTAACTCTAAACAGGGTTGGGAAATCTTGTACCCCTTAAGAATCATATTTACGTGTAGTTGGATTTATCGCGAACCTATTTCGAACCGCTCTCCCCAGAATCCGCTCGTCCAATTAGGGCGCAGCTTCTTGACTTTCAAACCAAGTTTAATTTTTTTGTTATTTTTGCTTCCAGCAATCTGCCACTACCTATTATATCCTTTTTACACAAAACCTTAAAAAAGCTTTAAAATAATCTCTAATTTGTCTGTTCCAGGGACAACAGCACAAGCGGCCAAGCGGCGAGTACCAGGAACAGCAGGGTCGCCAAAGACAACAATCTAGAAATTAAGTCTCCACCATCTAGAACCTCCTAGAACACCTTCCTCATTCCAAATTCTTCTTCTTCTTTCGTCTCGAAAGTCTTTCCCACCATTATACTCTCTTCTCCATTAGAAGTAATTTATACTTCATTGTTTTTATAATTTAGTCATGTAATTAATTAAGTGATTAATGTTAAGTGTAAAATGCTGCCGTGAAACTAAAGGAATACTCAATAAGTGAATCAGGCGAAATTTTTGGCGGGTTAAATCATCGTGGCATGAGAAATATTTTAGGTATTGACAATAATAGAGACAATGAAAGTGCTGACTATGATTAATTAATAATTCTATGGACCAAAAATATTAGCCCGTCCTTTTGTCTCCGGCCAGTATTAATTCTTCAGAATATTACAAGAAACGATGAAGGGAGTCAGAGCAAATGGCGTCTCAGGCATACATAATCCTTTGAATTCCTGACGAAACCCTACTGGGACTAACCGACTAAGTTACGAGTTATTGTTGCTTTAACTTTTAATACTCATAAGTCCTAAAGGGAAATTTGTAGCTACCAATTGTAAAATATTTAATTTTATGCAAGACGGAAAGTGTTAGACAAACTCTTAAAACTTTTATGACGTTACATTTGACCGATACTTGGAAATTACCATTGCCGATCATTTGTAGAAACTATGTATAATTTATAAAGCTTAAACTGAATTAAATCAATTAACTGTCATGATGATCTAACCCGACTGTATTAAGTTCTTAAACTTAGTCAATATTTATACTCGTAAGTTCATATTGTTCTTAATAATAGTCAATAAAAATATTATTTACTTATGTTTTTGGTTTCATTTTGCCTTAGTTTTATTAAGTCATATTGTGGGTGTTAGGTATTACTGCCTCGTTAGTCTAGTGGTCGCAAGCGCTACTGGGTTCGATTCCCAGGTTGGGAAACTGTTATTGGGTTTTTGTATATGGTGCCTGGATTTGTTCCCGGTTGATGGCAATAGGCTTGCTCCCTATTACATGGGACTTAAACAAAACTGGCGAAATGTGGGTGCACTATGTAGGTACACCCCTGCCCAACCCTTCGGGGAAACAAGGTGTGATGTTATTAGAGCTTCTTTAAACGGAAGAAAACCTTTGTATTATTATTGAAATGAAATAATTTTGCTCGAATATAACCACTTGAAGATCGCCAAATGGCGACGGTGACTCAGGAGGCTTCGATCTCTGTTTTTTGTATTAAATAAGGGATAGTATAGTCTGTGGGTAGTTTCACTGTATGGCCTGACGGATTCTCATGAATTTTTGTTTTAAATCATAAATATCGAGCGGTTTTTCGCGTCGCGACGCGATTTCGGGGCGTTTACCGGTAAACTATCAAAACGTCTCTCAGTCACTTTAACAACTATTGATAGCTTCCTAAGTACTGACCAAAGCAATACAGCTCTAGAAACTGTAGACTAATAATTGTTGCTAAATATGTACAATACTTCAGAACATTAGCGAGGTTAGTGAGAAACTGCCTAATTACGACGTCCTCTGAGAGTCGATCGGGCATCGGCGTCGGGTGTAGAAGGTGAACGCCTGTAGGAATCAATTAGTGCAGTAATTGGATTGAGGTTATTTAATACCAAAGACTAACAGATTAAAAAGCCCTTTTTCGAAATTCGAAAAGGCATTTCTTACCTTTCCTTCTAAATTAGGTATAGGATTGGTCTGAAGGCCAATTCTCTTACTTATAAAACGTTCAAATTCAAGTCGCAATCTCTCACCTCAGCGACAATCAATATCAAAAACTTGTTAAAAATTTAAATAAATTGGAGATTTTTTTGACAGATTGAGAGTGAGATTAGCGTGCAAATGTTCTTATAAATACGGGGATTGCCCCTCTGATGTAAAAGAACCTTTATTTGAATTTCGAAAAGGAATTTCATCTCTCTTCTCTATTGCTCTCTCACTGCTGAGAATCGTGACTCCGTTTCAAATTATCAAGTCTTTCTCCATCTGTTACGATCGGTGGCCTGGTGGAGTGCGGCGCTGATAAGTACAGGTCCAGTTGCTGGGAGCAGTGGTGGCCTGGTGGTAACGGCCCGACTTACGAGTTGTATGTTGTGGGTTCGAACCCAAGCAGGCGCTTTACTTTGTGTAAATAATTTCATCACCACTGCTCTCAAAACGGTGAAGGAAAGCATCGTTGAAAGGAAGGCATGTTCTAGAACCAAAAATTCGAAGACATGTGACATCTACCAACTCGCACTGGGCCCGCGTGGTGGATTACAGTCCACTCCATCTCGAAGAGAGGTGGCCTGTGTCCCAGCAGTGGGAACATTATAGGCTAATTTATGCAGTTGCTCAGAAATTTGATTCGACCACCGTTTTGGGCCTCGTTTTCTATTTTTCCTTTTCCTCTCCATATTTTGTTAAGTTGAGTCATCGCTGTTTTAGCCATGCTAATTCGTCTTCATAGGAATTCAGGAATTTCATACTTCATCTTTTGTGTGTGTGATATTAATGTTATTTTGGCCTGGCCAGCTCATAAACATAATTAGGGTTGTCAGGGACTGAGTAGAGTGTGAAGGCTTCATTTCTCTTCGGCTAGGTTTAAGCAACATCATCAATTATTTACTGCACTCAAGATTTAATAAAGTAAATAAATAAAATCATTATTGCACACCACATGATCCAAAAAAACACAATTTAAAAATAATGAGTTAAAAAATAAAATGGCAGAATACACATACACATACAAAAAAGAAACAACAAAAACAAACCATAAAAAAAGATACTCAACAGCGTCTCTCTGCAAGTAGATATCTTTACATGCTCATTGGCGAAATTCCAGAGGGTGACACTTAACATATTGCCCTCTGTACATGACTTGTGCCACACAGTGGACATTGTGACTACATTGCTGTATTGGGTTGAACCAGTAAAAACAAATGTAAGTGTTAATAATAATAATAAATAGCATACTCAAATGGACTCAGACTGAACTCGACGCCCTGGATAGGAGGGTCCGTACACTGCTGACCGCAAACCGGATGTATATCCCACGGAAGTGCGGGGATCGAGGCTTTTTAAATGCGAAGACCCTCCACAACCGCGAAGTGTGCAATCTCAGAGAATATTTTTTTAAAGACGAAGTGGGTATGCATCGTGTAGTGGCAGCGGACAAGGGGCTTACCCCGCTCTCCATGGCTAAAGAGAACTGACATAAACCTATGTAGTAAGTACTATAGTACTTACTACAGATGACCGCAAGGAGGGATGGCAAAGCAAGGAGCTTCACGGGCGATTCTATCGGGCTCTTCATGAGCCTGGTGTAGACTTTCTAGCGTCCGTATCCTGGCTACGTTTTGGTGACCTTTTCGGGGAAACTGAAGGTTTCGTCTGTGCAATTATGGACGAAGTTATCTTGACGAATAACTACCGACGACATATTATGAAGGATGGGACGGTTGACGTGTGTCGGGCATGCCATCGTCCGGGTGAGTCCATCAGACATAATAATATTATCTCTGGTTGTTCTCGTCTGGCTAATGACGAGTACTTGCATAGGCGAATCCAGGGAGGGGGGGTGTCATGGGGGTCATGACCCCCCCTGGACTGCGTCTAGGTCGACCACTGATTATTACAAATTATTCTAATCTCTTTGATAAATTAAATCAAATAAATAGATACTTTGGTTTGTCACACATGCGCCAACGACACGCATAATGAGACTATGTGCTGGTATTATAATTATATGATGATGGACCGTGGACTTTCTTGCCGGCTCTTTTCCATAGGAAACGACCAAATGGAACCGAGCTCCTAGCTTCTATCGTTTTATCATAAGTGTCCATGGAGGTTTATGTGAAGCTAGCAAGTAGACGTAGAAATTAAATAGGAACCCCAGAATTGTGTCAAGACAAATCGCCCCGAGCCCCCGGTCTTGGGGGCCCCCCAAACCTTAAGGAGTACTTTTTAATGATATCCCAAACACGGTCAAAATATATTCAGTAAGAAGCAGTTTTGAGTTGGAGGCCCCGTACGTATGCAAAATATAAATGTCCCTAAAATTTTCGAGCTCGCTACCATCGACATTCTCAAACTTTCAGCATAAGTCGACAAAGGATCTCCTATTAACGTGTTTAAAAAAAATAACTTTACGTGCACAACAATTTGAGGCCCCCGGGGGGCCGGGGATTTAATTTTTTTGCCGCTCCGGACCCCCGTTAGACTTAGTCCACCACTGATTGGAGCCATGTCCTGACTGGACCCCGACTATGTGACCCCCTGACTCGAAGGCTGGATCAGCCCTTGTCATACACACAGTTAGGGAGGTATCTGTCACTAATGCCAACTGTCAGTCATCACGAATGGCGAGAAAAGGTTGAAAGTGAAGCAGTGCCTGTAGGATGATGATGATGTGATGATGAGCCAGTGTACTAGTGTAGTGCGATAATCAGCGTAAAAACGGGATGAACTGGATTCTACACTTAGCTTCAATTAAGTTTTGCTTGTAGGTAAAAACTAGATAATTTTTTAGTCTGTGTCCTATATCTGTATCTTATAGTTCGGAGTGCAATCCGATATTTTGATGCTGTATAATTACGAAAGCCACTAGTCGAAGTCTGCCCTTGAGATACCTCACAGGACTCAGCCAATTTATTGTAGCTTTGTGCATTTGTGCTCTTCGTGAAAATAAACAAACTGATAAAACACTGTTCACTTTGTTTTCTGGTAAAGAGAGATCGGAAATGCAATTTATTTTGTTTGTTAAATGGTATAAGTAAGTGGTTTGTTTTTGAAGTGCAAAAGGTAAAGTGGAAACATGGAATTGAATTGACTTTAAAAGAACTTCGTTCCATTTTCTGTTAGGAACTATGCCGAGAAATATCGTAGCAGCGTTCTCATATCTGCTTAAAAAAATAATCTTATAGCCATCATTGAGAGAAACACCTAATTAAAATTTATTGTAAAACTTTAGTGGTAAACTCTGAAGTTCTTGATGATTGACGAACATTTCAATGATAAAAAAGCTAGATCCTAACAACGGTAAACACGCAACTGCGTACTAATATCTATCTTATATCAACAAACCCACGTCATAGCAATATATTTTTACGTTCTTACTCACCTATCACGCCAAAACCGTAATTTCATACATAAAAGCTGGGCACGCAAGTTACCCTAAAAATAGGTGACCCTTTCTACAAATTAGGGTAAGTACCCGCACATCACTCAAGGGTCTAATGTCTTAAAGTATCGTAATAAAAAGCCATTAAATCATCAAAATCTATAGGGACCATAACCTGTCCCAAAATTATTTCCACTTAAGTTCCCGAATATAGCTATTATGGAGTCTCAGGGGAACCAAACTCTTTTGTGATTGCTTCCCCAATTAATTAAATGTAAAGGAAATATTGTAAGGAAGTACCTGATCCCAGTTCGTATTTTTAGGCTAAGTAGGTATACATATATATAGATACACCTACACAAGAAAAGCTTTCTTATAATGGCTTTTTCTGCATGAAAGGTACCTACTGAAATATACATGACAAACACTTGCCCTTTTTAAGATTGATTGATTGATGCATTAAGAGTCTACTCAGCTCAAATTCACTATTTATCTCGATTACACACTACTGCTAGCGGACTGAGAGAGCGAGACTGAGCGGCGTGGGGAGAACGCTCCAAGGCGCCAACAGTTTCGGTAATTATTTTTATATATATTGGTAATAAATTTTATGGATCACGTTTTCATCAAACATAGTACGTAACATTAATCCTCGACTTTACCATTCAGCACAATCAGCCTATAATGTTCCACTGTTGGGACACAGGCCTCCTTTCTTCGAGAGGGAGTGGGCTATAATCTACCACACGGCCCCAATGCGGTTTGGTAAATGTCACCATGTCTTCGAACTTTAGGTTCTAGCACATGCCGATTTCCTCACGATGTTTTCCTTCACCGATTTGAGAGCAGTGGTGATAAAAATATTTACATAAAGTAAAGCGCCTGCCTGGGTTTGAACTCTCGACCACAACTCGTAAGTCAGGGCCGTTACCACTGGGCCACCACAGCTCTGAAAATATTACTGACAAAGACTTAATCCTTGCCCTTTTGTTATTAAAAAGACTGCAACTTATTAAGTGAAGAATGGTAGGAGCAGACCTTAAGTCAAACAAATCTGAGCAAAGACTACTAGCATTTTACTGACCAGATGTTCAAATGTCTGATGCATTAAGAGTACATAATACCTCAGCTCAAATTCATTATTTATCTCGCTCGCACACTACTGCTCGCGGAGTGAGTGAGAGCGAGACTGAGTGGCGTGGAAGCGTTCCACGCCACTCAGCCCAAGGCGCCGATTATTTAGGTCATTTTTTTTCACGGTGAATAATGGCAATAAAAAAAAACATGGTGGGTACTTATCTGCCATAACGTTAGTCCAGTTATTATGCTAAATTTCATGATGTGATTTGAAGTATTTTTTTAATACCAGCAGCAGTTTATTGTTCGATTTGGAGGTACCTACCTAACCTAACTATGAATTTTTTTTCTTGCCCGCTGGTTCGCCCGCGTGGAGGTCGGCAATTATCCCACAGAAACGAAATGCCGGGATAAAAAGTATCCTATATCCTAACTCAGGTCTTCGTCTACTCATGTGCCAACATCCAAATCCGTTTAGCCGTTTTAGCGTGCAAGCGTAACAAACAAATAAACAAACTAAGTCACCTTCGCATTTATAATATTATATGATATATACATATACAAAATGTAGTTAAGATTAACGCTGCTATATTTTCGACATTATCGGAGGATCATGCTAAGCAATTTGAGGTAGTATAGACTCTTAAGGTTGAACTAGTCGCGGGCTCGAACTCATTGGTGGGCTTGTTCAAAAAGCACGCTTTCTCACCTGGCATTGTGTCCGACAGAGATAGTATCAGTGATGAACAGTTAGACGCTGGTCTACATGCACAAACTCTAGTTCGCACGCACACAAACACCGTTCAGAACGATTTTAGTAAAACGAGCGCGTAAAAAATTACGAAAAGTCCTTTGGAAGGTGGAGTTTTATGAAAAAACTACTGCATAAATCAATAAAGTTTATTATAATCTTCGACAATTGAGCTTTGGAGATTTTATTCTTCTTTTATTACTTATTTACTCCCAAAGTTGCGTTAAAATTAGCAGGAAAAACGAATTGATTGATTATTTTTTTTACTATTCTGCTTCTGTACAGACAAAATTAATAATAAGACAAAACGATTTCATGTTTTACTTTCGATGTACAATGTGTAACAGTGGAGTAAAACACCTCCCGAAATTTGTATGGAAAAAGTATCGGCTAGTTGCGCCTTAAGTATCTTCTTTTACTTATCAAAAGCACTCAATCTTCACATTTTATTTTAGATCCACTCTATTCTAGATTACGAAAATATCATGTATCACGTACTAACCACAATAACATTCGGGCCCACGCACTATGTCGACCCCTGCGGCCGGTCGTAGGCTTTCTTCCTAGCGGGCATTTCAAGGAGTAAGCTCCCCTTTCAGGTTATAACTACCCATCTCTGTTTACCCAATCAAATCTACTAATGTCAAGTTGTGAATAACTTTCTAACTAGTTTGTAAATAGCCACAAATAGGCAGGCAATTATGTATATCTATCTATAACGCTTATAGTAATTCCAACCTGTAACTGCTCCACAGCAATGTATATGTAGCGGTTACACCGCCACATACAAAACTACGCATCATAGACATGACGTCACACAAATACTGTATCACCCAATTAGAGTTTACCAAGCGATCGAAATACATACAAAATTTCAACTTCAAACCGTTGGGCAGTTGCCGAGAAAAGGGAAGATCCTCCGACCAGACGGGTGTTGTGTCTGGCGAGACACAACACGCGTCGGGTCGGAGGATCTTCCCTTTTCTATGGTGGATGAGTGAACTTTACACCCTGTTCCTCATGCCACTAAATTAGTGACCCCGAATATGAACGTCAACGCAGCCTTCGTGCAAATACTTCGGCGTGACGTCATCATCACTCCCGCAAGCTTTCGTGATCGTGAGGCGAGTCACACAGCCAACACCCACGGCTTCAACAGGTATCCTGACCACCAGCATTTGGAATTAATATTGTAAACACTACATATATTCTACGTCATGTCACACAAGAAGAGAAACGATATTTGCTAAAGTCTGGCCCAACTTTGTGCTTATGGAGCAGGTTCATGAACCTGGCTATTTCAACCAGAGACCGAAACCGATGATCAATACGGGTATTTTTTCGGTTACAACGTTTATATTTTTACTTGTATTTTTAAAGGTTACCTCAAATTTAATACCACCCAGTATTAATACCGGTTGACGAAATAAAAATTACCTCTATCTTACACGTGCCGTCGGCATTGGTCAAAGGGCGTGCATCGCCTGCGTGTGTGCACACACACAGGCGATGTATAAATTACGAACAGCACCGAAAAACTGGCACAGCACACTCAAATGCAAACCTACAAAGAAAACCCTCACGAATACTAAGTATGTCAGGAACCTTCAGCGTCACAGTCAATTTGCGTGTAAAAATAGCCCCCAAATTAAGTACCTGCAAGTCGAATCTACCCCAGTCTAATGGAGGAGCTCGATCAAGGAATTTAATTTGGCCGTAAGTGCTCCCAAGTCTCGACGCATCGTAAGTCGCACTCGTATATAACTACGCGTATGGTGGATACGTGACTGTTCAGAAAATATGTAGATCGCTGTGTTATTAGGTTTTTGGGTGATTCGTTGCATTGCATCGGGCGAGAAATTAAAGACCATTCATTCAGACAGGAATGTTCGTTCGGTTGGAGGACAGCAGAAAACATGGAGTGGTGAGATGGAACTTATTGATTGCCTATGGGGTATGACGAAGATGCCGAAGACCTTACCCTGTTTCTACAAAGCAAAATGTTTTGACACAAAGCAAAAAGTTACACAATTTTTTTGAAAAAATTAACAGAAGTGGAAGAAAACAACACAACAACGTGAAAATAAACAGTCTTTGAATAAAAGCTGCATGAAGGAAGTGAGATACGAACACACAAAAGTATCTCAGAACGCTAGAATATCAAATCGCATTTTATTTCTGCTAAAGCAAAGGAATAACTAGAAAGCTGTCTTAGAAATCTACCTTGTGAGGTTCGTAATGTATAGGATGTCTGAAGATCTCGAGGAAAAGTTTACCATTACTCGGGAGTTCTCGGATAGCTGGAAAGTTTTACTAAATCCTACTGTAAGCCTGTCTTTAGTCGGGATGGGAGATGATGGAATGCATATTTCTGGTGAATATTTATTTTTTACTTTGAATGCGAATAATGATCGTCAGTTTTTCTTTGAACGGGGATTTTCTTTGAAAGGGTTCTGACTCGGAGAAAACATAGTTTTACCTTTCCTCAGACAACAAACAAGACGCGTTTCTGTTTTAAGGTTAGGAAAAAAGTCGAGTGACTTTTTTTATGGGATCTACCTTAGTATATCTGTGGGATCTACTTAACCAATATAGAAACACCCTTATGAAAGGTGCAGCGTGGGAGTACAGTACTCCCACGCTACACCTTTCATAAGGGCGCTTCTAAATTGTTTAAGTAGAAAATGTAATTTAGAAACATAATAATCCGCCTATGTTTTCACTGCTGGGACTCAAGGCTCCTCTCTATAAGAGGGAGTGGGCCACAATCCAGCACGCGGGCATAATGCGGTTTTCTGGGCGCTTGAGCCTAATCTAGTAAATTGAGCGGGATTGCAGGATCATAGGCACATTATATAAACAAGTGGAAATACTTGAGGGCTTCGGCCAATAGTGCACATCTTTCAGCTGAAATCATGATGATGATGAAATTATTTCGTACGTAGATAATGGTGCCGATTCTCTTGTACACCGAACTAAACTATCACTAAAATTCCTTACTTTTGACTATAAGAATCTCAAAGCTATTCTGCTAAATGAATTCTCTCAATTTAAAAATAATTTTGATACATCTAAATCGAATTTGACAATCGCGACTCCACACGTGATACCTAACAACGTGAATCTTTTTAGAGCCGGAGGCGCGCAGGGGGAGCAGCCTCGACGTGTTTTATATGGAATTTTTCACTTTTTGTATGGAAAATAAGAGTATGGAAAGTAGAGTGTTAGGGTTTTAAGGGTTAATAAAGGGGGGTCGAAATGTTCATTATTTTGCGATTGGACACACCGTTTTCGAGATATAAGCAAAAGAAAAAAGATTCAGTACCTACTGTGTTTTTGCATCTGAAATCGAGGTGTTGGTGTGAATTTAAAGTTCATGACAACCAATTTTATTCCACACCTTTTTAAAAACAGTCAGATTTAGTTAGAAAACCAAAATTTTAGGTGAAAAACGTTAAATTCAGAATAGCAAAATTGCCATTTTCACTAAATTAATATCTCAGTAACATCTTAGTACTGTCAAACTAAAATATAGTTAAGTTGTGTCACTTTAATCAATTTCAGAATGGGAAATCGTCGTTTGACAGGAATAAACTAAATTTTGCTGATTTATAGTCTAGTTTAGAGGCATTTGTGACAAAAGAATCGGCACCATTGTGTCCGCATTAACTAAAACTAATTCGATAGGTACTAGGTTGAACTAGAAACTAATCTTAGTTTAATAGGCTTAGACTACACATATCAATGTTAACGCGCTAACGAATGCAGGGGAACCAAAGCTATTGATGTATCTCACTTGATTTAATACACATTTAGCCGATTCTGGGAACAAGAACATGATACGGAACTAATATTGTTCAACATGACGTTCGGGAGCATAAAGCTAATATCAATTATTATAATTGTATGTTAAATTATGTTATTATTATTGTATTACAATAATGTATGGCAAATTGTCAATTTAGTATGGAGTACTTAGCAGGTTGAATTGAAATATAATTGCTAATATCACACCACACCACATCACATCGCACCTACCACACCAACATTCACACCCGTACATCACACACACCCCACCTCACACATACTACCCCCACACACACACATAAAACTATGCGCATTCCTTATTTTATTTTTTCACTCTTTGTATTGTTAAAAACATTTGCATGCTTTCAAATTTATCTTTTGTTTATTCTCTCACACATTATGTATAGTCATTGTAAACTGGAAGAGCGGAACCACCTAATACAAGCAAATCTTTGCTTAAAAAGTGACTCCAAATCTAACAAAGTAATTTACATAAGTTGATGAAATAAACATTTTTAATTTTTTATATCGCTAGAATCATGCTATTTATTCAAGTAGAAATTATTATGTCACTTAAGACAACCAGTAAGCCAGGTAAATATGCCAATAACCTTGACTGGTTAGCTTACTGTGTTCTGTGCTGACCTCACGCAACGCATCGTACGGCCAGTAATAGGACTCGCCCATAAAGGAGCGCTGTCCCAAATTAGACGCATTATTAATTTATTATACACTAGCTTTTTCCCGCAGCTTCGCTCGCGTAGAAGTCTGAAATTATCCTATGGAAACGCACTATCTATTTATAAACTATATTTCTGCCTCATCCAAATCCTATTAGTAGCACAACATAATGATTGAATACTATCGTGAATTCATGCAAGCCTAGTAGGACTTTTTGTTATGTTTCTCAGTAATTGTGCACAACGTCTAATGATTAAAATACTATGTATATTGAATTCATGCAAGCCTAGTACTTTTTGTGCCAAGTTTCAACTCAAGGAATAAGATTTTTCCATACAAACTTTGCCCCCTTTCGCCCCCTTAGGGATAGAATTTCGGAAAATCCTTTCTTATCGGATGCCTACGTCACACAAAGAACACACCCTCCAAGTTTCAGGTCTCTACAATCAGCGGTTTAGGCTGTGCGTTGATCCGTCAGTCAGTCATTCAGGACAAAGCATTTTATATGTATAGATTAAACAAAAGGTATTTTAATAAAACACGTATATTAAAAGATCAATATTTTTTTTTTATTTCTTTTATGTTTTGATCATATTATTGCTAACTATTTACATTAGGTACTAAATTAAATAGATTAGATAATTTTATTATGTTTTCCCTTTCATGCTGTGTAGAAAACCTGTGGGGCTGACTGCCCAGGGTAAGTGGAACGCACATAGGAGTTCCAGGTTCATTAATCGTACTTGTTATAAATAGATGCAAATTGAGCCTAAAGTTTTGGAAAAAATACAGAGTATGGTTCTTCACTCATAGATTACAGGAAAACCTATAAGAAGTCTATGATCTTAAAATAACATGGTAAATCTCTCAATATTGTGCGTACAAACTTACATTTGCAGTTGGAATGTATGGGATAACATGTATTTCAACTACAATGTTAAGTTTGTATTTGGTATTAATTCATCCAAACTACGGAACCGTTCATTGTGCGTAGTTGTTTCTTTGCGTCACGTTTACCGCAAATAAACGTATTTTCTCTTTTTCTTTATTACTACGCGAAAATGTGAAGTACTTATACTTAAGTATTAGTTCTTAAGTAGGTAATTTGACACAAACATTACATAACTTCACGCCTATAACCCCCGCAGGGTTAGGCAGAGGTGTACTTACCTATATTACACCCACATTTCGCCAGTTATGTTTAAGTCCCATGTAATAGGAGGCAAGCTTATTGCCATCAACCGGGCACAAATCCAGACTCCAGGGGGCCTACCACCAGCTCAAAAAAAGTATTATTTTAATATTACTTCAGTGAGAGAAAGAGATGGAGCTATACGTCCTGTAGAGCTTCATCTCTTTCCCACACTGAATTAATATTAAAATAATACTGCTTTATGAGCTGGTGGTAGGCCCCCAGACTGAAACTGAGAAATTCCAGATAGAAAACCCAATAACACTGCCCGACCCGGGAATCGAACCCAGGACCTCATGTTCAGCAGTAGCGCTTGCGACCACTAGACCAACGAGGTGTTAACAACAAAACAACAGGGAGGAAGCATAAACCGACTTTTAATGATTTTATACTGAAGATAACGTCTAAACGAGTAGTGTTAGTGATTTGGAAAAAAATATATGTTTCAGAGCATTTTCTCAATAACTTAATATGCCTCATATTTTGTGCGTCTGTCTATCAGCGGGCTGTATCTCACCGTAATAGGTAGACAGTTCAAATAGATGGTGTATTTCTATTGACGCTATAACAACAAATAATAAAAAAATCTTAAGTTAATAATTAAAGGGGGTCCCCGTACAATAAAGGATTTTTCGGCGTGCCCTTCGTGTGCGAGTCCGACTCGCACTTAGTCAGTTTTTATCGAAGGTAAGCTCAAAGGAAGAATTTTTGAAAAGTCATCCCCTGTATGGAAATTCGTCATCTAAACCAGATCCACAACGCAATACGGTTCCACGTGCCAGTGCCAACGGCACTTAAGTATGACAGAAGGTACTAAGTACTACTTGGCAAGACCTAGTGCGTCACAAAGCAAGAGCTTGTATCAATATTTACCTTTCAGGGGATACAAGGTAGAGGCCAGATCCCCAGGGTAAGTGGAGGTTGTTTATAGAACTTGGTTCAAGTTCTGACGTCAGTAGATACTACCATAGATGAATTCAGATGGTTCACTCCACATTTTAGAGGTGAAGCTACAATTACGCGGCAGACTCGTCGGGCCAATTCAGTGAGTGTAAAGTAGTCAGAAGATATAAGAGTTACGTGATAGAAAGAGACAACTTCTAGGTGAATTTAACTGTATGTAACTAGTGCTGTGCGATCTGAATTGCACTTTATTGAATCGTAGCAAGAGTCGCTTTTTATTTAAATGTTTTTGAGGAGTGAACCATTTGTATTCATCTGTGTTATTACTTACTACTACGTATTACTTTGAAAGTGTTATAAAAAATCAATGAACGTAAAAGAAACATGTTGG
This sequence comes from Agrochola litura, assembly GCA_949152395.1. Classification (NCBI taxonomy): domain Eukaryota; kingdom Metazoa; phylum Arthropoda; class Insecta; order Lepidoptera; family Noctuidae; genus Agrochola; species Agrochola litura. The sequence goes on from OX424493.1 coordinate 21,919,431, forward strand.
CAATTCTTCTTACGAGGTTTTCCTTTTATTTTCACAAAAAAAAAACAGTTGAAATGCTGTTGCTGCCCTCTGCATCTCTTTGTTAAAACAAGCTAAAAAAACGGTTGTAATCAATTTGCGGTTACTTTATTAAACTTTCATTATAAATAAGTGAGAAAGCAAATTAAGAATTTAATATTAATAATATTCATTAAGTCTGAGCTAGCACATTGAACTCGCAGTTTTCGTGAATAATTACAAGCAAATCCCACGCGTTTCAGGCTGTGACCACAAGTACACAGACATGGCGGGTGATGTACTTACCCACGACGCGGGTGAATATCCCAGTACCCTTTGCACGATCTTTCCTAATGTTTATCGGGTTGGATCTCTACATAATGTTGCCACAATCTGGGAAACGGGGACCAGGCTCTTATCTCATCAGCCTATTGCAGTCAACAGCTGTTGGCCTCATAACTACTCTTAAGCATCTTCTACTTTAACTGAACGTCATTATTTTAACTCGATCCTCGGGCACTTTTATGCAATTTCTACCAGAGGGCAAATCCCGTATTTTTTTTAACGTTTGCATTCTAATTTCAGAATCAATTTGACAAAAAAGCGTACAATGTACGTACATTTTATACCTACCGATACCTAATGTAGATTAGTGTAGTATGTTATTGTGGGATATGATGTATTTTTAACCGACTTCAAGAAAAGGAGTAGGTTTACAATTATTCCACCGTATATGTATATTATATTTTTTTATGTGTTCGCGGATAACTTCGTCGTTTATGAACCGATTTTGATGATTATTTTTTTGTTGGAAAGGAGATATCTCAAGGGTGGTACCATGATAAGAAAACCAGGATCTGATGATGGCATCCCAGAAAAATCGTGGGGAACCTTCGAAAATCGTAGTGGCGACTAGTGCATTTGTAATTTTTTTTTATAGTAACACATGCAATCAGAAAGCACCATTTGGTGAAGTGGAACTGATGATGAAGACCACAGATGGCCACTGGAACTACTCAATAATTAGTATTTCACTGGTTGCGATTCGATTACTTTAATATGGTTGCCAAGAAATTTATGCTCGTCACAATGCATATGGAGAAGTGGAGCTGATGGTGAAGTATCAGGAGAACTCCTCAACGATTAATGTCCCTGCATCGGGATGGGGAATATTTTGTAAAAGGTGACATTAAAGCTATTGTAACTTAGAAATTACAAACTGACCCACTAAAAAGCGAGAAATAAAAAGTTTTTTACAAAAAAAAAACCGTTTTCTAGAAAAACACTAAGTACAAGGTGAAAAATAACTTTATTTCGGAAGTCGGTGGTTTTGTATATTCGTTATTTGCCACCTTTTTTACTGTCTCGTAACAGATATTTTATTGTATATTTAATTAGATAGTTTTTTTTAATAAAACGTTGCGGTATTGTTAAAGTTTTTCATATATTTTTTATTTTATTTTATCAAAGTTATATTCCTATAGGTATGTTATTTTTTGTGAGTAATGTTATGATTCCTATCTAATATCTTTAAACGAGCAATTCTTGTATATGGGCGTTTCTCTGTAAACTGGGCAACTCGTCTAAGAAAACTGTCTGGGCAACTTTTTTGCTGATATATTTGATTAATCTTATTCAGGGAATATATCTACATATTTATTAATAAACGACAGATGAACCGAAATTATTTCCATTACTTTAGAAAATATTGATTATTTTCTGAAATGGTCGATACAGGGGACTGTTGCCTATGTCAGGGGACTGTGTATTTAAATGAAAAATACCATTTCAGTACCAAAATTAAATCTTTTTCATTTTCATAAAACTTTAGAGCCTTCGAATTAAGTAATTAAACAATAATTAAACAAAAAATCAACAGTTTTTTACATCTTAGCATCTTCTCTTTAGAATTTTTTTTTCGAATCATTTCAGCAACTTTAGGTGTTGGCATTTAAAATGAATTAGATACTCCTTATTCTTTGCTTCCCGGTGTTCTCGTAGAGTCATATTCTCAGCAAGCTTCCTAGTTCTCTTTTTTTTATGTTCTTTCTCTGTGAGCTCTTCCTTTTTCTGCGGGTCATTTTTAATACGCTCATATCTCTTTCGTTCATTTTCTTTATAAAATCTCTTCCTTAGAGAGTTTTTATTCCTTGACGCTATACTTATAACACACGTGTACCTAAAACAATGACAAACATAATATAATGACAGTCCCCTGGAGACGAAAATAGTACCCTGTCTTGTTGAGGAACTCAACAGGACAGGGTACTGTTGCCCAGAGGACTGTTTAGTTTGAATTCATTGACAAGCAGCACAATATGTAATTATATTATTTTGCTGTACACAGGAAATATTTATCTCATCATCAGCCTATCATGTTCCCACTGCTGGGACACAGGCCTCCTCTCTGTGAGAGGGAGTGGGCCGTAATCCACCACGCGGGCCCAGTGCGGGTTGGTAGATGTCACATGGCTTCGAATTTTCGGTTCTAGGACATGCCGGTTTCCTCACGATGTTTTCCTTCACCGTTTTGAGAGCAGTGATGATGAAATAATTTACACAAAGTAAAGCGCCTGTCTGGGTTCGACCTACAACTCGTAAGTCGCGGCCGTTACCACTGGGCCACCACTACTGCTATATTTATCTATTGTTACGGTATAAAGTTTCTACGGTATGAATATAGTACTTAAAAAGAACTGAAAATAATCCTTACCAGAGGACTGTTGGCTGTCAGGTAACGATGTGACTTCCACGGAGGGGCGCTTGTGCAGCACTAAATAAAGTGGCGTTCGGACAGTAATGACAGTAACTGTGTAAACTTTAGATTGTTTGCGTTCTGTTACACACAGCCAGGGCGCTTAAACAGCGCCCTGGCTGTGTGTAACAGAACGCAAACAAAATCACCTTTAGAATGCGTGGAGCGTAATTTTAAATTTAGACAGGAGGACTGTTCACAAAAGGCGGAGACAAACTTTAATTTACTTTTTTAGCATTATAAAAAAATATTTACAAAAAATAAAGAGGTTCTATTGACAATGAAATAATATTGTTTGAACATTCAAACAATTTGATTGATTCCTATAATTATTGTCTTAATTAATTTAATCTAAAGTGACCATACTGCTTTAGTGACACGTCACGGGACTGTTTTTGAGTACTTTAAAATCAATTTTGATACAAGAAAGTTTATTTGAATGAATATTGTACGCTGAACAGAGGTAGATTAGATAATTATCTTTTGATTTTGTCAATGAAATAAATATGATCTTTACTATTTTCATATAATATTGGCCTGAGACAATGAGTTGCCCAGTTTACAGAGAAATGCCCATATATAATATAATCTGAATCTCGGAAACGGCTTCAACGATTTTCATGAAATTTAGTATGCAGGGGGTTTCGGCGGCGATAAATCGATCTATCATTTTTAGAAAACGTCGTCCAACAAAAAAAAATATACAAATATTACTCGTTTAATCGTATAGAATTGATAAGTATTATAATGTAAAAGCCTCTAGCTGACATTTAAATTTCTAGCTCGTCCTGGATTTTTGTCACTCAATCACTAACTCATTGACCTCAATTCAACCTTGTACATAAGTTGACAAGTCTGATTGATATGACTTGTCACCGAGTTACAAGCGTAGCCTACATGCAGCACTTGCAAGGCACACACAGTTCGCATAAAATGTATACATAGGTAAATAAATTAAGCATTCACTAGGTTTTAAATAAAAAATTCACTAGGGCGATAAATCGATCTAGCTAAATTTGATATATAGAAAATGTCGTTAAAAAAACCGACCTAATCTCGGTTATCCAGATATTATCTATAAAATGTTATAGAACTTAAAGTTCCTAAGAGTTTTAAATAGAAAATATTTTTTATAAAGACAGCATAATTATAAGAGACCGCTATCGCATTAGGTGATGAACCTGTAATGATAGTTATAAGGGAAAGATAAATAATTAAATACATTTTTGACAATGATTGTCGCTGAGATGAGAAAAAGAAATCTCGAAAAATTATGTAGGTACTACGGCTAATAAGTATATCCTGCCTATGTAGCTTGCCACTTCAGCTTAATCATATTCTGTAGCCTGCGTCGACTAAGTACTGTGGTTCTCTGATTTGTCGCATAATATTCTGGAAAAGACTTCAATCATAAAGATTGAAGTTAGTCTTTTTCATACAAACTTCTTAAAATAAGTAAAAAAAAACCGGCCAAGTGCGTATCGGACCACGCACAATGAAGGGTTCCGTAGTTGGAATGAATTTATCCCAAAAACAAACTTAACTTTGTAGTTGAAAAACATGTTCTCCCATACGGAATGTATGGGAAAACATGATTTTACAACTGCAAAGATAAGTTGGTCGATTATTACTCGTTAACTTGTAGAGCCTACTTAGCTGTGATAGTTTTCCTTTTAATTTCGTTATATAAACTACTGCTGTGATTTTTTTCACATATACAAAACCAACCATTTAGCTGGCAGGCTAGAGTCAAGTGTCCCCCACACTTGACTCTAACAAAAATTAGCACTTTAAAGCTTAATATTTCGCAAACGGATCCCTGAATCCAAAAATGGTTTTCACAAACTCACAATGTTTTTGAAGGACCTTTCCAATGATAACCCACACCGAGGGTTAAAAAAAAAAAACATCACCACTTTACGTGTATGAGAGGTACCCTAAAAAAAATGTTTTTCATAATTTTGTTTTACCACTTTGTCGGCGTAATTAATATGTATACCTATGCCAAATACAGCTTTCTAGTACTAAGGGTCTCGGAGCTAGACCGCGGACAGACAGACAGACAGACGGACATGACGAAACTATAAGGGTTCCTTGTTTACTACGGAACCCTAAAAAACAAGCAATTTCCTTTCATAGTACCAACATCAAAACCTTCCGAATGTTTTGAAAACATTCATAATAATATTCAACAAGCAGTCTTGTGTGCATAGTTCTTAAAAACCTCTAAGAACGGGTACTAAAAATACCTTGACCTACTTACAAACTAAGGTAAGAAAAACTTTCCCAGACCACAGTGTAATCTGTGGTCTGGGAAAGTTTTTCTTTTTACCACAGATTACATATCTTATGTCAAGGCCAGATACCAAAGACAATTTACAATTTTGTTTGCAATAACAAATGAAAACAACAAACATTCAAAACATAAACAAAATGCCGATTGCTGAGTGGAATAGTAAAATTTTCTGTAACAAGCAAACAACAATAACAAGAACCTAAGACGACCCACTGACCGAACAATTTATCTGTGCGTCGCATCTGTGCAAAAATAAGTCATTGCTCAGCGAAATGCCGCAACTTCGGACGAACCTACGGTTACGGCGCTGATTTTCAGCAAAAACCTCGCGAATGACGTAATGACGTCCCCTTGTGTGACAATAAATTTCGGGTAAGCAAAATTTATTACGGAAATGAGTGTGAATATAACTGAACACAATATGTACCTACATAAAAATACCAATAAAAAAATGTGTACCTATATACTTAGGTATCTTTAACTAAGCGTAACTTATAAGAAATAAATAAAAGATATTTACATAAACTGAGAGTTATAATAATTACAATGAAAAATAAAAATAAAACAAAGTAATTGGTGCCGATTCCCTTGTTCACAAACTGAACTAAATTTAAGTTCAGTGCATCTTCTTCTTTCTATTTCATTAAGAAAAGGACAGAAGATAAATTTTAGTTTAGTCCTGTCAAATTAATCAGCGCTTGACGTAAATTGACGTAATTTTAGTCGGCAAATTTTTAATCACGTCTAAACTTGTATGGAGTGACAGGCGATGATTAATTTGACAGGACTAAACTAAAATTTATCTTCTGTCCTTTTCTTGATGAAATAGAAAGAAAAAGATGCACTGAACTTAAATTTAGTTTAGTTAGTGAACAAGGGAATCGGCACCATTATGTGGTGTGTCTTCCTAAATCCAATATTTTAGTAGGTAAGTATAATTGCAAGCACCATGGGAATTGCGATGGCATGGCGGCCATTTGCAAAAAGCATGGCGTTGGCGAGTGACAACCATGCTCTATTCTTAGTTGAATAAATGTTATTAGGATCCTTTTATTATTTTAGTGGACCGAATGGGTCGTCGATCCTTCGACGTGCGAAGGAGCTCGATGTAAATCGATAGAAGGAGCAAGATCCACCGACACAAAGAAATGCAAAACCAAACCACCTTCCAAACCTCCTGATCGTAATGGTAAGTATTACAATAGGTATTTGTATTGCTTTACTAAACAAAGGAGATGTCCGCTTTTTGTAGGGACATTGGTTTTTTATTCCGAGAAAAATCTAACCAGCATCAAACTACATCTAAATAAAAACGACAAAATATGGACCTAGGAACCACTGAAATAATATTTTTAGACCCCTCCATTTATGAGAAAAATTATAAACTATTTAAAGTACAAATATTTTATTTGTTGATGGCAACTATGACAAATAAGATATAAATTGACACACGCTACTGTCATTACTGTCAATCAATTGACAGTGATGACATTAACATGTGTCAATTTTGACAAGTTTACCATTTGAATATGTAATATGACATAAATTGACACATAGCACTGTCATAACTGTCAATGAATTGACAGTAATGACAGTAACATGTGTAAATTTTGACAAGTTTACTATTTTATGGGGTGTGTTCACTGTATTAACCTAGATAATTAGAAAGGTTTGTTCGTTTTAGGAGTAAATTCTTACTAAAATAAAAAGGATTTTTCTCAAAATTGGAGGTCTTTAAAAATGTATGACATAGCTAGAACCACTAGTTTTTGCGATGTCTATTCAAATATATTTAACTTATCCTAGTTAGAATTATTGAATAATAAAAACCATTTTAGGACATGTCCTTTAATGTGGTAGCAGATGCACATGATTTAACTAAAGGAACTGCATAAAAAGTGTGTCTAGATTTGTGATCAGCAAATGTCCTAAAATGGTTTTTTATTATTCAATAATTCTAACTAGGATAAGTTAAATATATTTGAATAGACATCCCAAAAACTAGTGGTTCTAGCTATGTCATACATTTTTAAAGACCTCCAATTTTGAGAAAAATCCTTTTTATTTTAGTAAGAATTTACTCCTAAAACGAACAAACCTTTCTAATTATCTAGGTTAATACAGTGAACACACCCCATAAAATAGTAAACTTGTCAAAATTTACACATGTTACTGTCATTACTGTCAATTCATTGACAGTTATGACTACTAAATTAACTTACAACTACATATTTGTAAATACAATATTGTCATACAGGCGTTTTCTACGTAAATACTTATTGTAAATGTTTATTAATAAACAGCATTTACAATTGTGATAATTGTAAGATATTTGCTTGTTACTTTCTTACATATTTGTAAGGCAAATTTGCGACTTTTAAACAAAATTGTAAGATTTTATTAAACGTTTATTAAACAGGGCCAAATTTTAGGAAGATATATTGTAAATTCTTTAAATACGAAGTAGGTATAAGCCGTCCGGGGCTAAATTCTTACCGTTTCCTTGAGGCAATTCCTGATTATATTAATATCAAAGAAGCAATGTTCAATTTTCCCGAAATAAAGATTTCAATCCAGACTCGGGGTTGCTGTAATGAAATTTTCGTTTAACACTGCCCGACCCGCGGATCAAACCCCGTACCCTGCGTTCAGCAGTAGCGCTTGCTACTACACCAAAAAGGCTGTCTGTTATAAATAATATTATTCATGAACAATAAACACTGACGCGTTACAAATAGGAATGTTTGAATAATTTAATTAATATTTAGTGGAGCGACGTCAGATCGTATTTATCGCTTCAGTAGATAGAACTGATTTGAAGGAAACTATCGACCCACGCAATTATAATCAATGATCTATATAGTATTTCATTATAATAGCCAAGTTCAAATTTTTTTACCGACTTCCAAAAAGGAGGAGGTATGTTCGTAGCGTATGTATGTTTTTTTTTTTCGTGTATGTCCACCGATTTCTCCGTCAATTGTGGACCGATTTATAAAATTCTTTTTTTGTTTGAAAGGGTATGCTCTCGAAGTAGTCTCATATAAATTTTATTAACTTTGCTTGGATAGTTTTTCAGTTAGCTTCAATAATACGTATTTTTTTTCCCACTTCGTATGTGGATCATATGATAATTTCCTATCACTGATAATTAGATAGCAGGTAGTGGTATTTGAATTTGTGTGGGGTAGGTACCACAACTAAAAAGTGAAAAATAAAAACCATTTAAAAAAAATAAATCAACAACCTACTTCCAAAAAAAACATTACTAAGCGAAAAATAACTTTAATTTCGGAAGTCGGTGGCAAAAAACGAAAAATCAAAACCAAGGACACCGACTTCCGAAATTAAAGTTATTTTTCACTTTGTAGTTGTCGGAGCTGATATTCACGAGCAGCTCTTTGAGGTGGTCAGGTTCTTGTCTTCACAAAAATTCTGCTTTAAATTTAAACAGACTTTAAATTATATATACGAAAGACGTGGTCTCACGTCGGAGCTCGTAGCGGTGTGTGTGAGGGCGCGAGCCGCGCGCTGCATGCGCTCGTCTCCCGCGCGCCCTGCTCGAGCCCCTCTGGCTGGTTCGCGGCGCGTTCATCTTCCCCCCTTGAAAGCTCCTTTTTTTTTTTTTTTTTTATTTTTTTTGGGTGGGAAATTATCAAATAACTTCTCCCGCTCTGGGTGGAGCGGGAGGGCGTGTCAGACTCTTACTGACTAAAACCCACCCGTGTTCCTTCCTATGCCATGTTGCCGGGGGCCACAATTTCCCTATCGGTTTTCTTCTTTCAAGCTCTTCCGTCGTGGGGAGAAGGCAGGCTCTGTTCAGAGCACGTCGGATGGTGCCTCTTGTCGTGTAAAAGCCGGCCACTCTGCAGACTCCACCTTTAGGATCACCAAGTCTCCCACAGTCAACGCTCTCTCTTTCAAGCGCCACTTTGTCCGCTGCTGCAGTTCAGCTAGGTACTTCACGTGCCAGCGCTGCTAAAAATGCTGCCTCAGCTGTTCTATCATCTTGTATCGGTCTGGAGCCTTTAACGTGACGGGTGGAGACGGCAGCGATGTTAAGGGCCATCCCACAAGGAAGTGGCCGGGAGTCAACGAGGAACAGTCAGTGGGATCGGATGATAGAGGGGACAGGGGACGGGAATTGAGGATGGCTTTGATTTGTGTGAACAATGTGCCCAATTCCTCGTACGTGAGGCTAGCGTTGCCCATAATCCGCTTGAGGTGAAATTTGGCAGACTGCACGCCCGCCCGCCTCCCAAATTCCACCAAAAGTCGGGGAATATGGAGGATTGAAAACGAATTTGATGCCTTCAGCATTGGTGTACTTATAAATAGACTTTACGCTAGACAATAGTAACCTACCTAACTCATTATTTGCCCCAACGAAATTTGTGCCGTTGTCGCAATATATCATATGTGGTCTACCTCTCCTAGCAATAAAACGACGTAAGCTAAGTATAAATGCGTTAGTGCTAAGGTCACTAACGATCTCTAAATGTATGCTTTTAGTAGAAAAACAAACTATAACGTTAAGATAACATTTTGTTATTCGGTTACCCCTTCCTTTCTTACTAGAAATAAGGAAAGGTCCAGCGAAATCCACGCCACATACTTGAAACGGATAGCAAGGTGTGACCCTATCCACAGGTAAATTGCCCATCAGCGGCTCCATAGTTTTTCCTCGCAGTCGTGTGCAAACAACGCACCTTCTCACTATGCCGCGAGCTAAAGTTCTGCCTCCTATAGGCCAGAATTGTTCAAGAAAAGAACTAAGGAGCAACTAAGGGCCAGCAGACGTAGGTGTAACAGACTTTAATCTCGTTCTGCATAAGAACTTGAATAAAACTCAAAATATAAATCACAGCTTTATTAGGAACATAACATACTAATTCTACATTAAAGGACTATTATAATTTTAGATTAAAATAATCATATTTGGAGTATCCATCTAATAGATACAAAAATAATGGCTTTGACCACCATTGTACGCACGTGAGGGCAATGGTAGTCATGATGTTGACAATGATGGTCAAACACTTCTAACACCTGTCACATACGTATCCTGTAGCGGAATCCCAACCAGTGCAAGAGAGTGAGCGACAGGAAGTACACCGGTACCATATTTCGTTGTTTTGGCCGAATTCTCTGCATATAAGACAATGATTTTCCGAGTCCTTATCATCATCATCATCTACGCAGAGGTCCTCAATATTTACGTAAGTCAATGACGAGCCTTCTCTTCTTTCTGAAGAACTTTCCGTTTAGCCTTTTTAATACTTTCCCTGTTCTCTTTGGTTTTTTTTCCCTTCCCTTTGCCTTTTTGTTTTCCGTTTTCTTTTAAGATCTTGTTCAGTTTTTTGTTTTCGTTTTCTATAAGACTGTCTTTGATTGGTGTGGAGGTCAGAATCGTAGAATGTTGCTTTTTTCGTCCTTGTCTTGTACCAACAGACAGTGTATTCGTAGGAAAATTTATAAAATTTTCAACCCTTGGTCGATTTTTTCACGGTATTTCTTGCCCAGATGTGGATGCGACTACCAGTTGTTCTTGCACAGATATTGATGCAACGACCTGGGGTTGAATCAAAACAAATTAATTAAATTTAGTTACTATACGACACTCATAATAACATTGCGGGCAATGGTGGTCAGTTGACCACGATATCCCGCAACGGACTTCGTAGAAAATATTTTTTTTAACACAAACAAATACATATTTTGATTTGAACTGAGCATTACAGCAATGACGAACAGTCTCAAATAACAAGACAGCGTTTACGTGGATTAAGGAATATTTCACAGCTTACCTCGTTAATTCGTTGAGACGTAAAATTACATCAATTTGGCGCGAAAACAACAAACACTCGCCTTGCACGAACGTCGCGTGCGGAATGACAGCACAGGGCGCTGAGCGCTCGACGCTCGCGGGTGGTGAAGAGAGACAGAGACGTAATACACTTCACACGCGTAAAGGACTGTTCATGCTTTAGTTGTGTGTGTGACCATCACTGCCCGCTGACAATCATTACCCTATTCTCCCCTACTCCATTTGAAATAAGATTAAACATTTAAACAAACCTTTTTTACAGTCCGTTCAACCGATTTGGACTTCTATACCGTAGGCATAAGGATGGCATTAAAAGCAAAAAAGTGGTTACAATACCAACTGTTTACTGTAGCTGCCATTTGTCATGCCACTTACGCAATAAAAAGGAAAATCGGTTGAACGGACTGTAAAAAAGGTTTAATTAAATGTCTAATCTTATTTCAAATGGAGTATAGTTTGTTTCCACTTTGCTTCGTTTACAGGTTCGAGATCGAAAATCTAATTTGGCTATCATGCGATGTAAACTTACTCCCACTAGGTTAGCAACAGTTTTTAGGAAGTAAACTGCTTTTTACATTTTTAGGTATCCGTACCCGAAGGGTGACAACCACAACCCTATTACTAAGCCTCCGCGCTGTTCATCTGTCTGTCAGCGGGCTGAATCTCATGAACCATAATAGGTAGACAGTTGAAATTTACACGGATTGTGTATTTCTATTGCCGCTATAACAAAAAAAACCGGCCAAGTGCGTGTCGGACTACGCACAATGAAGGGTTCCGTAGTTGAGAATGATGAGATGAATTTATTTATCCCAAGAACAAACTTAACATTGTAGTTGAAAAACATGTTCTCCCATACATTCCAAATGCAAATTGTCGCTCGGCATCCAATACCGCGAATGTGACACTTTTACATTTTTTTAAATTGCAGGATCGTTTATTTAAACGTGTAGAATGAAATAAAACAAAAATCTGATTTTCGTAAAAAACTTCACATTCGCGGATTAATATAATAATAATCTAAATCTAATACTTTTAAACGAGCAATTCTTGTATATATGTATATTTAATCTGAATCTCGGAAACGGCTCCAAGAATTTTTATTAAATTTAGTATGCAGGGGGTTTCGGGAGCGATAAATCGATCTAGGTTTCATTTTTAGAAAACGTTGTTCAACAAAAATATGGTCATCCAGATATTTTTCTTTATTCAAGTAACAAGGACTCATTGTGTTAGTAAACTTATGAACTATGTTAACTTATTTTACCAGGTCACTTAGAAAGTTTTGCGACTAACAGTTTTTGGCTATACGATACTGGCTGGTTTTGATGTCAATTAAAACTATGACTATTTATTACAAAAAAACGTAACATTCCAAATTCGAAATTCCCTCCACATTTTTTTACGAGCAAAATCAAAATACTCTGTCTTACTGAAAACTGGATTTACAACGAGAACATTTTCACGCGATGATTTTGTACAATTTCAAATGTCGACTAAGACCAGAAGAATCGTTTGAAAGACTTGAATGGTGTTCATAGAAAAAATCCCTTCTAAAGCGACTGTTTTCCGCTAGTTCAACGAATTTATGGGTGGTCGAGTAATTTTGGCGGACAAAGAAAGAAGTGGCTGCCCTATGACGGTTGTGACGTGCTGGCTGTGAAAAATTTAATTCAAGAGAATAGGCGAATTACATATGAAGAGGTTCAGCATATACTGCCGATTATATCGGGAAGTGTGCATGAAATTCTACACAGGCATCTTCAGTTATGGAAAATAGTTTCACGCTAGTACCGTAAAATCTAACACAGGCTCAGAAGGAAGTTCGGGTAGAATGGTGCCGAGACATGATAGCAAAATTTGTAGCAGGCTCGTCTCGGCGCGTTTAAGATATCATTGCGGGTGATGAATCTTGGATTTATCAATATGATCCAGAAATGAAGCATCAGTCGACCGTATGGCTGTTTCAAAATGAACGCTTCACTTTGGTAGGCGTTGGCCTACCAAAGTGAAGCGAGCCAGAAGTGCCGGCAAAATTTTGATCGCAAGTTTTTTTTTTTGCCCGGTTATCTCGTGTCAGTACCCTGACGAGATCAAAGGAGTATCAATCCTGAATGGTAGGTATGTTACCAAATGTTTGCCAGAAGTTTTTACTACAACAAGCAGCAAGCGACCGAACACTGGCCTCCGTGGGCTACTGCTTCACCACGACAACGCGCTGGCTCACTCGGCGCTCAAAACTAGGGACTTTCTGGACAGCACACCGGTCAAATTTATAGGTCATCCTCCTTAAAGTCCCGATTTGGCTCCGTGCGACTTTTTCTTGTTCCTCAAAATAAAATAAAAAACTCAAAGGAAAACAGTTTTCATCACCTGAAGATGCACTGGCTGCATTTGAGAAGGAGATTGGAGAGGTGTCTGATGCGGACTGGAAAATGTGTTATGAAAATTGGTTTAGACGTATAAAACTGTGTATAGACTCCAATGGAGAGTTCTTTGAAAAGATATAATAAAAATAATTATAACCTGTAGTATATTTTTTTCTAGTATCACAAAACTTTCTGAGTGCCCCACGTAATCTAGTTTAAATTTATCTCACCCGCATTCCAACCTGTATGGCCTGGAAAAAGCTCCAGCCCATCGTACACTATTGATCTGGATACCATACCGCTACTTAAAGATGTTTATAAGTTCCGTTGGCAACCTATCCTTCTCCATCTTTCTCCACAATACGTCATAAGCAACCAGATCAGAAGCCTTGAATAAATCGAGGAAGCTAGCATAAATCGGCGTCCCACGCTGTGTATAGTAAGTATGTGATAGTATGTTTAAGACACAACACTGCACTTTCTGTTGACAAACCACGCCGAAACCCGAATTGGTTGTCATGAACATTTACAGTTTTATTTATTTGTGTATTATTATTATTATGCAGACGGTCAAACACTTTTGATATTATAGTAGCTAGAGAGATGGGCCTATTGGATGCCGAGCGACGAAATGTAAGTTTATACGCACAATATTGAGAGATTTACCATGTTATTTTAAGACCATAGACTTCTTATAGGTTTTCCTGTAATCTATGAGTAAAGAGCCATACTTTGTATTTTTTTCAAAATTTTTGGTCAAGTAGTTTCGGAGATAAGGGGGGGGGAATGGTCAATTTCATTGAATTTGTTAAATATCTTTAAAAGTATTTATTTTAAAATTATATAAAAAATATATTTAAGATCCTCGCAACAAGTCCTTTCATTTGATATGTCTTACGGTACAGTCAGCAAAACTTTTTTTTTAAATTTTCTTGTTTGCGCCCCAAAAGTGACCCCAATATTCAAAATTAATTTATTTACGTTACTTATTCGTGTTTGGGTCACAGAAATACATATGTGTACCAAATTTCAACTTAATTGGTCCATTAGATTCGGAGTAAATTGGCTGTGACAGACGGACAGACAGACAGACAGACAGACAGACCGACAGACAGACAGACAGACACACGAGTGATCCTATAAGGGTTCCGTTTTTTCCTCTTGAGGTACGGAACCCTAATAATAAAGTTAATAATTAAAGGGGGCCTCCCAAACAAGAAACGTATTTTTTCGGCGTTTGTTTGCTCGATCTTAGTACGGGACGGAACCATTCGTGTGCAAGTCCGACTTGCACTTGGCTGGCTTTATCGTTGTGGTTAGCGCAAACCTAATAAAAGTGAGAGAAAAATAACTATGTAATAGACAAGTGTAGATTATTCAAGATCTTCCCGATTTTGAATAAATTTTTAAACTAATCCCAAATCCCTGTCCACTGAAACGGAGCGGAGATTTTATGCAATTCCATTGGTTAATATTGGCGCAGCTCCGCTCCGCTTCTCACCTCTTCGCTCCAGTTGACAATTAGACTTAAACGGAAAGACCGTTTAAGTCTAATTGTCAACTGGACCGGCACCTGTGGGTGTCTCAATAAATTAAGGCCTCCAGCCAGGGCATAAAACTTATAAACTAAACGACTTCACGCTAACGGCACCCCTTGTGGGGTACGGATCTCGGCTTAAGGCGTTGCTGGGGGAGAACAGCAAGGGACAGGCTGGATCGGATTTAGCTCTTTATAATAAAGACAAAAATAATAATTTGTTCTAAAATCCTTAAAATTTTCTATCAATTCTCAATCAAAGGATGGGTCCGAGGTCTCTCTTACAAAACAAATAAATACATCAATGTTTAGGCAATGGAACAAATCGTGATTGCCAGAATAAATACTACCTACATGGAAATCCGAGATCCCTTTTAGATTAAATTCCGTCCCGAATTGGAAACCTGCAATAACAATTGAAAAGAATGAAAGCAAAAAAAATACGTGCCTTATTAGTAGATTCAGGACTTCTTTTAGATACATGCTAACTTTATTTTTGTACGAATTGAAAGGTTGACTTTTCTTTATTGAAATGGTAACTTTGATCGTACTTAAAACCATGTACCAACCAAAGAAAAAACAAAGCATTTTGCCACACAGCCGCATTGACTACGAGGACGAAGTTAACTATGGCCCACTTGCGTGTTCATGGTTAGCTAAATAACTATGAGTAAACAGCTAACTCAGGGTTAATCCAATAATTATCTTTGAACTATCCCTGAGTTAGCTGCTCGCGTAGACAAACATAGAAACGGGTTTTCTACGGGTTTTGTTGATGGAAGAATAGACAAAATGACAGATTGTGATTGTTTATCTGTCATTTTGTCTATTCTTCCGTCGACAAAACCCGTTTCTATTGTGGTTATGCTAAGCGTGCTTGTAACTCTGAGTTATTTAGCCAACCCATGAACACGCAAGTTGCCCTAAGGGTACCCTACTCACAAATTAGTTTCATTTTAATTTGGCAAAATTTTCTGCTCGGTTTGATTGGCGGTAGGGCTTGTTCTAAGTCCGCCTGGCTAGCTACCACCATCTTATCGAAATATGTCGCCATAATAACAATGTCAACAGTTTTGTTGTGTTTCGGCAGGTAAAGGTAAGATAGCTAATTAGCCAGTTCTTCTGTAGTTGAGGATTTTGGGTGAAGGTCGTTTCCATCTTCGGCCTGATCATCACTTACCATCAGGTGAGATGCAGGGCAAGCGCTTCAAAGTTGTGATAAAAAAACTGGCACTCCGGGAGTGCCGACAGAAGTGAAAACTTGAACAAGATCGACTTGGTGGAAGAATAATACTTGTATAGAACATTGATCCGTAATGTAATATAAATAAAGAGCACAATCACGTTTACAAAACCTTTAAAGTAAAAATACTTGCATAGAACATTGATCCGTAACGTAGGTAATATAAATAAAGAGCACAATCGCGTTTACAAAAAAGAAGTGTCGTCACAGTGTCACGAAATCAATGGTTTAAAGCTCGTGCAGACACGCTGTGATATCACGCTGGTCTGCACGAGCTTTTAGTCCCATCTCAAAAATGCCCAACGCGACTAAAGAAATTTTCACTTAAAAAAAAGATTATTCAGTTCCTACAATTAATTCATAGTAACCAACATAAGTATAATATCGCTTATCAATATCAGAGTATTCTCTAGCTTCGACGGTACACCGTAGGTGTTGTTGATATTTTTTGTGTAATTACCCAATCACAAAAATACGGTGATGCTGTTCATCTTTGAGCAGTTCCATGTAGGTACTTTACTTGAAAGTCCAAGATCAATTGATCACTGTTAGGTAAGGTTAGGTTAGCTTAGGTTAGATTAGGTTTTGGCGGAAAGGTGTGTCATTTACAGGGGACGCGACTGTGGGGGCCGGCGAGATGTGTCGTGCGGTATTCCACAGGGCTTGGTCCTGGGCTCGCACTTGTGGAAAATCGGTTATGACTATGTACTGGCGTATTACGGCAATGAAACGCTAGTCACGGCCTGGGGGAGTTCACAAAGCAAGGCAGCGTTGCTGGCGACAGCTGCAGTCTCACAGGTGGTGGATCGCATACGACGCCTGGGCCTGGAGGTGGCTCTCAATAAGTCTGAAGCCGTGGTCTTTTGCAGCTCCCGGCGAGCCCCACCGCTGGGATCACACGTCGTGATCGGGGGGGCCCGAATTGCTGTTGAGTCCACCATGAAGTACCTGGGACTGGTGCTCGACAGCCGGTTCACTTCGGCCCCCAATTTCAGCAACTGACGCCCAAGTTGATGGGCGCCGCGGATGCGTTGTCGACGCTGCTTGCCAATCTGGGGAACCTGAGGACCAACCTTAGGCGGTTGTACTTGGGTATCGGGCGATCCATGGCTCTGTAAGGTGCCCCGGTGTGGGCTTCTGACCTGACGGCCGTTAGCATCGCAATACTGCGAAAACCGCAAAGGGCGATGGCCGTCAGAGCTATCAGGGGGTATCGCACTTTCTTCTACGAGGCAGCTTGTGCACTGGCCGGATTGCCCTGGGACCTAGAAGCAAGAGCCCTCGCTTCACTGCACCAGTGACGCGAGAACGCGTGGCAGTGGACCGATGCAGCGTGAGATCGAGCTTCGTCGGTCACAGTTCTGCGAAGTCCTGGTGACGGAATGGCGGGACAAGCTTCTGCGCCCTACCGTCGGCCTTGCTACCGTCGATGCCATCCGACCAGTGCTCGACGAATGGCTCGGGAGAAGGCACGGTTCGCTGTCGTTTCGGGCGACGTAGGTGCTCTCGGGTCATGGCTGCTTCGAGAAGTACCTGTGTCGCATAAACAGGGAGCCGGACGCCGGTGCCATCACTGCACCCACTGCCGGGAGGATACGGCGCGGCATACACTGGCAGAGTGTACCGCATGGGAGGAGCCACGCCGTGCCCTCGTATCAGAAGTCGGAGCCGACCTGTCGCTGCCGGCTATCATTCGTACGATGGTCGGGAGCGCCGAGTCGTGGGATGCGATGGTCTCCTTCTATGAAACCGTAATTTCGCAGAAGGAGGCTGCGGAAAGAGAGAGGGTGATTGAGACCACTCTCTTTATCCATAGCAGGTGGACCGGGCTTCGGCGTAGGGCGGACAATGCTCTTTTCCAGTCCCCGTAAACAGGTCCGGAGGGACGGCGGACGTGGAGACGTCCGCCGCCCTCCATCCAACAGGACCCGAGGTGGCGGCGCGTAGTGTTCTACGCGTGCCCCTATTTGACATCGCGGTCGAAGTCTAACACCTCATGCCCGCGGGGGGGCATGAAGTGGGTCCAGTCGGGGATCATGGAAGGCGCAAAAGATCTCACGATTCCCGGTCCAAGTATGGGAAGGGAACACCGGGGTGGTTTTTAGTCAGTAGTAGTTTGATAGACTCCTTCGTTAGCCCCAGGACGGAGGACATCCATGAGAATTTTCAACCCAGGAACAAAAAAAAAATGTTAGGTCAGGATAGGTAAAGTTAGGTTAGGTTAGGTTAGCCAAAACGAAAAGATTTTTGTTATAAAAAAAAATCCCATTGATTTTGCAATTGAAAAAGACAGTAAGTCTTTTTCTGGATCCTTATAAACATATTGACATGTATCCTGTGACTGTTGGAGGTGGGGACGGGGTCCATACAAAATCCCCCATGGACCAAATGACATTCAAAAGTGCCATACATTGGCCTATTTGAAATAAATGATTTGACTTTGACCAAATTTTTCACGGTGTGAGTTTGCAAAATAGACTAGGGTGCTACGAGTCTACTCCTTTTCAATTTATTTTTGTCATTCGTCTGCTTTTTCTCGAGAGTCCAACTTAATTAGTAGGATTGGATTCACGTCATGTCGAAACGTAAACTGTAATTTTGTTACTTACAGGTATGTCCTTTCGCTGAAGCTGATTATATGAGCAAAGCCGAAATTATACCTAGCAAAAAATTTTAATAAATAAACTAACACAAAAATAAGTTATTTTTGTATTAAAAAATAACCCTTACCTCTAACCGGTTATCCAATATTTTTCAATGCAGCCACCGACATGCGCACATATTTGATTCCTTAGACTTTTTTAGGGTTCCGTACGTCCGAATGAAAAACGAAACCTTATAAAGTCACTTGTGTGTCTGTCTCCGAATCTACTGGACCGATTAAGTTGAAAAGTACACCTATGAATTTCTGTGACACGGCCGTGTAACGTAAATAAATGAATATGGGGGTCACTTATAAATACCGTAACTTAGGGTGGAAATTAGAAGAAAAAAAATTCATTAGAAAATTTTTGCATACTGTACTGTGTGGCATATCACATAAAAGAACTTGTTATGGGGTCCCATTTTTTTTTATTATTTTAAATTGAATAGTTTAAAAGTTATTTTGATGAAAACTGAAACTCTTAAATATTGATCTTTTCTTATTGATTACAATCATGAAAAAAATTGTAGGCACGTATCACTTGAAAGAAGCCGCGGTCAGCCGGGCATAGTTTCGAGACGGAACCCTCAGGGCGCGTGTTCTACTCGCACTTGTCCGGTTTTATTGAATATAAAAGTAGTTTTCATCATAAAAGAAGATATAAAACGGAAATGGAAAACGTGACTGGAATGCAGACAGCGACATTGTAACATGATAGTCCTTTCTTTGGAAAATAATATGTTTTACTTAAATTTTCTTTCCTTATAGGTACGTACTTTTCGAAACACGTAGGTATCTATAGGTTGTGACTTGAAAGGGCTCCGCAGTTTTCACCATGTCAGCCCAACTTTACCTAGATACGTTCTATTTTAAGAGTTCAATACAAAAAAAAAATGGATTCCATACTTCAAAAGGAAAAACGGAACTCTTCGATCACTTCGTTGTCCGTCTGTTTCTCCATCTGTTTGTTTGTCAAGATCCTTATGCTCAGAAACGCGTGGAGGTATCAAGTTAAAATAATCATCAAATTCATAGGCCTACGGCCGGGCGGCCCCTTGACGCTGTAAAAAAATCAAGCTTCTTAGTCAACGCAATAAAAAAATTGCCATGAATGTCGCATATATATTTTGCTTGAACCTACAAGGTACTTCCCATTGACCTAGAATCATATAACTTGGCAAGAAGCAAGGTCTTCTTCGCAAGGAAAAGGAAAAAATCCTTTTTTTATTTTTTTTTGTCGTTATTATTAAACACATTCAAAAATATATACTTATTCAATTACAAATGAATACATTTGTGGTTTTTTAAGGTCCTTCAGAATCTAGATTTGGTAATTCACGAACGAATTTAAAACGGAATCTCAAGGCGCTAGTCCTACTCGCACTTGTCCACTAGCCCACCACCGGTTTCCCAGATCAAAAAAAGTAAATAGTAAAATAAAATATCAAAGAAAAAAGGTTCCAGCCCGACTATCTTTACATCTTCAAAGAAAAGATACAAAGATATCCGTCTATCAGAAATAGACGAGGGAACCATTAATTATCCAATAATTATCCATTATATTATGTGAACACCATGTATACATTACTTACATAATTATTTTTTCTGTCATCGCTTCATTTTTAATTATTTTTAGAAAGAAAGAAAGAAAGAAAAATGCGTTTATTGGCATTACTGCAGAAAAAATACACCTTATAACTATAAAAAACAGAAAACAATGATTATAATGCCAAAAGGGCCTCAGCTCAGCATATTGTCAGATGACAACACAAAGTGTACCACCTGACGCTGATTTTCAGCTGCAACCCACGAGTGCCATACGCTAGAATAATAAACAGGGAAGTGTGTGTCCGCTTTAATAAATTAGAGGATAATATAAAAAATTGCTCACAAAATCAAATATACTGTAGTGACATACATGTGTGTGTGTTGTGTTGTAAATAAATACCCAATATCTGTGTCATAATAACTACTTAAATTAAACTATAATCTTTTTAACGTAAGAAGATAGGTATGTACCTTCAAAGGCAAAATCGTATGACTGCGTTGATCTTATAAAACTACGAAACGGAACGGATCTTGACAATAATAAATGACTAGTAAGAAAACAGATTATGAACAAAAATTTGAAATTGATAAAATTGGCAATATTTATAAAAATTGACAGCCGGCATTGACGTTATGACGTCGACCGATACAGCATATAATGAGATATTTAAATGATATAAAAATAAAATACAATATAAAATACAATATTTGTAATGGCATTCCAACAGTGTGTGGCTGCGAACCTGAAACACAGTGGGCCTACCATGGAGCGAAGTCTATACTTCAAATGGTTTTTGTATGGAGTGGCATGACTTCTTCGCGGGACATTAACTCCAAAACAAACACAGGCATTCTGGATAAGTTTAATTACACGCTCCGTACTTGAAAGCAGATAGAATAAATTGTTACATTGTTTTATATGGCAGATATGTCGGCTCGAACATTTTCAGCCTCCTTTTGATGATTTAATAAAAATTCTCTTAATTTAAATTTGAAAGTTGAGTAACTTTTACTATATTTTATGGGAGGAGGGATATTATTCCAGCATTTGGTAGCTGCGTAGCGAAAACTGCCTCTAAAAGCTGCCGACTTATGCTGTGGGATGGAAAGCTGTTGAGAACATTTTCTGCCCTCACCGATTCTGTGTCTTCTCGTCCACGATAGTCTGTTATACAAATAAGAAGGAGAATGAGACTTAATAACACCAAAAAGTAGACCCGCCAAGTGGAGTTTACGTCTAGCTTTCATTTTTAAAATGTTGTGCTCATTGAAGAAAGGTGTAACATGTCCCCTAAAGGGAACTTTAAAACAGAAGCGTGCACAGGCGTTTTGGAGTCTTTGGATATTTTTTTCTGCTTTTGACAGTAGTCGTTGGCCGTACACCGTGTCCGCATAATTCAGCTTTGATAAGACCAAAGACTCCACAAGCAAGACTCGCAATTCTTCGCTAAGATAGGGACGGGCTTTGTATAAAATTTTAAGTCTATAATAGCAATTACGGATTGACTCAGATACGTGTTTGTGAAAACGAAGTTCCGTGTCCATGATAAGACCTAAATTACGTGCTTCGTAGACCCGTTCGATAGGCTCTCCCATAACAGTCACACAGCTGGCACACGGTTTAATTTTACGTAACTGGTTTTCGGTTCCAAAAAGCATATACTTGGTTTTGGTAGGGTTCAAGGCAAGCGTGTTAGCATCGGACCATTGCACTATGTTTTCAAGATCTGTATTAAGATCGTTTAATGCTTGTTCATAGTCTTCTGGCTTAAATGATATATATACTTGTGTGTCATCGGCATATATATGGTATTTACATTTATTTATATTTTTTATTATGTCGGCACAATACAATATAAACAATATTGGCCCAAGAATCGAGCCTTGTGGAACCCCCCTTCCCACTGAGCGAAGACTAGATACAACTTTAGAGCCGTCCGCCCGCCGTATTTCAACAAATTGCGTACGATCGCCAAGATAGCTTTCAAACCATTTTACTGTGTCCTCGTCAAATCCATAAAAAGCCATCTTTGACAATAATAATGGAATGTTAATACAGTCAAACGCGCGTGAAAAATCAAGCAACACCAAAAGAGTGCACATCCCATTATCTTGAGCTGACAAAATATTGTCCGTCACATCCAACAAAGCCGTGGCTGTACTACGGCCCTTCCTAAACCCTGATTGAACATCTGGGAGGATCTTATTTGTCTCTAAAAATTCAACCAATTGCGCACATACTACTTTCTCTAAAACTTTTGAAAGTACTGGCAGTATACTAATAGGTCTCAGATCCTTCATGTCCAATGCATTAAGAGTCTTCGGCAATGGGTGCACTTTGGCAATTTTCCATAACTCAGGGAAAGATGAGGATGTGACAGATGTATTTACTAAAGCAGTTATGGCGTCCAAAGTCACAGGTAGTGTCAGCAATATCATATTTATGTTAAAGCCATCGCAACCTTCAGCATTCGATTTAATAGTAGTCAATATGCTCGCGATTTCCTTGCATGTTGTAGGTCTCAAACCAAACGTGGTACTATTATTTCGTGCGGATTCAAAATATGCAAGCAATGAATAACTAACCGTATCTGCACCCGGCACATTCAGAAAATGGTCACAAATTTTGTCGGGATCGTTAAAATGCAGAGGTAATTCTTTATGTTTAGATGGGAGCAGAGTAGACTTTAGGTTTTTCCAAAGCGCTCTGGGGTCATTTATTTGGCTGTTGATCTTGTGTTTAAAGTAAGCTGATTTTTCGTAAAATAGAGACCTAGAAACAAGTGACTTAAATTCTTTGTAATAAATCTTTTTAGAATCAGATTTCTTGTTTTTTAAATACTCTGCATGTGCTTTGTTCCTCAAATGCATCATAAATTTAACATTGTCAGTAATCCAAGGGTAACAATACTCCTTAATAACACTAGTTTTTAGAGGTGCATGGATATCAAATAGTGCCAGTAAGTTCGAGTTAAATTCACTGACCATTGTATTAACATCTTGCAGCTCGGTTAACGCTTTCAAGTTAAGTATCTCGAGATCCTGATCAAAAGATATCCTAATAATGTCCTTTAGTGGTCGATAAGTAATGGTTCGCGATGGAATTTTCAGGCGTTTAAAACTAAACTCTCCGGAAATCAACGCGTGCGCACCTAGATCCGGTATAACATCAACTGATACAGAGCGTGGTTTAACATTTGTACAGATGATGTCTATCAGAGAGTTACCATGCACTGTAAAGTGCGTGGGTGATTTTACCAGTTGTTTAAGACCTAGGCAGTTCAAAAATGAGACTAACTTGTCCATCTTTGAGTCCGTGTCACTAAGCATGTTTATGTTAAAATCACCCATCAAAATCGTGTGCTCACATTGCGTTAGAGAGTTTAATGAACCAGATACAGCGTCTAGGAAAAGATCAACATCCTGCCAGGGCGGGCGGTAGGCGGTACCTATTGCTAACTTAACTCCGCGAACACTAATTGTGATCCACATCTGCTCGACCCCAGCGTGCAATGGACTAGCAGAGTACGAGTGGCTTCGAATATTTATACCGTTCTTGATATAAAAACCAACACCGCCACCGCGTCCGTTCTTCACAGACAATGGGCGCGGTATATGCCGTAGCCTATACCCAGGTACGGAGGGCGCGCGCCCTTCTTCGCCTGTTCGCAGCCACGTCTCATTAATGGCCATAATATCGACGTCCAAACCCAGCAATGCTGCTACAAACTCGTCGTGTTTCGTGCCCAAAGAACCCGCGTTCCAAAAACCAACCTTAAGGTATGCAGTAGACATCATTGAATATGCAATCCACTACCGATAAACAAAACAAAAATCATAGAATATACTAGATAAGGGAACTCACTGATTGATAAAATATGCATATAAACATGAATGTTGTAGCAAATAAATAAAGTGTAGTGTATGTAAATTATTGTAAACAGCATAGAAAAAAATATATAAAAATGGACTGGCACCGCGGGCAGCGTTGATTCGACAGATAATTCGCTAAATGTACAAATTATATGTAAAACATGGCAAATTAAAAAACGAAAAATAGTAATATGAATACACTGACAGGAACATATATAACGTATTGTACAATTTATCACAAAAATGATCAAAAACCAGAGGGATGTATTTAACGACGACATGCAACCATTAAATAAGAATAAGCTAGATAGTAAGAAAAACAATGGACAAATTTGAATATACTCGGGTGACACCGTGTAATGTGACAATAAAACATAAAAAACGTTGATAGCAATTTCTACGTTATGCACGAACAAACCTACTGAGAGACGAAAAAACGCGAGATGTCCTTTTTCGTTCGGATGTGCACAGCCGACTTTCCCTCTTCCTTACGTGCAAGTATACGGCCATCTTTAGTCCAAGTATATTTCCATTCCAGGCGACTAGAAGCTTGGCGAGTCTCATAGAACAATTGCCTGTTAGCTTTAGTCAGGCGCTCGTTGAGGTAAATGCGGTGTGGCGCTCCCGGTACTTCGATGTCAGCAGTAGTGAGGTTGCGGCGGACGCGCGCGGCATTCAGTAAATTATCACGCGTCGCGCGTCTTGCTAGTCGGACAACGATGATACGAGGGCGGGCCGTTTCGCCTTCGGTGTGATCACGCCGAACGTTCCCAACACGTTTAGCGAAAACGATGTCCTGATCTTCGAGCCGAATCGCTAGTTTAAGTGCAAGAGTGTTAATCAACTGAGTCGGGTTTTCCCCAGTAGACTCAGTAACACCAGACAATTGAACATCGCTTAGTAGTGACTCTTGGTCACGTTCATTCAGCTGCTGCTGGAGTTCCCCAATTGTTTCCTCCAGTTGAATTAAACGAGGGGAATTCGTCAGCTCGGTATTCTCTTCAAGTTCTTTGACACGATCTTCCAGGGTGTCCATGCGCTTATAGCACTTATTGACCTTATCATCAAGACCTGAGAACTCATCTCGAAACTGACGAATTTCATCTCGCAAGGCGTTAACCTCACTGCGGAGACCACGGATTTCCATCGCAAGGCTGATCTCTTGAGTATCCGGTGTGTTATTTTTTATTGTAACTGGGATGACAGCCTTATCAATGGGGCTGAGCGCTGCTGGGCTGGTGGATGAACTTGTCTCCTCCGTTCCCTTTACAGGGGTTTGGGAGTTGTCTGCCCGTGGCACCTTTGCCTTACAACCAGGGCACAACCAGTTTGCCGCGAATGTTGCTGTGGGAGCAAGGTTGACACAGACCCTGTGATAAAATCCCGGACATTTCGAGCATTTTGTGCCGTCATTCACTGCCAAAAATTTACCGCAAGCTCCGCACTTCGGCATTCTCAATATTCAAAATCGCTAGATCAAAACAAACGTAATCAGCAAATTCAAGAAATTCCAAAAAGAGTCCGATACTCAGCATGGATTTGAACCCACACTTCGTGGCTAAGTAGAGGTACAGTCTTGACTGCTCGCGCTGTTCGTACACTTAGTAAAGTCGTTAAATTAATTGACCCTATAACAGACGGATGGCAATTCCAGAATTAGTGAGGGTGTAATAAAATGTTTTCTAGTTCAAAAACACAAACACCTTGCACTGTACTGACACTTTTAGTGATATTTTATAATTTTGTTTTATTAAATTATGATGATTTACACTGTTATTGTTTTATTTGAAATAAAGTTATCGTCACAATCACCGCATATATTACTTACTAAAGTCCAGACTTCACTAATTACTACTTCAAAATATTTTTTATTACGGAGCAAAAAGAAATACGTATACTCAGATTCGAGCGTATGACGCGACTCATTTTATATATTGTGGTATAGTAATCTTATTCCAGGTGCATCGCCTTCACATATAATGAATGTATACAAAATATTGTAAAACATTTTAAAAGAGTAACGGTGGAGTTTCTTACCCATTCTTCTACATACGAAAACTACCTTTTGGAAGGGGCGACTAGAATCAATTCTATTTTTTGTAAATTTTGACGTTCAAAAGTGCCTTTTTGTGCCTAATTGAAATAAATTATTTGACTTTGACTTTATCTCTGCTTCTATAGCCAGCAAATTCCACGTGCTGCGACAACTTAGGCAGGAACTGCATTCAGACGGAAATTGCAATGCCCGTGTACGGAGACAAATATTGATGTATAGAGCCCACGCAGACATGTGTTAACTGTTAACGAACCTACTATTAGATGGATATAAATAAACTTTTTTTAATTGAAAAGATTATGCTTACTTAGACTAGGCATAATCTTTACAAAAATTGTCACCATAAAGTATAATCTTTTCAATTTTTGTCACTGATCTTACATGGGGAACGAGCCGTAGCCGGTTTGCGGTTTGGCTTAGATGGTTTGGTCCCGTTGAGAGGATCAATGAAAGGTGACTAATAAAAGTTATTATAACAAGGCAGATGTGTGTGGAAACGTCGGGAGAGGACGCCTTATAGGTGATGTCATAGTATAAAGAGAAATAGTAAGCTATCTTCATAGAAACGCACCGCGCGCGGCTTGTATGTGTGGGGCCATAGTATCTACCTATGCGTCGCCGCACGCATACTTAACAAAATCTCGGCTGGTTTCTCACGAGAAACGGGTCGAGATTTTGTTAAGTGTGCGTGCGGCGACGCATAGATACAAGCCGCGCACACATACAAGCCGCGCGCGGAGCGTTTCTATGAAGATAGCTTACTACCTCTCTTTATACTATGGTGATGTTCTTCAGAAAGGTCAGGTGCGTAGTAGAGATGGGCTGAGTGATGATTTTTCTGTATCGGTGACTGCATGACAATGACAAAAAAATATCGGTGACGGGAACAATGACAAAATCATCAATGATTTTTATTTGAGTATTAGATCTCGTCGCTTCATTTGTGAGTAGATACTGAATGATCGCGGAGCGGCTTAGTGAAATTATCATTCGTTATTTATGTAGGCATGAGTCGAGTTTGTCAGTTGGCCGCGTAAATTAAATTTTCTTAGTTTGTGACATTCATTGCAGGTTATTTAGGTATTGATTTATCGTTATGGAAATCATCAATATGTTACCATTAGTGATATTTGCTGCAAGATATGACTATTTAGTATATCATGGCAATTTAACTGAACTAAATTCACTATAACGTATGTAAACCCAATTTAATTATAGCGAGTCAACACATTACACTACGTATTTCGTACGCGTAAAATAAAATTAGGGTGGTTGTTCGTCCTCGTCTATCCAAAACAATGATTCACGAAATACTAAATGCTAGATAAATATTGCATTTGTGATTTGCCGCGCATTTCGCACGCAAACATAAACAATGCAAGTGAAAGCATTGTTGCCGTTCCGTGCGCCCAGTCCCGGTCATTTTATCGAAACATGTGAGTTCCAGTCCAGTATCGCCGATCGCGCAGTCTCGCAACGTCGCAATTCACAGTCACACCGCCCGCTGCGCCCGAGACGGCCCGATACCGTCCGATCCGAATCACCGAAGTTCGCGTTCATTGTCATTCTTATAATGATTTTTAAGCATTGATGATTTTGTCTTTGTCATTGCATGATGAAATGATTTTAAAATATCGATGATTTTTACATGTGACATGATATCGGACTCATCTCTAGTGCGTAGTGCTCGCAACCGGCGCACACAGGGGTATTTTACCGATCTAGCTGGCCAATATTATTTATTGATTATATTATTATTTGTATTGTTCATATTGATTGTAATATAGCATTATTTATTATAAAATGCATAATACTAACTAGATGAAATTTTAATTCTTGAGCGAGCGAGCCGAAGACGAGCGAAGTTCTTATATTGATATCGATTGCTACCAAATTTTGCATGGTCATCTAGATCAATAGTAGGAAGGTTAAAAAAAAAGAATTTTTCAAATATGACATACCAATGAGGAATAAAAAATTGTTAGCTCGCTCGCTCAATAATGCAAATAGTAGCGAAGTTGGTCTGAGGTGGCCTGTCACTTAATGGGTTTTGGAAAATATATAACACTAACATTTTATATCACTAAAAAGAAACACGGGATCGAAGGGTATAGTACCACAAAACCTCTTGAATTGGTAATATTTTGGAAAAAATCTGATAAAAATAGGTTATGCATACATATATATATTCAAGTATTGAGTACTTGAATATATATATATAACTAGTTGATATTATTTAATAATTGATGAACAAAAATAAAGGTAATTACCTGCCGATTCAGAATATATTACCAAAGCTGGATCTTTACCACACAACATAAAAATATTAAGCACTTTTTTTAGGCAAAATTTCGCAGAAAGGAAAAGTTAAAAGTCGAGCACTACAAAAAACGTTCAATAGCCGACTGTCGCACGTTTCCGCTTGGGTGTTTTGAAAAATCGAACATTGGGGTTGGGTCGAGGGATTAGCTGGCTTGGTTAATAACCTGTTTTGAACGCAAAAAAAAGTGCGTATAACAATGAACCGGTCATATCTGGCCACAGTTTTCCGTTAACGTCCCTGTCTCGTATACTGTCCGGTTTGCCGATACCTCTTGACAACTCGGTGTACCACAGATTTTGATACTCGTAATGTTTGGGCGACATGTTTGTAGGTGTTCCCAGTTTCAATTAAAGTAACAGGCTTCGCAACTTGAGTGGTGTTTAGATCTGGCATTCTCAGTTTATTTGCAGTAACAATTCACACTTAACACGATAAGTCAAAGCAAAAATTTTAACAAAACCTAAATTAAAACTCATACCTACCTACTCAAAAGTAGGCAAATTTTTTCGCAGTATGAAAGAAAACAAATTAAATTCGAAAAAAAAACATTCCAAAACTTTCGTTTTTTTTAATAGCATTTACTAATTAATGTTTGTGGCCAGTACACACGTTAATTACAACAGGAGAAATTAAACTCTTTTTTTGCGTTCCTCTAAATTTGTCCATGAGGTAGAAGGAAAATTTAAAAAAAAATCTAAATAAGTAGGTAGGTATTTTTTTTAAATATTTTTATGGAATTAAAAAAAAAAATGTAACGAAACGGTGTAACTTTTAAACTAAATGATCTATCGCGATGAAAATATCTCCATAAGTACCTAAGTAATTAGGCGTCCCCATAAAATGAAAATTGTGAACTGTCAAAATGAAACAAATTAGGCAAAATTGTTTTCGAAAATAAGTTATGCAATTAGGGTACAGGATAATAAAATCGGTAAGTGACCTTATTAAGAAATGTCATGAGTTCATGACTGCCCTAAGCTTCTACAAATAGCAACACGTGGTTCGATCAAATGAAGCTGAAATTGAATATCCATTGCATTGTTCGATGTTGGGTACGTAGACTTCATCCAATTACACGTGTAGAACCACAGATATAGATAGACCTAGATAACGCAAGTATCACGATCTGTATGAAAACCAAGCGTGACATTTTTTTACTACCTACTATGACGTCACAAGCACTAGAAAACGTTTCTTTTATTGTTTCTCCTCGCATTTGCACAGTTTTTACAATTTATAACAGCGTAATTAACCATTTTCAATTTTTTAACTGACTTCCGACAAGCGTGGCACCGATGCAGACTGAGCGCGAAAGTGGCAGCTTACGATTATTGTACGTAAGCTGGCCACGAAAATGACATCTTGCGTTATCTAGGTATATCTATATCTATGTGTAGAACTCACACATGTATCGTAATGAACATACACAAAAGTCACACCAGAACATACCTACTCCAGAAGTAAATATTTACCAGATACATATAAAACTTGTGAAGAGTGAAAACTTGTGAGAGATAAATAGGTACTTTGGTAATTTTGAAAAAAAATTAAGCAACAGTCATTTTATCAGAATTTGGCACAGTGTAGCCTTAATTCCCGCTGCAAATCAGCTCCAACCTTTTCTATTATCTACGGAAATTGGATTTATGACCAAAATTTAGAACGTAAGCTTCCGACCTCGTTCAATGCTCCTTATGTAGACTCCGTGAGCTGAATTAATTGCTAACCATAAATCTTCATATTCCAGCTTCCTTTTGTAAAATTTTGTTTGTGAATAACTGGTATTCCTATAGGTACTTAGATTAATTTTGTGCGCTTATGTACTAGGTAATACTATCCACAAAATATTATAAATACGAAAGTGAGTTTGTTACGCTTTCACGCTAAAACGGCTGAACGGATTTGGATGAAATTTGGCACATGGGTAGACCTAGATTTCGATTTCATTATTATTTGCTACACATCCTATCATTTCGATTTTATTATTATTTGCTACACATATTTATTTATTATTTATTTAAATATTTACACACAATAAAACTGATTTACATCCGTAAGACGTACTCGTAACATAAGGTTCAGTTGAAAACCAGCGTCAGGCACTAGTTGTCTGGCATTTATGCTGAACTGGGCCTATTTGTCGCAGCCGTGAGGCACACAATACTGTTTTAAACTTTATTTGTTTTTTGTTTTTGAAAACTGTGTGCCTTAACCTGTGTCAAATAAATTTATTATTTCTTCTTTCTTAGAGAACATAGGATTTTTCACTATGACAAGGGACATAGGACATTTTATCCCGATATTCCTACGGAATCGAGACTTATGCGAATGGAACCGCGGGCAATTAATGGTTCCAAAATTATTGGAAGTTATTTTTATATTGGTCGTCGTAGGTTCCTGGAAATCGAATCGATACAAATGCGAAAAGAGACCATTCTATATTGTATCTGTATGGCACCAATCGAAAGGTTCAAATTTCTATAGATAGAGTGGGCCTATCTTTCCATCCAGTACCTACTGATAAACTAACTATGCAAATAAAAGGTAGGTAGTTAATGTTCATATATTAAACTCCTTTATTTGCTAACTATGTAAATAAAGGAGTTTAATATAGGTACATTAAGAGTATTTTAATTTAGTACCGTCAACTGCCCTAACTTCGCTTGGCGTCCTAAGTTTGCCTACCTATAATGAAAAAGCTGTAATATATTTTTCAATTTACTTGTATGGCAATCGAAACTTAAAACTCTCTATGAAAACTCAAAGTTTCGATTGCCATACAGTTGATCGGTACCTCCATAAATAGTTACATAGATAGATAGATGTAACATTTATTCTGTGCCCACAAAAGACACACATAAGCACTATTAAATGAAAACAAAGTACATGAATATGTATATACTAGCTTTTGCCCGCGGCTTCGCCCGCGTGGATGTCGCAAAATATCCCACAGGAACATGCTACCGGAATTCAGAGTATCCTATGTTCTAAGCCAGATTATGACCTATCCGTATGCCTTTCATCTAAATACGTTCAGCCGTTACGGTATTAAAAGGTAACAGGCAGATAATAAATCTGTACTCAAAATGCAAAATTGAAACCGTTAAAGGATAACTTCGCTGTCTGTCAAGACCCTTTTTCTCAGAAACGCCTGGATGCATCAAGTTGAAATAGATATCAAAAACTTGGATCTACGGTCCCTTGGAGCTGTAAAGAAAATCAAACTTTTAAGTAAATGCAATAAAAAAATACGGCCATTAAATTATACCGCATATTTATATTGACACTCGCAAATAAAACAAAGCCTATATGGTACTTCCCGCTGTCCTAGCAGCATGAAATTTGGCAAGAAAACTTTCATTACCTATATATCACCTCCTTTAGGAACATTTTTGAGACAAAAAGTAGCCTATGTCCTACCCTAGGATGCTGCTATGTTTATCCCCTTGGCAAAGATCGAAATCGAATTCGGATTTGGAATTTGATTGTGGTTTAGGCGTGAAAAGTTAACATACAGACAGACATTCTTGTACTCAAACCTCAGTTGGCTCGATATAGTTTTTGGAAAAGTTTTTGTGAAAATTAGCAATTTTGAAGAAATCTGTGAATGCAGATCAACATGTTTCAAAAAGTTAAGGACAGTCTCGTTAGGCCCTTTCCTCATTGGTCGGTACGGTATCGTTTCGGTACCGATTCTGTACCGTTTCGGTACTGCTTATGTTTCCTCACTGGTCGGTAAACCGAAACGATACCGCACGCGCGCACTGCTTTCATTTAGAATTCTAAATTCAAATTAATTCTAATGGTTGGCGAGCCCATGACCAAAATTTTTGCCTCATCGTTTTACAAACAAAATCATATAAAATCGATAGATATGGTTATTCTGAAATACAAAAATCCAAATTTTAGAAAATTTCCGTTTTTCTTCTGACCTGACATTATTAAGTATGTCAAAAAATTATATATTTTTTAGCATTAGTTTTTAGCAATCTGTCTGATTTTCAGAATGTAGTTGAACGATAGATACCGAAAACACAATTTTCAGAAACCAGTAGCGTCACACGTACCAAGGAGACCATAATTTGAGAAAATTAAAAATGTGGCGAAAATAAAACCCCTAGCATCCCGTCTGTAAATCTTGTTTTTATGTGAAGATTGATCAGTTGATGCGAATGTTGGCAACGTCGCAAATAGCTGTCAAATATTTGCGACATTTTATTTTTTTAGTACCTAGTAGGAGCGTTTTTTGGCTCCGTGAAGTCCAAACCCCGCTGCCCCCATCATTTTCATGTGGCGGCCGTAATGTGGCGGACGCAATGAGGCGACCGCTTTGTGGCGGCCGTTGTGTTGCGGCCGTTATGTGGCAGCCGTTATGTTGCGGCCGTAAAGTGGCGGCCGTTATGTTGCGGCCGTAAAGTGGCGGCCGTAATGTGGTGGCGGTTGTGTCGGCCGCTATGTGGAGGCCGTTACATGGCGGCCGTTATTTGGCGGCCGTTATTTGGCGGCCGTTATCTAGCGGCCGTTATGAGGCGGCCGCAATTTGGCGGCCGCAATTTGGCAGCCGTCAAGTTGCGGCCGTAATGTGGCGGTCGCTATGTGGTGGCCGTTGTATTGCGGCCGTTACGTGGCGGCCGTTATGTGGCGGCCGTAATGTGGCGGCCGCTATGTGGCAGCCATTTTGTTGCGGCCGCTATGTGGCAGCCGTTAAGTGGCGGCCGTAATGTGGCGGTCGCAATGTGGTGGCCGCTATGTGGCGGCCGTTTTGTTGCGGCCATAATGTGGCGGTCGCAATGTGGCGGCCATTGTGTTGCGGCCGTTAGTGGTGGCCGTAAAGTGGCGGCCATAATGTGGCGATCGCAATGTGGCGGCTGTAATGTGGCGGTCGCAATGTGGCGGCCGTAATGTGGCGGTCGCAATGTGGCGGCCGCTATGTGGCAACCATCATGTGGCGGCCGCTATGTGGCGGCCGTTGTGTTGCGGCCGTTATGTGGCGGCGGTTATGTTCTTCTGACTATTATTTTCAAAATCTGTGAGTGCAGATCAAAATGTTCGTTAGCGACAACGGTTAAAGTTATTATAATTATTATACCCTTATTGCCCCATCTCAAGATCCACCCTATATATGTTATGATTGCTTAGATCCATAAAGCCATAATCTTTAAAGAGTTGTGGTTAATATTGGGTATTTATTTGGGTTATTCTAACCTTTTTGCTAGCCTTTTTACAATTAAACGAAATAAAAAATAGCACGATAATAATTTTTGAAAAGCTTATTGTGACGTTTCCATTATTTGACATATTGATTATTTATTTATACCAATTTTTAAGTTAACCAAGCCACACAGTTAAATCCTCCCCTGTAAAAATGAATACCCCTTTCCACCCGGTTAGGGGTAAATTTAAAAAAATCCTTGATAAACGTTTTTATTTATTTTCAATCTTAAGTATAAATACTGAGTTTCGAGTTAATCAGAACGCGCGTTAAAATTATTCCATACAAACTTTGATACACCCCAATTCTCTTTTAGGGGGTAGTTTAGAAAAACTAAAAATGGCAAAGTTTATAATTTACATAGATAAATATTCGTGCCAAGTTTCAAGTTTATTAACTCAAGGAATAAGATTTTTCATACAAACAAAATTCTCCCTTTTCACCCCCTTAAAGGTCGAATTTCCAAAAATCCATTCTTAGCGGACGTCTACTAACTATGAACTACCTCCCTACCAAATTTGATCTTTATACGTCAAGCAGTTTTCGAGATTTCGTGATGAATGAGTGAGTGAGTGAGTGACCTTTCACTTTTATATATTTAGATGTTACGGCTAAAACCCGAAGTGCGGCTACACCTAGTTTTAGCCGGCTAGAACTAGGTGCGGCCGGTAGCAGTTGGTTAAACTTGCCTAAATGGATCCTGGCACTCGCCGGCCGCTGCCGCGGCACCGCTCGCTTCGCTCGCTCGGCTCGTGCGGTGTGTTATGTGGTCACAGTTCTAACCTAACCTAACCTACCTTTCAGCCATTTTCATTTGCTACAACTAACTTTAACCAACTGCTAACCGCACCAAGTTCTAGCCGGCTAAAACTAGGTGTAGCCACACTTCGGGTTTTAGCCGTGACATATATCAAAACAAGATGCCAATATTCAAAAAAGAAAAACATACGTACGTACAGACGCCAGCACATCAAGCTACCCGAAACTGTCAAATTTTCCCGATCAACTTTGAACCTTAAAATTCAGCGATAAAGTTGAAAATCTATTAAATAAATTTGACCGATTGTAGTAGCCTGATGTGCTGGCGTCTGTAACTACGTAGTTAGTTATATAATTCAAAGTTTCAAACATACATTAGTGTATTGTAGTGACTAGTTGCTATCCCACAATTCACACAGCGATCCATAGTTTCAACAATATCCAATCCACAAGGTAAAATCCAAAAGAACAATTCCAAGTCAATCATGTGAGCAATCTTTGGTGTCCAGTGTGAAAGCAAGAGTCGTACAAGGTAGGCAGGGTCAGAATCCGTAAAAATCAAAACAGGGGTCATTAAAAAAGAAAAATCATTGGGAAAGCACTCAAAACACATCGGAAAACACGAAATAAGTGACAGCTGTCTAGTAGGGGTGGGCGTTGCGACAACGAACCCTTTACAAAAACCGTTTTGTGATGATGAAACCGTTTTACGTTCTGGGTTCAACTTCAAATAGTCTTCATTGCACAAACCAGTCTTCGAATTACTTGGTGCGATTTTTTATTTTACATCTAAGAATATACAGTCGGGTACAATGATTAAACTATCTATCACACTCATAAAACAGTCCTTCCAATAAAAAGTGAACTCTTAAAAAGTGAACTCTTTGAAATGAAATACAGTCATTAATATATTACCCGTTGTCAATGCTGTCGTTCGTGATGCGAAAAAACCATTTCATACATTTCAAATCGTTGATAGTTCTAAGAAACTGCGCTCGACAAAAACGCAATTCTATTCCATGTTGGATAAGTTTCGTCCTTTAACCGTTTTCTGCAACCGTTTTCGTCGACGGGAAAACGGTTTCGGTCGCCAAAAATTCGAGAATGATCCACCACTAATTTAGTCTAGTGTCAAATTTTCAATGTCAGTCTGCCAGTGCAGAATATGTACTGCCAGTGACAAAGACCAAAAAATAAAACTGATTTTAATCGATATGAAATTGATAATCATTATTTTGGTTTTTCAGTAATTAATGATATATTAAATGCACTATATTGTATAAAAGTATATATAGTGCATTTAATTACTTTTGAGTTAAATTACCTAGTGCTACTTCGTGGGTAGGTTTTCTTTTTGTAGTTGTGTAATCGATTACTTTAATCGATAATCTCACGAAAACTATCTTTATCATATTTCTCCGCTTCCAGACAAAGAATTGAGCTGATTTTTGATATTCAAGGATAAAAAATATGACTAATTTTTTTATCATATAACAACTTATTACATTTGGGCCCAACATTCTCCATCTCCAAATGCTGTGCAAAATGCGGTCTTTGCAAAGCATGTGTGGTGTAACTATGAATGATAGGGCGAGGAATGATAAAACAACGGTGCTGTTTGAAAGAATATGTATAGTCAGTACCTACCTAGTGACAAAAATTTAAAAGAGTATGCTGAGATGGTTCAGTCATGTAGAGAGAATTAAATGAAAGGTGACTAACAAAAAGTATTTAAGGCAGATTTTTTATTTTTATGGGGATGTTGTTGCTCGCGTCCGTAGGATTTAGGTACCACCTTGTCCTAGGCCCACCCTACACGTGTCTCCCGGGTGGTGCTAAATGAGCAACAACGCCGAGCAACAGGCGGCGGTTAATTAACCTGATATGGCTACCCCAAGCCTAAAGAAATTAAATCTTCTCTAAAAACGTGGCCATGGCACCTTGGGAAAGCGCTATGTGTACTTTCTCACCCCCCTTTATATGAATATGGAAAATTATGAGAATACGATGTCTGGCAATCCGGCTAACACCTGGCGCTCGCAGGTACCCGGGCCTGTGGGTGTGAAATTTGTTACCAATGACTCCACAGGGGTAGGCGACTAGGCCCCTGTGATAGTAAATGCGTCTGGCAGCAATAGCAGCAGCAAAAAGTTCGTTCAACAAGCTTTTCACCCAAGCCTGTTTTTATCGCATCCTAGGAGCTCCTCCCTAGAAAACAGTACATCAAAGATCTGTGGAGAATCCAGCCTGCACTAGCTAAGGCAAGGAAAATTTTAACTCTACTGAATTGGAAAAAGAACACAGCACTTGTCCTCCCGATTGGCAAAGAGTCCCAACTACCAGGAACACCAATAAAAGGAAACAACAGTCCGCCATCACCTGAATGTTTGAAAGTCTCAAACCGTTATTCGGGACTACCTGTGGAAGAAAATTCCCATGAAAGTATTCAGACAAAAGAAAAGAAAATTAGCAAACCACCACTTATAATGCTCTATGGGGTCGACGACGTCAACAAACTCACAGAGCGTCTAGAAACAGTCGCTGAGCATACTAAGTTCACTTATAAAATAATTAATAAAAACCAGCTACGAATTACAAGTGAAGACATTCACATCTATAGACAACTTATGAGTATGGTCAGAGAACAAAACCTAATAGGTCACACTTTCAATCGAAAAGATGGAAAAAACCTTAGACTGTTTATCAAAAACATACACCACACAACCCCACATCAAGCTATTAAGGAGGCATGCGAAAATACAGGAAATGTAGTGCTAGGCGAAATCATAAACTCTAGGTATGGACCTGATAAAGTACCCACATCCACATTCTTCGTTAATTTGCAACCGGGACCAAACAACAAAGCAGCAAAGCAGGTGAAAGTTATTTATCACCAGGTAGTTGCTATAAAAGATCCTAAGAAAAGGATAGCCAATGCCAAAGATGTCAAAAATTACTGCATGAGACCTTACCGCTGTCTAAAATGCGCAGAATCACACAACACCAAGGAATGCCCTAAGACTGATCGTAATTACCCAGCCACGTGTGCCTTATGCTTAGGCTCACATCCAACAAACTACGAGGGATGTGAGGTCTACAAAGAGATCCTGGCCAGAAAAACTCGTAAGCCAAACTTTACTAGAAGCAAAACAACTCAAAACACACAGATTAGCAATAACAATGAAGAACACAACTCACAGGTCCAAAATAATTAAACTAGAAATGAACATAAGCAATACGCAGATATAGCTAGGGCAATACCGCATGAAAGAACCGCAACTCAAACAACATATGAACAAACCACACAACACACTACCAGCAAACTGGAAGAGATTTTCCTTAAACAAAGTGAAAAGATTGACGTTATCTTACAACAGATGAGCACTCTCTTAGGACTCATAACTACACTCGTCAATAACATGATAAAATACGATCATAATAGCCACCTGGAACATCAATGGACTATCTCTCAACAAAAGCGAAGTCGAGACACTGATTAACTTTCATGATCTGGATGTTTTACTTATATCCGAAACACATTTCACATCTAGGTAACAGCCAAAGAAAAATAAAAAACTACAAAATTTACACCACATATCACCCTGATGGTACTGCACATGGTGGAACAGCTGTCATAATAAGGGAATCCACCAAACATCATGAACTGCCCCAGTTCAGCACGGAGCATATACAGGGAACCACAATAGCTGTCCATGGCAGTAATGGAGATATCACCTTGTCTTCTGTATATTGTCCTCCAAAACACAATTTAAAAGAAGAGCAACTTACAATCTACGTGAAGAGTCTTGGACCTCGTTTTATATCAGGAGGAGACTGGAACGCTAAAAATGTTCATTGGGGCTCGCGACTAAATACGACGAGAGGGACAAAGCTTAAAAAGTGTGTTGATACGAACAATTTAATCACGATTGCCACATTCGAGCCAACCCACTGGCCGACGGACCCTAACAAACTACCTGCCGTTTTGGACTTCTTCATTATGAAAGGATTTAACAGACTATTCTATAACATCCAATCCTGTTTGGATTGGTCATCTAATCATATACCAGTTATTCTAACAATTGGCTCAACTTTTCTTAATCGCCAAAAAAGTCCCAGACTATACAACAGCAGAACAGACTACAGACTGGACAGAGTACCGCAGCATCATTGATATGTCAATCAAACTCAAAATAGCTTTAAGAAATGTTGATGATATTGACAATGCAGTAATAGATTTCACCAGGACGATTCAAGAGGCATGTTGAAAGTGCACACACGAGTTTCATCATAACAAACCAAGACAGTACAGTGCCGCTGGAAATTCGCCATATGATTCTAGAAAAGCGAAGATTACGTCGTGTGTGGCATGTAAGTCGCCATACTGAGGACAAACGGGCCTTTAATAAGGCTATACAGGACCTGAAACAAATAATTAAAGAAGCAGAAGATGATACTCTGGAAGCACATTTACAATCCCTGATTGCAACCCGTGCGACCGCCTATTCACTCTGGAAGGTATGCACAAACCAGCCAAAACACAAACCAGCCAAAGTACCCGAAACCACCTTTTAGAATAGAAGGAAGAAGCTGGGCTAGAACAAACCTAGAAAAAGCAAATGCGTTCGCTGAACGTTTTCGTACCAAACGAACCGGAACCTGGAATAGATGATATCGATATAGACAATATACTGAAGCAGGATTTCCAGATGGAAATGCTAATTAAATCAATAACACCTCAGGAAATTAGGAGGGTAATAAGGGCATTGGATGATAAAAAGGGTTTGATCTAATACACAAAAAGGTCCTTGAAGAGCTACCTACTAAGGCCATCGTTTTCCTGACAACTATTTTCAATAGTATGCTCAGTGTTGGATACTACCCATTGCTGCAGAAAGCATCACAATAGTACATTACTGCCGCGGTCTATAATGACTACTTTGCTGGTCGCGCTGATGATGGCCGACAGCGCAGCGTAGCGCAGCTCCAGGCCGACACAGCGCGGTCAGCGTGCAGCACTTGATGGACGAGCTGAGATAAAGGCCGAGGCCGTAGGTCGAGGACAGCAAGGGCTGCAATGATGGCCAAGCTGGAAGGCCTAGAGCGTAGCTAGGCTAGCTCGAGGCAATCATAGCGTGACCAGCGAAGCAGTCATAGTGGGCCAAGGCTTGTATAGTGCTTTACTCAAAAATGCAAGTACCTAATCTAAATAAAACCAGCAAGTAATTTCAATAAAATATATATTAATGCTTCATTTTGTTGGAAAGACCATTGAAATACGCAAGAAAAACATTTTCGGATAAAGATTTAGATTTCCTACTGATTTTCCACTGCACAAATTTTTCATAAGCAAGCTTATATTTTTCCTTTGAGTTTCGCGGTATTAAATTTTCAACCACTAATTTAGCTTCATCTTTAATGTCTGGCGGTGTTAAACACATTGAATCGGAAGAATTTTCGCTTTGAGAGCTCATTTTTAGCAAAAAAGTCACTAAATAAAAATAAAATTTTCGCCGAACCGCGCTTTTGTTACCTACTTCTTTGTTTTTTTTTTTAACAATGTTAGTTGGAACTATACAGCCAAATATGGAATAAAATCTTTTTGTACCTATCTCTATAAATACAAACAGCTGTGTTTTAAATAAAACCTTTTTGCATTTGATTTTTTAAAACGTTGAAACGTCAAAATAGCGGCCGGCAATGTTTTGCCGGCCTGTTTGAGCGACCAGCAAGACTTTGCCGGCCGCTCCTTGAAACAGAACGGCAAGGTCGACTTTGCTCAAACAAGGTTGTCAAAATAATGACCACATTACATGCATTTTTGAGTAAATCATCATTATACACAAGCCAGGAAAGCCGCCTCACGAAGTGATTTCCTACAAACCTATTAGTTTGTGGCCTGTACTCTCCAAAGTTTTTGAAAAATTATTGTTGCGACGACTTCTAAGTTCAATTTCCAAATTACTGGAACACCTAATTAAAAAAAAAACTTTTTACAAAAAAAAACAACAGACTTCAAAAAAAAAAATAAGTACTACAAAGTGAAAAATAACTTTAATTTCGGAAGTCGGTGTCTTTGATTTTGAATTTTCGTTCTTTGTCACCGACTTCCGAAATTAAAGTTATTTTTCACTTTGTAGTGTTTTTTTTTTGAAGTCGGTTGTTTTTTTTTTGTAAAAAGTTTTTTTTTTAATTAGGTGTTCCAGTAATTTGGACAAAACTGAGGATAAAGCAATTGGTGTAAGGCCGTTCGGATCATCTACGTGTTTGCCTGGCTTCAATAGTGGGATAATGATTTGTAACTTCCACTGATCTGGAACCCAACCACTACTATAAC
Organism: Agrochola litura; assembly: GCA_949152395.1. NCBI lineage: Eukaryota > Metazoa > Arthropoda > Insecta > Lepidoptera > Noctuidae > Agrochola > Agrochola litura. The sequence continues at coordinate 21,960,207 of OX424493.1, forward strand.
AAAAATTAATAACATCGAGGAAGTAACGTTTAGCCTTGTCTCCAGAATGAGCTGCTCTATAAAAGAATATGGTATACCGTCAATACCGGGGACTGAGTCCCGGACATGCCTGAATACCACATTTAGTTCCTGTAAAGTAAATGGTACAGACGCCAGCACATCAAGCTACCACAATCTGTCAAATTTATTTAATAGATTTTCAACTTTATCGCTGACGTATAAGGTTCAAAGTTGATTGGGAAAATTTGACGCACGTTTCTTCTTGCGAAGGTGACGTTTGGTTCTAGCATTAAACCACAAATATGCCAATAGATTTTCCGTGCTCATATCCGCATTATAGCACTCCTCGGCCTCATCCCTATCCTTGACTGCCGAAGTGCATTCTGGATCCCATCATGGTGGTGAGGGTATTTTATTACGAGCACTGTTTTTTAATGGAAAGCAGGAGTCCGCATTAGAGGTGATGGCTGTAACAAATCCCTCATAACAACTCTTAGCATAGCAGTGACCAGAAGGGTCTGATAAACTTGAATTTAAATTTGGAAGAACTTCAATTTTATCCTCCAATAATGAAGCAAATTTTGCCCAATCTGGTTTGGACAGGTTATATTTCAAAAGTGGAGGAGAAGTTTTCTCTAAATAAGTCTTATTAAGTAAAGATATAACAATAGGGTAATGGTCACTACCATGCGACAAGGTTGTACATTCCCAATGGGTCGAAGCTGCCAGCTCAACTGAACAAAAGGTTAAGTCAACACAACTCTTTTGCTGTCCGGGAAGAGATCTGCGTGTTGGGCATCCATTATTTAAAATGCAGAGATCCAGATCATCCAAGTGCTATACCACAGGCATCACAGCGCTCGGAGCCCCATCTATAGTGATGGCAGTTAAAGTCACCCATGACCAGGATTGGTCCATGGACATTAGTAAAAATGTTTTTTTTAAATAATAAAAAGGTCTTGGTGAGGATGAGCAATATAAACGGAGAACACTGTGATACCCTCAACCCTTCCTGCGGCAATGCTCATATCACTTGTAAGAGAAGGTAAAGCAGAAGGTAAGAATTGGACCCGATTGTTGGCAAAGAGAGCCGACCCTCCAAGAATTAAAGATAATTGCAATTTAAAGTAACATTGTATTAAATTGGTGTTTCAAACGATTTTTGGAACATCCAGTAGATGTAATTATATTATGATATTTTACTTAAGAGATTACAAATAAATACATACTAAATTGCTAGTTTTACTTCATAAGATTTGTTAATTATTACTTAGTTGAGAAGTTATTTAGCATTTATATATGACCATCTATGGTTGGTCAAAAATGGCGGCAATGATATGACGGGAGTAATATGGGGAGACTATAAGAATAGGGGTACCCGCCAATTCTGGGACTTTTTGATATAACTCTGGTGAAAGATGGACTACCTATATTGTTCACGTAAGTTAATTGAACATTTTATTTTTATTGCTGATACCTGTTTTACTATGTGTTATAATATGTGTGTTAAATCGAATTGGGGAATATTGATGTACTGTTTCTTTCCGTTAATATGTTGCTATAACTTGAGGGACCATTTCTCAAATGTCCAAGAGATTAATGAGCAATGATTTAATGAGTTATCAATGATTTATGTCAATGTAAAAATGTGTTGATAAAATACTTTAAAACAAGCTTCCATAGAGTTTTTTGTCTTTCTTCTCTGTGATGACCAGTGATTGGAGTAGGTAGATTGATTTTACGTACTCGCATCATGAATAGTCATAGAAATCACAACATGGATAAGCCTTTTTTCCGGGATTTCATTTTGGTACTTACGGGATTGAATCAAATATTGTTAAAGTAAGGATTTTTAAACTACTACATTAGAAATGTATAGAATGCGATAGATAAACACTTAAAATATATTATTATATTGTTTTTATAGTATACCTATCCTTTTCTTGGAGTCCGATCACCTATATATTATTAAAAAGACAGCAAAAGGGTTAAACATTTCTTATTCATATCGATTTATTCTTTATTCTACACATTACAACATTTGAAATTCCTTAAAAAAATCTTAATAATTTAAAATTTCAAAATCCCGGAATCCCGGTGGCATATCCATACTAATATACAGGGTGGCCGGTCGATTGACGTCCAAAAATTTTTTTTGGTTCCCGCGTATCGAGGGGTACCCGAATAACCCCCATGTATGTTCCGCGATTTTTTGTAGTTTTCGAGTAATGAATTTTTTTCTGAAATTTTGGTAATTTTTGATCTGACCAACATAATTTTTTTTTTTTTTAAAAGTAGGAGACTTTTTCAAGATTTTTTTTCGGAAACTGAATCTTCATGAGTTGTACTTTTATGCGTAAGATAATCAGCTTCGTAACTTTTATGAAAGTTACGAAAATGTCAGTCTAAAGTGAAAAATTTACATTCTTCGAATTATGACTTAAAATTTCAACTTTAAATTAAAAATCGAAACAGATGACTTCATGATTTCTGAGTAAGTTCCGAAAATGCGCCAAACTCTCAGCTTTCGAAATCATGAAAAAAAAATACTACTTTAAAAAAAAAAAAAATTTAAGTTGGTCAGATCAAAAATTACCAAAATATTCAGAAAAAAATTCATAACTCGAAAACTACAAAAAATCGCGGAACATACATGGGGGTTATTCGGGTACCCCTTGATACGCGGGAACCAAAAAAAATTTTTGGACGTCAATCGACCGGCCACCCTGTATACGTGCCAGTTCATTGACCCCAAATCAATCTACCTACTTCGATCACTGGTGATGACCTTGGTTTGGAACGGACAACTAGTTTTCTCATCAATGGTTTTAACCGACAAGCCTAATTGAAATAAATGTGTTTTTCTTCATAAAACCCTTTCCCTACACACCATATCCACAGAAACTTCATACACAGTACATAATTAGTTACCATTCTGACACTCAAAACTTACCCTGCATTCCGAGTTACGCTAAAAGTGATAATATCGCGAATCCAACCAAATTTTATAGTCACAATTATTACTCAATAGGCCCTTATATTTTGTGACTATTAAATTTGGTCAGATTCGCGATAATAGCGCTTTTAGTGTAACTCGGAATGCGGCCTTTCTAAGATAGGGAATATCATGATCTATACATATAGTCTCTATTCCTCTTTCTGACAAGTGCGTTAGAAATAATTTGTTATAGTGACTCTGAATGTGTGTTTCGAGATATTGACTCAGTTTATACGTTTTGAGATAGGGACTGAATGAGTTTTGAGATATTGAGTCCTGTTTGTTTTGAGAAAGTGACTCTGTTTCTGAACATATTTAGAGAAAGTAATCTGATCTGTGAGAAAGTGACTCTTAACCTCTCTGCTCGACAAGATTTTGACATGTGACACATCAGTTGACTCGACGGGGTGTTGCGAATTCAGTCATGAAATTCAGGAATTTACATCAACTTTCAGCATTCGAATTTATTAAGAAAAATATGTTACCGCGCCTATTTTATATAATAAGTTTGTGGAAAATATCTTTAATTATATGTTGAGATCAGTCAAACCGCGTCAGTACACTGCGAAAGTTGTATAGAATTGGTATTACTACACCTATCCAAAAGGTAGGTAGTTTAAATTTGCTGAAAATATGTACATAAACAACCCACTCTCTTGCTGAAAATATGCAAAAAGGAAAAATAAAGATATTATCATTCTCTCTGCATTCTTACTTTTACCAAGTTTCATACATAAACTACATAAAAAACACGATCAAATCTTGATAAAAATGACTAAAAATTGTATTGCGACGTGACACTTCTTAGTGCTGACCCCGTCTACCCAATTTTCTTATATCGATTCAAAAGTAGCATTCAGTTCAATCGATACTCGCAATAAAATCAGTGTGAAAAAATTATTAGAAACTGAATAAAAACTCTTTGGTATATTTTCAATGAATTATTTTATTTTTGATATTAAAAATTTTATTAGTAAGTTTACACATTCAGTGTGGACAGGGCAGTAACTTTTAAGGGTTCCGTATGTACCTACAAATGAAAAACGGAACCCATAAAGGATTACTCGTATGTCGGTCTGTCACAGCCAATTTGCTCCGAATCTACTAAACCGATTAAGTTGAAATATGGTACACATATGAATTTCTGTAACCCAAATACAGAAGTGTAACGTAAATAAATGAATTTTGAATATGGGGTCACTTTTGGGGGCCAAACTAGACAATAAAAAAAAAGTTTTGCAAACTATATCGTGTGACATATCAAATGAAAGGGCTAGTTGTGGGGGTCCCAAATATTTATGTTAATTATTCTGTATTATTTTTAGAACTAAGTTTTTTAACGCGACTTGCAGTAGGAGTAAACTGGCATAAATCGTCACGCGAAAAAGTGTTCATACTTGTGACTGTCTTCTTCTAATTTGATAGAGAGAGAGAAAGTGTGAATTTGGTCAAAATGTAAATCCAAGAGGCGGCAACGAAAATTTTCAAATTTTTCATCGTGTGAGTCGGTTTCATGGTTGTCGAAGGCGTTAAAGCCGATAGTGACGTTAAAATGTAAATCCAAGATGGTGGCTTCGAAAATTTACAAATTTTTCATCATTGGTATTGTTTTCATAGTTTTTGATGGTGCTAAAGTCGATAGTGAGGTCAAAAAGTAAATCCAAGATGGCGGCTGCGAAAATTTTATTTTTGTTTGAAATTATACGTTAAAAAGAATTTGGTTCCCCCGGACTTCCACGTTTTATTTTTTTAATTTATTATAGAAAATAGACTATTCCCCACTTATCTACGGAGCTATTGAATATAATATTTTTTAATACTGGAAATTGTTGGTTGATTATAGATTCCTGGAAAATCTATAAAAAAGTCTATGGTCGTAAAATAATATGAGTTTGTTCTTGGGATAAATTATTGTTAAAAAACATGGATGCTATTACAATTTGAAAATTTTTCATCATAATTACAATTTTCATGTTTTCGGGGGGATAGTGCTGATATCGAATAAGATGAACATTCTGGATTTTAAGTTGGCGGCTATTCCAAATAATAATAATATTGTAGATCAATTCTCATAAATATCAGTTTCATGCCAATTGTAAGCTCGATAGCCAAAATCCGTGAAAAAAAATGGCCCTCGTCAAGTCCGTCTGTCCGTGCGTCCAGATGTTATACATTTTACACGGAGACTATTTACTCTATCGATGAAAATTTAGAAAAAGGTGTATGTTTCTTTGCACCGCTAAACAATGGTGTAATGAAATTACTATAAATATAATATAGGAGGTGGCATTCCCTATACATATAACCAAGGGATGAAAAAAATCTATGCACATAAAGCGTGTATTGTTGGATCTCTTAATTAAAATGATAAATATGTTTCTAAGTGGCTTTACTTTTTAAGTCAATAATTTTTGAGATATAGTTTATTTTCGGTTACAACCACAGAATTAACTTTGTTTACTATATTTTTTTCGAGAAATACAACCTTATTTTTGTAGTCGATAAAACTGATGCTGTGCAATATTTATGCGTAAATAAGTATTCATCCCAACTACGGAATCCTTCACTGTGCGTAGTCCAACATACACTAGGCCAGTTTTTTAATTTCGTTGGGAAACTACCACAAAAAAAAACAAGTTCTATTACTCAAGTAAGACTAACCTATTAAAAACAAAAACTACCAAACTCATACAACTAACAAAAAATATGTATGTCGTTTAAAACCGTTTGCGGAATACCTACCCACTTTATAGAATTAATTTATCATCATTCCCAAAGTTTTATTAAGCCTACCTAAAAAATGTATACTGGGCATTCTGTAGCAAACTATCAGAAAGTATTAAAAAAAAATCCACAGTAAATAATTGTCCAAAAATTCAAATAGTTTTGAACAGCGAGTGCATTCCGAATTTAAATTCAAATATAGAAACAATTCAGTGCGAAATTTAATAAATGAGGTAAGTATCCCCGTCATGTCTGTTGACTCGTTTTGTACATACTCGTAATATCCAAAAAATCGATTAAAATTACATTAGAAAAGTATAAATAATTATTATAAACAATGCTTAATGTATTTAATGCTTAAAACAATTTTATTTCAATTTTCAAGTATCGATTTCTGACATTCGACATATTAATTAATCGAGTCGATCAAAATTGAAAAAAAAATCGTTTGTCATAATCGTTTTCGCACATCATTACAATAAAAAAAACAATAATAGTCGGATATTTTTAACACAAATTGAGTAGTGGTAATGAATATTACGTGTTATTGGACCTGTGTTCGTATATTACGTTAAGATCTGGGCATTTTCTAGTTGTTTATAATATTTTTAATAATATTTGTCACAGTTTAAATCGTATCTACATGTGTATGTGTGATATTAGTGAAAAGTTAAAATGTAAACACGCACGATTGGCGCGAAACTTCGACTTTGGATATCAAAAACTTCATTACCACTACATATTTAACTGGAACAATGGATGAATTCGTCAAATAATTAAATGATGTAGTATTCACTGCCCCTGTGGTGGAGTTTAGATGTTCGAAATCCCCAATTTTTATGATTTTTAGCTTCGACCTAGACTGTCATCAAAATGGCGATTATCGCATTTACAGACTTAAATTTTTTAAAGGTAAATTAATAATCTTGCACGCTAAATATGAAAGATTTAATGCTGTAAACATTTGAGTTTTTTATTCAACGCTCTTAATTAACGCACATTCATAAGATTTAATGGTTAGTATAATAAATATTCACATAATCAAATAAGGGTGTCGTATGTGGTAATTCTGGGGTCCAATTGGACCCACTACCGAGCCGGCGGAGGTTTGTGTGTTCGGGTCCAATCGGGGGCGCTTCCGAACTATACGGTTAAAACGTGACTATGTCGTCGGTAATAAACGCGCAAAGTCAACGGCGATGTCATACTTAAGTGTGGACCAGTGTGGACGTTCATGGGCTGAGGACTTACTGACACATTGTTACGCTTTCCAAAACCCGGAAAAACAAACACATTATGGTATGTATTTATATAATTTATGATTAACTACCTATTGAATATTGTATGAATTGTACCAGGGGCTTCGAACAAGTGATCCTACGTCTCGATGTCTGTGTTACAATAACAAAGCTACTGAACTACAGCTCAAGTAGATTCATGTTAAAATACTTATTTTGATCCAATATCAATGTTAAAAGTTAATTTAGAAGGAAATTTTTGCAAATTGTAATTGTCATAATTACGTAACTTGAAAACTCACTTTTTTGTTTGTAAAGATATTTCTATAATTTTGGTCTTAAATGAAAGGTCTAAACTTAAAACCATTTGTCACGTTTAGTTCATGAAAATCGTCCCGCGGAACAAAAATAGACGGTCATTTTCATTTCATTTTCATGAAAGACGACCCACTGACCCAGTATTTTATTCTTTTTCTTTAGGTTGATTCCGGTTCACAATCAACTATCCTAGTCAGTTTGTTATTTTTAAAGTTACAATTTTGTTTCAGCTGTGAATTATGGGCAAAGTACTGCTTTCCTGATAAAGAATACTGGTCACCAGAATTCCAGCATCAAATTTATATCCAACTTAAAATGCTCTGCATTAGACATTTTCCAAGGACATCATTTAGTGAGTACCCGGAAACTTCACAGATTTTAAATAAAGCAAATTATTATAATTCCTGGGTTTTTATTTTGCTAATGTTTAGTTAAGCAAAGTAGGAAATGAACGACGTCACATTTTTTCTTTCTGGTTGTGCAATAGAAATTAAAGTTATGTCAAATTAGTATAGTATGTAGTATTCTATGCTAATTTTACACTACTTTCATTTCTATTGCACAACCAGAAAGAAAATTAAGCATTTCGAGCGATTTCAAATTTCCCTCCCTGCACATCCTTCACACAGATGTTCTGGGGTGCCACTAGATGGCGCACCGCAAAAATGTCTTTCCAGTTTTTGTTTTATGTCGACCTTCTTCTCGTCGAATAAAATATTATGTTCTGTGGTATTTGATCAAGCAAGCAGAGTTACCAGATTGGGTATTTTTTTCGCAATTTTGGGTAAAAATTTGACTCCTGGAGAAATTTTGGAGAAATGAAATATTTGGAGAAAAGAAAATATTCATGGAGAATTTTGGGTTTTTTATTTTATAGTTTCCTACGGGATGTATCATATTTTTCGAACACACCCGATAAAACAGTACGCTCACAGATCTCGAAATCTGTGAGTACGCTCGTTTTTAGTTCGTATCTCTTAATAGTCTATGGTTTGGTTCAGTCTACTTCCACAATATTCTACATATTGCATACTGTTCATTGGTTTCATTCACTCATGACTGTTGTGTTGTTATTGTATCGCACTTTCAAAGATATAAGATTTATTTCGATCTATCAAATTATCTTCAAAGTTCAAAGATAAAATGTCGTTCTGTTGAGTTAGTGTTACCTACTATTTATTTACCTAAATCATGTAAACATCAAGACGATACAGACCAGCTTGGGAAGCTGAAACGCAGATTTCTGGTAAATTAGGTTTTAAATTTACTTCATTTGCCTAACAGAACGCGGGTTTTATTTACTCCTTTGGTTTTAACCGACTTCCAAAAAGGAGGAGGTTATTATTTTCGTAGCGTAGCTATTTAAGTTGTCCACCGATTTCTCCGTCAATTGTAGACCGATTTTGAAAATTCTTTTTTCGTTTGAATTTTTTTTTATTTTTATGTAGTTACAAGTTCTTGATAGTACAAATTTTTGCGTTTGGGGTTTGGGTAAAACTTAGAAAAATGGTATCATTTTGGAGAAAAATTATTTCAAATTTGGGGAGAAATAAAAATCACATCTGGCAACCCTGCAAGCAAGTTATGTTTACAAAAGTTACAATATATATACTTCATAACTAGCATAATAATCAAACATCTGATGTTGTTTGTTACATGCTCTGTGGATAATTACGTAGGTATTATAATTAGGTTCCAGTGGTGAACCAATAAAAATTCAGTGAGTTTTCGTCTGTTTTTGTTATCAGTTGACTTTGACTTCATGACTTGACAATCCCTGGCGTTTTATAGTGGCATGTCATAAATAGGTTTAGTTTTCTGTTTCTCGTTTATCTGTTTTACTATCATTTGTGATGTTTAGGTTGGGACAATCGTGGTTCACGGCTGAGCGAGGCTACAGGGGTGTTGTAGAGCTAAAGAATTTAAGCTACGTATTTAAAAATCTGAGTTGTATAGCTAGCCAAATGACTGACAAATTCAAGTTACCTGCGCGTTTTGGAGCAGGTGAAAAAAGTGTTTGGTGAGTAAAATTTATGGAATATTTGAATTATTTATCTCCCACCAAGAGTGCATGATGTGTAGATCAGTTATTGTAGTTAGAATGTTACGTTCTTGTTACATAAGCGGCTTTAGAAAGCAATAAAGTTTTATTTGGTTAGTCTGTGTTAAATAGGTAATTATGAGATAACAGATATTTAATTGTTCTAGTTAATTATTCAATACACAATAAAAATGTTTATGAGTTTATAGGATATACCAATTAAGTACTAGACAACCTATTTAATGGGAAAAATTATACGAATACATGACACAGTGAACAATGTTTTTAATAATAAGATTACTTGATTGTACATACTGTTCACCATCTGTTTTCTTTTCTTTTACTCGAAACACGGGTATTTTAAGCCTTTTTCGGCAACCAGTCTCACAAAATGGAAACCCTATTTTCTTTCCAAAAAAACATTTGTGATGACTGTGATGAGAAAAACATAAATTAAAAAAAAAATGTTTCCTAATATATTCTTGTACAATAAAGGGTATCTTCTTTAACCAACACATTAATTAATTGATTGCTTACCTACTGAATGTAAATAAATGAAATTGTACATGAACTTTTGGATAGTTAAATAATCAATACCCAGAAGAAATCATAGATAAATATGATTTTACATATTTCTTTTACATAATGTAATAAATAACTTTAACACAAATTCTTAATTTTAGGGTGGAATACATCCAACTGGCTGCGGAATACAAGCCTGCTGTCAACCTAGGCCAGGGTTTTCCTGACTACTATGCACCAAAACATGTCACAAAGGCTCTCGGAGAGATAGCAAACAGTGAGAATCCACTGCTAAACCAATACACCAGGGGATTTGTAAGTATCATACCATTCACCTTTGATAACATGATGCATGCAAATCTATTTAAATCAATGAATTGTTAGACATAGATTCCTGCAACATCAATATAATACATTAATTAAAAATACATAACACATTTTCTGTACAAAAATAAACTTCATTACAATATTAGTTTATTTTCCAATCTTCTCTCAATACGCATTATTCTCCTCTAGCCCATTTAATTTTTTACTCTCACAATGTTAATCTTGACTAAAATCTTTATTTATTGACTTAATTTGTTCATCAAAACTTTTCGTTTACAGGGCCACCCCTCGCTCATTCAAAGCTTAGCAAAGGTGTACTCTCCACTGGTAGGCAAGCAGATAGACCCACAGAATGAGATCCTAGTCACGTATGGTGCTTATGAGGCTCTGTATTCAGCTATTTTAGGTGAGTTTTCCTACTGTAAGAGGTAGCATTGTAATCTAAAGGTACCATTCCGTACCCAACCGCAGGAGGCAACTGCAGGCGAAGTGTCGCGGCGACACGTCACGGCGTCATGTCGCTGCAGTCATGATTCCGAATCCGACCGCAGGCGGCAACTGCCAGTATTCCAGTCGGTAGATAGAAGATAGAAAAACGTGACTATCGCTCGAGCGTACCACTGGTCTGCGGTCGGACTGCACGTGTCATCTGTCACTCGCCCGTAGCTGCCAACTACGTGTCGCTAGCTATGGAAAGTATTTCATAGAAACAGTCTTGTCGCGGCGACGTGTCGCCTGCAGTTGACCGCAGGAGGCAACTGCAGGCGACGTGTCGCGGCGTCATGTCGCGGCGACACATCGAGGCGTCATATCGCTGAAGTCATGATTCCGTACCCGACCGCAGGAGACAACTGCAGGCGACGTGTCGCGGAAAAAGTATTCAGAGGGTATTGTCATTTAAATAAAACACAGTTCGATTTTATATTTAGTTTATCTCGAAGAAGGTTGTAAGCTTGAATTTCCAAGCATGTTTAAGAAAAAACGTGTTGTCGCTCGAGTGTTGACGGCACTACTGGTCTGCGGTCGGGCTGCACGTGTCGCCTCTCACTCGCCCGTAGCTGCCAACGACGTGTTGCTAGCTACGGAAGGTATTTCATAGAAATTCATAGAAACCAGTCGTGTCGCGGCGACACGTCTCCTGCAGTTGCTTCCTGCGGTCGGGTACGGAATGGAACCTTAATGGATAGTTAAGTCGATAACTCCACCATAATACTCCTGCCAATTTATGTAGCTTGTGCAACATGTTTTATTCCATGCTTTCAGCTGCTCACAGTATTCCCATCCAGTCATGACTATGCTAAAATTATGTTAATATCATCAATTATATAGCACTAAACTAAATATCAATATGGAGATGGAGAAATGTTTATCAGATAAAATTACCTATAAGTACTCCATTTGAAATAAGATTAGACATTTAAGCAAATCTTTTTTACAGTCCATTCAACCGAATTTGACTTCTATACCGTAGGCATAAGGATGGCATTAAAAGCAAAAAAAGTGGTTACAATACCAACTGTTTACTGCAGCTGCCATTTGTCATGCCACCAATGCAATGGAAATCAAAATCGGTTGAACGGACTGTAAAAAAGGTTTATTTAAATGTTTAATCTTATATCAAATGAGTTTAGATATCTACCAGCAGCCTATATGGTTGAAATTGAAACAGCCTTTGCACCACTTAGAAAACCTTGTTTTAATCAACAACAACATGGTACACTTAAAACTGAACAAATACATTTGTTTCCGCTCTTATCAGAGACCTTAGACATTACTACTGTATCATAAGTGATAAGATTTCTACTACTGCAATTAACTTATTTCAACTATCAATGTACACTTGTAGGGTTCTTTTTTTAGACATGCTTTTATTACCCTCTTTGCATATTCAAAGACAATCGTATTAAGGAGTAAACTCCAGTCGTGCATCGGAGCTGACACACACACACACACTTTTTATATGCCCTCTGACCCGGTAGTGATAAAACAGTACCCTATCACTTCTTCATGGTTCATACTTATTATTACTTACTTCGAAACATGAAAAAACAGTAAAAATAATACCTGCTGACATCATGAATAATTTTAAATTAGCTATTGCTAAAACGCCATGGTTGCCAAGATTTGAGTATGTAGCTATTTCGTGGCGTTATTTGCGCAGGTGCTTAGCTTTTCATTGATACTACTCCGTTTCCAGCTATATTTTTTTTTTTTTACAATTCCAGGTCATGTGGAAGAGGGCGATGAGGTGATAGTCATTGAACCTTTCTTCGATTGCTATGAGTTCATGATCAAGTCAGCGGGTGGCATCCCTAGGTTTATTGCCCTCAATCCTGTAAGTAAACCTCTTCTTTACGTAACTGAAGAACCATTAGGTTATCTCTTATCTAAAAACCTCGAATATTATTATTCTCATGATAATAGCCAGCGCTTTGCGCTTGCGCAGTTTTTATTGACTTGCGCGTCACACGAGTTCATTCAGACAAGAAACATAGGTCACAAGGTTGGAATTTATGTGATGACTTGATGAACTTCATTTATGAAGAATTACATTACATAACGTGAATATAAAAAACTTGCAGAATATTATTGCCATGTATTACTGTTGAGATCCCTTCTTTTCGCATGTTTATTTTTTTTTCTATTATAGCAACACGAAAACAATTTGGTTTGGCATAACTATTTTGTTTTGTATTTTTTGACATAATAATACTTTGCCATAATTGTTTTTGGCATATAATTTATGTTAACATAATTATCTTGTAGCCTAATTTGTTTTGGTATAATTTTAAAATCTGGCAGAATCTTGATAAATTTATTTGGCATAACACACTTGGCATAATATTCTTTAAACGAATATTTGAAAGGCATAAAAAGTATTTAATATGATTATTGTTTGGCCGAATGTTAATATGTCCGAATGTACAATGACATACTTTTAAGATGGCAGAATTTTATTTAGAATTTTACCTTTGGCAAAGTAAAAATTCCGCATAATTTCGTTTAGCATAACGTTTATTTAGAGCGACGATTATTTAGTACAATTTCACTTGGCATACTACGAAGATGGCAGAATTTCATTTCGAATAATTTTTAGTAGGCATATTGCAATTTCTATAAAATAGCATTTTTAACCTTAAATTAAAACTAAATAAAATATTATCTTAAAAAGGCATGCGGTGCTGCATGCATGTTATGCGTAAATATAATTAGGACAAATAATTGTATGCTATGTTATATTTTGTCTTATAATTTTATGCAAATGGATAGGGAACCATTACTGTTTAATAAATTTTACCAGCTACTTTATAAAGAACCCATTACTAATCTTAAATTATACCCTCACCAGAGTAAAACATCAGGCACTGTAACCTCAGCAGACTGGGTCCTAGATGAGGAGGAGCTGAAATCCCTCTTCAACCCTCGCACTAAGATGATAATCGTGAACACCCCTCACAATCCCCTGGGCAAGGTGTTCACCCAGCAGGAACTGGAACTGATCGCCAACTTGTGCAAAAAGCACAATGTGCTGTATCTGTCTGATGAGGTGTATGAGTGGATGGTCTACGAGCCAGCACAGCATATTAGGATTGGTGAGTTTTTATGAGTTATCTATCTGTTTCCTTGTTTGAATAAATGGCAAAGAATGGATATGTTACTGTAAAAGCCCGAACTGCGGTAAATCTTAGGATTTTTTTTTCACAGAGACTGGTAAATGTGAGTTTTTAGAGTTAAACAATGCATTAATAATCATCAGCCTATAATGTTCCCACTGCTGGGACACAGGCCTCCTCTCTGTGAGAGGGAGTGGGTCGTAATCCACCACGCGGGCCCAGTGGGGGTGGGTAGATGTAGTTAATAATCATAAACTATGTATTCAACATTACTATAATTATCTCCTTTATTTCATCTATGTACATATCGTTTAAATGTTTAAATATTTTTATAAAAAATAGAAGAAAAAAAACATTTGAAAATATAAAAAAACGACTAGTATTTATATTTCAATCTTTGATTTCGGACATTTACTGGTGTCTGCGGTAAAACCTAGAATTTGACTGAATGCCGGTAAAAGTCCAAAATTAAAGATACAACAACACAATAGAACAATTCGGACTTTCACCGGTGAGGCTTGGTAAATCTTAGGATTTACCGCAATTCGGGCTTTTACAGTAACAGATACAATTTGATCACCATTTTATTACTATTTTTAAACTTCTATAAAACAAAAAGCTTTCACTATTCCCGAGTGCCATAGGCATGTTTTGTGGCATAGTTGACTTAAACGTGGACGAAGTCGTGGGCAAAAACTAGCAATAAAATAAAATTGTTTGTGTTGTTAATAATAATAATATTATTCTCACAGCAAGCTTACCTGGAATGTGGGAACGCACGATCACAATCGGCTCAGCAGGCAAGACATTCTCAGTGACTGGCTGGAAGACAGGCTGGGCATACGGACCTGCCGCGCTCATGATGAATTTGCAAGTGGTGCATCAGAACTGTGTGTACACCTGCTGTACACCTATCCAGGTTAGTACTGGGTCAGTTTGTGTGCATTGATAGCTCATTTTTTTTTTTTTTTAATTTGATGAATACTGGATAGACTTTATTCGCCTCAAGAACGAACACGAAAACAAATTGGCTGTCCCCAGTTACCTAACTGGAAGTCCTTCCTAGATACCTAACTGGGAGTCGTTCCTAGTAACCTAACTGGGAGTCGTTCCTAGTTACCTAACTGGAAATGTTCCTAGTTACCTAAGGGACCGTTCAAGTATTACGTAAGCACTATAGGGGGCGAGGGGTCTATGCTTTGCTTATTTTTGATGACATGGGGGTGGGGGGGGTCTAGATGGTGATTACGTCAGCAGTAATTATTTACTTTTTTACACATATTATGGCAACCCACACATTGTCTATGCTTGAAATAGAAATGCATATTCGGGGATTCCCACAACTAATGAATACGCTTAGAACCGAGTAGGGGAATTACCGCGTGCTATTCACTTGTCTAAATTTACAATTGTGAGAATTATAACTGCTGCTCATGAATCAATAAAAAAACAGATTACTTACATTAAAAGAAAAATGCACATACCTACCAATATTTACGTAAGCATGGGAGGGTAAGAGCTTTGCTTACTTTTGCTGACAAGGGGGAGGGGGGTAAATAATTGTAATAAATCTGCTTACGTAATACTTGAACGGCCCCTAACTGGAAATCGTTCCTAGTTACCTAATTGGGAGTTGTTCCTAGTTACCTAACTGGGAGATGTTCCTAGCAACCTAACTGGGTGTCGTTCCTAGTTACCTAACTGGGAGTTATTCCTAGTTACCTAACCGGGAGTCGTTCCTAGTTACCTAACTGGAAATCGTTCCTAGCAACCTAACTGGGTGTCGTTTCTAGTTACCTAACTGGGAGTCGTTCCTCTTTACCTAACTGGAAATCGTTTCTAGCAACCTAACTGGATGTCGTTCCTAGTTACCTAACTGGGAGTTGTTCCTAGTTACCTAACTAGAAATCGTTCCTAGTTACCTAACTGGAAATCGTTCCTAGTTAGCTAACTGAAAATCGTTCTTAGTTACCTAACTGGGAGTTGTTCCTTGTTGCCTAACTGGGAGTCATTGCTAGTTACCTAACTGGGAGATGTTCCTAGCAACCTAACTGGGTGTCGTTCCTAGTTACCTAACTGGGAGTTATTCCTAGTTACCTAACCGGGAGTCGTTCCTAGTTACCTAACTGGAAATCGTTCCTAGCAACCTAACTGGGTGTCGTTTCTAGTTACCTAACTGGGAGTCGTTCCTCTTTACCTAACTGGAAATCGTTTCTAGCAACCTAACTGGATGTCGTTCCTAGTTACCTAACTGGGAGTTGTTCCTAGTTACCTAACTAGAAATCGTTCCTAGTTACCTAACTGGAAATCGTTCCTAGTTAGCTAACTGAAAATCGTTCTTAGTTACCTAACTGGGAGTTGTTCCTTGTTGCCTAACTGGGAGTCATTGCTAGTTACCTAATTGGGAGACGTTTCCAGTTGCCAAATTCGGAGTGCCGCATGCTCAGTTACCTAAATAACAGTGCGGTTCCCATTTACCTACTGGGAGCGTTTCAAGTAAACTCATAGGATAAGTACTCAGAAGAGTTTTTTTTTTTGTCTCATTTTATGCTTCACTGGTCGACGTCATCACGTCAACGCCGGCTGTTGCTGAAAACCAGCGCTGGGGCTCTGTCTAGCATAGGGTCGCAGCATTATGCTGAGCGACGGCCGTTTTGTGTAGATGTGACGCATATTTTCCACCAACTTATTACTTTTTGTGTTTGTTTTATTTGCGTCATGTTAGCGCAAATAAACGTATTTTTTTCTTTCTTATTTGTTACCCCTGACTAAACACGCCTTTTTTGTCCCCTCCCTTTCACTCACCTGTAAGAACTCACAAGTTTCCAATCTCGTTTGTTGCACAGGAAGCGATAGCCCGCTCCTTCGAACACGAACTAGCTCGTCGAGACTCCCCCGACTGCTACTTTAAATCTTTGGCGCGGGAACTGCTGCCCAAGAGAGACTTCCTATTGGATAGCCTCAGAGAGAACGGGTTCAACCCCACCGTTCCAGAAGCAGGGTACTTCATTGTCGCTGACTGGACTAAATTGGGTGAGTTCTAAACTTGTTAACCTACCCCAAGGTTAACGCGAATACTTCCAGGGGGTCTACCACCAGCTCATAAAGCAGTATTATTTTAATATGACTTCAGTGTGGGAATGAGATGAAACTCTACAGGACGTATAGCTCCATCTCTTACTCCCACTGAAGTAATATTATATAAAATAAAATAAATAAAAATATTTTATTGTCAGGCATCAAGGCCCATAGGGTGTTAGTATTACATTTGACTTAAAAAACTATATTAGTAGATATTAGATAACATGCAGGAACACAAAAAGAAGAAAGAAAAATAAAAATCATAATAACAGGAAGGTTCAACAAGCTTTGTTGCCAACATGAAGCTTGGTAAACCTCCCCATTGTAGGCCCATCCGGCCTCTCTGCAAAAACCCTCAGAATGCTGTTGCTGCTCCCCACTCACCCGGGATATTACTGAGGCAACTTCCTTCCGCATTATCGCAAAGTAGTCGTCAGTGTGCGCATCAGCGAACATACCTGACGCACTACAGTACGGTGGAAGCCTCAACAGCGCTCTGAAGGCATTGTTAAATTGAAAAATAATACTGCTTTTGAGCTGGTGGTAGGCCCCCAGGTGTTTCTATTTACACGGGCAGGCTGTCAAAATAATACAAAATGGATTTTCGAAACAGGGCAGTAAGGGTACCCAGTGTAGCTACAGGAAAACGTTCTTAGGACATTATCCATAAAGTAATTTACTAAGTGCATTCACAGATTTTGGTAAAAATAGGCCGGTCAGCTAGCAAAACGTCAATTTTCACAGATGCCAATCGCTACAATTTCATATAAAGATTAAATCGATACAATTTCGTATAGGATTAAGTTTCTTCTGGACCAAACTGAGGTCAGAGGACCAAAAAAAGCCACAAATTGCAAAAAACTTTTTCCATATTACTATTCTACGGTCGGTGGCGAAAAACAAGAAACAAAGACATCAAGTTTCCAAACAATGTATAGGGGCCGTTCAAGTATTACGTAAGCAGATTTATTACAATTATTTACCCCCGCCTCCCCCTTGTGAGCAAAAGTAAGCAAAGCTTCCCCCCCCCCCCCCCATGCTTACGTAAACATTGGTATATGCATTTTTCTTGTAATGTAAGTATTCTGTTTTTTTTATTCAAGTGTAAATTTAGACAAGTGAATAGCACGCGGTAATTCCCCTACTCGGTTCTAAGCGAGTACCTAAACGTATTCATTATTTGTGGGAATCCCCGAATATGAGTTTCGTTTTCAAGCATAGACAATGTGTGGGTTGCCATACTTGTCATATGTGTAAAAAAGGAATTTATTACTGCTGACGTAATCACCATCTAGACCCCCCCACCCCCCATGTCATGAAAAATAAGCAAAGCATAGACCCCCCGCCCCCCTATAGTGCTTATGTAATAGTTGAACGGTCCCATAGGTAAAGTTTCAAGAAATTTATCAGTTTTTTAATTTACGTTTTTTTACGTCTTACTAATTTCACTTTTATGTTAAAGCACCTAAAGACGACTTTCAAGTCTGCGCGAGCAGAATGCCGATGGTTCAATTGTTGTTCCTTATGCGCTATTTTTTTTTTCTTTCTTTCTAGCTAACAAGATCGACTTAACATCGGAGGGCGACAAGTACAAAGACTACAAGTTCACGAAGAAGTTCGCCAAAGAAACCGGTGTCTTGACCATTCCACCGACTGCCTTCTACTCCGAAGGACACAAACATCTCGGAGAAAACTTTGCTAGATTCTGCTTTATCAAGGTAAATATACATTTTATTAATTTAATACAAATTATGAACAGAAACATCTTTCTTGTCTGTCTGTCTGTTAGTGTGCTTATAATTCGAAAACCAAGTACAGACAAACTATGTTCTTAATGTCCCTCGGCAAACCTAGTGTTTCGTCAGTCGTCGGATTTCTATCAGTTGCCTTTTGCACTTGGTGCAGACCGGACGCTCCGACTTGGAAATACATAGAGTTGTTAATACTGTTGTAATATATTAAAAAATGGTAGGAAAAGCTGCTAAAGTCGCAGGCACGACAGATAGGAAAATAGTTTTCTATATAGTTCACACGGAAATCAAAACAAAACAACAATAAAGTACTTTTGATGGATATGGATCTTAGCATTCGTTTGTATTCGGAAATCCGATGATACCCGTGGGACCAGTGGCGGATTTGCCATAAGGCCCAGTAGGCCCGGGCCTAGGGCGGCTAGGTATTAGGGGCGGCCAATCGTGACAAAAAATTCACTGATGATAACAAGAAATAACTCAAAGTACCAATATTATATATTCTAATCGTTCGCGCACATTATGGGGCACAATAACTTAAAACCATTTAACCCTGAAACCTCGGAAATGATTATAAACCAGCAGCTTATTATAGTTAACTAAATTTCTGAACACATTTCGATAAAAGTTGGCAATAACATAACATAACATAACATCACGCCTTGTTTCCCCGAAGGGTTGGGCAGAGGTGTCCCTGTAGCAGGTACACCCACATTTCGCCAGTTATGTTTAAGTCCCATGTAATAGGGGGCGAGCCTATTGCCATCAACCGGGCACAAGTTGGCAATAAAGTAAATTAATTATGTAGTCTAAATGATGGGTACTGAGAAAGGGGCAGCTGATACTTACTACATGGCCTGTGGCCTAGGGCGGCCATGACTGCAAATCCGCCACTGCGTGGGACATTAAGAAAATAGTTACTGTACTTGATTAACATTTTCCTTTGTAAGTCGTGGATAGTGGCTAGGTTTAGTATCACTTATACGAGTACAGTTTGACTTGAGTTTTCGAACAGAGATCTATTGCAACTATGACAACTGATAGAGATAGATATAAAAATAAGTCTTTTATTTCTTACAAACAAAAAAAGTAAATAACAGTGAATTGACAATATCTAACTAAATTATGATTATATCTCTTGTGTATTTATCTATCTATGATTGTAATATCAAACAAATTTTTATCAATTCCGCAAAAAACTTATGAACCCCAACCATTCATAACATTTGGTCACGTTTATTGCAGTCATCTTACGTATAAATCACACAAAAAAAAAACTGAGTAAGGAACCTATCTATTATTTATTAATTAAGTAAATCTAGATGTTGTATTTTCTTTTGTATTGTCTTCCTATGCAGTGGCGTAGCGTGCCTTGGCGGGGCCTCGTATAAAAATTTGTGTGGGGGCCCTTATGAAGGGTAAAGATTTCTCACAAAAGAAAAAAAAATGTTTGCATAAAATTAAAAGAAATATTTGTTCATCATAATTATCTATCTGTCACTTTTTCCAAAAATGTTACATTCAATTCAAATTAAATATACACTCTCCTTGCCTTTTTTTCGGCAAACTGATTTATTAAATCATTTATAGCTGATGATGAATTTGGGAAGTTTTTATTAAATTTTGCTTACGCACGTCGGGTGCCCCTGTGGCCCGGGGGCCCCGTATAATTGATACGGCAGATACGGCGGTAGCTACGCCCCTGCTCCTATGGTAACGTAGCTTTTATTTAACTTTCATTGTGACAAAAAATAGTTAGTTCATTTTAAATCATTTTAAATTAATTCTCCTAATTGGTATGTATTTTTTATCTATGTCTAAGCTGTGTACTTCTTTAAGTGACAAATTCACCATACTAATAGATATTTAAGTTCTTTTATGTAATATGTTATTAGTGTAGTGAATAAGTCGTTGGAGTACCTATACAAAAATAAATAAGTAATGTAGGAACTCGTGGCTAAGTAATAACAGCTGCACGGGTCGATCCATAAGGTTAAGCTACGCTTGCCGGGATTGGTCCATGGATGGGTGACCATCTTTACATACCGAGACTCCTCCGTGCCTCGAAAAGCACGTTAATCCGTTAGTCCCGGCTGTCATTCGTAGATCTTTGACAGTCGTTACAGATCGTCAGAAGCCCGAAAGTCTGACAACTAGTCTTACCAAGGGGTATCGTATTTAGTTACTGGATTGTGGTGGTCAGATAGGCAGTCTTTCCATGTAAAATACTGATATTCAGCTGCATCCGGTTAGACTGGAAGCCGACCCTAACATAGTTGGGAAAAGGCTACAGTACAGTATGCAATAACATTACAAAAAGTAAAAAAAAATAAAAAAAAAAGTGAAAATAAAAAAGTTATTGCTATTTACAATTCATGTTTTTAGAACCAAAACAAAAATTACCCCAATTTAATTATAAATTACTTGCTGCCCGTGCCCCATGTAATAACCCAAAAAATCCAGATAAAAAGAAAATGCGGCGAATTGATTTTAAGGTTTCGTACCTCAAAAGGTAAAAAACGGAACCCTTATAAGATCACTCTCTTGTCCGTCTGTCCGTCGATTTTCTCAGAAACAGGTGGTTATTTTTCACTTTGTAGTGTTTTTTTTTTTTGAAGTCGGTTTGTTTTTTTTTTTTTGTAAAAAGTTTTTATTTTTCACTTTTTAGTTGTAGTACCTACCCCACACAAATTCGAATACCACTACCTGCTATGTAAATAACAGTGACAAGAAGTTATCATATCATCTACATACTAAGTGGGAAAAAATACGTATAATTGAAGCTAACTCAAAAACTACCCAAGCAAAGTTAATAAAATTTATATGGGACCACCTCTGAAGTATGATCTACCAAACAAAAAAAGAATCATCAAAATCTATTCATAATTGGCGGAGTAATCGCGTAACAAACATACAAAAAAAAAAAAAAAAAAAAACATACAGACGAATTGAGAACCTCCTCCCTTTGGAAGTCGGTTAAAAATGAATTAAAAATGAAGCAACGACACATAAGTTCATTTTGTGATAGAAACATGGTGCTCACATATTTACAAACATTGTAAAAGTAGACGATTTTCCAAAAATATTACAATTAATAAAATCAATTAAATCTGCATTTGATTTCTGGAATGTTACTGTTATATTGGAATTTCGTTCGACTAATATTAGAATAGACTTTGGACGACAGTCGGGATAGGAAAGCAACTCACAACCGTTCAATATTTAAATTACTAGTTTAGTGTGTGTATGTGTGAGTGTGTGTGTGTGCATAGCTTGTTGCTCAAATCTTTTTGTTCAACCGTGGAGTTTTTTGTTTTTTTATTTTTATCATTTATTTTTACAGAAAGACGAAAACTTGAGTCTTGCCAGCAAACTAATGAAGGAGTGGAACACCAAGAAACAATACAAGACAAATTAAGTTATAATATTGTGATATAATTACATTGATATATTTTTATAAGTACAGACGCCAGCACATCAAGCTACCCGAAACTGTCAAATTTTCCCATTAAACTTTGAACCTTATAAATCAGTGATAAAGTTGAAAATCTATTAAATAAATTTGACAGATTGTAGTAGCTTGATGTACTGGCGTCTGTACATTGTTTAGTGTTATACATATTTTGTCGACTCATAATTTATCTGTTCGATTTTTTTTACGTTATTTGCATTTTGGTAATGTCGCAGGGATATTGTCAAACCAGTGATATTATGATTTCACCAGTGAAATTATAATTGCACGAAACTTTGTCAACCGCCTCCATTTCTCACAATTTAGCGGACTTTTTTAGTGTTATTGTCATTTCACGGGAACGATGTAGTGATTTTATAATAACTCTAGGTATATTATGAGTCAAGTTTGTAGTGGGGTCTTCGTGCGTTTTGATTGGTCAACTATTCTTCACCCGCCTTTAAGATCTGCTTAGTAACGTGTAGAAGTTTATTCATTTTATGGTATAAGTAAGGCATGACATCGGAAACGGACCAATCATTGACCGTCTCACAACTTAACGGGCTTGCACATACAGTGAAATTGTGAAAATATTACTGCCTTGCAATATCACTGCGTGGGTCCAGTGGAATTATAATGTCACTGAAATGAGCCCGATAAATTGTGAGAAATGAAGGCGGTTGACAGTTTCGTGCAATTATAATTTCACTAGTGAAATTATAAAATCACTGGTTTGACAACATCCCTGCGACAGTATTAATTTTATTTGGCTGGAACCAAACTTAAAAGACTTATAAACTGCAATTATTGTCTATAATTATTAGTAATTTCAATAATATATTATTACAATTAACTAATACAACTAACTATTATATCCTATACTATTAAACGAGCAATATTTGTACATTATATATATGTTCATTTGTGTTTGAGTAGCTCGTGGCCAAGTAGTAACAGCCGCACGGGTCGTTTCATCCGGTTAAGCTACGCTTGCCGGGGTTGGTCTGTGGATGGGTGACCATTGTTCATTTGTGTTTGAGTAGCTCGTGGCCAAGTAGTAACAGCCGCACGGGTCGTTTCATCCGGTTAAGCTACGCTTGCCGGGGTTGGTCTGTGGATGGGTGACCATTGTTCATTTGTGTTTGAGTAGTTCGTGGCCAAGTAGTAACAGCCGCACGGGTCGTTTCATCCGGTTAAGCTACGCTTGCCGGGGTTGGTCTGTGGATGGGTGACCATTGTTCATTTGTGTTTGAGTAGCTCGTGGCCAAGTAGTAACAGCCGCACGGGTCGTTTCATCCGGTTAAGCTACGCTTGCCGGGGTTGGTCTGTGGATGGGTGACCATCTTTACATACCGAGACCCCTCCGTGCCTCGGAAAGCACGTTAAGCCAGGTCAGATCGTTGAGGCAGATTGATTGATACATTATATTAAATATTTGTAATCACGACGCCTTGTTTCCCGAAGGGTTGGGCAGAGGTGTCCCTGTAGCAGGTACACCCACATTTCGCCAGTTATGTTTAAGTCCCATGTAATAGGGGGCGATGTTATGTTATATTTCTAATCAAGTTCTTGAAAACAGCTCTAACGATTTCGATGAAAGTTGCAATATAGGGGTTTACGTGGGTGAAAAATCCGTCTAGCTAGGTCTCATATCTGGGAAAATTCGTTTTCTCCGTATTTTAACCCGAGCAGAGCTCGGTCGCCCAAAGTTTAGAACAAGATTAATGACATGGCAGCATGGAATTAGTATGTACTCTCCTTACTATTAAATGAGCATTCTCTATTTTGAACAGAGCAGAGCTCGGTCGCCCAGGTACTATATATTATGTACTAGTATGTAAAGAAAGAATAAAAAAATAAAATAAAGGGTAGAGGTCATTGGCCATCAAAAAATTCGTCCGCATCGCTGTCAGTGGAAAAGGTGCCCAAAAGGCTGGTAGCATTGCCACGTTGGATGGCAATGCTGATTTCTTTGACCTCCTAAGAATTGGCCAGCCCTCTGGTCACGTAAAGAGTCGACCAACCGCTTTGCGATATCGCGGTCGTCCAATGCCACATTTATAATTGATGTTAAGAGTATTTCGAATAACTTGATCGATTTTGTCTAAAAAGAGAGGGAAGAGTGGAGAAAATACATAAAATTTGGACCGAAACAGCAGTATCTGATAAGTGTGAATGCCGAATATAAGTTCATTTTAAGGCTCCTTCAAACAGGCGCGACACGCGACGCGACAAATGATAATATAGATAAAATGTTAAATTTTTAATGTTGAATTTAATTTTTTTAATTATTAGTTATTTCAGTTGTTTTTATAAATATAAAAGAAAAGGAAAGACTTATAATTCGCGTGTTTTATTTCAAACATCAATTCCAAAATGAAACAGTATAATTTGATTTCATCAAAATAGTATAACATTGTTTTTCACGAATTATTTTATTTGTATTGGTGATCAAGCTAGCCTGATTTTACAAAAGTTACATAAACTTCTTAAGGCGAAAGCGTCAGGGTAGCCCGCGAAATTCGAATTTTCTTACGTTTTTTGCAATTTGCAGGTCAGTATCATGTTTTATGTTGATTTACATTTTACATGTGTTTCGCGGCCGTAACAAATATGGCTTTACTCAATTATAATCATTACAATCAGTAATACAACTCCATAGTTAGCAAAAGTGTCTGATTTCATGAAATTATGACATTTGACACCTTTGCTAACATTTATGGAGTTGTATTGACCTGCAAATTGCAAAAAAGTAAGACAATTTGAATTTCGCGGGCTACCCTGACGCTTCCCCCTTAACACTTGCGATTGATTACTGATAAAGCCCATCACAGACGTAGCTATAATATATATTAATATAGTCCTAGCTAGGCATTTTACAATATATTTCCATAGTAATCTTTGAGCGACCGCAGACGGAGCTATAATATATATTTCTATTACGTCAACAAAATATGTGAACAGATTATAGTAAGACATATTAATATACATTATGGTATATTATAGTACATTACTGCCGCGGTCTATAATGACTTCCAAGCTGGAAGGCCTAGAGCGTAGCTAGGCTAGCTCGAGGCAATCATAGCGTGACCAGCGAAGCAGTCATAGTGGGCCAAGGCTTGTATAGTGCTTTACTCAAAAATGCAAGTACCTTCATTTTGTTGGAAAGATCATTGAAATACGCAAGAAAAACATTTTCGGATAAAGATTTAGATTTCCTACTGATTTTCCACTGCACAAATTTTTCATATGCAAGCTTATATTTTTCCTTTGAGTTTCGCGGTATTAAATTTTCAACCACTAATTTAGCTTCATCTTTAATGTCTGGCGGTGTAAAATTTCATGAAACGATGCTAACTTAGGCCTGATACTTTGGGCATTCCACTGTAAGATATTCAATTTAATTGATTTGTTAGCCATCACAAGGAATGAAAAAGTTAAATAATGCTTTTAGCCACGGCCACTCTGAAACAAAACTCACAGAAACTAAGATTAACCATTCTAGGCACAATTGGTAGACACCTCTTATCTTAAAAATTAAGCTAGTCTTTTTAAGGTAAATAACTTCCTTTATTCTGGACCACAACTCGTTGAAAGATGGACATTCATCGTTACCCTTTCCATCATCAGGTGATTGATGAAAGTCTTTATCGTCTGGATCTGCATTCCAAAACATCCAGTCTTCTTTAGGTGGGTTGTTTTTATTTTTCGAAGACTGTACTTTGGGTTTTGGAGGGTCATCACTAACTGTAGTAGGAGTCTGCACTTTGTGTACTGTAGCCTTCTTAGTGTGGATAATTTCGGAAAAAGTGTGATTTGATTTTGAGCATTGCGTTACAATACTACGCTAGCTCGACACACTGACTAAGTAGCATTCGCTTTTGTAACCGTTCGAACTATGAGTATTCGTACATGTAACATCGATTCAGGTATATTGCCCCGCACTTACTACTGCAATGTTACGAATTGTATCATTACAGATACGCACTGTAGTACTCGCGTGCAGGGCTTGTTAACGTTACCACATAACAAAATAAAAACCGTTACGTAACGTTAATTTCAATGTGATACCTTACTAACGTTACAAAAAAATTAACGATACTTGATAACATTACCAGTAATATAAACATTAACGAAAAATACCATAGCTAACGTTAATTTTATCGTTAATTTAGCTGCGTTGCCGTTCTTTAGGTTAACATTTGTGTGCGCTCGCTTAGCATTGGATTACTTTAGATACACTGTTGCCGCTCCGCCGCGCGCCGACCGCGCCGGCTGCGCCACGCCTTCACTTCACAGTCGTGTCTAGTAATAGTAGTCTTTGGTCGTGTCCAAGGAACGTCGTGTCGCAGTACTTATAGTGAATTATTTTGTTGGAGACGCTTACGACGCGACACGCGACGCTACACAAAGGCAGCGCTCGTCGCGCGACGAGCGGTGCCTTTGTGTCGCGTCGCGTGTCGCGCTGGTCTGCACGAGCCTTAATTCCACAACTTTAACCGTTTAATAATAACGATAAAATTAACGTTAAGATAGAATTAACGTTATTATAGATTAACGATAAAAATTTGCATAAATACCGTTAAATCTACTAACGTTATTTTAATATTAACGGTAACTCTGTCAAATAAAGGTAACGTTATGAAAATTTTACCGGTATATAAAGCCCTGCTCGCGTGGACGCATTCACTGATGAAATTTTTCAATCTGAACTGTTACATTACACGCAAATGCTCCCGGTGAGTGACTACAGCTTGTCCACTCGCGATGACGCGTCTCACTACTGCATTTTACGCACACGGTAACGCGCTAGTGGCGCGTCGTTACAGAGTGGACAAGCCATACCTATAATTATGATGTGATCGTTGTCATGACAAAATAATATATCAGACTTATGCGTTTGAACAAATGGCAATTGTTTATGATATCACATTTTCAACTAAATACTTATTTCTAACACCTTCTCTCGAAGTTGAACTTTTGAATTGAATGTACCTACTTTGAGATTTGTTTAAGTACGTAGAATGATTACTGTATACATATTTGTGAGACATATAATAGATTACCCTGTTTTGGTCATAGGGTGTACAGATGTTTTGGGACAAACTTTTTACTTTGTTTTGGTAAAATAAATTTTATACTATGTTTTGAACAACAATACTTGAAGACAATAAAATGGTTCCTTGTCCTCCGTGTTTATCTACATCTTTTTGGGATTTAGCTTCTGTTGAACCAAAAAAAATTCAGGGAGTTTTCGTCAGTTTATTTGACTCATAGACATATTTGACTTCATGACTTGACAATCCCTGGCATTTTTTACCTACTGTCATGTCCGCTTAAACTTTATAGGTTAAGTTTGCTGTTTTTTGTATAAGTAACTGTTTTTATCATTTGTGATGTGGTCGGGACAATCGTGGTTCACGGCTGTGCGACGCCACAGGAGCGTTGTAGAGCTAAATAATTTAAACTACATATTTAAAAATCTGAGTTGTACAGCTAGCCAAATGACCGACAAATTCAAGTTACCTGCGCGTTTAGGAACAGGCGAAAAAAGTGTTTGGTGAGTAAAATTTAATGGAATATTTGAATTATTTATCTCCCACGAAGAGTTCATGACGTGTGTAGATCAGATATTGTAGGTAGAATGTTTCGTTCTTGTTAGGTACATAAATAGCCACTAAGCAGCATAAGGCGCGGGACATACACACAAGACGAGGGCCGCGGGCGCTGCGCCGCTCCTTTCATATTTCATACAAAATATACACAGACGGCGAGGCGCAGGCGGGGTGCGTTTCGTAATTTTTATGAAATAGGTACCTATGAAAGGACCGGTGCACAGTGGGCTGAAAATCGATCTTCATAGACTTAGGGATCAACTTAGTTGGGCACGCCACAATTGCGGCGATAAGACCCCTCTTTGAGGAGTGGCTTGAGAGGCGCCACGGCGTCCTCACCTTCTGCCTGACGCAGGTCCTCAGCGGACACGGCTGTTTCGGGAGGTTTCTGTTCAGGATGAGGCGGAAGGAAACGCCCGGGTGTCACCATTGTGTGAATCGCCCGGAGGACACGGTGGAGCATACGGTGGAGGTCTGCCCGGCTTGGGCGGAGCATCGCCGTGTCCTCGTGGAGGTGATCGGCGGCGGTGATCTCTCGCGTCCGGCCCTGGTTAAGGCCATGGTACGGAGCGAGAGGAAATGGGATCGGGCTTGGTTTAGCTACTCTTGACTATAATTTGACACTGTGTATTGCGCCAGTATTGCGTTGGGATTGTTTATTGATTGGAATTTTTCCAATAGCAAAAGTGTAACTTTTTTGAATTTTTTTTTGTGTTTTAAGTCGTTTTAGTATGGTAATAAGTGTGTAACATGGCACGAATTGCAGTTATATACACTATTTTACATAATTCCAATAAAAAACAATTGAAACAAAGACGAGATGAGCGTCGGATGATGCGATATACGAACAAAGCGTTTTCTATGAATGAAGACGAATTTAAAGCAAATTGTAGAGTGAGCAAGGATTTGTTTGAGAAAATTTATAGTAGGACGATTTGTCATTGTAACTTAAATTGGAAACTTTTTATTTTAATTACCTATATTTTAATTTGGGACTTTTAAACTTTTATTATGTGCAACGTGTACAATATACTTAATATAATTACTTATATAAAAAATAAACCAAGAAAATAACTAAGTAGGACAAAACAAAAATATTTCACTAATAAATTGTATATTTAAGTATTATTGTATATTTACTTACCACTTTATAAAACTTTAATAGGCAAGGTTTATGTAACTTATCGGAAAATCAATTTTTGTTACTGAAAAGGAATCACACGCGAACAATATCTATAAGTAAATGTTCAAAACAAACTTACATATAGAATTCACTTCTAATTTCTAAAACCACTTGACTTGATTTTATTCTTGAAATTGCAGAACTTTTACGCCGTCTTTTTTTAAAGTGATATTGTAGTATAGGCAATGATACTGCCGCATACAGCCAATGTCATGTTTAATTTTATGATTTTAATCATGTTCTTACGCCTAAATGAATTAAATACGTTACAATTAATCAATTAAACAACTATTTACATGTTATCGTGTATTGTTTTCGGTTCTCGGATAGATAAGGAACCCAACATAAATATTTATAACTTTCGTGAGGAATGTTCACTAAGATTTATTACGCGTTTTTGTTGGCGAGTCTATTGTCCACTAATTTAACGATTTCTGATAAAACTAGCTAACCAATTCACACGAAATTTTGCAGGGTACATTATGGATAGTTATGTTATCTAACAAAAGCATTTTTAGAGACAAACGTTGAAAATAAAAAATACTAAAAATCTAGAATTTTTAAGACCTAGAATTTCTAGTGCTTACGTAAAAAAAAACTACTGCTTACGGAAAAACTATTTGAACTTTATGGCTTAAAACAACATATGAATAATACAAGCTTTCATAAGTATGTTGCAAAATATTCAAAAACTTTTAAAAGTGTTTGCAAAATAGCTAAAGCTCTTTATATTAGCAATAAAATAAAATCAGCTGATGATAAAATAAAAACTACCTGGCAAGTAATAAATAATGAAACAGGTAGGAAAAAACAGCGAAATACTGAATTTAATTTAGAGACTGCACATGGCCC
Organism: Agrochola litura; assembly: GCA_949152395.1. NCBI lineage: Eukaryota > Metazoa > Arthropoda > Insecta > Lepidoptera > Noctuidae > Agrochola > Agrochola litura. The sequence goes on from OX424493.1 coordinate 21,989,922, forward strand.
CATTAACTCAGATATAGAAGTAGCTCAAGAATTTGAAAACTTTTTTGCTAATATTCCCCTTAAAACTACTGAAGCTTTAAATTCCTCACCCGCGCTTTCTGCTGCTTTACTTAGACAAAATGTGAAGGCATGCCCTTTAGAGTTTAGGTTTCAGCATACAAACCCCCAGGCTGTTATAAAAGCTTTTAAAGATCTTAAAATTAAATCAACAGAAGATCTCTGGGGAATGTCTGTAAAAGTCTGTAGATCTATTATCGAAACCATTGCGCCCTATCTAGCTTACATATTTAACACCAGTGTAGACCAAGGAGTCTTTCCGGATCTCATGAAACACAGTAAAGTAGTTCCATTGTTCAAATCCGGTGATAGTAAAGAACCCAACAATTATAGGCCTGTGTCAATTCTGCCAGTTCTCAGTAAGGTGTTTGAAAAGTTGATGCTCAATCAAATGTTACTTCACTTTAATAAAAATTCCATCTTTCATAAACAACAGTACGGTTTCACCAAAGGGCGTTGTACTACTGACGCCGGTGTCACCCTAATAAAGAACATTTTTAATGCCTGGGAAGAAGCACAAGATGCCATTGGAATCTTTTGCGACCTCTCGAAGGCGTTCGATTGTGTAGACCATGAGACACTTCTGCTGAAACTAGAGCACTATGGGATTAGGAATACAGCTCTTGATTTATTTAGATCATACCTGAAAGATAGAAATGTTAAAGTTCAGGTAAACGGCGTAAACTCATTAGGGTCTGAAATGGCAATGGGCGTTCCTCAAGGTTCGATATTGGGTCCATTCCTCTTTTTAGTTTACATTAATGATTTACCCCAATTACTTCAAAATCAACCGAAGATGGTGTTATTTGCAGATGACACATCATTAATCTTTAAAATAAACCGACGGTCACAAAATCTTGACGACGTGAATAGCTCTATTCTGCAAGTCCAAGATTGGTTTACGGTAAATAATCTGGTACTTAATAAAAAAAAAACCAAATGCATTAGATTTAAATTACCTAATGTTAAAAGTAGCGAATGTGACATCATATTGAATGGAGAAAAACTGGAATTTATTAATCAAACAGTTTTCCTAGGAATCACGCTAGACGAGAAATTACAATGGGGACCTCATATAACATCTCTTGCGGGGCGGTTAAGGTCGGCCGCTTATGCTGTTAGAAAGATAAGACAGTTAACAGATGTGGAAACCGCGCGTTTGGTCTATTTTAGCTACTTTCACAGCATTATGTCGTATGGCATTTTACTGTGGGGTCGGGCTGCTGACATTGAATCCATCTTTATTTTGCAAAAGAGAGCTGTCAGAGCCATTTATAATCTACGTCGCCGCGAATCTCTCAGGGAACTTTTTAAAAGGATTAATATTATGACGGTACCTTGCCAATTCATCTATGAAAATATTATGTTTGTAAGGAAAAATCCACATCTCTTTAATAAAATAAGTGATAGACATAATTTTAATACTAGAAATAAAGATAAACTAGATCAACCATTTTACAGATTATCTAAAGTACATACATCTTTTATGGGGTACTGTGTTAAATGTTACAACAAAATACCTTGTGACATATTGCAATTAAATGAAAGAAAATTTAAAACTCATATCAAAAGTGCACTTTGTAAACAAGCATATTACAAATTAGAGGATTATATCCAGGATAAGAGTGCTTGGAAACATGCTGGTCCTGCTCCATAGGACAATTTAGAATCAAGACAAAATCAAACTGGTTGCTAATTTAATTGTAAAATTGATTATTTTGTGTTTTATGACATTGATTTAACATTCTGTGATTACTTTCTCACACACTGACTTATTAATTACAAAATTTTAGGAAAATCGTCTACTTTTACAATGTTTGTAAATATGTGAGCACCATGTATCTATCACATATTAAATTATCTGTCGTTGCTTCATTTTTAATTCTTTTTACCTATTGTGGTATAGTAATTTTATTCTAGGTGCATCGTCTTCACATATAATTATTTAACTAATGTACGTACCTATACAAACTATTGTAAAACATTTTAAAAGAGTAACGGTGGAGTTTCTTGCCCATTCTTCTCCATACGAAAACTACCTTTTGGAAGGGGCGACTAGAATCATTTTTAATATTTTGTAAATTTCGACGTTCAAAAGTGCCATACATGGGCCTATTTGAAATAAATGATTTGACTTTGACTTTGACTTTGACTTTGACTTTGACTTTGTAACTTTCTTCGTTCCAAAAAAATATATTTTTGCCGTATTTTGGCAAAAAAACAGTGTAAAATTATTAGAAATCTAACATGTTCATTAAAAAAGGCGACTTACCCATCAAATACCAACGATTACACACCAAAATACCACAAAATCACAGCACGGTCACTTTTTCATTCACATGTTTGTTTACACTTTTTGTTTGGGTCAAAATAGGTACCTATAACATGATGTTATTTACTGCAAATATACAACGACGTAATATTTACTTAAAAATGAAAATAACACCACTTCCCGTCGATTTACACACAAAAACCACAATAAAAACGAAATATTACGGTAATAACCTTCAAGGCCCGAGCGATTCGTAGACTGACATTTTTTCGTCCCCGAACGTCACTTTCAATATTTTTTTAAAATATTGCGTTCCAGGTATTTTAATTAAATGGTTTTGTTGACTATCATATCTATCCGACCATAGAATAAAAAAGCCATAGAGGACATTAGATATTATTTTATATTAGAAAAAGAGTAAAATCCCGGTGTCGGGTGTCAAACATTGTTTGACACCGGGGCTTGAGCGGACACCGCTCAAGCCCCGGTGATAGATCTCATTAACTAACTACCCCTATTCCTACATAGTTTTTTCAAACCTGTATAAATCGTGTGCATTTAATTACTATTTTCAATGGACTTTGTTTTTTCAAAGAGTGATAATCAATTTTTCTAAAATGGAACAAGTGAATTTAGTTCATAACCTTGACTTGTATGTTGTTTTAAAGCAGTCTGTCAAGCTGGGTAACTAACTACCTTGCATTGCTGCAAACTGTTGTGTCTCAGTTCAATTTAAGTCTTTTGGAAGAAGACAGCGATACTTTAAAGGAATTTTGTCGAAGATTCAGCCAGGCTGTCATAAAAAGATGGAAGACTGCCTAAAGAAACTTTGAAACATTTAAGAAACAATACGGAGACTGGTTGGCGCTTACATTGGATTGGCCATTTATCCATCGTATTATAAAGTGCAGCAGGCTAAATTAGTATATTATCCTCCAAAGGAGCCATTTAGTTTAACAGGGCGAAAGTACATCTGCAAGCTCTTCCAGACATAACTGTGCAACGTATACTCAAAAGTCTACCAGACAAGCCGCCTCATTGGCGTCGTCCTTTATTGTCAAATTGGGGTTTCGATGGGTCATCAAGCCAAAGTAGATAATATAAACAAAAAATGGAAGAAGGAAAGACTGATGAAGCCATTTTATGACGACTTTAGTTCCCTTAAAACTAACTGCTGCAGTTGAAAAGGAAGTAGTTATATGGGAAAATCCTAAGCCGTACTGTCGACCTGTCCAATTTATATTCGTCAAAGAGAGTTGGTAGTAAAAGATGAAATGACTAAAATGGAAGTAGAAATAAAAAAATTAAGCCCATCCAAATGTGTTGCTGGCATTGAAATTGAACACAATCTCGTCCTGACGATGATTGATGAAAAAGTGTGCACGTATCTATCAGAAGCTCGCTCCAGTGCTGTGAGCTACTTGTGTTTCGCGAAACAATCTCAGATAAACGATCTCGATACAGTATTGCGTAAAGAAGTGTCATCTGATATGATCAAGATTGGTTTGTCATCTTTGCATGCTTAAATTTATAGCATGGAGTGTCTTTTACACATAGCATACAAACAAGATGTAAAAACTTGGCCTGTCAAAGGAGAAAACAACAAATCCGTGATGCAGCAGAGGAAGAATACTAGACATACAGCAGTTACTAGAGAAATTTCGAAAGGAGTTAGGGCTTCTGATAGACATTGTGAAGCAGGGATCACGGACAACAAGTGACGGAAATACGGCAAGGATATTCTTCGAATTTCCTGAAAAAACAGCAGCTACTTGGATGAAGAAATAGTCTGCAGATTCGCAGTTATTTTACAAGTAAACATCAGGTGAAAATATCGACGTTGAAAAATTTCGAGCTTATACCCTTACGACCGCAGATAGATACCTACAGTTTCTATCATTGGTACTATATGTCAGCAACAGTATAATAAATTGTTAACTTATGGAGCTGATATCATCAAAAACTCCATTGCACCGATTGGAAATCTGTCTGAAGAAGCATCTGAAGCGCGTAACAAAGACTTTCGCAGATACAGAGAGCACCATTCACGTAAAATAAATAGGACAGGCACGAATGAGGATTTATTTATTTATTTGTTAACATAGGTATAATGAAGATGATGCTTCTGACTACAGATCATTACGTTTCTGCAACACGGCCAAGAATGCATCGTGCTCAACATAAAACAAAGATAAGGCAAGAAACCTTGGATCTTTTAATTGTAGTGCCGAAGCAACTGGATGATATTGAGTTCTGACATAGATGACATTAATTATGACACAAAATCTGATGAACCTGATATAGATGTTTAGGATGCTTGTAGCTTTATGTTTTTTTTTTTATTTATTTAAGATGTTTTAATTGTTTAAGATTCTTTTTAATTGTGAGTCCGTCATTTACACTTTTTTTTTGTATTTTAAGAACGCGGCGACGCATGAATTGTCCATACAATCGTAATACCTAAATCATTTGCAATTAGGGCATATTCCCACCATATTATGTCGTTATTAGGATTTAGACAGTGTTTGTCTAGGCTTCTCATCTTTTTTTTTCCAAAATACTTTTCTAAAATGAAGTTTAAACAAAAATTAATTTCGCACATTTTTACAGCGTAAATGAAATATCTTTGTATTGTTTTTTCTGTATTATAAACAACAATATTTATAATATTATTTCTGCAGAAGCATAGCTTATATTAACAAGTTACAAATTATCGAAAAAAATAAATCGAAAAATATTAAGTTTTCATTCATCATTCTTGGTATTACGGAACACATCCAAATTTATCATAAACTTTCGAAAGCTAGTAGTGCTATCGCGTCAAGCAATAATTGTCAATGTGTGCGTGGTAGTATTGCCCACTGTAGGTGTATATCACTCCGACAGGCACTCACACTAGCGCAACGTGCTTGGAATTGAATTTTGCAAACATCTCGATTTGTAGTTGCGAGCCGTGTTCGCAGGCCTCCTAATGCATGTTTTATAAAACTATGCAGGGAAGGGTATCAATACAGGGAGTAATATTACATACTGAGGGCATTAGATCTCATTATCTAACTACTTTCACTAACTTACAAAAACCGGCCAAGTGCGTGTCGGACTACGCACAATGAAGGGATCCTGTAATCTATGAGTACCTAAGCCATACTATGTAGTTTTTTGCTAAATTTTAGGTCCAGTAGTTTCGGAGATAAGGGGGACCATTCCCCAAAATGGTAAATTTTCATCGAATTTCAAAAATAAAAAATAAATAAAAATAAATATTGCAAATTATATAAAACATGTTTAAGATTCTCGCAACAATTCATTCATTTGATATGTCACACGGTACTGTTGACAAAACTTTTTTTTAATTTTCTTGTTTGCCCCCCAAAAGTGACCCCTATGTTCAAAATTAATTAATTTACGATACACGTTCGTGCTTGGGTCACAGAAATTAGGGATGGGCCGAATATTCGTTTTATATTCGGCAGGTTTACCGAATATTCGTTTTCGGCCGTATATTCGGCTATATCGCCGAATGTTCGGCGCTTTCTTCCCGCGAAAGTATTTTTCCGTAAATCGTACATTTCACTTTGTTGCGGTCTTCTTCACTTTTCCGAAAATGAGTCCATATACTCGATCACCTTCTTCCACAAATTTTTAGGTACCTACATAACAATTAAATCAAGCAAAAAAAAATCAGCAAAGATGACCTATCAAATAAAAAATAACCAAAAGAAACGCACGTTGCGAAGTTTTACTCCTTACTAGATGATGCAATAACAACATCTAATACAGCGGGGTTAGTGGGTGGGAGGGTCCGGCGCCACTCCGAACGTTTTGCGTGAACAAGTTCACACCTGTCTACTGTTCACGTAAGGGAGTCAATTGTGCCGAATATTCGGCCGAATGCTCGTATTCTGTGAAACCCGTGTTCGGCCCATCCCTAACAGAAATACATACGTGTACCAAATTTTAACATAATCGGTCCATTAGATTTGGAGCAAATTGGCTGTGACAGACGGACAGATAGGCAGACACACGAGTGATCCTATAAGGGTTCCATTTTTTTCCTTTTGAGGTACGGAACCCTAAAAATCTTTAGATAATTACCATGTACCATGTACCATGTAAAAACGTTCATTGAAAAACTGAAATATCATTAAATTGATCAATATACGATACCTAAACACATTTTCTGCCGAAAAAATAAAAAAATTACTAAGTTGATCCTGTCTATGAAGATCGATTTTCAGCCCACTGTGCAGCGTAGCACCCGCGCCGCACCGACACCTCGCCCGCGCCCCTTTGTATTTCTCGCGCCTTAGCAATAAAGTTTAATTTATATAGTCGTAGTAATTGAGTTCTAAGTCAGTTAATTATTAATACATGGTCATGATATACCAATTATGTAAGTACCTACTAGACAACCTATAATAAATGTTAATATTAGTATTGTTGATGTTTTTAGTAAGTACATTTTTTTAACCCGGAACACAAGTATTTTACCTATGCCTTTTTCGGCAACCAGTCTCTCACAAATGGCACTTTCAGTTTCAGTCGAGAACAAGTGATGAGAAATAAATAAATAAATTTATGTTTAGGTAATATTATATTCTTGTACAGACGCCAGCACATCAAGCTATCCGAAACTGTCAAATTTTCCCAATTAACTTGGAACCTTAAGTCTCAGCGATAAAGTTGAAAATCTATTAAATAAATTTGACAGATTGTAGTAGCTTGAAGTGCTGGCGTCTGTACAATAAAGGTTTGTCCCTTAAACATCTGATAGAAACATATTAATTAATTGATTGCATACTGAATGTAAACAAATGAAATGAACTTTTGGGTAGTTAATTAGATTTTTCATATTTTTTGTTACATAATGACATCAATATCTTGCAAGTCGAGGTCATCTTTGTTTTAGGGTGGAATATAACCAACTGGTTGTGGATTTCAAGCCTCCCGTCAACCTAGGCCTGGGTTCCCCAGACTACCATCCACGAAAATATATGACAGAGACCCTGGCAGAGATTGCAAATAGTGAGAATGCATTGATGAGCCAGTATACTAGGGGATTTGTAAGTACCGCTCGTGCCACTAAAGATGAGACTTGACACCACGTGGTTTGACTTGCGCAGTAGACGATTAATGGGTCTCTTTAGCGGTATGAGGTCCCCGCCAGGGCTTCATGGGAGCGGCGGGAGGCGCGGTAAAATCTCATCTTTCGTGGCTCGTATACACTACCATACACACTACACATTCTGTAGTTATGCACAATGATATTATAAACTAGTTATGCATGTATTATTTCAATAAATTATATTTTGAACATAAACTCCATTTGAAATCAGATTAGACATTTAAGTAAACCTTTTTTACAGTCCGTTCAACCGATTTAAGCTTCTATTGCATTCTTGTAATGACAAATGGCAGCTGCAGTAAACAGTTGGTATTGTAACCACTTTTTTGCTTTAAATGTCATCCTTATGCCTACAGTTTAGAAGTCAGAATCGGTTGAACGGACTGTAAAAAAGGTTTGTTTAAATGTCTAATCTTATTTCAAATGAAGTATAGATTCCTGTACCCTTTTTTTTTTTTGGGTTGGAAATTTTCAAATATCTTCTTCCGCTCTGGGCCGGAGCGGGAGGGCGTGTCAGACTTACTGACTAAAACCCACCCGTGTTCCTTCGGTTGCCCTGTTGCCGGAGGCCACGATTCACCTATTGGTTTTCTTCGAACCCCCGGCAGGCATTGGCCCTAGCGGATCCCGTCAATTCTGCTGACATATCTTTGAGGCGCGCGTGGAACACAACGCGCCGTCGACCCGGGCCTGGTCCTTATCGGACGGCGAGCTACCCATTGCTCACCGTCCGCAAGCCCGCGCCTACGGTGGCCGGAAATCGGGTCGCGATTCCCGACGCCCTGGGTGTCTCCTCCTGTGGCGATTAGGGGCGTCAGGGCGCGAAATTTGCCTCTCCCTCACGCGTTGCGCCTCCTCCTTCGCGAGCAGATTCCTGTACCCTAATTGCGTAATACAACACAATCACAATCTGTTTCGCTTTGAAACAGATTGCTAATCCATTGCTTTGTAGCGGTTACACCGCCACATACAAACTACGCATCAAAGACATGACGTGTATCGCGCAGTTAGTGTTTACCGAGCGATCAACATACATACAAGATTTCAACTTCCAACCGATGGGCAGTTGCCCGCCAGACACAACACCCGTCTGGTCGGAGGATCCTCCCTTTTCTATGGTGGATGAGTGAACTTTACACCCTGTTCCTCATACACCTAAAGCTTCATAAATTGGAAAAAAAAATCTGCTCAACAACGCAATTAACGCAATGAATGTTGTTGAACTGTCAAAATGAAACAAATTAGGCAAAATTATTTACGAAAATAAATTACGCAATTAGGGTACTTACTGGAAAGCCAACATACCTAATTCATACAAAATTTAAAATATATTCTTCAGCTACACAGCTTGTCTTGCTTTCATTACTTTTCTTTATTTATTTTTTATCTTGTACCTACTTACTGTAAATGCAGCACTATTTGCGAGCATTGACATATCTATTCATGAATGAAGGTACAAATTTAATATGACTTCTCTGTTACTTTAGTACATTATTATTAAGTTCCAAGCTTCTCTGTATCTATGTCTGCTACATGCATTGATACTCCTCTTTAGCCTACATCTTCAGTTTTACTCACAAATAAAGACCTAGTATTTTTTTTTATTTACAGGGCCACCTCTCGTTCGTTCAAAGCTTATCAAAGTTGTACTCTCCACTAGTAGGCCAGCAGATAAACCCACTGAGTGAGGTCCTAGTCACGTGTGGTGCTTTTGAAGCTCTGTTTGTCATAATTTTTGGTGAGCACACTCAATATTTCCTTTTTTGATGTGTAACATCTTTCCGCTCGATTTCCTGCAATTTAAATCAAAATCTAAATAATCAAGTCTGTGTGGGGTGATTTAGTGAAAAGGGACGGAAGCATGTAACAGGAAGCCGGGGAAGCGCGCGCTATTTGATTTGACCAATAAGCGAGCGCGGTGCTAGAGTTGGTCAGAAACGATCTAGACGTCGTATTGTAAACTAAGGTGAGATGTCAGATGTTACACATCTTAAGCGACTACTGTGAGGCTCGCCCTTTTTTTTTAATTTTGTTAATTCTTAAGATTTTGTCAATCAACCAGTCAATTACTATGCTCAAATTATATTCCAGGGGGCCTAAAACGGCCGCTTTGACAGAATCATAATATGATACTGACAATTCATAATTATTATCTGCGTTCAATTCATATTACGCAATTCATCTGTTTGACAGTTTTGTATTATAATGAAATAACGTTTACACAACAATCTAACAATCTCATTTTCTTAGCGATTTTGATGACGTCACCTACGTCACCAAAATCGCTAAGAAAATTAGATTGTTTCAACATTACAATAAGCTTATTTTATGGACGTCGTGGTACGAAAAGTCAAAGTAAGATTATAATAATACTGCTATAAGAGCTGGTGGTAGGCCCCCAGGTTAGTATTAATGCAATTAGTTTTTATTAAAATATATGATGCATACATTATTGTATCGTTTACTTATTGTCTTTTTCATAAATAATTTCATTTTTAAATATTTATAAAACTAAAAAGACATTTAAAAAAACATTCAAAAATATAAAAAATAGAGGACCGATGTCGGGAGCAGGGTCCAAGGTACCGGTGGTTAGGGCTGCAGAGACAGGAACCTCCTCACAATGCGAGCCGTATCGAGGAGTACTGCCTTCTGAAAGATGTTGATCGGCCATTGGCCGTTATGACAATCGGCACAAATACAGCCGAGCTCACATTCCCATGTGCAACCACAACATTGTTTTTCTTTCTCAGCGTTCACGTGGAATGGTAACATCTACAATCATTTCGCGGCGCGCTAATCGATTTATCACCACTGTCCACTATATCAGGATGTCTACATTATTATTATCTATTGTTGGGGTTATCTTTCTTTGCGTCATGTTTACCGCAAATAAACGAATTTTCTTTCTTTCTTTTTTCTTTCTTTCTTTTTACTTAGGCTTGTTTGAAACGACATGGTACAGAAAACCGCAAATCGCCCTTATTAGTTGTAATAATTTGTTACCACTAAAGTGCGGCTGACTGTACATTTAAAACTTAACAAATTAATTATTTTCCCTTCTTATCAGAGACCTTAGACACTACTAACATATCATTAGTGTTATGATTACCATATCTGAAAAATAATACAAATATTCGAGTGCCATTTTCCTTTGTATCAAAGACAAGTTTTAGAAATTTTAGATAAGGCAAACATGATAATAAAGTAAGAAATTGTGTCAATTTGATCTATGAACTACCATGACATACCATGATAAATAATGACCATAACTGCTTGTCTTACCATCAACGAAACACGATCAATTTTATCTATAATTACACCCGTGACCCGGCTGAGATGGTTCATCTTACTTAATATTACTATGTATGAAGAAGTAAAAATAATGTGAAGCAAAAACAGCATGTAAGGATCGTATGAGCGTTCTGGGGGCCTACCACCAGCTTAAAAGCAGTATTATTTTAATGTTACTTCAGTGGTAGAAAGAGATGGAGCTATACGTCCTGTAAAGCTTCATCTCTTTCCCACACTGAAGTAATATTAAAATAATACTGCTTTATGAGCTTATGGTAGGCCTCCTGTAGTTTCAGTAGGAGAAATCGCTCAGCTAATTCGCGGTGTAATTTGCGCCCTTTAAGTATCTTCACGTTGCGATGCGCAAACAGAGATGCTTAGTTTTTCATTGCTACTATTCCGTTTCCAGCTATATTTATTATTATACAATTCCAGGTCATGTGCAAAACAATGATGAGGTGATAATTATTGAACCGTTCTTCGATTGCTATTCCTTCTTGACCAATATGGCGGGTGGCATCTGTAAGTTTATTCCCCTTAAGTCTGTAAGTACCTATGCTTCTTTCTTACCTTTTATTACAATCTTTATATTTAATTTGATTACCCATCACCTAAACCTACTTAGCTGATTCTTACTTAACATAAATTATTTGTTTTAATGCTTATTGCCGAGTTTACATTTAAATGCGCATCATGCGAATTCATTCGGACATGCAACATCGTAGAAGGGCACAAGATGGGAATAGAAACTGAGGGTCTCAACTCGGGCGGAGCATCGCCGTGTCCTCGTGGAGGCGATCGGCGGCGGTGATCTCTCGCGTCCGGCCCTGGTTCAGGCCATGGTACGGAGCGAGAGGAAATGGCAGGCCGTCACCTCCTTCTGAGAAGCGGTAATGCTCGCGAAAGAGGAGGCGGAACGCGTGAGGGAGAGGCAAATTTCGCGCCCTCACGCCCCTAACCGCTGCAGGAGGAGACGCCCGGGGCAGGAATTGCGAGCCGATTTCCGGCCACCGTAGGCGCGGGCTTGCGGACGGTGAGCAATGGGTAGCTCGCCGTCCGATAAGGACCAGGCCCGGGTCGACGGCGCGTTGTGTTCCACGCGCGCCTCAAAGAGATGTCAGCAGAATTGACGGGGTCCGCTAGGGCCAATGCCTGCCGGGGGTTCGAAGAAAACCGATAGAGACATCGTGGCCCCCGGCAACAGGGCAACCGAAGGAACACGGGTGGATTTTAGTCAGTAAGGGTCTGACACGCCCTCCCGCTCCACCCAGAGCGGGAGAAGTTATTTGATGATTTCCCACCCAAAAAAAAAAAGGTCAGTATTATTGCAATTCGTTTTTATTAAAATATGTGATGCCTACATTATTGTATCGTTTATTTATTCTCTTTTTCATAAATAATTTCATTTTTAAATATTTATAAAACTAAAAAGACATTTAAAAAAACATTCAAAAATATAAAAAAATAGAGGACCGGTGTCTGGAGCAGGGTCCAAGGTACCGGTGGTTAGGGCTGCAGAGATAGGAACCTCCTCACAATGCGAGCCGTATCGAGGAGTACTGCCTTCTGAAAGATGTTGATCGGCCATTGGCCGTTATGACAATTGGCACAAATACAGCCGAGCTCACATTCCCATGTGCAACCACAACATTGTTTTTCTTTCTCAGCGTTCACGTGGAATGGTAACGTCTACAATCATTACGCGGCGCGCTAATCGACCGCCGCAGGAGCCTGCCCCTAACCGCCGCAGGAGGAGACGCCCTGGGCGTCGGGAATCGCAGGCTGATTTCCGGCCACCGTAGGCGCGGGCTTGCGGACGGTGAGCAATGGGTAGCTCGCCGTCCGATAAGGACCAAGCCTAGGTCGACGGCGTGTTGTGTTCCACGCGCGCCTCAAAGAGATGCCAGCAGAATTGACGGGGTCCGCTAGGGCCGATGCCTGCCAGGGGTGCTAAGAAAACCGAAAGGGAGATCGTGGCCCCCGGCAACAGGGCAACCGAAGGAACACAACAACTCATAGATTTAGCGCCCGATTACACATACACAACGACAACACGTGATCAACACGTTAATTAACGCGGACCCCCATTTTGTCGTCAAAATCAACCATGTCTGCGATATTGACCACGTCGCAGCCACAACACAACCACCAACAAGACCGCGCACTAGCGACCGGACACATCACAAACACAACGTTGCGTCGACCATTAATTAAATTTGATTTTAAAGTTACTACAAGAAAGAAAGAAAGAAAAATAAATATTTTGGGACACGCACAAGAGATACAACATTAAAATTAAGAAAATTATAAAAACAATAACAATTTCACAAAAACAAATTCAAATTAAAAAAAAAAAATGTGTTAACAAAAAAGAAGACCTGTGCGAGGCCAAAAAGGGTTACGTCAGCGGAATGTTGTCGCTTTTCAGGATTTCGGCTTGACAGATAATTAGTACCCCATCTCGAGTAAATGTGCCCGAAATTTAGAATTTGTGCGTCCAGCCGATCCAAAGATAAAATAAATAAATAAAAATAAATAAATAATAAGTTTATTGTACAAAGAGAAAACACATAGAGTTAGTCATACACTAAACATGATTGTACAAGTGGAGGTCAAAATCGGGTAGAACAGCTGGCTCCTGAACTAAGTAAAAATATACTTATATCTCAGAAGCCAAAGTTCCTCACAAACATTATTATTCTAAAATGCAATCAGGTTAAAGTGACTCAGTAATTACAGGTTGTAACAGTATTTAGAAATGTATTCATGAGGAAGGTTAGAATATCTTCAGTATCGTTGTAAGACAAATTCTGCTACCAATCAGTCAGATTTGCTTTCAGCGCAAATTTTGTCAACGTGTAAATATCAATTAACCGATGTACCCTATTATAAAGACGAGCGCTTAGAACTGAATAGTGGCGGCTAGAGCAAATGCGGGATGACACTGGACGGAGTCACAGACCGGACGACCTCGACGTCTTAAAGGAATGTTTGGGTCGAGGGGTAGGATGGAGTGACGGCGTAAGACTACACGCAAAATGAAGAGTTGTCGCACAGTGAGGACTTGGTTTTCAGAGTACAGCAGGGCGGTTGGATAGTCTCTACGCTTAAAATGCATAACCTTTAGAATCGCCCTTTGAGCACGTTCTATTTGAATAAGAAGATTTTTATGAGTGCCTCCCCATACCGTAATACAGTAGGTGATTATTGATGCACATAGACTCTGGTAGACCAAAGACAAAGTTGCAGGGTCAGCTGAATGTCTCAACTCTTTAAATATGAAGATGAGCTTCCTTGTACGTGTACATAATGCCTCGATGTGGGTGCGCCAGGTTAGTTTTTCATCAATGTACACCCCTAGGTATTTGATACTCGAAACTAAGGAGAGTGTAAGACAACCGCAGCTGGTATCACTCTCTGAACAGGAATGGGCTTTTATTACGAGTATATTAGACTCGGTAGATAAAGTAGTATTAGAATTCGGCAAGGAAAAACGTACGAGTTTAGACTTCTCAATATTGAGAGTTAATAGATTTGCTGAAAGCCACTCCATCACAAGGCGGAGAGAGTGTTCCGTTCTTTGTTTGGCCTTGTCCCAGTCAACATCGTATACTATAAGCGCTGTGTCGTCAGCGTAGGTGAATATATCACAGTTGGGGATAGACATTTTGCACAAATCATTTATGTATATTAGAAACAAGGTAGGTCCTAATATACTTTCTTGGGGCACACCAAAACAGATACATTCATTTTCGCTGACAAAGGAATTGATTTTTACACGCTGAGTTCTTCCATACAAGTAATCTATGAACATTTTTAACGCAAGGCCACGTGTTCCAATGTTTTCCATCTTCTGAAGCAGTGTGGGAACAGAAACCGAGTCAAAGCTTTACATAAGTCTAGAAAAACACCATAGCATTTTTGCTTTTTATCCAAATTAGAAACAACGCTATTTACAAGATCTTGGACAGCGTCTTTTTATTTTTATTTTTCTTTATTTAGGCAACCAACAGCGATACGTAATAGTATGTTACAGAATATGTGTTACAGTATTGTATGGCTAATAATAGGTTTCCCTGTATAACTAGGATAAGTATAAAACATGCGAACGGACTATTTAGAAATATTTAAATTCAAAAAGTGCAATTTTAGGTATTACTTATAGTTAAGTTTAAATTTTAAAGAGAAAAAACAGTAAAAATTTATGTTATTAACAGTTTGTCATTTGCCTTCGTCTATGGTTTTTATTATTTGTTTTTTGAATGCAGGTTTATTACAGTTAAATATATCGACTTGAGAGAAATCTGTGTTATAAATTCGAGCAATACGGGTCAATACACAATTTTTGGCGTAATTAGTCGAGTGCCGGGGCACGTGTAGCATCGTAGTGTGACGAGTGCGCCATAGGGGAGTGTTAAAAGTGTCTTCAGTGGAGATTCCCTGTCTAAATCCGTACTGATAGTAAAATTGCTGCACAGTAAAATTGTTCAAGTTTTCACTTCTGTCGGCACTCCCGGAGTGCCACTGTTTTTTTATAATTTAGGATGTTGTCAATATGGATTACTAGCTGCGCCCCGCGGTTTCACCCGCATAAGTCTCCATCCAGTGGGAACATCGGGATTAAAGTATCCTATGTGTTAATCTAGGTTATAAACTACCTGCGTGCCAAATTTTGACCTGACCTGTTCAGTAGGTTTTGCGTTAAAGAGTAAAAACATCCATCCATTCTCACAAACTTTCACATTTATAATATTATTAATTAATATATTAATATAAATTAATTAATAAAAATAACAACCTACACCGCCGTATCTCTACGTTGACTTCGTGGTGGGGCTTGCGCGCTCCAAACTCTAGGTCTGTGACGGTAGAGTTTATTTTGCCGGAATAGGTCTGGAATGAGGAGCCAGACCAAGAGAGATACAAAAACCCGCAGGTGCATGGCGCAGCATGTGGCGAGCTGTTGGGCAGTAGCGACCCCACGGAGCCTATCTCCCGGGAAAAGTCTTGTTCCTCACCTCTGGCTTGCCTTTATTGGCCGGCTGGAGAGAAAACTGACGAGGAACAGAGCTCCCACCTCATTCTTGCCTTAGTTGGCCGGCTTGAGTTGAGATTCGCAAGAGCAAACGTGCTCGGAGGAAGGAAGTATTCCAGTAAGATGCTGGTAGGGATCTTGACCGTACTTCCGGGATTGTCCTGATAGCCGTGGAATACCTCTCCACTCCTCACAAGCACCTCAGGAAATGTTGCCCCCTTGTTGCTATGACACTTTGTGTTAGCGACCGTTTTCGGGGGCCCATTATTGAGTTTGCAAGTCACCCCCTACCATTTTATCCGTGTACATATAAAACGTTGATTAGGCAGGGGCCATAGTCCTTCCCTAGTTCCAGGTTACCAGTCAACTTAAGCCACCCAAACCCATAGTCCAATAGATTTGTTTCCATATCCTGCAATAGTCCTACACCAACCGGGGGTTGTCCTTGGGTGCACTTGCATAGTGCATACAGGGATATTCGTCAGTTGGTGCCTCATTCCATATAAAATTGTCTAAGGGGCCTCTGCGAGTTGGCTTCGGCCCCTCGTACACCGCTGTATCTCTACGTTGACGTCGTGGTGGGGCTTGCGCGCTCCGAACTCTAGGCCTGTGCCGATAGAATTTATTTTGCCGGAACAAATCTGGAATGTGGAGCCAGACCAAAAGAGATACATAAACCCGCAGCGCAGCATGTGGCGAGCTGTTGGGCAGTAGCGACCCCACGGACCCGATCTTCCGGGAGAAGTCTTGTTCCACACCTCTGGCTTGCCTTTATTGGCCGGCTGGAGTGAACACTGACGAGGAACGAAGCTCCCACCTCATTCTTGCTTTAATTGGCCGGCTTGAGTGGAGATTCGCAAGAGCAAACGTGCTCGGAGGAAGGAAGTATTTCAGTAAGTGCTCGTAGGAATCTTGACCATCTTCCGGGCTCTGGGATTGTTCTGAAAGCCGTGGAATACCTCTCCACTCCTCATAAGCACCTCAGGACATGTTGCCCCCTTGTCGCTACGACACTTTGTGCTAGCGACCGTTTTTGGGGGCCCATTATTAAGTGTGCAAGTCACCCCCTGCCATTTTATCCGTGTACATATAAAACATTGATTAGGCAGGGGCCATAGTCCTTCCATAGTTCCAGGTCACCAGTCAACTTAAGCCACCCAAACCTATAGTCCGATAGATTTGTTTCCATATTCTGCAATAGTCCTACACCATAGATATAAGAAAGAAGGAGATATGCCCGGTAGTTGAAAATGTATCGAAACCCAATGTCTCCACTTTGTCCCCACTACCTCGCCACTAGTCGCCACAACTACACATGCAGATCAGTAAACCAAATAGATACGAGGCTGCGCTCACTCTTGCAATTCATAAATCAGAACGTACTACACAATCAATTATAAACCTTATCCCATCAAACACAGCGTGCATTTACCATGCACCGTACAACTCACTCACACGAAAACATCATTTCTATCGTTGTGCTGTACAGAAACAATTTATTTTACATATATGCTAGTGATTGACTAAATCGGAAAGGTATCGATTCTTCCATTTAATATTATCGACGGTGAAGTATCAATATCTAATAACTAACATTTTGGCAGTTTTCACTTACTAATGTTTACTTCAAATGGTCAAAAACTATAGAAATAAAACGTTTTTTTCTCCTCCTTTAAAACCACGTTTTTGTAGTTATTAGATATTGATACTTCACCGTTGTTATACTTTAAAAAATTTGGTGTCCTGAAAATAAAATAAATAAAAACGATAAGTCCAGAAAATATTATAATAAAAATAAATAATGAGCAAAAAATTCAAACAATTAAAAAATCCAGTTAAGTTGGTTTAACCTGTCATAGTTTATTGAAACAGTAGATATTGTTGAACCCTGCTATGATGTTTACTCACTGACCTTGCAATAAGCAGGCAATAGGGTTTTGTTATAAAAAAAACCCTAGTAGTAAAGAAATAGTTAAATATAATATTATGAAAACAAACACACTGCCACGCATAACAAATAAATAGCATGAATATGTTGACTTATTTTAAGCAAAAGTCACTGTAATTATCTGAACCATGCCGATTACTATAACGCATTCGAAGCTTTTGAAGACTTTAACGGAAGTAAAATACCAAAACCATAAAAAAGTAAGGAAATAGCACGAGTATAAGGCATAATAGACCAGCGATAATTCAAACCCAAAACACTCCACCAACATTTTTATTAACTTACTTTACGACCGTTGGTTACGCATTTCTCTACCACGCCGTAAAATAATCAAAATAAGTAAAACACATTATTTCACATCGATCTTCCACCCGGGTAAAACAGTTGACAAATTGAAGAATAAAGTATAATAGCAATAAATTCATTCGCCAAACGACATTGTTGTCGATAGCCTACGTTAGCGGATCTGCACAAGCACATCACTAGCTCGTCGCCAGACACAGCGGCCGTACTGCGCGATGCATCCGCAGTCCACAGTATCGTTTTGTGATTTTTACATTGCTTGTTGAGTCACTGAGCGATATATTTTGGTAGTGGTTAACGAGCAATGTATGTAGTGCAAAAATAGTACAGTCGCTGTGATATTTGGAAACAAAAATAACGTAGTAAAAGCAAGAAATATTTTACGATTTGTTGTTTTTCATTATTTTAAAGACAAATATAGTAAAATACTTGTACTTACATAATTATGGTAAGTGATTCCATGATTCACAAAGTTTTTGTTTTGACTTCCGGTTTTACAAGAAACCACTGAACAACACGGCATTCTTATAAATTGTCCCGATCACGGCCGAAAGCACACTAGTTCGCGGAGACGGCCATTTTCGTATGCAATGAGCACTTTGATCATTACGCGCGGACACAGACACGCCCCCATACCACTTCTCCTGTTTTTTATATTTCTATGTCCTACACCAACCGAGGGTTGTCCTTGGGTGCACTTGCATAGTGCATACTGGGATAATCATCGGTTGGTGCCTCATTCCATATAAAATTGTCTAAGGGGCCTCTGGGAGTTGGCTTCGGCCCCTCGTACGCCTTCCAAAAGACCGGGACCCTAAGGTCCCGAGATATTTTAAATATAAATAATAATATTAATTAATGAATATAAAATAAATAAATATATGTCGGAAATACGTCGCTGAGTTGACAATCGAGACGCCAGCGCCGCGTAGCGGTGTTCGACAGAGTCTAAAACATAACGCTTGGACTGGCTGGACCGGAGCTGAGCAGAGTTCATCAGTGGCGGTCAAGACGTTAAGAAACTGTCGCGCATTCCGAATAGTCGTGCCGTGAACCTACAGTGTGTGAATTGCTAGTGTGATTAATTTGATAGTAAATTATAGTGATCTGAACTGCAAATGGTTTTTCTATTGCACATTAACCAACACTACCCACAGTACGCCCACAGTAGTTAAAATATCGCTGATAATAACAAAAGAGTCGCATACCTGTCTCCGACATATATATGTCACCGTGAGAGTGTGAGCACCGTTAGTTTATAATCTATCGGTATTATTTCCGTTAGATCATAATCTGTCGAAAAATTGAGAACTGGGTGAAATAGGTTAGGTTAGGTTAGAACTGTGACCAACCGCGCGCGAGCCGAGCGAGCGAAGCGAGCGGTGCCGCGGCAGCGGCCAGTGAGCGCTACTTCCAAGTTGCTCGCAGCCACGCAGGCTATTGAATATTAGCGCAAGGTGCATTACGTCGCAAACAAGTTGGTTACCAGTTCACAATTTGTCAGTTTTTCATAGATACATTGTAAACTATAGAAAAATTATGCGTTAAATTGTAAATGATTTGTCACAGTTCACAATTTTTCGACAGTTTATAACCTAACGGAATAATACCGTTGGATTATAAACTAACGAAGTTTATAATTATACGGTGACATATACATATAATATATATAGTAGCATTTTTATTTAATCAACTTTTATCAGCCTTCTTCTTTATGAGAAGAGGCCTTTGCTCTGCTAGTGGGACAATAATAGTCTTGATGTTTTTCTTTTCACCAGTTTGTCGCCTTTTCTAATCTCAGTAATAATTCCCACACCAGACAAAAACAACAGGCACTATAACCTCAGTAGACTGGGTCCTAGATGAGAAGGAGCTGGAATCCCTCTTCAACTCTCGCACGAAGATGATAATCCTGAACAACCCCCACAACCCTGTGGGCAAGGTGTTCAACCAGCAGGAAATGGAAATGATAGCCAAATTGTGCATAAAGCACAATGTGCTGTGTCTGGCTGATGAGGTGTATGAGTGGTCAGTCTACGAGCCAGCACAGCATATTAGGATTGGTGAGTTTCATGGGACTTGTGTTTTTGCCGACCGCTCTGTCCCACTGCTGGGCAAAGGCCTCCTCCAAATTATTTTTGTTTTGTTTTTTATCAATTCGGAATTATAAATTATTTATAACTGTCAGCACCTCTGACTCCTTTGGTGCCCTTACCCAGGAGTGGGATAGAACAGGTTAGTAAAAAATTGTCTATAAAATATAAAATTATCCTTTAAATAAAAACCACAATATATTCATACTCAAACTCAAAGCATTTACAGGCACTTTTGAATTGTCAAAGAGTCTGTCAGTTAGTCAGAAAGTTGAAGCTAGTTGCCCATTCCAAAACGTAGATCTCTATGGAAAAGAACAGGCAAGAAACTCAAAGGACACTCTTTTAAATAAACAAATTACAAAATTCTGAGTACATTATTCTTGTTGCTTCTATAGGTATGTGAGAACAATGTACAAAAAATTATCAAAAGCAATTCAAAATATAAGATTAAAAATAAGCCCTGGCAGATGATGGTCAGTCTCAACTGACGGCACCCGTTCACGAACATGACGCGTGGATCAGCACCATCTAGCTCAACCATTTTGTAGGGAACCGAATGATCCAACACGTCACCATCCACCGTTATTTAAGTGAGCATGACATACTCTCAACTGCTATGATCTTTCAAGTCAACATACATCATCCTTAAATATTTTAAAACAAAGTCCCCCGCCGCGTCTGTCTGTGTGTCTGTCTGAACGCGATAAACTCTAAAACTACCAAACGGACTTTCAATCGTGGACGGAGTAATTCATGCGGAAGGTTTTAATGTATAATTCATTAAGGTTTTGCGTAAATTGGTTGAAATTTGACGATTATTGTTAAAGATGTCGGAAAAAATCATGCCAACTGGGAGCTTTAGTGGCGTGCCGCGGAAATCATAAAAGTTACATAAAGGGAATTGCTCAGTTTGTTCGGGTGATCTGGCTAAGCGTGGACAAGATCTTTATTAATAAAAGACTTGCATTTTAAAAACCACTTATCTATAGGAAGCAAATATTAGAATAAAGTTGTAGCTTCAACTGACATGTGAAAAATTTAAACCTTGCCGGGTAAAATCTTTGTAATAGCTGCAACGTGTGTCTTCCGCAACGCATTACATCAACGCCACAATTAACACATCGCATTGGTTCCTCATTCTCACTCGCAGTAAGTAAGTTCGTGCCGTGGTTATCATTTAAAGCCTGTTCAAGGTCCATAATAGCGCCAGGTTCAACGTGAGGTGCAGATTTAGTGTTCAAGGGTAAGGCCTAGTCATCATGAGGAGCGGTATCGGAGTCCATAATAAGAAAAACAAACGTTTGAAGCTGCGAGTAAACAAAATAATATTCACAGTGCACGAACGGAACCAAAGCGAATAGTTTTTTCATTGTTGTCAGTTGTCATTTCACTTGACGTTAGGGATGTTCGATATGTATCGATACTCAAGTGGGTCGGCACAACGGGATTTGATCGGTTTTTACATCAATTCAACAATATACCTATACGATCCACTACTGTAAATTGATAAAGGTAATGAGGATCGATCAAATAATCGTATTACAATCGTACTATAAAATTGTAGTGGTCAGATCTATGTACATTTTTTTTAGTTAAATGAGAAAATATTAAAAACTCGGGAAAATACTAATAAGGCGAGCCGTTATTTTCCATAAACACGCTTCTCATTCACTAGGTACTGACTTTTGGAGAATTGTTTGGGCAAAAACCAGGACTCTACCAATGTAGTAAGAAATTGAATTGAATTAAAGGCAAACATATTAAAAATTATTAACTAAAAGCGGTTTTATATCGATGCTCGGATCGAAATGATCCATTGGGAAGCAGAATATCGATACAAAGCAACCGGATCGATCATCTCTAAAAACGATATAGTAGGAGCTACCGGGAAAAAAAAAAAATTGACAATAATCGAAATATAAATAGACAAGAAACTATGCAATCTAAAAAAAAAATAGTTAAAATACTAGTAACGTTTTGATTGTTTTATTTTAAAACAATGTAAATGAGTATAATATTCTCATACAGTATTGATTGGTACTCGTTTTGCAGACAAACACTTTTTTTTTGGTTACCATAGTTGATTATTTAATCGATTACAGACTGAAATTGATTTTTTATTTCCGTGCTGCACGCGTAGCATGACCACCGTAGAAAGAGGTTTTGTCGACGGAAGAATAGACAAAATGACAGATAAACAATCACAATCTGTCATTTTGTCTATTCTTTCGTCGACAAAACCCGTTTCACTGCGTCAAACAAATGGCTATGTTTTTTAACTGGTGGACACAGTTTAAATAGGTACTCTTTATTTCGACTTTTTGTACGTGTACCTGGCTACTATATGATGTACAAAAATATTTCTTTCAGAATTAATAATATTGTTTGGTAAAAATAATTTTTACCGGGCATCTTGTTCACGCTTAGCCCAAACTGGTGATTCCCTTCATGTTCAATAAAAACTCTGCGATGGCATATGTCTATCTTCTAAGGATGACTCACAGTGACCATTTTATCTTTCAGAATTTGATAAAAATTTCATTGTTATTTCCGAAGCAATTTTGACCGGTATTATATTAATTCTTATCCAATAAACTATATTACTTAAATTGAGCATTTAATTTAGATTAAAATATGCCTTGACTTCATTTCATATAAATGAATGGTTTAAAAGATATCACAGATTCAAAATTACGCGTAACAAAATAATATTGGTTGATGGCAACGCGAGCGCAGCGGTAGGAGTCAATGACCTTTTTCTCGGCTTTTAGGTATGTAATCCCGGTATCGGTAGTACGTTCCCGTGGGATATTTCCCGACATCCACGCAGGCGAAGCCGCGGGCAAAAGCTAGTAAAAAATTAACATTAAGTTCGTAATGTTAAAAATATAAAAGGGGTAGCAACTCTTCCAAATAATTTTGTGAGCCCAAGTGGCTGTGGAGCAGGACCTAATTGCATAACTTATTTTCATAAACTATTATGACAAATTTGTTTCATTTTGACAGTTCAACAATATTCATTGTGTTATTTAAGTTGTTGAGCAGATTTTTTATTCCAACTTATGAAACAATGGATTAGCAATCTGTTTCAAATCGAAACAAATTGTGATTGATCGTGTGTTACGCAGTTAGGGTATAGCATTAAGCCAAGCCTTTTTATCTACGATATAATCATCCAACTATAATACTTATGCTTGTCTACATAGCAGGGTTGGCATAAAACAAACAAGTTGTTATAAAACACGTATTTTAAACAGTGTTTTTAATAAGTAAGTGTTTAAAATCACGGTAAGTATAATAATATTTAAAACGTTAAGAAAAAAAAAACATGGTTTTAAGTCGCGAATGAATGGAAATAAATGAAAATTTATACATTTTTAGGACTTGAAATAGCACGGTTTTTTTTAAAAAGGTTGTTATAGTTTTAAACACTTCGTTGTCGGTCGAAATGAAGTAATTCCCCGCAACTATTTTGGGGATTCCCCTTAATTGAATAATAATATGGTCCATCCTAACTATGCAACTATATCTATACTTCGTCACTTGTTGAAAAGAAGTAATTCCCCGTTCAGTATCTGTGTTACATAACTACATAAATTGATTACAAAAAAAACTTCGATCAACAATGATCGAAGAAAAAAAAGCATGCTCACAGATTAGATTAGTTTGTCTTCTTTTTCTTCTTCTAACTATAACAACGTTGTGATTATTATTATGTATTATTATGTTTCCTCAGGTAAATTTTAAAATGTCTAAAAATGTAAGTATATCAGGCCTGAGATGAAGCTCTACAGGTCGTATAGCTCCATCTCTTTCTCCCACTGAAGTAATATTAAAATAATACTGTTTATGAGCTGGTGGTAGGCCCCCTGGGGGCCTACCACCAGCTCTTATAGCAGTATTATTATAATCTTACTTGGACTTTTCGTACCATGACGTCCATAAAATAAGCTTATTGTAATGTTTAAACAATCTTATTTTCTTAGCGATTTTGGTGACGTCACCTCTAAAAGTTCATTCAATTCGTACCACGACGTGACTTTTGACAACTAGCAATATTGTTTTAATGTCAAATTTAGCAATCTTAAAAAAGTTCCTCGGACTCGACGGAAATATTATTGTTTTGCAATTTATATTTGGAAAAAACATTTTCGTGTCATGTAAAGTTAGTAAAATGTATTTATTTACGTAAACTTGCCGAATGAATTGTGTAAGTAGGTATAGATTTTGGTACATGTGTAATTAATTTCTTGTTTGATGGCGAATGCATACGAAACATTTGAGTTTTTGGAAGCGGATAACGCAGAAAAACAGTGTTGCCAACCCCAAATAATGGATTACGGTGTTCCCAGTTTATAAATACGGTAGATTTCAATAAAATACGGTAGATTTTAAAAAGTGGTGTAAATTAAATGGTAGTTTGAAAAAAATAAAAAAAATAAACTTATTCCATATTTTAATTAGTCTGAATATGACAAAATAACTGTGTGATCATGATCATTTCTATACATTTCAGTATTATGTCTCCTAAGGAACGACCTGCACCCTAATGTCTTTCAACGCAGATTTATTACAACGCAATTACGCAAAGAATTAACTGAATGAAGAAAGTTGGTAATAAATACGGAACCCTAAAAAGGTTAAGAAGTCTGTCAAATTAGGCAACTCTATAGTTTTTACGTATTACATTGGTTCAAACTTTTATCTATGGTTTGGGAATTCCCCTTAATCCACTGCTATTTAAAATGTTACCAGTTATGACATAAAACAACGGTCAATAATCCATCTGCCCCATTACGGTGTTTTTTGACACCGTAATTACATTGTTACGGTAGGTGGTAGATCTATGCTGATTACGGTGTTTTTACCGTAATTACGGTGCAGTTGGCAACACTGCAGAAAAATAAAAATTCCCAGAGTACCTCTAGCTGCCGCCCGGAAACCCGACTACAAAATTAATAACAAAACACTAATCACTGAGTCTGACCACAATATATTGTTTCGAACTATCTTCGTCAAAACATTACACATTTCTTTGTTTTAAAACTTATTCACTGAGTAACCTTAACCTTCCCTTGATTCCATGTCGACTTTGTAGCCAGTTAGATCATAAATTCATAAATAAGTTCAACCACGTAGTAATCCACTTGTAAACAAAAATATTGCTACATCGAGGCTGTGTTCAGAATTACGCTGCAATCGATTAGAGCGTGCTAACACCCATACCGAATTAGTGTCAGCGCGATAACAACGTCCTGTGAATCGTCATGGATGACGTCATAGTATGCGCCATCTTGCGATAACGCTGACCATGCCCTAAATTAATATCACCGTGAGCGCTGTCAAAATGACAGTTGTGCTGTTTTGTTTTGAGTTGCACCATACCTTTAAAATAACGTGGCATTTTCGAAATTGTGCTTCTGGCTACAGTCGCCCCTAATCAAAGAAGAAGAAATTTGTTGTGTATACTCAAAGAATTACTGTAATCCAAACATCTTGTGCAAGTATATCTAAATCGGTACGCAAAATATTGATGTGAGCGATTAAGGTGTAACTCCGAATGCGGCCCGAGTTTCAAATTTCGTTCTGTTCCGATTTATATCATGTAACAGCTTAGCCGTAGCTTATTTTTAAGTTTTTCAATTGTTTTTCTTATTTTTCAAAGCCACATCTTTTAATATTTGTGTCATTTTCATGGAAATTACTCATAAAAATTTGATTCTAATGCAAAGTAATATTTTAAGTAAAAGAAAATAATATTTTGCTTCAAGACAAATACTTCGTAGTAGCGATTCGGACCAACTTGTGAAAGGGACAGCGCTATACAGTTCACATAGCGTTGTTTCTTTTCTACTATAGCAGGCAATAGACAAATCTTACAAATAGTTCGTTCTTTCCCAGCACTAAGCAGGAATAAAAGATTCTTGAACGATGAAGGTCGTGGTACGAATATGAGTTATGTTATTGTAAGCTTGAAACAAAACTCTCCTGAAATAAGATTGTTTCGTAAAAGATTGTGGTCGGCCCCCTGATCGATGTGTGTAATAAATTTGATAAATCGCTCAGTGAAAAAAAAACAAATAAAACTCTTGTTTAAAATATTTTGAACTGTTTGTTATATTTTTTTTTTATATACAGTTTTTTTTTTCAACCCTGCTACCTGCCTTTAATGCATGTTTTATTTCTGCTCATTTAGTTGAAGAATATCGAGTGGTAGGTATTTTATTATAACATTTTACACAGTACCTACCCCATAAAAGAAATGTGTAGGTACAGACGCCAGCACATCTGGCTACTACAATCTGTCAAGTTTATTTAATAGATTTTCAACTTGGCATAAGGTTCAAAGTTGATTGGGAAAATTTGACAGTTTTGGGTAGCTTGATGTGTGGCTTGAGCTAATTTGTTCCTATTTCTAGTGTTAAAATTCTGTACTTTCAGTGAAAAGTGAAAACTGGAAAATCATGATTTTGAGAAAATTTATGTTAAAGTTTAAAAAAAAATATGACTTTTTGTCTAAGTACTTCACTAAAATGAGTACTGATTACTGACATTGGTAAACAATATCTTAGAGCACGATTTAGTGTAAGAAGAAACAGATTAATTTGTACAGTTTTGACGTGACAACGTCTTATAAATTGGTTTGCCGGGTGACACTTCAAGAAACTGCGTTACGCTCCGCTCACGTTATGCGCTCACAATGAGAGCGAGTGAGAGGCACGCGTGCATGGTTAGCCCGCCTAAGAGCGAGAGAGACAGACATAAAAAGTGAAAGGCACGCGTCCCTTCCACTCGAGCACAGTTAGCCCGCCTAAGAGCGAGAGAGACAGAGCGAGAGAGAGAGAGTGAGAGAGATAGGCATACACACCGGTTCATGTGTATAAATAAATGTTTTAAATTGTTACTATTATTTCATCCTTCTTCCTACTATACGAATGAATATTCACATTAAAATTATTTTACCACTCAAAGTCGTTGTCACGTAAAACTTTCGCCCGTATACCGACTTTACAGGCAACCAATTTTTTTTTTTTTTATAATTTAAAAAGAAATCCAGTTGTATCACCTAACACAACCTATTAGAGTCGTTTTATGTGTAAATTAATTTAGAATGACTTGAACCATTTTACACATTATTTATTGGTTGGTGTTGGATGATTATGTTGTGTACCTAAATATATCAGTTTGTACTAATTCACATAGATCGCGTAATAAGAGTCACATACATTTGTATTAATACGTATACACTAAGGTACTTGAAATATTTGTTACACCAAAATAAGTTTGCTCAATTTTAATCTTAGAGGGGTACTAATTAGACCAAAAAATTGCATTTTTTTTACTGTTAACTTAGTGTAAGAATATTAAAACTGAAATAGGTCAAGACATATCAACTGTATAGTCAACTGCCTCGTTGGTCTAGTGGTCGCAAGCGCTACTGCTGAGCATGAGGTCCTGGGTTCGATTCCCGGGTCGGGCAAAGAGTTATTGGGTTTTTCTATCTGAAATCTCTCAGTAGCAGCTCAGAGTCTGGATTTGTGCCCGGTTGATGGCAATAGGCTCGCCCCCTATTACATGGGACTTAAACATAACTGGCGAAATGTGGGTGTACCTGCTACAGAGACACCTCTGCCCAACCCTTCGGGGAAACAAGGCGTGATGTTATGTTATGTTATGTCACTTTTCACTGAAGGTACAGAATTATGCCCGTCACTTATCTTACTAAAAAGATGTAGATTCTTTCGAACATACATAATGCTTTCTTATAAATATACTGACAAGGTACCGTCATGATGTTAATTTTCTTAAACAGTTCTCTTAGAGATTCGAGTCTGCGGAGGTTAAAGATGGCTATGACAGCCCCCTTTCCCCTCAGCAGAATAAAGATAGAATCAATATCTGCTGCCCTGTGGGGACCCACAGCAAGATACCGTAAGACATGATGCTATGAAAATAACTTAAATAGACCAGTCTCGCGGTATCCACGTCTGTTAATTGGCGGATTTTCCAAACAGCGTAAGCGACTGAACTTAGCTGCCCTGCAAGTGATTTAAGTGAGGACCCCACTGTAATTTTGAGTCAAGCGTGATCCCCAGGACCGTTTTTTCGACGAATTCTAGTGTCTCCTTATTCAATACAACGTGACATTCACTACTACTAACATTCGGTAATACCAAATTATTTACAGTAAACCAGTTATGGACCGTAAGCATAGCGTTATTTACGTCGTCAAGCTCCTGTGCATGTCTGTTTACTTTAAAAATCTGTGATGTGCCATCAGCAAATAACACCATTTGTGGTCGGTTTTTCAGTAAATGAGGTAAATCTTTCCGCGGCAGAACGGTTTGCCCTTAGTATTACCACAGATTACATATACTGTATTACTATTGAATCATAGAGTTAAACTCAAAAAATTAAAATGTTCTGTTTTCAAATAATTCAAAAAAATATGCATAAACTTGAAAGCTGATGAGAAACAATAGTATCCTGTAGACATAACGTAGGTACTTCTCGAACCGCATGTGTGGCGGCGCGCTTCCGACAAAGCGAAGAGCGGTTCGTAAATGTTCAGACCAAAATAAGCTGTCGCGCGTAGTAATACGGCATAAACTAGTCTGCACGCACGCGGGCGGGGGGCAGCGGCCGCGGCGACGGGGCGGCGGCGGCGGCGCGGCGGCGAGCCTCTCCCCACGCAACCCCGCCCCGCGCGCCGGCGCCGGCTCTCTCAGTTGACCCGCGATCGTCGTATGACGCGTAATACGATATCGTAATTTGCAAAAATGGATCGACATTATTAGTCTGAGTTACAGTTATTCCAATTAGGAGTACATCGCTATTGTACAACCTGTACGCTAGGGCTAGTTATAACTTCGCAAATCTTGGGAGTCGCTCCGTGTTCACGGGGTTCTGAACCTGGGATGACGACACATAGGTACAACAACTGTAAAGTGTGTGTGACTGTGAAGTGTGTGTGACTGTGAACTGTGTATGACTGTGAACTGTGCATGCATCCCTATCATTATCGTAGAGTTCATATGCACTCCACGAAAACGAATGCGAAAGTGAATGCGCCGCGCCGCACCGGCCACATTTGCTTTTTGTCAGTGATTGATAGAAAATCGTTACTCAGCTGTAGCGGGAGGGTCAAGGACCGCGCGTCGCTCACGCTCTCGTAGGTATGCTCACGCATACCTACGATACCGGCGCGCCGCCGCACAGTGGATCGTCCCCATACAAGAGGTCGGACATAGAATTAAAAATTGAAAAAGTATTTAATTGAAAAAAATGAAATATACAGTTGCATTACTCTATTATGGAACTACAAAAAATGATACTACAATTTTTTTATTTGACCAGTACTTTATGAGCAATTCGATGAAAACTGTTATTTTTCTATGGAAATGGTCACAAAAATGTCTGTATCTCATGATTCCCTCCTTGTTTCGATTTGCGGTTTTCACTACTGTTATTTACCCATTTTATGCCACATTTTCTTCAAGGACACATGGTGCCCCCAGCGACCCCCTTCCGAGATATTTTGCTTTTAGAACCTATACTTTTTATTGTATAACAGCTGATGAAATGGAGGTACATTAAGTATATTCATTACTGAGAATAAGTCATCCCTAAGTAGTTCCTTAAATAACAGGTGGATTTGCGATTACTTTAATGACTTATGAACGCTTCTGTTGCCATACAACAAAAGCGTTAATGAGTCCTTAAGTAAAGATTACCAGTACTTGCTTAATCTAATTAGTTATTGTAATTACTATGTTAACAGCCCTTAATCTCTGCATTGTGATTGTCTAATGTCATCATTAGCTTATCAAATTCATTGCTAGTTGCCTACTTGCTGCCCTATATATTTGAGTGTGTTTAGCAAATGTAATTCAGTTGTAATTATAACTTCTATCAAGTGTTGTCATTATGGCTTTCCGTGGGTTTTCTACTTATCTAGATCTTTACGTTGCTCTTCGTAATCATAAAGATCTTCGTGACTATGACAATTTATTTAACACATTGAAGTCGAGTACTAACGTCCAGTTAAGTGAAAGTGATGTGACGGATCTCAAGAACTGGTGTCGACGATTTTGCTATAGGGTTTACACCAAATGGGTGCAATCAAGAAGGACAGTCGACAGGTTCATTAACAAGAACGGAGAGTGGTTAAATTCCGATATCGTTTGGCCAGATTGCTTTAAAGAAAATGTTGTTGACACTGAAGAAGCAAATGAAAATGAGGCAGAAGAGGTAGTCAGTCCATCAAAATCAGATGCATCAACTTCAACATATACATCTCCTCGCAAACGCTTTGAAGATTTATCGACTAGACACAAAAGAAGACGTGTTAATGAAAATGTTGCTAGTTGCAGTCGTCCGGATGAGCTTTTGCATACTGTTGAAAGTATACTTAAGTCTGCCGGAAAAAAAGATATGGCCAGAATAATGAAAAATTTGCTGGAAAATCCTGAACACGTCTCAAAAGTTTTAAATGTCCTGGAAACTAAGCAGAATCCTTCGCTTCGTGAAGTTCCTACTCACAAAGCACTTGCTCTTTACGTTTACTTGCAGTTATCCAAGTGGCGTTACATCACACTTCGGGACTTTAGTTTAAAAGAAGGTCATGCGAAATACCCAAGCTACTACTTGTTAGTTAAAGAAAAGCTTAAATGCTACCCGGCAAAAGAAGACATAACTGTGACTGAAACTTCCGCAAAGATACGGATCCAAGCCCTCCTTGATCTCACAGTTAGGAGGCTGATCGATTCACTTGAATCAAATTTTGATGCTGGTGAACCACTTGTGCTTCACAGTAAATGGGGTTTTGATGGAGCTTCAAGTCAAAGCATTTACCATCAAACGACAACAACAAGTGAACAAGACTTATCCAGTGTATTTATGGCAAGTCTTGTACCGCTTAAGTTAGTGACTTCTAGTGGAAGTATAGTGTGGCAGAATGATCGGCCATCGTCAACCACATATTGTCGCCCGATTTCATTTACATTTATGAAAGAAACGGAAGCGAATGTTAAGGCTGAAATGGAAATATTTGAGACCGAGATTCGTGAACTGAACCCGACTGATTGCGGCAATGCTACTGTTACTCACAATCTATGGCTAGCCATGATTGATGGTAAGGTACATTCAATCATATCTGGTACATCGGCAGCAGTGTGTGATTTGTGCAAAGCTCGCCCAAGCGAAATGAATAACTTGGAAGAAGTGAGAGCTAAACCCGTGAATACAGATTTATACAAGCATGGATTTAGTTCATTGCATGCTTGGATTCGGTCTATGGAGTGTTTATTACACATTGCTTACAGAATGGACATAAAATCATGGCAAGCAAAAGGTGACGAAAATAAAAAAAAAGTTAAAGATAAGAAAGAAGCCATTCAAGAAGCTTTCCGAAGAAGCACAGGCTTACTTCTAGACGTTGTTAAGCAGGGTAGTGGCAATACAAACACTGGAAATGCTGCAAGAAGGTTTTTTGCAAACCCTGAAACGACTGCGGAAATTACTAAATTAGACGTTAATTTAATTAGAAGACTCGCCGTTATTTTGCAATGCATTTCCTCAGGCGAAAAAATTCAAGTCCAAAAATTTAAATTATATTGTGATGAAACAGCAAATTTATTCGTGGAATTATATCCATGGTATAACATGCCAGCAAATTTACACAAATTGCTGATTCATGGATCACAGATAGTGGACCACTTATCAGTAGTACCTATAGGTTTTTTGTCTGAAGAAGCATCTGAAGCAAGAAACAAGGATTTTCGTAAATTTAGAGAATATCATACACGAAAGCATAGTAGCATCGCCACTAATGAAGACATTCTTCATAATCTGCTATTATCTTCCGATCCTCTTCTCACCAGCTTACGACCGAAGATGACAAATAAAGCCAAAAAGTCTTCATTTAGTGAACTAGACGATTTACTCATAGTTGATCAGAGTGAATTGGAGTTCATTGACGTTTCAACTGATACACTTGCTGCATGTAGTGACGTTGAAGAAGATGATGACGATAATAATGATCATGATGTCGTTATTGATGAAGATGAAGAAAATATAGTTTAAGTCTTATAGTACCTAATATTATTATTAACAAGCAGTTTCTATGTTAATTTCTTGTTTTTGTGTATTTTTATTTTATTCTGTTCTTTTTTTGTTTTGTGTTATGCCACCCATCGGCCAATAAATGTTTTTTTTTCTTTCTTTTCTATTGTTGTTAGTAACTAAATGGTCGTGTTAATTAATTAATTTCCTATTATAATTTAGTTCTTAGTAGTTGTTTAATTTTTTAGTTTGTTTTAGGGTACATAGTTGTTTTATTTTTAAATTATTTTTACAGTGTTATATTATTTAAATAAAAAATATTTTTATACCTACATATTTTCTTATTGATCATAAAACTCTATTTCTTTTCGATGTGTTATTGTAAATTCGACTCAGTCATTACTAAGCTAATGATGACATTATCCAATCACAATGTAGAGATTAAGGGCTGTTAACATAGTAATTACAATAACTAATTAGATTAAGCAAGTACTGGTAATCTTTACTTAAGGACTCATTAACGCTTTTGTTGTATGGCAACAGAAGCGTTCATAAGTCATTAAAGTAACCGCAAATGCACCTGTTATTTAAGGAACTACTTAGGGATGACTTATTCTCAGGAATGAATATACTTAATGTACCTCCATTTCATCAGTTATACAATAAAAAGTATAGGTTCTAAAAGCAAAATATCTCGGAAGGGGGTCGCTGGGGGCACCATGTGTCCTTGAAGAAAATGTGGCATAAAATGGGTAAATAACAGTAGTGAAAACCGCAAATCGAAACAAGGAGAGAATCATGAGATACAGACATTTTTGTGACCATTTCCATAGAAAAATAACAGTTTTCATCGAATTGCTCATAAAGTACTGGTCAAATAAAAAAATTGTAGTAACATTTTTTGTAGTTCCATAATAGAGTAATGCAACTGTATATTTAATTTTTTTTCAATTAAATACTTTTCAATTTTGAATTCTATGTCCGACCTCTTGTATGGGGACGATCCACTGTGCGCCGCGCCGCCGCCGCCGGTCTCGTAGGTACAGTCAGACGATCGCACTACTATGGGTTCTAGGTTGCTTTCAAGTTTTGTTTTCACAATTCCAAATCCGCCATTTTTGAATATTTAAAAAATATATTTTTATATAGCTATTGTACTACCAAGACAAAATCATTTTGCTGCGGAAAAACAACCATTAAAATTTCAGCTTATATACAGAGTGGCGATGGCGATTAGGTTATCACATTAAATAGTACAGCGGTTATTACAGGTTGTTATCAGTCTGTTAAAATAATAAAGTAAAAAAAAAACCTAAAAATAGAAAACTGAATTTTTCAAACAAACTAAATAGCGTAAAATTTGGCAAGAAATAAACCACCCTTGATATTATTAAGTTTACTGACCTGTAAAAGCGGCAACGCCGCGCCGCGGCGCGGGCGGCTCGGCGGCACACACACACCAAGCCACAGTGAGACTAGTAGGAGGTAGGTATTGTACTTGCACATGTAGGCTCTAAACAAGCACGGGGCGTTGGTGTCAACAATTCAACACAAACTTTATGGTATTGTTACCAAATAACACACACACAAATTAAGTTTAAAAAGCTCCACTTAAATGTTCAATTTATTCGTTTATAATTTTAAAATTTTCGAAATGCCCGCCGTGCTTCCAAATGCATAATCGACACCGTCGTACGATATTATCACCCTTCTAAATAGGTCACCATTCGCAGCTAAATTGTTTAAGTTCTGGAAAGCCCGAATTATTCTTATTTTTAAATCTTCCACAGTCGTCACTTCTGTAGCGTACACCTCATTTTTAACATGTCCCTATAAAACTAAAACCAGTGGTGTTAGGTGTGGTGACCGTGTTGGCCACCGAGTAGGTCCGTATCGGCCAATCCACTGCTCTCGGAACATGTCAGTGAGGCGCTACCTAGCAGCCACTACTGAATGAGCAGGTGCTCCGTCAAGCTGGTACCATACAAGGTTATTTGCACCCAACGGTAGTTGATCAATGTAATCCGCCACTGGGCCGTCAAGCAGTTCCACAAACTTAGGCCC
Organism: Agrochola litura; assembly: GCA_949152395.1. Classification (NCBI taxonomy): domain Eukaryota; kingdom Metazoa; phylum Arthropoda; class Insecta; order Lepidoptera; family Noctuidae; genus Agrochola; species Agrochola litura. The sequence continues at coordinate 22,024,179 of OX424493.1, forward strand.
ATTAAGGTTGCCATCGACAAACACGGGACCAATTATGTGATCTCCGTGTATTGCAGCCCAAACATTCACAGCAAATCGGTATTGGTGTGCGGACTCTCGGATCAGGTGTGGGTTTTCTCGACTCCAGTATCGTAGGTTCTGACGATTCCATATCCCGTTGCGCGTGAATGTACTTTCGTCTGTCCATTATATTGGACAAAAAGATTGAGTCATTTTCTACTTTGCTCAGTAGCCACAGGCAGTAGGCTTCCCGGACTGGCTTATCTCTTCCTAATAAAACCTGCACTTTTGGTATTTAAATGGCCGTTGCTTGTCTCTTTTTAAAATGTTATGTACAGTCCTGTGGTGTACTTGAAATAGGCGAGCTGCTGTATGAAGACTTGCAGTTGGGTTACGAGCGAAATAATTAAGAATTTACTCTTCCTGACCGACGGCTACTCGCAGAGGAGATTCAACCTGATGTGGAATCAAAGATTGGCTATCGCGTAATCTTTGGGCTGCCCGTGGAAAAATCCGTAAATCTGTAGAACATACACGTATGGTATTATACCTCTCTCGGTATGTTCGTAACGCCAGCGCTGCGTTTTGATGGCATTCTCCATAAAAATCATATCCGTGTACTCCGATGACCTGAAATTGACACGAGGCATCTTGAGAACACAACACAACAACACAAAAAAGAAACAATATAAGCGTCTGATTTCGCATGAACTGTCACACTACTTTCACTGAGTTACCTACAACAAATTTTACTGTTGTAATAACGTATCCTAACACAAATAAAAAAAAATATATAGCATTAATAGCGTCCAATCTCGCACGAACTGTCACAACACTTAACTAATCTACAACTAATAATACCATGTCCTATTCCTATTACAAACAAAACAAGAAACTTAGCAAAATGTCCTCAAAACAATAATAACAATAAAAATACGCAGGGCACGTGTGCGAAATTGCGAATAGTCGAGAACTATCCTCAAGGATACCGGCGCAGGGACTGGTGAGTCACAAACGCACACGCCGCCAAAAAATACGAATTTTGACGACACGCACCCCCGTTACCCCGTCTATTTCGCGCGTAGAGATTTTTGCGTTAAATCGTTCACAGCAAGAACATTTATCGCAGATTTTTTCAGTTCCCCGCTGAGGGATTCCCCGCATTCTCTTATTTTTTAATTTTGTGCAAGAGTATGCCTTTAAACCATTAGCCGTAAGGACATTTTTCGCTTGATTTGTTTACGTTTTTTGTAATTGTTAGTAATTCCAAGTAATTCGGAATGGCATCGTTTGAACTACCTATCTTCGCCGGCCACGAGTCTTTGACCTATTAGTATTGGTCAGCTGATTTTCTTTATGCCATACATGATGTTGTTAAATACTAAAACGAAAAAAGGTCCCACGGCTAGAATATCAATTTTTATTAATTATTTTAATTGTGTATACTTCAAATACGTGGTTTGAATTAATGTGATAACCTAATCGGAACTCTGTATACTAAAAAGAGAAATGGACCCAATATCGAACCCTGTGGTACACCCATTTTGACTTATACCCAATGAATTTACACAGTTTATTTTAACTTGCTGTAGTCTATCATTCAAATATGACTTTACTAAGCTAAGCGCAAGTTTACCCAGTCCGTAATGTTCAAGTTTCAAGTGCAGTGTTTCGTGATTTATGCAATCAAATGCCTTGGATAGGTCGCAAAAGATGCCTATTGCATCTTGTGCCTCTTCCCATGAATTAAAGATGAGTTTTAATAAGGTGACACCGGCGTCGGTTGTGCAACGTCCTTTGGTGAAACCATACTGTTGGTCGTGTAGGATGTGATTACGATTAAAATCATTGAGCATTTGATTTAACATTACTTTTTCAAACACTTTGCTGAAAACCGGAAAAACCGATACGGGTCTATAGTTATTAGTGTCTTTGCTGTCCCCGAATTTGAAAACTGGAATAACTTTACTCTATTTAATTTAATCCTTATTTTATTTATATTAAATAGGGTGCAATTATCTCAATAATTGATTGACAAACTTTAGTAGACATGCCCCACAGATCTTCGGTGATTTTGATTAAGTTGCTTAAAAGCCTTTACAACGACCACAGGGTTTATATGTTTAAATTAAAATTCCATAGGACAGGCTGAAACATTCGCTCTTAATAAATCAATACCAAGTGAGGGGGTGGAATAAAAAAATTCTGTAGTTTTAATTGGAATATTGGTAAAGAAAGTTGCAAATTCCTGAGCAACATCGATGTTATCGCTAATGAGACTGCGGGAAGTGTCCAGTGTATAACCAGTATTATGTATTTTGTTCTTGTTCGTTTCATTGTTAATAATTTACCAAACTGTCTTTATTTTATTGTCTGCTGATTTAACCTTGTTGCCAATGAAAGAAGCTATAGCTGCTTTACAGCTATGTTTAAAATTTTTAGAGTAAGTAGCAACATATCTACTTATTAAAAGTTTCCGTGTTGATATCGGCTACAGGTCATACAGTTCAAATAATGTTTCCCTACTTTTCCTGATGCCTTTAGTTGCCCAGTAACTGAATAAAAACTTTATATACACTGGCCTGCAAAAATAAGTACTACACTTTTAAATTTTTTTTTTTTTCTAAACTGTAGAAGTTAGAGATTTAAAATAAAAAACGTTTTATAGCAATTTTGATCAGGTTTCTTTGAAACTATAGGAAAGTATACATTAGTAACATTTTTGAATCTAAAACAAGATAAAACAATAAAAATGGCAATTTTTAGCTTAGTGTCATAAAACTCAATTAACATTTACAAGAATGTTTTACATGTTATTTATTTTTTAATAACTGGTATTGCCTCCTCGGGCTCTGCTTACAGCTTCGAGTCGATTTGGCATGCTGAACACGAGGTTTCGGAGCCGATGTTGGGGAATATTCTCCCATTCTTCTATCAGGGCCTGTTTTAGTGCCCTGAGGGTGCTTGGTGGTGGTCTGCGGCTTCTGACTAACCTCCCTAGCTCATCCCAGGCGTGCTCAATTAGGTTGAGATCAGGACTTCTTGATGGCCAAGCCATCACGCTGATACCAACCTCCTGAATATACTCTTGCACGACCCGAGCCGTGTGTGGCCGGGCATTATCATGCATTAGCATCGATCCACCACCCATATTTACTAAATACGGCCCTGCATACTCATTGAGGATCTCCTGGGCATATCTTTCCCCAGTCAGAGTGCCATTTTCTATGGCCACTAACTCTGTACGACCTTCTGAAGATATGCCAGCCCATACATGTACACTGCCTCCACCGTACTGGACTCTTTCTGAGAAGCAGGCTTGAAGGTATCGCTCACCAGGTCGCCTGTAGACACTTCGCCTTCCATCAGAAGTGTAAAGTGAGAATCGAGACTCATCTGTAAACAAAATTCTTGACCATTCTTCTTGATCCCACTGTATGTGTTCACGGGCGTATCGCAGTCTCGCTACTCGATGCTCTCTCTCTAGTTTGGGGCCACTCGCTGGTCTTCGGGGTTTCAGGTTTGCTTCAGCCAGTCTTCTTCTCACTGTACTGTCACTAATGTAGTCCCTTCGGGTCTTAAGAAGCTGTTGCTGGACTTCAACTGCATTTAGGTGGCGATTTCTCAACACAGTGAAAACAATATAACGGTCTTCTCGGGCACTAGTATACCTGAGTCTGCCATTACCAGGTCTCCTCAAATGGTTTTCAGTCTCTGCGTACCTTCGCTTCACCTTCTGGACCGTTCGTAACGTCACACCCACCATTCTTGCAGTACGACGCATACTGATGCCTAGTTCCAGAAAAGTCATGATCCTAGCACATTCTTCAGGTGAAAGAGGCATGATAAATAAGTTTATGTGCTGTTGTCTAACTTAGCTTTTGTAACAAGACTCATCGACCAAGAAAAAAATTGAAAACAAAAATGGAAACAAAAAATGAATGGTAAAATTGTAATTCGAAAAGGATTATTTTTGATTTTAAAGTTTTTTTCAGCCATTTCTTAAAATAAGTTTACCGACTATGAAGTTTTTATGTTCAAAATTAAATTATTTATCGAATCCTTTTTGTTTCGAAAGTATATCTTGTGTACTTAAAAAGTTATTGCAATTTTAAAAGTGTGATACTTAGTTTTGCAGGCCAGTGTAGTTTTAATTTTTTTCATAAAAGAAAATCTCGATCTCAGTCAATATAATGAACTCAGCCTGTCGCATTTCACTGCAGGACATGAGCCTAGATCCCAAGTTGTACCGCAAAATCCGGTTCTCCGTCTTCCGCAGCCAGTCTCCTCTATATGCTGCATTGTAAAATAAAATTGTGTTGCTATAGAAAATGAAATAAATAATAGTAGTTTATGAAACTGTTGCATAATGAGGGGTATTAAAACATGAGTGTGTGTTAAATATATTTTAATAGTATCACACGAGTCTTTTAATACCTAGTTATGTGCAGTTTCATACACTACTTTATCTACTCTCATACATTGGGATAAAAGATCAAGAATAAATTTAAAAATCCCACGAAATTCAGACGATCTATAAAACAAATGAATGTCGCCTGCACCAGCACATCACCGCACATGCGCTGCAGCGGGTGCTGCTGTCCCCCGCTTAAACGTTCCATTACAAAAATTGATGGAAACTTCTTGGTGATATTAACTTCTTGGATTAGCCCTGTGTCGTAATAGAAAAAAAATTGTTTTATACCATTCCCCCTCTAAAAAGCTTATTTTATTCAATGAAAACAGTGAACAAAAAGCATTTTTATCACTATTTTGGTGTTTGAATTTATAACACCACTGAGATGCATAAAAACAATACAACCTCCTTGCGATTAATTTAACTTTCCTTTTTTGGAACGAAGTTCTTTAACGCGGCTTGTAAACTTTCAGAAATCGTCACGCTAAAAAGTGTTAATATTTGTGACTGTCTTTTTCTAATTCAAAGGGAAAGAGAGAGAGAACGCCGGCAGAAAACATAAAAGAAAAGAGTACACTGCATGCTGCACTGTTGTGGAATAAAATTGTACACATCGGCCCGAGTACACTGTATGCCGGAGAGAGAGAATAATGCTAATAATTTAGTATTAAATGGAAAAAAAACTAAGTGCATAAAATTTTCTTTACCAAATGTCAAAAGTAGTGATTGTGAGATAGTATTGAATCAAGAGAAACTAGAATTCGTCGATAAAACTGTTTTCCTAGGGATCACGCTCGACTCAAGGCTGCAATGGGGTCCTCATTTAACATCTCTTGCAGGACGGCTAAGTTCAGCAGCATATGCTGTCAGAAAAATCCGCCAATTTACTGATGTAGATACCGCGAGGCTAGTCTATTTTAGCTACTTTCATAGTATCATGTCTTACGGTATTTTACTGTGGGGACGGGCTGCAGACATCGAGTCTATTTTTATTCTGCAGAAAAGAGCGATCAGAGTCATATATTATCTCCGCAGGCGCGATTCTCTAAGGAAACTGTTTAAGGATATTAACATCATGACGGTACCTTGTCAATATATCTATGAAAACATAATGTACGTAAGAAAGAATTTACATCTTTTTAGCAAAAGAGGTGATAGACATAATTATAGTACAAGAAATAGGGACCTATTAGTTCAACCAGGTTTCAGACTGGCTAAAGTAGATTCATCTTTCATGGGATGCTGTTTAAAATGTTACAATAAAATTCCTCCCCACATACTTCAACTGAATGAGACGAAATTCAAATCTTGTATAAAACGCACACTATGCAGGCAGGCATATTATACGTTGGGGGATTACATCGCCGATAAAAATGCTTGGCTCAATGCTGGTCCTGCTCCACAACTAATTGATTAACATTTGCAAATACTGTTGGAGCTGCTGAAGATTGTAAGACTATCTTTTCATTGTATAAACTCAATCTCCATTGTATTATATAATTGCATAGCACAGGTGTGAGCACTATGTACTAAAGAGTTACCATTTACCGGGTAATATGTCTTGCATTGACTTGAATGTGCCCTGGCGGCTGTGAGTATGTCATGCTCACTCAAATGTTTCGCTGATGGTGGCGCGTGTGTTGGATCATTTAGCTCCCTTCAAAATGGTTGAGCTGAATGGTGCTAATCCATGCGTCATGTTCGTGAACGGGCGCCGTCAGTTGGGACTGGTCATCTCTTAGCTGCCAGGGCTTATTTTTATTTTATTTTATTTTTTTGAATTGTTCTTTGTTTTATCTTTTTATTACGGACGCTTCTAACGTGCACGTCTTTCTACATTGTACTCACATGTATAATTTCAACATGAATGATGTAACCAATATTTTGTAACAATTTTTTATTTAAAAGAGTGTCCGTGGAGTTTCTTGCCCGTTCTTCTCCATAGGTACCTACTACGCTTTGGAATGGGCAACTAGCTTCATACCTATTTCTGACTGACCGATTCTTTGACAACTCAAAAGTGCCTGTAAATGGTTTAATTGAAATAAATGCTTTGAGTTTGAGTTTGAGTTTGAGAGAGAGAGAAATTGTGAATTTGGTCTAAATGAAAATCCAAGATGGCGGCTCTGATTCAAATTTTTCATCATGGGTATCGTTTTCATGGTTTTGAAGGGTGCAAAAGCCAATAGTGAGGTCGAATAATAAAGCCGATAGTGGGGTCGAATAATAAATCCAAGATGGCGGCTCCGATTTTTTTTAATTTTTCGTCATGGGTATCGTTTTCATGGTTTTCGAGGATGTTAAAGCCGATAGTGGGGTCGAAATGTAAATCCAAGATGGCTGTTCTGATTTTTTTTAATTTTTCCTCATGGTTGTCGTTTTCATGGTTTTCGAGGGTGTTAAAGCCGAAAGTGGGGTCGAAATATAAATCCAAGATGGCGGGTCAGATTTTTATAAATTATTCGTCATGGGTATCGTTTTCATAGTTTTCGAGGGTGTTAAAGCCGATAGTGAGGTCAAAATGTAAATTCAAGATGGTGGCTCTGAATTAAAAAAAAAAATTCATCATTGGTATCGTTTTCATTATTTTCGAGGATGTTAAAGCCGATAGTGGGGTCGAAATGTAAATCCAAGATGGCAGTTCTGATTTTTTTTAAATTTTTCAGTCATGGTTGTCGTTTTCATGGTTTTCGAGGGTGTTAAAGCCGAAAGTGGGGTCGAAATGTAAATCCAAGATGGCGGGTCTGATTTTTATAAATTATTCGTCATGGGTATCGTTTTCATAGTTTTCGAGGGTGTTAAAGCCGATAGTGGGGTCAAAATGTAAATCCAAGATGGCCGCTCAAAAAAATTTCAAATTTTTTCATCATGGGTGTCGTTTTCATAGTTTTCGAGGGTGCTAACGCCGATATGAGGTCAAAATGTAAATGCAAGATGGCGGCTGCAAACATTTTGTGTTTGTTTTAAATCACACGTGAGAAAGAACTTCGTTTCTGACGGGCGTCCCACGACCGCACACGTTTTTCTTCATTAAATGTCTATTTTCGCTTAAATCTTTCTTTTTCTCGTAGTCATGGTATAAAGTATAGTATGCAACTCTTGAATAAAACGGATTTATATCGAGGGCCATGAATCACTCGCGTCGCTCAGGATTCTAACACTTGAATCACTCGATATGCTCGTGATTCAATAATCATGAATCATGACCGTAGCGAGTGATTCAATCGTTAGAATCATTCACTTGCTCGTAATTCATCTATGGCCCTCGCTTTAAATCCGTCCTTTATTCACTAATTGCATAATATACTATTATCTACTAACATAGCCAAAAAGTTAATATCACCAAGGAGTTTCCATCTACTTTTGTAATGGAACGTTGAGGCGATAGGCGGGGAACAACAGCACCCGCTGTGTAGCGCATGTGCGGTGACGTGCTGGTGCAGGCGCCATTCATATGTTTTGTAGAACTGAATTTCGTGGGATTTTTTTATTTATTCTTGATCTTTAACTTTGATATTTTATTTAGTATTAGGTTCAATCCCAATGAATGAGAGTAGATAAAGTAGTGTATGAAACTGCACATAACTAGGTATTAAAACATTCGTGAGATACTTTGAATACCCCTCATTATGCAACAGTTTCATAAACTACTATTTTCCACAGCATCACTACCAGGAATGTGGGAACGCACAATCACAGTTGGCTCAGCAGGCAAGACATTCTTAGTGACCGGCTGGAGGATTGGCTGGGCATACGGACCTGCCGCGCTCATGGTGAACCTGCAAATGGTGCATCAGAATTGTATATTCGCTTGCTGTACACCTGTCCAAGTTAGTATTGGGTCAGTTTGTGTGCATTGATAGGTCATTTTGATAAATAAAATGAATAGGTAAATTTTTTTTCGCCTCAAGAACCAATACGAAAACAATTCTGCCGTCCCCAGTTACCTAACTGGGAGTAGTTCCTATTTACCTAACTGAGAGTCGTTCTTTGTTACCTAAATGGGAGTCTAGTTACCTAAATTGGAGTCGTTTCCAGTTACCTAATTCGGAGTGCCAGTCCCAGGTACCTAAATAACAGTGCGGTTCCTATTTACTTAACTGGGAGCGCTTCAAGTAAGGTCGACTAAGGAAGGTCGAGTAAGGTGACTAAACACGTCTTTTCGGTATTCGCGCTTTCACTCACCTATAAGAACTCACAAGTTTCCAATCTCGTTTGTTTCACAGGAAGCGTTAGCTCGCACCATTGATCAAGAAATAGCTCGTCGAGACTCCCCCGACTGCTACTTTAAAACCTTGCCGGGGGAACTGGTGCTCAAGAGAGACAATCTATTGAAAACCCTCAAAGATAACGGGTTCAACCCCACCATTCCAGAAGCAGGGTACTTCATTCTCGCTGACTGGACTAATTTGGGTGAGTTCTAACGCGAATACAGGGGGCTTAAAACGGCCGCTTTCTTAATCGTTAAATGATCTGATCCCAAATTGACAATTTATATTATTATCTGCTAGCAATTCATATTAAAAAAAAATTAAAGTTTTGTACAGAGATTCTTTCGAATCTAAATGGTTCACAAATTATGAACTGCTTTATTGAAATTTAATGTCAAATATCAGAATCATAAGAAGTCAGTCAAGAGCAACATCTTGCAAATCATATTTCGTATTTTTTGAAGAAATATCGCAATAATGGCAAAGGACCATGGGGGATTTTGTATGGACCCCGTCCCCCACCTCCAACAGTCATAGGATACACGTCAATATTCTATGTTTATAAGGATCCAGAAAAAGACTTAGTCTTTTTCAATTGTATAAAATCATTTTTTTTTCTAACTTGAACAGACAGCTGTGCTGCTGGGGAGTTTGTTGCGCCACTTCTTCTTCCCAGCGAAAGGCACTAGGAAGTGGTGAAGGGTGGGCGTTTTGGGGGACTGTCTTATGTAATTTTGACGTTCGAAAAGTGCTGATTCTCAGCCTAATTTGAATAAATGACTTTTGAATTAGAATTTAAATTGCAAAATAAATAGGATTGTTTATAACAAAAAACGTTTCGTTTAGGCTAACCTAACCTTTATTTTATTTTTTTTCGCTGAGAAATGCATTACGCATCCCCGCTCATGGCGGACGAGTCGGGGTATGTGGGACTCCTGTCAGTAATGACAGTATACCTACTAAAACTCAGCGGTGTTCCCTCATCGCCGTGATGGGAGGGCCATGGGAAACTGGCTCAGCCTTTACTTCCACAACCCTCCCAGCGCATGTCCGCCTAGCTGGCGGGCCCCGCATGCCCCCCAGGTAGGGGGGCTACGGGAATGGCCGGGAACACATGGCCATTCCCGTCCGACACTGGTGGAGGCCTGTGCAATACTGGCAAGGGTGCCCCCGCACCCGTTGCCTGCTGGCAACGGGAACTGACGTCTTCTTCGACCCCTCCTCCGCGTCAGGATCGTCCTCCCACGCGCTCTCCGCCGCCTCCTTCTGGGACATGACGTGTTCGCAGAAGGAGGCGACTGTCGCCCAGGACCTCTCATCCCTCAGCATGGCGTTAACCAAGCCGGGGAGTGAGAGGTCCGGTCCGATCACCGCGATGAGACTGCGGCGCGGCTCGGACCACGACGGGCACACCTCGAGGGTGTGCTGCGTCGCGTCCTCCGCTGCGCCACGGTGATGGCACAACCGTTTCTCCTCCCGTCCGATTCGGTGCAGGTACGATCAGAAACAACCGTGTCCGGACAGCACCTGCGCCAGACGGAAGGAGAGGAACCCATGCGACTGCTCGAGCCAGTCTCGCAGGACTGGCCCAATTGCGTCGAGGGTTCGGCGGCCGAAGACTGCGATGGCGAGGTCCTCCGTCCAATGGACGACGACCGCGTCCCTCGCCTCCCGTCGGACCGCCTCCCGCTCTTCCGGGGCTGGGCGTTCTCATCTCGCCCTCCACCCTGCCGTCCATTCATATACACTGGCGAGCACCCACGCCTCAAGTTCGCGAGGCGGCCTGCGGGCTGAGGAGCAGGCGGCTGGAAGCGAAAGCCGTCTGCGATGTAGTACGCGTGGGGCCGCCGGAGGCCCGCAGCGCCGGAGCCGTGACAGAAACTATGCCTGCTGCATGCTACATACTTGCTTGCATCCTGCATGCTTGCTTGCATGCCTGGTATATGCTTGTTTACATGTTATGCTTAGTAAAGTTATGCTTTAGAATGTTATGCTTAGTCATTATTATGATTAGAGAAATTATGCGTAAGCTGTTATACGTAAATAATATTATGCGAAAATATAATTAGGACAAACAAAAGTATGCCAAGCAAATGGATAGGGAACCATGGCCCTTTGGGGTGCCCGCAAGGCGGCGGCGATCTCTCTCCTTTGGAGCGATTCCTCCCAGATAGGAGCCCCGTAGAGGGCCATACTCCTCAAGATGCCAGCGTAAAGTTGCCGGCATCGCGCGCTGGGCCCCCCCAAGTTGGGAAGAAGCCATGATAGTGCGCCCGCGGTCTTCAGCAGGCGCGACGACAGTCCGCTAAAATGTGGACCGAAGCGCCACCTGCTGTCGAGTACAAGACCCAGATATTTCATCTGGGCCTTCACCTCACTTCTGACACCCTCCACGAAGATGTGGGCGTTAGGTGGGGGAGGCTAACCTAACTTTTTTTTTTTTTTTGTCGCTGGTAAATGTATTACGCATCCCCGCTCGTGGGGGACGAGTCGGGGTATGTGGGACTCCTGTCGGTAATGACAGTATACCCACTAAAACTCAGCGGTGTTCCCACATCGCACTATGGGCCAGAACGGTGCGTACCGTCTCAAAAATCTGTAACTTTTTTGTTAATTGAAGTAAATAGCTGAAATTTGGCTCGTAGTATCTCCAGAGTATATAGAATCCAATAGTGACATTTATTGTCAAAACTTTAATTATTAATATTTAAAAAATAAAAGAAAAATAAAAATGTATTTTTTAATATTAAACCATAGTTTGTTTAACTTATTGAATTATAATTTTACAGTTTTATGATATTAAACCTATTTTCTTTTATTTTATAGGTATTACATATAAATCTTACATTTAAATAAATGACAAATATGATATAAATCCACTCTAAAAATATATTTTACAATTAATGTAGGTACGTAATTACTTCTATTTAAATAGCTAAGAGGCTCTTAGCTTCGTCTAACAATTCCTTGGAAATAGTGACTGATGGTTTTCTGATACTTGATATATAAGGATCTGACGTAAATAGAAGACCATGAAATACGTCTTGATTCGTTGCGGACCTAGAGCATTTTCTAGCGTGATGCAATCTGAATTTTTTGTAATCTTTATTACGAGATTCTTGGGCATCCTCAGATAAATTACCAGTGGGCAGAACAGCAAAATGTCTTTTTATACTTTCCCCATGTATTAAGATTTTATGTACTGAAGAAGGCATATTATACCACATATATTTTGTTACGTATAGTTGTGCGGTTGCGCGAGTATATTCACCAAATTTTTCTGGATTTACAGCAATACCGGATGCCAAAGTTTGAAGAATAACATAGAACCTTTTAATAAGTTCCTCGTCAACTCCTGTAATTTATGAAGCGCAATAGTAGTTCTCAAAAAAACGCCGAGCTGTATTGCCGTCATTGCTGTTTCCACTTCCTTGTCGGGGCTTATCAACGTACAATCCCATTCGGCTTCGAAATAAACTTTGTACAAGCTTTTTCTTGTCTTCTTTACTTTTTTTATCTTCTGGAGTTCTCGCAGCCCATTTTTTAAATGAAAGGTTATATGAAATATGTAAAATTAACTCCATGCACCTGATCCACGCGTGCAATGTAGACAAACCGTATTCGTAAGCATTTATATTATCTGGCTTTGATTCAATCTTCTCCAAATTATTCATTTCGCTTGGTTTAGCCCCACATACTGTACACACAACTCCAGAACTTGTGTCAGTTAGAACTTGTGTAACTTTTCCATCCACCATAGTTAGAAATAGGTCGTGACTTATTTCAATTACCTGCTCCTCCTTGTGTATCTTTGAAGTTTGCAAATTATTAATTTGACCCCGAATATCACCAACCACTGATCGGGTTTTCTCGGGGGTTTCTTTTGCAAATTCCATCAGGATTGGTCGGCAATAACGAATAGACGAACAAGCCGAATTTTGCCAAATTACCCCATTTGTTTCTGTGTCAGTCAGCTTTATTAAATATAATTAATAATTAATATATATTTAGTAGTAATTAAATATTGTAGTTATATAGCTAAGCAAGCCCTGCTAGAAAATAAGCAATTTTTTAATTGGAGGCTATTGCCACTTGACTTTGGAGGCTTTTGCTACTTGACTTTGGAGGCTATTGCCACTTAACTATGGAGGTTATTTCCACTTGACTATGGAGGCTATTGCCACTTGACTATGGAGGCTATTTCCACTTGAATCTGGAGGCTATTGCCACTTAAATCTGGAGGCTATTGCCACGGCTATCGCCACTTGAATCTGGAGGCTATCGCCACTTGAATCTGGGGCTATCGCCACTTGAATCTGGGTCTATCGCCACTTGAATCTGGGGCTATCGCCACTTGAATCTGGGGCTATCGCCACTTAATTGAAGAGATTATGTATTACATGTGCTTGATTCTTGTCCGTGTCTCATGCGATTCCTGATAATAGTATAATTGTTTTTCCTTTTGTGCTAATTAATATTTTATCTTGGTTTTCTACAGGAAACAAAATGGACTTATCATCGGAATCCGATAAATACAATGACTACAAGTTCACAAAGAAGTTTACCAAAGAATGCGGTGTGGTGGCCATGCCACCGACTGCCTTCTACTCTAATGAACACAAACATATCGCAGACAGGTTTGCTAGATTCTGCTTTATCAAGGTAAACAGACATTTTAATTATTTTATACTTATTATGAATAGAAACATCTTTTTCGGTTAGTCCCCCTATGCTCTAGATCAGGGATTCCCAAAGTGGTCGATATCGACCCCAAGGGGTCGACATAAACGAAGTCAGAATGAAAAATAACACTCTGTAGCAGCTGTTTTAAGTTAGCGGACCATTATGAATAAGGGGGTTGATCTTAAAAGTAGGTAATTTGGCCATGGGGGTCTGGGGTAACAGTTCATTTTGGAAAAGGGGTCACTTGTCCAAAATGGGGATCCCTGCTCTAGATGCTCGAGTCCCTCTATGCTCGACTTGAAAAATACCTACGAAAAAGTATCGCTATGCTCGCAATTCTTCGATTCTACGTAAACAATGGAGGGTACAATTGAAAAGAAAAGTGTTTGAATTAAAGTTTAAATTGTTATAGCGCTATTCGTATATGCATATGCGTCTGTAAGTTAAAATTTGTTTAGTCTCGTTCTGACAATCAAAAAAGTCAAAATGACAGATAAGGACAAACGAATTTCAGAGCAATTCTAAGTTAAGAAATGTTTATGAATAGAGCTGTAAGTCAATACTGGACCCACAAGATTTAACGAAGTCTGTAGACTTCGTTACAAATCCTATCTTTCTAATATTATATATAAATGCGAAAGTTACGATGTTTGAATGATTGTTACGCACTTAAAATGTTGAACTTTGAACACTTGAACAACTTGCACTCGACATTGCCATAGAAGAACTAACCGACAGCTAACCTAATTACCCTTATCAATAAGTTGCAGCTGCAAAACAATAATGCAATCATATTGTCTCTACCTATGTATTTACATAATAGCGAAAGAGAAGGACCAGTACCCTAATTGCGTAATACAACACAACCACAATCTGTTTCGATTTGAAACAGATTGCTAATCCAATGCTTCATAAGTTGAAAAAACAAAATCTGCTCAACAACGTAAATAACGCAATGAATGTTGTTGAACTGTCAACATGAAACAAATTAGGCAAAATTGTTTACGAAAATAAGTTACGCAATTAGGGTACAGGTTGATAATTCGCGGAAGGGCTCATTGTTATGGTTACCCTGAAAAAACCAGTTCGACACACACTTCTCAATTCTCATAACAAACGTAAAGCTTGACCTATTTTAATATATTTAATGATGACTAACTATAGGATAACATATTTACATACTAGGTTTTCTTAATTTACTTTTTAAATGATTAAATAAAATAAGTATTACATTGTAACAGTTTTCTTCATCACTGCCCGCGAATGTGATTTCGTGCATAACGAAACGTTTTAGTAGGTATTTTACGAGACGAGCATAGCGGGACTAGAGCATAGGGGGACTAACCTATCTTTTTTGTAGTGTACTTTATATTTCGAGAACCACGTATCAGATTTTTTTTAAAGTCTTGAATAGTAGCTCATGGAACAGGATCTATTGCAGCTAGGGTTGCCATCCGTCCGGGTTTCCCCGCATTTGTCCTAGTTTGAAGGGCGTCCGGAGAGCGTCCGGGCGGGGTTTTTAAATAGTGTCAGGGGTAATCCGATTAATTGAATTATTTGCAATAAATTAAAGCATTATCATAGTTAAAAATTCGCCGCGCGGCAAATGACCTATTTTTAATGCCAAAAAGACGAACGTTCCTAAATTTTACTTTTGTTACCATAATACCTCAAATAGAGAATAGTGCAAGTACAATTGATTAGTAAATTAAGCCTTTTATTTGTATTGTTGAGGTTTAAGTTGATTTTCTATAAATAAAAAATACTATAAACTTAACGATGGTTTAATTTATTGTAGTAAAAATCCGAGGGCGTCCGGTGAAAAATCTTCATTTCACCCAAATGTCCGGGGTATTTGAAGTTATTATCCGGGGCCCGTAATTAAGGTGATGGCAACCCTAATTGCAGCTATGCCAACCATTACGGATAGGAAGATATAATGTTGGAAATACATCTCCTCTAGATGCATTTCCATTGTTCAATTTTATCGAAGCTGCATTTGATGGCTTTTAAATTTTTATTTTTATCTTTCAATTCCGTTCGACTGATATTAGACTAGACATTAGTCAGGGTACAAAAGCCACTCACATGCGTTCAATGTTTTAATTACTTATCTGTTACTTGTTGTTAGTTTACTCATCGGCTATAGCTTGTAATTTATTTTTACAGAAAGACGAAAACTTGAGTCTTACCAACAAATTAATCAAGGAGTGGGTCAAAAAGAAAATTAAATCATAATAATGTGATATAAATATAAATTTATTTATTTATTTTTATACATTGTTACTGTTAACCTTTCAACTGTTATTAACGAGACACAATATAATTTTAATTGTTATCCACCTCAATGAGGCGTCGTAACAGATGATGAGCTAAGTATACGGGTCGGGTAAGTAGTCGGCTCATATCGACGCCTTAGAGTGAAACCTGTAAAAGAAGTAACTTTTCAAGAGGAAGAAAAAACTGCGTGCTGTAAATTTTTGTACGGCGTCTTTTATGTTCGCAGTTCTGGATATAAAAGCGGGTTAAATTTCCATATTAATTAATTTAAAAAAAAAAAACATAAAAGATGCCGTACATTTTTTATTTACCCTTATGAGGTTTTCACTCTAAGGCGTCGATATCTGTTAAGTTACATTATAAGTGGCGTTAGAAGACTTTTAAGTTGCAATTATTGTCTTAGTTAATTCAGTTATTTATCTAAATATAAAAGAAAAAGGAAGACTTATAATTCGCGTGTTTTATTTCAAATATCATTTCCAAAATAAAACAGTACCTATAATTTGATTTCATCAAAATAGTATCACTTTTGATTTGGACCGTATTACCTTTACAATACGTATCACTGTTGCATAACCGTCACACGTGAGAATCATAGGGGCTTTATGAGCTGAAATCTCCACGCAGCCAGCGTTTAGCGTCTCTTGTGTCATTTCCGTACGTTTTCCCAAACCTGGAAGTAAGAATATATGGAGATAAATGTTGAAATAATTAGTATTTTATTCACTCATTATTTTGCATCTCAGAATGGCTGTGTGCCGCAAGGACCCATAATTATACCATGGAACCTAAAGTGCATAAAAGCAGGTTCAGATTGGCATAAATCACCCTTTTTTAACCGACTTCCAAAAAGGAGGAGGTTATATGTTCGACGCGTATGTTTGTTTTTTTTTTTTTTTTTCCTCCGATTTCTCCGTCGTTTGTGGACCGATTTTGAAAATTCTTTTTTTGTTTGAAAGGGTATGCTCCCAAATTGGTCCCATATAAATTTTATTAACTTTGCTTGGGTAGTTTTTGAGTTAGCTACAAAATACGTATTTTTTTCCCACTTAGTATGTAGATGATATGATAAGTTCCTGTCACTGGTAGCAGGTAGTGGTATTCGAATGTGTGTGGGGTAGGTACCACAACTAAAAAGTGAAAAATAAAAAACTTTTTACAAAAAAAAAACAACCGACTTCCAAAAAAAGGCTTATTCCACTATTCCCCCCTGAGAGAATCCCCCTCAGGGGGGAAAACTGGACTCTAATGTAAAAACAGTCCAGAAAGTCCCCTTTTCATTTTGAGTTATTCCACTATTCCCCCCTGAGAGAATCTTCCTCAGGGGGGAAAACTGAACCCTAATGTAAAAAAATCCTGAAATCCCCCTTTTCATTTTGGTTATTCCACTTTTCCCCCTTATTTTTATTTTTGATTTCTACGCTCTTAAAGTAAAAAAAAGTGATTAGGTAAAATGCAATAAACAAAAAAAAAACGACAGTACCTATAATTAATGAGTCTTATTTTTCACAGAATTTTTGTATACATAATAAAATGTGATGAAGAGTAAAAACAATCACAAACAAACAGCGATAAGGTAAATCGGTCGATATTAGTAAAAATAATAATTAAAACAGTTTTAACAAAGTAGTTTAGCATAAAACCCCCCCCCCCCCCCCCCCCTGAACATCACATATTTCAGTATGTAACAAGAAAGTAACAATGAAGTACAAAGATAAAGAGAAAATAGACAGTTTACGAATACTAAAAAAAAATATCATTACGTATACGTACAACAATAAAAAGAACTCATTAAATAAATCATAATAGGTATTGCACCGAGAATAAAACAATCATTATTATTTTTTAGGTTTGACTGTACCAAATTCAAGTTGTTAGTATTCGTTCGCAAATTAATTTCATTATTTAAAGAGAAGTATCCGTTCGGTAGACTGCCTCGTTGGTCTAGTGGTTGCAAGCGCTACTGCTGAGCATGAAGTCCTGGGTTCGATTCCCAGGTCAGGCAAAGTGTTATTGGATTTTTCCAGCAGGAAATTCTCAGTTGCAGTCTTTTTTTTTTTTTTTTGGGTGGGAAATTATCAAATAACTTCTCCCTCTCTGGGTGGAGCGGGAGGGCGTGTCAGACTCTTACTGACTAAAACCCACCCGTGTTCCTTCCTATGCCATGTTGCCGGGGGGCCACGATATCCCTATCGGCCCATATTCCAGCCTGGAGTCTGGATTTGTGCCCGGTTGACGGCAATAGGCTCGCCCCCTATTACACATACTAACTGACTGACATGACTTAAACATAACTGGCGAAATGTGGGTTTACTATAGGTACACCTCTGCCTAACCCTTCGGGAATTACGTGATGTTATGTTATTATATTATCTGTGGTTATGTGTTATCGGAATTCATTCGGAATTGAAACAAATACCAGTGGTATTAGAACAGAATAAGTCAAAATTTTCCCAAGCTCGCTTCGCTCGCTCCTGCATTCTAGGTTATCTAAGTAAAATATCCGCCGGCGTCCGCGGTAAATATTTTGGCAACCAGCACCGGCGAACAAATCGACGCCCAGCTCAGGTAGCAGAGCACTCTTTAAATTTTAAGGACCTCAGAGGGGATTTCTGGACGTTGGTTTTTCAGATTCCAGTTTTCCCCCCTAAGGGGGATTATCAGGGGGGAATTCCAGACTTTCTTTTTTGTTGAGTCCAGTTTTCCCCCCCAGGGTGCACTTTCAGGGGGGATTTGTGGAATAAGTATTTTTTTCGATTCCAGTTTTCCCCCCCAAGGGGGATTTTCAGGGGGGATTTCTAGATTTTTTTTTATAAATTCCACTTTTCCCCCTTAGGGGGGATTTCAGGGGGGATTTCGGGAATAAGCCCAAAAAAAAACACTACAAAGTGAAAAATAACTTTAATTTCGGAAGTCGGTGGCAAAAAACCAAAAACAAAAAACCCAAGACACCGACTTCCGAAATTAAAGTTATTTTTCACTTTGTAGTGTTTTTTTTTGGAAGTCGGTTGTTTTTTTTTTGTAAAAAGTTTTTTAACCTCTCTGCTCGACAAGATTTTGACATGTGACACATCGGTTGACTCGACGGGGTGTTGCGAATTCAGTCATGATATTCAGGAATTTACATCAAATTTCAGAATTCGAATTTATTAAGAAAAATATGTTACCGCGCCTATTTTATACAATAAGTTTGTAGAAAATAATGTTTAATTATATGTTGAGATCAGTCAAACCGCGTCAGTACACTACAAAAGTTGTATAGAATTGGTATTACTATACCTATTTAAAAGGTAGGTTGTTTAAATTTGATGAAAATATGTACATAAACAATCCACTCTCTCGCTGAAAATATGCAAAAAAGAAAAATGAAGATATTATCATTCTCTTTGCATTCTTACTTTTACTATGTTTCATACATAAACTACATAAAAAACACGATCAAATCTTGATAAAAATTACTAAAAATTGTGTTGCGACGTGACACTTCTTAGTGCTGACCGTCTACCCAATTATCTTATATCGATTCAAAAGTCAGCGGCGTGCACAGAATTTTTAGACAGGGTAGGCAGATTTTTTTAATAAAGCTATTACCTAACCAAAAATCATGTTTGTTTTGGTTGATCGGATCTGTAAAGTTATTTTAAGTTTTTTTAATTAAATCTACACGTCAATCTTTCAGTCAGAATGTCTGCAATATGGAGTCGTATATTGTATGTTTGTATGTTTGAATGTTTCTATGTTTGCATGTTTGCATGTTTGAATATTTGTATGTTTGTAAGTTTGTATGTTCGTATGTTTGAATGTTTAAACAAATGAACATTCATTCAAACATTCAAACATACAAACATTCAAACATACTAACATACAAACATACAAACATTCAAATATTCAAACACTCAAACATTCATTCAAACATATAAACATTCAAACATACAAACATTCAAACATTCATTCAAACATACATTCAAACATTCATACATACAAACATACGAACATACAAACATTTAAACATTCAAACATACAAACATTCATTCAAACATGCAAACATACATTGAAACATACAAACATACAAACATACAAATATTCAAACATTTAAACATTCAAACATGCAAACATACAAACATTCATTCAAACATTCAAACATACATTCAAACATTCATTCAAACATTCAAACATACATTCAAACATTCATTCAAACATTCAAACATACAAACATCATCATCATCATCATCATCAGCCTATAAATGTTCCCACTGCTGGGTCACAGGCCTCCTCTCTGTGAGAGGGAGTGGGCCGTAATCCACCACGCGGGCCCAGTGCGGGTTGGTAGATGTCACATGTCTTTGAATTTTCGGTTCTAAGACATGCCGGTTTCCTCACGATGTTTTCCTTCACCATTTTGAGAGCAGTGGTGATGAAATAATTTACACAAAGTAAAGCGCCTGTCTGGGTTCGAACCTACGACCTACAACTCGTAAGTCGCGGCTGTTACCACTGGGCCACCACTGCTCTCTACAAACATACAAACATGCAAACATACAAACATTCATTCAAACAAAAAAACATTCATTCAAACATTCAAGCATACATTCAAACATACAAACATACAAACATTCATACATACAAACATACAAACATTCAAACATTCAAACATACAAACATTCAAACATTCATTCAAACATTCATTAAAACATGCAAACATACAAACATTCATTCAAACATGCAAACATACAAACATGCAAACATACAAACATTCATTTAAACATTCATTCAAACATGAAACATACAAACATTCAAACATTCATTCAAACATTCATTCAAACATGCAAACATGCAAACACACACATACAAACATTCAAACATTCATTCAAACATACAAACATCCAAACATACAGTAAGCGCTCAAAAGTGCATGAGCACGCTAAGAGTCGTATTGCTGTGAACACGCGGTATAGCTCGTACATTTGTATGTGTAAGCAACACGATACACACACCACAGATAACGCAGTTTTGCGCTACACGAAACAACAATATATTTCCGTCGCTTTAAACATGCTAGCACACACGCACTATGCGCGTGAACTTGACCAGTTAATGGCATTGCTAAAATTCAATAGTAACCTAACAAGTGCAGATAGCAGAAAGCGATAAGCGTTGGTATGGAATTCAAACTGCCTCAGGTTCTAATCTCGTGAAACACAGTGCGGTTTTTTGCAAATATTATTATTTTTGTTTTCGATAATAATATTTTTTAAATATTGCTGCTTTTTTATGTTGTTATTGCAATAAAGGTTTTAGAATAAAAATGCGTGATATATGATAACAAAATTAAAAAAAATATGTTTATTCGTTATATTTATTTTACATAAGTTAAACTGCTACAATTATTTATCATTACTTCAGCTGAATAAGATGTGAAATAGATGTCAAGAAACTTAGAAGTAGTTTGTATTATTTTGACATATTTAAATTATGAAATATTTTAAATTTTTAATGGATTTTTTCACCATAAATATTAAGCTTTGATCATGGTCGAAGTAAGTAAGTAATAAATAAGAATATTAGACTACTTAAAATGTAAAAAACTACTTACAGAATAGGTAATTTTATGGTTAAATATGGGCAGTTTGTTTATATTTTATTTGTATTAATTATTTTACATTTTATTTGACTTTAGTAAATATTGGTTGTTATTGAGGTTAAAGCTTAAGTATTCATTTTCTTTACGAAAAGAAGATTGAAACTAAACCTCAAATTTTAATCCTAAAATAATACTATTACTAAAATAATATTAAACAATTTCGGTATATCTGCAAGAAATACGACAAACACCCTATTGAAACGTGCTTAAAAAATTCGTTACCATAAATTCATGCAATAACGAATCTGTTGTTTATTAAGTTGGTACGGTCAATATTTTAAGGTCAAAAACGGTTTTCTAGCTGGTCTTCAGTGATGCAAGCCTTCAGAAGTGCACGGCGAACGGTTCATAATGACGTGTTTTTAATAATTCAGCAAAATATCTCGTTGGTATGAAACCATTTGTTTCATTCACCATTTGACGTCGCTGCTACTCGATAATAAGCCCCTTCCTCATATCTCTTAACCCTCACAGTATTTCTCTAGAACAAAGAAAAACATTGTTTTTATTACACATAATACCTTATTATTTATTATTCACTAATCGAATTAAACTCACAATGAATTTAAAACTTTAAAGGCATCTTCTGTCTCAACAATACCTCTGTTCTATCAACAATACCCTTGATTAAGATTTATGTTTAGTAAAATATGAAATATATAAATGATAACACTCACACTTAGTCCGGTTTCATTAGATATTCACTTCACTTTTACGCAGCGCAATAATATTCTCTGATCTGATCTGATCTCTTCAATATATTTTATGCCTGCTTTTTGATAATAATAACCACAACACTGCGCTAAATACTCGTCACCAATATTATCCACGAACCAACAAAGTTCTATTAATTAAATACTCGTAACAAACTGCATCTACCCCACAGAAATCGAAATAATTTACTTAGTTTTTTGTGGTCTACCTGCTAAACTTTAATATTTATGTGAACAAGACGAATGAAACTAAAAACGAATGATGATTATTGAACTAGTCATTGGTTGCAGACAAAGTGAGTGTGTGCGTGTCTACAGTATTGTAACAACTTATAGAAGAAGGTCGTAAGTCAAACCGAAGCGTCACTCTATTGCTTTGTGAGATTGCTCATGGACTTTTGGTCGGTACAAACATACAAACATGCAAACATGTTAATAGATAAATATCATATGGATATCTTATGCTTTTGTGAAACCTGGTTAAGACCAGATAGGATGCTGTTAATGTAAATAATTTTTCAGTTGCCAGTGCGTTCAACAGGTCCTCAATAGGGGGTGGTACAGTCAGCGTCAAATAGTTAGTGACACTCAGGGTATTCAAATAAATAGACGCAACCAAAAAGTCAATAATATCGGTACAAACAAAGTTTCCTTATTGTTGTCAACAATGTATTTGCTCAAAAGGTCAAGACGTTTAAAATGTCATATAGATCGGTTCAGTCAAACCGCCATAAATATGGTTACAGTCATCCCACCAATGGTATCCAAGCATTATAAGTGTTCAAAAATATGGAACAAATTAGAAAAATAAACTAGCATGTAAGGGGCCACCCTTACATGCTAGTTTATTTTTCTAATTTGTTTGCACATGTCAGGTACAGTGCCGACCAAAAGTCCATGAGCAATCTCACAAAGCAATAGACTGACGCTTCGGTTTGACTTACGACCTTCTTCTATAAGTTGTTACAATACTGTAGACACGCACATTACACACACACACTCACTTTGTCTGCAACCAATGACTAGTTCAATAATCATCATTCGTTTTTAGTTTCATTCGTCTTGTTCACATAAATATTAAAGTTTAGCAGGTAGACCACAAAAAACTAAGTAAATTATTTCGATTTCTGTGGGTAGATGCAGTTCGTTACGAGTATTTAATTAATAGAACTTTTTTGGTTCGTGGATAATATTGGTGACGAGTATTTAGCGCAGTGTTGTGGTTATTATTATCAAAAAGCAGGCATAAAATATATTGAAGAGATCAGATCAGATCAGAGAATATTATTGCGCTGCGTAAAAGTGAAGTGAATATCTAATGAAACCGGACTAAGTGTGAGTGTTATCATTTATATATTTCATATTTTACTAAACATAAATCTTAATCAAGGGTATTGTTGATAGAACAGAGGTATTGTTGAGACAGAAGATGCCTTTAAAGTTTTAAATTCATTGTGAGGTTTAATTCGATTAGTGAATAATAAATAATAAGGTATTATGTGTAATAAAAACAATGTTTTTCTTTGTTCTAGAGAAATACTGTGAGGGTTAAGAGATATGAGGAAGGGGCTTATTATCGAGTAGCAGCGACGTCAAATGGTGAATGAAACAAATGGTTTCATACCAACGAGATATTTTGCTGAATTATTAAAAACACGTCATTATGAACCGTTCGCCGTGCACTCTGAAGGCTTGCATCACTGAAGACCAGCTAGAAAACCGTTTTTGACCTTAAAATATTGACCGTACCAACTTAATAAACAACAGATTCGTTATTGCATGAATTTATGGTAACGAATTTTTTAAGCACGTTTCAATAGGGTGTTTGTCGTATTTCTTGCAGATATACCGAAATTGTTTAATATAATTTTAGTAATAGTATTATTTTAGGATTAAAATTTGAGGTTTAGTTTCAATCTTCTTTTCGTAAAGAAAATGAATACTTAAGCTTTAACCTCAATAACAACCAATATTTACTAAAGTCAAATAAAATGTAAAATAATTAATACAAATAAAATATAAACAAACTGCCCATATTTAACCTTAAAATTACCTATTCTGTAAGTAGTTTTTTACATTTTAAGTAGTCTAATATTCTTATTTATTACTTAATTACTTCGACCATGATCAAAGCTTAATATTTATGGTGAAAAAATCAATTAAAAATTTAAAATATTTCATAATTTAAATATGTCAAAATAATACAAACTGCTTCTAAGTTTCTTGACATCTATTTCACATCTTATTCAGCTGAAGTAATGATAAATAATTGTAGCAGTTTAACTTATGTAAAATAAATATAACGAATAAACATATTTTTTTAATTTTGTTATCATATATCACGCATTTTTTATTCTAAAACCTTTATTGCAATAACAACATAAAAAAGCAACAATATTTAAAAAATATTATTATCGAAAACAAAAATAATAATATTTGCAAAAAACCGCACTGTGTTTTACGAGATTAGAACCTGAGGCAGTTTGAATTCCATACCAACGCTTAACGCTTTCTGCTATCTGCACTTGTTAAGTTACTATCGAATTTTAGCAATGCCATTAACTGGTCAAGTTCACGCGCATAGCGCGTGTGTGCTAGCATGTTTAAAGCGACGGAAATATATTGTTGTTTCGTGTAGGGCAAAACTGCGTTATCTGTGGTGTGTGTATCGTGTTGCTTACACATACAAATGTACGAGCTATACTGCGTGTTCACAGCAATACGACTCTTAGCGTGCTCATGCACTTTTGAGCGCTTACTGTACCTGATCCGATTCTCCAATTCGGAAACCCGATCGGACGAGTGCCGCATACAGGCGATTGATTGTATTCGGTTTCTACGCTCTCCAGTCGTGTGCCAGGGCTTGTGGCGATTGTATCGAAGAACGCTTATGAAATTAAAAATATTTTAAAAAAGAATGGAGATGACGAATTTCTATTAGCAATTCTTTTGTCAAAAGAATGAAAGAAAAGAAAGCGATGCTATTGGGTATATGCAGAGATTGTACAAAGTCAATTCTATCGTTTAAGTCGTCATGACGTATGTTCCATAAACATACGGGATACTTTTCGACAATTAATCAGCACCACGTTCTCCCGCACCGCACGATGGCTAACCTAACTGGACACCTGGAGACAAAACCGTACGAGCGAACTGAATGTGTGCACCGCTACATAGAAATTGCGTCATAGACGTCATGCTTAAAATGAAAAGGACAGCAGAAGTTTCTATCCATTTGATTTTGTGAAATGATGACGTGAGAAATATATTTAATATATAAAGCCGTAAAGTTTATTTTTCTAATGTGTTCCATATTTTTGAATACTTATAATGCTTGGATACCATTGGCGGGATGACTGTAACCATATTTATGGCGGTTTGACTGAACCGATCTATATGACGTTTTAAACGTCTCGACCTTTTGAGCGACTATATTGTTGACAACAATAAGACAACTTAGTTTGTACCGATATTATTGACTTTTTGGTTGCGTCTATTTATTTGAATACCCTGAGTGTCACTAACTATTTGACGCTGACTGTACCTTGATATTATGTAATAGTTGTTTCAGACATAAGGAAAGGAAGGATATCACTGCTTGCTCTGTTGATCGCTTATGTGAGGTAGCATGTGCAGAGGTTGAAGGCCATACTTTCTTATGTGTTTATAGACCACCAGATTCAAACTTGTCATCATTTTTAATCATTACTGGCATTCCATGTCAGCCCCCTCCTCCCCCCGAGCCCCCTGTGAGGGCCCTGCTGTAGCGGCAACGGCGGCGGCGACGACGACGGTGGACAAGGCAGCGGCCCCGGTGGAAGTGGCGGCGGCTGCGGCGGTGACGGCGGTGGTGGCGGAGCGCTTGCCCCTGCCTCTGGCCTCGGCGGGTGGAGCGCAGGCCCTGCTCCCTGCCCGGTGATCGGCCGGCTTGCCAGCCGCCGCACATACGACACAGTGCGGCGTGGCGTTACACGAGCCGGCCTTGTGACCGGGCTGACCACAGCGGAAGCATAGGTCGCTGCGGTCCACCTCCGAGGTGCATTTTGCCCCCACGTGGTGGCCCACCTGGCAACGGAAGCACCTCAGAGGTCTGGGCTCCAGCAGTTTGACCTGCGCTGAGACCCAGCCCACCAAAAGCCTTTGGCCCTCCTCGGCTATCTTTTTGGCCGCCGTCACGGGGCAGCTCACCCTAATGGCTTGCATCCCGGTGTGGTCAGGATGGATGGTGCCTGCCTTGATCTGCTCGACAGAGCACCCTCCAGCCTTAGCGACGGCGGCCACCACCTTTGCCTCCGTCACGGAGTCGTCCAGGCCCTGGATGCGTAGGTCAGCGCACTTGGTGGGCCTGGAGACTCGGGCCTCGTCCGCATTTAGGGACGCCCTGAGCTTTTCAGCCAGAGCGTCAGCGGCCGGGCCACTGGCCGCACCGGGGACCTCCAGCATCCGGGCCCCAGTTGCCGTGATCTTAATTTTTATGCCCCTGGCGGCGCCGATATCCTCCAGGTTCATAACCTTATCCACCTTGGCGAACACGTCTTGGTAGGACACGCCCCTTTTCTCCGCTTCCGGCTGCAGTGTGACCACCACAGCTGCGGACTTCGGAGCGCGAAGCCTAGCCGCGACGGTTCGCTTCTTGCGCCGCTGCCGCCTCGCCTTCCTTTTGGCCGCCCTTGCCGTATTACCGGCCTTCTTCTTCTCCCCGGCTACTTGCCATCCGGCATCGGCCGGAGGAGAAGATTTGGGAGGCGGAGGCGGCCGTTTCGCCGCCGCCTGGGCCGGAGCCCTCGCCGTCGGGGCCGGAGCCCTCGCCGTCAGGGCCGGGGTCTTAGCCGCCTTCGCAGCCGCCACGCCTTTGGCCTGCCCCTGCCTGCCTTGGCCTGACTTGGCCGCGGTAGATGCAGCGGCGGCATATGACGCCGCCCTCCGCTGGTCCAAGGCCGGCTGGCTCGCCGCCAGCGGGGGGCGCAGGACGATGGCCTCTAGGGCGGAGAACCTGCTCCGCAGGGCAGCCATCTCCTGCCGCACCAGGGCCAGAACCCGGTCCTCTGCAGGTACGGGCACGGGCACGGGCACGGGCCCCTGCCCATGACGCTCCCTTCCTTGCGGCACCTCCCGGGGGCCGGCTGCTCTTAGCCCAGCCAGGTCTGCTTGGAGCTTCTCGTTCTCCTTTCGGAGAAGCTCCATGGCGGCAGTCAACTTTGCGACCTCCGCCCGCATCTCGGACATCCCGTCCGACGGAGGCCCAAAGTGCAGCTCCTTCGCTGCCGCCAATATAGAGGCCGTGGCCGCGGGTATGGCCTTGTCTTTTGAGGATTGGATCCTCTTCAAGGTCACAGCCCTGATCGCGGCTGCCACGACCTCCGCAAACCTGGCTTCCTGCTCCAGATTGGCGCCGCCAGCGGCGTCCGGCTCACCGCCAGAAGCCTCTGAGAGGACCGGCTCGCTGCTGGTCTCTCCAGTGCGGTCCCCCAACGTGGCGAGCCTCCCGGCTCGCTGGGCCAGTTCGTCTGGGCCGGCCTGGCTCGACTCACCACCCTCCTTGGTGGTGAGCCCTCTACCCACACCTTTACTTTTAGGCCGGGCCCTATCCCGCCGACTGGTGTGGATTTTCCGCCTGTCGTCAGCGGAGGACCACTCACCATCATCCGATTTTGGGCGCTTCCGGAATAATTTGCGGATTATTCCGTCAGCACCCACCACTTCTCGCTCCGAGCTCTGTGTTGAGCCCTCTGCGCCAGATGCTGCGTCGGACTCCGACCCCGCATCACTCCCCTCCTTTCTTTGTTGTTTTTTTGTTTTATTTTTAACCATATTTGTTCCCACGAGTATATAACTTTTTATTTCCCAAAAATGTGTGGTTCGCACTAGTGACTAATTAAGCTACCCATTAGTTAAGCTAACAACCTCCCTCACGGTGCGCCGCCGCTTGGAGGTTTGGGGTGATTTTTTATAGAGGTTTTCTACCTCGCGGCCCGGGCGGTTAAGCCAAGACCCTCGACCCCCGTCAAATGCCAGAGACATGACCTTGACACTCTTCGGGGCTACGAGACCAGCGGTGACAGGAGAAAAGACTTCCTCCTGCCCGCCCGACGGCAGGGTTAGTGCACGCCGAGCCCGCTCCTCCTCTAACGCTGCTCAACGAGTGCTCCCTAGTGAGTACCCGTTAGAGCGTTCCTCCGACAGGATATTGGCATACGGACAACGAGACCCCTAACTGGGGAGTCATTGTCCGTACCCCAGGGTGCACCGTCCCGGAGGCTGGCCTTCCCACCGGACGCATCCATAAGGGAACTCCAGCCCCCAGGCACGCGGGGAGGTTTCCTGTCCAAGCACCCCCCCTCGCGAGTCCCTTGGAGACAAATTTAAAGAAATTGATATACTGACTTTGCCTTCACTTTATATCTTAGAAAGTATTATGTATGTTCGCAAAAACTTAAGACTTTTCAAAATAAGAAGCGATTTCCATAATATAAATACACGTAGTCGACATGAAATTGTGATACCCAAATTTAGATTAACTAAAACAAGCATGTCATTTCTTATAAACAGTATCCGCTTTTATAACAAGTTGCCTAAGTCTGTGACAGAACTTAGCGATGGGAAGTTCAAAACCCACATCAAACGTGTCCTTATCAAGAAATCATATTATAAAATTAAAGACTACGTTGAAGACAAGGAAATTTGGCAATAATTCCTTCTGCACATGTGGCTTCCCTGGTACCTCATTAACGGCATAAATAAGTAAGAGTCTATTAACAGCTCCCAAATTACCATGTTTATTTAAATCTTTATTTTTTATTTATTTTTACATTCGCCCTTGACATATTTATTATTCTATTATTTGACATTATATACCTTTTTTTTTTTTTTTGGGTGGGAAATTATCAAATAACTTCTCCCGCTCTGGGTGGAGCAGGAGGGCGTGTCAGACTCTTACTGACTAAAACCCACCCGTGTTCCTTCGGTTGCCCTGTTGCCGGGGGCCACGCGGTTTTCTTCGAACCCCCGGCAGGCATTGGCCCTAGCGGACCCCGTCAATTCTGCTGACATCTCTTTGAGGCGCGCGTGGAACACAACGCGCCGTCGACCCGGGCTTGGTCCTTATCGGACGGCGAGCTACCCATTGCTCACCGTCCGCAAGCCCGCGCCTACGGTGGCCGGAAATCGGCTCGCGATTCCCGCCCCGGGCGTCTCCTCCTGCGGCGGTTAGGGGCGTGAGGGCGCGAAATTTGCCTCTCCCTCACGCGTTCCGCCTCCTCCTTTGCGAGTATTACCGCTTCGCAGAAGGAGGTGACGGCCTGCCATTTCCTCTCGCTCCGTACCATGGCCTGAACCAGGGCCGGACGCGAGAGATCACCGCCGCCGATCGCCTCTACGAGGACACGGCGTTGCTCCGCCCAAGCCGGGCAGACCTCCACCGTATGCTCCACCGTGTCCTCAGGCCGATCCACACAATGGTGACACCCGGGTGTTTCCTCCCGCCTTATCCTAAGCAGGAACCTCCCGAAGCAGCCGTGTCCGGTGAGGACCTGCGTCAGGCGGAAGGTGAGGACGCCGTGGCGTCTCTCAAGCCACTCCTCAAAGAGGGGTCTTATCGCCGCAATTGTGGCGTGCCCAGCACGGGGTTGCGACAATCGCACTCTCCATGACGCCATGAGATCCCGCCGGAGCTCTGTCCGTTGTGCCGCGATTTCTTGCGGCATCGGAGTTAAGCCCCGGCGTTTCGCCTCCTCGCGCCACTCCCAGATATGCGCGAGGACCTTTGCCTCTAGATCCCATGGCGGTAATCCGGCAAGGAGGCTCGCCGCCTCGCAGGAGACCGTGCGGTATCCTCGGGCCAGCCGAATGGCCATGACCCTCTGGGACGCGTTCAACCGGCGGGCTGGCCGCAGCCTCAATGAACGCGCCCACACCGGCGCCCCGTAGAGGGCCATGGACCGCACGATCCCCGCGTAGAGCCTCCGGCAGGAGGCGTTTGGATCCCCCAGATTGGGCAGGAGCCGCTTCAAGGCAGCCCCGGCCCGCTCCAGTCTGGGAGCCAAACGTCGGAAATGTTCAACGAAATTCCACCGGCTGTCGAGGACGAGTCCCAGATACTTCATCGTCGACTCGACACCGATGTGAACCCCTCCCGCCATTACCTGGGAACCCGACGGTGGCGCATTCCGAGGACCATGAAAACCCATGGCTTCAGACTTGTGCAGGGCCACCTCGAGTCCCAGCTGCCGGATCCTATTTACGATTGTCGCAACCCCGCGTGTCGCTAAGTCGGCCGCCGCCTGGTACGACCCCCCCTGCGCCAGGACCAGCGTGTCGTCAGCGTAACAAACGACGCTGACGCCGCTAGGGAGGTCGGCGCGCAGCACCCAGTCGTATCCGATGTCCCACAGATGCGGTCCCAGGACCGAACCCTGTGGGACACCGCACGACATCTCTTGCCGGTTCCACTCTCCTTGGTGACCGGGGTAGATGACGGCCCTGTCCGTCAGATAGGCCTCGACCACACGACAGAGGTAGGTCGGCATCCGGTGATACCGGAGTGCCTCCCTGATGCAACTCCAGGGCAGGGTGTTGAAGGCATTGGCGATGTCTAGAGACACCGCCAAGACGACCCCACCCCGGGCCACAGCATCCCCCGTCGTGAGGGCCCGCACGCGCATGATGGCGTCCACCGTAGAGCGCCCCCTGCGGAAACCGAACTGGCTCTCCGCCAGATCCGGCCCCACTCGCACCAGCTGCCCGACGAGGCGGTCTGCAATGACTCTTTCAAAGAGCTTGCCCACCTCATCGAGCAGCACAATGGGCCGATAAGCGGACGGAGAGTCCGCTGGGCGCCCCGGCTTCTTGATGAGGACCAGTTTCCCCGTCTTCCAACGAAGTGGGAACTGGCCCCTCTCCATGCATGCGCTTAGGAGCCCCCTTAGTCGAGGCCCGAGAGCCCCCATGGCCAGGACCCAGGCTTTTCCGGGTATGCCGTCGGGTCCTGGGGCGGTATTCCTCGCACTCATCTTGCGTACCGCCACTCTCATTTCTACCTCAGTCACTTCCGGAGCATCGTCGTCGTCGGTGTGGTCCGCATCGGGCATCGCAGTAGGCGGAGCCATGGGCGGAGGGGTATGATCCCCTCTAGAAGGGAACAGAGCGCTCACCACGTCCCCCACAAGCTGGGGCCGGAGACTCTGCGTCAGCGGGGGGGCCCATGGGCGGAGCTTCTCCCGCACCATCTTGTATGGGCGCCCCCACGGGTCCCTGTTGAGAGTCTCCAGCAACTCCTCGCGGGCCAGCGCCCTGGCCCGCAGGATCTCCGCTTGGAGGGCGGTCTTCGCCGCTCTGTACCCCTCGTACAGCTCCGCCTGTATGGCTTCCGTATCCGGAGGGCGGATACGGAGCCTGCGATGCCTGGCGTACCGGCGTCGCGCAGCAACACACGCCCTGCGCAGAGCCTCTAGCTCTTGCGACCACCAGTACAGCCGGCGCGAAGCACATCTAGGCTGGACCCGGGGCATTGCCATGTCACACACATTGGACATGGCCTCCCGGAACCACTCCGCCTCGTCGTTGATGTCGGCAGGCCTGTCCGGTGATGACACCCAGGCCTGCACGATCGAGGCTTCCAGGAGAAGCTCCCGGTCCAGCTGCTTCAGCGCCCACCGCGGACCACTCGGGGCCTGTCGGACCGGCGCGCTCGAGGTCTGGGTGGAGACGTCAAACCGGATGTACCGGTGATCGGAGTAGGTCTCCACCCCCTCCATGACGCGCCAGTCAATGACACGCGGCGACAGAGCGGGGCTGGTGAACGAAATGTCCACCACCGATTCACCCCGCATCCGCACACACGTGGGGACAGAACCCCGGTTTAGGACGACCAGGCCTGTCTCCAGAGCCCAGTCCTCCACCATCCTACCCCGTGTGTCCGTATACCGGGAACCCCAAGCCAGATTCTTGGCATTGAAGTCCCCGAGTACGAGCACGGGGAGGGAACCAAACCCGACGACGACGACTCTTAACTCCGCAAGGGAGTTGTGGAACTCGGCAAGAGTTCGGTTCGGGGAGAAGTAAACACCCACCACGACAATCTCCCCGAACCGTGCTGCAACGCAACCCCGTCCTCTCTTGACCGACTCGAGGGACGGAGTACCGGCGGCGGCCGACGAAATGAGGGTCACTGAGCCGCTCAGGTCCTCCACCCAGTCATCCCTGGGCGGGACAAAGTACGGCTCAGCGACCACGGCGATGTTAATCGACCACTGCGCCATGCTCTGGAGCAATAGATCCTGAGTGGCGGCGCAGTGGTTGATGTTCGCCTGGAGGAGGCGTAATGGGGCCGTTATTCCATGTCAGCCCCCTCCTCCCCTCGAGCCCCCTGCGAGGGTCCAGCTGCGGCGGCGGCAACGACGACGGTGGACACGGCAGCGACCCCGGTGGAAGTGGCGGCGGCTGCGGCGGTGACGGTGGTGGTGGCGGAGCGCTTGCCCCTGCCTCTGGCCTCGGCGGGTGGAGCGCAGGCCCTGCTCCCAGCCCGGTGATCGGCCGGCTTGCCAGCCGCACATACGACACAGTGCGGCGTGGCGTTACACGAGCCGGCCTTGTGACCGGGCTGACCACAGCGAAAGCAGAGGTTGCTGCGGTCTACCTCCGAGGTGCACTTGACCCCCACGTGGTTGCCCACCTGGCAACGGAAGCACCTCAGAGGTCTGGGCTCCAGCAGTTTGACCTGCGCCGAAACCCAGCCCACCAAGAGCCTTTGGCCCTCCCCGGCTATCTTTTTGGCCGCCGTCACGGGGCAGCTCACCCTAATGGTTTGCATCCCCGTGTGATCAGCATGGATGGTGCCTGCCTTGATCTGCTCGACAGAGCACCCTCCAGCCTTGGCGACGGCGGCCACCACCTTTGCCTCCGTCACGGAGTCGTCCAGGCCCTGGATGCGCAAGTCAGCGCACTTGGTGGGCCTGGAGACTCGGGCCTCGTCCGCATTTAGGGCAGCCCGGAGCTTTTCGGCCAGAGCGTCAGCGGCCGGGCCACTGGCCGCACCAGGGACCTCCAGCATCCGGGCCCCGGTTGCCGTGATTTTGACCTTTATGCCCTTTTTTGCACCGATCTCCTCTAGGTCCATCACCTCGTCCACCGTCGCGAACACGTGCTGGTAGGACACGCCCCTTTTCTCCGCTTCCGGCTGCAGTGTGACCACCACAGCTGCGGACTTCGGGGCGCGGAGCCTAGCTGCGACGCTTCTCTCCTTGCGCCGTTGCCGCCTCGCCTTCCTTTGCTTCGCCTTCCTCGCCGCCTTACCGGCCTTTTCCTTCTCCCCGGCTACTTGCCATCCGGCATCGGCCGGAGGAGAAGATTTAGGAGGCGGAGGTGGTCGTTTCGCCGCCGCCTGGGCCGGAGCCCTCGCCGTCCGAGCCGGGGCCTTCGTCGCCTGCGCAGCCGCTCCGCCATTGGCTTGCCCCTGCCTGCCTTGGCCTGGCTTGGCCGCGGCAGATGCGGCGGCGGCATACGACGCCGCCTTCCGCTGGTCTAAGGCCGGCTGGCTCGCTGCTAATGGGGGACGCAGGACGATAGCCTCTAGGGCGGAGAACCTGCTCCGCAGGGCAGCCATCTCCTGCCGCACTAGGGCCAGAACCCGGTCCTCCGCAGGCACAGGCACGGGCCTCTGCCCATGCCGCTCCCCTCCCTGCGGCGCCTCCCGGGGGCCGGCTGCTCGCAGCCCAGCCAGGTCCGCTCGGAGCTTCTCGTTCTCCTTTCGGAGAAGCTCCATGGCGGCAGTCAACTTTGCGACCTCCGCCCGCATCTCGGACATACCGTCCGACGGAGGCCCAAAGTGCAGCTCCTTCGCTGCCGCCAAAATAGAGGCCGTGGCCGCGGGTATGGCCTTGTCCTTAGAGGATTGAATCCTCTTCAAGGCCACAGCCCTGATCGCGGCTGCCACGACCTCCGCAAACCTGGCTTCTTGCTGTGGATTAGCGCCGCCAGCGACGTCCGCCTCACCCCCTGAGGCCTCTGAGGGGACTGCCACGCTGCTGGTCCCTCCAGAATGGTGTCCCTCCGTGGCGAGTCTCTCGGCTCGCTTGGCCATTTCAGCTGGGCTGGTCTGGCTCGACTTACCAACCTCCTTGGTGGTGAGTCCTCTACCCACACCTTTAATTTTTGCCCGGGCCTTGCCCCGCCGGCTGGTGTGGATCTTCCGCCTGTCGTCGGCGGAGGACCACTCACCATCTCCTGAATTGGGGCGCTTCCGGAATAATTTTCGGATTATTCCGTCAGCCCCCACCACTTCGCGCCCCGAGCTCTGGCTAGAGCCCTCCGCGCCAGATGCAGCGTCGGACTCCGACCCCACATCACTCTCCTCCTTTCTGTTTGTTTTGTTTTTGTTTTTATATTCCATATTTGTTCCCACGAGTTATTAACTTTATATTGTCTCAAAAAATAGTGGTTCGCACTAGTGACTAATTAAGCTACCCATTAGTCAAGCTAACGACCTCCCTCACGGTGCGCCGCCGCTTGGAGGTTTGGGGTGATTTTTTATAGAGGTTTTCTACCTCGCGGCCCGGGCGATTAAGCCAAGACCCTCGACCCCCGTCAAATGCCAGAGACATGACCTTGACACTCTTCGGGGCTACGAGACCAGCGGTGACAGGAGAAAAGACTTCCTCCTGCCCGCCCGACGGCAGGGTTAGTGCACGCCGAGCCCGCTCCGACATTATATACCTACGATTTAATTTCAACTTTTTTGTTTTTTGTTTGTTTCTATTGTGGACATGATAATTATTCAGATTGACTACAGTTGTAATAGCAATCATATAATTGCGTTTTATTTAAAATAGGTTTTTTACTTTTATTAATTAATTTATTTTTTGTATAGATTTATTTCTACATATTTTGTGAATGTGAGAACGCTGTAGGCTTAGTGGATTGTAGACCTGTTGACCATTTTCTATTTTGTTAAGTACTTGGTACTTATTGAAAGACCTACACTGTCCTCCCATACCTAGAAACACTGTTATTTGAAAGTATTGTAAAAGCCAATTATTTTTAAAAGAGTAACCGTGGAGTTTCTTGCCGGCTCTTCTCCATAGGAAACGACCAATTGGAACCGTGCACCTAGCTTCTGACGTTGCATAAGTGCCCATGTAGGTTTATGTGAAATAAAATATTTTGATTTTGATTTTGATCATGTAAACATTCAAACATACAAATATTCATTCAAACATACAAACATACAAACATTCAAACATACAAACATTCAAACATTCATTCAAACATGCAAACATGCAAACATACAAACATGCAAACCTACAAACATTCATTCAAACATTCGTTCAAACATTCAAACAAACAAACATACAAACATTCAAACAAACAAACATACAAACATTCAAATATACAAACATACAAACTTACAAACATTCAAACATTCATTCAAACATACAAACATGCAAACGTGCAAACATTCAAACATACAAACATTCATTCAAACATACAAACATGCAAACATACAAACATACAAACATGCAAACATACAAACATTGAAACATTCATTCAAACATGCAAACATGCAAACATTCAGTCAAACATTCATTCAAACATTCAAACATGCAAACATACTAACATAAAAACATTCAAACATACAAACATTCAAACATTCATTCAAACATACAAACATTCAAACATTCATTCAAACATTCAAACATTCATTCAAACATGCAAACATGCAAACATACAAACATGCAAACATACAAACATTCATTCAAACATGAAACATACTAACATACAAACATTCAAACATTCATTCAAACATGCAAACATACACACATACAAACATTCAAACATACAAAAATTCATTCAAATACACAAACATTCAAACATACAAACATGCAAACATTCACACATACAAACATGCAAACATACAAACATTCAAACATTCATTCAAACATTCAAACAAACAAACATACAAACATTCAAACAAACAAACATACAAACATTCAAACATTCAAATATACAAACATACAGACTTACAAACATACAAACATACAAACATACAAACATTCAAACATACAAACATACAAACATTCAAACATACAAAAATTCAAAAATTCATTCAAACATTCATTCAAACATGCAAACATTCAGTCAAACATTCATTCAAACATTCAAACATGCAAACATACTAACATAAATACATTCAAACATACAAACATTCATTCAAACATTCAAACATACAAACATTCATTCAAACATACAAACATGCAAACATTCAAACATACAAACATGCAAACATTCAAACATACAAACATGCAAACATTCAAACATACAAACATTCATTCAAACATACAAACATACAAACATGCAAACATGCAAACATGCAAACATACAAACATTCATTCAAACATACATTCAAACATAAATTCAAACATACAAACATTCAAACATTCATTCAAACATACATTCAAACATAAATTCAAACATACAAACATTCAAACATTCAAATATACAAACATACAAACTTACAAACATACAAACATTCAAACATACAAACATACAAACATTCAAACATACAAAAATTCATTCAAACATTCATTCAAACATGCAAACATGCAAACATTCAGTCAAACATTCATTCAAACATTCAAACATGCAAACATACTAACATAAAAACATTCAAACATACAAACATTCATTCAAACATTCATTCAAACATTCAAACATACAAACATACACACATACAAACATACAAACATTCAAACATTCATTCAAACATACAAACATACAAACATGCAAACATTCAAACATGCAAACATACAAACATTCATTCAAACATACAAACATGCAAACATACAACCATACAAACATGCAAACATGCAAACATACAAACATTCAAACATTCATTCAAACATGCAAACATGCAAACATTCAGTCAAACATTCATTCAAACATTCAAACATGCAAACATACTAACATAAAAACATTCAAACATACAAACATTCAAACATTCATTCAAACATACAAACATTCAAACATTCAATCAAACATTCAAACATACAAACATACAAACATGCAAACATACACACATACAAACATTCAAACATACAAACATTCAAACATACAAACATGCAAACATTCAAACATACAAACATACAAACATAACATACAAACATGCAAACATGCAAACATACAAACATTCAAACTTTCATTCAAACATTCAAACATTCAAACATACAAACATACAAACATTCAAACATTCATTCAAACATTCAAACATACAAACATACAAACATTCAAACATTCATTCAAACATACAAACATGCAAACATTCAAACTTACAAACATGCAAGCATTCAAACATACAAACATGCAAACATTCAAACATACAAACATTCATTCAAACATACAAACATACAAACATGCAAACATACAAACATTCATTCAAACATTCAAACATACAAACATTCATTCAAACATACATTCAAACATACATTCAAACATACATTCAAACATACATTCAAACATACAAACATTCATACATACAAACATACAAACATACAAACATGCAAACATACAAACATTCAAACACACAAACATTCACACATTCATTCAAACATGCAAACATACAAACATGCAAACATACAAACATTCATTCAAACATACAAACATACAAACATACAAACATGTAAACATACAAACATACAAACATTCATTCAAACATTCAAACATACAAACATTCATTCAAACATTCAAACATACAAACATTCATGCATACAAACATACAAACTTTCAAACATTCAAACTTACAAACATTCATTCAAACATACAAACATACAAACTTACAAACATTCAAACATACAAACATTCATTCAAACATACAAACATGCAAACATACAACCATACAAACATGCAAACATGCAAACATACAAACATTCAAACATTCATTCAAACATGCAAACATGCAAACATTCAGTCAAACATTCATTCAAACATTCAAACATGCAAACATACTAACATAAAAACATTCAAACATACAAACATTCAAACATTCATTCAAACATACAAACATTCAAACATTCAATCAAACATTCAAACATACAAACATACAAACATGCAAACATACACACATACAAACATTCAAACATACAAACATACAAACATGCAAACATTCAAACATACAAACATACAAACATAACATACAAACATGCAAACATGCAAACATACAAACATTCAAACATTCATTCAAACATTCAAACATTCAAACATTCAAACATACAAACATACAAACATTCAAACATTCATTCAAACATTCAAACATACAAACATACAAACATTCAAACATTCATTCAAACATACAAACATGCAAACATTCAAACTTACAAACATGCAAGCATTCAAACATACAAACATGCAAACATTCAAACATACAAACATTCATTCAAACATACAAACATACAAACATACAAACATGCAAACATACAAACATTCATTCAAACATTCAAACATACAAACATTCATTCAAACATACATTCAAACATACATTCAAACATACATTCAAACATACAAACATTCATACATACAAACATACAAACATGCAAACATACAAACATTCAAACACACAAACATTCACACATTCATTCAAACATGCAAACATACAAACATGCAAACATACAAACATTCATTCAAACATACAAACATACAAACATGTAAACATACAAACATACAAACATTCATTCAAACATTCAAACATACAAACATTCATTCAAACATTCAAACATACAAACATTCATGCATACAAACATACAAACTTTCAAACATTCAAACTTACAAACATTCATTCAAACATACAAACATACAAACTTACAAACATTCAAACATACAAACATTCATTCAAACATTCAT
Source organism: Agrochola litura (assembly GCA_949152395.1). Lineage (NCBI taxonomy): Eukaryota > Metazoa > Arthropoda > Insecta > Lepidoptera > Noctuidae > Agrochola > Agrochola litura. The sequence continues at coordinate 22,063,008 of OX424493.1, forward strand.
TCAAACATTCAATCATGCAAACATACAAACATAAAAACATACAAAAATTCAAACAGAGTTTAAACAAAATTATTTGTGATTTGAAAAGTCGAATTCTTTGTTTTGTAGTGAAAAGAGATTTTTCAAATAAATTAAGCATTCGTGGAAAAACACTAAAATTTGGAACAAGTTTTCCAAAAATTGACGCGAGTCTGACGTTTGATCGTTTCGTTAGAAGAAACTACTTCTGATTTTAAAAATTAAAAAATATCATCAACATTATATGGTCTACAGTGTATTCAAATAAAAAGTAAATAAAACACGAAATCATTTATTATCTAGACTTGTCGGCACGGCGAGGATCGAACTCGGAAATCAAAAGACAGTGGTGCTGATTCCCTTGTTCACAAACTAAACTAAATTTAAGTTCAGTGCATCTTTTTCTTTTTATTTCATTAAGAAAAGGAGAAGATAAATTTTAGTTTAGTCCTGTCAAATTAATCAGCGCTTGACGTAAATTGATGTAATTTTAGTGGGCAAGTTTTTAATCACGTCTAAACTTGTATGGAGTAGTAACAGGCGCTGATTAATTTGACAGGACTAAACTAAAATTTATCTTCTGTCCTTTTCTTAATGAAATAGAAAGAAAAAGATGCACTGAACTTAAATTTAGTTTAGTTTGTGAACAAGGGAATCGGCACCAGTGTCTACTCTGTGCAAACTCAAACTCAAACTCAAACTCAAAGCATTTATTTCAAATAAACCAATTACAGGTACTTTTGAATTGTCAAGGGGTCGGTCAGTCAGAAAAATGAAGCTAGTTGCCCATTCCAAAGCGTAGTAGGTACCTATGGAGAAGAACGGGCAAGAAACTCCACGGACACTCTTTTAAATCAAAATATTGTTACAAAATATTGGTTACATCATTCGTGTTGAACTTATACATGTGAGAACAATGTAGAAAGACGTGCACGTTAAAAGCGTCCGTAATAAAAATATAATATCAATTCAAAAATTTAAATAAATTAAAATAAACCGTGGCAGCTAAGAGATGACCAGTCCCAACTGACGGCGCCCGTTCACGAACATGACGCATGGATCAGCACCATTTAGCTCAACCATTTTGAAGGGAACTTAATGATCCAACACACACGCCACCATCAGCGAGACATTTGAGTGAGCATGACATACTCTCAGCCGCCAGGGCACATTCAAGTCAATGAAAGACGTACCCAGTAAATGGTAGCTTTATGGAATGTACAACATGGTCACAGTGCTCACACATGTGATATGCAATTATACAATACAAAGAGATTGAATTTATACAAAGGAAATATAGTTTTACAATCTTCAGCAGCTGCAACAATACTTTTGAATGCTAATCAATTAGTTTATGCGCCCTTGTGGAGCTGGACCAGCGGTTGTGTGAGTTATTTGTGATATTGGGTGTCACGTTTTTATAGGAATGCACACCCATTAAATCCGCATAGCCACGCGAGCACACATAAAAACATTTAGACGCGAATAGTTTGTGTCTTTCCCGAGACACTCAGCGGCGCTAGTGCAGCGCAATGTGAAGTTGCTTCAAATTTTACGCGACAGGTGGAGCTGAATTATGATTAAAGATTTTTTTTGTTGATAGTAAGTACTCGTAGATAAAATAATATTTGATAACAGAACAAGATTAGAAATATTTATATTATCTGATTTAGGTAGGGTAGGCAGTGTCTTTTTGTCTTTATGAAACGCTCGCCGCTGTCAAAAGTAGCATTCAGCCTAATCGATACTTGCAATAAAATCAGTGTGAAAAAAGTATTAGAAACTGAATAAAAACTCTTTGGTATATTTTCCATGAATTATTTTATTTTTGATATTAATAATTTTATTAGTAAGTATACACGTACAGTGTGGATAGGGCAGTAACTTTTGAGGTTTCTGTACGTACCTACCTACGAATGAAAAAACGGAACCCATAAAGGATTACTCGTGTGTCAGATCTGTCACAGCCAATTTGCTCTGAATCTACTGGACCGATTAAGTGGAAATTTGGTACACATATGAATTTCTGTGACCCAAAAACAGAAGGGTAACGTAAATAAATGAATTTTGAATATGGGGTCACTTTTGGGGGCCAAACTAGACAATAAAAAAAAAGTTTTGCATACTATACCGTGTGACATATCAAATGAAAGGGCTTGTGCTGGGGGTCCCAAATATTTATGTTAATTATTCTATATTATTTTTGGAACTAAGTTCTTTAACGCGACTTGCAGTAGGAGTAAACTGGCATAAATCGTCACGCGAAAAAGTGTTCATACTTCTTACTGCCTTCTTCTAATTAGATAGAGAGATAAAGAGTGTGAATTTGGTCAAAATGTAAATCCAAGATGGCGGCTGCGAAAATTTTATTTTTGTTTGAAATTATACGTGATAACGAACTTGGTTCCGGGACTTACATTTTTCATTTTTTTATTTATTATAGAAAATAGACCATTCCTCACTTATCTACGGAGCCATTGCATATTTTTTTTTTTTTTGAATACTGGAAATTGTTGGTGAAATGAAATGAAATGAAATTGTTTATTCTGTAAATAGGATATCGAAATCACTTTAAACGTCATATAAAAAAAATATTAAAAATAAGCTAGATGAGTTCGGCGTTTCCTATCTGACTACTCTGAGAAGAAAGGCCGAAACAAACTCAGAGGTCGCAGTCTCTTTTAAAGTCCAGACATAATCTTGGTCAGGCCATATGAGGACCATGTAGATAAGTGTCTGAAAAGGTCTTTTGAGGAAAGAACCACACAGATTTGAGTGGACCTGTCCAGTCAGTGCAAGCATATTAATTTCCTTAACGTCATTAAACAAAAATTATCAATTTTGAGCTAAGTAACGCCATCTATACTATGAACTATTCCCTATTTTTTCCAAAAACACTGGCTTTAATAGTTCACGTAGAATCCGCTAGATGGCATAATGACGTTACGTTGTTTCCCGCGAAACGCATGAGTTGTGACTGCAGAATGACACATTCACCATTACGCAACGAGTTGTCAACAGTGAATGATTATTCAGTGCAAGGAATAGTGACACTTTACGCATTGAGACGTTGAAGCAGTTAAAAAATCGGTAAGTTTTAGATCTATAATGATGTCATAACGACATTTTTTGTTTAGTGTCTTTAATTAAATAACAATAGCCTGATTTTTTTTTAAACAGTTAACAACATAATGACACTATAATGAAAATGTCGTTATGACTTTTGCAAAGTAGCTTCATTTTTTAATGTATATTGACATAATAAGCTTACTGACGTTATACCTCGTAGTCAGTATAGAATTTATGTGCTTAATATCGACACTATACGCATAGTGACATTATGCTTTCGAAAATTTTAGTTCTCGCTTTACTGAATTATGTATATTTTTGTTTAGTGGCATTTGGTACCCATACATTTAAAATGGAAATGCATCTAATTATGACATAATTTGCTATAAAGGCACTAATAACAATTACATTATTGTGATCTTGGTAAAAAAATTAACCAATTTCGTTGAGCCAGATACGAGTATATAGTACTTTGGTTTATTCTGGGCAATTTTATTTAAAATATTTTTCTCTTCATTTATGGTTCAATTATTTGTTTAATTTTTACGAACATAGGTAGTAATAATTATTGATAATTTTCAAATAAAATAACTTTTTTCAGTAAATGATGCCACTACCTTCTGAGCGAATTAAAAAGCTACGAGACATAGTTGGAAGCTGTCTTGAAAATCACAATGCAAGTACCAATGAACAAAGATCTCAAGATATTCCGCACATTGAACAATTGGAGTATAAGACTTCATACAATCCATTGAGTACTTTGCAGTTTAGACGACGTGTAACTAATGACAGTGTAGAACTGCTAAGAAATGTCAAAAGACAATTATTTACAAATATGGAAAATGACTCTAATTACAATATAGAAAATGAACCCATGGAAGCAAATTATATTGATGAACAATGTACATTTATTGAAGAACAAAAGAGCCTTGAACAAAACTGTGCACCATCAGTATCTACTTTGCCCGAGTATTCAGGTGACAACATAATATGCAATGAACCACTGAATATCGCGGTTAATAGACTCATCCACATCAAACCTAAGTAATGGATCAAACGGCGATTTCTCACCAGCTTCTGATGATGATCGTAACTACTTACCTTCAAGAAAACGACGTCGTCGCAAGTGTTCAGTAAGGTCCTGTGATTCATCCACGTCATCATCATCCTCTTCGTCGACGTCAAGTTCCTCATCGTCAGACTCTTCATCAACAAATTCCACTGTTACCAGTAAAGCACTCAACGAACAAGGCAATAATTTGATGCCAGTTATGGAACTTGAAGTTACTGCAAGCAATGCTGTAACCGACACACATTTACACAATACTCCATCAAACGCAAATAATATTGTATCAGACATTGAAAATATTGAGACTAGCTTTAATGAGCCTGTTCCTGCTGTCCGTGCCCAAAAGAGAGCACGTGTTCAAAACAAAAAAAAGTTAGCCAAGATTTTACGAAATAAGGGTCAATCGTACGTCTCAGCTTCTTTAAAATTCGTGCCTGAAAGAAAAATAGGACCGCCGTGTAACGAAAAATGTCGAATTAAGTGTCGTGAGCTTATTTCAGAGGAGATTCGCCAAGGTCTTTTTGATAATTATTGGAAGATGGGGTCGCTGATGCGACAGCGAGATTATATTGCTATGCATATGACCAATATTGTCCCAAAGTACCAATATAAAAAAGTTGACAGCAACAGAAAACTTAAAAATGCATTCTACTTTCATGTAGATGACAAAAAACAGAGGGTCTGTAAAACTTTTTTTAAGAATACCCTTGGTATAAATGATCGACCTATAAGAACTGTTTTAGATAATAAAAATCAACAAGGAACTGCGGAGATCATTGAGAAAAGGGGAAAGCACAGCAGCACCGGGATCCCTACACAGATGATAGATATTGTTAAAGAACATATCGAATCTATACCAAGAATTGAAAGTCATTACCTCCGGAAACAAACGACAAAACAATACATCGATGGTGGAAAAACCTTGACCGATTTGTTTAATGACTACAAAAAAGATTGCATATCAAGAAACGTACCTCATGTTAAAATTCATACTTACCGCAAAATATTTAAATCAGAATACAATATTGGTTTCTTCGTACCTAAAAAGGATCAATGCGATGACTGTGTGGCCTATAAGAATGCTGATGCTGCTGGTAAAGAAGCAATGAAGGATCTCCACGAGAATCATTTAAAAGAAAAACAACTGAGTCGCAATGAGAAAGAACAAGACAAAAAAGATATAGGACCAACGCGTATTGTTTCATGTTACGATTTACAAGCAGTGATGACTGTTCCTAAAGGCGATGTGTCTATATTTTATTACAAATCTAAATTGAACTGTTTGAATTTCACAATTTCAGAGCTTGGCAAGGATCATACAGAATGTTACTTTTGGACTGAAGTAGAAGGAAATAGAGGAGTGAACGAAATTGCATCATGCGTGTACAAATATCTACAGAAGATGTCGTCTTCCAACCCTGACGCCGAATTTATATTTTATTCAGATAACTGCTGTGGTCAGCAAAAGAATAACTTCATGTTTTTCATGTATCAGCATGCTTTAAAAATGCTACCAATTAAATCAATTACCCATAAATTCCTGATAAAGGGACACACCCAAAATGAAGGAGACGTGGTTCACTCCACAATAGAAAGAGAAGTAAAGAAAATGTTGAAATCGGGACCGATCTATGTACCAGCTCAGTACATAGTTGCCATGAGAAGTGCCAAAAAACGAGGACAACCGTATATTGTAAATGAAATGAGTCACACGGAATTTTATGATATTAAAGCAGTAACTGACAAAGCTATTTCGAAAAATATGGATGGAGAAAAGGTGAAACTTGCAGATATAAAGATAATCAAAATCATAAAAAATGAAAAAGAAGCAGGTAAAATACAGTTTTTTTATAAAACCTCTTATGCTGACACTAATTTTAAGGAGATTAAGTTAGAAACCACTAAAGTCGCAACACGCAGACAAGGGACAACTGCTACAATATCTGATCTGGAAACCACTATACACGGCTAAATTACCATTAGCTGAAAGAAAAAAAAAAGATTTGAAGGCTCTTGTTGATCATAATCATATTCCTAAATACTACGCCTCATCTTATTTTGACCATATTTTTTCTTAGTAATTTAGTATTGTTCTTATATTAGTAAATTTAAAAATAAAACAACATAAAAATATTTTTAATAATTTAGAAACGAGAATATTGTTATATTTTTCATACTTAAGTTAATTTTTGATCTCAAACATTGTGTATTTTAATTAATAGTTTGTCATTGCCAACCAAAGTGTTATTCTAATGATAAGTATAGTACCTAAATATGACAGAACTGATTTTTTAATACTCTTTTTCGTATAATTAAGGTAAAATTGTTATTGTTTAAGACATTATTGTTTTATAAAAACTTATAAAAGGGCCTGTGCATCGCGCAGAATAGTGACACTATATTAGTTTTTTCAGTTTTTTGTTACCAAGAAGGGGTGTTTTCGTTTTTCAGATTTTTGTAATAAGTACTGCTACTTTTATTCCATAATAAAAACAAAAGATATGACCGACATAATTACTCTACTTTTATTCATACCCTTTCCAAAATAATCAAAACTTTAAACGCTTGTACTGAAAATGTGTATATTTTGTTTAGTGACGTTAAGGAAATTAGAGTGCGATTTTGTCAGTAATCGTGGAGCTCAACTCAGAACTTAAGGAGCTCAACTCGACGAACAATACCAAAGAAAGGACATTTGGGTAGGCCGCATAAACTACTCAAACTGCCAGACCATCACTAAAACTAGCAGAGAAATAAAAACAATATCCACATAGTCCTCACATTCACAGTAGTTAAAATAACATAATACTTTACAAAGTAACCATGTCATGGTTGATTATAGATTCCTGGAAAACCTATAAAAGTCTATGGTCGTAAAATAACATGAGTTTGTTCTTGGGATAAATGATTGGTTTAAGACATGGATGCTATTACAATTTAATAATTTTTCATCATGACTACAATACAATTTGCATGTTTTTCGGGGGGATAGTGCTGATATTGAATAAGATGGACATTCTGGATTTTAAGATGGCGGCTATTCTAAATAATGATAATTTTGTAGGTAGACATCAGTTTCATGCCGATTGTAAGCTCGATAGCCAACATCCGTGAAAAAAAACGGCCCTCTTAATTTCGTCAAATCCGTCTGTCCGTGCGTCTGGATGTCATACAGCCATTTTACACGGAGACTACTTATTTACTCTATCGATGAAAATTTGGAAAAAGGTGTATTCTTTGCACCGTTAAACAATAGTGTAATGAAATTACGATAAACATAATATAGGGGGTGGCATTCCCTATACATATAACGGAGGGATGAAAAAAATCTATGCACATAAAGCGTGTATTGTTGGATCTCATAATTAAAATGATAAATATGTTTCTAAGTGGCTTTACTTTTTAAGTCAATCGTTTTTGAGATATGGGTTATTTTCGGTTACAACCGCAGCATTAACTTTGTTTATTATAGTTTTTTCGAGAAATACAACCTTATTTTTGCACTCGATAAAATTGATGCTGTGCAATATTTATGCGTAAATAAGTATACATTACAACTACGGAATCCTTCACTGTCCGTAGTCCAACATACACTTGGCCAGTTTTTTTATTTCGTTGGGAAACTACCACAAAAAAAAATTCTATAACTCAAGTAAGAGTAACCTATTAAAAACAAAAACTACCAAATTCATACAACTAACAAAAAATATGGACGTCATTTAAAAGCGTTTGCGGAATACCTACCCACTTTATAGAATTAATTTATCATCATTCCCAAACATAGTTTTGTTAAGCCTGTCTAAAAAATGTATACTGGGCATTCTGTAGCAAACTATCAGAAAGTATCAAAAATAAAATCCACGGTAAATAATTGTCCAAAAAATGAAAATAGTTTAAACAGCGAGCGCATTCCGAATTCAAAACTCAAAGCATTTATTTCAATTAAACCATTTACAGGCACTTTTGAATTGTCAAGGAATCGGTCAGTCAGAAATAGGTATGAAGCTAGTTGCCCATTCCAAAGCGTAGTAGGTACAGTAAGCGCTCAAAAGTGCATGACCACGCTAAGAGTCGTATTGCTGTGAACACGCGGTATAGCTCGTACATTTGTATGTGTAAGCAACACGATACACACACCACAGATAACGCAGTTATTGTTCGCACACGAAACAACAATATATTTCCGTCGCTTTAAACATGCTAGCACACACGCACTATGCGCGTGAACTTGACCAGTTAATGGCATTGCTAAAATTCGATAGTAACTTAACAAGTGCAGATAGCAGAAAGCGTTAAGCGTTGGTATGGAATTCAAACTGCCTCAGGTTCTAATCTCGTAAAACACAGTGCGGTTTTTTGCAAATATTATTATTTTTGTTTTCGATAATAATATTTTTTAAATATTGCTGCTTTTTTATGTTGTTATTGCAATAAAGGTTTTAGAATAAAAAGTGCGTGATATATGATAACAAAATTAAAAAAATATGTTTATTCGTTATATTTATTTTACATAAGTTAACACACTGCTACAATTATTTATCATTACTTCAGCTGAATAAGATGTGAAATAGATGTCAAGAAACTAGAAGCAGTTTGTATTATTTTGACATATTTAAATTATGAAATATTTTAAATTTTTAATGGATTTTTTCACCATAAACATTAAGCTTTGATCATGGTCGAAGTAATTAAGTAATAAATAAGAATATTAGACTACTTAAAATGTAAAAAACTACTTACATAATAGGTAATTTTAAGGTTAAATATGGGCAGTTTGTTTATATTTTATTTGTATTAATTATTTTACAATTTATTTGACTTTAGTAAATACCTATTGGTTGTTATTGAGGTTAAAGCTTAAGTATTCATTTTCTTTACGAAAAGAAGATTGAAACTGAACCTCAAATTTTAATCCTAAAATAATACTATTACTAAAATAATATTAAACAATTTCGGTATATCTGCAAGACATACGACAAACACCCTATTGAAACGTGCTTAAAAAATTCGTTACCATAAATTCATGCAATAACGAATCTGTTGTTTATTAAGTTGGTACGGTCAATATTTTAAGGTCAAAAACGGTTTTCTAGCTGGTCTTCAGTGATGCAAGCCTTCAGAGTGCACGGCGAACGGTTCATAATGACGTGTTTTTAATAATTCAGCAAAATATCTCGTTGGTATGAAACCATTTGTTTCATTCACCATTTGACGTCGCTGCTACTCGATAATAAGCCCCTTCCTCATATCTCTTAACCCTCACAGTATTTCTCTAGAACAAAGAAAAACATTGTTTTTATTACACATAATAGCTTATTATTTATTATTCACTAATCGAATTAAACCTCACAATGAATTTAAAACTTTAAAGGCATCTTCTGTCTCAACAATACCTCTGTTCTATCAACAATACCCTTGATTAAGATTTATGTTTAGTAAAATATGAAATATATAAATGATAACACTCACACTTAGTCCGGTTTCATTAGATATTCACTTCACTTTTACGCAGCGCAATAATATTCTCTGATCTGATCTGATCTCTTCAATATATTTTATGCCTGCTTTTTGATAATAATAACCACAACACTGCGCTAAATACTCGTCACCAATATTATCCACGAACCAACAAAGTTCTATTAATTAAATACTCGTAACAAACTGCATCTACCCCACAGAAATCGAAATAATTTACTTAGTTTTTTGTGGTCTACCTGCTAAACTTTAATATTTATGTGAACAAGACGAATGAAACTAAAAACGAATGATGATTATTGAACTAGTCATTGGTTGCAGACAAAGTGAGTGTGTGTGTGTAATGTGCGTGTCTACAGTATTGTAACAACTTATAGAAGAAGGTCGTAAGTCAAACCGAAGCGTCAGTCTATTGCTTTGTGAGATTGCTCATGGACTTTTGGTCGGTACTGTACCTATGGAGAAGAACGGGCAAGAAACTCCACGGACACTCTTTTAAATAAAAAATTGTTACAAAATATTGGTTACATCATTAATGTTGAAATTATACATGTGAGAACAATGTAGAAAGACGTGCACGTTAGAAGCGTCCGTAATAAAAAGATAAAACAAAGAACAATTCAAAAAATTAAAATTAAAATAAGCCCTGGCAGCTAAGAGATGACCAGTCCCAACTGACGGCGCCCGTTCACGAACATGACGCATGGATTAGCACCATTCAGCTCAACCATTTTGAAGGGAGCTAAATGATCCAACACACGCGCCACCATCAGCGAAACATTTGAGTGAGCATGACATACTCACAGCCGCCAGGGCAGATTCAAGTCAATGCAAGACATATTACCCGGTAAATGGTAACTCTTTAGTACATAGTACTCACACCTGTGCTATGCAATTATATAATACAATGGAGATTGAGTTTATACAATGCAAAGATAGTCTTACAATCTTCAGCAGCTCCAACAGTATTTGCAAATGTTAATCAATTAGTTGTGGAGCAGGACCAGCATTGAGCCAAGCATTTTTATCAGCGATGTAATCCCCCAACGTATAATATGCCTGCCTGCATAGTGTGCGTTTTATACAAGATTTGAATTTCGTCTCATTCAGTTGAAGTATGTGGGGAGGAATTTTATTGTAACATTTTAAACAGTATCCCATAAAAGATGAATCTACTTTAGCCAGTCTGAAACCTGGTTGAACTAATAGGTCCCTATTTCTTGTACTATAGTTATGTCTATCACCTCTTTTGCTAAAAAGATGTAAATTCTTTCTTACGAACATGATGTTTTCATAGATATATTGACAAGGTACCGTCATGATGTTAATATCCTTAAACAGTTTCCTTAGAGAATCGCGCCTGCGGAGATAATATATGGCTCTGATCGCTCTTTTCTGCAGAATAAAAATAGACTCGATGTCTGCAGCCCGTCCCCACAGTAAAATACCGTAAGACATGATACTATGAAAGTAGCTAAAATAGACTAGCCTCGCGGTATCTACATCAGTAAATTGACGGATTTTTCTGACAGCATATGCTGCTGAACTTAGCCGTCCTGCAAGAGATGTTAAATGGGGACCCCATTGCAGCCTTGAGTCGAGCGTGATCCCTAGGAAAACAGTTTTGTCGACAAATTCTAGTTTCTCTTGATTCAATACTATCTCACAATCACTACTTTTGACATTTGGTAAAGAAAATTTTATGCACTTAGTTTTTTTTCTATTTAATACTAAATTATTAGCAGTGAACCAATTTTGGACCTGCAGTAGGGCGTTATTTACGTCGTTAAAATTTGTAGCACGTCTATCTACCTTAAAAATTAAAGAAGTATCGTCAGCAAATAACACCATTTGTGGTTGATTTTTTAATAAATGGAGTAGATCATTTATATACACTAAGAAGAGGAATGGACCCAATATCGAGCCTTGTGGCACACCTATTTTTACTTTTAAACCTAGTGAATTGATACCGTTTATTTGAACTTGCTGTTGTCTATCATTTAAATAAGATTTTACTAAATTGAGTGCAAGTTTTCCAAGTCCGTAATGCTCAAGTTTCAAGAGTAAGGTTTCGTGATCGACGCAATCAAATGCTTTGGAGAGGTCACAAAAGATCCCTATGGCGTCTTGAGCCTCTTCCCACGCGTTAAAAATGTGTCTTAATAGGGTTACACCGGCGTCGGTCGTACAACGTCCTTTGGTTTTTTTAATTTAAATTCAAATATAGAAACAATTCAGCGCGAAATTTAATAAATGATGTAAGTATCTATCCCCGTCCTGTCTGTTGACTCGTTTTATACCTACATAATGTCCAAAAAACAATTAAAATTACATTAGAAAATTATAATTATTTATTATAAGCAATGCTTAATGTATTTAATACTTAAAACAATTTTATTTCAATTTTCAAGTATCGATTTCTGACATTCGACATATTAATTAAAGGAGTCGATCAAAATTGAAAAAAAAAATTGTTTGGCATAATCGTTTTCGCACATCATTATAATAAAAAAACATATTATTAAAACCAATAACCTGAAATTTTGGTGAAACTTTTGTTTGTCCCCGCCTGCAGTACCAAAATCCTATAGATTATAATGCTTGTTTTTCTCTTTTCTGTTGAGTTTTTGCAGTCGGGTTTTTTGTTTTTTTTAATAATTTGTTTTATTTCAAACTTTTTAGTTTTATTAATAATAACTAGCTTTTGCCTGCGGCTTCGCCCGCGTGGATGTCGGAAAATATCCCACAGGAACGTGCTACCGGGATTCAGAGTATCCTATGCCCTAACCTATCTAGGTCATGGCCTATCCTATGCCTAGAAATCCGTTCAGCCCTTACGGTATGAAAAGGTAACAGGCAGATAATAAATCTATTTTAGGGTTCCGTATCTCAAAATGAAAAATTTAAACCTTTAAATGATGACTTATTTTATTTTTATTTTTTTCTACTTCGTTGTCTGTCAAGCAAGACCCTTTTTCTCAGGAACGAAGAGGCATCAAGTTGAAATAGATATCAAAAACTTAGATCTACGGTCTCTTGGATCTGTAACGAAATCAAACTTCCAAGTCAACGCAATAAAAAAATACGGCCATTTATGTTGCATATTTTGACACTCGCAAATAAACCAGTTTATTTGGTAATTTCCGTTGGCCCAGCAGCATGAAGTTTGGCGAGAAGCAAGGTCAAGTAAAGAGGATAATCCGAAAATTGGTAATTTATGAACTGCAAAGTTAAGTTTGTTCTTCAATCCGGGATCAAAAATGTATAGACCGTGTCTTGAAGTAACATTTAGTATGTATATCTTATTTACGCGCGGGCCAGCCGGTTTTTTCCGGTCGGTCCCTGCAGCTGTTGCTTTGTTCACATGAGTGAATCAAATCTAAGTAATGTAAATATCAATTCACTATCGAGCGCTGACGAGTTTGAGCACGGTACAATTATGGAATTGGAGGACAATACACAAATGGATGACACTGAGTCGATAGGAGGGAAAAGGCCAAGGGATGAAAACTCTTCTGAAGAAGGATGGACCGTAATGAATAGAGGACGAAACAAACTGGTATGTTGTAGAGGAGACCAAGATGAGAGGGAAAAAGAAGAGAGGATACAGGTATGCGTGACTTGTAAAGAACCTTTGCCGAAACAGTTCGCTTTGGCACGATTACTTAAGACGAATAACATTGCCAGTGGCAAGATTAATAGAATTAAATACGTGCATCAAAATAAAATGTTGATAACGTTTGATAACGATATCGGCGCAAATGAATTCATAAGTTGCTCGGTGTTTACTGACATGGGCTGGTCTTGTCAAAAAACATCCGAAGTAGGTGTGTCGTACGGCCTTATCAAAGCTATGGAATTGGATATTTCTGATGTTGATCTTAAAGATAATTTATCAAGCAGTACTGAAATAATATCTATTAAGAGGTTAAATAAACGATGCTCGGAGGACCCTGATGGTAACGGATGGACTCCAAGTGAAACGATACGGCTAGGATTTAAAGGAGCTTCTCTTCCGCCTTATGTTTATATTTACAGTTTGAGGATTCCAGTGGAGCGGTTTATATTCCCGGTCACACAATGTGCTAACTGTTGGAAATTCGGCCATTTAAAGATAAGATGTCCATCAAAGAAACCCGTTTGTCCCAAATGCTCTCAAAAACACGAAAATTGTACAATTACATCATACACTTGTGTGAATTGTTCAGGTTGTCATATGGCGTTTGATAAAATATGCCCATGTTTTAAGAAAGAAAAGAAGCTGAGGGATTTAATGTCAGAATTTAACTGCACCTACAGGAAAGCCCTTACGATGTACGTTCCTCCCTCCCCTGTTATTGTTCCACAAGTGGTTTCTGAACCAATGCCTGATGTCGAACAGACTTCTACAGTGACTGCCACAAATATCATTTCGGTATCAACACAACTTCCGACTGACGAAAATGCCGGTACAGCCTCCCAAGTGGACTACCCAGGTACATCCACAGCTAATCAGCGAACTAAACGTAATGTAAAGAAGCATAATCGTCGACCAGCGACCCCGACGCCTGCCGAGGATATAATATGGCATCAAGTTTCCGAATCTTCTGAATCCTCAGAAAATTTTAACGCACCGTATTTAGACAAAATCAATCGTTCTGAAAATAAGTCTTCCCATAATCTAAACTTTTGGCATTTAATTAGGAAAATTAGAAATATTATAAAAAGCAAGGAATCCCTTCAGATTAAAATCCAGCAATCAATTTCCATATTTTCAGAGTGGCTGACACATAAAATTGTAAGTTACTTATCTATTGATTCGTTATTTGATTTATTTGTTAGAAATGCTTGATAATAATGACTGTATGAACTTAAATATTATACAATGGAATTGCCAGAGTATAAGACCTAAATCTCGTTCACTAGAATTACACCTAAGTCAAGAAAAAATCCACATTGCCGTGTTGAGCGAAACTTGGTTGGAACCCGAGAGTTTTTTTAAAATTAGTGAATATAATACATTTAGATTGGACAGAGAAGATGGTTACGGTGGTGTTGCCATTATGACTCATCGCTCTGTAAAGTCTGTTGTTTGTAGTACGCAAAGTCGCAACCCTGGTATTGAATTGTTACATATTAGAATTCTGAATTGTCAGCATATTGAGAATATAATTTCCATTTATTGCCCTTCGACAGTATACACCATTCAAAGCGATTGGGACGCGATCTTTTCTATTGGAAATGGCAAAACTCTTATCTTGGGAGATTTTAACGCACATCATTCTAATTGGTCTCTAAGAACTGATCGGCGCGGTTCCGAAATATTTGACTCCATGTTGGATTATAATTTCATTAATTTGAACGATGGTAGCTTCACTAGAATCAGAATGGTTGATGGAGTTCTCCAGCAATCTAGCCCTGATATTTCATTTGTTTCTTCAGATCTGTCTTTATTATTTATGTGGAAACCAACAAACGAATCACTCGGAAGCGATCATTTAATTATTAAATTAAGCTGTGTACTTAATATTAACCGTGCATACCAAAACAGAAGAAATTTTAAAAAATCAGATTGGACTTTATATGCTGCATTTATAGACGATTATTTGCAAGGTTGCGTAACTCCCCAGGATCCACAGGATATGTATGACCTCCTATATAATATAATGCATAAAGCTGCGGACAAGTATATTCCATACATTAGAATCCCTCAAAACATTTGCAATACATTTAAGCCAAAACCATATTGGTCTGCAGAGTTGTCCAGGGCTGTTGCGGAGCGACGCTTGGCTCTTGCAAATCTGAGAGGTTGTCCTTCTCCAAGGAATTTAGATACTCTCCAAGAAAAAATTAGCACTGCTCAAAGGCTTATTCGCAGGGCTAGGTGTAGATCTTTTCAGCAGTTTTGTTCATCTGTAGATGAAACCTCTTCAGCATCCGAAATGTGGCGCAAGATGAGGTGGTTAAAAGGTCGACAAATTCCAAACGCCGCTGTGGATAAGGAAAAAGCCGAGCGTCTGCTTAGCGAACTTACTCCA
Organism: Agrochola litura; assembly: GCA_949152395.1. Lineage (NCBI taxonomy): Eukaryota > Metazoa > Arthropoda > Insecta > Lepidoptera > Noctuidae > Agrochola > Agrochola litura. The sequence continues at coordinate 22,078,656 of OX424493.1, forward strand.
GATTTTGTTTGTCCCTCGCAGCCTACTTTTAATTCTAATAATGCAATGTTGGAGTCACCAATTTCAATGCCAGAACTAGTCAACTGTATAAAAACCACCGACACAGCTCCTGGGTCAGACCAAATTTCTTTTTCCATGATTAAACACCTTCCGCCTTCCGGTAAATATATGTTACTTTTAATATATAATCAATGTTTTTCTGTCGGTTTTGTTCCCTTGCAATGGCGTCAAATCAAAATAGTTCCAATTCCCAAGCATAGTAGTTCATCTTCATCTTTACGTCCTATTTCCCTGATATCTTGTATTTGTAAAATCTTTCATGCTATATTGGGCAAACGTATAGAGTGGTTCTTTGAAAAACAATGTCTTTTTCCTGAGGACATGGTGGGTTTTCGTAAGGCACGATCCTGTCTGGATAACCTTACGAGGTTGGTTTCTGAAATCCAACTAGGATTCTCTAAAAACTTGGTTACAGCGGCGTGTTTTATAGATATCGAAAGCGCCTATAACAATGTTGATATTTCTTGCTTGTTACATATTTTAGATCAGTTTGAGGTTGGATCAAAAATATGTATTTATTTGTGGTCCTTTTTATCAAATAGACATCTGCAAGTGGCGACGTACGATTGTAAAATTGTTAGATATACTGGTCGTGGGTTAGCTCAAGGAGATCCATTGGCTCCACTTTTATTTAATATTCTAACACTACATATATGTAAGAACGTTGGTCAGGTTAATATATCTCAATATGCTGATGACTTTGTGTTATATTCCACAAAAAATAATTTAGATCCAGCGTTTGACGAACTTCGATCTGCTTTAAGATATACCAAAGTGTTAATTGGTAAGCTGGGTTTAACTATGTCTCCACATAAAACTAAGATTTGTGTTTTTAAAAAGGGTTGCTTTAGGAGGTCCGTCGACTTTGTTTTTGATGATGTTTCAATAGAAGTCGTTAATAATGTTAAATATTTGGGTCTGTGGCTGGATAGCTCATTGAGATGGGGTAAACATATCAATGAAACCTCACAGAAGGTAATGAAATTCATGAATTTGCTTAAAGTTTTATCCGGTACGGGATGGGGACTCCATCAAAAGCACCTAAGACGTTTATATATTTCTATAATTCGAAGTAGAATTGATTATGCCAGTTTCTTGTTTGACTGTAGTTGTAATTCTAAACTAATTAAACTAGATAGGGTCCAAAATCAGGCATTACGTGTTATCGGCGGATTTATAAGGAGCACCCCGATACAAGTCATGGAAAGCGAGTTATGCCTACCGCCACTTCATATTCGTCGGAGATACTTAGCTAGCAAATTTATGTTAAAATCAAAATCTTTTCGTAACAATAAAACTATAGAATCACTAGAAAATCTTTCACTAGTTACAGGTTCCAACTATTGGCAGAACAAGAAGCTGCCATTACTTATTAACACCTTTTCTCATTATAATTCTGTTCCAATACACTCAAGCGTTCAACTCGGAATGTTTTCACTTGATAAGTGGATAAGTAGTATAAATATGTCTCATATAGTCTTTGATAAAATTCCTAGTATATCTAAAGCTAAACACCGCTACAGTACTTTACAATTAAAAAACTTATGTACTTCATATATTCAAGAACAATATTCAGATTATCACACAATTTTTACTGATGGTTCCAAAGATAAACATTTGGGAGGCGCTGCCTTTTTGGATCCCATTCTTCGGAACCACATGAAGCTTAGGATTGATTCAGATATTTCTATTATGCACATTGAATTGATTGCGATATTGGAAGCTTTGTCCTATATTCTATCAATTGATGGCGATAAATTTGTGATTCTGACAGACTCCAAAAGTTCGCTGCAACACTTGGCTCGGCACACTTCTCATATGCGAGGTATTCCGACAGCCTACGTGATATATGAATTGCTCTTAAAGCTTCAATCTAATTCTAAAACGGTATGTCTTCAATGGATCCCGTCGCATTGTCAGGTAGAAGGAAACGATAAGGTTGATATGCTCGCCAAACAAGCGTGTGTCGATGGAGTTCCCATGAATATTATCCCACTGTATTCGGACTATTTTGGAAAGGCTAAAAGGAAGTGTTTAGATCTTTGGCAGGAGTATTTTGATGAAAGATCAAAAGAAAAAGGAATATGGTATCGAACTATCCAGCCAGAGATTTCTCGGGTTCCGTGGATTGATTGTAACCTCAATAAAAACCTAATTACTATAGCCTTAAGACTTCGTTCCGGACACATTCCATCAAATAAGTTTAATTACTTAATGAGGAGAGCTTTGTCTGCAAATTGTGATGCCTGTGGAGTGGTTGATGATGTTTTCCATATTCTGATGGAGTGTGTCCGGAATGAAAATACTAGAATTAATGTTTTCGGACGATATAAAAGGTATGATATTGGCTTTTGTAATACCATCCTTGCTTTTCCAATGTCCGATAAGGCTAAACAATTGTACAAGTTAGTGATAAGGTAGACCGTCATCAACAATTTTGTGTTTTTCTGCACTGGGCGATGTGGTCGCTAAGCGACAAAGCCCTTTAAATAAATTAAAAAAAAAAAAAAAAAAATTTAGTATGTAGGTATTTCATTCAAATCGGTACTCTCCACTCTATTAAAAGTTCTTTTTCTATTGAAAAGTTAAGTTTGTACTTCAATCCTGATTTGGAAATTCAGGCAGCCGATCAAGCACAGCTTTGAGACGGAACCTTTAGGGCGTAAATCCTACTCATATTTGTCCGGCTTTTTAACATAAATAAAACAGGTTTATATGATTCTAAATGCCTTTCTTAAAATACTAATGATTCATTTTACTATTATCACCACCATTAAATTGTGATATCTACTCTAGTGCCGCCATTGAACCGAAGTAAAACTCACATGTTAGAAAGGTTACCTAGTTTACGTCTTTAAATAATTGTGATAACTTTGACAGAGTGGGCCGATTTTAATGAAATATAGACTAAATGATATAATTCAAGATACAGACTATGGCTATATTTACAATTTCCTTAAATCTCTTAAAAAGAAGACACAAAAAAATAAATTTTACATGTGAATTTTAAAATCATCCCCCAAACAGGTCCCCCAAAAAAAACGCTGAAATGTTTAATTCTTTATTTCTTAACAAAAGCATAAATTTTAATTTTCATATCTCTAACTTAAGAAATGCTGGATTTTCCATACAAACAGCCATGTCATCTGTCTGTCATCTCATGCCCTTTAGGATTCTTTTTGAGACAAAAAGTACCCTATATCCTTCTCCAGGATGCCATCTATCTCTTTACCAAAATTTATCGAAATCCGTTCTGTGGTTTAGCCGTGAAAAGGTAACAAACATATATACAGGTACAGTTACTTTCGAATTTATAATATTAGTATGAATGAATTGATGATTGACTGCTTAGCTCTATAAAAGTATAGCATGATGATAATTATTTAAAAGGTTAAATCTGTAACTATCTGCTACATTCGTTCCTTATTCAGCCCAGCGAAGTATTGGAATAATTCAACTGTTGTATAGTGGTATATTGTGTTCATTTAAATAATGGTAACCTCATTAAAAAAAATTTCAGCATACAAAGATATATTGTGTTCTATCTCTTCTCATTTCCTACGAAATGTATGGGAAGTTTTTTTTGCAATTTCTGACTTTTCTCGTACACAAACCTCAGTTGGCCTAATATAGTTTTTTGATCTTAGTAATAAGAAATAGGATCGACCGGTATCAAAAAAGTTGTTGTGAAAATTGGCCATTTTTTTGCTGACTGTACATTTTTTTCAAAATCTGTGAATGCAAATCAAAATGTTTCAAAAAGTTAAGGACAGTCTCCTAAGACTGTTTTCTTGTAGTGACAACGGTTAAGGTAACTGCCCTTATTGCCCCATCTCAAAATCCACCCTGTATATGCTGTGATTGACTGCTTAGCTCCATAAAGGTATAGCGTGATGATAATCTTTTAAAATGTTAAATCCGTAACTATCTGCAATATTCTAACCTTTTGGCTAGTCTTTTTACAATTTGCGGTCTATAGAAGAATACGAACATAATGCTACATTGCTGATGAGCAATGAAAATTATTATCACGCTATTTGCTATGGGGGATGCCCCATAGCAAATAGCGTGATAATAATTTTTGAAAAATCTATTGTGATGTTTCCATTATTTGACTTATAGATTATTTATACCAATTTTCAAGTTAATTAAACCGCACAGTAAAATCCTCCACTGTAAAAATGACGTTTCACCTTGTAATGGGTTGATTTTCAAAAAACCCTGATATACGTTTTTATTTATTTTCAGTTTTAATTATAAATACTGAGTTTCGAGTTAATCAGACCGCTCGTTAAAATTCTTCCATACAAACTTTGACATCCCCCAATCCTCCTTTAGGGGGTATTTTAGAAAAACTAAAAATGGCAAACTTTATAATAAACAAAGATAAGTATTCGTGCCAAGTTTTAAGTTTATTAACTCAAGGAAAAACATTTTTCATACAAACGAAATCCCCCCTTTTCACCCCCTTAAAGGTCGAATTTCCAAAAATCCGTTCTTAGCGAACGTCTACTAAGTATAAACTACTTCCCTACCAAATTTCATCTTTTTACGTCAAGTGGTTTTCGATACTTCGTGATGAGTAAGTGAGTGAGTGAGTGAGTGACCTTTCGCTTTTATATATTTAGATTATGTATATATATTTGGAATTGACTCATTTCTAACTTTTATTTGATACCAATAATGTATTTTTTTTAAACCTACCCCTCCTTTTTTCCATTTGCAGATGCAATATATACATATTATGTAGCCTATGTCACTCCCACTATTAAGACGAACCATACACTACATACATACTCTCGAAAAACTTTACCCTCCTTCTGGGGCAGTCGGGTAATAAAAAAACAATAATGGTCGGATATTTTTAACACAAATTGAGTAGTGGTAATGAATATCACGTGTTATTGGACCTGTGTTCGTATATTACGTTTAGATTGGGGCATTTTCTAGTTGTTTATAATATTTTTAATAATATTTATCTCATTTTAAATCGTATCTACTTACATGTCGCCGCCTCCGCAGAATAAACGCGTAAATTCTATTGCGGCGATTTTGTTGTTCATCAATATTCGTTATTGTATTATAGGTCAAATACATCACCTAAATTTTACACTTGTGCGTTTATTCTGCGGGGGCGGCGATTGTGTATGTGTGATATTAGTGAAAAGTTAAAATGTAAACACAAACGATTGGCGCGAAACTTCGACTTTGGATATCAAAAACTTCATTACCACTACTTATTTAACTTGAACAATGGATGAATTCGTCAAATAATTAAATGATGTAGTATTCACTGCCCCTGTGATGGAGTTTAGATGTTCGAAATCCCCAATTTTTATGATTTTTAGCTTCGAGTCGATTGTCATCAAAATGGCGATTATCGCATTTACAGACTTGAATTTTATAAAGGTAAATTAATAATCTTGCACGCTAAATATGAAAGATTGAATGGTGTAAGCATTTGAGTTTTTTATTCAACTCTCTTAATTAACGCACATTCATAAGATTTAATGGGTAGTATAATAAATATTTACATAATCAATTAAGGGTGTCGTATATGGTTATTCTGGGGTCCAATTGGACCCACTACCGAGCCGGGCGGCGGAGGTTTGTGTGTTCGGGTCCAATCGGGGGCGCTTCCGAACTATACGGTTAAACAAAGTATGCAAACTGTCATGGATAAAATTAATGATGATTAAAACTGAATATTGATAGGACCGTACCTGCACAATCGGTACGATTTTGACGTGTTTAACCTGATACAGATTATACCTACAAATAAAAATCAAAAGTGGAGTAATTTTAATAGGTAGGCTCAGACCAACAAAAAAAGGCTTCGACTCACATATAGATAAAAAGGTGGCTTCAGTTTTGATGTTCGCAGCGCGCCGTCTGTCTTTTTTTGTTGGTCTGAGTAGGTAGGTAACATTTGACAATTCATCAAAATTTAACAACGTAACCTTGTAACAGTGGGCATAAAATAATATATTTTTTCGTTTTGTTAGAACTGCATAATTGCTTAACTTTTTTCAATTACGATTACATATTTATTGTAATAATCACCGATACGAGTAATTTTACGATTTGCTTTCACTAATAAACCATTCTAAACATAATAAACAATTTCTGATCTAAAGAACTGAACGTCGTTACAATGTTGCGTCAGTTAACCCTTTTTCTTTTTAAACACTAGGGATGTTACTCTTCACCGAGGAGAGTGGAACCGGCAAGAGATGTCGTGCGGTGTCCCACAGGGTTCGGTCCTGGGGCCGCATCTGTGGGACATCGGATACGACTGGGTGCTGCGCGCCGACCTCCCTAGCGGCGTCAGCGTCGTTTGTTACGCTGACGACACGCTAGTCCTGGCGCAGGGGAGGTCGTACCAGGCGGCGGCCGATTTAGCCACACGCGGGGTTGCGACAATCATTGACAGGATCCGGCAGCTGGGACTCGAGGTGGCACGTGGTGGTTTTCATGGTCCTCGGAATGCGCCACCGTCGGGTTCCCAGGTAATGGCGGGAGGGGTTCACATCGGTGTCGAGTCGACGATGAAGTATCTGGGACTCGTCCTCGACAGCCGGTGGAATTTTGTCGAACACTTCCGACGTTTGGCTCCCAGACTGGACCGGGCCGGGGCTGCCTTGAAGCGGCTCCTGCCCAATCTGGGAGGTCCAAACGCCTCCTGCCGGAGGCTCTATGCGGGGATCGTGCGGTCCATGGCCCTTTACGGGGCACCGGTGTGGGCGCGTTCATTGAGGCTGCGGCCAGCCCGCCGGTTGAACGCGTCCCAGAGGGTCATGGCCATCCGGCTGGCCCGAGGATACCGCACGGTCTCCTGCGAGGCGGCGAGCCTCCTTGCCGGATTACCGCCATGGGATCTGGAGGCAAAGGTCCTCGCGCACATCTGGGAGTGGCGCGAGGAGGCGAAACGCCGGGGCTTAAGGCTCCGATGCCGCAAGAAATCGCGGCACAGCGGACAGAGCTCCGGCGGGATCTCATGGCGTCATGGAGAGTGCGATTGTCGCAACCCCGCGCTGGGCACGCCACAATTGCGGCGATAAGACCCCTCTTTGAGGAGTGGCTTGAGAGGCGCCACGGCGTCCTCACCTTCCGCCTGACGCAGGTCCTCACCGGACACGGGTGCTTCGGGAGGTACCTGTTCAGGATAAGGCGGGAGGAAACACCCGGGTGTCACCATTGTGTGGATCGGCCTGAGGACACGGTGGAGCATACGGTGGAGGTCTGCCCGGCTTGGGCGGAGCAACGCCGTGTCCTCGTGGAGGCGATCGGCGGCGGTGATCTCTCGCGTCCGGCCCTGGTTCAGGCCATGGTACGGAGCGAGAGGAAATGGCAGGCCGTCACCTCCTTCTGCGAAGCGGTAATGCTCGCGAAGGAGGAGGCGGAACGCGTGAGGGAGAGGCAAATTTCGCGCCCTCACGCCCCTAACCGCCGCAGGAGGAGACGCCCGGGGCGGGAATCGCGAGCCGATTTCCGGCCACCGTAGGCGCGGGCTTGCGGACGGTGAGCAATGGGTAGCTCGCCTTCCGATAAAAACCAAGCCCGGGTCGACGGCGCGTTGTGTTCCACGCGCGCCTCAAAGAGATGTCAGCAGAATTGACGGGGTCCGTTAGGGCCAATGCCTGCCGGGGGTTCGAAGAAAACCGATAGGGAAATCGTGGCCCCCGGCAACAGGGCAACCGAAGGAACACGGGTGGGTTTTAGTCAGTAAGAGTCTGACACGCCCTCCCGCTCCACCCAGAGCGGGAGAAGTTATATCTCAGTCTTGCGCGCGCGCCGTTCCGTGCGGGTGTGTTCTAACGCTAGCGCTGCGAAAATGTCGAGTTCGAAAACTGTTAAGTGTTCGTCATGTAATATCGTGATAAATGAACTGTTGTCGTTTGTGCAGAACAAATATGAAGTGATGGACAATGAAAGCATGATTAATATTTGTGCGACGGGTTTTTCAAAAGAGGATATCAACCATGCTAAGTCGTTATTATTTGAATCTTTGTCAGTGAGTAAGAAGAAAATATCTCGACGAAAGGACATACAACATAGGGATCTGGAAGACATCATAACGTTGCTAAAGACAACAGATCCTGAGATCATACCTATTTTTGTGGCCCGAGACTTATGCAAACTGCCCCCCGTGACATTTGACCATGTCGACGTAACGGGTTTGCTAAAGAACTTAGTGGTATTGAAAACTGAGTTACGTGAAATAAGAAATACGTATGCGACTGTGAAACAGCTGGACGAAATAAAAGAGGAGTTACATAACTGCAAGTATGGGTCTATCCTGACATTAGATGAGGGCAACATAAATAAGCTTCGACGAGGTGCGTTTTGTATGGATAGTGGGCCGGTAGGTATATCACCAATGCTGAACCGATCCACACACGCGCCGACACGGGAAGCGCGCGAGAGTGCGAGCACACCATGTCAGTTGTCTCTTTCATGCCAGCGCGCAGCTGATGACTCGGTGAGTGTGACCTGTAGTGCCGAGCGGGACAGAAAAAAACACAGTGCCGCGTGCGAGTCTGTTGGAAAACAGTGTGCGCCGAGAAATCTGTTATCTCAAACAGCTGACAAGGAGGTACCTCCAATTGCAAGTTCTATAACTAGTTCTACAACTAGTAATGTGATTACGCCTGCTGTTATTAACGACCCCGAGATGCGACGGCCATCAATGGCGGAAATTGTGCAGGCAAAGGGTGATTTTAAAAAGGATAAGCCGAACGAAAGTTGGATACTTGTACAGAAGATTCGTTTACGTAATCGGTTTGCTAGTCAATTTGGCAAAGCTACCGCGGAGCCTTCGACCAACTTCAAGGCGGCTGAGATAAAAGAGCCTGTGTTTATTTCTAACGTACATAAAGACACGGCGGAGTCTGACATAGTGAATTATATACACTCAAAAACTCATGAGAAAGTTAGCCTAACCAAAATAAAAATGAAATACGACAAGGGCTACAATTCTTTCAAGCTATTTGTCTCGAAACATAAGCTGCAACTGTATTTAGATGATAATATGTGGCCCGATGGAATTAAATTCCGTCGCTTTGTGAATTTGAGTAAGCGGGCTGAACAAACATCATTTTAATGGATTATCTCAATCAAAATATGAGGCTCGTGAGCTTTAATTGTAAAAATGTAAAGCGGAGTGTGGAGTGTGTTAGATCACTGTGCAGGGAAGCTGATGTGATAGCCCTTCAGGAAACATGGCTGGTCCCACAGGACCTACCTTTCCTTGACAACATCGATGACAACTTTAGCTTCACCGGGAAATCTGCCATGGACCTGTCAGTTGGCGTGAGACGGGGTCGTCCGTTTGGTGGTGTAGCAATCTTGTGGCGAAAAAGTGTGTTTACCAATGTATCAATCGTGAAGTGTGAAAGTGATCGAATCGTGGCAATCAAAGCGTGTACGGTCAGTCAGCGGGAGGTACTGATCATATCTGTGTACATGCCAACAGACCAGCCAGTCAATCTGCCAATGTTTTCGAACTGTATGGGCGAGGTTAGTGCCATTGTTCAAAGTAATAACATAGAATCGGTTTATATCCTAGGTGATTTTAATGCGCACCCGTCTGCGGCTTTTTGTGACGAGTTACTGAATTTTTGTTCAGATAACAATTGGTTATGTGGGGACATAGATAAGCTAGGCTTGTCGTCTGATACATATACATTCTTTAGTGAGGCTCACGGATGTAAACGATGGTTAGACCATTGTTTAGTTACAGAATCTGCGTGGCAAACGATTATTAGTGTTAGAGTTGACTATGGAGTGTATTGGTCGGACCACTTGCCTTTAATCATAGAATGTGACTTTGACATAATTAGAAAAAAATGTACTGTTGACAATTGGATTAGTAATTTTATTATTTGGGGAGAAAGATCTAAGCAGGAAACTGTAAAATATTTTGACATTTGTAATAGTAAATTCAAAAACATTCATTTCCCGAATGAACTTGGTGCCTGTGCGGATAGGTTGTGTGATAACTTAAAACATAGACTTGTTATTGACCAATTATATATTGATATTGTGGACATATTATGTTATGCTTCTGTACAAAGCAAACCTGCTAGAAAACGTAGGAAAGGTAAGAGTGTGGTAGGGTGGAACAAGCACGTGAAGGTGGCTCACAATGAGGCTAGGCAGGCGTATACTAGGTATGTGTCGTGTGGCAAACCAGAAAATGGGCCGTTGTATGATGACATGTATACAACACGTAAAGTGTTCAAATCCAGGCTAAAGTTTTGTCAAAACCACGACAAACAGCTTGAGATGGACCTTTTAGCAGAACATGTTGCCGGGAAAAACTTCCGAGCATTCTGGAAGAGTACTAGGAAAATGAAGGGTAAAGTGAGCATACCTGCTTGTGTTGAGGGATGTAGCGATGCTCTGGGTATAGCCAACTTGTTCAGGGATCATTTTAAAGTTGTCTCACCGCTGTCGTCGGGTGCTGCCGCGCCCGCGGCGATTGCCCCCCAGTCGGATAATTTTATAGGCTTTTCCAGCAAAGATGTGGAAAACGTTATCACAAATATGGTACGAGGCAAATCCCCGGGCAATGATGGCCTCAGTATTGAGCATCTGCAGTATGCAGGCAAGCATCTTTATAGGGTCCTATCCATGCTGTATACCTTTTGTATGCGACACTCTTACCTACCTGCAAAGCTGATAGAAACTATTGTGGTACCAATAGCGAAAAATGTAACTGGTGACGTCACGGATATAAACAATTACAGGCCGATATCTCTTGCGACTGTAATTGCAAAGGTTTTTGACAGTCTACTGGATGCACAAATCGGCAAGCATATTCGGCTTAACGATGCGCAGTTTGGGTTTCGTGAAAATCTGTCGACCGAATGTGCTATCTTGACACTGAAACATACCGTCAACTATTATGTTAATAGAAAAACACCTGTCTATGCTTGTTTCCTGGACTTGTCAAAAGCCTTCGACCTGGTGGATTACAACAGGCTCTGGATCAAGCTTGGGGAGGTGGGGGCTCCCACTGAACTTATTAACATCTTGTCTTTCTGGTGCAACCATCAGAAAAACTATGTCAAGTGGGGAAACGTGCTTTCGGATGAGTATGCACTTGAGTGTGGTGTCAGACAGGGAGGCCTGACCTCTCCAAGACTTTTTAACTTGTATGTTAATCAGCTGATTGAGGGCCTCAGTAACAGTCACGTTGGTTGTCATATAGATGACGTCTGCGTAAATAACATCAGTTACGCTGACGACATGGTGTTGCTGAGTCCGTCGCTCAGTGGGTTGAGAAAACTGCTCGGTATTTGTGAGTCATATGCGGTCGCTCATGGTCTCAAATACAATGAGAAAAAAAGTGAGTTCATGGTGATTAGAGGTAAGAATAAGTCACCGGAGCATGTACCCCCGGTCTGTTTAAACGAAGTACCTCTGAAACGTGTCTCTCAGTTTAGATACCTAGGACACATAGTGACTGAGACCCTAAATGACGATGCAGATATCGAGAGGGAGCGAAGGGCGTTGTCGGTTCGTGCGAGTATGTTGGTGCATAGATTTGCAAGGTGTACAGTAGATGTAAAAGTGACACTGTTCAGGGCCTACTGCCAAAGCTTTTACACCAGTGCTCTATGGACCAGCTACACGCAAAGGGCCTACAACGCTCTTCGCGTACAGTACAACAACGCCTTCAGAGTTCTGGTGGGGCTCCCACGTTTCTGCAGCGCATCAGGCATGTTTGCTGACGCTAGGGTCGACGATTTTTATGCCATAATGCGTAGAAAAGCAGCATCTCTGATGTTTAGGATCCGTGGGAGCCCCAACGGTATGCTGAGGATGATATCAGATAGGCCGGAGTCTGCAGTGCTGGGGAGGCTTATTCGGCTTCACGTGACATAATTAATATATGTAATGTTATTGTTGTTGTATTTTTATGTGGTGTTGTAATGTCTATTTGAATTTTTATAATGTGAATTAATACTAGTATACTAACATAGTTTTTAAGACCTCTGTTACTAACCCTATATGGACAATTTTGTAATTATGTCTGAAATAAATGAATTTATTATTATTTATTATTATATGATAATTTCCCACACAAAAAAAAAAAAAAAAAAAAAAAGGGATGTTGCTCTAAAAATCGAAAGCTGATAAGTAGAATCGAATGCAATGATTACTTGTGAAGAAATATCACCATAAATAAATAACCACGTTGTGATTATAATAAAACATAATTATATTTATTATTCTTTTAACTAACTACAAAAATACAAAAAATAACTAAATAGAAAAATCACTGATGTTAGGTACAATTTAGGTGGGATGTTGCTGGCAACACCAGTGCCTGTCGATGACGCCATGTCATGTCGCCATTACATGACGCAGTATTTTGTCGTTGTGCGAAGTGACTGTGCGTTTTTGGTGTGATTTCTGTTATTATCTTCTGACCCGGCTTTTTTATTGGACTGATCTTACTGACTACGTTTACCTGCCTATAAATTGGACTCCGATTGCTTAACGATTAGTAAACAAGAACAACATTACAGTTTTACCATGTCGAAACGGGGGAAAATGCTAAACAGTCAATCTTGCGAACTAGTGGTGAAATTGTATAATTATTTTGAACGTGAATCAGTTAACGATGGACCTCTTTTACCATTGACACAACCGAGAGAACGCGTTGCCGAAGCATTGGAAATAGGAAAGAGGACAGTAACTCAAATTCTGAAAGAGAAATACGGACCATCAGGCTCAGAAGATAATACTTTAGGTACACCAGCACATTAGTCTACTACAATCTGTCAAATTTATTTAATAGATTTTCAACTTTATCGCTGAAATGTAAGGTTCAAAGTTGATTGGGAAAATTTGACAGTTTCGGGTAGCTTGATGTGCTGGCGTCTGTGCACCGAAAAAAAAGAAAGAGGGACAAGAAAATTGTTGGCGTTGATAATTTTGATGCTGCTGCAATTCGCAACCACATTTATTTATTTATTTATTTCCTTTGGAAGACTTACAGCTAAACAAAACAGACGAATAGCTTGAAAATATGACTGACAGCCAATTACAAGTCTTCACATAATTATAATTAACAGAATAATAATAAAATAAATCTGTGAACAACACAGTACTGCCAACGAAAACGATAAACCGCCAAAGCTATCCAAAACTACATAAGAATACTAATTTAATACAATACTACGATAAATGTGGTAAAATTAGGCTACTGATGCTAACATAATCTGAGCAATATCACGCATCAGGTGAAAAAGTGAAGGCTCAAGCTCTTTCTGGCCACAGATACACCTGTTGTAAACGGGTCGAAGTCATGCCGTACACATACCCTATTAAAGTTTCTGCTTGCACGCACAAGGAATGAGTTCTGCCTGTAGTTATGGATATTACTAGTTTATGGATATTACTCGAGAAAAGAATATCCTACACGGGAAAAGCTAATGAGTTCGTTAAAAGACGCTGGCTTATTTTTTGGCGGTAAATCGTCTCTATCAAAGGTTTTGAAATCGATTGGCTTTAGATTTAAAAAATCTGACAAGCGGAAAATCCATTCGCATTCGCCTCTAAAACTACAAGTGATTACCATGAGGAAATTAACTTTGAGGTTTCTAAAGAGTGGTTTGAGAAGCTGCTAGTCAGCTTAGAAAACGCATCGAAAATTATAATGGACAATGCACCGTATCATTCTGTACAAGTTGATAAACCACCAACTCAAGCAAATAAAAAGCAAGAAATTGTCTCGTGGCTGGTAAGAAATGGTGTGGATGCAAGTCCAACTTTATTAAAAGTTGAGTTGTTAAATCTGGTAAAAGCGACTAAGCCGTCCAAGCTCCGCTATATAATCGATGAACTAGCCCTTGCGCATGGACACGAAGTTATGCGATTGCCTCCCTACCATTGCCAGTATAACGCCATCGAGCTTATTTGGGCACAAATAAAGGGTCATGCAGCGCGGAACAATACTGAAACACCCTCCAGTACTGCTAAAATGATGACTCTGCTACAAACTGCGTGTGCAGAAGTCACTACAGAAGACTGGAGAAAAGTCGTACAGAAAACAAAGAAAATAATTTTACAAGATTTTGAACGAGATGTGAGAATAGACAATATTATTGAAAATGAATTAATAATATCTCTAAGTGCTGACAGCAGTGATGAAGATGACAATACTAATAACAGTTCTGATAGTTCAACTGAATTAACGCAATTTTTTTGTTAAATTATGTTCAGACGCCAGCACATCAAGCTACCCGAATCTGTCAAATTTTCCCAATCAACTTTGAACCTTATAGTTGAGCAATAAAGTTAAAATCTATTAAATAAATTTGACAGATTGTAGTAGCTTGAAGTGCTGGCATCTGTACTTGTCTTATTTTGCTCCTTAAATTTACGAAAGAAAAAATAATAATGGGACAGGGATTCGCCTGATGATTTTTAAAATTCACATATGTTTCAAGTCCGTATCGATTCATTCACTTTAATCGATGTTTTTAAGCAGGTCACCTTACTATGAAGATGACAGACGTCAAATGTTACCTATTAAAATGACTCGACTTTAATTTGTTTCATTTTGACAGTTCAACAACATTCTTTGCGTTATTTATTTACATTGTTGAGCAGATTTTTTTTTCCAACTTATGAAGCAATGGATTAGCAATCTGTTTCAAATCGAAACAGATTGTGGTTGTATTGCATTACGCATTTTGATCTTTTGATCTCATTGCACAAGTTTTTGTTCAAATATGTGTCGGGGTGATATCGCCAAAACTGCAAAATTATTACAACTAGATCAAGTTAGTCAAAATTTTGTGTTTACCTGAACATGCAACCAGGAACGTGTCCAGCGTAGTTGAGCAGCATTCCAACGTGCTTGTGATAGATCTCCGTCGGGTTGATCGACAGCGGCGGGTCCGGTGTATAAGGTGAGGAAAAGGATGGGTGGGCGGTCAAAAAAGGTACGTTCTACATGAATGGGGTAAGGGGGAAACTACGTAAAACTACAAAACAAAGTAGGAAAAATGCTGAATTCTTGACAAATTATCAGCTTAGCTACTGCCATAGAGGAAAGTAATATATATGCTACTGCATTCACGATTGCACGCTGTTCAACTGAACAGCGTGCAATCGTGAATGCAGTAGTTAAGCTGATAATTTAATAAGCCACATGTGCAAACAAACAACTGTTTGTTTCTCGAATTTTGGTTCGTCAAGTTGATGGCGTATTAAAAGAATCCAATTCCTGGATGATTCTAAAACATTCCTCCCATGAAACGGGAGGATCCTCCATCGAAACGGGTTGGTTGGTTATTACAAGTCTGGCAGACCCTTTTTTGACGAATTTTACATGCGTGATGTAGGACGTAGGACAGTGGCTCCATCTGCAACTTGTTTTTCACTGTCAGCCCGCGTCATATCATACTATGAAACCATAAGTATTATTATTATAGGTGTCGCTACAGACTATATTTTAATATGAAAATTGAAACACGTATCTTTTTAGACAACTTTATTGTCACACAAGCATCTTGACCATGTAAGGCCCTTCGAGATCCTATCTTGGCGTAATAGTTCCTGGTACCGACTCCAGATATGACTGCTATCTTGTCGGAACCATGCTCTTCCTTGGCAATCCTTTCAGCTTCCTCCATGAGCAACATGCCGAAACCTTAGTGCTGAGCCTATCTTGGCGTAATAGTTCCTGGTACCGACTCCAGATATGACTGCTATCTTGTCGGAACCATGTTCTTCCTTGGTAATCCTTTCAGCTTCCTCCATGAGCAACATGCCGAAACCTTAGTGCTGGAATTTTGTCCTCTCTGAAAAATAACGTACAGGCTTAAATTTTTTAAAGTTAAATCATCTTAGGCGCGTTGAGCGATTTTTGGTAGGGGATAAACTTATTGATTCGCGTCACCGACATGCTCACGCCGTAGAGCTGTACTATAGAATATAGATGGCGCTAATACCAGTTTTATGCTTTTACTTCTGTCAGCAGTCCCCATGACTGCCAATTTTTAATTTAATTTGTCATTACTTGTCTGTAACATAACATCACACTTGTATTTTATTCCCTGATGGCAAGGTGTATGGCATCTTCAGCTTTCTTGTAAAATCTGAACAAATCTGCCATTGACTAGAGAATTTCCTAAAGGAAAAGTCTATTACTTAGCCAGTTTTTGAAGTGAAAACTTCTTAAGGTGCGTCGGGCATTTTTGAGATGAAAAAAAACAATTGAACTCGCGAGACCGTTTTCGACACCCCATTTTTGTAAACGCGATTGTGCTCTTTATTTATTTTGTTTTACGGATCAATGTTGTATGCAAGTATTTTTACTTTAAAGGTTTGGGAAGTTTTTTTTTTTGTAAACTCTATTGTTCTATTTATTTAGACAAGGTTACGGACCAATGTTCTATACAAGTATTTTTCTTCCACCAAAGATCTTGTTCAAGTTTTCACTTCTGTCGGCACTCCCGAAGCGCCACTGTTTTTTTATTAGTTTTTTCTTTCTTTTTTTAATCAAATTCAAATTCAAATTATTTTATTTCACATAAACCTACATGGGCACTTGTGAAACGTCAGAAGCTAGGTGCACGGTTCCAATTGGTCGTTTCTAATGGAGAAGAGCCGGCAAAAAACTCCACGGTTACTCTTTTAAAAATAATTGGCTTTTACAATACTTTCAAATAACAGTGTTACTAGGTATGGGAGAACAGTGTAGGTCTTTCAATAAGTACCAAGTACTTAACAAATTAGAAAATGGTCAACAGGTCTACAGTCCACTAAGCCTACAGCGTTCTCACATTCACAAAATAGAAAAAAATCTATACAAAAGATAAATAAAAGTAAAAACCTATTTTAATAAAACGCAATTATATGATTGCTATTACAATTGTAATCAATCTGAATATTTATCATGTCCACAAAAGTTACTAGAAATCTGTAATCTGTGCTAGAAATTAAATCGTATGTATATAATGTCAAATAATGGAATAAATATGTCAAGAACGAATGTAAAAAAAAAATTAAGATTAAAATAAATTTGGGAGCCTCGCGGAGCGGGTCGCGTCCTCGCGGATCCTTTACTGGAACCATTTCGCCGCATTTTCAGGCCCCTATTTGAGAACCTCTGGATAAGACCAGAAGTCCAGAACGCAAAAAATTTCGTCATAAGGAGATTTGACCGCAATATTTGGCCGACTGAGGAACACCGAACAGTTCTGGAAGAAACCAAGAAACGATGTAAATTGTATGACTCAAAATTACGGTCCAGCAACTTGGTTTCTTACCATGAGTCCCTCTGAGTGGATGTGGGAGGATTTGGGAGAGTACATCAGGCAAGTAAATGGCGTTGAAATGGCTAATAACACAATCAGTGAATTGGTTGCTCTTGACCTCGTATCTACCTCACGTTTTATAGATAACAAGTTTCATGCCATGTTAGACTTTATAACTAGTTCAGATGAGCCTTTAGGCAAGATTATTCATTACTTTTGGCGTCGAGAGTACCAATCTAGGGGTGCTCAGCACTTCCATTCAATGTTATGGGTTAAGAATGCACCTATTCTACATAAGTCATCTATAGACGAGGTAGCGTCATTTATTTCTAAATACGTGACATGTGCCATTCCAAAAAAAAATATTTCTCCTACTTTACATCAACGGGTCACTTCGTATCAAATGCATAAACATGACAGTTATTGCATGAGGAGAAAGAAAATGAAAAAGGATTCGTTTCAGTTTACCGTTTTGGATTTTCTCGAACTGTGACGGATTCTCTTATCATAAGAGACATTTTTCAAACTACGGCAAGAAAAACTCTCAGCTCTAATAATCGTCTCTACAATATTGTCCGCTCAAAGGAGTCAGATATGATTAATGACTACAATCCCGCTTTGCTGTTGGCGTGGAATGGAAATATTGACATTCAATATGTTGGAGAGAAAACAGCCATTTTGAACTATTATGTGACCAAGTATACTACTAAAAGTGAAAAGACATGCTTCATGTTTAACGATATTAACTCTACAAAAAGTCTTAGAAGCCGGTTATATAATATTGGTCTCAGAGTATTATCGAATCGAGAATGCGGAGCTTTAGAAGCCAGCGATACATTATTGGGAATACCACTTTACGGCACGGACCCACAAACAACAATAAGATGGTTAGACGTAAACATTCATCGTAATCGCAGGGTTAAATCGAAATCTGAAATGACTGCACTGGACCCGAATTCCACTGACATATATGTCAGAATCGTAATATATTACGATTCTTGGATAGACAACGTTTACCCTGCCAGACCTGACGAATTACAAGACATGAATCTATTTGACTTTTCGAAAGACTATGTTTACTTAGTTAATACACGGCCTGTTTCAAATAAAGTAGAGTATTATGTTTTAGCAAATAAAAAATACTTATAAAAACGAGATAGACCATACCTAATTAACCATTACCTGTATGATGTAGAGCAAATGCCAGAAAAATATTTATTTTCCTTGTTGTTATTATTTAAACCTTGGAGAATACTAGATGACCTAAAATGCAACATGAGACATACACAGAAGCATTTCATGCTGTAAAGGACGATTTACAAGAAGCGTTACGCTACGGAAATTTACGGACTGAATTACGAAATATTTTACAAACAGCGTTTGAAAAGGTAGAAGAAAAAGTAGCGGAACTAAACGAAGAAAGGGATAACATTGTAGATGAAGGACCCGACAATCCTTTAGAGTTTGAAGCTTTGGAAGCGGTAAATGCTTTGGAAGATTTAAACAACTTTGGTTTAGTTGAAGCGGATATTTCTGAAATGAATGAGCAAGCAATGATAGATAAACTGAATTCTGACCAAAAAAAGGTATTTGGTACAGTCACTAACAAAATTACGAACCAAAAAAAAATATTGCGACATTTTGTTAGTGGCACCGGTGGCACCGGCAAGAGCTATTTAATAAAAACCTTAAAAATATGGATTAAAAACAACCTGCATAAAAATGTTGCTATTACTGCCCCGACTGGAATTGCAGCATTTAACGTTAACGGATTAACTGTTCACAGATTACTACAACTGCCCGTAGAGCATAAACAAACTCCTAAATACAAACCGCTTTCAGACGAAGTACTTCAAGTTTTAAGGACAGACTTAAAAACTGTCGAATTATTTATTATAGATGAAGTGTCTATGATATCTAATGTAACTTTAGCCTACATAAATCTTCGTTTATGCGAAGTGTTTGATACTTCTGATGTAGAAGATAGTTGGTTTGGAAAAAAAAATATTTTAGTGCTTGGGGATCATTTGCAACTTCCACCCATTAGAGAAAAGTCGTCATTTGAAAAACTAACCCCTTCAGAAATTAATAAACTTATAGGCTCCGTGAGTATTCCAAACTTATAAGCTCCTTAAGTATTCCAAACTTATAGGCTCCTTAAGTATTCCAAACTTATGGACTGAACTTTTTAGTTACGACGAACTTACGTTGAATATGAGACAGCTGGATGATTCTACGTTTGTAGAAATGTTAAAAAGAATCAGAGTAGGAGTGATAACTCAATCAGACAGAGATATACTGTCTAACTGATTGATACCTCTGCTCTCGCATTCCAATGAAGGAAGGTTAATGGAAATAGCACAATGTTTGAGGGACTTACCAGAAGATACTGTTTTCCGACTAGAAATATGTGTATGCAGTTAAATAATGATAAAAGCGATTCCGCGCCCCGAGATAAAATTAGTTGCTAAAGATTCCTTGGATTGTTCAAAATGTATGATAACGAAAGCCCGGGCGTGTTTACAAAAATATGAAGATGATGCGTCGATGACTGCTGGACTGGAAGAAACTATAATCATTAAAGAGGGAGCTAAAGTAATGCTTAGGAGAAACATTGATGTTAGTTTAGTGAATGGGTCGATAGGCGTTGTACAAAAAGTGAAGTGGGACCCGGAAGAGCAAACAAAGCCTAAACAATTGGTAGTAGAATTCGCTAATAATTTGATTCACGAATTATTGCCTATTAAGTCAAAACTTGAGATCTTACCCCGGGCATACGTGTACAGAGAACAATTTCCAATCTGTGTGGCGTATGCCCTAACAATTCACAAGAGCCAAGGTCTAAGTCTAAAAATGCCCTCATGGACATTGGCACCTCCATATTCTCTTGGGGCCAAGCCTACGTAGCGCTTTCACGAGTAACCAATCTTCATAGGGTGCACCTCATAAATATTGACTTCAAGAGTATAAAAGCTCAACCTTCAGCGATCACCGAATACAACCGGCTTAGGCGTAAATACCGCGCCGATCTTTCAGAAATTAAACCGTCTAAAAGAATAAATAATGAACGCGAATGGGCAATACGAAAAACTGTTACTACTGTACAAGAATCAGAACCGGAAAAAAAGAAAAGAAAGATTTGTAATAATAAAAAAACTACTCCTAAAAAGAAAAAAACTGTGTCAAATAAGAAAATCTAATAAAATAAATCAATATGCCCACGTTTCTACAAAAAGAAGTGAAATCCCGACAAAAACATTCTGTTAAAAACTGGCCAAGTCTCGATGGAGCTGCTTGTTTATCTCTAAAAAGTAATGAAATCTAGACAAAGTCGTGCCAAGTCTAAGGTTCCTTACTGCGATTTCTTTATTATTATAGTTAATGTTGTGTGACTTGGCCGTTGAAGGGTACACAAGGGTACAAAACCAGGTACTCCATGACACCATTGCACCAATCTGTCGCCAGAACCGCTACCCATTGACGATGGAAAATGGAAAATTGCCACTTGAAAAACGTTGATTCAATAACCAGTCAATTGTAGGCTTGATAAAGCTGCGTATTTCAATAATACTTATGTATAGGCGAGCCTGAAACAAACAGTATAAAAAAAAACCTGTACAGATGGACTACTTCTAATCATTGATAGAAGTCCATCTGTACGTCTATTTTGTTAGATCGGTGGTCGATTTGACGCTCCAAAAAGAAGAGAGCAGAAGTCAGCATTGTCAATGCTGAATGCATGTGTTGCACAATCAACAACAGCCTAAAATGAGACACTAGCGTCCAATTACCAATACCAGTATGGGCTATTATCTCGCTTAACAAACATAGGTAGTTACAACAGATATAACATTACGTGTAAACAAAATTGACTTGTACCCACTAACGTACAGTAAGCGCTCAAAAGTGCATGAGCACGCTAAGAGTCGTATTGCTGTGAACACGCGGTATAGTCCGTACATTTGTATGTGTAAACAGTCAGACGTCTGTGGTGTGAGTGCCGTACACACACCACAGAGAACGCAGTTTTGAACTACACACTATCGTATCGTCACGGTTCGCGGGCGCCGCACTTATATTTCCATAACTTTTGTTAGCACGCATCATACTCGTACGCGTGACCTTGGCCAGTGTATCGCATTGCTAAAATTCGAAAGTAAATTATATGTGCAGATAGCAGAAGGCGTTAAGCGTTGGTCTTAGATTCAAGATGGCTAAGGTTCTAATCTCGTAAATCACAGCGCTGTTTTTGCAAATATTATTATTTTTGTTTGCAATAATAATATTTTTAAATATCCTGCCTATTTATTAATGTTGTTATTGCAATAAAGGGTTTAGAATAAAAAATGCGTGATATGTTATAATAAAAAATAAATAATATTTATTCGTTATGTTTATTTTACTTAAGTATAGTTATCAAACTGCTACAATTATTTATCATTACTTCACCTGAATAATATGTGAAATAGATGTCTAGAAACTTAGAAGCAATTTGTATTATTTTGACATATTTAAATTTTGAAATGTTTTAAATTTTAAATGGATTTTTTTGCACCATAAATATAAAGCTTTGATCATGGTCTAAGTAATTAAGCAATAAATAAGAATATTAGACTACTTATAATGTAAAAAAATCTACTGACAAAATTGTTGATTTTAAGGTTAAAGGCAGTTGTTCATATTAATTATTTTAAACTTTATTTGGCTTTAGTAAATATTGGTTGGTATTGAGGTTATAGCTTAAGTATTCATTTTCTTTACGAAAAGAAGATTGAAACTAAACCTCAAATTTTAATCCTAAAATAATACTATTACTAAAATAATATTAAACAATTTCGGTATATCTGCAAGAAATACGACAAACACCCTATTGAAACGTGCTTAAAAAATTCGTTACCATAAATTCATGCAATAACGAATCTGTTGTTTATTAAGTTGGTACGGTCAATATTTTAAGGTCAAAAACGGTTTTCTAGCTGGTCTTCAGTGATGCAAGCCTTCAGAGTGCACGGCGAACGGTTCATAATGACGTGTTTTTAATAATTCAGCAAAATATCTCGTTGGTATGAAACCATTTGTTTCATTCACCATTTGACGTCGCTGCTACTCGATAATAAGCCCCTTCCTCATATCTCTTAACCGTCACAGTATTTCTCTAGAACAAAGAAAAACATTGTTTTTATTACACATAATACCTAATTATTTATTATTCACTAATCGAATTAAACCTCACAATGAATTTAAAACTTTAAAGGCATCTTCTGTCTCAACAATACCTCTGTTCTATCAACAATACCCTTGATTAAGATTTATGTTTAGTAAAATATGAAATATATAAATGATAACACTCACACTTAGTCCGGTTTTATTAGATATTCACTTCACTTTTACGCAGCGCAATAATATTCTCTGATCTGATCTGATCTCTTCAATATATTTTATGCCTGCTTTTTGATAATAATAACCACAACACTGCGCTAAATGCTCGTCACCAATATTATCACGGCACGAACCAACAAAGTTCTATTAATTGAATACTTGTAACAAACTGCATCTACCCCACAGAAATCGAAATAATTTACTTAGTTTTTTGTGGTCTACCTGCTAAACTTTAATATTTATGTGAACAAGACGAATGAAACTAAAAACGAATGATGATTATCGAACTAGTCATTGGTTGCAGACAAAGTGAGTGTGTGTGTGTAATGTGCGTGTCTACAGTATTGTAACAACTTATAGAAGAAGGTCGTAAGTCAAACCGAAGCGTCAGTCTATTGCTTTGTGAGATTGCTTATGGACTTTTGGTCGGTACTGTACATAAAGAATGTTCAATGGCCAAGTCACACAACATTAACTATAATAATAAAGAAATCGCAGTAAGGAACCTTAGACTTGGCACGACTTTGTCTAGATTTCATTACTTTTTAGAGATAAACAAGCAGCTCCATCGAGACTTGGCTAGTTTTTTTAAAGAATGTTTTTGGCGGGATTGTATTTGCAAAATATGTATCATCAAATAGATAATAAATATTAGACACTATTTACAATCCAAATAGGTAATTACGTTAATTTGAACAATAATTTAGGTATTTTGGTAAATAAAACACTAACCTTTTAAAATTCTTAATTATTAGCTAGGTACTACCTGAACGAGTGTTGGGTGATGATTTTTAACCAAAATATTCTTAACACCGTAAATTTGCTTGAAGTCCTTTGGCTTATAACCTCCTCGGCAAAACTCCACAATAATTATCCGAATCCACAGATTTTTTGTAAATCTTCAAGTAATTACCAATCCGGCTCGAAGGACCAAAATGTTGGGAATTTTAGGTGACTCTTCAAGGAAACTCCAAAAATTCTGATATTTAGTCAAACATGTATTGCGTCGATGACGAACAAAAATGGAAGGCGAGATGACACGAAAGTACAAATAGTCCTTACATCTAATTACAAGCTAATTGGCAGGCAACGTTGATTTGCTCATTCTAAACGAGCAGGCGTAGGCTCGAACACTAAGCACCTTTTTTTTTTTTTTTTGGGTGGGAAATTATCAAATAACTTCTCCCGCTCTGGGCGGAGCGGGAGGGCGTATCAGACTCTTACTGACTAAAACCCACCCGTGTTCCTTCGGTTGCCCTGTTGCCGGGGGCCACGATTTCCCTATCGGTTTTCTTCGAACCCCCGGCAGGCATTGGCCCTAACGGACCCCGTCAATTCTGCTGACATCTCTTTGAGGCACGCGTGGAACACAACGCGCCGTCGACCCGGGCTTGGTCCTTATCGGACGGCGAGCTACCCATTGCTCACCGTCCGCAAGCCCGCGCAACACTCAGCACCTAAAATGTAAATATAAGATTGTAGTAAGTTGCTATTTAGGTATACATATAAAAGTTTCATTGTTTCACACCGTACAGGGTAAACCTCTACAATAATAGATGATAGGGTCTATCTGGAACTACTTAAGTAATTAATACATACTACTTTTATCATAATCCTTTTACTTGCCTTTGAGGTAGTACTTATGCCATCGCGGCGGGTAGGTACACAACACAGGTATCCCAGGGCTCCTGCTCATGGATGAGGTCACGACACACACTTTTATCTAACCTATATGAGCCAACAAATTCGAGGTCCAGCATTTCGAAGGCTATGTCCTTTTTTCGAAGAGCTGCACTTCGTCGGCGATATGCAATGGTCTCCATAAGCCGCGCGTGCTCCAGAAAATTTTCATACAGGGCTAAATCTGCCGTTATTGCAATATTTCTTCAAACAATCCGAAATATGTTTTGCAAGATGTTGCTCATATATATTACTTTCCTCTATGATGTTGCTTTTGACTGATTTCTTATGATTCTGTTATTTGACAATAAAGCAATTCGTAATTTGTGGACCATTTTACGAATACAAAACTGTCAAACAGATGAATTGGAATAATATGAATTGCTAGCAGTTAATAATATGAATTGTCAGTTTGTGACCATTTTACGATTTTTAATATGAATCATAATATGATCATATTATGATTCTGCAAAAGCAGCCGTATTAAGCCCCGTGGTCACCAGAATTCCAGCATCAAATTTATATCCAATTTAAAATGCTCTGCAATAGACATTTTCCAAGGACATCATTTAGTGACTACCCTGAAACTCCACAGATTTGAAATAAAGAAATTCCTGGGTTTTTTTTCTGCTAATGTTTAGTTAAGCAAAGTAGGAAATGAACGAAGTTACATTTTTTCTTTCTGGTTCTGCAATAGAAATTAAAGTTATGTCAAATTAGTATAGTATATAGGTAGTATATTCTATGCTAATTTGACATTACTTTAATTTCTATTACACAACTAGAAAGAAAATTAAGCATTTCGAGCGATTTCAAACCCTCCCTGCACATCCTTCACACAGATGTTCTGGGGTTCTTAACATGGTAGCATAATAATCAAACATCTGATGTTGTTTGTTACATGCTCTGTGGATAATTACGATTATATAATTAGCAGCGTTGTCATTGATACGGCAATTGCCGTATTATGCGGCAATCCACGATTTTTTTCCGGAAAATACAGCATACGGCAGGCCTCTCATTGCCGTATCACAAAATACGGCAATTGAATATAGTTGAAACCAATCGTTTTTTCATAAGAAGCGTAATGAATTAAATTAAAAAGAAACTCAAATATCTGTCACCTGAGGAGGCTGCCACAATATTGGTGAAAAAAATTCGTCAATCAATATTGAGGAATTTTCGAACCCACTTACCCAGAAACTACCACGAATTGTCAAAATTGAAAATTACCTTAAAAAAATCGATGACAACTGATTCAAAATCAAGGCAAAATCAAGGATACTGTTCCAAGTGCGCGACATGTGCGAGAAGCAAAGAGAAGTACACTCTAGATAAACATGAATCTAAAGTAATAGACGTTTCTATTACTTTAGATTCATGTTTATCTAGAAGCCATAAGAAACCTTTATGGAGAAGAAACAAATGAGATATAGATTTTTTTTAATAAATACGGCAATTTAGTATTTTTTACCTTAAAATACGGCAATCCAGACTGTGACATACGGCAGCTCAGTTTTTTACGATAACAACACTGTACGGCAGCTCAGATTTTTACGATAACAACACTAATAATTAGCTTCCAGTGGTGAACCAAAAAAAATTCAGTGAGTTTTCGTCTGTTTTTGTCATAGACATATCAAGTAATTTTGTTGTCAGTTGACTTTGACTTCATGACTTGACAATCCCTGGCGTTTTATACTGTCATGTCATAATAGGTTTAGTTTTCTGTTTCTCGTTTATCGTTTAATATCATTTGTGATGTTTAGGTTGGGACAGTCGTGGTTCACGGCTGAGCGAGGCTACAGGGGTATTGTAGAGCTAAAGAATGTAAGCTACGTGTTTAAAAATCTCAGTTGTGTAGCTACTAGCCAAATGACTGACAAATTCAAGTTACCTGCGCGTTTTGGAACAGGTGAAAAAAGTGTTTGGTAAGTAAAATTTATGGAATATTTGAATTATTTATCTCCTACTGAGATTGCATGATGTGTAGATCAGTTATTGTAGTTAGAATGTTTCGTTCTTGTTACATAATGGGCCTACCACACGCTCAAGCTTCACCACACTTTTGCCTGCGCAGGCCGGCTTGTACACGGAACACTGAGCGTGTGGTTGGTAAAACTGTATCACGCGCAAACCCCACGGCGCGGCCTGCGCACTTTTCGACTTGTTTGAAATTTTGCCTGCGCAATAGAGTTGGGTCCGATATCATCATCATCATCATCATTTCAGCATCATCATCATCATTTCAGCATCATCATTTCAGCAGAAAGACGTCCACTGCTGGACATAGGCCTCCCCCAAGCACCGCCACTTCGACCGATTTTGTCCGATATCATGTCACATGTAAAAATCATCGATATTTTAAAATCATTTCATCATGCAATGACAACGACAAAATCATCAATGCTTTTAAATCATTTCATGAATGAACGAGAACTTCGGTGATTCGATGCTACGTTGCGAGGCTGCGTGATCGGCGATACCTACTTAGGTCACAGAATTCAGTTTCGATAAAATGCCCGGTGCTGGGCGCATGTCACAGCAACAATGCTGTCACTTGCGTTGTTTAAGCGCGGCAAGTGTTATCTAGCATTTTGTGTTTCGTAAATCATTGTTTTGATTAGACGAGGACGACCACACTTATACAAAAAGCTTGAAGTTAACATTGAAATATTATGTAGGTACATGTAGGGAAGGTGCGTATTTACGCAATCAAGTTAGCCTACGTTACTCAGTGATAATGTAGCTTCCTAACGGCAAAATAGTTTTTGTGATCGGTCCAGAAGTTTTTAAATTTATTCGTTACATACAGGAATACAAATCTTTCCTCCTTATAATATTGGTGTAGATGTAGATGTCATATCATCGTAGTAGTATGTAAGAAACATTTTTGTAAAACAAAAAAAAAAAATCTTGAACGGCTCGCCGCACACAGATAAACCCTGAGAGGTTTTCGTTGTGAGGCTAAAACCAAAATGTAATAGGTTAAGTGTTATAGAAATAAAAAAATTAAAAAAAAATAGTTTTTAGACCAGGTATTTACTTGAAAGAACGCCAGATTGCCATGAAATTCAAAAAAATAATCAATAAATATCGCTAATGGAAACATATTGAAAATTTCCATGATTATCAATCAATTAATACTATTCTAAATACGTTGCCATAAATGTCGCAAACAAAGAAAAATTTAATTTCGCAATCTAACTTAGAGGATAACGTACGACCAATGCCCACTTAATATATAATGATAATTTCACAAAGCCGTTTCACAATCATTTGAAGTGACGTGATCATATTCTCAAATAAAAATCATTGATGATTTTGTCATTGTTCCCGTCATCGATATTTTTTTGTTATGTCATGCAGTCATTGATACAGAAAAATCATCACTCAGCCCATCTCTACCTACTGCGCAAGCCCGGCCTGCGCGTACTTGCCTGTGCGTGTGGTTGGGCGTTCAGTGTTCAAGTCGCAGTCTAGGTTAGTCGTTGTTCGGTGATTACGTGGTCTTCCGTCAATCAAAAACCGGCTAAGTGCGTATCGGACCACGCACAATGA
Source organism: Agrochola litura (assembly GCA_949152395.1). NCBI lineage: Eukaryota > Metazoa > Arthropoda > Insecta > Lepidoptera > Noctuidae > Agrochola > Agrochola litura. The sequence goes on from OX424493.1 coordinate 22,106,618, forward strand.
AGGGTTCCGTAGTTAGGGTGAAATTATCCCAAATACAAACTTAACATTGTAGTTGAAAAACATGTTCTCCAATACGTTCCAACTGCAAATGTAAGTTTGTAGTCACAATATTGACAGATTCACCATGTTATTTTAAGACCATAGACATTTTATGGGTTTTCCTGTAATCTATTACTAAAGAACCATTCTCTGTATTTTTTTTCCAAAATTTTAGGCACAGTAGTTTCGAAGGTAAGGGGGAATGGTAAATTTTCATCTATTTTCTTAAATAGCTTTAAATGTATATATTTTAAAATTATAAAAATAAATTATTTTGAGATCCTCGCAATAAGCCCTTTCATTTGATATCTCACATGGTACAGTTTGTAATTTTTTAATTTTTAATTTTCCCCCAAAAGAGACCGCCATATTCAAAATTCATTTATTTACGTTACACATCCATATTTGGGTCACAGAAATACATAATGTGTACCAAATTTCAACTTAATCGATTCATTAGATTCGGAGCAAATTGGCTGTGGCAGACGGACAGACAGACAGACACACGAGAGATCGTATACTTAAGGGTTCCGTTTTTTTCTTTTGACGTGTGGAACCCTAAAAATGGCCGATTTGCGTACGCACAATCGCGAGTTCAAGTCTGAATTAATAAGTCTATACAAATCTCTGCCTGCACTCTGGAAAATTAAATGGAAGGATTATTCCGACCGAAATAAAAAGATCTAGGCATGCCTACGAAAACATGATAAATAAAATGAAAGAGGAACATAGTTTATTAAAGGAGAAAGAAGAAATAGTTCTTCATTAGGAAACATGTCTCTACGCCGACGATTTCGACAAGACTGTGGCTTGCGCGTACTTAACTGTGCCGTGTGGTAACGCCGTCCGTGTACTGTTTTTTAATGCGAGAAGCCTGCGCAGGCAAAACTGTGGTGAAGCTTGAGCGTGTGGTAGGCCTATAAGCGGCGTTAGAAAGCAATAAAGTTTTATTTGGTTAGTCCATGTGATAGATAGGTAATTAAGGGCCTATATTGAAAATAAATAGTTGTTTGATGGGCGTGGCTTATTTCCCCCGCACGCGGGGAGTGGCGGTTCCATATTCGGTGGTCGGCCGCCATATCGCTGCGCTGCCCCTAACTTATCTGAACCAGTAGCCAAAAGTGGAACTAACGAAATAACTGACCGGAATTTAAAAACGTTACTTACTTAGCATGGGCTTTGGCTAAGCATTATTCTTATCACTGTCGCACAACTGTCATACTAAAAGTGCATGATAAAGACGGAAACATATCTAAGAAAAAAGTGCGTGCTAAGTAACGTTAATTTATTTCGGTCTATGAAATTTTTGCACATAGCGAATTATGGAGTAAACAAATAATACAAAATATTTAATTAACAACATAAATATAAAATATTTATTAAGTTTACAGGGTGACATTCCCACACACAAAATGTATGGGAAAAGATTTTTGCGATTTCTGACTTTTCTAGTACTCAAACCTCAGTTGGTCTAATAAAGTTTTTTGTTCCATAAAAGAAACAAGATCGATTGGCATCTAATAAAGTTTTTGTGAAAACTGCCCATTTTCTTGCTGACTGTAATATTTTCTCAAAATCTTTGAATGTGGATCAAAATGTCTCAAAAAGTTAAGGACAGTCTTCTAAGACCGTTTTCCTGTATCTACAACGGTTAAGGTAGTTGCCCTTATTGCCCCATGTCAAAAATCCACCCTGTATACAGTTTGTCTCAAACGTAGTGATCCAAAGGCAAATGGGGTAAAGTGGAGGTGGCCACCTATCATTTAAAAATTTAAAAGTTGGGATATTCTCAACAGTTCAAAAAATTAACCATTTTCAAGAAACTTTAACCTTTCACTTGGATTTTTCGACTCGGCTGGAAGATGTCTTGATTGTAGATACAAGACTATGCCCCATGCTTATAGGCAGATTATGGGCTATGATGGCTTTTGATAGTGACAACACAAGTTGTGAAGGTCTACGAAGGTCAAAAGCAAATTAAAAAAAAAACAGAATTAAAAATTAAACACATGTACCAAAGGTCACGTCTAAATTTTGTTAAATTTTAGTACTAAACGCTTTTCTGAGATGTTTCGAATTAGAGCATAAAGTTTTTTGGATAGTTCGACCATGTTATGAAACCCATTTTTTTTAAAGGTTCTCATTAAGCTATTTTTTTGAATTTTTCCCAGTCTTAACTATTAATAATTAAGGTACTTTTTAAAGCTATGTGCACACTAAAGTACACTTTTTTAAATCTGGGCTTAGAAAGTTTCGATAAAGTTTAATAAAAAATTAGAAAAGATAAGTAAAAATAAAATCTGAAGCGTTGCCACACTGAACGTAAATAGGAACGTAATCTTCCAGCCTACACTATCAAGGCATCTTTTACCCAGATTTGAACACGCTACGTCGAAAATGTTGTTCACAGGGCCAAAAATCCAAGTGAGTAGTTTCTTGAAAATTAGTGAAATTTTCTGAACTATTGAGAATATCAAAGCTTCAAATTTTTTAAATGATAGGTAGCCACCTCCACTTTACCCCATTTGCCTTTGGACCACTACGTTGGAGACACCCTGTATAATACTTGCTGGGGTTTCACCCGCGTATTTCTCGATCCAGTGGGAATATCGGAATAAAATGTATTCTATGTCCTAAGGTCAGTCCCAGGTCATGGTCAACCCATGTGCAAAATTTTATCCAAATCCGCTCAGCCGTTTTTGCATGAAAGCGTAACAAACAAAAATACAAAAAAACTGGCCAAGTGCGTGTCGGACCACGCACAATGAAGGGTTCCGTAGTTGGGATGAATTTATCCCAAGAACAAACTAAACTTAGTAGTTGAGAAACATGTTCTCCCATACATCGAAATACGTCACGGTCAGTTTTTTATATTTCTATGGTCACGGTCAATTCTCCTATTGCAAATGTAAATTTGTAATCGCAAAAAAATATTTTTTATGTAATAAATCTACAAATTATTATCAATGTTCGGACTTTTTCCTTCACTTGTGCTGTGAGACCTTGCTTCCTACCAAATTTCATGATTCTAGGTCAACTGGAAGTACCCTTTAGATTTTGATTTACTTGCGAGTATCAAAATATGCCATATAAAGGGTCGTATTTTTTTATTGCGTTTATTTAGAAGCTTGATTTTTTTAGAGTTACAAGGAAATTATATTTGAAATTTTGCACATGGGTAGACCATGACCCGGTTAAGTCATAAGTCATTTATTTCATAACAAAATATATTGTGTTGAAAATATTACAGTGATGATAAATTGGTTTAGGACATGGTACACTTTTTATCCCGATATTCCCACTCCCGCCGGGATCGAGACTTACGCGGGTGAAATCGCGGGGCGCAGCTAGTCCTAATAATAAAGCTGAAGAGTTTGTTTTTTGTTTGTTTGAACGCGTTAATAATCTCTGGAACTACTAGTCTGACTTGAATTTTATTTTGCATTTGATAGCCTGTTACATACATACATTTTTATAAAATATTTGGATGATGCGAATAGGAAGAACAATTTAATAATGCATGGTGTCAAGGAAACAGAGAATAACTACGAAGAACTATTTAACTTAATAAATTAAACCTTGCAAAAGAAAAATGTTATTGTGGAAAAAATTGAAATAAATAAATATCACAGATTGGGACGTGAACAAGATGGAAAAACTAGACATATACTAATCGCCTTTTCATCATATCAAAAAAAAGTAGAAATATTGAAGAATAAAGCAAAACTTCCAGAACAGATTTTTCAAAGGAAACAATAGAACTACGCAAAAATCTGCAACAAAAACTGAAACAAAAAAAAGATAAAGGTAACGAAGCCTTAATTTATAGTAAAAAGAAAACCAGAAGCCGAAAAAAGGAAAAGAGATTCATCTTTGTCACCTGCAAACGTCCAAACACAAACACGTCCAACTCAGGGGGTAAAAAGCATTATAGCTCCACCCAAGTTGCACAAAACAGACGCATTTGCTTATATGCGAGCCAAATCTCATTCAATGTCAGAGAAAGACCCGCAACAGTATAAAATATAGGAAATACCAGGCACCGGAAACGTGAGAACAATAAACAATACAGAAATAACTTTAACAAAAAACAAACAACCTCAATACGGTTGGTCACCGCGGGGCGATAGACCAACACCCCCAAATGCTTGCGGCAGTGAAGCCCAACGGATCTCTACCCAAAAAACAATTCTCTGAAAATACAAAACTAAGATCTAGAAATAAACTCAATATAGCTACACTAAACACAAGATCTATAAAATCACAAGATTCTTTACTAGAACTAGAACATGCATTGGAAACAGTTAACTGGGATATTATAGGCTTGAGTGACGTGAGAAGAGCAGATGAGAAAACGGAAGAACACGACAAATACATATTATACCACATCAATGAAAAGGCTGGAATATACGGAGTAGGATTTATGATCAAGAAATACCTGAAAAACTAAATAGTAGAGTTCAGAGGAATATCAGACAGGATAGCTATTTTGAATATAAAACTCCCTGGATATAGACAACCAACTTCAATCGTTCAAATATATGCTCCAACGGAGACTACTCAGAAAGACATAAAAGATGAATTTTACAAAAAACTCAACTAAATTATGCCAAATTTGTGTAGAAAAGTTATTATAATGGGAGACTTTAACAGTAAAATTGGAAAGAGAAATAAGAACGAGGACAATTTCATGGGACGGTACACAAACGGTCAAAGATTGATTAATTTTGCTTTAGAAAATAACTTACACATCATGAATAGCTACTACAAAAGGAAACATAATAGAAAATGGACATGGGTGTCACCTGATGGGAAAACAAGGAATGAAATAGATTACATTCTCACAAACAACCCAAGAGTGTTTTTGAATATTGATGTTGTCAACCAACTTAACTACAACACAGATCACAGAATGCTTCGAGGACAAATGTACACAGTGGAACCAAAAATACAGAGGAAAAACATTCAAAGTAGTAAAAAACTATTATTCTTACTAATTGCAGGAAATATTCTAGAATCATTAGAAAATAATTTAAAAGCAACAAAGAGGGCCAAAGATGTCCAAGAGAAATACGACGCTGTCGAAAAAGAATTAAAGAAAGCTGAAAACAAAACTAGAATAAATAACGACCTTAAAGACAAAATAGGTACAGAAGCAAGAAGTTTAATCTTGCAGAGAAAGTCTTTGTATAAAGACAGAAAAACCAACAAAAAGAAGATAGAAAACCTAAGTAAAGAAATATATCTGCAAATCAGGAAACATAGACAGAAAAGAAGGAGCAATATAATAAATTATTACATAGAAAAGTCAGGTGGAGTCAAGAAAGCGAGCTACGTATGGTTATTCCGAAATACCGCTCACCGAAAGGACGGTTTTCCGATAACACTCTACTCCGACGGTTAGTTGAACGAAAAAATAATTGGCCGATGAAACGTTTCGCCGAAAATATTATTTATCGACGGTTGGTAGTCCGAATGAATCCTTCGCCGATGTAACGGTTCACCAAAAACACTCTTCAACGACGATTGGTTAAACGATCGAATCTTTCGCCGGTAGCATTCAGTTTACGCTAGCTATTATATTTTATAATTAGGTGCAATGCAGCTAAACAATACTCGAATCCCATGTTTAATTTTATCAGCATAGATGAATAAATAAATACCGGGAGCTTCCGTATTAAAGATAAGTCCCTAAATGACGCATAGTGCACTCTTTAACAATGGTACTGAGATTAAACGAGTATTGAATAAACTTGCAATAGTTACATGTAACAAAACAACAAATATCTATGGTAGTATTTATTTATTTTTTGTGGGTAGTTGCGAAATTAGTGACGACAGACCTCGTTACATGAAATGTTTCTCGCTCGTGTTTTGTTTAATTAAAAATGAATACGTGCAATTTGGTTAAATCTAAACGCGGAGGACATATGCTAGTAGTGAATGGATATTCTTATCACTTAAAAAAAAAAATGATAACAAGTATTATTGGCGGTGTACAAGAAAACAAACAAGTGGTTGTGGTGTAAGTGTAATAACTTTATTTGATTGTTATGAACATACATTTGTTAGTCAAAATTGTGATCATGCACATTTACCAGAGCCTGAAAAAATTATTGATATGAATTTTAAAAACAAATTGAGAACTAGTGCGAAGGAATCTATGGACAGTCCGTCACAAATTGTAAATCGTTGTTTAAAAGACGTAGCTACCACAAGTGCGCCTCAATTGCCCAATAAATCAGCTTGCCGAATGATTGTGCAGTGTGTTAGAAATAAAGGACTTCCTAAGATACCGCAAACAATCAACGAATTTCATGTACCACAATATCTCGCTAAAAGTAATGGAAAACAATTTTTGCTTGGTCAATATACATGTAACAATGAAAGTGTTGTCATTTTTGGTACTAAAGCTAATGTTAAGCGTATGAATAATGCACAATGCTGGATCATGGACGGGACATTTTCGAGTTGTCCAACTCCGTTCTGTAAATTTTTTTCTATTCATGTTTTAGTGGGAACTGCAGGAGGCACAAATAAATTTCTACCTATAGTATACGCACTACTGTCACATAAGACTGAAAGCTGTTATTTCATATTTTTGGAGATTTTGAAAAGATATGCGATCAATACATTAAATACCCATTTGTCACCAGCTAATATATTAACTGATTTTGAAGTAGCAGTGATCAATACAGTCAAACGACAGTTTCCAGACTGCGCCCACAGGCTATGCTTATTTCATTTGACCCAAAGTATTTGGCGTCATGTCCAGTCAGAGGGTCTCGCAAGGCGATATGCTGAAGATTTCACATTTGCGCACAAAATCAGACACTTAGTTGCCCTCGCTTTTCTTAAGCCCGCTGAGATATCCGAAGCCTTCGAAATCATCCAAAATAAAATATTGCCGACAGAAGCAGCTGAAATTGGCCACTGGTTTAAGAAATATTATGTTGGATTACATCACACGCAGCAAAGAACTAACACGGGTTTGATAATAAAAAGAAATCAGGCATTATTTCCACCAGCCATGTGGTCAGTTTACGATCGCACACTTTCTGTTCCAAGGACACAAAATGCATTAGAATCGTGGCATGAACGATGGAACACGCTTCTCCATAAAAAAAAATGGAACATTTATAAAACAATTATTGAATTTGCTAAAGAGCAGAAGCATACAGAATGTGTCATTGAACGAATCAACTCCTCGGAACCCATGCCAAAGCGTAGACGTAATGCACAGGTTGAATATGATGCTAGGATACAAACACACTTATCACAAAAGAGTGAAATGAATATTGAATCTTTCTTAGGTGGATTGGCCCATATTCTACATCTGAAAAACAAGAAATAAATATTTTTTTTATATCAATAAAGAATTAAAATAATTATAAGTACAAATAATAATAATAACTCACTATTTACTATAACTTCAAAAATTTATCACGTTGTGTTACTTTTATTTGTTTCTTGCTTTGTTCGCACAGTTTATTTAATTTTTTTCTATTGTCACAGTTCCAATAGAGAAATCATAATAATCATAATCATATTCTTTATTGTAAAAAACAATATTAATTTGCCTTTTTGATTAATTTTCTTATTGTTACATTAAAACTTTGTTTTTTTTCTATTGCCACACTTCCATGTATTATTTTATTATTACCTGTATTTTTAACATGACTTCTACAAGACCTAAGGGTGTTGTCAAGCTGAAAGAAAAACTATCCATTTGGCAAAAGAATTCCCCTACAACGAGTGCTATCGGCGAAAGATTCGTTCGTTTAACCAATCGTCGTTGAAGAGTGTTTTCGGTGAACCGTTACATCGGCGAAGGATTCATTCGGACTACCAACCGTCGATAAATAATATTTTCGGCGAAACGTTTCATCGGCCAATTATTTTTTCGTTCAACTAACCGTCGGAGTAGAGTGTTATCGGAAAACCGTCCTTTCGGTGAGCGGTATTTCGGAATACCATACGTAGCTCCAAGAAAGCATGGGACGAGCTAAGAGAAAATACTAACTGGATAGACAATATGAATGAATGAATGAATGAATGCTTATTTTTGCTAAAAATAGTGCTTTACATTTCCTTATAGTCTACATCAAGGATTCTCAAAGTGGTCGATATCGACCCCTTGGGGTCGATATCGGTTTCGTAGGGGTCGACATAAACGAAAACTGATTTTGGGGGTCGACGAGGTTTAAAAATCGACCCCTATTAAATTAACACAAGTTCTTTTTTAAAACTTTCAAAATAGGTAGGTAGGTACTATATTGTTTATGATGTGTTACGTGTACTAAGAATAATTAATATTTTTGTAGGAAATAGCATTGTTGTAGTAATGTAAAGTCTCAAGTTCGCACAAGATGAAAAACTCGGCAAGTCAGTGTGGACAAGTTTGTGCAAGATAATGAGTTCGAGCGTACGTCTTTCAGGCGCGTTTTGACTTGCTCTCTATTTGACGCTTACGCGATTTAACACGAACGAATTCATGATCAAGTTGCAAGTCCAAACATGTTCCTGATATTTTACTATTTAACGAGCTTGCACTTAGGTTGAAAGTTCATATGCGTTTTGAAATTCGTTGGAGCTTGAACGATAATAACTCATAAGTACTCATTTATTTCAAGAGATTACAAAGTTATTACATAGCTAATAAGTGAAGTAAAGTGACTGAAAAAGAATTTACAAAATGCTGAGCTCCCTACGTGAGTTAATAGCGTAACCATACAATATCTGCAGTTTATGAAAAATTAACAGGGTAAGTACCAAACAGTTTTTATTCGTCACAGCGCATCAGCATTGCCATACAGTGGGGCATACATTGTGGTTTTTTATTTAGGTAGTTACTTATTTTTTTATTTGCAGGATTACTGAGAATTTTATGATGGCGGACACGAAAAAAAAATGCAGACAGTACAGTTTGGACTACTTGAAGTTCGGATTTATTGCATCTCCATTAAATCAACACTTGCCGATGTGTCTCATATGTGAAAAAGTATTCAGTAACGATGCCATGAAGCCTTCAAAAATGGATGACCACTTATCAAGAGTACTTGCTGACAAAAAAGTAAGCCCTTGTCATTTTTTCAAGCACTTAAAGAAAAACTAGACAAAAGGCCATCCATAAGATCGATGTTTGCGTCATCATCTATTAAAGACGATGATGGTTTACGAGCGTCCTAAAATATATCTTTACTAATAGCGAAGTCGGAGAAACCCCACACAATTGGAGAGCAGCTTATCTTACCAGCCATTGCGGAGGACCTTAACAATGTATTGCACAAACCCGCACATGATATTTTAAAGAGAATACCTTTGAGCAATAGCACCGTTCAGAGACGCATAGACGAGATGGGACGCGATGTGGAAAACATTTTATGCAAGTTCTTACAGACCAACAGATTCTCTCTCCAGTTGGACGAGTCTACATTACCCGGCAATGAAGCTCTGTTGTTAGGATTTGTTCGATTTATCAAAGATGAAAATATATGCCAAGAACTGCTTTTTGCTACATATTTAGAGACTGATACCAGAGGAGAATCGATTTTTCAGGCCGTGGAACATTTTTTTACTGACAAAGCTATTCCATGGAAGAACATTGTTTCTGTTGCAACTGATGGTGCACCGTCTATGGTTGGTCGTCATCGTGATTTTATAGCTCACTTAAAGCGACAACTGCCTGATGTACTGGTCATTCACTGCGTGATTCACAGGCAGCATTTAGTAGCAAAAAAGCTTGAGTCCTAGATTGCATAAGTCTTTACAATATGTAATAAATGCTATCAACAAGATTCGAAGCAATTCTTTGAACTCTCGGTTATTTGCTCAGCTATGTGAGGAAAACGACGAAGTCTTTACTCGATTACTTCTGCACACTGAAGTTCGCTGGCTATCAAGAGGCTCTTGCTTAGAAAGATTTTCAGCCATTTTTGAATCTGTGTTGAAGTTTTTACAAGAAAAAGATCCGAATTTGAAAAAAAATCTGAACAATTGTAAAACAGATATTTATTACTTGACTGATATCTTTGGAATGTTCAACAAAGTTAATTTGCAGCTGCAGGGTGACGATCTTAACTTGATTAAAACAAAATCAATAATATCGGCCTTCGTGGGTAAACTAATCTTTTATAAACAAAATTTAGGCAGAAAAGAATATTCGCAGTTTCTGCATTTGTCAAAATTACCAGAAATGCTTCAAAATGATGACATTTTATTATATATCACTCACTTGGACGCATTACACAAGGATTTTACGGAGAGGTTTAAGGATCTTTTAAATTTACAAATTCCTCAATGGATAATAAATCCTTACAATACCACAGCCATAGAAGAAGCCAATGTGATAATGCAAGAAGAGTTGATTACCATCAGCACAGACGAAGAGCTTAAGCAGAAGTTCAAGCAAGGCTATCAGAAGTTCTGGTTGCAACGCAACATTGAAACACAGTATCCTACATTGTGGAACATTGCTGAAAAATACCTTATCGCTTTTCCATCATCATACCTAGTTGAAAAAAGCTTCAGTGTGGTAACAAACATTTTGACGAAACAAAGAAACCGCTTGAAAATCAACGAACGTGGAGATTTAAGGCTGCAACTCACCAATATTGAACCAGATGTAGCTAGATTGGTAGATTAGATTGTAGTCACCAGGTTCATCCATCACACTGAATGTTTTATTTTCTCTTTGCGAATGAATACTTTTTTAAATATAATTTCCTACCTACTTAAGATTCTTTAAGTACCTAATTTGTAATAATCATTATAAATTAAACTTGATATTTACCGAATTGTATGTCTTTTTATTTTGTTAAATTTTGATGAGAAAATGAAGTCAACTTTACTCACTTAACCAAGTGCAAAGTTTTCCAATTGGTACCTTAGAGTACCTAGGTATTTTTTATCAATAGGAAAAAACTAAAGATAGGCCCCCTTATTCATAATAGTCTGCTAACTTAAAGCATTGCTAATTCTCACTCTGTCTTCTTCTATTGACCTAAGTCAGAATGAAAAATAACACTCTGTAGCAGCTGTTTTAAGTTAGCGGACCATTATGATTAAGGGGGTTGATCTTAAAAGTAGGTAATTTGGCCATGGGGGTCTGAGGTAACAGTTCATTTTGGAAAAGGGGTTACTTGTCCAAAATAGTTTGGGGATCCCTGGTCTACATTATTAGCTAGGTTTACATTCTTTAGTGAAATAAGACGCAAAGGAAGTACATTGCTTATGAACTCCACACTAGGACGTGCCTGTCTCGTGGAGTCCTTGGGTGGTATTGCCATATGAAAATGCGTATTACATATTTAATTATTGCTACAAATCCAGAAGCACATAAAAAAGTGTTATTAATAAATAGTAATCAAAACATTGTTTAACTAAGAACAGTTAAATACAAAAATAAAAATTTAAGAATTAAAACAGTAATAAAGATGGATAGGAGAATATTTTGAGCGAAATGTGCACTATGTGTAAGTGTGTGTGTGAGGGGGTGTGTGTGTGAGGGGGTGCGTGTGTGAGTGTGAGTGTATGTGTTGGTGTGTTACGTAATTACCTTTAAGAGAGATTCGGATTCATTGTAGGATTGGGCTAGCAGCCATTTGCGAACAATGTTTTTGACTAGGCTAGTTCTAGAATTACTGATGTCACAAATCTTTACCACTTTGTTGTATATGTGTCTGAGCATGAAATCCTGCATGTGTTGTGCAAAGGCTGTACGGGTCCTTATCGAAGTACATTAAAAAACTCGACGTTTGAGTAGTTGCTAATCCGGGGCCCGTGTTAGAATTTTATGTTGTTTCAGTACAATTTTTAAAATATACAACTGTCGGACATTGAGGAAATCGGCTTCCTTGTACAAGAGAGTTGTCGGGTATCTGAAAGGTTTCTTGAGCATGACTTTCAAAACCGATCGTTGGGCTCGTTCGCATTGGATCATAGTGGTGCTTCCAACTCCACCCCATATTGTTATACAGTAACATAGAATTGACTCACATAATGCCACATAAACCATGTTTAGAGTTTTTTTGCTGGCGGAGTTACGCAAGAGTTTCATTATGTGAATCAATTTTCTGGTGCGTTTGGCCACCAGGTCAATATGGGGCTTGAAAGAGAGCCCCTGGTCTATTAAAACCCTCAGATATTTAACCCATTCTACCTTTTTATTTTCTCGCAGGTGCACAGGAGAGGGTCACAGATTGCAGAGTGGATTTTGATGTCAAGTGGTAGTTTGGGCGCTGAGGCCTGGGTTTTGTAGAAACACAAGCAGTTGCTTTTGTCAATATTTAACGACAGAAGATTGTAGTCAAGCCATCGTTTGACACTAGTCAAACTGTTTTGAGCCACCACATGCACCGATTCCCAGGATTTGCCATGAAAGAGTATGACCGTGTCGTCAGCATAACATATGATATCAGCATCTTGATTTAATGTATGGTGTATGTCATTTATGTAGATGATGAATAAGGTCGGACCAAGAACACTACCCTGCGGAACTCCAAATAACATATTTTTTGACAACTAATGTTTTCACCTACTTTTACACACTGGCGTCTGTCAGTTAGATAGGTTTTAAACCAATCTAATGACAGTCCTCTGATTCCAATGACCTCCAGTTTTTTTAGAAGTATGGGTATTGCAACAGTATCGAAAGCCTTGGCAAGATCTAGAAACACTCCCAGGCACTTTTTGTTATTATCTAGATAAGACGTTACTAGATTGGTCAGGCGGCTCACTGCACCTTCAGTAGATTTTCCATTCCTGAAACCAAACTATTTATTGGAGATCAGCTTGTTCAACTCTAAGAACCCAAAATTCATGCTGCTGGACCAACGTGAAGTACCAAATAGACTGGTTTATTTGCGAGTGTCAAAATATGCGGCACAAATGGCCGTATTTCTTTATTGGCGATCCACACAATGGTCACACCCGGGCGTTTCCTCCCGCCTTATCCGGAACAAGAACCTCCCGAAACAACCGTGTCCGGTGAGAACCTGCGTCAGGTGGAAGGTGAGGACGCCGTGGCGCCTCTCTACCACTCCTCAATGAGGGAACTTATCGCCACAGTTGTGGCGTGCCCATTATTGCGTTGACTTGGAAGTTTGATTTTCGTTACACTTCCAAGAGACCGTAGATCTAAGTTTTTGATAACTATCTATTTCAAATTGATGCCTCCACGCGTTCCTGAGAAAAGAGTCTTGACAGACAATGAAGTCATCCTTTAAGGGTTTTAATGTTTCAATTTGTGGTACGGAACCCTAAAACAGATTTAATATCAGCCTGTTACCTTTTCATGACGTAAAGACTGAACGGATTTCTAGATGAAAGGCATAGGATAGGCCATGACCTGGGTTAGGACATAGGATACTCTGAATCCCGGTAGCACGTTCCTGTGGGATATTTTCCGACATCCACGCGAGCGAAGCCGCGGGCAAAAGCTAGTACCTAACTCATAAGCGTTGCGCTATGATGCTCAAAAAAAGATAAAAATAGATAGACCTTTGCAATTTTTTTGGATCGAGAAAATTTCATTGTATCGTGTATTCCTTTTTCAGGATACTAGATTATATAGTCAAAAATCATACACCAAAATGTTAAATCCCTATACTTTAAAATACTTTAAAAGGTACACGATAAAGAAAAAGCCAATTTTTTTCAATATATCACCTTAAGAGATAACAGATATTACATTTTTCTAGTTAATTATTCAATACACAATAAAAATGTTTATGAGTTTATAGGATATACCAATTAAGTACTAGAAAACCTATTTAATGGGAAAAATGATACGAATACATGACACAGTGAACAATGTTAATGTTTTAAGTTTTTTTTTTTTTTTTTTTTTTTTTTTTTTTTTTTTTTTTTTTTCGGTTGGGCATCTCATAGCTGGTCTCTATCGACCGTAGCTATTGAACCGGACAATCCTGTGGATGCATTAAGCTGCTACACTTATTGCCTCCAGCCAGGGCACACATATAAAAACTAAGCTAAAGCTTAGGATAAACGCTCGCTAAGGGCACCCCCTGCGGGGTACGGGCCTCGGCTTAGGGCGTTATCCGGAGGGAGGACATCAAAGATGGGACTGGCTGGATCAAAGTTTTGATCATGATTATTAGTCGGGGAATTTAAAGCTACGTGCACAGCTGCAACAACTGCTGGCACCTCGTTATCGAGCAAGGGTCGGGGGGGAGTATTATTTACTCGGGGCCGCGGCGGTCGCGATCGTAAAGGACCTCGTCTGCGAGGTCGGAAATGTTTTAAGTAATAAGATCTACTGTTCACTGTCTGTTTTCTTTTCTTTTACTCGAAACTCAGGTATTTTAAGCCTTTTTTTTTTCGGCAACCAGTGTCACAAAATGGAAACCCTATTTTCTTTCCAAAAAAACATTTGTGAAGACCGTGATTAGATTTTTTTTTTTTTTTTTTTAATATGTTTCCTAATATATTCTTATACAATAAAGGGTATGTTCTTTAACCAACACATTAATTAATTGATTGCTTACCTACTGAATGTAAATAAATGAAATTGTACATGAACTTTTGGATAGTTAAATAATCAAAACAGAAAAAAATCATAGATAATATGATTTTACATATTTCTTTTACATAATGTCATCAATAACTTTAACACAAATTCTTAATTTCAGGGTGGAATACATCCAACTGGCTGCGGAATATAAGCCTGCTGTCAACCTAGGCCAGGGTTTCCCTGACTACCATGCACCAAAACATGTCAGAAAGGCTCTCGAAGAGGTAGCAAACAGTGAGAATCCACTGCTAAACCAATACACCAGGGGATTTGTAAGTACCATACCATTCACCTTTGATAACATGATGCATGCAAATCTATTTAAATCAATAAATTGTTAGATAAAATTGTTTCATAAAAACTAAAATATTAACGTTACCCTCCCTTTACATAATTATTACAAATAGCTACGTTCGTGCAAAAACACAGGAATTACTTTCGATCAAACATAGAAGCAAACCAGAATTATAACCGAAGAAACAAAAACAAATTGATTACACCAACACCAAAATTAAAAATAATGAAAAATAGCCCCAACTATAGAATCGCAACAATTTATAATAAATTACCGAATTGCATAAAAGATGACGAGAGTACAAATTCATTCTATAGCAAACTTAGATTACTTTTATTAGGGAAATGTTATTACACAGTAAACGAATTTATGACGGACAAAACTTTTTAGATGTAGGTACTTCATAATTTTATTTTTGTTAGATCCGGCCTGATCAAAGACATAAATATTGTATATTCCAGTGACATTAAATCTAATCTTTTTTATTTTGTATTGTATTGTAAAATTACTTTAGGTTAGGTTAGCTATTCCTTATTATTTTTTCATTCTAAATTACTAAAGCCATCTGACTAAATATGACTATGTGTGCTATTGTGTTTGATTTTATATTGGTTATTACTGTTACTGTTAATTGGAGATCATATCGGCGTCTTGACATTGTATTTTTATTTTATTTCTGAAACGTATTTAATTGTATTTTCATAAGGTGACTAAACTTATGACAACTTAATATTCACAAACTCAACAGCAAACCAACATTGTTCTTTGCAGTGCCCTGACAGGGTTCATGTACAAAAATCGACAGTAAATATTGTAAAATGTGTGATGTGCATGAGAGCAAATAAATAAATAAATAAATAGATATAGATTCCTGCAACATCAATATAATATATTAATTAAAAATACATAACACGTTTTCTACACAAAAATAAACTTCATTACAATATTAGTTTATTTTCCAATCTTCTTTCAATACGCATTATTCTCCTCTAGCCCATTTAATTTTTTACTCTCACAATGTTAATCTTGACAAACAAAAATCTTTATTATTTATTGACTTAATTTATTCATCAAAACTTTTTCATTTACAGGGCCACCCCCCGCTCATTCAAAGCTTAGCAAAGGTGTACTCTCCACTAATAGACAAGCAGATAGACCCACAGAATGAGATCCTAGTCACGTGTGGTGCTTATGAGGCTCTGTATTCAGCTATTTTAGGTGAGTTTTCCTACTGTAAGAGGTAGCATTGTAATCTAAAGGTACCATTCCGTACCCAACCGCAGGAGGCAACTGCAGGCGACGTGTCACGGCGTCATGTCACGGCAACACGTCACGACGTCATGTCCCTGCAGTCATGATTCCGAATCCGACCGCAGGCGGCAACTGCCAGTATTCCAGTCGGTAGATAGAAGATAGAAAAACGTGACTATCGCTCGAGCGTTGGCGGCACTACTGGTCTGCGGTCGGACTGCACGTGTCGTCTGTCACTGGCCCGTAGCTACCAACTACGTGTCGTTAGCTACGGAAAGTATTTCATAGAAATTCATAGAAACAGTCTTGTCGCAGTGACATGTCGCCTACAGTTGCCTCCTGCAACGGAATGGTACCTATAAGGTACCTTATAGGTACCATTCCGTACCCGACCGCAGGAAACAACTGCAGGCAACGTGTCGCGGCGTCATGTCACGGCGTCATGGCGCGGCGTCATGTCGCGGCGACACGTCGAGGCGTCATATCGCTGAAGTCATGATTCCGTACCCGACCGCAGGAGAAAACTGCAGGCTACGTGTCGCGGAAAAAGAAGAAAGTCAAGAAAGTCAGGAAAAAGGAGAAAAAGAAGAAGAAGTCCATTCAACCGAATTTGACTTCTTTACCATAAGCATAAGGATGGCATTAAAAGCAAAAAGTGGTTACAATACCAACTGTTTACTGCAGCTGCCATTTGTCATGCCACCAACGCAATAGAAATCAAAATCGGTTGAACGGACTGTAAAAAAGTTTTATTTAAATGTCTAATCTTATTTCAAATGGAGTTTAGATATCTACCAATAGCCTATATGGTTGAAATTGAAACAGCCATTGCACCACTTAGAAAACCTTGTTTTAATCAACAACAACATCATGGTACACTTAAAACTGAACAAATATGTACGTTTGTGTCCGCTCTTATCAGAGACCTTAGACATTTTTGGTTTTACTAAGGGTCGTTCAACTACAGATACGGGCGTGGAATTACTGAAGAACATATTCGAGGCCTGGGAGGAATCGCAAGATACTCTTGGCATTTTCTGCAACTTGTCCAAGGCCTTCGATTGCGCACATCATGATACACTCATCAGGAAACTGTACCACTATGGTATGAGGGACAAGGCTCTTGACCTTCTGACTTCTTATTTGAACAACAGAATTCAAAGGGTCGATGTTAATGACAAGAGATCTGCAGGATCTGCGGTCACCATGGGCATTCCGCAGGGTTCAACTCTTGTTCCTTTCTTATTTCTAATTTATATAAATGACTTACCTTATCACTTAAAGGATAATCACAAGATCGTACTATTCGCAGATGATACTTCCCTCATTTTTTAAATCAAACGTTAGTTAGTCAACTTTGAACAAGTTAATGATGCACTCTCTAAAGTTGTGCATTAGTTTAATGTAAATAACTTCTCCTGAACGAAAAAAAGACTAAACTCATTAAATTTTCAATGCGAAATGTCAGGCAGCTATCTACCAATGTTCAGGTTAATGGAACAGAGTTGGACCCTATTGAGTCGACAGTTTTTCTTGGAATCACTATTGACGGTAAATTACAATGGGACCCACACATAGAAAAATTGTCAGGAAGGCTAAGTTCAGCCGCCTATGCTGTTAAAAAAAATAGACAGATAACTGACGTAGATACAGCCAGAATTGTTTATTTTAGTTATTTTCATAGTCTTATGTCATATGGGATTCTTCTCTGGGGAACCTGTGCAGACATTAATACTATGTTTGTTCTACAGAAAAGGGCTGTTCGAGCCATTTACAACCTAGGTCCAAGAGATTCCCTTAGAGAAAAATTCAAAGAAATAAATATTCTGACTGTAGCCTCACAATATATTTTTGAAAACCTATTGCATGTGTACAAAAATATATCAAATTTTAAGAAAATGTCCGATATTCATAGTTTAAATACCAGGAATTAACACAACCTTGCTGTACATCGCACACGTCTCCGTGTATTTCCAATCTATACAAGGCCAGAACGCAGCCATAGGAAACTGCTCGCGTATACATTGTAATGCTATTTTTAAATCTGTGATTACAATGTATACACAAATTTTGCGTATTGCTGGTGTATGGTTTGTAACGTGGACGAGCGCGTCCTGGTTTCAAACTATACTACATCACTTACGCCTGATAAGAGTTTTAAAGTTATAGTCTATAAAAAAAAGAAAAGAACAAAAGTGTGAACTGGGTGAAATGGCTTAGGTTAGGTTAGGTTAGAACTGTAACCAACCGCGCGCGAGCCGAGCGAGCGAAGCGAGCGGTGCCGCGGTAGCGGCCGGCGAGCGCTACTTCCAAGTTGCTCGCAGCCAGGCAGGCTATTTAATATAAGGTGCATTACGTCGCAAACAAGTTGGTTACCAGTTCACAATTTCTCGCAATCTAAACTTGATTAGTCCGTATGCGTACTGGCACTGTATACTATGGAATGAGGTAGTTAATTTGGTCACTACGAAATATACGCGAGTATTTGCGTACTACTCTTGTATAGATTGGAAGACCTTAGTAAAAAAGTGATTTCCAATCTATACGCGAGCAGTTTCCTATGGCTGCGTTCTGGCCTTGTATATAATGGAAAGACGCCACGTCTCCACAAAGTAGGCAACTCATTCATGGGTCAATGTATATGCTTTTATAACAAACTCCCCATTGACATTCGAAACTTACTTATTAAACGATTTAAAATCTGTATTAAAACCAAACTGTAAAAAGGGTACTATACAGTTTCAGATTATTTAGAAGATAAAAAGCTTGGGATTGAACTGCTCGCTCTGCTAAGCCTTGTGATAAAACCATAATTATTATGTAAAATCAACATAAATACCAGTTTTATAACCACATTGACATTGTTGAAAATTATATTCAAAATGACATGATTACTTTTTAAAGTATTATTATTATTTTAACTACTGTGAATGTGAGGACTATGTGGATATTATTTTTATTTCTCTGCTAGTTTTAGTGATGGTCTGGCAGTTTGAGTAGTTTATGCGGCCTACCCAAATGTTCCTTCTTTGGTATTGTTCGTCGAGTTGAGCTCCTTAAGTTCTGAGTTGAGCTCCACGATTACTGACAAATGCTTTGCACTGACTGGACAGGTCCACTCAAATTTGTGTGGTTCTTTCCTCAAATACCTTTTCAGACACTTATCTACATGGTTCTCATATGGCCTGACCAAGATTATGTCTGGACTTTAAAAGAGACTGCGACCTCTGAGTTTGTTTCGGCCTTTCTTCTCAGGGTAGTTAGATAGGAAACGCCGAACTCTTTTAGCTTTTTTTTTTTTATATCACGTGTAAAAGTGATTTAGATATCCTATTTACAGAATAAACAATTTCATTTCATTTCATTACTACTGTATCATAAGTGATAAGATTTCTACTACTGCAATTAACTTATTTCAACTATCAATGAACACTTGTAGGGTTGTTTTTTTTAGACATGCTTTTATTACCCTCTTTGCATATTCAAAGACAATCGTATTAAGGAGTAGAGTAAACTCCAGTCGTGCATCGGAGCTGACACACACACACACACCCACACACACTTTATATGCCCTCTGACCGCCAGTGATAAAACAGTACCCTATCACTTCTTCATGGTTCATACTTAAAAATTAGCTATTGCTAAAACGCCATGGTTGCCAAGATTTGAGTATGTAGCTATTTCGCGGCGTTATTTGCGCAGATGCTTAGCGTTTCATTGATACTATTCCGTTTCCAGCTATATTTATTATTATTTTATAATTCCAGGTCATATGGAAGAGGGCGATGAGGTGATAGTCATTGAACCTTTCTTCGATTGCTATGACTTCATGATCAAGTCAGCGGGTGGCATCCCTAGGTTTATTGCCCTCAATCCTGTAAGTAAACCTCTTCTTTACGTAACTGAAGAACCATTAGGTTATCTCTTATCTAAAAACCTCGATTATTATTATTCTCATGATAATAGCCAGCGTTTTGCGCTTGCTCAGTTTTTATTGACTTGCGCGTCACACGAGCTCATTCAGACAAGAATCATAGGTCACAAAGTTGGAATTTATTTTGTAACGTAACGTTTACCTCTTTGGAGGGAAATGTTAGTTACAGGTGAAATTAAAATAGATATTATTGGTGCCGATTCTCTTGTACACCGAACTAAACTCTAAATTTAAAATTAATTTTGACACATCTAAATCGGATTTGACAATCGCGACTCCACACGTGATACCTAACCACGTGATCTTTTTAGAGCCGGAGGCGCGCAGGGGGGGCAGCCTCGTCGTGTTTTATATGGAATTTTTCACTTTTTGTATGGAAAATAAGAAAAATTATTACCTACATGTAGAGTATCAGGGGTTTAAGGCTTTTATAAAGGGGGTCGAAATTTTCATTATTTTTGCGATTGGACACACCGTTTTCGAGATATAAGCAAAAGAAAAAAAAAGATTCAGTACTGTTTTTGCATTTGAAGTCGAGGTGTTGGTGTGAATATATAGTTCATGACAACCAATTTTATTCCACACGTTTTTAGTCGCGATTAAAAATAGTCAGATTTAGTTAGAAAATCTAAATTTTAGGCGAAAAACGTCAAATTCAGAATAGCAAAATTGCTATTTTCACTAAACTAATATCTCGTTGCCATCTTAGTGCTGTCAAACTAAAATATAGTTAAGTTGTGTCACTTTAGTCTATTTCAGAATGGGAAATCGTCGTTTGACAGGAATAAACTAAATTTTGGTGATTTTTAGTTTAGTTTAGAGGCATTTGTGACAAGAGAATCGGCACCAATAAGGTAGTTAAAATTAAATTCAGATTAGCTTAGAATTAAAATTAAGGGCCGGCTTCACAGGACGTGGGATGTTCGGGATAGGCGGGGTCAGGCTGACAGATGGGTAGGCAGGCGCGGAGGCAGGTAGGCAGTCAGGAAATGTGGAGGAGCCGGACTGCGGCGTTACGCGTCTAACGGCGAGTCCTGTCGAACGGAGAGGTGGGTGTGAATAACAATTAGATAGCGGAGGCACTCCGTGGTACTTCACGCTAATGGGAGGCCTGCGTCAATGTCAGCAGACTATGATGGCGAAGCTTGGCGCCGCGGCGCTTGGCGTCGGAGAGTGTCGGGGGCCTCTCTTGGAGGATGGCGTCGCTTAGCGTCACGTCACTTGGCGTCGGAGGCCTCTTATGCCGCTGTATACGTGTGGTGCCTTGCGCCACACGGCCGAAAGGGTGTAGTACACGAAAGTTCAGACGCACTCAAGGTTTATTTGTCTTTAGACACTGAATTGACTAGACAAAGGTTTAAGTATTTTAAATAGTTTTGTTTAAGAACTAGGCTCTAGGGCTTCGAAAACACGGCCTCACCAGCCGCTTTCAGACCAAAAACTCTTAGACCTCAACTCAAACTCCCACTGCAAACTGAAAAATTTGAAGCCCGTTTTTATCGTTCTGTGCCATTTTTTTAAACGTTTTCAAAGATATATCAAGCGATAGATGGCCAGCACGAATACAAACGGTTTACAGAAAGGAAAGTCTACAGGTGTTCTTATTGCTAGGGTCAGTGTATACACCGGCTTTATGAAAGGTTTAGAAAACTATAAAGTGTACTTGTCCATGGTGTGTTATGTCTATGGTATAGAAAAATAAATTGGACAGATGACAGTTTAATTTTAAAATGTCAGAATATAAATAATTCTAAGATTGTTTACAAAGACGAAAATTAGTAATATAAAAACTTTTTACAAAAAAAAAAACAACCGACTTCCAAAAAAAAACACTACAAAGTGAAAAATAACTTTAATTTCGGAAGTCGGTGTCTTGGGTTTTTTGTTTTCATTTTTTGCCACCGACTTCCGAAATTAAAGTTATTTTTCACTTTGTAGTGTTTTTTTTTTGGAAGTCGGTTGTTTTTTTTTTGTAAAAAGTTTTTTATTTTTCACTTTTTAGTTGTGGTACCTACCCCACACACATTCGAATACCACTACCTGCTACCAGTGACAGGAACTTATCATATCATCTACATACTAAGTGGGAAAAAAATACGTATTTTGTAGCTAACTCAAAAACTACCCAAGCAAAGTTAATAAAATTTATATGGGACCAATTTGGGAGCATACCCTTTCAAACAAAAAAAGAATTTTCAAAATCGGTCCACAAACGACGGAGAAATCGGTAGACATACATAAAAAAAAAAAAAAAAAAAAAAAAAAAAACAAACATACGCGTCGAACATATAACCTCCTCCTTTTTGGAAGTCGGTTAAAAAAAAAAAAAAAAAAAAAAAAAACAAACATACGCGTCGAACATATAACCTTCTCCTTTTTGGAAGTCGGTTAAAAATAAGTTTTGGATGCTAAGACGATCAAAGAATAATTAAAAGTATACTTTTCAGAGGTAACAATGTTTACGAGTAATTTTAAAATGTGAGTTCTGTGTGTGTCATAGGATTTTAATATGTTGTAAATAGATAGTATAAAACATATAAATAAATAGATAGATTAGGTGGCGCGGCAGAATACCACAATGTGATGACTTGATGAACTTCATTTATGCAGAATTTTACATTACATAACGTGAATATAAAAAACTTGCAGGATATTGTTGCCATGTATTACTGTTGAGATCCCTTCTTTTCGCATGTTTATTTTTTTTCTATTATACTTTGGCATAACTATTTTGTTTTGTATTTTTTGGCATAATAATACTTTGCCATAATTGTTTTTGGCATATAGTTCCTTTATTTCATTTCAAAACATACTATTTACATTTTAAATATTCTTGTAAAAAATTAATAAAACATTTAAAAATATAAAAAATAGTCGCCCACCGGTGTCGGGAACAGGGTCCAAGCCACCGGTGGTCAGGGCTCCTGAGAGAGGAACCTTCTAACAATACGCGCCGTGTCAAGGAGTACTGCTTTCTGGATCAAGCCCCTGATCCAGCTGCCTAACGAGAGCCTCCTCAGGTGTTGGTCGAGGCTCTTGGCTATTATGCCATTGGCCGTCACGACTATTGGGCACAATGATTGCTGTATCCACATCCCACATGTCGACAACCTCGCGAGCCAGGTCAAGATACTTAATCTGTTTATCTTTTTCAGCTTTCACGAGGTTCTCGTCATGCGGGACCGCTATATCAATAGTCATTGTGCGACGCTCTAATCGATCTATCACCAATATGTCTGGCTTATTGGCAACAATAGTCCTGTCAGTGATGATAGATCGATCCCAATACAATGTGATATTGCCATTTTCGAGGACTGGGTCGGGCACATATCTATAGTACGATACTTCCGATTCCACAAGATTGTATTTCAATTAAATTTCATTAATTTTATTATTATATTTATTTTTTATTTAATTTAATTATTTTAATTTTATAATGTGTTAGTAACAATTTTCTTAAAATCTATGTTAGGAGGTACATAATCTAATATAGTTTTACAATTTCCCTGTAACTATTCCCACCCAGTGTGCCCGTATGGGACAGTCATGTCGGGATGCAATCATTTGCAAAATGGTGTTGGAGCTACCGCGCAGTCTGTGGAATAATGACGCCACTTTCGTACGCACTATAGCGTGGAAACCGTCAACGCGCGCATTTGTGAACATTTGCGACGCACTACAATGCCGCAGCAACCCCAACAGCATTCTGAAAGCGCTATTATACTGAATACGAATATTATGTTAACATAATTATCTTGTAGCCTAATTTGTTTTGGTATAATTTAAAATGTGGCAGAGTCTTGATGCTCTGAAATTTATTTGGCATAACACACTTGGCATAATATTCTTTAAACGAATATTTGAAAGGCATAATATGTTTACATGTCCGAATGTACAATGACATACTTTTAAGATGGCAGAATTTTATTTGGAATAATTACCTTTGGCAAAGTTAAAATTCCGCATAATTTCGTTTAGCATAACGTTTATTTAAAGCGACGATTATTTAGTACAATTTCACTTGGCATACTACGAAGATGGCAGAATTTCATTTGGAATAATTTTTAGTAGGCCACTTCTATAAAATAGCATTTTTAATCTTAAATTAAAACTAAATAAAAAATTATCTTAAAAAGTCAATATGTTTTGCTGCAAAAGTTAGTGACAAAACGAATCGCTGCAAAACCGTCTCCACGTAGTCTTGTCTGCCCTACCCCTAGAGTGTAATTTAAGCTCGCGTAGGCGCGGAGGGGCGACTGGGGCGAGGCAGCCCGCGAGTTGAGGCGGCCCGCGAGTTGAGGAGCAGATTCGGCTTGCTGGCCGGCTTAACCGGCCAGCCTCAGCCGCGACGGCGAGCGTTCAAACCATCTGCGACAATAAGCTCACGTGGGACCGCCGGAGCCCCGCAGCGCCAGAGCCGTGACAGAAATCATGCGTGCTGCATGCGGTACTGCATGCATGTTATTCGTAAATATAATTAGGACAAACAATTTTATTGTATGCTATGTTATATTTTGTCTTATAATTTTATGCAAATGGATAGGGAACCATTACTGTTTAATAAATTTTACCAGCTACTTTATAAAGAACCCATTACTAATCTTATAAATTATACCCTCACCAGAGTAAAACATCAGGCACTGTAACCTCAGCAGACTGGGTCCTAGATGAGGAGGAGCTGAAATCCCTCTTCAACCCTCGCACTAAGATGATAATCGTGAACACCCCCCACAATCCCCTGGGCAAGGTGTTCACCCAGCAGGAACTGGAACTGATCGCCAACTTGTGCAAAAAGCACAATGTGCTGTATCTGTCTGATGAGGTGTATGAGTGGATGGTCTACGAGCCCAGGCAGCATATTAGGATTGGTGAGTTTTTATGAGTTATCTATCTGTTTCCTTGTTTGAATAAATGGCAAAGAATGGATATGTTACTGTAAAAGCCCGAACTGCGGTAAATCTTAGGATTTTTTTTTCACAGGGACCGGTAAATGTGAGTTTTTAGAGTTAAACAATGCAGTTAATAATCATCATCAGCCTATAATGTTCCCACTGCTGGGACACAGGCCTCCTCTCTGTGAGAGGGAATGGGCCGTAATCCACCACGCGGGCCCAGTGCGGGTGGATAGATGTAGTTAATAATCATAAACTATTTAGTAAACATTACTATAATTATCTCCTGTATTTCATCTAAGTACATGTCGTTTAAATTTTTAAATATTTTTTATAAAAAATAGAAGAAAAAAACATTTGAAAAAACTTCTTCCAAAAAAAAAAACAACCGACTTCCAAAAAAAAACACTACAAAGTGAAAAATAACTTTAATTTTGGAAATCGGTGTCTTGGGTTTTGTATTTTAGTTTTTTGCCACCGACTTCCGAATTTAAAGTTATTTTTCACTTTGTAGTGTTTGTTTTTGGAAGTCGGTTGTTTTTTTTTTTGTAAAAAGTTTTTATTTTCACTTTTTAGTTATGGTACCTACCCCACACACATTCGAATATCACTACCTGCTACCAGTGACAGGAACTTATCATATCATCTACGTACATACTAAGTGGGAAAAAAATACGTATTTTGTAGCTAACTCAAAAACTACCGAAGCAAAATTAATACAATTTATATGGGACTAATTTGAGAGCATACACTTTCAAACAAAAAAATAATTTTCAAAATCGGTCCACAAATAACGGAGAAATCGGTGGACATACATAAATAAAAAATAAAAAAATTGGAAGTTGGTTAAAAATATAAAAAAGACTACTATTTATAATATTTCAATCTTTGATTTCGGACATTTACTGGTGTCTGCGGTAAAACCTAGGATTTACCGACCGACTTTTGCGGGTAAAAGTCCAAAATTAAAGATTATTTATTATAAACATAACATCACGCCTTGTTTCCCCGAAGGGTTGGACAAAGGTGTCCCTGTAGCAAGTACACTCACATTTCGCCAGTTATGTTTAAGTCCCATGTAATAGGGGCGAGCCTATTCCCATCAACCGGGCACAAATCCAGACTCCGAGCTGTTACTGAGAAATTTCAGATAGAAAAACCCAATAACGCTTTGCCCGACCCAGGAATAGAACCCAGGACCTCATGCTCAGCAGTAACGCTTGCAACCACTAGACCAACGAGGCAGTATATATGCAAGTTGAGGAGCATCTGTTCAAAAGGTCGTATTTCTATGATAAACAAACTTTACAAAAACAGAAAAAAACATCTAATTCCTATTATAAAAATTCTAAAATTAAATTAAATTTAGATCATCGTGAAGATTAAGACTACAATATTACATGCATTTTTAAAAATAAAAAAAATACACCATAACTTTTTTTTTATTCAATTTTAGTTCAGAAATAAGACTTATTGATCGGAAAAATCAGAAACACGACCTTTTGATTTGTCACTTCTAGAAATATGCCCTTTTTACCCGACTGCCCCAGAAGGAGGGTAATGTTTTTCGAGAGTATGTATGTATGTATGTATGTATGTATGTTTGTATGTATGTATGTATGTTTGTATGTATGTATGTATGTATGTATGTTTGTATGTATGTATGTATGTCTATTTCTTTGGCACGCTCTGTAGCCTAAACGGCTTGATGGATTTTAACATATGAGGTGTCGTTAGGTTCGTCTTAATAGTGGGAGTGACATAGGCTATATAATATTTGTATATTGCATCTGCAAATAGAAAAAAGGAGGGGTAGGTTTAAAAAATACATTATTGGTATCAAATAAAAGTTAGTAATGAGTCAATTCCAAATATATATACATAATCTAAATATATAAAAGCGAAAGGTCACTCACTCACTCATTCATCACGAAGTATCGAAAACCACTTGACGTAAAAAGATGAAATTTGGTAGGGAGGTAGTTTATACTTAGTAGACGTTCGCTAAGAACGGATTATTGGAAATTCGACCTTTAAGGGGGTGAAAAGGGGGGATTTAGTTTGTATGAAAAATGTTTTTCCTTAAGTTAATAAACTTGAAACTTGGCACGAATACTTATCTTTGTAAATTATAAAGTTTGCCATTTTTAGTTTTTATAAATTACCCTCTAAAGGAGGATTGGGGTATGTCAAAGTTTGTATAGAAGAATTTTAACGAGTGGTCTGATTAACTCGAAACTCAGTATTTATAATTAAAACTGAACATAAATAAAAACGTCTAATTTTTATTAAAGTTGTTATGTATGGAAAAAAATATGACCTTTTGAACAGAAAAATAAATAAAAGATGCTATTTGTAGAAGAAATATGCCTGTTTTGTTTAAAACAATCCAAGGGAACATTTTAATGCAGAAATACATCCGTTTTGATTGGAATCCAAGTTTTTTGGATTTTATTATATGGGAAATACGCTCCTTTTGAACAAGTTTTTACGCTCATTCGATGGAGTTTTCTGCTATGAGTTCAAAAAAAAAAAAAAAAAAAAGTTGAAAAGTGAAATACGACCTTTTGAACAGACGCTCCTCAGTTAGCGGCGAGTTATTATATTTAGAACAATTCGGACTTTCACCGGTGAGGCTTGGTAAATCTTAGGATTTACCGCAATTCGGGTTTTTACAGTAACAGATACAATTTGATCACCATTTTATTACTATTTTTAAACTTCTATAAAAAACGACGGACGAAGTCGTGGGCAGAAACTAGCAATCAAATAAAATTGTTTGTGTCAAATAATAATAATATTATTCTCACAGCAAAATTACCTGGAATGTGGGAACGCACGATCACAATCGGCTCAGTAGGCAAGACATTCTCAGTGACTGGCTGGAAGACAGGCTGGGCATACGGACCTGCCGCGCTCATGTTGAATTTGCAAGTGGTGCATCAGAACTGTGTGAGCACCTGCTGTACACCTATCCAGGTTAGTACTGGGTCAGTTTGTGTGCATATTTTTTTTTTAATTTGATGAATAATGGATAGACTTTATTCGCCTCAAGAACGAACACGAAAACAATTTGGCCGTCCCCAGTTACCTAACTGGAAGTCCTTCCTAGATACCTAACTGGGAGTTGTTCCTAGTAACCTAACCGGGAGTCGTTCCTAGTTCCCTAACTGGGAGATGTTCCTAGTTACCTAACTGGGAGATGTTCCTAGTTACCTAACTGGGAGTTGTTCCTAGTTACCTAACTGGGAGTCGTTCCTAGCAACCTAACTGGGTGTTGTTGCTAGTTACTTAACTGGAAATTGTTCCTAGTTACCTAACTGGGAGTCGTTCTTAGTTACCTAACTGGAAATCGTTCCTAATAACCTAACTGGGTGGCGTTCCTAGTTACCTAACTGGGAGTCGTTCCTAGTTACCTAACTGGAAATCGTTCCTAGCAACCTAACTGGATGTCGTTCCTAGTTACCTAACTGGAAATTGTTCCTAGTTACCTAACTGGGAGTCGTTCTTAGTTACCTAACTGGAAATCGTTCCTAGTAACCTAACTGGGTGTCGTTCCTAGTTACCTAACTGGGAGTGGTTCCTAGTTACCTAACTGGGAGTCGTTCCTAGTTACCTAACTGGAAATCGGTCCTAGTTACCTAACTGGAAATCTTTCCTAGTTACCTAACTGGGAGTTTTTCCTAGTTACTTAACTGGGAGTCATTGCTAGTTACCTAACTGGGAGTCATTTCCAGTTGCCAAATTCGGAGTACCGCATGCCCAGTTATCTAAATAATAGTGCGGTTCCCATTTACCTAACTGGGAGCGCTTCAAGTAAACTCATAGGATAAGTACTCAGAAGAGTAAATTTTTTTTTGTCTCATTTTATGCTTCACTGGTCGACGTCATCACGTCAACGCCGGCTGTTGCTGAAAACCAGCGCTGTGGCTCTATCTAACATAGGGTCGCAGCATTATGCTGAGCGATGGCCGTTTTGCGTAGATGTGACTCATATTTTCCAACAACTTATTATTATTTGCGTCATGTTAGCGCAAATAAACGTATTTTTTTTCTTTCTCATTTGTTACCCCTGACTAAACACGCCTTTTTTGTCCCCTCCCTTTCACTCACCTGTAAGAACTCACAAGTTTCCAATCTCGTTTGTTTCACAGGAAGCGATAGCCCGCTCCTTCGAACTCGAACTAGCTCGTCGAGACTCCCCCGACTGCTACTTTACATCTTTGCCGCAGGAACTGCTGCCTAAGAGAGACTTCCTATTGGATAGCCTCAGAGAGAACGGGTTCAACCCCACCGTTCCAGAAGCAGGGTACTTCATTGTCGCTGACTGGACTAAATTGGGTGAGTTCTAAACTTGTTAACCTACCCCAAGGTTAACGCGAATACTTCCAGGGGGCCTACCACCAGCTCAAAAGCAGTACTATTTTAATATTACTTCAGTGGGAGAAAGAGATGGAGCTATACGTCCTGTAGAGCTTCATCTCTTTCCCACACTGAAGTAGGTGTTTCTATTTACACGGGCAGGCTGTCAAAATAATACAAAATGGATTTTCGAAACAGGGCAGTAAGGGTACCCAGTGTGGGCACGCCACAATTGCGGCGATAAGACCCCTCTTTGAGGAGTGGCTGGAGAGGCGCCACGGCGTCCTCACCTTCCGCCTGACGCAGGTCCTCACCAGACACGGCTGCTTCGGGAGGTTCCTGTTCAGGATAAGGCGGGAGGAAACACCCGGGTGTCACCATTGTGTGGATGGGCCTGAGGATACGGCGGAGCATACGGTAGAGGTCTGCCCGGCTTGGGCGGAGCAACGCCGTGTCCTCGTAGAGGCGATCGGCGGCGGTGATCTCTCGCGTCCGGCCCTGTTTCAGGCCATGGTACGGAGCGAGAGGAAATGGCAGGCCGTCACCTCCTTCTGCGAAGCGGTAATGCTCGCGAAGGAGGAGGTGGAACGCGTGAGGGAGAGGCAAATTTCGCGCCCTTACGCCCCTAACCGTCGCATGAGGAGACGCCCGGGGCGGGAATCGCGAGCCGATTTCCGGCCACCGTAGGCGCGGGCTTGCGGACGGTGAGCAATGGGTAGCTCGCCGTCCGATAAGGACCAAGCCCGGGTCGACGGCGCGTTGTGTTCCACGCGCGCCTCAAAGAGATGTCAGCAGAATTGACGGGGTCCGCTAGGGCCAATGCCTGCCGGGGGTTCGAAGAAAACCGATAGGGAAATCGTGGCCCGGAACACGGGTGGGTTTTAGTCAGTAAGAGTCTGACACGCCCTCCCGTTCCACTCAGAGCGGGAGAAGTTACTTGATAATTTCCCACCCAAAAAAAAAAAAAACGGGTACCCAGTGTAGCTACAGGAAAACGTTCTTAGGACATTGTCCATAACTTTTTAAGTAATTACTAAGTGCATTCACAGATTTTGGTAAAAATAGGCCGGTCAGCTAGCAAAACGTCAATTTTCACGGATGCCAATCGATACAATTTCGTATAAGGATTTAATCGATACAATTTCGTACAGGATTAAATCGATACAATTTCATATAGGATTAAGTTTCTTCTGGACCAACTGAGGTCAGAGTACTAAAAAAAGCCATAAATTGCAAAAAACTTTCTCTATTTTATTATTCTACGGTCGGTGGCGAAAAACAAGAAACAAAGACATCAAGTTTCTAAACAATGTATAGATAAAGTTTCAATAAATTTATCAGTTTTTTAATTTACGTTTTTTTAGGTCTTACTAATTTCAGTTTTATGTTAAAGCAGCTAAAGACGACTTTCAAGTCTGCGCGAGCAGAATGCTGATGGTTCCATTGTTGTTCCTTATGCGCTATTTTTTTTTCTTTCTAGCCAACAAGATCGACTTAACATCCGAGAGCGACAAGTACAAAGACTACAAGTTCACGAAGAAGTTCGCCAAAGAAACCGGTGTCTTGTCCATTCCACCGACTGCCTTCTACTCCGAAGGACACAAACATCTCGGAGAAAACTATGCTAGATTCTGCTTTATGAAGGTAAATAGACATTTTATTAATTTAATACAAATTATGAACAGAAACATCTTTCTTGTCTGTCTGTCTGTTAGTGTGCTTATAATTCGAAAACCAAATACAGACAAACTATGTTCTTAATGTCCCTCGACAAACCTCGTGTTTCGTCAGTCGTCGGATTTCTATCAGTTGCCCTTTGCACTTGGTGCAACCGGACGCTCCGACTTGGAAGTACATAGAGTTGTTAATACTCTTGTAATTTATTTTAAAAATGGTAGGAAAAGCTGCTAAAGTCGCAGGCACGACAGATAGGAAAATAGTTTTACAGCTCTGTATAGTTCACACGGAAATCAAAACAAAACAACAATAAAGTACTTAGTTCTGAATTAAAATTGATACACCATAAAATTAAAATGCCTATTACAAAACGCCTACATACATTAAAAATTGTCTTAATAACCCAACAATAAAACACTGCGGTAAAATAACTCGTAGGCGCGTCCGGCTTATGCTAAATTCAATTTCCTTACAAAATAAAGTCCATCATGACGTCACTTCAGTCACGTGACACCGCGGTTTCTATGAGCCGGGTAAGCCGATCTGTAACGAGTTACTGTAGGCTAAGAGTAGCAGAAACGTGCGCGCGGGAGCAAGAAGGAATTATTGCTATTGCACCATCTCTTTCTGGCACACGCGTTTGATTCGGTAGTTTTCGTTGAATTTCGTAATGCGTTCGGCTAGGAGTTCGTAAAAATTTCATCATTAATTTGACAAATAATATGTGGTTGTTTTTTGACGTAATCGCATTAGAACCTTATTAATTTGCATTTTGTTCGCTCAGTATTAATTGAATTCATGTTTATCATTACTAGTAGTTTAATATTTGTTTGTAGTTATAGGACAGTGATTAACATAATGTTTTGAGAATTATTAAATGGTGTTTTGTGTGTTGTGAATGTAAAGTACGTTGTAATTAGGTATTTGGGGTAAGTAGATAGTTTAATAAGCTGAAATTACTTATTTAAAGTAGATTTGAAAACTAATTAGTACGATCTTATTAGGATGGCGGCATTCATAGATTTAGAATGTCATAGTGTGTGAATTTTGTGAAGAAACATGCTTTTCAAGGTTAAGTTTTGAAAATACATGCTCGCCCAGATGTGACTATAAATTACAAACGCCGCGATGGTTTTTTCAAAAATTTTAATGTTCCCGTTTACGATAAATGTCAATGACTGACTGGCAGTCGTAAATTTAATAAAATGTATTGTTCCCGTGTTTACGTTTCTTAGATTGTAGTTGTTTATAGAATATAGGGTTTTCTTACATTTTAATCTGACGAATTCATCAAAAAAGATGTGCAGGTTGAAAAACATATTCGTAGATGTTTATGAGTTCGGGACTGGTTCGGGACTGGTAGGAATAGAATTATTTTCACTAATTTGCATGTAGCTCATTAAAGAAAAGTAGTATATAATTTAATGAATTTTTTTTTTTTTTTTGCTGCTCCGGCTTACCTCCTCCATAAAATCAGCCTTCGCTACTGGTAGGTAGGGAGAAGAATGGGCATTACACTCCACCGTTACTCTTTTAAAATGTTTTACAATATTTTGTATATAAATAGTTAAATAATTATATGTGAAGACGATGCACCTAGAATAAAATTACTATACCACCATAGGTAAAATGAATTAAAAATGAAGCAACGACAGATAAGTAATTATGTGATAGATACATGGTGCTCACATATTTACAAACATTGTAAAAGGAGACGATATTCCAAAAATATTACTAATTAAATCAATTAAATCTGCATTTGATTTCTGGAATGTTACTGTTATGTTCCAATTTCGTTCGACTAATATTAGAATAGACTTTGGACGACAGTCGGGATAGGAAAGCAACTCACAACCGTTCAATATTTAAATTACTAGTTAAATGTGTGTATGTGTGAGTGCGTGTGTGTTTAGTGTGCGGGGGTGTGTTTAGTGTGTGTGTATGTGTGTGTTGAGTGTGTGTGTGTGCATAGCTTGTTACTCAAATCTTTTTGTGATCCGTTCAACCATGGAGTTTTTGTTTTTTTTATGTTTATCATTTATTTTTACAGAAAGACGAAAACTTGAGTCTTGCCAGCAAACTAATGAAGGAGTGGAACGCCAAGAAATAAAACAAGACAAATTAAGTTATAGTATTGTGATATAATTACATTGATATATATTTATAAGTACATTGTTTAGTGCTATACGTATTTTGGCGACTCATAATTTATCTGTTCGATTTTTTTTTTACGTTATTTGCATTTTGATAATGTCGCAGGGATATTGTCAAACCAGTGATATTACGGATAGTCTATAATTATTAGTACCTAATTTATTTCAATATTATATTATTACAATTAACTATTATATCCTATACTATTAAACGAGCAATATTTGTATATATGTTAATTTGTGTATGAGTAGCTCGTGGCTCGTGGTAATAACAGCCGCACGAGTCGTTTCATCCGGTTAAGCTACGCTTGCCGGGGTTGGTCTGTGGATGGGTGACCATCTTTACATACCGAGACCCCTCTGTGCCTCGGAAAGCACGTTAAGCCAGGTCAGATCGTTGAGGCAGATTAAATATTTGTAATCACGCCTTGTTTCCCCGAAGGGTTGGGCAGAGGTTTCCCTGTAGCCAGGTACACCCACATTTCGCCAGTTATGTTTAAGTCCCATGTAATAGGGGCGAGCCTATTGCCATCAACCGGGCACAAATCCAGATTCCGACGCCTTGTTTCCCTTCGGGAAAACAAAGCGTGATGTTATGTTATATTTGTAATCAAGTTCTTGAAAACAGCTCTAACGATTTCGATGAAAGTTGCAATATAGGAGTTTACGGGGGCGAAAAATCCAGCTAGCTAGGTCTCATATCTGGGAAAATTCGTTTTCTCCGTATTTTCACCCGAGCAGAGCTCGGTCGCCCAAAGTTTAGAACAAGATTAATGACATAGAATACTGACATGGCAGCATGGAATTAGTATGTACTCTCCTTACTAATAAATGAGCATTCTCTATTTTGAACAGAGCAGAGCTCGGTCGCCCAGATACTATATATTATGTACAAGTATGTAAAGAAAGAATAAAATAAAGGGTAGAGATCATTGGCCATCAAAAAATTCGTCCGCATCGCTGTCAGCGGAAAAGGTGCCCAAAAGGCTGGCAGCATTGCCACGTTGGATGGTAATGCTGATTCTTTGACCTACGAATTGGCCAGCCCTCATGTCCGTGACTACCGCAGGACCACCAACGCTAATCACTTCCATATTTAGTAAATAATTAGTACCCAATTGGTACTAATTAGTGCTCGAACGACAAAATTGGTACCTTCCTAGTTTTCGAGAAACTCGACTTTGAAGGTGGTAGTCACGCTCCCTTCAGCAGGACCACCATGAGCGCCGAAAAAGGGGGCATGCTGCAGCTATTCGAAGTATACAAATAATTAGTACCCTTAAATGTGATTCATTGCGTAAAAAAAAAAAAAAAGAAATATTTATATTTACCGAAAAATCAACGATGATAACTTTCATGCACTCGTTCAGCAGGACCACGACTTTGAATGTTGATTCCAAGTTTGAGGAGCTTGTCGCTTTCCTCAAACCTACATAGAAAATTAGTACCCTGCAAGATAAAATTTGTGCCCAAAATTCAAAATTAGTTCTTCAGTAGTTTACGAGATACCTATACCATGCCATTGGGTGGGACGGCGGTAGTCACGGTGTAAAATTTTCATTTCTACATTTCCCTATTAAAAATTCTATGATTTCTTCCCAAATTTATACAAAAATTAGTGCTCCGAAAGAAGTTATAGCGACCAAAAATTCAGATTCCTAAGTGTTTCATTTTAAGAGAAATTAGCTTTCATTACTTTTCCACACTAAATCTCTGCTTATAACCCGACCAAATTAAGTTGTCACGCAATGAATCACATTTAAGGGTACTTAATTATTATTTGTATACTTAGAATAGCTGCAGCATGCCCCCTTTTTCGGCGCTCATGGTGGTCCTGCTGAAGGGAGCGTGACTACCGCCGGACCACCTTCAAAGTCGAGTTTCTCGAAAATTACAAAGGTACCAATTTTGTCGTTCGAGCACTAATTAGTACCAATTGGGTACTAATTATTTACTAAATATGAAGCGATTGGCGTTGGTGGTCATGTGGTGGTCACGGACATCCAGCCCTCTGGTCACGTAAAGAGTCGACCAACCGCTTGGCGATGTCCCAAAATATTCGATGAGCACTCGGACCCCACGGCCCTAGTGTTTCAACCCTAAATGGCTCAAAAATATAGCGACCAATAAGGTTGTTATATTTGCACCATTTGAGGTTTTCTGCACCTGCAGCAGCCGCCCCGGCACGACCCGCCGTGCTAGAAAGTTGGGATGGCGCAAGGGTGTCGACACAGGTTGCATCCCACACCAAAGGCTTACCCAACTTCCAAAGCATTATGGTCATTCCGTCTAGCCTTTTTCCACCGTCGCGTGCCAAGCCATTGGATTCTAAAACAGCTGGCACTCGCGCGGTGACAAGAGCCTGACGGATGATGTCATTAATGCTTGTGTGTCGTGCCAACCGACCAGCGCTCTTGCTGCAGGCCATGGTGTGCGAGGCGGTTGACTGCTTCACCGTACTGACGGCTATGTCACCCATCATAGTGCTTATGTTGGGTGACGGTAGCGCCTGAAGCCAGAGGCCCGACTCCCATTCTTCCACAGCCAGCAGGCGGGCATGCTCAGCAGCAGTATTGGTAGACGTATTAATGAGGTTATTCCGTACCAACCTGCAGAGCGGCTCATCCCACTGCTTCTGAGAAGACGGGCTCTCGAACTGCTCCGTATCCGGACAAGCCACTTTCCAGGCGTTCATCGCATCAGTCAAACACGGCACTTCAGAGTCAACCTGAGAAGCGGTTAAGATTTTTCTGGTTAACTTTTCAGTGCTGTGGGCCGAGGACAGGAACGGCCGGTAAGCTTACACTAAATTTTGCGAACGCCGAGCCCACGAAAGCGAATGGGTAGTGTGGCTTGCAGCCACGCGCGGTCGTCCAATGCCACATTTATAATTGATGTTAAGAGTATTTCGAATAATTTGATCGATTTTGTCTAAAAAGTGTGGCTTCTTTCATAAAGAGGAAGAATGGAGAAAATACATAAAATTTGGACCGAAAAAGCAGTACCGTGAAACCTGGCAACTTTGCCACTTTACGGTGGGTAAAAAAGTTTGAAAAAGTTTTTCTTAAAAAAACTCTATGATGTTATAAAAAGCAACCAATGAGATATGTAGTAAATTTTATGCATTATTGAAACACATCTTATATCTATTGTTTTCTCATTCTATCGTGATATTTTAGTCCAAAAACCTTTTATGGCAAAGTCAACTATCACTTGTGGTAAGATTGCCATCCCGAAATTTAAGAAAAATTTAAAAGAGTTACCATAAAAAATCATAGTCATCATTACCGCATGCTTGGTCACAATAAAAATATACTACAGTTGTATAATATTTTACACTGGCAATAGATTTTCCAAAATGTGGCAAATTCACCCGCCTTGTTTTGATTTTTTCAAACTAAATAGAAATAGCTGTCAGGGTTGCATCAGAAAAATTAGGGGTGGTAAGTAGGAAAAAAAAACTAAATAACACTACTTTAGTTTCTTTTTGTGATAGCCCTAGCCTCTAAAAATATATGGCAAAGTCGACATTACTAAATCTTTGCATTGGGTTGGTATATTTGCCAACAGTGATTTCTTATGTTAAATTGGTTAAAGAGTCGTAAATTAACATGGTTTTAATTAAAGAATATTATTAAGAACGTGGTATTAAAGTTTGACTTATCTACACAAAGTATATCCCACTTATTTTCATTAAAGTTTTGGAGCTCAAAGTCAATCACAGTTAGCGCGGGAAAAAAGTAACCGCCAAAAAATGACAGTTCTATGAGAGCTGGGTTGTATTATACAATAAAGTGTTGCCAATCCAATATTCTAATTTGATTTAAGGGTATTACAAACGTTAAAAAAAATACAGTTTTGACGGAACAAATTATTTTGCTTCGTAAGGCGGTATACGGCAAAATAAACAACCTTTGGTAAAGTTGCCAGGTTTCACGGTATCTGATAAGTGTGAATGCCGAATATAAGTTCATTTTAGAAAGTCTATCCGAAATATAGTTAAAATGTTTCATTTTTAATGTTGAATAAGTTTTTTTTTAATTATTAGTTGTTTCAGTTGTTTTTATAAATATAAAAGAAAAGGAAATACTTATAATTCGCGTGTTTTATTTCAAACATCAATTCCAAAATGAAACAGTATAATTTGATTTCATCAAAATAGTACCTACCTATAACATTGTTTTTCACGAATTATTTTATTTGTATTGGTGATCAAGCTAGCCTGATTTTACAAGTTGCAAGTTACATAAACTTCTTAAGGCGAAAGCGTCAGGGTAGCCCGCGAAATTCAAATTTTCTTACGTTTTTTTGCAATTTGCAGGTCAGTATCATGTATGATTCGCGGCCGTAACAAATATGGCTTTACTCAATTATAATCATTACAATCAGTAATACAATTCCATAGTTAGCAAAGGTTTATGACATCAATTTATGACATTTGACACCTTTGCTGACATAAGGAGTTGTATTGACCTGCAAATTGCAAAAAAGTAAGATAATTTGAATTTCGCGGGCTACCCTGACGCTTCCCCCTTAACACTTGCGATTGATTACTGATAAAGCCCGTCACAGACGTAGCTATAATATAAATATAGTCATAGCTAGGCATATTACAATATATTTTCCAGAGTAATCTTCGACCGACCGCAGACGGAGCTATAATATATATATTTCTATTACGTCACCAAAATATGTGAACAGATTATAGCAAGACATTATAATTTACTGTATATTAAGGCATTTAATATGTAGGATCAGGAGTGCCGAGAGGTATTTCGTCAGGGTTTAGAGTTCCCATTTTATTGGGATAAACAAGACTGTATAAACAATTACAGGGTATTTATTATAGTAGGTACTAGTAACACTAAATAAGGTAAAACACAATGCAAATGGTAATTAGTAACAAGATAAAGTAGGTGAATAGGTAGTAACAATCGAACAGACTTTTAAGGTCTTATAGTTCGTATAGTGGCCAAGCCACCCAATGACAATGACAAAGTGTATTGCTCGCTATCAGCAAGCCAATACAGCTATGTGAATATACAGTAGCGCTGTACCAGGTAAACCGACAGTTTTGTCGGGAACAGGGGCTCTTTATAGATTCGCATCCGAAGATCGACTGACTCGCCGCTCGCCTATAGAGTGCACGCTCTTTTATAAGACGATGCCCCCACCTTGCAATCCCACTACGACAACTCTGTCCGATGACGCACGGAAGTGCGTCACGTGTTTACTTGATACAAAACACTAAAATGTGCTAAATCTAATAAGACTTACATTATAAAGTAATCAAATAATACAATAATAATTGTCGTAAATAAACAATAGTGAATTCACAACGTAAATCATTTTATAATTAAAGTAACATGTCATTAATTGTTTTGAACAAAACCATTAGTTACAATTATCGAAATAAGTTGCCAAAATCAATTAGTACATACACAGAGTACTTAATAAATTATATTCCGATTTATTAGACAATAATTGATAGTAAAAATCACAATGAATAATAATAAAAACAAATCATGCCAAACTCTGTTGACTACCCACAATTATTGTAATTGACAACCGTCTCCGACACGGCCAGAACTGACGTTCTACACGGCCTCGTGTAATCCTGAGAAAAAAATCATTTGGTGAATATCGATCGGCCTTTCTGACAAACAAAAGCCATAACAAAAGGTATATTGAAAAGAAAAGTCCTGAATTAGTCAAATTAAATTATTTTCAATAGCAGTTGCATCGCAACCATTCAAAATGATCATACTGCTGCAGACAATACATAGCTCAATTAAAGTAGAGACATAGTCTCCCAGCCGAAATCACACCATGGGATTCGACAAGTAATTTGGAGTGAATAGACAACCCGCATAGGCGTCAACATAGACAACCCGCATAAGCGTCAAGTTCAACGTCCAAATCCAGGAGTCAACATAGACATCCAAATAAGCGTCAAGATAAACAAGAGTCAACATAGACATCTTGCCAATTCAGCTATAGTATGTGAGCAGCAGATGAATCATCATCAGTGTCAACATTGACATCATCACTAACAGTAACTGGACATTCAGGCATTTTTTGTACACGATCATGGGCATATTTCATCGCCCTCATTAGCAATAAGTACAAAGTCTCCAATTTGAAACTTTTTCAAAAAAGCCATCATATCGGGCTTTATCGTATTTGGCATTTTTAGTTATATTTAAAAGAGCGTGCACTCTATAGGCGAGTCAGTCGATCTTCGGATGCGAATCTATAAAGAGCCCCTGTTCCCGACAAAACTGTCGGTTTACCTGGTACAGCGCTACTGTATATTCACATAGCTGTATTGGCTTGCTGATAGCGAGCAATACACTTTGTCATTGTCATTGGGTGGCTTGGCCACTATACGAACTATAAGACCTTAAAAGTCTGTTCGATTGTTACTACCTATTCACCTACTTTATCTTGTTACTAATTACCATTTGCATTGTGTTTTACCTTATTTAGTGTTACTAGTACCTACTATAATAAATACCCTGTAATTGTTTATACAGTCTTGTTTATCCCAATAAAATGGGAACTCTAAACCCTGACGAAATACCTCTCGGCACTCCTGATCCTACATCAGAAGTGGGATTAGGTTTAGCCCAGGAATCGTAAGGTGTTGGTGATCCATGGCGAGTAATGTTAGAGCTTCAGAACCATAATATGGCTCAGTTAATTGAGCAGTTAAGACGCATTCCGTTCAGTCTACTGTAATTCTCTTGCCCGATTTTGACCCAGACCTACCTGATTCCAATGCTCAATCTTGGAGTACAATCGTTAATATGTTCCTATTGGAAAAGCCTCTTCAAGGTGGCACTATTATTATTGCCCTCACTAAAGCTTTAAAAGGCGATGCTAACGTATGGCTTTCCCAAGTACTCTGTGTATGTACTAATTGATTTTGGCAACTTATTTCGATAATTGTAACTAATGGTTTTGTTCAAAACAATTAATGACATGTTACCTACTTTAATTATAAAATGATTTACGTTGTGAATTCACTATTGTTTATTTACGACAATTATTATTGTATTATTTGATTACTTTATAATGTAAGTCTTATTAGATTTAGCACATTTTAGTGTTTTGTAAAAAGTTTCAGAACCTCTACTTTCAATGTTCCCCCGGTGGGGTAAGATTGATATATATATATTTTTTAAATCGTTTTATTTGTTAACTAAAGGTATCCGAACACTACAGACAGGGGCACTTCAAATTTTAGACTAGTGAACACCAACAACGTCTGATAGGGGAGGGTGGGGCAAAATGAGGCTCGGGGCACAACGGGAAGCTAGCTTGTGTGCCTGTCACACACGCGTATACAAGTTGACAGCGGCGTCAATCATTCGTTGTTCAGTCGCCTCACGTGAGTCAGAGCAAGCGGAACGTGTCGGTGCGTGTTTTAGTCTCTAGGCTGACAAAAACAGTTTTTGAGGGTATTGTTATTTATTTTCGTAAAATATACTCTTGTGTAGTGAGGTAAGTACAAGACCTGCATAAACTTGTATACCATAATTTAGTGGGAGTGGTATTAACCTATTCAATTTCAAATTTATTTTTGATAATTTCTATTGAGGTTAAAAATGGCCGACCAACTTGAAAATGTAATGTTTGGGGCAAACGGGGCATGATGGGATAGTATCCCAATCTATCAGGTCAATTTTATTTTATATTTATTTGTAAGTATGGTTCCAGTTTCTTCACAGGCATTTGAACTTCTCGCGTCCACTTTAAGGGCTAAAGAGAAAACTCCAGAAAGGCAATTTTTTTAAATAAAAAACAGGTTATTTGCAGTTACACCTGAAAATATTATGGCAATTCCCAAAAAAAGAATTAAAGACAAAAGAGAAAACGTGGGAAAACGACTATCTTACGGATTCCCCGTACTAAAATAAGCAAAATGATGGAAAGGAGAGTAAGGAAATTAAGAAGAAGAAAGAAAGAAAGAAAAATAACCAAACCTTATAGCAAAAAGGCGAAGAAACAAATGCAAAAGGAAGCATTCGCAGTCAGATTAGGGTTGGGTTGCTTATAGATCTTATGCGGGTTGAGCACACAATTTCTGCGCCAGAGTAGATACTGATGATGACGAGGCACATATTTATGTAGGTACAATGTTTGCCTGACTAAATTGTATTCTCATTTTGCCCCTTAGCGTTTCCTGTTTTGCCCCGACTATGGGGCAATATGGGAAATTTGACACTTGCTGATTATTTCCTCATAATTAAGAAAATTAGTTGATTAAGCCTAAAAATACAATTTAAAATAATGAACAAGAATATAAATATTTATTCTAATTAAAAAGTTTATTAAAAATACTGTTGATTTCGTTTATATGATTTTTTTTGTCTTAAGTACCCCATTTTGCCCCACCTTCCCCTAATCATTTGAACGGTTTTAGAAACTATTTCGATCTTTCCCCATCACCCTTTCATCTTCCCCGTTTCATTTTCGTGATAATTTTTTTTTTTTTTCCCTAATGCTTTGGAACAGATTAAGCAGGATGTTATCAATGTGATAGAAAAATACACTCTTTGCTCTTTACTCACTACAAAGAATGTTTTTGCATAAACTAATATGTACTATTCTACAAGACTTCAAATACAACACTGCTCATCTCATCAAAAAACCGTTCGATCTTGCCCCACTCACCTTAGTAAAAATCCGAGGGCGTCCGGTGAAAAATCTTCATTTCACCCAAATGTCCGGGCTATTTGAAGTTATTATCCGGGGCCCGTAATTAAGGTGATGGCAACCCTAATTGCAGCTATGCTAACCATTACGGATAGGAAGATATAATGTTGGAAATACATCTCCTCTAGATGCATTTCCATTGTTAAATTTTATCGAAGCTGCATTTGATGGCTTTTAAATTTTTATTTTTATCTTTCAATTCCGTTCGACTAATATTAGACTAGACATTAGTCAGGGTACAAAAGCCACTCACATGCGTTCAATGTTTTAATTACTTATCTGTTACTTGTTGTTAGTTTACTCATCGGCTATAGCTTGTAATTTATTTTTACAGAAAGACGAAAAGTTGAGTACCAACAAATTAATCAAGGAGTGGGCCACAAAGAAAATTAAATCATAATATTGTGATATAAATATAAATTGATATACCTATTTATTTTTATACATTGTTACTGTTAAGTATACGGGTCAGGTAAGTAGTCGGCTCATATCGACGCCTTAGAGTGAAAACCTCGTAAAGAAGTAACTTTTCAAGAGGAAGAAAAACTGCGTGCTGTAAATTTTTGTGCGGCGTCTTTTATGTTTGCAGTTTTGGATATAAAAGCGGGTTAAATTTCCATATTAATTAATTTTAAAAAACATAAAATATGCCGTATATTTTTTTTTTACACTATGAGGTTTTCACTCTAAGGCGTCGATATCTGTTAAGTTACATTATAAGTGGCGTTAGAAGACTTTTAAGTTGCAATTATTCTCTTAGTTAATTCAGTTATTTATCTAAATATAAAAGAAAAAGGAAGAATTATAATTCGCGTGTTTTATTTCAAATATCAATTCCAAAATAAAACAGTATAATTTGATTTAATCAAAATAGTATCACTTTTGATTTGGACCGTATTGCCTTTACAATACGTATCACTGTTGCTTATCCGTCACACGTTAGAATCATAGGGGCTTTATGAGCTGAAATCTCCACGCAGCCAGCGTTTAGCGTCTCTTGTGTCATTTCCGTACGTTTTCCCAAACCTGGAAGTAAGAATATATGGAGATAAATGTTGAAATAATTAGTATTTTATTCACTCATTATTTTGCATCTCAGAATGGCTGTGTGCCGCAAGGACCCATAATTATACCATGGAACATAAAGTGCATAAAAGCAGGTTCAGATTGGCATAAATCACACTTTTAAACAAAGTATGCAAACTGTCATGGATAAAATTATTGATGATTAAAACTGAATATTGATAGGACCGTACCTGCACAAGCGGTACGATTTTGACGTGTTTAACCTGATACAGATTACACCTACAAATAAAAATCAACTGAACTCATAACATCATCTACAATAAATAAGAATACCGAATGATTTCAAATATTGCATGGAAATTTTAATTTTTTGACAGTTAATAACTGTCAAAAAATCTATGTCGGTCCACAAAACTTGATTCTCACCATCTTGTGATATTTCGTGAGCCGTGACTGATTGAATGAATCAAGTATGTAGGTACCATCTTGCCTGTACCCTAATTGCGTAACTTATTTTCATAAACAATTATGCCTGGTTTGTTTCATTTTGACAGTTCAACAACATTCTTTGCGTTATTCATTTAAGTTGTTGAGCAGATTTTTTTTTTTTCCAACTTATGAAGCAATGGATTAGCAATCTGTTTCAAATCGAAACAGATTGTGGTTGTGTTGCATTACGCAACTGGGTACTGGTCAGTACCTGTACCTATTTTGATCTTTTGATCTCATTGCACAAGTTTTTGTTCAAATATGTGTCGTGTCGAGGTGATATCGCCAAAACTGCAAAATTATTACAACTAGTCAAGTTAGTCAAAATTTTGTGTTTACCTGAACATGCAACCAGGAACGTGTCCAGCGTAGTTGGGCAGCATTCCAACGTGCTTGTGATAGATCTCCGTCGGATTGATCGACAGCGGCGGGTCCGGTCTGTAAGGCGAGGAAAAGGATGGGCGGGCGGTCAAAAAGGTACGTTCTACACGAGTGGGGTAAGGGGGGAAACTAC
This sequence comes from Agrochola litura, assembly GCA_949152395.1. Classification (NCBI taxonomy): domain Eukaryota; kingdom Metazoa; phylum Arthropoda; class Insecta; order Lepidoptera; family Noctuidae; genus Agrochola; species Agrochola litura. Next base: position 22,150,504 of record OX424493.1, read on the forward strand.
GTAAAACTACAAAACAAAGTAGGAAAAATGCTGAATTCTTGACAAATTATCAGCTTAGCTATTGCATTCACGATTGCACGCTGTTCAGTTGTTTGTTTCTCGAATTTTGGTTCGTCAATTTGATGGCGTATTAAAAGAATCAAATTCCTGGATGATTCTAAAACATTCCTCCCATGAATCGAGAGGATCCTCCATCGAAACGGGTTGGTTGGTTATTACAAGTCTGGCAGACCCTTTTTTGACGAATTTTACATGCGTGATGTAGGACGTGGGACAGTGGCTCCATCTGCAACTTGTTTTTCGCTGTCAGCCCGCGTCATACTACGAAACCATAATTATTATTATTATAGGTGTCGCTACAGACTATACATTAATATGAAAATTGAAACACGTATCTTTTTATACAACTTTATTGTCACACAAGCATCTTGACCATGTAAGGCCCTTCGAGGTGGTAGCCTATCTTGGCGTAATAGTTCCTGGTACCGACTCCAGATATGACTGCTATCTTATCGGAACCATGCTCTTCCTTGGCAATCCTTTCAGCTTCCTCCATGAGCAACATGCCGAAACCTTGGTGCTGGAATTTTGTAGGGTCTCTGGCGTTTACCTGAAAAATAACGTACGGGCTTAATATTTTTAAAGTTAAATCATCTTGGCGCGTTGAGCGATTTTTGGTAGGGGATAAACTTATGATTCGCGTCACAGACATGCTCGCGCCGTAGTGCTGTACTATAGAATATAGATAGCGCTAATACCAGTTTTATGCTTTTACTTCTGTCAGCAGTCCCCATGACTGCCAATTTTTTATTTAATTTGTCATTACTTGTCTGTAACATAACATCACACTTGTATGTTATTCCCTGATGGCAAGGTGTATAGCATCTTCAGCTTTCTTGTAAAATCTGCCATTGACTAGAGAATTTCTTAAAGGAAAAGTCTACTACTTAGCCAGTTTTTGAAGTGAAAACTTCTTTAGGCGCGTTGGGTATTTTTGAGATGGAAAAAAACAATTGAACTCGCGAGACCGTTTTCGACACCCCATTTTTGTAAACGCGATTGTGCTCTTTATTTATAAGTAATATTATTACGTTACGGATCAGTGTTCTATGCAAGTATTTTTACTTTAATTTTTTTTTTTTTTGTAAACCCAATTGTTCTATTTATTTAGATAAGGTTACGGACCAATGTATACAAGTATTTTTCTTCCACCAAAGCGATCTTGTTCAAGTTTTCACTTCTGTCGGCACTCCCGCAGTGCCACTGTTTTTTTTATTTGTTTTTTCTTTCTTTTTTATATTATGTATACTTATGACATATGCATGTATAGCTATATTTTTTGCGAGCCGGGGCTCGAACGCCTACATTACATGCTCAGTAGTCTCGAGTCTTGTGTAGCCGCTACGCTAACCACTCACCGGCACAACAGATCCATAAACATGCAGCTCTCTGACAATACTGCACTGTTTGAAGTTATCCTTCGGCCCTGGTTTCAGCTCAGGCCTGTACGTGTCAGAGGCACACTTCCTAAGCCTGAGTAAACCGACCAATATGTCCTGGTCTGGATCTTCGTACGCTAGGAATGTCTCCCAGCCACCGTTGGCTGTGTAGTCACGTCTTATAAATTCTACCTAGAATCAGTAATTTAAACACGTAAATATAATTATGTAGAGTTAAAAAGTTAGCATTCGTATCTAAGGTCTATTCATAACCTTGTTCCCAATTGATGTTATTTCCACTTAAACGAACATCAACTTTACATGTGTGTAAATAAAGTTGATTTTAGACTGACTAGTACTGTTGAAAAAGTCATAAAATGAAGTTGTAGCGCAAACTGAACCTTAACTGTAGGCATTACAGTTGTTTTTCCTAAAACTCGTGTTTGTTTACATGTTTGGCAAATAAATTGAGCCGCTCTTGGAACCAGTTGAAAATTTAATTGAACTTTTCTTAATTAGTTTCTACGACATTTTGTCAGTCTTCTTCATTTGAGTCGATCTACGTACTTGTATTAAATCTGGACAGCTAGCACTCAATAAGAATATCCGTTTCAATACAACTCCACTGTACTCGACTGGGGGATCGATGGACCCCCGACCTCAACTTTCACGCTTGTGACCACTAAAACCAACGCGACATCATGCAGCAATACTAATCATCACCATTATATTTCCTTTATCCCAATATACAGTGTGTCTTTATAATGTGCACATATCGAAATGAGGGAATCTATGCTTAATTTAATCGAAGGCAAAAACATTTTTTTTTTTTTTTAATGGAATTTTCTTTTCTTAACTTTTAAACTAAATGGTCTATCGCGATGAAACAAACTCCATAATGATTGGAAGTAATTAGGCGTCCTCATAAAATAAAAATTGTGGAAAAAAAACTACCCTCAATTGAAAATAAACGTTGTTTTAGCAAAAATCTTGTTTTTTTTTTCATAAATTTTTGCAATAAACGTAAAATTTCTCAATAAGACGCCAAACAGAACAAAAATAGAATTTACATTGTTTTTAATATTTTTTCCATCGATAAAATTAAGCATAGATTCCCTCATTTCGATAAGTGCACATTATAAAGACTCACACTGTATGATACTAATGTGGCTTGATAAATTCAGATAGTAGCTTACCTCATAAGGCCTGACCCTATTATGTATCTCCTGTATGCCAACCTCCCGTGTCCTGACATCCCTGCAGTCAGTGCCCAGGTCAGCCATGCGCGCGAGTGCCAGTTCTCTCAAGTTGCCGTGTTCCACTCCTGACGAGACCAGGGGCATGGGAATGTCTCTTTGTACTCTGAAAGTAGAATTTAGAAATTCAATACAAAGAACGCTGATTTTTGGCCCTGTAGGTATCAGTTAGACTGTATTCAAGAAGCAAGAAATGTCTATATTTTTCGTGGGTTTTTTTTGCTGTCTAACTGTTATTTCTATGGCTCATAGCCAGTTCTGGTCAATCTGTCAAGATATCATACCAACTATAACAGATTTCGTGGGCCTTATAGTCCTCGGGGGGCTTACAAAATCATTATTTTAGCATGTCTGAACTTTCAATTTAATTACAGATTTTATTTCAGTTTACATATTTTTTAAAGGCTTTACCTATAAACCCTAGTCCAAGGCGGAATTAAAGCCAGTATCTTAGCTATCAGATCCACGAGAGTCGACGGAGGATAACTCCTGTACCTCCCAGTCTTCCACAGCTCATACAAACCAGTCCCTCTGATCACCAGTGTGGGGTAAATCTTGAGCCCATCAGCCCTGAATGCTGGGTTCTCAAAGAACTCTATAAACTGTTCTACATCTCTCTCAAAGTCTACGTTTGGTAGGTCTGGCATCATGTGTGCTACAATCTGGAAGCAAGAATTTAGCATTACAATATAATTTAAAGTATAAGAAAAAGAAGTATAGTGCAGAAGAAGTATGACCTTACGTTACCTTATGACCTTATGTTATGTTAAGTATGACCTTGTTATAGAATGTTACAATCAATAGTGATGCTATGCCAATGGACACTTATGCTTTGTTACAGTCTGTCGAGAGAATGCATGCTTGACATCCGTCAGTTTCATTAATAACTGTTTTACAAATATGATCCTTATTACTACAAGAAATTGTCCAACTGACAGGTGTCAGGAGCGCATTCTCTCGACGGCCGGACTGTAGTAAATAAGAAGTCATTGCATAATTTTATGACAATACTAACAGTGCCCCGCGGTTTCACCCACACAAGACTCGATCCCCTGGGATTATCGAGATAAACCCTAAGAAATCCCAGGCCATAATTATTGGCGGGAGGTATATGCGGAATAAGCTCGATGTTGCGTCGCTGTCTCCACTCTGTTTGAATGGAGTTCAGATTGAATACGCAAATACTGTTAAAAATCTGGGGGTGACCATGGACTCCTACCTATCGTGGACTGCCCATGTTGGTCAAGTCAGTCGTAAAGTGCACTACACGTTCCACTCGCTGAAATGCCTCCAGAGCTTCTTGCCTTTGAGTACCAAAATCTCCCTTGCTCAAACTCTCATACAGCCCATCATAGACTACGCTGATGCCTGTTATTTGGATGCCACCGAGGAGCTTTTAAATAAACTTGAACGTTTGCAAAACATCTGTATTCGTTTCGTTTTTAACCTTAAAAAGTATGATCACGTTTCTAACTTTCGCAAGATACTCAAGTGGCTCCCTATTCGTCTTCGCAGGAACTCTCGGATATTGTGTCTGCTATTTAACATCCTTCACAACCCTAAAACGCCATCCTATCTGCGGGAACGCTTTTCCTACGCCCGTCCCTCTGATGCACCTTGCAGGTCGCATCTTAGAAATCTCCTTAAATCCCCTCCCCACTCAACCGACTTCTACTCCTACTCCTTCAGTGTGCACGCGGTTCGGTTGTGGAATTCACTTCCGCCTGACATTAGGGACTGCCAAACTGTTGCGGTTTTTAAAAGAAGAGTGAAAGAACACTATCTTTCCATTTCGTCATAGTTGCATAGTTATGTATTTATTATTTTATAAAGTAGTTTTATCTATTTTAGTGATATGTATTTAAGAAGTATGTATATTCTCATGTTGTATGTTTATATTTAAATTAGTGTATAGTTAAGTTTTTTATTTTATGTATTCTGTTTTCTCTTCTACTCTTACACACGTTGTCTACATCTCTTTAACTACTTTCCTATCGCAGGTATGCTGGAAGAGATTTCTATAGAAATAAGCATCACCTTTGTACGTATTTTTCTGTTCCTTTCTTCTTATCTGTTTATATGTGTGTACATAAATTGTTAAATAAATAAATAAATAAAAAGTATCATGTGTTAATCCAGATTATAAACTATCTGTGTGCCAAATTTCATCCCAATCCGTTCAGTAGTTTTTGAGTGAAAGAGTAACAAACATCCATCCATCCTCACAAACTTTCACATTTATAATATTAGTAGGAAGGATAGTACGAAGACGACAAAGAATAACGCTATTAAGTTATGATTTTGATTCATGAAAAGTACTCGAGCTTGCTTCATACTTTAAAGTTTAAAACTTACATCTTGATTGATTAAAGACACACAATGACTAATATAATTAATTGCTTTATCATTTGAAACTTTATAGTAGCATATTTATACTGTGTATTTTTTATATTAATTAAACCAGTAACAATACAATGTAAACAGTAAATGATGATTTCCACCAAACGGCTCGCATCGCATCGGATCGGAAAGGATACGAACGGATGCGGCGACAGCCGATCGCGTCCGGCAGGATATCGACGCATACGATCGGCTCCGTAACTTCGCTTGCGAACGTATCAGTTTCTGCGCCTAGTCAAATAGTTTCATTCCTATCGTGTTGACGTGTTCTAATTTTTGAAAATGATTGAATTTGACGTAGTATTGTTGGCTAATGCATTAGAAGAAGAAAATAATCATAAAACGCAGAAGAGGAAAAGATAAAGGATTGATGATTTATGGCAAAAACCGAAAGCCGAAAGAATCCGATCGGATACGACGACCGGCAGCATACTGTCGGCTACGATCGCGTCTCGCGGAGGACGCCCGCGGTCAAGCTGCTTGCGCGGCTTGGTAATATAGACTTTAAATACTGTGTACACGATTTAATATTGTTTAAAGATTGTAAAATCCGTTCCGATTCGATGCGATGCGAGCCATTTTATGTAAATCATCCTTGAGTGATAGCAATAGTATGTGATGAGGAGGGAAGAAACGCATGTGACTACGAATATAAATGTTGATGGATGGAGAGGGTGAGGAAGACCAAAGAAAAGATATGAAAGTGAAGGGAGTGAATGATAGCGTGATGGGGGAGAATGGAAGAAAATGTGTTGCACTGACTCCAAGGGACAAGGACAGGAAGATGATGGTGACACCAGTAACAATAATACCTTATATCCAGCGTCCTTAGCCAGATTAAAGTTCTCACAGACAGCTTTTACTGTGTGTCCTCTATTAGTGTCTCTGGCTATATCTTCATATACAGACTGAACACCAATTTCTAGCCTGTAACATTAGAATACATTCATTTTCTTTTTTATTTATTTTTAATGACATCTTTTGATCGGCTTGAGAAGCCCTTAGCAGATTTATTGTGGGAGTTTGTTGACAGGAGAGGACTGTTCCTCCAGTGAGGAAGCTGTTTCTTATTAAATTTGGATTTATTAGTGAACAAGGTCCCATATGTGTTGTCTTTTGAGCCTTCTGTAATTTATTGGTTCACATAACGCTGTTGCTAGGGTGTTAGTATGAGCTTTTATACAGTCTGTATGCTTTTGCTGTGTTCGACTTCCTCCTTAACTGTTTTCATTTCTGTGTACTCATGCAATTCACTGGTTTTTAGAGGTGCATAGAATACATACATTAGAATATTATTATTACCTAACAGTTGTGTCAGATAACTGAGATTATTACAAATGATAACAAATAAATATTGCCAGCTAGATGTGACGACACAACCCAAATTACGTTTTTGTGTGCGTGTTTTAAAAACAAGCTGGAAAAGCTTATAGCAAAGCATTTTATTAATGTTCGCATGTATTTGAACTCCAGTTTACAAGTATCAATCACTTTTACAATGAATATCAAGATGTTATAACTACCTGGTACAACCATAGTTGAGCATATCACTCATGTGTCTCTGCAGGCAGTAATCTGGCCTGGTCTCTATTGTGATACCAATGCATTTGGTCTTGGCCTTCTCTGAGAACTTCACAGCCTCCGCCACACTGCTTGAAGTGTGGCCTGAAAGGGCATCGTGGAGATTCCTGAAAGGAGTTTTAACAATGCTTTAATAATTATCAATACCATAGCAGGAGTTATGTAAATTAACTTAGTTGTTTAAGAACTTGGAACTTAGTTGTTTTGGTTGTTGTGTTGTTAAGTTGTATAGGTATAACACACACACAACATCACGCCTTGTTTCCCCGAAGGGTTCGGCAGAGGTGTACCTGTATAGGTACACCCACATTTCGGTAGTTATGTTTAAGTCCTATGTAACAGGAGGCGAGCCTATTGCCATCAACCGGGCACAAATCCAGACTCTGGGCTACTACTAAGAAATTCCAGATAGAAAAATCCAATAACACTTTGCCCAACCCGGGAATCGAACCCAGGACCTCATGCTCAGCAGTAGCGCTTGCGACCACTAGACCAACGAGGCAGTCTGTCTGTTGTCTATCTTATTTATTAGGTTAAAAGTACTTGTATTAACAAGTGAATAATCATACTAAGACAGATTAGAATTTATATAAAATTGTTACCGATTCCTTTTCCAAGTATGTAGGTGCTAATGATTTCAAAAGTTATAAAATCCAATCATAAACAATTACTTGGAATGAACTTACCTTATAAAATAATCCCTATAATCTTCAGGGAGACTCATGAAAGTGCCGCCCATCACTATGAACTCAACTTTATCTACACTGTGACCTAGTTGCTTCAACTGTTCTACTCTGTGGCGGGTCTGGAGGTACGGGTTGTACCGCGCTCTTATCGCCCTCATGGATGTCGGCTCATAGCCTGTGTAACTCTGTGTGGAGTACTCAAAGTCGGAGTCCGGGCCCCCGGGACAGTACACACAAATATTACCGGTGAAGTTTATATGCGGACATCTGTGTGGCTTACACATTACCGCGACAACAGCGATACCTGACGCTGTACGAATAGGCTTAGCCTTCAACTTAGGCAGCAGTATCTTTTTAGCATCAACAGGCACAGCCGCGATTATATCCACCAGTCTCGGTGATGTGCCCAGCCCATACTTGGAAGAGATCCTCGTTTTCATCTTGTTGAGGTTAACATCTTTGCCGTGACGATGTGCCACTAATAACTCTTGTATTATCTCAGATATAACCATCACCATTTTCTCCTCTTTAGAGAGGTTTGGCATCAGTTTCTTTTTCGCCATTTTGTAGGTTTTTATTCAAGAGAAATATTCGAAAATAAATAAACTGCGTGTGTAACCTCTGCTTTCACAATGACAGATAAATTTTGACAGTGACGGAGAGGTGAGAGAGGTGGTGTTGTCATAATGATACTCGTTCGGAAATTATAACAAATAAAACGCTCAAAAACGTAACTATTATTTTACAAATAAATTCATAATTCATGTCAGGGACCGAAAACCTTTATAAATTACGCAAGTATGAAAGAAATTTGGTTACTTCTATGACTAAGTTTACCACTATCTGGGTAACCAAAAAGAAGAAACATGTTACCTCATTTAGTTTACCGTTTTAATACCGGTTATATACAGACACAGGCGATGCGCACCCTATGACTAATGCCGACGACACGTGTAAGATAGAGGTAATTTTTATTTCGGTAACCGGTATTAAACTAGCAGTACTGAATTTATGGTAAAAACCTGTAAAAATATAAATGCTGTACTTAACTGAAAAAATACTCGAATTGATTATACCGGTTTCCGTCCCTGATTGTTATTATTACTCTTACAAAATAAACACACATTAATAATATCTCAACTTACGTTATTGTTTGAAACTTACTTGACTACGTTCACTGGTGCCCATTCAGTACTCTGTCTTCGTCTGTAGTTAGATGAAAAGTCACAAAGCGCCGAGTTTGTGAGTTTCTTAGAAGAATCACCGAATCTTTGGAAACCGTATGGAACATGACCCGCAAAACCTAAAAAGAAACATAAGGTTTATTAACATTCGACAGTTATCTACACTAATGCCTCCAAGAGTAATTAATATCAGTTTATTCAACTCACGCACTGATTGCGACGGATTAAACCCCCATATTTGAGTACGCACAAAAGAGCTGTGTATTTTTCCGTAGGACATTATAATGCAAAATATTACGTAACCTACATAGCTGACATAATTAATAAACGCCGAAATGACAGCTTGTGGTGTCACAAAAAAAAACTACGTTGTCAATGCTTCAAACACAAAAAGGTTTTTATAAAAAAGAGGTGGGAGTTGCACATAAGGAGGTGGGAATGGCTCTACATTTTTGGATTCCTTCCTTGTTGTTCTCACCTTTCTTGATGAATTTGTCAGGATGACCATTTTCCATGAAGAACGGACTAACAGAATGCGATGCTGGTGATAGCTTTGGTTCGTCCATGGGTACGTCTCGTAATATTCCTGCACATTCTGGTCTCACTGTGACTAATGGGAGCTTGAACTCTGCTGTCGCGGACTGCGAATATAAAAAACGTTGGTGTACTGGCACTGCTTATTTGAAACTTCCTTTTCAGCAAGATCTACTCTGGTGTTCTTTCTTATTGCCTTCCATTCTTCTTTCTTCATCCATCTCCATTCTTACTGATTCTATTCTTGGTGATTAAGGTTTCAGGAAGCGTTCTCGCTTTTACAAAGGAAATATGGAAAATTTCAGGGTATTTTCAAAACATTCCTTAGAACTTACAAATCTGTCGACCAAATTCCAAGGTTGTCCATTTCCGGCTTGTAAGTCGACCACTCTTTCTAACTGGTTCTTTGCTGCTCTCTCGTTGAGTTGCACCCTTTGAAACTCTGACAGGGCTTCTGTTGCAGCGACAGTGTATCGCTGACCAAAGTGGTTATTCAATCGAGGGAGGAACCCTATATTTTAAAATAATTTTAGTAAACTAATAACTGTCCAAAACACATTAATTCTTCTTTAGAAAAACCAGCTCTTCGCGCTGGGTGGTTATCCTTCCTTATTGTTTAGTGGTTACTGGCTAGTTAGAATTATCTATCTGGGATTTGCGTGAAAACCTTTTACGCTAAGCGTTAAGATATATGAGATTACTACGACCAAGTGCCGATCCACGATAGCTGTATAACAAACACTAAATAAAACACTGTCCGTTAGTTTCGCGAACGCTGGTCACAAAACAACTGCTCGCCATCTGATACCCATGACATAACTAGAGCAACTATTGATAAAGAAGGAGTACCGTTTTATTCGAAGATTATGCACATATTTTGTAGGCATTAGACTTTATAATATAACACACGGGAGACAACACTGGGAACGTTTTCCGTTTCAAGAAAATCACTGATCATGTGCACATATATATATGTTTTGCCAGATTTACCTGTGTGTGTTTTTTTGCGTTAGTATGCATCCAGTTCTATTGCACCTACAATAATTATTTTATTTGTGTGTATTTATGTTTGTTCATGTGTGCAACCCATGCTTACCTCGACCCTCAATAAAGGACGATAGAAAAAATGTCTAGGCACTCAAATGGAACTACGCCGTTTCCAGTCTATATGAGCTAGTTAGTCTAAGGTCTTAAATATGGCGACTGATCCGCAAGGGATTTGAGGTCAACAAACATCTGTTTGGTACATTCATCTTATAAATAAGACAGTTGTCTTGTGGAAGAGATCAGGCAGCCATTCTTTATGACGACTATCATAAATGCGTAAAATCTAGATCAGCTTTGAATGATTTAGTGCCACTTTGGAGAAGTCGGTAAAGTATTGGTGCCTATCTTTGGAAATGATTCCAACAGTATAAGCACAGTTCTGGCTCTGAGATCTTTTGGTAACGTTTGAATCGAATCTACCGAACTAAGCAGACTGATTCTAGTATAATTAGATGTTTTGAAATCTTTCTTTAATGACTGGCTGACGAAAATAGTATATACGTTGCTGTACAATTAGCTATTTCAAAATTGATTTGTTGTCCCCCCAGGAATATCTTTCTGGTATCTAATCAACGTTCAGACAATGTAACAGTTGGTTCAGCCATAAATATTGCCTGTCCAACAATGACAGTATATGCAAATCCTGGGTGAATTAATAGGAACTTCCAGCTGCCCACGTAAATAGTGCAAGTTTTGAACTGTGGTTTAAACAATTACTCACACCTACCTCATAAATACAGCGGTCAAGTCAACCAGAATGTTGCGAGAGTAAGAGCAATAAGCGAACATTTACTGAACACACCCGTTCGTCATATAGTAAGTGACCAAGTCCAAGAACCTGGTTTCACAGGATTTTCTGATTTTCAAACAAGTGTCCGACCAAAGCAATTTAGGCCGAGATGGAATGGTAGCATTGACATTCCTACCTTACTGAGATTAGGGACATCTCGATTCTCGATATCGTATGAACACTAGAAGATACACTAGGATTCTTCAAGGCAGACGGTGTAAAGTAGTCAGACGCTGCCTTGCACACTTGCACAGTTTCGGGGCGACCCCTTTACAGTCTCTCCAGAGATGTGCGCTAACAGGCGTTGCACAGAGGGGGTCTCGGATCGGTCTTTTGACAGGTAACGATGGATCCATATGCAAATGGTGACCACCGGAGTAGTTTTAGTGAGGTGGAAATGCCACAATCCCCAGTCATATAAACCCCAGCCACAAGCCCGGGCACGTTTTGAAGGTTTTGCCCAGAAAAAAACTACACTGGGAACTGGGTTCCTAGACTAAAGCTAGTCTAGGATTGGTTTTGAAAAAAAAACTGTCCTTGAAATCTCTTGAATCTTGCCAAGTTGGATTCTTGGCCATTTTAAGAGACCAATGATGACAAAGCAACACATCCAAAACAAACACCCATTTGACTGTGACCGCATATCAAAAGCGGCGTACAAAATTAAAGTTTTTGTTCTCCCCACAAACAACATCACATTAATAGGTTTCCCTTCAATTCTCTATATTGAAGTTTTTATACTTTAATTCAAAATGTACGTGTCCTAACAGTAATGGTGAATGTAAACATCTGCAGACTTTAGGTTCTCAGGAAACTGTGGCATGCCTCGGAGGCTCGGACCGGTCCAAAGTGACTCATAGCGATCTGATTCATCGGAATCGAGTTAATTCGAGGCAAATTCTTTGAGGTTTCACTTAGTTTAAAGTGACTTTTTATTTATTTAAATAACGAGTTCAGTGAGATTTTTCAAATTCCATATCAATGTGGTTAAGATGTTACTACAAAAAAAATGTGTGTTGCTGAATTGAATTCAGAACAGGATTTAATTAAAAGTGGAAAGTGGTCCAGTTATACAAATGTTTTTTTTACTGCCAATGCTAGCAACTACTAGTAAGCAGCTACGAAAAAAAATGAAAATATTTAAAGTAGGCATGTCAGCTTTTGTCGTGGTCGCCTAAGGCATCTCTAATAGCAAAGGCTAAAAATAAAAGCAGAACAGGAGAAGACTTTCTCTACTGCCATGCTTATGTAGTCCATCACAGCCGTTTGGTAGGAGTACAGAATATAAGCCAAAAAATTACGTTTTGGTAATTTGAAGGCAAAAGTAAGTATTAGCCATACGAAAAATTTTGTTTGCGAAATATTGGACGTGAATCTACAAAAAATTTTTTTTCATGTCTTCTAACCAATCCGTTAATGAGGAACGGGTTTTAGAAAGTGGCCATTTTACGGTACTTAATGAGACTAAGGGCTTTAAGAAACAAAGCATCATACCTTCATATCCAGGTATCATAGGATGTTTGTACACTGGGTCGCCATTCCGAAATCTTGCGTTCACTACATCGATGTCTGTTTGTGGCGGCCGGTAGATCTGTTCAATTGTAATATAACATAACATTACGCCTGAATTCCCCGAAGGGTTAGGCTGAGGTGTACCTATATATAGTACAGTCATATTTCTCCAATTATGTTTAAGTCCCATGTAACAAACAGGGGGCGAACCCATTGCCATCAACCGGGCACAATCCAGGCTCCGAACTGCTACTGAGACATTCCGGAAGGAAAAACCTAATAACACTTTGCCCGACCCGGGAATCGAACCCAGGACCTCATGCTCAGCAGTACTGCTTGCGACCACAACGAGGTTATAATACTTTATTTTATTTGGATGAGGTAATTCTAAATAATCATTAACGTTCATTACTCTCTCTTATCATCATGATTACTTCTTGTGGTGTGTTTGCCAGTGCGAAACTGCAAACCAGTTTGCTTCTGTTGATTTTCCCCAGATCAACATTGCCGGCAGATATTTGCGATACCCAGAAAATCCAGGGTTTTACAGAATCCATGTTTTGATTGTGTTTGGCTATATACTAGGCCTTCCACCGGAATTAGAACCCTTGTATATGCTGAACAATACAGTAAAGTATGCCAAAACTACACCTCCGCTCTGTGCACACATGTTTACGAAACCGGCTTCATGTCACTGTTGGCAATGCTATGTCTTGGTTTTATATTTGGTCTGAGCTTGTATGTTATGCAAGAAGATTGGCAGATGACATTGTTATTATCGCGGAAAGAACCTGGATGAGACTGTCACAGAAGCGCGGGGATTGACACAAGAAAAGAGAGGGCTGGCTATACTGGCGCCACCTAGGCATAAATAGAGTATCCTGTCATAACTTCATAAGCTTTTGTATCGCAGTACCGATATTATACCTCCTCTGTTATTGATTTGCAAAGCTTTCCATGAGATAAGGCACTTGAAAAACCATGTCGTATATGACCTTATATCAGGTAAGTAAATAAGCAGATTAGATACAGTACACTGACTGGCAACGGTAAATAATAAATGATAAGAGATTAAGTAGGGTTAATTGAATGGTCACGTGAATGCACACGTGTTAGGGGACAATATTCATCTGAAAAACACGTCATTGTACCAACCTGCTGTCATAGCTTGAAGATCAACCGATAACATGAAACTATAAATACATACAGTGTCTTTATAATGTGCCCATATCGAAATGCTTAATTTTATCGACGGAAAAAAAAACTTTTGTTTTTCTGTTTAGCGTCTTATTGAGAAATTTTAAGATTATTGTAAAAGTTGATGAAAACAAAAACTGATTTTTGATAAAATAAACATGATTATTTTCAATTGAGGGTAGTTTTTTTCCACAATTTTAATTTTATGAGGACGCCTAATTACTTCCAATCATTATGGAGTTTGTTTCATCGATATAGATCATTTTGTTTAAAAGTTACACAGTTTTGTTACAAAATCTAAAAAAAAACCTAAAAAAATAATAATATTTCGTATTTTTTTTAAATTTTCCTTCGTTAAAATTAAGCATAGATTCCCTCATTTTGATATATGCACATTATAAAGACTCACACTGTATATAAAAATATAAGGGGAAGAACATTAGAATTCCTAATCTGAGCACTTCAGGAAAACTCCATGCTAATAAAGAACTTAATAGTGATGAGCATCGTACTTAGAATTTATTATTTAGCGAATAGTTTGTTGCATCGCGACTTTGAGCACTTCCTTGTTTGAATTTGAACGCATTGCTACGGATAGCTTCCTCTCGTGCCTGTGCGTTACCAATTAGTGAATACGCACCAATTTGTATTACTCTTCATTAAGCCTCTACCATATCTAGGATCAGCCCACTCTTTATCATACTATCTACCACGATCTAATCGCATCTAAGATTTTGTTTGAACTTCTCTTATGTAGGTAACCCATCGTGCCACCGGCCATCCTACCACTCATCTCCTTATTCAATATTCATCGTGTCATCTACTTCTGTTATATTATTTCCAACGAAGGTTAATCGTCTTGAAAATTACTAACCTGAAAGTCGTCAGCCGTTCGATCAGATAGTACAAGCCTCTCTGAATGCTGGACACTGGGATCCAAAAGGATCTTGTGAGTGGTCGAGCCATATGTGTCCCCTATTCGGTACTTGTACTCGGGACAGTGACCTGTGTACCTAGAATCAATTAGAAAAGTTAGTATCTGTTTTCATTAATGAAAAATGTTGATCTTCTACTGAGAAATGTAATGGTAACCGTGTCTTTGACGTGGCCCAACTAGGTTTGTAGGTTTCCCCCAAAGATTTCATACCACATAACACGGTTAAAAACAAATTAATTGACTGAATGGAACATTACCTCCTGTCCCTACATAAAAAAATTACTCACTTCAAATGAAGAAAACGATCATTTACGCAAACTTCAAACACGCGCCAGAAATACATAATAAACGAGATCATTTATCATATTTGGACACGCGACACGACCAACGCAACGCCCTGAATACATTGTCAACAAGAAACCCAGCACAACACGAATTACCCAACGATCCTTATAAGTAAATTCGTACAAACTGACGCTCGGTTCATCAATAAAATATATTTGTAACGCACTCTTGACAAGGTGAAATATGTGGCGTCAAAAGTAAACCAGTGTCGTTACATCACTGACGCCAATTTGGCAACAATCGTAACTTTACTGATGAAAAACGGCCAGACGGTATCACTTAGTTTAATTTCGTCATACGCAAATGCAACGTGGTTTATATTCCGATGCGAGCCCTTTTTTGGACCTTTAATCTTACAAAAGGAATGTACAAAGTGCAATCGTAAATGAAAAATATTTAATATGAATATAAGACATTGAATTTCTTGGCTTGGCTACTAAAATTTGTGATGAACTTGCATAAACGCCGTGGGCTGTGTTGTTGGTTGTTGCTTGCAATGCTAAATAAACAAAATGTTTGCAGATATGAACATGACTAGTTTAATCTAACTGCATTGCACATCTACTAGCCGTCTCTAAACTGTAGTATCAATCATCAAGTTATGAGACACCTAACGAGCTAAGGCGAATTCTAACTGCACTAGTCTGCACCAAGCTGCATCTAAGTTTGATGAAAACGCTTGTGTAAAGAGAAGGGCATGTAATTGGAGCTATCGTCACCACTGTGAGTTTCCCAAAGACAGCATAGTAAAACTAACCCTGGTATGTAATGGGGCTGGGCTATGCTGACTAAGTCCAACGCCATTTTGTGCTATTTCTTGCTTTGCCGGAAAAGGATCAACTCATAATTTCCACATACAAACCGGATAATTGTTACTGACGCTAGAATTTAATTAACACCACACATTTGTTGATTTTGGTCTTTTGATAAGGTTTGACGTAAATTTTTGACATGATTGGCTTTGTTGTTTTAATTATCGTGACGTACCGTTCGAAGTGGCCAATTCATTAGTGTAGTGTAGTGTAAGTAAACCCCCAAAGTTTGTTTACGTGAAAGCCAGACTTTTTTCAGATAAATGTTTAAAAAAATCGAATTGTAAAGATGTTTGTGTACGATGAAGGCAGGTTGGGTTGGGATTAAGAAACAATAACAGTAAGTTCATAAAGACAGTTAAATATTATAATTAGGAAACATGCTTATTAAATAATCCCGAAAACAGATAGTTGATTTCGATTTGGGTGTTATGATATCCAAACTTCGAGTAACTACAAATTATTCTACCAAAGAACCGACAAGTTTTCAAACAAAACATGACAAGACTCTTGGACGTTTCGGTGCCTTAGCCTGCGCAGGCTTCGTTTGTTCGGACTCCATCGGTCATCGTTCGTGCTCTTTCGTAATTCGTTCGCTCGGACTTCGTTCTTTCGTTCGTCCGCCATATTGAACGTAACCGCCGCAGCGGTCGGGTGTGTTTGGTAGCGCGCCGCGCAGTGACAGTCAGATAACGATGAAATCATAACTTTCAAAAACTTTGTGCTACGAAGTGCTCCTTTTATAATAATAATTCCTATAAACTGTGAAGTGTTCTTATATATTTACCTATATACAATTTAGTTTCGTTATATATAACTGATCCAGCGACTTGAAATGCATGCATTCCATCGAGACTGTTGAACTTTTAATTTTTTTTTTCGTTCGGTGTTCATTTTGATTCTTATCAAGTATTTTTTTATAATTCATTCGCCGTGAACTATGGTTTTATATAAAGACATGATATAATTAATATTACATATTTATAGTGTTATGTGTTGATTAGACTGTGTTATCAAAGTTAGCAATAAAAGCTGATTAGGGATTGCCGAAACATTCAAGGTAAGGTCACTCAAAGGTGTAATGCACTAATCATTATTTAACTTTTCAGAAATAGAAGAAATTCTCAATTGAGCATTTACCGCGCAAAAATTTCTTTCATCACATTTCAAATTCTTCTGGTGAACAGACATTCGAACAAATCATAATACTTGCAAAAGAAAATCATTAATTTTATTCGGAAACCAATGAAGTTGTACTTTTGAACCCTCTAACCTACTTTACATAAAATTTTCATTTTAGTTGTGTGTTTGCTTACCCAGTTACTTGGATCTAGCGGACACACCTACAGACCATTAATCAATATACCTACAGGTATGTTAGCTTTATTATAAGATGGTAAACGTTACAGCTATAAACTTCTCCTAAATAAATCATTACCTGTTTTTACCGGTCACCTAAGAACCTCAATTTTTATTCAAATCAACATGATTGCCATCAGTTAACTCAATTCATATAGGAAATATTCATGGAGAACTCATTTTTCGAACGATGAAGATTGGGGACCTGTAGCTAAAATGAAAGACATAATTATGCTAACAACCATTTAAATTTTTTGTTAAATATAGCCAAAACATTGGAATACAAAGTCAGGATAGGAATTATTTAAGGTTTAAGGAGATTTTGAGATAGATTGGAAGTTTCAAACAATAGTTATTCATTAAATGTAACTCCCGATCTATCATCTGAAACAGTTCGCAATTTGGGACATAAAGAAATAGAATTAATAAAAACACCTAATATAAAAGATGCATCTAATCCTAGAGCAAGTCCACAAGACCAAACAAATGATACAGTCAAAAAAACAATCTTGTGGATATTTGCGATGTTCTCGGAGATAAAAAGATAAAACCACTTGAACAGATGTTATCTGGGTTACCTATCGCCTATCAGTTTCATCACAACAGATGATGTTGTCCAATTCAGATGGAATGCTAGTTTGCGACAACATTTTAACACAGAATGACCCAATAGATGTTGGCGATATGGAAAATATTTTGGGCAATATCAAATTCCTTGACTTTGTTGTTATTGAAATGTGGTCCTTCATTGCATTTGTGTGCTAACTCATTAGTAGTCGTTAGATAGCACGAAATGATACTTTAATTTATCATTACATAATATTTATGACGAAAATCTGAACTATCTTATGCATCTTCCTTGAGCTTCCTACAGTCTCTTTTGTTTTTGACTAATTCGGAACAGTTTCTAGTCTGCAACCACTGCTATTCTTTTGACGTTGATTTTCTCCATGAATATCATAAAAAACGATAATCCAAAAAAAAAAAATTGTCTTCCTTGCCGTCAATTTCACCATCTCGTAACGCCTTCCTTTTCAAAAACCCTCGTTCGGAAGTTCGGGACATTTCAATTTATTCCTGTTTTCTTCCTTTATTCATCTATAATAAGAAAAACTCCTCAATAATAACAAAATTACTGCTAAACTGCAGATTTATGAATTGAGACCATAATGCCCCCATGATACTCATTTATGGAAAATAACGTGACATTGAGCTAAATACTTCTTGTTCGAACGATAAATCAATTTAACGACCAAATTATCTGCAAAATTGCAAATTGATTTGGTCAACTAAGTTCTGCCAATTATTTCTAGCTGGTTATTAGGAGCCGTTGACTCGAAACCAGCAGGAAATAATAAACAAAATAAAGAGAAGATAGGAAAGGCCGCACGTTGACGTAGGCAATTCCTTTGATATAATTGATAAAATTCTGGCCGTTCTTTACATAAAATCGCCGTTATCCTCCCAATAAAAGATAACACGTTACCAAACAATGAAACAGGCACCCATTCAGTCTCAAGTAAAACGCTTCAAAGGAATCCTGTTTGGTGGCTGGGAGAAACAAAACCCCGCGACGACATCGTGGCGACGACGTCGTTCAAACATGACGAAAACCACCAACAACCGTATTTCAACCTTACTACCCTCAACATAAAGTACACGATGTAATTAATGCAATTGATAACATTCCTGCAAATCCCATTCTAGAAACTAGACGCTTCTTTGTTTTTGTTGTTATATTTCTATAAGCTGTAAATAACCTACTGAACAGTTGTCCAAACCGCTTTCGAACTATCAACCAGCATTTAAAAAGTCAACTCCAACTTTTATCTTCCAAATAGATTGCTTTGAGATAAAAACGGAAAGTATTCAAGTTCGTTTAATTCAAATTGTCTGTTAATAACGAAACTCAATTACTGATGATGTTGATATGCGAATTAACATAGGTCACGCTTTTTTTCGTAAAGCATAGAGCACATAATCGTTTAGAAATAGTGTTCCGCGTCCCCAGCAAGTTTCGGAGCAGACCGGTTTAGAGGAAGACTCGCAACGGCGGTTTGCGATAAGTTCGAATTTGTGCCTTTTAGGGGCTTTGTATCCTCGACGAAACGGGGTGACAAAGAATAATTCAAGGATGTTTAATGAAGCTAAAGTTTTTTAGACAAAAACACTGTGTTTGGTCAAGATTTGTTGATCTTTTACAAAAAGGTCTTCTAATAACAGATACTGATCACAATAGTCAATAAATTAAGATCTTGGGTACTACGGAACTCTAAAAAGAAGACCCGTGTCGGCTGATATTCGAGGTCGCAACCCAATTGGGGACCAGTCGCAGGTACGCTTTTGTAGTACACTTTCTCCCGTGCGTGACGCGCCCAGCCAGACATTTCACTGAAGACCGTCTGCAGGTGCACGGCCAACTCAATGGTAAACATGCGAATTTATGATTTGCGAATCATTTAATGATTCGCTAAAGTTACACTTTCACCCCAGAAAACAGGGCGTAAAAAATCAGAAGAAGAACTGCTTCTAATTAGTGTACCGTCGCAAAAGTCGCACTCAAGCGATATTTGGAAACAATGTTGACACCGAATAAGTCACCAGTGTCACGGTTGTCTGAGATGAAAGAGACAGTAGACCTCTTGTTATAAGTAGGTTTTGAGAACGACATTCTAGACCACAGACGTCGCGTTGGGTACCTATTATATTAAAAGATAACAAATTTTTAATATCATTGACCCCTAAAACCTAAGATTCCGACATTCCTCTTCACAGGAAAGAATCGCCATTATGATGCAAAATAAAACACGTGCTGCCTTGTGTTTTTAGACATCCTGCGATCATTAGAGACGTTAATGGTGGGAATCTCATAAAAAACTAGTCCAGCGAGCGAGAAACAATTTGGCTACATATAACCATTTGTTCGTACTTTCGTTCGTAAAAACTGAGTGTTAACACGAATGGTTGTACCCCAAACTGTTCGAGAAGCAATTTGGCCAATCAATTATAAAGATTCCAATAGAAATCGTTATTTAAATTCGCCACGACTCGTTAACGAACAATTATCGACATGGTGACGAGTATCTGACATCACTTTGGGAAATAACTTAAGGAAACCTATTTAGTTAAGGAATTCAAAAAAACAATATCGGTTACCTCAGCACTCAATCATTTTGTGGTGAACATCAGATGGATTGCTTAGCTGTGTAAAGTTTGTTTCTAACTATGACTCAGATTATTATTATTATGCAGATTTTCTTCGGTCACGCCTCATGTCTTTCAGGTGTGTGGAATTTCCATTAAAAAAAGTTCAATAACATGTTCCGGCAATTGACTGACCAAGTGTAACTACAAAACATTTTTTATTTTATTAACTTTTCTTATAGGTAATGAAGATCTCTCGTTAAAAGAATCCAAGGTAGTTAATTCCAAGCCTAAGGGAACACGTATAACTTTCTAATTAATATCAGAAACTAACAACGAAATAGAAGTAAAAATATTCGCAACCATTCCAAGAAATGGTGCAACTTGTTCTGATAAAGGTGAGAACAATCTGTAGGCTAAACAAAATCTTATCAATGGGATATTCTCATTAGACCTGAATGGACTTGTGTCAAAAATACAGGAAATCATCATTGTCTTGATAAACACAAGTTGTATCTTGTCTTCACAATGGAAACCTTATCGGAGGTCTTGCCTTTCTGGCAAATTCATAAAAGACTATTGATTACGTGTAAAATTTCTCGGCTTTTATCGGTGATAATGAGAATATCCATTTAGATAGTATTGAAATATCCTTAAATACATCCGGTTCTTACATGGCCAAAGGTTTTGACTTGGTGGGAACCGTGTGGATGAAAGAGACGGAAGACCTAATGGTATTAAATGAAAACATGACGATATTATTTGTAAATAACATAAATATAAGGAAAAACCAAAGTGAGAAAACACGCGTCTTCTCCGTTCAGGCTTCAGTGATTCTAAATTATTACCGATCTGTTTACTTACATAAACTTAAGTTTAAATTGCTACTTCATCACGAGCACGATAAAACAAATGATTTCCCCGATGACTTCCAATTTACGCCAGATCATGAGCAGCTGATTCATTCTCTTCATTTTTTAATTTCATTCTTTGATGCGCATGGGTATCTTTAGTACCAAGTTATGAAGCAATGTTGCAAAGTGCTTCATTCATAGTGTATGTCTTATTATACGAGGTGGTCTCTGTATAATTACGGTGTTGCAATTAGGGACGAGAGAGTGTTGCAACTGTACGGAGCATTATGGCAATTTACATTATTATTTTTGCGTTTCGCTCTTTTGTTAGGTTGTTTCGAAATGTGTGTTAGATTACCTTGGATTTTAAATGAAATTTAAACTAAGGATTGATTTATGTTAGCTTTCAACAAAAGAAAATTAATATGTGGTGATATCCAATTATCCAGTATGCTCAAGAATTCCCAATTAAAAAACAAAGCCGTCAAAAACGCACGAACTGTCAGATAACCGTAGGTACCTACGCAACTACACACTCCTACGCATTCCACGTCACGGTTCTATACTCAGCACAAATACATCAGAATCCCGTCCATAACACGTATTGTGCAACCAAAGTATCAATAATAACAAAAGCAAGGCCGGTCGGTGTTGGGTTACATCGGAATTTATGCGAGAAACACTTTGTTCAGTTGTTAAAACTAAGAATAGGGTTATCTATCAAACAAAACTACCAAAAATGCCTGAGAAATTCGAGCCTGAAATAAAATGGTTATGTAAAAGAATCTATAAGGCTATAACCACAGCGATAAGTCTTGATAGTTTAAGCAATTCCATAGTTTTATGGAATTTTAACGATCCATCAGAGTATCGCTTACATTCATATAACATTGCGTAACATTGCGCCTCATAATACATGATAACGGGTATTTTAAATCCACGATCATCTAAAGACCTTCCATTTACTTTGTCATTATACTGGCACTTGACTTTTTCATGTTCAATCAATCAATGAACTCTGCCTTTGACAGTTAACTGATGGTCATAGACCTCAAGTTGCGACACCAGCTGCAGAAAATATTTTTCATTAATACTTCATGACGTTCATTTGGAAAAATGAGAAATTAACAAAACCCCAATTCCAATTGAAAATTCATAGACTGTCTTCAACCCTACACAAGTTTCACTAAGTATAAGAATGCCAAAGACATTGTGTCTTGTTGTGAATATCAGGCATGTTCCAAGTACCTACATCTCATGGTCTGATCGATCACGATCTGTCTTGCGAAATACTGGTCGTATTCATGAACCACGCATTAATATGTAGTAAGTCTATTTTGATCTTTCTAACAATACAATTTCAACTTAATTTTCATATTGTAAACATTGATTAATGATCTAGATTTAATAACTACAGTAGAAGTCTCTATGGTTAGTCACTGCTAAAAGTGAAGCGATGATTATTATCTTATCTCCGAATTAATATGACAAAGATAATTTTAATCCTGGCTTAATTAAAATGTAATTTTCAGTTATTATACAATCAGTCATTATACTTTTATAATTACTAACAAGAGCCAATGTCATCCAGACACCACAGCTTCACAAAGAAGTATATCAACAGAAATTCCAAGGAAATTATAATTTAAATAGTGCTATCACGAACTTATCACAGCTTACATCTCGTTGTTATCTGTTCACTGCACACAATTGTGATCCTCTTGTTAGTAATGACACTGGAAAAGGGGACAGATGAGTTAGAATTTTTCTTATGTTACAAATAAATTTTCTGCGTGGTAACATTACAAGCGCACTGTGTGTTACTTGTCATTTGCTCATAATAATCTTGTTGAAAAAAATATTTTCCAAAAACTTGCACATTGGATAACCCAGTAGCGTTGCAAAGAACAGTAGATACAACTGCTGTACCTATCTATGACTCAAAAAAATATTATTCATACTGTAAGTAACTGCATTTAAAATCCCCGTTTACCCATCCTAATTAAAACATTAGTCATCCATAATGGGGTCAACAACAACCATAAAATTAAAATGTCGATTGATTTGCTAGACATTATTTACGTTTCTATTAATGAACTGTTACATTAACATGTTAATTGATTCTGCTATTAAATCTATCTGGCGATCGTACATTTTCTTCTTATATGTAGTTCAATCTATAATAGATATGAAGACATCAAAATTAAATTGATTTTGATCGTTGCAGTTTGATTAGGTATACTGTTTTTGTTTGCTCCTAAAGCTCTCTAACCATAAACTTCTTGGATCCAAATTTCAGGTCATCTTTGTGGTAATTCTAAGAATGTTAAATTATTTAGTTTTTCCTGGTATTCATTCAAATCTTGGTTTGACGTCACAGCTATTGTTAAGCCTGAGAAAATTAGGACTAAGTCCAAAAACAATCCTTATTCCAGCTGCAGGCAATTCTGCGAAAGTAAAAATAATGTAGTGGCTGAATTTCCCACGGGAGTCTCGAGATGCGACCATATAATTATGACAGGTATTATCAGGCTAACATCTGCGTACACCTGTGAACTTAATACTAAATTATTTATAGTTGCGTTAACCGTAGTGGATAATGCGATAAGCTCTTATTAACCTTATTTATAAACGGTAATAGGTGGTGAAGAAAACACTTTAAAGATAACTTTTTATAACATCATTTATTCACATTCCTAGGCTTTTCAGTGACCAATAAACATTATAAAAAATAGATATTTTTTGGAGTTTTATATTTTATTAATGTTTTCTTTCTTAATTGACGTTACCTAACATATTATTATCAATTGCCTACTCAAGGATCCATATCCGGTATAGCTCGCAAATCCTTCCATATCCTAAGGGCATATCTTTTTTACCATTACCGCGCCACCTGGTCTACTCCGTGATATGCAATGGCCTCTGTAGCCGCATGAAACATGAGGCTCCAGAGGCTAGTGCAAATCTCGGGGTTCATTCGATTTATCGAGTCTGGTTAAACCACGCTGGGATCGGTACATTTCATTAAAAAAATAAGATTATATGAAAACTGATTACCTCATACGTTTCAATTTGTTGATCGCAATCCCCCAGTTGCTTGTTACACCAATTTTCTAACTAATAAACGAAATACTAACTGGGTTTCACGCTAACAAGACTGTTCCTCGGCAATTACTACAGATTGAAAAAGTTTATACGCAGTATTAATCTAGTTGCAATTAAGATAAGCATTAATAGAGCTTACTTATTAGTTGTTAGATCGTTTTACTTGATTTAGAAGATTAAAAACTTTAATAAAAGTGAGAATACCGATGTTATCGATTTCGCAACGATAGACTTAGAAATTTTTCATAAATCCATGATAGCCCCAATACGAAACGGATCGTCTATTCTTTTGCCCAAGGTACAATATTGTCATAAAAAGGCCACTTTCCATCTTTGTTGGCTTCAGCTTACAAAATAAGCGTGAGTAGTTCAAGAGGCCTTGGACTACCACAGAAACTGGAACATAAATCTAATTTGCGTACGTCCCGTGAAGCTTTGCAAATGCATTGTTGGAATTTTGAAATTCTACACAAAAACTGATTTTTACGTAAACAGAAAACAAAACTAAGATATGTCTGATAATTGGACTATCGTGACGACGCAGGCAGACATTATTTAAATAAAACGTTTAGAAGATACCATTGTCTGACGTAACATCAAAATATTTGCCTAATTGCCCGATTATATTTGCATCACCCTTACAGTGAGCATCGTCGTATAAACGTTTATTTATTCAAGCCATTATAACAAAGTTGAAATTATAAAGGCCAGTCCATTTTCTGGTCCATGACGTCACCGCAGCTGTGTAAACTTGGATTTTGCGCAGATACCTACAGTCTACTGCATGAAGGTAAAATGTAGGTGTTTAAATGCAAAGATTTACATTAAAGTCTTTGTTAACATTGCTCTTTTTTGTCTTGATCGCAAAAAGAGCGCAAAATAAAACCTGAAAACGACTGATGATTCTTATTTCATGGCTTCATGCGCATTCAAATTAACATATAGCACAAAGACAATAATGTAGCTAACATAATTACGAGGATATGCAATGGAAGCAAAAAACGAATCCAACAAACGATTAAATTACGTATTTCAAATTAACATTACTCGAATGCTTTAATGATTCTAATACCTAAAGAGAAATGGCTGAAGCCCTTTTTCGATCGTAGAAGTACTGCTAACTAATCGCAGTTTGGAAACTAGGCGATGTTCAATGCTCATAGAATCCGTAATGGTGTTCGAGAGTCGGCATGCCAGCGGAGCCCACCATAAAGGCAACAACGCATGACCCGTTTTCACATGTATGGATATCCGGTTAGCTTATGGCCAAGAATAATAGGTGCATTTTAATGATAAATACAAAAGGAGTACTGAACGCATTCTTTTGAAACTACCAGACAATGATCTTCAAAGTAAAAAAGTGGCTCCACGTAACACTAATTCCAAAGTGGACATACTGCAATTTGTCACGAATAACGGTACCCAAGATAAAATTACATAGAAAGTAAAGGGTTTTAACGATACTGATTTCGATTTGAGTTATGATTTACTTGGTTTTATTGTCGAACAAACTAACGACTGTTTTTACGACAAACTTGTTTGTACATTAAAACAGAAGTAAGTTATCGCAGAACGCTGTAAAGCCTTTATCGAAGGTTATGGGTGTAAAATCTTGTTAGAATTTTAGTGCAAACTAAAAATAAATGAACGGATGTGAAATCAGAGCGAACTAAAAGCGACATTATTGTATTTATAACCTGTTAAAAACGCATTCGAGATCGATATCATAGTCAACGAGACATCTATGGAAACGTGTTTCTTTTAGTTCGAAAATACTTACATATATCAGCTAGGTTGTAATTTTGTGTCGGTTACGTTTTGAAATCATTTCCTTCATTAGTTCATACCTAATTATGTCATTTCCTTTTTTCTCAAGAATTGATTGATACTATGTTGATACTGAGCATAGTGAACATATCTGAACCATCCGAAAATAGTTTACCATGAGTACTTTAAGAGCCATAAACTCATTCAAACCAAGCATGCAAAAGAAAACTATCCATAATATCAGTTCTTAAACACTCATCCCAAAATCGTCATCTTCAGTGTGTATTGACAATCCATTCTTCTCAGGAACCTGTCCAAAATAACTGTCAACTAATTATAATAAAAAATCCTGTTGTAAAAACTTGTCATTCTAAACTAGAACTCGTTAGAACTACCATGTTCTATTATTTTCCTCTTGTCTTGTACATAGTTATGTCTAATGTTTTATGTTGCTGTTTTTTGTTGTCTAAATTTAATTGTTTATTAATTACAGCTTATATTAGAGTATATAATAAGTTCTCTTCTTGATACCTATTCTTCATTTACATCATTCGATTATGTGTCTACATCGTGTGAATGATTTCACTGTTCTTTCTTTACAAATATTTCGTTGGAATTGAAATGTATCAAAAGTGTAGTACAGTAGGCCTGCACCAGCACTATCTAATTGAGTTAAATAGTAAAGCACATATCTCTATTGACCACGGATTTTAGCCTCTATTGTGCGTGTGTCTTTTAAAATTGAACTTGAGTCAACCAAAATGACAGGGTTGAATTAATTCTCTTTTTTTTTAATGGGTCCATAATTTAGACTGTTCTGAATTTTATTTTTTCTCTTGTAACTTGTAACACATAACACTTTTCTACTAAGGTAGAAATAACCTGCTTTGCTTTCTTAAGAATTATATTTTTTGCAAAGAGATGAGCCTCCCACGGTGCCATTATAATAGAAGATGTCCACCATAATGTAATGAATCTATCAATCTTAACAGGTAGCAATATTTGTACATCCCTTTCAAGTAAAGTACCATATACCTTATTTTATACATGCCTTTTTACATAAAATTTTGCGCGACAGAACGCAATATTATATACCAAAGTTGAATCTTACAAAGGGGCATCGGAAATATTTGTGGAATGCCCGAGTCATGGTCCAGGTAACTGGGAAGACCACGGGCCATCAAACAGGTTTCGCTCCAAACCTTTTTTTTATCAACAATCCTCCTAATTTATTAGTTAAACTGCCATTAAAGTTATGGTGCCTTTTAATAGCTGTCTTAGCGTTAAATTAGGGGTGAAATTGTCAACATGTCTGACATCGTCACCATGTTTAGGGTGCATTATGGGTTTATCACCTTTATAATTTACTGTTTTGACACGCGCTTCTATTTTATTGCACGGTGCAAATAAGTTAGTATTTATGGTTTTATTATAGATGTGAAATGTGACTATGAATTTTTTTGTCTGTGCTTGAATTGACTCTCTCTATAGCGAAAACACACATTTTTACATAACGTGATGGTGTATAATTACCATTTCAGTTAATTAGAATATTACGTAATCTACATATCCTTTAATTAAATCAGTACCAAATGGTTCTAAATTGAATAGGTGGCCATTTATTTCAAGCCGAATCCGGATTAAATATGTATGGTTGTTGCCACAATAAAACAACAAATCAAGTAACAAAGTGCTCGATAAATCTTAATAAGGCAAAAGTCGTGACTGGCCTATTTGTGTTCAAGGTGTACGAACCAAATCGAATGGACAGCCGTTTTTGACAATGTCCTGGACTTAAAAATCTTCAAGGGTAACTACACACATGCATTTAAGTTTCTTTAGACGTGCCGATCGTGACCTAGGCATTTGCTTTTCAATCGCAAGTAATGCAGCCTCGAATGGCATCAAGTTGATCAGACAGGTCAAATATATCTGTCGCCGGGCCAACTTTTTGCTACAGCCAACATAAATCACTAGTGAAATGTGGTCTATCTTAAATGTCACAGTTTTTTTTGCTAGATCTTTATCTACATAGATGGTAGACCGCACACGACGCAAGGAATGGAACATTATTATGCGTAATGTACCCTGAGTCCGTAGAGAGATACGGGCAACATTAATAAAACTTAACTTCAAGCTATACGGGTATGATAAAGGTGTACTTGTGATAACAGTGCGGGTGTGGTTACCAGTGTACCTTGCGAAAATGAATGTGGGTGTAAAATTTTTAATACAACAGCAGAGGAATGCAGTCCCTTTGAGATTACTCGAAGCATTCATGCGGATCAAACTACGTGGGCGACGTTTTTTGCTTGTCAAGTTATGCCGCCAAGTTGTCCGTCGAGACGGATCTCATTGCGGAACTACCTGTAACGTAGTTATGAGAGCAGCGATAATGAGATGCTGTGTTGACAAGTCAAACAAATTGGAAACAGATAATCAGATAAGACGTACACGTTACATTACGTAAGGAATCCGACCCGATTCTTTTTAATTTCAACCGCCATTTAAATTCCGCGCAATATGTTCGAAAAAATCATAAGCACTATATCCAGTTCGCAAACGGAGCCGAACACGAGTACTTTAATAAGCGCAATTAACGTTTACGACCGAAAATTAGATATTGCGGAAACTGCTGGATATTTTTTT
Source organism: Agrochola litura (assembly GCA_949152395.1). Lineage (NCBI taxonomy): Eukaryota > Metazoa > Arthropoda > Insecta > Lepidoptera > Noctuidae > Agrochola > Agrochola litura. The sequence continues at coordinate 22,179,102 of OX424493.1, forward strand.
ATCTCGCACCTGACCTCCGTGGTCATTGAACTTGAAGCTTTAGGCTTGACGAAAATATCACGTAGACCGAACGGCGCTGCGTCACGCGCCACCGCGTGTTCTCAAAGAAAATGACCAGTCAATCACTTTGCATCATTGGAGAACGAAATAAGCTAACCAGAAAATTGCTCCCGATCTACTTTCCGAAGTTGCGTGTTCAGAAACCATCTTGTTAATAAAAGGGCCTCATCATAATGTTGGTCAGCTGCTGTACTTGTGGCCGCTGCAGTCAAGTATGCATTCAAGCATGATTTCATTTTCCTCTTTATGTAACGCGAACTTTATGGCTTTTATAATAAGCGGTATTATCAGCACCGACTTAGTCTTATTTTTAGTTCCCACTAGCTAATGTTTGTCGCAAGACCATAACACTTGAAGTAAATAATCTTTATAAATTCCTCCCGATTCGGGATGGTGAATTTGTTTAATGGTTTGATGGTATCAATTTACGAATCGAACGGTTCATCCTTGTGAGCTTTGGGAATTTCGACCTTATGTTAAAGGCGTTTATTTCAGAGACGTTATAAGTTAGTGCTGTGAGACACCGTTAAGGTACAAATTTTGATTTTCTTGCGTGTATTGCGTGTTTCGCTAGCATTAATTTGTTGTTGTTGCGTGCTGTTCCAGCCGATTGGTTGCACTCGCCGCTCGGTTGGCCCGAGTGGACCTGCAGCCTCAGAAGGAAATACCTACCTACACTCATCTGCATATCCAGTTAGTTAATGTTTACGGTATATGCGTCGGTATTTGGGACGTTTGAACTTTCTTTTGTCAGCTAATTTGCTACCGAATTAGCTACCGTATTGTTGTTTATCATTTCTCAATTCGTTCTTTCTAAATTGATTTTAGTTGGGGATTTAAAGTATTGCACTGCTAATATTTTTCTTTTTGTGCGGTGAATATTTATCGTTTTCTTTCACTTTGTATTAGAGAACCGCCATTTATCTTAATATGGATAATTTCCTTCAATTTTTCGTCTAGAGTGCTATGCAAATCGACATCATCTCTACAAAATATAGTAAAAAAACCGTCGCTACGCATTTCCTGTCGCTTCGCCTTGCTAATCACTAATAATTGATTCAATTTGTATTTTACGCGGTTGCGTGTGCGCTTCAGTTTCCTGAAAAAGTGGGACATTATCATATTTATATAAAGTATACGGTGGTTAGGATTCAGTTCGGTTCGTGACCGCGTGTGCGCAGTTTCCGGATTCAGTAAAAGGGAAATGTGAAATTGAAGATTCGGAAGTGTTTTTGTTTTTCTGGGTATATATCCTATATATTATATCCTAGTAAACAAATCTTGTGTAAGCGGTTTTGTGGTTTCTCTTGTTCTTGTGAATTCGCGTTATCGAGATCTGTGTACGATGCTTGTTATTTGCCTGTTTGACGTTTGTATGACACTTTTAAAATATTTGTTTCTACATCCTTGTAAAAGCTATCTGATCAAGCTTCGACTAGCGTCGGCTTCAAATAAGCCTCTTCATTTTTTTCTTCCTTGTATGAAACAGTAACTCTATATGTAATGAAATGAATTACGATTAAGCTAATGTTTAATTACTTTCATCATGAATGTAGGTTTATTGTCGTTTCTTACCTTATTATATAATCCGTTTAAACGGTACTAACACGAGGTATGTGGAACTACTTACAGTTGCCTTCTGCGATAACGTATCGACTTATCGAGAGTAATACATCAAGCTGGCTTGTATAGTAGTTTCAAGTAAACAACACAATCTTTTGAAACAATAGCATTCCAATGAAGAATTCAATTCCAACTTGGAGTGAAGATAAAAGTTATTACAAAATCATACATACTTGAAAAACACACCATATATTTATTTAAAGAAAAAGAAAGAATAATTCGTTCATTTGCAGTAAACATGACGTAAAGAAAGATAAAAAAAAACACGTAAATCACAAATTGGGGGAAAATATGCGTCACATCCACGCAAAACGGCCATCGCTCAGCATAAAGCTGCGACCCCATGCGAGACAGAGCCCCAGCGCTGGTTTGGTGGAAGATTTCTGGTTCAATGATCAATTATTATCCATTTAGGGATGAGCTTGACAGGTAATGGCGGGTTCACATCGGTGTCGAGTCGACGATGAAGTATCTGGGACTCGTCCTCGACAGCCGGTGGAATTTCGTCGAACATTTCCGACGTTTGGCTCCCAGACTGGAGCGAGCCGGGGCTGCCTCGAAGCGGCTCCTGCCCAATCTAGGGGATCCAAACGCCTCCTGCCGGAGGCTCTACGCGGGGGTCGTGCGGTCCATGGCCTTTTACGGGACGCCGGTGTGGGCGCGTTCATTGAGGCTGCGGCCAGCCCGCCGTCCCAGAGGGTCATGGCCATCCGGCTGGCCCGAGGATACCGTACGGTCTCCTGCGAGGCGGCGAGCCTCCTTGCTGGATTACCGCCATGGGATCTGGAGGCAAAGGTCCTCGCGCACATCTGGGAGTGGCGCGAGGAGGCGAAACACCGGGGCTTAACTCCGATGCCGCAAGAAATCGCGGCACAGCGGAAAGAGCTCCGGCGGGATCTCATGGCGTCATGGAGAATGCGATTGTCGCAACCCAGCGCTGGGCACGCCACAATTGCGGCGATAAGACCCCTCTTTGAGGAGTGGCTTGAGAGGCGCCATGGCGTCCTCACCTTCCGCCTGACGCAGGTCCTCACCGGACACGGCTGCTTCGGGAGGTTCCTGTTCAGGATAAGGCGGGAAGAAACACCCGGATGTCACCATTGTGTGGATCGCCCGGAGGACACGGTGGAACATACGGTGGAGGTCTGCCCGGCTTGGACGGAGCATCGCCGTGTCCTCGTAGAGGCGATCTGCGGCGGTGATCTCTCGCGTCCGGCCCTGGTTCAGGCCATGGTACGGAGCGAGAGGAAATGGCAGGCCGTCACCTCCTTCTGCGAAGCGGTAATGCTCGCGAAGGAGGAGGCGGAACGTGTGAGGGAGAGAAAAGTTTCGCGCCCTCACGCACCTAACCGCCACTGGAGGAGATGCTCTGGGCGTCGGGAATCGAGAGCCAATTTCCGGCCACCGTAGGCGCGGGGTTGCGGACGGTGAGCAATGGGTAGCTTGCCGTCCGATAAGGACCAGGCCCGGGTCGACGACGCGTTGTGTTCCACGCGCGCCTCAAATAGATGTCAGCAGAATTGACGGGGTCCGCTAGGGCCAATGCCTGCCGAAGGTATCGGTGTGCGAAGAAAACCGATAGGGAAATCGTGGCCCCCGGCAACAGGCAACTGAAGGAACACGGGTGGGTTTTAGTCAGTAAGAGTCTGACACGCCCTCCCGCTCCGCCCAGAGCGGGAGAAGTTATTCTATAATTTCCCAAAGAAAAAAAAAAAAAAGGGATGAGCTTGACCCTTAGAATTTTGCTATCGTGTTTTTTTGCAAAATCTTTCCTCTTTTTTTGTGCACACATTTATCTTTGATACTTATCACAGAAATAAGGCTCAAAGTTCATATATATGCAATAATCTTTTTGTGTCCATGTTGTTTGTCTCTCTGTTATAGTCTCCTTACAGAACTATTTGCGTGTTTCCAACTTTATCATTTCTTAAGCCACAAATGGCCACGCTAACCTATTTGCCTACAAATCCCACGCAGCACAATATACCGTCAATATAGTTCGTTTAATTGTCGGCGCAAGCGCAACGTTCTCATACGTAAAGCATTGTTTAACGCACGGGTTTCTTTACTATGTGAAGGACGGACAGGTTAGCAGTTACTGCAGTTAGGTTTTATTGAAGAATTGTTTGCGCTATTTCTTTTACTGCAATAGATTCTTAATTTGGATTTACTAAGTATTGGACATGTTTTTCTCCTCCAACAGTGACTGACGTGTTCTCTTAACAGTCATTTCTTAGTTTCCTTTTGATGATCCTAAAAGAAACAGTGTTATCCTTCAGCTTTACTTCAACATGGATTCCCTAAGTCTTAGTTGCCTCGTATTTTTCACATTAAATTATAGCATACCCTGCATGCTGCATTAAAAATACATTCCTATAAGTGATATATCACAAATCTGTCATACCAGTATTATTAACATTCCGTTCCATTCATTTGACTTTTACGGCTCACTCTAGATTACCATCTCGCATAGGTTTTCTTTCAATTTCCACAACATTAACAAGTTATTTTACATGCAAGTGGGCAACTAGTCTTGGAGATAAGATTATTATGCAAAGATATGCTGTCTGGGTGGAAGGAAAGCAATCAAAGAATTCAAATTAGAAAGGTATAACACGATTGAGATTAACAACAAGTTTTGTTGGGTGATAGTAAACGCGATTCACTATCTAATGAATTCTCATTATAACAATAAGTTGCTTTGGAGCTCCTTGAATGATTTGAAATATTTTTGGAACGTCGAATAAAAACGCTTAGCTTGCAGCAGTGACGATAGCCTTATCAACCCATATGTCATGAATTCTTGTAAGATTTCTATTTCGCTTTCCTTCAAAATACATCGTCAGCTGCTCCAATAATGGTTACCATATAAAAAAGAACTTCTCTGTTCTCTTCATTAATGTAGAGTTTGGTCTACGGAACCCTCCGCATAGATTGAACTCACTTCACCACTTTTTATTCAATATCCATTATGTAACCATGGTCATCGCCCGGTAGCTTTTATTCATCAGGTTCGAGTTAAAGCCTATTAATTAACTGTTTTTATTCGTTACCACAATCTTGACAATACCACCATAAACGATCAAATCCTTACTTACACTCACTGGGTTGAGGTTGAAAATGATATAACAATAAGAGTCTGATTGAAAATGTGAATCACGCCATGCAGTCGTAAGCACTATTTAAATTTCCTTAAACCGTTTGAAATTCGAAACTGGCGTATTTACGGTAAAGACTGTTTTATATGGCGGTCGTGCGCGGGCGCATACTTGTACGCCTTCATTTCTATAGGCTTATTCTTTTCTCTAGCATTTTGCCCACATGTTTTCCGAAATCTACTTTGGCTAAAATACTTATCTTGGCTTCATGAGTCACACCAAGTAAAAATAATGTGACTTATTTTGGGTTCATGCAAAAACTTGAGCTTCCAAAACCTGAGGTTAACCAGTAACCAGTTTTCAACGTCATTCATACACACAGTAGCCCTTCACATGAACTTATACAAGAATAGTTTCGCATCCAAATATGGACACGACAATTCTTAAGAAAATGACTCTATTGCTGCCTGAGAACTTTGTACCTCAGCATAACGGTGCAATAGTTCAACTCGGTGATTTCACACAATGACATGACAGTAAATATTTCTACAATGCTCTACTTTGTTCGTATAAACTTTCCAAATAAGGTGCGGATTATCCCGACTAACGTGATAATCAAGATTAGTATGTTGCTCAATCGTTTTAACAAAATTAGTCTGTAGGCTTAAGAGCATTTGGTGGGGTTGTTGACATTTTGTTAATATGCCGATTTTAGCCTTATTTTTTGTCTGTGGGTGTTTTTAAAGGCAACTTATGCTCGGTTTGAGGTTCTCCGATGAACTCTCAAATACCATTGATTCTAAAAAGTTTTCTATGAAAGTGAAGATTTTTGTGGCTTCGTTTTCAGAAATGCTATGTGTCAATTTATCGTACCAAAGCATCGAAAAGACACTCTCATTAAGAATATCTCAGAAATCAGGCAATAAGGATGTTGGATAAATTGTGATCGAAAACGACAATATTGAAGCCGGAGAAATCAAAAATAAGAGGCTAATTACAATAACATACGAAAAAAGGAAGTGATCATAAAATAAACAAATAAACGTTCTAATAATATTTGTGCAGATTCGAATTTCGCTTAAACTAAAAAACCTCATATTTTCTGATGACCTGGTTCAATAAATTGATCATTGTGTTTGTTCACATCAGATCATTATCAATGACGAAAAGTACTTGTATTTCTATCTAATCTTTTTGATAAAAGAATCCAGAAGAATCTTACTTATCATATCAAAAGTTATCAGAATCCATTTGAAGCATGATAAAATTTACTAAAAGATTAATGTACTAAAAGTTGACATTTTATAGTATTTCGAAACTATTGGAATCGATATCTGTAAGTATATTATTATTAAATCTTGCTGACCATTTAAGATGTCATTTATTTAAACTGAGATGAAAATCTCTTCTACCTACATAATAATTATTAGATTTGGTAAGTTCAAGCATTTTTATAAGTAGGTATACTTAACTGTAATCCTTAGTTTAAACAGTGTTATAATATACGCTTTGAACAAACCAAAACGCTGTTTAAACAGACAAGGACGTTCTGTAAATAGAACGGCCTGCTTAATAATAAACTTTATCTTGATTCAATCGAACTATATTAAAATACACAACACAATGAAATCATCTACATACTTCACCTTTACGATGGCTGCAGCTATTGCACACAATGCCACCGATATCGATCATACGATCTAAACTTAATTGATTCGATCCGTCCATCGATGTATCGACGTGGCTTATCTAAATTACCCGAGTCCTTGGACAGTTTCAACACATCATTTAAAAGTGGAGCAATGCAAAAAAAGGCAATGAGAATCAATAAGAAACAAAAACTCTATGAAAACTTACGTAAGGCCATAGTTTCTAAAATATAGCAATAACATTTTACGATTTGCGTATCTATCGATTACAAATCGATATAACGTGATCGATCCTACCATCCTCACTGGCATTATCGACGTTATTGCTCTCTAATGTTGATGATAATGATCAATAGAAAATCTTACATGGAGAACCTATTTTTAGCCTTTTACTATACTATGAACATAAAGCAACTCATATAATTATTTTAACGGTTTTGGATATGGTCCGCAAAATGTGGTATTGCCTAATGTAGCACAACTGATTCATGTTTTTTTATTTGCAGGCTAACAGTCATCGAAAATTCCGTCCGCATTGACAACGGAAGACCTTGGTAGTCCGCAGCTGACTTTGAACGCACAGTACCGCGCTGTCACTTGCGCAAGCGGCTCACATACGACCCGATACGAAAGTTGAGCCCGACTGAGAACCGACAAGGACGGTGGAACCCAGGTGACTCGCACCCGTGTGATGTGCCGGCAACATCACATTGATGTGCAGGTAGACGTCACCTGATTCCCCACCACTCCTGGATGAGGCCGAACCATGAAGTTCTCAACTGGCTCCAGCTCGAGCAGTCTTGCCAGCGATTCGCTGTCGAGGAAGTCAACTCTATGCATCTACACGGAGGTCGATGCACCCAATATGCCGCAGCCTTGCGAAAGGGTGAGTACACTCCAACTCTTCTATACCGTTATTTTATTGAACATTTTAAAGACACCTCAGTAGGTGGCACCATAAAATGTAGCCTTTTCCAATACTAGGCGGTTATATTATAGATATAATCGGCTATAAGGCCAAAAAAATGAAAGTGCTCACCGATAAAGGTAATGTAACCTTAATGTTATGGGAGACCCAAGCATCTGGGCAATTTGCTTTCGATTTTCCACAGCCAAGTATAGTACATTAAAACTTTCAATTTCGGACAACGATAATAATAATATCGCATTAACAAAAACAATGCAAAAAGCCGCGCGTCCGGGTTGGAGAGTTCGCTGCGTTTGTCCAGCGAGAGAAAGTAGCATGTCATCTCCTCTGGCACAGCGACTCGCGAGCCACCTGGCCACTGCCTCCAAAGTTATTTTGCAACACCTTGAATATTTCGTTTTTCTGATTATCTCCAGCCCTATTCGGTGCTTCAGCTTTTTATGGCTCTGCATCAATAAATTATCATTTACATTTTTAAACGTGGCCTTGCAGCTTTCAACTACATAATTAATCCGCGAATACTTAATTTCTGACAGTACGAGTATATTCCTTCAATTCAATTTCTAGGTACGAATTTAAAGCTATTATGAATTCACGATTCATGAAAAAATTACGCGATTTAACGCTTACAGAAATTACGTGTGCAATTGAACAACATAACATTGCTAACGCGACAATCGTTATCGATATTGAATTATGAAGTTATTTGTTTACATATTAGGTACGTATTCTTTCCAACCTTGAATTATTCCGAGCTTTATTCCGTAATGATTCACCTTCTAGACCACAAAAATCATCTGAATCATGTTCTTGAAATTTGACATTCAGAAGATTTACAATAAACCTTTTATTAATGACTGGTTCATCTCAAAATGGTTGCAATATTGACTAATACCTTGTTATTGTTGTTGCTTATTTCGTTATTCGCGTCCGGACGATCGAAATATATTCATGGCATCGACTCAAGGTCTCTATTGTCTCATATTAAACTTTGTTTCCACGCCTCTATCAGGTTGATTTACTTCACAATCTTCTGACTGTTCTCTTGCATAGAAATAGTCGTTCGATCAACTTTCGAAATTATTATTTAGCGTAGCTTACACGTCTAACTAATCTTAAATTATATCAACTGTAATTTCAATATCATTTCCATCTGTTACGGCGATAATACCTCTTAACAAAGTAATCTTACGCAGCATTTTTTTTTTCTCTATTAAATTGATTATCAGCTTCTACGTAATACAGTGGTCGAGATTTCAATTACCTCATACGACACCCAGCCATCACTTTCGCCGTCAGCGCGTGGGTGTTCAATCATCATATCAAAACTATTATCTGGTATTTATTCATCGCCTATTGTTCTCTCAGCGGCTAATGAACTTTTACTGGATGAAAAGAAAGTATGTTTTAATGAGTGAGTTTAGAGAAGTGATCGCTTGTAATGGACGTTATCGTTGTCATCAACTTGATGTTTATTAATGGTCTGTTTGCTTGTATTGTTTATCGGCTCGTTTCATGCTTGTATGACGTCACGAGTTTTTGTAGTGTGTCGGTGAAATCGCCTGCAGCATTACACAATTGTCACGATGGTGCCTGCCACGACTTTGACCCTAGGAGTGGCCAGAGGTTATAATCTTGACCTCTACCAAGAGATCTAATGGAAGATCATGTGACAAGGAAAAGCCTGACGCTACTATTCGGATTCCAGTGATTAGTCATTATTGTTTCTAAATCCTTTTTTGGTTTACTTTCCTGATCTGCAAAGTTAACCTGTTCGAGTTTAGCAGTTTCTTTTCCTTCCAAATAGGAAAAATAAAGAGCAGGTAATTCAATATTATCTTTCTCTTGTATCATCGTCCTGGAGAAACCTTGCTTTTTAACCGACTTCCAAAAGGAGGAGGTTCTCAATTCGTCTGTATTTTTTTTTTTTTTGGATGTTTGTTACGCGATTACTCCGCCAATTATGAATAGATTTTGATGACTCTTTTTTGTTTGGTAGATCATAGGTGGTCCCATATAATTTTTATTAACTTTGCTTGGGAAGTTTTTGAGTTAGCTTCAATTATACGTATTTTTTTTTCCCACTTAGTATGTAGATGATATGATAACTTCTTGTCACTGTTATTTACATAGCAGGTAGTGGTATTCGAATTTGTGTGGGGTAGGTACCACAACTAAAAAGTGAAAAATAAAAACTCGGTCGAAGTCGGTTGTTTTTTTTTTTGTAAAAAGTTTTTTTAAAATAACGTTATCTCGGCCTTGGAATAAGATTGGTGCATATAGCTGTGTGTCACGTTGGTATAACTTTACCAGTATATGACGTCACCTATAAACATGTTGTGACTAGATTTGAAAGGGTTCTGCGGTCACCAACCTCCTGCCCAAAGGCGATGACTAACTTTGGAAGGTGTGTCTTTGCGTAGATAGACGAATGTCTAGAAATATAAAGTAATCTTTGTCTTTTGACCTATTTGGTTCTTGACTCTCAAATAATGTTTCTTTCCAATCCATACTAATATTATAAATGCGAAAGTAATGTTTGTCTGTCTGTCACGTTTTCACGCCTTAACGGCAGAACGAGTTTCGATGGACACAGACTATGACCTGGGGTAGGACATATGACACTTTTTATCCCGGTAGTATGTTCTCGTGGGATAATTTCCGACACCCACGCGAGCGAAGCCGCGGGCAAAAGCTAGTAAGCCCATAAAAACTAAACGAGATCTACGTAAGTCTTAGTATCTACAAAATCTAGTAGTTGCCGTTTCTTACGAACTATTATAAACAGGCCTCTATTATTGTACTCACAGACGAAAGACTAGCAACCTGTCATTACACTATCGTGTCCATTGAACTCAAGACTTTGTGCTACACGTTACTCATGACGACATCGACGCACAGTGTCTGCTTCTTGATACAAATACTTATCCATTATTATATTATCCGTGCTTTTTTGACTATGTTGCCAGCCAACCTTACCAGATGCTTTCGTAATTTTATTCATCTCCAATTAAACTTACCTACTTCTCAGAATTGTGCACATTCCATGAAGGAAAGCAACTGTGAAATAAACTGACTTAACTTATCATTACTTGCTACGAAAACCCCAATTTACAAGTATTTCCAACAGCTTTCATCTTGCGACCTTAACTCCGTTCTGCTTGTTTATCGGACTGTATATTTACGCTCCTTTTATTTTATAGTAATCTGATACGAATTCGTTTACTGCAGTCGGGTCTACCTCATTGTGCACCGCCTTGTTGACTATTGTCTGCGGTGCACGTCCTACACGTCGCTAAACAATACATATCGATTTATCGATATCGCTTGTCTTATCTACCATTGTGATTATACCCGATAGCGCAAAAATGTGATCGTGTTTTTAGTTTTTATAAAGTGCATTCACGTTCTGTTCATTCTCTTATAATCCATCAGCAAAAAATAATGTTTGAGATTCCTGCGGGCGTAGCGTGAGGATAACCAGACATTTTTCTCTCACAGGAGCACATAATTTCCTTAAACGATCGACTTCCATTCGCATCGGAATCCGCTCGCACCTGGCAACAAGAACAGGAATGTTCGCATTCCTCATTGTAATCTCTAATTCCATAGCTATCGGGCCATTATTTTAATAAGCTTTTCAGTGCTGTAATAACAGTGGCGTGGCGTCGCGTGATCGTCCTTGAGTGAAGCGTGCACAATCGCACGATTCTTTTTCTAACAGTTGCTAGTTACATCAACTTGTGAGATCGTTACCATAGAGTATTGGAAATACCGAGAAATTCATCTGGTAAAAGATTTTTAACCGACTTCCAAAAAGAGGAGGTTCTCAATTCGTCTGTATGTTCTTTTTTTTTTTTTTTGTATGTTTGTTACGCGATTACTCCGCCAATTATGAATAGATTTTGATGATTCTTTTTTTGTATGGTAGATCATACTTCAGAGGTGGGACCACCTAAATTTTATTAACTTTGCTTGGGTAGTTTTTGAGTTAGCTTCAATTATACGTATTTTTTCCCACTTAGTATGTAGATGATAATGATAACTTCTTGTCACTGTTATTTACATAGCAGGTAGTGGTATTCGAATTTGTGTGGGGTAGGTACCACAACTAAACAGTGAAAAATAAAAACTTTTTACAAAAAAAAAACAACCGACTTCAAAAAAAAAACACTACAAAGTGAAAAATAACTTTAATTTCGGAAGTCGGTGACAAAGAACGAAAATTCAAAACCAAAGACACCGACTTCCGAAATTAAAGTTATTTTTCACTTTGTAGTGTTTTTTTTTTTGAAGTCGGTTGTTTTTTTTTTTGTAAAAAGTTTTTCTATCTTTGTTCTCACGTGGGAAACGTAGGTGGTTTCTTTTCTTGGAATTAAGATACTGCTTATCTATTTAGCTGTTATGTTTTTTCTTCTGCGACCAATTTGAAGTTTGGGTCAACGAGTTCAGTAGTATCACGTTTGTCCTGTGAACCGCGACTAGTTTGTTTAGTGTCTATTGTGATGCTCGTGTTTGCTATTTTCACGGCTTGTTAAACTTTGCTATCAATACTTTCATCTAGTGTGACCTCACGAAAGCTCATTATACTGTTTGCCTTATTCTGTTGTTCATCGCGCATGTTATGAGTTTATCTTAGCACGATTATGTGTTGTGTGTCGTCAACAATTACATTTATACATGGCTTTCTCTGAAAAAGAAATTCTTTGTATTTGAATAGACATGTAAAATTGTTTTGTATGCAAGTCCTGGTATTCTTCTGCTCTACATTCATTAGGTCTATCTAGAATGTTGTTTGTATGTCATATGGCTTCTTTGGACTCCTACGTTTGTGTAGTGCGTAGTGTAGTTTCCACCGTATCTTTTGTAACAAAATAAACTCTTACTAGGTAATATTGTCAAACTGTTACGAGCAAAATTACGAAATCTATCTTCTTTGCAGGATGAACAGAACTCCAACCTGTAACAAAATGAGGTGCTTTGAAGCATGACCATCATACTATTTAAGTGTGCAACAAACAACAACAACAACGCATTAAGAATAACAATTAACAATAATTATGTATTTAACAATTGCAGTACCTAACTACATATTTCATCACTATAACCCCGTAATTTCGACTATCGAATCTAATTTTCGATCATCGAATAAATTTTTGCTCTGCAGTTTTTAAATGATACTTTTGCTTAGTAAAACTTTCTATTAATATAGGTAATTATAGTAATTTTCTGCTTAATGATAGATATATCGTGACTATTAACATTAGTATAATGCTAAAATAAATCTTGAACAGTTATAGCAATTTCACGACCGCTCGGCTGCTAACGAAACAGATTTATAACATGCAATAATACACGTCTAAATGATTACTGAAAGCGTAATGTTACGAAATAACATGATCTAATAACTTAATTAGCTAAATAAAGTTAATAATAACAATATTATATCAAAAGTTAAGTCTTTTTCATAAACAATATAGAATCTAGACCATTTCTTGTCGATTGACAAACAAGTCGACGATTAAGAAAGTGATATTATTATGATTATAATCTCTTTTAGAAATCTTAAAAAAAGAACAGGTATTGTAGCTGTCAGTGGAACATAGAAAAAAACTCAAGTTATCTATGATTTCTAACTTTTACGCGAATGTACATTGAAAAAGAACAACTCGTATATATTACAGATTATCTTGTTAGACATGCTTGTATTTTATTGCATTTTGAGCACGGCTATAAAAACTGCCGTTCCAACTTTTTTATATCCAGTGTTGATAATGGCTAACAGCGGTTTTCTTACGACTATAAAAAGTTAGAAATTATTTCGTTTTAAGTCTTGCCATTTGACAAACGATTTGAAGTTCATTCAGGTCTGTTACTAAGTTATCTTTTTCATACCCTTTAGTTATCTATGATTTCTAACTTTTATGCGAATGTACATTGAATGTACAATGAAAAAGAACAACTACTACCTAAGTCACGGTATCTGGGAGCTCTATTATCTAAAGGGTTATCAAAATACACTATGTTATCATTATCATAAACTTGCATGAAATTGTGTGCCTCTGTTGGCGATCCAATAAATAAATAAAATCATTTATTTCTATCACGCAGATGTTACTTTAGAACTTGGAAGCAGTGAAGTATGACGGTTTAATATTGTGTGTCTTTTTGGTAAATTATACATTGTTCGCACTGTTCACGCTATGTTCGATGTCATTATCTGTGTAATTTTGTAGATAGAACTGATATAACATTTTATTAAGACAATGCTACATTGAATTATTAACCATTTACTTTTATTGTTTGTTGCATTGTGTCTGCACCGTTTGCCATTTATTAATTTTCATAATCATCAAGCTTGTTATTCCAAAATTATACTGTACTAGCTGCGCCCCGCGGTTTCACTCGCATAAGTCTCGATCCCATGGGTATATCGGGATAAAGGCCCGGTCCAGGCCCACCTACCCATGTCCCAAATTTTATCCAAATCCGTTCAGCCGTTTTAGCGTGAAAGCGTAACAAACAAACTCACGTTCGTATTTATAATATTAGTTAGGATGTTACATCGTTTTGGCACAAAAATATGCAACATTAGTTTGTTTAGGTAAGTAATTGAAATTTACTTTAAGTGTGGCCTAGACTATTGTTCACCATGATGAATGCTACAGTTACAATATTCTTGCCAGTTATACAATAGTAGGTAGTAACATCGAAACACCGGCTGGCTATTCACGAAGCTTTCAATAGTACGAACAACCACGTAGCTTTCAAAGAACATCGAACTTAACCCATGTTACATTGATCTAACTTTCTTGTCCAAAGTTCTTCACATGCTAATCGAACCCTTTCTCGCCAAGTCAACAAGTATTCGACTAACGTAACCCTCGATTCCTACCAATACATCTTGGTATCTCCAAATCACTTGTAACTTGATGTTACGTTAGGAAGAGCCCGTATATCACGGTGTTTCGTTACGCTGTTACCCCTATTGTAAGGCATTCATTTGCAAATGTGGGCCTTTCCGGTACACTGCAGATGTTCACGGAAATGTATTTAGATACAAGTAAACGTACATTTGGTGTTGCGTTTCTTGTTTTCTTCTTATTGGTAGTAATTGTAGTATGGATACGGGCACAATGTTTTAAGCTGTCAGCATTATGATTTGTGTATTCATCATAAGTATTTTCTGAAAAACAACATTCAGTATATGCTTTGTTGACTTTGCCAAAAATTATGTTTACTATAAAAACACCTAGTCGCCAATATTAATTCGTACAAAAAAATTTCAACTGTAGTATCTACGTATTGTTTACCAACAATATTATGAATTCCGCTGACAGAGGAAACAGTGTTGTTGCTTACTTCATCCATTTGTTTTTATTATTAGTGCTGTTTTTATTGATAAAACATTGTTCGTAGTTTGCAACATTACCTACTATTTCTCATAAAATTAATTTCATTTTCAATTATATTATACTGACGGAGTACGGTTCTAAGCCGTGCAATAACATGCTTCACTTAGAGCGACAATCTTAGATAATATCTCCCATCTTCACGCATTTGGTTCTAGTGACGGGAGAATCTTTCAACATTTTCTTCTGTTACATTTCACAACGAGCCGTGCTCGGTACTCCACAATGGTTTCGTGAAGAAATAGATGGCTCAAGATTAGTCTAAGTAACACTGAACGCAAAACAAGAACAGTAGGTACCACTGTTGGTGGTGGAAACAGCTCTGGAGGTTATCTAGAAACAAAAAAAAATTTTGACTTTATGATAAACGGAACTTGAAATAGGTACTAAATTTAAAAAAAACAGCAGATCAAGTCTAGTCAAAAAATAATATATTCTGCAGCTGCTTTAATATATATAGAGAAAAGAATAGAATCTTAATTTTATTCACGAGTCTCCATATAAAATTAACGGTAAGACTATATTTACATTTAAATAGACACAGATTAAGCAAATAGGCACAGAATACTAACCGGTAAGGTAGTAATTTCACAAACCCTATACAAGATCCATCGAATGTAGGACGAAACTATATAATTATCTACCTACGAGAAGTGACAGAGAATTTCTCAATCATTCCAGTTGGACGTTCGTTCTTATTTCATTGCAATTTCACGCAGATTTGCATATGCACAGATTGTCGTGTGGCCCAATAAAATAGATTGTATCGTTTGTATGCCCATCTAATTTTCCGCACGAGAAACTCGTTGCGTTGCCATGGAGATGGATGTAAATGGAGTGCGTATAGGCATGTTCATGTAAGTGCACAGTGAAAGATGCGTTTGAGATTGGACAGCTTTCGTCGTTTCATGTGTTCCTTATTATCGACTACTGCGGCGTTGACCACCGTTTCCAATGTGTGCTCTACTTCCTTACTATTCCATGTTCCACGTTCTAGCTAAGTTTGGTGACGAGACACAAACATGTTTTAAAAGCAATTGCCATATTCATTAGAATTACAAATTGCTCATTCTGGTTCGCGGTCAGTGTTTAACAGGACAAGACTAAACGTATGTAACAAGTTTTTGAAATTGTTTAATTAAGCATTATGATTAATGCTATTTAGATGATTCATGGAAGCGAGGTGTATATGAGTGTCTGAACAAGGTAATTACAGATAGCTATCAAGAACGAGAACATTTCTTTGAAGCAAGTGTAAGTGAGATTATAAAAGTAAGATCTATTAACATCGAGATAGATTTAAAAAGTTGAATATGATAGAGAATGAAGGCAATAATGTTATGCAGCTTTTAAGGGCAAAGAAAGTAACAAAAATGTTTCGTTACATAACAAACCAACCCAGCATAGTTCAGATCGATAGTTTTAAACGAATCCGTTCACTTGGAAGCCTCACAAGTTACTAACTAGCTCTACTTACATATTGTATAAGCTTTTTATGGTAAACATTAATACCGGTTACTTTTTTCGTAGAATTGATTTCTAAAGAATAAGTGAAGCGGTTATAATTAAATCAATGGAAAAGTACTTGTAGCTGGTTGAGGTAAAAATTTATTTAATTCAAGCCCTAAATGTTCCATTCACGCATAATGTTGGCTTTAGTTGAGTCACCCTTTTAGCTAAAGGAGATACCTACCTAGGTACCTACCTACTGGAATTATACATACGCAAGTAGGTGAAGGTACTCGTATAAAATAAGAACCTGCTACTAAAGTCAGGGTCAGGTATTCTTTCAACGACTTTTTCATTCAAACACTTGTCAAAAATGAAGACATTACCATTTTAAAAAATCTCATGACACTAGCAATAAATATGAAAAACCAACATTATTTCATAGCTCAAGAACACAAAGGAACTTCAATAATAAAATCAAAAAGGATAATGAAAGCCGAAGCCCTGTCATGTCTGCAGTCAGTACAAAGTACAATAAACAATTACAAACGCAATGTTGCTGTGAATTTTAAACACATTTGGTATTCCCCTCGAACTGTTGTAGTTTTTTTAGGGTGGAAAAAAGTTTAATCTGGTAAGCGTAAAATATCACGTGATGCTAAAGGGTGGGCTAAATTGGAAGGACACGATACTACAGAAAGAAATAACACAATACTACTTTATAGGAACACCCAAATATAATTAGAAAACTACTAATATTAGAATAAGTACTGAAGACAATAAAATAATGAGGAAACATAGTTAAGCTATTTACAGAAATGCATGTAATCCCCTTGAAGCCGTAAAAGTTGCTACTTACATACACATCAATAAAGGCAAGCTTAAACTTAATATTACTACAGAAACCGGTGAAAACTTGCTCCGGGCACTTCGATAACCTATTTACCTTAATAAACATCCATACACGTGCTTCAATTACAACAATCTGATGAATAACAAGTCTTGCAAAATCAAAACGGTTACTACTATTCTGTGTTTCTTCAACAACGTAATTAAAACATTCAAACTATGTCAATGAACGTTTTTATCTGTTATAGCATTAAAATTATTATTTTTCTATTGTTTAAACAATGGTGCAATCTTAATTAGTTTGTCTATAACATGCGATTGTCTCTATTAAAGATCGATTGACTTCAATTCAATATTTAGTTATACAACAGAACAAAACATTCGTTACCTAGTTTTGATGTTTGGTAAACTTTTACTCCAAAGTTTCGGGGACAATGGATTTTAGCTGATTATGAGTAACCTGCTACCTGTACGCAACATTGATTTAAATCAATTTTTAATTTGGGGTATAGTAAATGCAAGTAACCATGTGGTTTGAAAAGCTGATGATAGTAAAACAGATAACTTTTATACCGTACCGTATCTTTGGCAGTGACAAAATACCCTGACAATACAGAACGAAACCATGTTCTATTTTCTAGTAAACCACTTTATACAACAAAGCTTTTTGCCCCAAGTGGCTTTGTATCCAATAATAAAATGGGAATAGTTGGATTAATTTATACCATGATACAGCTACTTCGTCTTGCAAGAGAAAACGGGCTCAGACCTACAGAAAATCAAGGCCAGCTATACTGATCCGGCAATAAAACATAAATAATTATCACTCTCACAATACTTTATCATTGTAAAGTTATTAACCTCATTATTAACTATGAAGATTCACGAATAACTAAGGTGCTGGTGACAAGGCACGTGCATATGACACCTTTCTTGTTAACATACTTATTTTCGAGAAAGTTAGATTTTATATAGTCGCCGAGAAACGGAACAATATAGAATTTTCTCCATATAAATATGTGGGGCGATATGTTGCACGCGTTAAATATTTTCTAAAGCATTGTTGATGCTTTGTCGTTTGTGTGGGTAGAATAGCCCGCAAAAGCGAATGGCTGGAATTTTTTGTCAAATAATTAAGAAATTCTATCACCAAATTAATAATTTCTATGTAAATAATTAAATGAACAAACCCAACCTAATAAAGTCATATTTAACTTTTACTTTTGTCTGATTTTGTGGTTTCAGCACAGCTCTACTTAAAAACACCAACAACTTATTTCACCCACTACTTGAAATATATATTTTTTCCTTTCACAACCACTTAAATGAACCCAGAATCCCCAACATGGATGGAAGCTCTTGAAAACATGTGTAGCAACGTTCCTACTGGTTTTAAGATTCCAATAGATAAGTGTTGACATGAAACAAGCTCCAAGTATTTGTATCCGTCAATTGTTTCACAACTTGTTTTGAAAGATTCTTCAGCTGCTTTCTTTATTTCTCCATTAGCATGTCAAGTTCGTAACATAATCGAATAGTTATCATCACTATCATAATCTGTTACGTCTTTCGCCAGATCATTAATATAGCACCGATTGAGCGAGATTTATGGATCCAGATTTCCAAAATTTCTCTAGATTTGGCGCTAGATTTTATTTAGTTATTCGATTTCGTAATATTAATTAAGCGTTACGCATGAATAATGATGATTTTAATTGCTCACGTCTTTAATCTGTTCATTAGTATGTTTTTCTTTTCCCTAAGATATATTTAGGATTCGCAGTTCAAAAACAATAGATTTTCTTCAGATTCTTGAAATCTGCCATCCAAATGTGAAGTTCGTCATTGATCAATCAAATCTAATTTTAATTCAAAACAAATAAATATTACCGTCCACGGTACATGTCCTTCGCGCATTGTGATGAATAGGTTCAGCTTATTCTTAATGACTGTCAATCAGAACTCTTAATTAAGAATAATAAACACCTCTTTTTCATCAAGTTACACAATATTAAATAATAATTAAAAACTTTCTGCTAATAAGTCACGCAAATGCCTGTCAACCAAGATGATCTAATATTGAAATCAGTAATTAATCAGTGAGATGTTATTGAGCTGCTAATGTCAACAGAGAAATCAAAACTGGACGACTGAATAACATGAATAAACAAATGACGAAATATACATAATCACTCACGTATGCTCACTCAAATATACAGTTTCTGACTATTGGAGAATCAAATTAGATGTGACAACTGGATTGACAACGCAGAATTGTAAGCTTTGACGGGTCTACCGTTGACAAAATAGCTAAATATCCTATGGCTCGAAATGAAGTGGAATAAAACCTATTAATACTGCTCTCTGCCAGATATAACTCGATTAAGACCATGAAAATTCTTATAAGCCTATAAGCATTTCCAATCTATAAACCAAGCTCCATAAAGCTGGCGTAAGAAACTCCAGCTAGATTGATGAAGTATTTGACAGTGATCGCTTATCAGTTCAGCTTCAAGCTTCATGTACTGCCGTTGTCACGTGCCTTTTGTTCTCTCCGCATTCATTTAACAGTTGAAGTTTCTTTTGTCTCACCAGACTTGTGTTCGTAATCTTAGTCCCTGACATTGTAATTAAAGTAACGGATTAAAAAAAATCCAGTTTTCAAAGACCCTGCTTCACCACCCTGGAATAAGTTCAAACTTTCGTAGATGAGCTCATGTCTAACTACTTCATTCTTTCAATAATCTTTCGTTAGTGCTTATCTGGAGCGTATTGGTTGACTCGCACGAATTTACTCACCCGCGACTTAAAACGCATACAAAAGACATTAAATCATTTAAAACTGTCGATTCGACGGTTTCGGGCGAGTAAATTCGTTAGTTAACAACCAGCCCTATCTGGAGGTGTTAAAATAGGTTCCAAGTTTGTTTTATTTTTAATTGTTGCTGTTCCTTTGTCAGTTGTTTGTTATTATTGAGGGCAATATAACTTCGACTTCCTCATGACAGTGATAACGTTGATTTATAGAGGACTTGATGTAAGCAAATGTAATGTTGAACGTCATTGAAGATCTAATATTAAGTTTAGATGTTTCCAAATGACTGGAAATGTTGTTGTCAAGAGTTGTCAAACATTGCGTATAAGATGAAGTGCTGTTATTATTATGTTTTACAACAATTTTAAGACATAAGCATAGGTATAATATGCTGTCCTACCAACAGATACTACTACAACAACCAACTAAGATTTCGACTCATTCTCAAACTCGTGCGACTTATTTATTTTCTTCTTTGAGTTTCTGTCGGTCCCTCCAACGTATTCCAAAATAGTAATCCTATCCTTCTTTATCAATAATAAAAATGTGAAAGTTTGTGAGGATTGATGGATGTTTGTTACTCTTTCACGCAAAAACTACTGAACAGATTTGAATTAAATTTGGCACACAGATAGTTTATAACTTGGATTAACACACAAGACTTTTTATCCTGATATTCCCACGGGATCGAGACTTATGTGGGAGAAACTGCGGGGCGCTGCTAATGTATTATATATGTTGGAAGGAATCCTTATATCGCTATAAGGTAACTATTTTTATTTGTTAACGATACTTCTTTAGTAACCACATGCTTACAAACATTTCTACGGCCTTAACATAAGATGGGCCATCATCCGTCTGTAGTTAATCTTTACTGTCATCCGGCTAAAGTTTACATAAACTTTTCTTAACAAAATGGTAATTTTCGTTGCAAATCATCATTGAAGTTCTTAAGTTAAACTTCAGTTTATGATGACGTTAACGAATGTCGTTAAGTATTTAAGCATCTTTATGTTTTCGTCTGTTGTTTCAAATTACATAGGACAATTTAAACCTACGAATTGTAGAAACATGTCTGCATACTGCGTAATTGTTTTTGTACGTAGCTGTTTCTTCTTGTTGATTCAAACCTTCGAGACAAATTCATTCTTATGTCCGTTGCACAATTTCTAGCTACGTTTTTCCAAAGTCATCCTAGTCTCCATTAGCATCTAAATTGTGGCAAGCAGCTGATATTTTTACTAAATATCAATATTCATTGATCATTGCTAAATGTCCAAAGTTTCCATTTTAGAATTCACTTGATTATCATTTTGCCTGCGTGTTGTTGTTGTAATTTCCTGAAACGTATATTTTATCTGTGTGTCTGTCTGTCGGTCGGTTTGCGCAAAACTGGCGAGTTCTGTGTTCAACACCGTAAATATTGCACGGGTCGCCTTCTTAGATGGTGTAAGAACGATGTGTATCACCTTAACTAGGTTCTTGTTTTGTACTGCAATCTGTGTTAAATTATTGTTTTGTAGTTAAAGATAACTTTGTTGTATTTACTTTTGAATTTTGAGCAAATCCAACTGACTAATGTTCAAGAACGTAGACTACATTTGGCTTACGCCAATGTTTTGCTTGAACTTGAAATAAGGATTTAATAAGCGGCCTTGTATAAATACAAACTTCAATAGGATGACACTTTAGAAATTTCAATATCTTGAGTAAAAACCCTAAAACTAACCTAGAACCAAAAACTAAGAGGAAAATCAAAGTTAAATAACAACATTTCACAGGAAAGCGATTCTAATAACTACCTCACATAACCTGCAATGATTGCAACCAGTAAATGCGGCGCATGAGTCATAGTAGTCATAACATAATTACAACTGCATACGCACTTGACAATCAACATCCGTCGTGTTGTGATACGGGTTACTAAGCAACTATCAAATTGTTACCTTATTAGGTCCTTACTTTAATTAATAACTTAGTGGAACAGGAACAAAAATGGTAATTAGGTTATGAGGATAAATGGGTTCAAAACACGAATAACGAAAGAAGCATGAAGGATCAATGAGTTAATGCCTAGAGCTATCAAAGATAATGGTGAAGAAAGGTTTACAAAAAGAAACCAACAAAATCTTTTGAATGTTTTGAATGTTGACCCAAACTACTTAAGTAGCCATATTTGGCAAATGAGTTGTCAATAGATTCGTCTGTAATAAAATCGATGGTATTTTCAATGAATCACCAATTATGGACAGATACTTTCTCCTTAAAAGTCAGCAGATTGGGAAGTGGCACAAATGTGAGATGGGTTGACAATGATGCCAATGTTCAAGTCTTGTATGACAATTACTTTAACACTGTAAGCAAAGAAACAGTAGTGACTAGTGATAGATGGTTGTCATTAAATAAATGAGATACAACTGATGATGTCTTTTAAAGTCGAAAATGTATGCAAATCTTTGCAAATGACACCTCAGAAAATTGCCTGTGATTTATGATGTGATATCAAACTTGATGTAATTGTTACGTAACTAAATCATAATTTATATCCAATAGCGTCTGTTTTAATTGAAAGTCATATATATTTAGTTAGTGAAAGATTTTTGTGATGAAGATGATGACAAATTGATGATGATGAAATTAAAATAAATATGCTGTATTTAATCATTCGTATAGTTTTTAATCTGATGACTGATAGAACTATAGAACCGGTAGGTAATCTGTAGATACTAATTCTATTCTTAGATCTTTAATAAGTACTACGAAACGAACTATCAACGTTTTATTAACGGCAGCATTTCTCGCCATTTTGACTGCTAATCGGTCACGGTCGCGAGCAGCAGTCGTTACAACAGACAT
Organism: Agrochola litura; assembly: GCA_949152395.1. Classification (NCBI taxonomy): domain Eukaryota; kingdom Metazoa; phylum Arthropoda; class Insecta; order Lepidoptera; family Noctuidae; genus Agrochola; species Agrochola litura. Next base: position 22,201,841 of record OX424493.1, read on the forward strand.
GGCAGCAAAAAGAGCTTCATAATCTGTAAAACTAGTTTCAACTGTTTTTCTTCGTTACTTTGCTAGAAAAACAGAAAGAACCCTTTGACGTGTTCGTTCGTTGCGCCTGCGCGTGCCTCCACGACCTTTTGTTTTTTGCATCGATACAGCACTGCGGGATTTATTTAATTAACATTCCGATCCTTCCAACGGGCAACGGCGCCAAGCGGCCATGTTGAAGATCTACAAGAACTGGAGCTGCCATTTTGCTTTTCCCGCGTTAGCAAATAATATGACGCTTGTGACAAATTCAGGATGGTAGATTAGCTTTTTTATGTGATGAGCTTTGTTTTGTGGTAACGGAGCACTGTGATGAGTGAGGCTTTTTTTAGGCTTTGAGTATATCTTCTTTATTGATTAAACTACTCCATTTATTATTATAGCATTAGACAGATAACGGCCAAAAAACAACAGTTATTGTGTAATATTGTTGAAATGACTGTATTTTTTTTAATAAATTAAATGGTAAACAGTTATTATTGCTTTGTATTTCCCTTTAAATAACGGAGCTTATTATATGTCTAAGAATATCATAATAACGAAAGGGTTACTTTTAATATAACTGTTATTTGACAAATTTAAAGTAGAAGTAGTCATTTACAACTTACAACATCCATTGGTGAAAAGTTCAATCAGAGTAAACATTTCCTCTTAAAAACCTACCTACCTTCAGAATTACTACACTCGTGACAATCTAAGAAGTCCGATTTGACGTTTCCTACTCGTACGTGTCATAAAACGTTATGCCTCTAGAATCAGTTTTCAAGCAATGTAGATAAATCATCGATTACAAAATCTCTCAGTATGTTATATCGACATGTTTCGAGAATCGGTTTTTAAAGCAATCGATTTTTTTTTCCATCACTACATAAAGGATTTTATAACTGTCAAATCGGACTTCTTAGATTGTTGCGAGTATAGTAATATTGTAACACATTGACACACGTAATCACAGTTATAAACAAAAGGTAAGGTAATCTAAGTCCGGATTACTCCAAATCCTCCTTGAATGGACTAACAAGCAGATTAAGGTCAATTAAAGATTACCTACTGTTACCTACCTAGCATCCTATAATCATCAACAAAAGAAACAATTTAACAATGAAAAATAACAGTATTATATCATAGTAAAAAAATCCCTAAATCATGAACTGTTACGTAAAACTAAATGGTCGGTAGATATACGATGCTATTTCAAAGTGCATCGTTTAACTCCCCGCTGCGGTCAATTTTAGTACAAAATGTCAAATACATCAGCGGTAGTACTGTTATGAAATTGATATTATACAATAAACAATATGGCATTCAATTTTAGGGTTATCGTTTATAGGTTACTGGACTTCGGTTCATGCACCTTTAAGACAACGGATACAGGTTGCATCAACCAACGAACTCGATGAACCATAACACCGAATTTCATAATACCAGCATGCGTAGCATGGCAACCATAGAAACGGATTTTCTACGGGTTTTGTCGACGGAAGAATAGACAAAATGACAGATTGTGATTGTTTGGTGCAGCGCAGACGACACACTTTTTGTGCGATCGAGTCTGTGGCGCACATTCAAATTCGTATCTTATTTGTAATGTGAGCTACGGAATAGTTCCTAAATTAAATTTTAAATTGACAGAAATTACTATCGAGCGACACATCCTATATAGAATAACCTGCATTCGGAAAAACATCGGAGACAAATAAGACATTTTCGTGCGCCACAGACTCGATCGCACAAAAAGTGTGTCGTCTGCGCTGCACCTATATCTATCATTTATTTGTCTATTCTTCCGTCGACAAAACCCGTTTCTATTGTGGTCATGCTAAGCGTGCTGGGGCAGTACTATGACGTGTTAAAGCCATAATTGTTCAGAAAGATTATGGAGCTATATAGGACGAATAGCACTAGGTATCCCTTTTTCACAATGGAACAATGATAGCTTTAACACGTCATAGTATAGCCCCTGATAACACTATTCTGTTGGGCCTTATACAAACGAATTTATTATTATCCTAAGTATTAGATTTGTCTATGTGGATGAAATTATGAATGAGACTCGCAGAGACTAGTACCCTAATTGCGTAATTTATTTTCTTAAACGATTAAGTATGACTAATTTGTTTCATTTTGACAGTTCAAAAACATTCATTACGTTATTTACGTTGTTGAGCAGATTTTTTTTCCAACTTATGAAGCAATGGATTAGCAATCTGTTTCAAATCGAAACAGATTGTGATTGATCGTGTATTACGCAATTAGGGTACAGGGAGGAGGCATATTCTCAGCAGTGGTTGGAACAAGGCCGCCAATGATGATGAAGAACGTTATGCGTGAAATTTTACTTAAAAACAAAATTATTTTATTAATGAACTGCTTGGGGCAGTAACTTCCGTAGCCATTTCTTTACATTAGGTACTTAAATAATCTTAAAACATTATTTTATAAAGAAAGGCGTCACTGAATATTTTGACCCCACAAAATTAATATTTATAATCATTAAAATTAATCATTTATTTCCTTATGTGAAATAAGTAGGTATGTATTTTTCACACTCCAATGACGGAAAAAAAACTATTTAAGGCGGGGTAACCATCAAAGTGTGAATTATGTTATATATTTTTTTCAACATTTTAACGTTTTTTAATACAAAACGACGTTTTTTAGGGTAACCCCGCCTTAAACCTGTAGAAAGTATTAAAGAAATTATCGATAATTCTCAATGTCAACATCGGAAATAATAAGCTTAACATCTGTCATTTGATAATAATCTTATTCATTAATATCGAGCGGAACCAGGTCGATACCATTAGTCGATTATCGAGCACTTTCCATCATTGCCTGATTCGAGAGTCATTATTAAAAATTGCTTCACATTTTATGATAATGTTTGGTCGTGAAAGAAAGTTCTTGTTGTACAGACGCCAGCACTTCAAGCTACTACAATCAGTCAAATTTATTTAATAGATTTTCAACTTTATCGCTGAAGGATAAGGTTCAAAGTTGATTGGGAAAATTTTACAGTTTCGGGTAGCTTGATGTGCTGGCGTCTGTACCTACAAAATCTAGGCCAATGTTGTAAGTTAAACGACGAAATTATCTAAATAATGGCTTCAATGCTGCTCTAAACTTCGCTTATTTACTATATTTTTTCCATATCTTATCTTTTAAACCTTGTCGAAAGATCAATAATGTAAGTAGGTACGGTTGTATACGTTTATATGGCGTTTCTTATTTCATGTACACGCTTCTGCGGTTACAATAAAAGCAGTCACATGTTGGCACTGATTAGCAAAAATAAGCAGAAAACGCAAAAAGTTGCGCCCAACGTGGGGCTCGAACCCACGACCCTGAGATTAAGAGTCTCATGCTCTACCGACTGAGCTAGCCGGGCTGTATTAAGATGCTCCAAATTTCGTATCATTTTCCGGGATAGTTGAATTTACTTACGATAGATAAATTAATATAGTTATAGTGGAATGTTGCCAGCGCGGTGTTCGGACAGTGCGCATGCGTTGCTTTTTAAGTTCCTTATTTGAACCGGTCTCCCGGTGGGAGTTGCGAAAGCTATACTTTCAAGGTTGATTGCAGCTTTCTTTATTTTAATAATATCGATAAGAATATGTACGACTCATATGGTCTTCACGGGTACTTATATTTTACATTGAAAGGAAGACTGAATAAATTTACGGCTGGACATTGGTGATTTGTAAACAATGGATGTTCCTATCTACCTAGTACTTCCTACTAACCAAATAAGGCTATTTATTTTCCTTATCACAAAAACTCTTCCTGATAGTCCGGATTGGTAACCTTCAATAAATCAAGTGCAAGATTGATGACGTGTTGCCAGTGACCATGACCAGGTTTCAATGATGATGACTCAGCGACGTATATTATAATTTCATACGTTGTTGTATGAAAGCTGTCCTACTCTGTAAGAAGTGCGAAGAGTAATGATGCTATTGATTACTTCCTACTGTCAATATTTATGAATGACTGACCTGCGACTTATGTATTAAGTAGGTATAAAAAGTGTGATGATAAATAACTGAAGAAAAATTTTATTTCCGGTTTGGAGGGTACTTTGTAGAAAAAAGTCGCATAAGACATAATTACAACTAACTGCGCCCCGCAGTTTCACCCGCATAAGTCTCGATCTCGTAAGAATATCGCCATAAAAAAGTATCCTATGTCCTAACCCATATCATGGTCTACCCATGTGCCAAATTTCATCCAAATCCGTTCAGCCGTTTTAGCGTGAAAGCGTAACAAACAAACTCTTTTCGCATTAATAATATTAGTTAGGATAATATATACGTAGTTATTAGGATATCATAACAAGACAGTTCAAATCGTTAAAATTAAAAGTGGGTGTCTAAGTATAGTTTCATATAGATTTGTATTCATTCTGTAATCGTTGACAGTGTTAACATTGGTACCGATTCCCTTGTTCACAAACTAAACTAAATTTAAGTTCAGTGCATCTTTTTCTTTCTATTTCATTAAGAAAAGGACAGAAGATAAATTTTAGTTTAGTCCTGTCAAATTAATCAGTGCCTGTCACTACTCCATACAAGTTTAGACGTGATTAAAAACTATCCTACTAAAATTACATCAATTTACGTCAAGTAGGTACTGAATAATTTGACAGGACTAAACTAAAATTTATCTTCTGTCCTTTTCTTAATGAAATAGAAGGAAAAAGATGCACTGAACTTAAATTTAGTTTAGTTTGTGAACAAGGGAATCGGCACCAATGCCCGGTGCTTGGCCGTTCGCCAATATTTACTACAACTTCAACAAACGATATTTAATTTTAATCGCTTGTTGTGCAAACACTTCACTAACAAATAAAGACACAATTCTATAAAATTATTGCAGTTATTCTTATCTAGGGAAAGTCTCTTCAAAAAGACTTTAGTTCGTGAATGGAACGTACAAACAATGAATAATAAGTATTACTTAGGTAATTCTATTTGTAAAGGCCGAATGGCGTGCACTTTGACACCATTTAAAAGTCGTTACATAAATTAAATTTACTTACCAATTAATTTTTGTCAACAAGTCGACCATTGTGATGCAACAGATAATGGTTAACTTAAAGATGGCGGTAATAAAGAGAGTCTCAGACTGAGTGAAAGTTTGTAAACTATTAATAATTTTGTCGGTCAGAGAAAACAATGCGTTTGGTCAGATGTCACGAGTTCACGACTTTGGACGCTTTGTGTCAACAGTATTGTTAAAGTTCATACAATTAGTCAATTACTATAGTCGCCGCGGTTTAGCGTGGCACTAGCGGTCATTGCCCTTGATATTAGGAAAAGGGCAATGACCGCTATAGGTCCACGGTAGGAACCCAAACAATAAACTATGTACAGTAAGCGCTCAAAAGTGCATGAGCACGCTAAGAGTCGTATTGCTGTGAACACGCGGTATAGCTCGTACATTTGTATGTGTAAGCAACACGATACACACACCACAGATAACGCAGTTACACGAAACAACAATATATTTCCGTCGCTTTAAACATGCTGGCACACACGCACTATGCGCGTGAACTTGACCAGTTAATGGCATTGCTAAAATTCGAGAGTAACTTAACAAGTGCAGATAGCAGAAAGCGTTAAGCGTTGGTATGAAATTCAAACTGCCTCAGGTTCTAATCTCGTGAAACACAGTGCGGTTTTTTGCAAATATTATAATTTTTGTTTTCGATAATAATATTTTTTAAATATTGCTGCTTTTTTGTAAGCAACACGATACACACACCACAGATAACGCAGTTACACGAAACAACAATATATTTCCGTCGCTTTAAACATGCTGGCACACACGCACTATGCGCGTGAACTTGACCAGTTAATGGCATTGCTAAAATTCGAGAGTAACTTAACAAGTGCAGATAGCAGAAAGCGTTAAGCGTTGGTATGGAATTCAAACTGCCTCAGGTTCTAATCTCGTGAAACACAGTGCGGTTTTTTGCAAATATTATTATTTTTGTTTTCGATAATAATATTTTTTAAATATTGCTGCTTTTTTATGTTGTTATTGCAATAAAGGTTTTAGAATAAAAAATGCGTGATATATGATAACAAAATTTAAAAAAAATATGTTTATTCGTTATATTTATTTTACATAAGTTAATAAACTGCTACAATTATTTATCATTACTTCAGCTGAATAAGATGTGAAATAGATGTCAAGAAACTTAGAAGCAGTTTGTATTATTTAGACATATTTAAATTACTTATGAAATATTTTAAATTTTTAAGGGATTTTTTCACCATAAATATTAAGCTTTGATCATGGTCGAAGTAATTAAGTAATAAATAAGAATATTAGACTACTTGAAATGTAAAAAACTACTTACAGAATAGGTTATTTTAAGGTTAAATATGGGCAGTTTGTTTATATTTTATTTGTATTAATTATTTTACATTTCATTTGACTTTAGTAAATATTGGTTGTTATTGAGGTTAAAGCTTAAGTATTCATTTTCTTTACGAAAAGAAGATTGAAACTAAACCTCAAATTTTTATCCTAAAATAATACTATTACTAAAATAATATTAAACAATTTCGGTATATCTGCAAGAAATACGACAAACACCCTATTGAAACGTGCTTAAAAAATTCGTTACCATAAATTCATGCAATAACGAATCTGTTGTTTATTAAGTTGGTACGGTCAATATTTTAAGGTCAAAAACGGTTTTCTAGCTGGTCTTCAGTGATGCAAGCCTTCAGAGTGCACGGCGAACGGTTCATAATGACGTGTTTTTAATAATTCAGCAAAATGTCTCGTTGGTATGAAACCATTTGTTTCATTCACCATTTGACGTCGCTGCTACTCGATAATAAGCCCCTTCCTCATATCTCTTAACCCTCACAGTATTTCTCTAGAACAAAGAAAAACATTGTTTTTATTACACATAATACCTTATTATTTATTATTCACTAATCGAATTAAACCTCACAATGAATTTAAAACTTTAAAGGCATCTTCTGTCTCAACAATACCTCTGTTCTATCAACAATACCCTTGATTAAGATTTATGTTTAGTAAAATATGAAATATATAAATGATAACACTCACACTTAGTCCGGTTTCATTAGATATTCACTTCACTTTTACGCAGCGCAATAATATTCTCTGATCTGATCTGATCTCTTCAATATATTTTATGCCTGCTTTTTGATAATAATAACCACAACACTGCGCTAAATACTCGTCACCAATATTATCCACGAACCAAAAAAGTTCTATTAATTAAATACTCGTAACAAACTGCATCTACCCCACAGAAATCGAAATAATTTACTTAGTTTTTTGTGGTCTACCTGCTAAACTTTAATATTTATGTGAACAAGACGAATGAAACTAAAAACGAATGATGATTATTGAACTAGTCATTGGTTGCAGACAAAGTGTGTGTGTGTGTGTAATGTGCGTGTCTACAGTATTGTAACAACTTATAGAAGAAGGTCGTAAGTCAAACCGAAGCGTCAGTCTATTGCTTTGTGAGATTGCTCATGGACTTTTGGTCGGTACTGTACCTACATGGTTTTTCGTTATTGGAAAATGTTGAAGAACATGACGGACGGAGTTAAAGGACTTTATTTCAGTTTTTTAAATAAAAACTGCTAGAAAATGACCGCTATTGTCATACTCAAACGTGACAACTATAGTTACATCTTCATCATCTTTCTTCTTCAGTTCTTCAACATAACTTGTGTGGGTGTCTATTAGGTATTAGTAGTAGTACAACAACTCTGCCTAGCCCTTCGGGGATGACATCCGTGATGTTATGTTATCTTTATTTTCTCCGGTAAACTTTAACATTTCTTCTTTCTTTATCAGTCCTATCAATCAGTCAATCAGTCTCCATACAAACATTCTTTGATTGTCTTAATCAAAGAATGTTTGTATGGAGACTGATTGAGTCCCTTTTACTTTCTTATCTTCATTTTAGTTGGTTCTTGTTGAAGGACCTATAGCGAAAACAAATGGATTCTACTTCAACAGTTTCTCATGCTAACTCATTTACATATATATGTATATATCGTTTTTTACTTGTCCTTTACCCGTCCTTACCACTTGACTAAAATCCTTACTTTCTCATAGTGTTTGTATTCTTTGAGGCTTGCGTGAGATTACACGTCTCACGTTGTATTAGAAAAACACGCCTTCCAATAAACAATATTTTACAAAAACCCTGTCCAATCCATAGATACTGCAATAACATTACCAAAAAGTTATAAAAATACTTATTATTATTAAAAATAAAAAAGTCATTGCTGTTTACAATTCACTAATATTATACCAATTCCATAAAAAATTGGTAAATTTTCAACAGGGGTCACGCCCCACGTAATAAAACCGGTAAAATTCCCCTTTGAAAAAAAAATGCAGTAAATATTTTTTTCTTTTTTCCTGAAAATTACCACATTAATAGACTCACAGTACGATTCTTAACAACACCCTCACTGATCGGACAGGGTTTTTGTTACACGCTGTATATAAAGAAATGGATTCCTTTTGCTGTCCCCTTTTACCTTAACAGCTCTGACAGTAGTCAAGTGATTTTATTAATACAGTAAGCAAATTAGATACTATATATTCATTGAATTTACGACAGCCATGAATTTTGAATTCTTGATCCATATATAATTGAAGCAGCTTTAATTTCGCTCTAACTAGGTAAGATCGAAGTTTTATTACATAATTACCTAGTTGAAGTGCCCGCATTCTCTAGAAATCAACTTCCATTAAGTTAAATGCCACGTGTAAAGTATATGGATTAATACTTATTACGTCATAAATGTTGTAATGTGTAGAGGCAGTCACCTACTCTACTATAGTATTTTGTTGTTATTTTTAAAACGATTTTGTGTTATTGTCTTACCATCATTGAACTTTTTGGAGTTAGAAATCTGTAAGACAATCGTCGAGTCGCTGAAAGCTGAACGTATCATATTCCAGAACTAAGAAAAACAACTTTATATCTATGACTAACACTTTACTGCAACAGAAGTGTAACGTGTGACGGAATACTCATAAAATATAGCCTGCGAAGACAAATGTGAACATTATGCCAATTGCCAAGTTCAGAACAATTACCTATAAGGCGTTCATTTTCATATTTCAACATCTACCCAGATATAAGCACCTAGTACACACGGCTACACATCAAGCTATACTTTTCCAGAATAAACTGAACTCGCATTGTACGGAAATCCTATACAATGCGGGATCAGCATAAACTGGAAATGTATAGCTTGATGTGTAGCCGTGTGTACATACTGGATATGAGCAATTCGTGGCCATTCTTAAATTTCCTCGATTGGAAAGTCGTAACAATTTCCATAGACCGTTATCTGAACACATGATTTTCTGTCTGTCTGTCCTTCACAGCTTTCTACGCGACCTACAAATGTCGGCCCTACGTCAATTCATACAATAGCCCTTTATTGATGCACAACTCGGTTTAGCCAATCATGCTCATTCCGAGCTTTGACCAATCAAAACCGTTAGGCATTAGCTTCATTGTTTGCGTTGTTATCATTTAAATATATCTACTCGTTTGCTGAAGAAATACTGGAAATACAAGTTTTTCAATAAAGCTTTTGTCTTTCTTTATAAATGCAAAACATCATAAAATAAATCCTCTTGAATTTCTAAATGATATTTAATGGCGAGAGGTCAAATACCTCTTAAAGCTTAGGTGTTTAATAGGGAAGAAGACTAAAAATTTTTTTTATCCGTCAGGTAAATTATTAAAAAATATTGGACTCGTATTTTTTCTTTAATTACGTAATCAAAAGATTACGGCGATACATTGAGTTAAAATGTGCCATGACGTCACTTGTATGAAGATTTTATACTTACTTGTGACATAGCGACCCACTCCCCAACTTTAATGCGTTTTGTCTAAGTCATTTAAAAAAAAAACTATTCTATGCTTTTTCTTAACCGTAAGTGTAACAACATTCTACTAACAGATGACGTCACTCTTCTACATATCAGGAGTTATGGACCGTTTTATGGCATAAGTCGAGTGTATTGTTTTATCCAACTGGCTCACCTTGGAAACAATCCAATCAGGAACCTCTGGCCCTTTTTTATTCATATTGCTCAATTATTTGCTCCATGCTCTGTTATTTTACCTTCGTTAATGTTTTCTTCTCGTAAACTCAAAAACATTTGTATCCACTATTCAATTTTAAACATCAAACATTACGAACTAGAATGTGACCCAAATAACCTCTACTGAAATTCAAAACAAATAACACATGTTTAAAATTCTACCAAAAATACTGAACACTTATGCAAATAAAATGAAAAGAAACAACTTGCTATTTTTAACGTAGACAGAAAAGAATACAAAAGAGAAAACGGGCTCAGACAATTCAAATTGACGATCGAATAAATCTTAACATTGATGTTCAACACTAAAAACGAAAATAATCCAATAAATTTGATTTTAATTGCATTACTGCAATCTACCATTTGCATCATCAAGTAGACTATAAAGAGAAACACTTCACCACGTGTCAAAGATTAGTCTTCGTCGTTAATTTGTTTACTGATTGCTGTTTTCACTTGTTTATTACCGATACACTCGAAACGAGTCATGTTTTTGAATGGAGCTAAAAGGTTTACGGTAGAAAGTGCTAGGGTTTATTGGTCTTCAGATTGCCACATTCACTGGCTAAATGTCAGGTCCCACTTAGCGGGTACAGCATCCGGACTCTCGTTAGGAATTTCTGTTTGCCGGTCTCATTTAAAGATGAACGAAAGTCCAAGTTAATTGTCAACTCTGTCATTTACATGTTCAAACTTCTCTTATTCTTCCTTGCTAACTGCCTTTTAGTCAACTCTATACATGTCTACTAGGATCTCTAAACAAAATTCAATATATACCGGCTTTTTGCTAAGCAAAACTCGAACCGGATTCAGCATTAGGTCGACTTTAAAACTTCTGAAGAACAATGGCATTCTTCAATATACGCGGTGTTAGGTTTAAAGTTCATATTGTGCATAAATATACTTATGCAGGTAGTTAACGTATTGAAACAGGCACAGTAACCTATTTAGCCTTCAGTCTATAAGTTCTTGTTTAAAAAACCACAGGCTGCAAACTATTAATTTTTGTTGACTGAGTTTTTACTCGCATCTTCAATGGTAAAGTCGAAATGAGTTGATTTTACAAATTAGACACCATGGAGATGATATAAAGTTCTTATGTAGTAGCCGATAATAGAGCAATTATACCTGGAAGTTTCTCAAGATTTTGATCATTTTGAAGAATTAGCAACAACCAATTCAATTCATGCAATCTTTTAAATCAATAATGACGTCGACTACTTATCTTGCAAGAGTTGCACGTAGTGGTGAAATATAGACAACATAACAGAACTATGGTGTTATTTTTCCACGGAAAATGAAGGTATAAAGAGTTACCTTACGATGTAAAGGGAAACCGTAACCGCAAAGATCCTTGAAACCTACATTGCGTACAATAAAGATATATCGAAGATATATAACAATAATATGACGTAGGCGGATGCATTATTCGATTTCACAGTAATATAAAACTATCAGAAAAACAAATTACGGCTACATTTTGATGTAGTTTATTGACTTATGGTTTTGTAGTATTTTTGTTCGTTGCTTCACTACTGGCCCTAGTTTTAAATGTTCTTATTATTGTTCATTAACCTTTCCGGGACAAATAGCATAGGTATTCAATTTCATGATCGATTTAATTGGAACAAATGAAAATTAAATGGTGTGCAAAAGTTTATGAGTGGAGGCTATAAATATAAAAACTTGCTAAATAATGTATTATTTTGATTTCGTTGAATTTGATTTAATAATGAAACTTAACTTCCTTGATTCGGAGTGAGGAGACCATCACCGAATTATTTTTTGATTACTGAATTTAAAAAATCGGTTTCATGTTAAGTATTTCACTCTGTTGCTTTTTAACTCTTGCAAAATTAATGTATTTTCAAGATCACGTAGTTTTCCTGCACGCTCTGACACTTTTAACCCTTTATAACGGCCAACAGTAATGTAGACGTGACTGTGTCAAGTAAACACAAAAAGCACATTTTTACTGATATTAACCTTTTTAATAAAATCGCGGTCACCAATCTGCTGGAGGCGTGAGACTCGCACTTTAACACACTAAATTAATGTTAATAACCCTTATATATTCACGGGTTAACGGCGAGAATTGACTGCTAAGACAGACTGCTGAGCAAACATGTTGTTAATAAAAAATAAACCTTCATGAGACAGTGTTAAAGTAGGATTTTATGCTTTTGAAGAGATGTTTAAAGATACCGTACGATTAAAAAAAAATATTTAAAAATCGACCCAAATTTTCCCCGATAAGGTTGTATTCAGATCTTCACAATATTTGTATGAGAATAACGTGTATCATGTAGGTAAACCCTTTAGGCCCGTTATTCTATATGACACTGTTTTTAACCCAGAGCGAGCCAACATCAACACGGAACTGTATTTTATATGAGATTTATGAAAAACTAGACTCGACTCGCTATTCTAGGTCTGTCGACACAGTTTCGCCTGGATTTAGGTTTATATAAACAAACCTAGATAGAATGCTGTAGCTTGCACCCACACCAGATCTTGTGAAACTTGTATGTACCTACACCTTCACTCTTTTTTATGGCATAGCAGGTATTTATTTTATGATCAGGTGCAGATTCAGGTTCAGTAGCATGTAGTCTTGATTGTTTACATAGAGAGTTTGTTGCGCCATTTCTTCCAGCTAAGGCACTAGGAAGTGGTGAAGGGCGAGTGTTTTGGGGGACTGTCTTATGTTATTTTGACGCTGATGAAAGACTTTTGATTTTGGCCTCAATTAACACTGAGTAAGTACACCCCGATACAAACTTAATGGCGGCTCGGAACACGAGGCTAGTCGCTGCGCAGTAACGAATTCACGGGTCAGCGGGGGTGAGGGGTGGAGTACTGCGCAGCGAGTAGTGCCCTTCAGGAGGCCTACCACAAGCTCATAAAGCAGTATTATTTTAATATTACTTTAGTGTGAGAAAGAGATGAAGCTCTACAGGACGTATAACTCCATCTCTTTCTCCCACTGAAGTAATATTAAAATAATACTGCTTTTAGCTGCCATTTTAAGTTTGAATCGAACTGTAGGCACTTTTAGCAATATTTTATTACCTTTCTATATTTTTTCTTAATAGATAATTTTTAGCTCGATAAACCATAATACCTATGGATAGGTACCAGTTTACCTAGTCAAAGTCAAATAATTTATTTCAATTAGGCACAAAAAGGCATTTTTGAACGTCCAAATTTACAAAAAATTGAATTGATTCTAGTCGCCCCTTCCAAAAGGTAGTTTTCGTATGGAGAAGAATGGGCAAGAAACTCCACCGTTACTCTTTTAAAATGTTTTACAATATTTTTTATACATTAATTATATAATTATATGTGAAGACGATGTACCTGGAATAAGATTACTATACCACAATAGGTAAAAATAGTTAAATATGAAGCAATGACAGAAAAAATAATTGTGCAATGGATACATGGTGTTCACACATTTACAAGCATTGTAAAAGTAGGTACATATAAGATATTCCTAAAAAAATTACAAATAATACTAATAAGTCAGTGTGCGAGTTCAAGTAATCACAGAATGTAAAGTAAATGTTATAATAATTAATTATACAATTAAATTAGCAACCAGTTTGATTTTATCCAGACTCTAAATTGTCCTATGGAGCTAGACTAGCATGCTTCCAAGCATTCTTATCTAGTATATAATCCTCTAATTTGTAAAATGCTTGTTTACAAAGAGTACTTTTAATATGAGTTTTAAATTTTCTTTCAGTTAATTGTAATCAATTCTAAAGTTCTAAATTACCTTTCTTTAGTAGGTAAGTAAGTAAATGGTTTCCACTTCCATAACCCGTTTACACAGTGATAATACATTCTTTGAACTTATCATAACAGACAATGGGCCATTCCTCGGCCACTTTCGATTTCCCGAAGTTTCACGATTTCGTTGCGTGGGCGCATGTGTAATTGGTTTTTAGAATGTTTTGCGTCTGTCGTTTTGTTTTGCTTTTGAGTTAGAGTGTTTCTGAAATTCTGAGCAACTTTTCTTTACCTAAATCATTTTCGTGTGTGCTTGAGAATTGTGTTAAAGGTAATTTTTTGGACTTGATTGAGGTTTATATTCTGATCATTAAACAGTTGGTTTAGGTAACTGTGCTTTCAGATTATTAGAATTCTATGGGGCCAAAGAGAGCATACTTATATTGATACAGTCCATACAGAAGATTGACAGTGAACGTATACGGTATAGTTCAACCGCCGAACATTGGCACACATTCATTCCCTGTGAACAAAAAATACTTAATAATACATACGCATATTCATTTCTTCTTCACCTAACAGTAAATTATCCGTTATGAGAGGAAAATACAAATAATATATACCCTGATTCTTGAACACAAATTAGAATTATAATCGCCCGTGACTTTATTCTATTCGCGTATTATTTATTTATTTATTAAACAGGCGTCTACAAACAAGTTACATTTTCGTAATAAAAGTCGTACAGTTTCAATATTATTAGATAATAATGCTTAAAACGACTAACTTATAATGAATACAGCTTAGCCTAGCTTCGTCGATGAGTTAGCTTGTATGACAGTGTGTGAGATGGACATTTGCCGCAGATATAATTTTGCAGTTTGTCAGTAAACAGGTACCTACACATTTTGATTATGTTGAGGATGGAGGAGAATTTGTATTCTGTGTCTCAAGGCTCCTTTTCGCCTGCTTTGGGATTAAAGTTTCGAAAAATCCCCTACTTACTAAAGGGGCTCATCGTAGAAATATAATCCTATTGTAATCGAAAGAATTTCAATTATTTTTTTACTAATTTAATTCATATTTATTCTAAGAACATAGATCTTCCATAATCATCGCCACTTTTGTGTAGGAGTTACGACGATTCAAAGACTAAGTTATAACAAAGAATTCAGCCAGCCCCGGATCTAGAAGTTTTTTGAGGCGGGGCAAAAACTGCTGTCTGCCGCCCCCCGCCAATCTTTTATGGGGATGCGCTAAGTTAGCCCCCGCGAAATTAAAATTTTCTCAAAATGAACATTATGGCAGCAACATCTTAATCAAATTGTATCGATCGATAATGCGTCAATTCAATAGGGGCGCCAAAACTCTTGTAAAAAGAAATAAAGTAGAAAGATTATAAAATTAAGATTTTAAATGTGCTGCGCGTCTCATTTATTGGAAAGTTGCTGTGTGCTGGTTGTCTGCTACGCTTGAATTTGTCGCCCCCTGAAGTTGGCGCCCTGGGCACGGGCCCCGGCTTGCCCCCCCCTTAATCCGGGGCTGAGGTATGCTATACTATAGTGTAAGTATGTGTAGTGTCAATCAGTCTGGGATCTGATATACATTTCAATCAAGAAGTAATAAGAGTTCTGCCCATTGCTTCTTTCGAGTGAAAAGTCACTAATTTTCGGAATGGTAAGGGCCTCAGGCTGGACCATCCTCCTTCAGGTAATAAGTGATATGTCAGTAAAAATTCATGGAAATCGCAACAAATAGACAGACTTTTTCACATTATGATAAAAGTATAGATGTTTTGTTCTATAGCTACGAATACGAACAAATGCTCGCTCCCATTTATCACGAGTCAACGGCCGTGACTTCCTCCGACCATTCAAGGCGAGTTTTACATATTTAATTACTAATTACTTACCAATGGGTATGTATTATAATATATTGTAATAGGTACGCAATCTTCTGAAATGATATGCCGTGAAATTACTCAAAGTCACCTTGGGCAATGGGGTCACATATGGCCATAATTTTCTGTTTTAGGAGTGTAGTTCATAACTTCCTAATTACTTACTTATCCAATGAAAATAGAACAAATGAAGAAAAATAAGAAAGAAATAAATAAACTATAGAGCCCTATTTTTCTTTTCGTAGAGATTTTTTAGAAGAAATGGATGATTATGCAAATGAGTAAAGAAAAGATCATAATACTCTTCCAAAACAGATGTTCTCATTGTGCAGTAGGTAGTCAGGTGGATAGAGTGACGATACCAAGTAGTTAACAGGTTTTTGAAGTGTGACGCAGAAATATTCCACGGTTATATATCCCATAATATGTATGCGATTACAAAGTTACTTATGCAGTTCGTATATATATCTATAAAACGGGACTGAAATTGCGGTATATATTTTTTCCTTGTTTTTTTTAAGCTTGTGTGTCTGCTAGAAGTACCTTAGAATTTTGATGGTCGGTGAGTGAGTGAGTATGTCAGTGACAAAATTAAGAAACTTTGACCTGCAATAGTTCTTAAACTACAGGTTCAGATTGAATGTAATTTGGGAATATACTTAGTTATACTAAACCCTCTTGGTCTCTAAAAATTCAAGCTTCTAGCCTTGTCCACACTGAATGGCTTCGAGAAACGATGGTACGGCTGTGTTTGTTTTGCTCGACTTGGCGGGGGCACTGCCTTGCCCCCCGATAAGCAACTGACGGTCTGGAAGTTTGAAAAGGTCTTGAAGATTGGACATAGGTAAATACGTCACTAGTATAATATTGTCTAGTATTTACTTAAGATACATTTGAACGATTTACAAGTCCTTGATAACGTAGACAAGTGTTTATTACTAATAGAATGGTTATCGACAGTCAGTCAACACGCTGTACTTACAGAAGCCACTACCATACGTTTGTGTTATCGGCGGCAGTCGGCACGTGTTCAAACCATCCAACATATTGATGCCAGGTTTGAGCAAACACTTCTTTGTAAATCTATAAACATGTTGAACAAATATGTGTACAAAATCCCTTTTCAGTGTGTTTGAAAAGATGTGGCGAATGGTGACCCCTGAGCGGAATGAGCGTGTGTTTTTGTTTGACTTTACAAAAGTTGTGCAATTAGACAAAGTGATGATGATAATGGTGGTGGGACTTTATTACGCATACTTACCCAATATCATTATGTTGTTTATCATGATCAGTGGAGTTTCTTGCCGGCTCTTCTCCATAGAAAGCGACCAATTGGAACCGTGCACCTAGCTTCTGACGTTTCATAAGTGCCCTTGTAGGTTTATGTGAAATAAAATATTTTGATTTTGATTTTTAAGTGATCGGAGTAGGTAGATTGATTTTACGTACTCGCATCATGAATAGTCATAGAAATCATAACAAGGATAAGCCTTTTTTCCGGGATTTCATTTTGGTACTTACGGGATTGAATCAAATATTGTTAAAGTAAGGTTTTTTAAACTACTACATTAGAAATTTATAGAATGCGATAGAAAAACATTTAAAATATATTATATTATAACATTGTTTTTATAGTATACCTATGCTTTTCTTGGAGTCCGATCACCTATATACTATTAAAAATACAGCAAAAGGGTTAAACATTACTTATTCATATTGATGTATTCTTTATTCTACACATTACAACATTTGAAATTCCGTAAAAAATCTTAATAATTTCAAAATCCCTGAATCCCGGAGGCACCATACTAATATATACGTGCCAGTTCATTGACCCCAAATCAGTCTACCTACTCCGATAACTGATCATGATAGATATTCTTGAAAAGTCGTCACAACCATGCAAGCAAGTTAGCACGTATTCATCATCTGCCGAGCCTATTCCCAACTATGTTGGGGTCGGCTTCCAGTCTAACCGGATGCACCTGAATACCAGTATTTTACATGGAGCGACTGCCTATCTGACCTCCACAACCTAGTTACTAGATAACACTATAGTCCTTGGTAAGACTGGTTGTCCAACTTTTGGGCTTCTAACTACCCGTATCGACTGTCGAAGATCTGCAAATGACAGCCGGGACCAACGAGGCACGGAGGGGTCTTGGTATGTAAAGATAGTCACCCATCCACGAACCAACCGCAGCAAGCGTAGCTTAACCGTGCGGCGTTATTACTTAGCCATAAGCCCTTCTTGTTAGCAAGTATTCTACCCAGGATATACGCAAATGTAATTCATTATCATATATAGGCAGGATAGGCCACTTATCACCCCTAGGTAACAAACAACAACCTAGCTAATAATTACTAAATTATTTCAACCTTCCCTCGCAGTAAACCTGCATAATCCTTATCCTTACATATTATAAAACAAAGTCCCCCGCCGCGTCTGTCTGTCTGAACGCGATAAACTCAAAAACTACTGAACGGATTTTTAAACGGTTTTCACCAATGGACGGAGTGATTCATGCGGAAGGTTTTAGTGTATAATTTATTAAGGTTTTGTGTAAATTGGCTGAAATATGACGATTATTGTTGAAGAAGTCGGAAAAAATCATGCCGACTGGGAGCTTTACTAGCGTGCGCTGTGTTAATCGGAAAAGATACATCAAATTTATGTTCTACGGTTTTGTTCATCTTAAAAAGTTTAACAAAAAAATTTGCGATGGCATATGTCTATCTTCTAAGGATGACCCACAATAACCATTATTATCTTTCAGAATTTGATATTTCATTGTTATTTCCGAAGCTATTTTGACCGGTATCCTATTAATCCTTATCTAATAAAATATGTTATTTAAATTGGACATTTAATTTAGATTAAAATATGCCTAACATCATATCATTTAAATGAATAGTTTAAAAGATATCACAGTTTTAAAATTACGCGGAGCAACGCGGGCGCAGCGGTAGGAGTCAATGACGTTTTCCTCTGTTAATAGGTATAAAATCTCGGTAGTTTGTTCCCGTGCGATATTTTCCGACATCTATACTAGTTATATATATATCAAATTAAGATGTATACCTATAGCAATTAAACATACAGCCGTTATTCCGTGATAGCCTTAGAATTTCCTGTGGCAATAACCTATTGGTTTGCGCAGCAGTAAGTAGTGTGCAGGCGCATACGCATAATAAGCGACTTCCTTCGACTGGCAACTATGGCGGTTATGTCAGCGGATGCAGGGAGTTTTGTTTCATTAATAACATTTGTTAATGGATGAAATTACATATAAATTGTATGGGACAATGTATGGAATAGTCTTTGGTATGTTTCCAAGCATTTTCCTGCCAGAGGATCGCTAAACACGCAGCTCTGTTTATCAGCTAAGAAGTAATCAATCAATCATTTATTTTGTTAAACATAGGTATGGTTACAGATAGTATATAGTCTAAAATATGCGCACTATGTTTTGCCAACATTTATGGTGTACAAAATTAACATAAACAATTACAATTAAGGTGGCATGTCGATAGATTACATTAAAAGAAATAATAATATCAATTAAAATAATATGTCAGCTATGTAAACAGAGCATACAATTTTAGGCAAATAAACAGATTCATACTTAGTCAATAAATAAAAAAATATCAAATATCTTCATAAAGACGGATATTGTTTTCCATTATCCTTGCATTTCCTAAGTTAAAGTTTTCCATTCACACTGGCAGTTCTATTTTTCATCCAAATTATGAAATTTCTGACCGATGGTGCTGCCACCTAGCTCGATTTTCAAATTTTTCAATCACTAATAAAATTCACGATTAACCGGGAAAACGAGTTTTAGTGAGGATTAAGTAAGTTTAATTTGAAACTTAATGACTATAAAAAAGGAGGACGTCTCAAGTCGCGCCTATCAATTCTTTTTTAAATTTGGTATTAAGTATAGGTAACCTGCACTTTGCTGCGAATATCTGATAAAAACACTTAGGTATAAGATAGCAATTTGCATTAACTTTATAATAAAGATTAAATTACATTATTATAAATATTCCCACTGAATCATCAATGAAAGTCTATATGAACTGCAATTGTATACTCTGGAGTTATTTTACGTTCACGAATGACAAATTCATCAATTTAGTGTTTATCTATGTAAATGAGAATAATGAAGAAGGAATACGCGTCAAATAAAACTTAAATCGTTGTGTCGAGGAATTAATTTAAATTAATTAGCAGTTATGATGTAATTTGTGGTATCGGTATCGACCTTGAAGATTTTTTTTACCTACTTCGGAAAATGCGACACTTAAGGGCTTGCTACACGACAGCCAGCCGCGTCCCGATAGACTGACCTTGGTGGTTTACAACCATGTAGATGGTGGTTTACGACCAAATTTCAAACAGCTCTGCTTGTCGCCAACTAAGGTCACATCTGTCGGGGACGCGGTTGGCAGCCGTGTAGCAAGCACTTTAGGTTCAGTGATACATTTTGCGTTATACTTACTTACTAAAACTACGTGTTTCTCCGACAGCGATGGCCGCCATATAACGGCCGCATAGCAGTGACGGCCTTCGTGGAAATTATGGCACTGGGGATTGACAAAAAAAAGTCATCTAAAAACGTACATAAACGTCATAGAATAACAAATTAAAAATCCGGAGTCACACGTATTAGGGCCTAAATCGAACAGATTCCGTGTGACTTCGGATTTTAAATTTGTCGTTTGTGATGTCTTGTTTATACATTCTTAATTGACTTTTTTGTCGTTGTTGTAATTTAACCAGCGGACGATTAAGAGGCTTCCAACGAAATCTCATTTATCAAATTATGGTGAGCAGTTTAGAAGTTATGAGGTAACAGATGACCTGTCAAAATCATAACGCTCCTTTTTGCTTCGCCGTAGTCGGGTAAAAAACGCTCTCTAGGGAAACACACCAACTTACTTTTATAAATAGCGTTTCTGTGATGTCATTCGATGGTAAATTGCTGACGCTATGTGGCGGCCACCGTAGTCTTAGGAAACCCTAGTTTTAGGCAAACTAGAGCGATACTGTTCTTCCAAAAAAGACAGAAAGTGCATTCCTATACATAGTGCCATCCACGAAGTCGCGCCCCACTCCGCGATTACTGTACTGTAAGCTGAATTCTAGTACGGCGCGGAGCGAAGTGGGGCGCGTCTTCGTGGATTGCACTAAGTATGTATACATAGGTACCTACTTAGAGCAATTTTTTTTTAGTGTAACTGCTCAAAAAATATATAAATAACTTAGCTGGCAGGTTTGTTCCTACGTAGTATTTACTACGGCGCCACTATTATTAGGTATGCCTAGGCCAAAAATGATTATGAAACAATATTTTCCGCCGATTATCATAGAAATTAATGACATTATAAATGAATAACGTCGACAAAGTGATTAATCGAGAATCAAAACAAACATACAGATCGAAGTCCATTGCATTGACTACGACCAACCTTTGATTTATAGGTGAAATTCAATGTATTAATAAAATTGATTGTTTACCGTAAACTCACGCGCATTGGGATTGCCTGGCCAGTTTGCTCGCGATTTCGAAGCGAGAACAGCTTATTATTAAGAGCTCCTAAAACCTGAAACTAAGTTAAAAGTCGAATAATACTGAAAAATTATGCACGTCCCGCATGTAAGTATATCTCTAAATAAAACCGTGTCTGTGAACTCAGAAGTGATAATAAAATAAAATAAAAATAAAAAAGCCTCTTTCCAAAATGCAAACATAATATACCTACAGTGATATTTTAACGTTACTATTTTGCTAATATTTTATGCAATTGGGTTATGGAATATTATTAATTTATATAAAATTTATACGTAAACCACGCTGGGATAGGTGCATTTCATTCATTAAAACTCATAATTGAAAATGGTGACTTTACATTTTTACAATAATAATAACACAATAGAACTTAAACTTATTAT
Source organism: Agrochola litura (assembly GCA_949152395.1). NCBI lineage: Eukaryota > Metazoa > Arthropoda > Insecta > Lepidoptera > Noctuidae > Agrochola > Agrochola litura. Next base: position 22,223,617 of record OX424493.1, read on the forward strand.
CAAATTATAATTATACCTACTGTTGAAAGTGACTCAAAAGTAATTACGAAACAAATATTTACTTACAATATGGAACTATTTGGCTTTGCCAAGTGAACTGTGAATCAGTGATATTGTGAAACCAATCAAAAAACCTCTTTCCTTGTTTTAGGAAAGAAAGGAAGGCTTGAGCAATCTTTTATTCTTAAGCCGGTCCGCTGCGCCATGTTTTCGTGTTTTATAAACATCAAACATCAAACACGAACCGATTTGGGGGCGTGGTTTAACAAAAACTACATACTTAATCGGTTCGTGTTTGATGTTTATAAAACACGAAAACGTGGCTTTAGGGTGCTTGCATAAAAAAATCACGAAGATACCTCTAAAAATTTCTTTTAACGATTAAAAATCATATTAATGTACCTACATGCAATCATTCCGATTTTTTGTCAGATTATTCTACAAGCAACATATTAGCGTACCTAATAGTGTTTTAATTTTTAGTTCAATCAATAGATTTTTGTAATTGGATAATTGCTTCATATTTTTCAATAAATGACCTGCGTTGTGTCATCGCGCTTCTCTTTCTGTTATATGCAGTCCGACAGTGACCGTGCTTTAGCTGTTTTAAGCCCTTTTAACATAGCGTTACGTTACGTTCTGTCTATAAAACGTTTTGAGCACACTGTTTATTTTCTTTAGTTTTCGCTGACAAAAAAGCGTTAATCTCGGTCATCTGTACTCACGAATTCATCACTCATCAGAAATGTTGAATTGTTCCTAAAAGTTTCTGATGAAAGTGTAAACAGGTATAAATTTGATGTCACCAAATGTTTCCAACAATAATTGTTTGAATAAAAGATATTATTAAAATAATTGTAATTGAAAAATCGTCGTCGAAAATTGAGGTTATAAAATTAACCTCAAATTTTCAAATGAAAAACGTCTTTAGTGATTTAAAATTAGAATTTATGGATTCAAATTATTGATCAAATTAAAGCACTCAATTTGTAAGTGGCACTACAAATTGGCACCCACGGGTACGGTTTCTGATCTATTTCTTTACATTTTCAACGGATACTTTTGAAACAAACCATACATAATAGATATATGAAATCTCCGGAGCTCATATTATAGCTAGCTATTTCAAAGCCGGGGCTAGACAGCTTAAACTTTCGTCAATGCTATAACATACTTTCAAAGAGGTTAAGAACGCTCGGACATTGTCAAGCCGCCATTGACACGACTTTTACCTTGCCTCTAACGTGATTAAAGTATTAGAATACCACATTCTTTATTTTTACCTTCGCATGTGAATGAAGTGAATGGCTTGGGGTGTTTGCTTACTTATCCATATCCGGTTCGTATTCGATTCGTGTTCGATACGTGAAAAAAGCGGACGGGAAATTCACATCCTAGCATCTTCCCACTTATCCGTATTTGATTCGTCTTGTTTGATACAGTCAAAAAACAACTCGAAATGAGAATCTACGAATTGAACATGAACCATATACGCATGAGTGCACAAACGTCCATACAATTACTAGGATGGCCAAACCTTATCAGAAACGAACACGATTCAAATACGAACCGGATAGGTTCGGAAAAGTGCGCAAACGCCCATAAGCTCGGTTCCTATAAACAAAAACGAATCATTTTGTTTACCAATGGTAGCATTTTTATTTCCAAACTGGGTATATAAATAGATTCGAAATAGATTCCATATAGGAGGGTCTACTATGCAAAGCTATGAGGTCTTTGCTTCATTATGTCTTAATATTAACCTATAACGGTCCGTAAATTATAGGAATCGGCCGTTAGCAGAGAAAAGCCGCTCATGAGTTGGCGTAGATTTAATGTTAGGGATTTGTCGTATATATGATTTTTTATCATTGATATATAAAAACATATATCAATGTTTTTTATATAATTATTTCTAATCTCAGCAAATTATAGTTTTACTGCAGACTTTTCAGTACGATTAGAAATATGTACCAAATTACAGAAATATCTAATAAACTTACGCGATAGTTAGGTAGGTAACTAATTACCTCAATTACAATCTTTTTGTGATAATGATAGATAACACAATAATATTAGAATCATCATCATCATGATCTTCCTGCCCTTGTCTCATGTTAGGTACGTGGGGGTGGCGCAACCCGTTTTCTTTTTCCATTCTCCCCTGTCAACCGTCACGCTATCATTAATTCCCTTCTCTTTCATATCATTTCTTACACAATCCATCCATCTTTCCTTTTGCCTCCCTCTCCCTCTTCATCCATTAACATTTATAATCATCACTCTTTTTTCTCTTTTTCTCCTCATCACATGCACATACCAAGACAAACGATTTCATTTCAACTTTTCTGTCACTGGCGTCACTTTCAAACTTCTTGTAAATTCTTTTCTTACTTTATCCATGTTCGTCACTCTACACACCCATCTCAACATTCCCATCTCCGCTACATGTAATCTTTTTTCATCCGTCTTTTTCACGGCTTAGCACACCGATCACTCCGATCATTCCGAACACAATAATATTAGAATCAATATGACATAATTGCCATTGGTATTATCGGCCCTGACTATTGATGAGTCATTGTCTCGCGAAGTCGTGGCCTCACATTTAGCACACTGACGTTGTCAAACAAAACAACAAGGAAGTGTGAGATTACGGCTATACTGATAACACTTTGAAAAACATTATTCTCCCGCGTTTGAATGTCTTATCTGCGCCCGCGCAAGCGATAAGCTCAGTTATGCTCTGATTTTCTTCTTATCAAACATTAAAAGCAGCGACGAAATACCTGCTTTGTATTTTAAACTTTATTGTCATGTAACAGAACTGAGAATTCACCGATCTCTATCAGCAAATTCTAACTTAATTAAATTAATTATAAAATATTCCGCTTTTGATTACTTTTGTACACAAGCGTTATTTCTTGGCCAGTGACCTCGTTAATTTACTATTGCGTGGTGGACTCTGACCGCTCGTTGCATCGCTAGTCACTACACAAGATAACCATCATTACAGTGTTTAAGCGATGATCAAAGACGCACCGTCATTAGACGACATTAATTTCTTTCAGTCGTATATGGAAACGTGTATCAATCGTACTTGACATTTCACCGCTATCGGATTGATCTTTTAAATAGACTGTACGAACCTTTTATGAAGTTAAATGTCACTGTTATTGCTGTTATTGCAATAATAGTTACGACTACGAGTTGACTGTTTATTGACGAACACTTCTCTCTCTTTCCAGATGGATAGCAGCTCAGAAGCGATGGAGTTGAGGCGGGAGTTGGACGCGGTGCGCAACGCTCTGCAGCAGCAGTCCGAGTCCGTCTTGAAGCAGAGGCACCAGCTGGTGGAGGCGGGACACGCCCTCGCCGCCAGGGACAAGAAGGCGGTGCAAGAGAGGCGGCTTAGACAAGACCAACTAGCACTAGTACTACGATCGCTAGTCCTCCTAGAATCCCGCCTCACGAGGGAACAAAAACAAATACACGTTGCACTCCACCAAAAAGAGAAAATCATCAAAACACAACAGGAAGAAATTGCAAAACTGAAAGCACGCAAATCGTACTGCAGCAATTGTCAGCAACTGCTCGGCTTCACCAGCGAACAGACCAACATTGAGACAGATCCGGAATTTCAGAGCTTAGAAAGCACTGATTCCAGATTTCAAAATACGTTCGTTAGAAGCTGTAGTTATCGTGAAAGAAATTCTCCACCGGTATTCCAAAAAAATACTAGGTTAAGTAAGAGCTTTCAGTTGCCGAAGAGTGAAATTGTTTACGGCAATACGAGTTCCAGTGAAGAAGGAAACACTGCTAGTATCGGTAGCAAGGGTACATTTATCAAAAATAAGCAAGCGTTTGTGAGACGAGACGTCTTCAGAAGGTCGAGGAAATATTCCGGAAGAAAGAACAACAACAAGTATGCAGACAACATGCAGAAGGGTTACACTAACCAAGCAAACAACAGCAGTAGTGCTGAAGAGTGCATTGGTATGAGCTACCAAGTAAACCAGGATGACGAAATTACCGCAAACCAAATAGCTAATGATATCAGAAAAGCTTCTTTGAAAATTGACCAGCTCATTGGTGAAGCTGCCAGAAAAGAACAAGAAAACACTGCCAGTGAATCCGAGAAAACGTATTCTACAAAAATGGAGAGATTACACGGAATCAAACGGCAAGCGTCAGATGAAATAAAAGCAAACAGACAACTTTTTCTAAGTAATGTTCTCAGCGAAGAGGGCAACGAGAAGCCCTGGTATTGTAATGTTAGTGATCCAGAACAAGAAGGTGACTGTTTGGATCAAAGACCACTAAGTAATAAGTCTAAATCAACAGATGACCTGTTGGGCGTTGGTTTCAACAGTGGCATACTTGATGCTGGATTAGTAGCCGCTAAAAATGAAGTATTGTGCAATAACATAATGAATAACAATGACAGATTCAGTTCCAGGTTTGATGATAAGAACAATAACATAGAATCAAACCTAAACAAACAAGCGGCTAATACTGACGTTAATGAAAATTGGTATGCTAGCACTAGTGATGCAGATGAGAACCCTACTAATGAGATTTATAAAAACAATCCGGTACTGGAGTGCGTAAATCAAATATTGCTCCAAAATTCTTTAGATGATAGCAGCAATGACAATTCTAAGTCTAGTGAAGCACCCAGCCCTAAAGCATCAACAAAGCGTGTACAGTTCTCCACTCTTAACAGTATCTCCTATGATGAAAAAGTAAGACCTAATAACACCAGCAATACGCTGCCTAGATCAGATAAGAGAGCGAATAAAATCGTTAAGTTCAGCTTAGAGACCGCATCTGAACACAGTTATGAAGTGCCAAACACAGCTCAAGGCTTCCAGTACGAGATACAAAGCTTGTACAGCAATGAATATGAGCCCATCATTACGAAAGGCAATGATTCTAAACCTGCGCCAATTCCGCGTACAGTGCAAGCCATTGATAAACCAGCGGTTCCTAAAATAAGAGGCTCTATAGTGAAAAATATGGCTGCTAACTTAGAAAATCGTAACGTTAACAATTTTGTTGAAAGAAAAATTGATAACGAGCTCGGGTCTATGAAGATATTCAATAAGAGAAAAGTTCCAAGAACTCCTCCCGCCCTGCCGCCTAAGCCAAAGAATCTTTCGGCTAAATGGAAAGCTGAAAACAATGTCAAACAAATGACAGAGCAGTTAGACTCTGAAGCCGTTGCGGCTAACCAACGGGTTGCAGATGTTAAGACGAGGAAAGTGGGACAAGTAGCAACTGTCAACAGTATAGAGCCTGACTACTGTTCCATTTCAGAGATAAATGTTCCAGTAGTCAGCAATGGTAAGAGGGAGTTGCTACTCACACAGCCAACGGTCGAGATCCACAATGAGCAGTACCCGGTGCACGCTGTCAGTCCAAGGAACAGCGTTGCTAAAGTGGTATCTTTGCCAAGGATTCAGAATAAGATCAGTGATAAAGACATTCCTAAGCTTCCTCATGTCACTGAGATCATTATTCCGGACGAAGATGAGAAGCCGAACGATGAACAAAGCCGCTCCTTCCAGCAAACTACTGATAGTTACTTGACCAACTTTGCTATGCATCCTCTGCAACCAAAATTGGACCCTCGTGCTTCCATACAAATGGGCAACACAGTGTCTTCTATACTATCTGAGATCAATAAAGGCGGTAAGGGAGGCAACAAGCAGATCAATTTGACAGAACTTGACAATCAGTTCAACCATGGACCCGAAAAAAATCAATCGATCAATGCAGAATTGCACAAAGCTGAATATTTCGACGATATGGACAAATTCGATTTATCCCAAAATTTTGAAGAATTTAAGATAGACGATGAACTCGGCAGCATAGTTGCAGAGGAATACCGCATCAGCTCCGGCAGCAGTGACGGTTCCATGTCTGATGTTGTAACCGAAAATCTTACCAATGTACCTGATAAAGATAAACAGCATAATACTACCAATAAGGATGACAATGGAAACGCTGATAATTTTCTTGAAAATAACGAGAGTGCCTTGAACAAGGGCTTGTCGAAAAACGCTAAGTTGTCTAATAAGCCTGATCTCCTTTCAAATATAGAGAATTTAGAGACTGAATCTGTAAGGAACTCAGATATTGAGTCCAGTAATTCGTCTGGGAGCAACAGCGGCTCTTACAATACTGTGAAGTGCGAGCCGCGGATGGTACTGAACAACAATCCAGAGATAAATGCGCCCAAAACAAAAGGAACCTTCGATTTCTTTTTAGAGACATCTGGTCTTAGTTCTAAGTCTATATTCACGCCGAGCAAGCACTACCTGGGCCTGAGGCCGCCGAGTGCGAACCACAAGAGTGTGCTCAAGCCTAGGGATATAAAGATGCGCGTGAAGAATACTATTACAACGAACAAAATCAACGAAAAACCTATGACGACTGCAATTAAATATTTCGAGCCCTATGTGTAAACTAATTTGTTAGTTATTGCGTATTTTATTTTTAATGAAATGCTTAAAACTATTTATTGTAAAAAATGAACTTGCCGGCGTAATACTTCGTACTAATGTATTTATGTTATTGTAAATATTATGATTATACCTAGTTATTTTTCAATTATAAAATATTTAACTTTTATGAAGTTGTTTAATTTTGACTCAAATAAATAAATAGGAACTTAAACTAAGGAGAGAGATGAGGAGGTTGAAGAGACAGAGAGGGAAGCCGACTACACAATAAGTAGGTACCTACCACCTACTTGTATATTAGGAATGTACAAGAGAAAGAGAAGTAGATATTTTATGGTCAATAATTTATTTTAATTTATTAATTACATAAGTTACTTAAAACTAGATGTAGGCAACAATTATATTAAACAATATATTATCTAACAACTATGGTAGGTTAAAAATTAATTACAAATATATAGAAAAATAATAATTTAGAAACATTGAGAAGAAGAAAAGTAAAGAGAAAGAAAGCAGTAGAGAGTAATGAAAAATATTTTACAAGTTATACATTAACAATTTTATAAATTACTTAAAACTAAATAAAACATATTTTTTTACAATATTATTTTAAAAGTACCCTCTTGCACTTCTTATCGATGTACGATTTTGCACTATCTTTAAACAGTCTGAATACATTCCGTTCTTTGCTCCTTCCCAACCCTGAATCCAGAGTCACTGTTGAACCTCCTTCAAATTTTTTTTCATAGTTATTGAGGTATTCTTCGATACTTCTATCCAGATCAACTGAAAACTCAGTTGTTCCTGAATATAATCTTTCTCTAAAATTGGACAACTCTTCAAGATCAGACACTGAAGGTATCCTTGCACATGAAATGTCTGCAAACGAATCATTAACTTTCACATTCCCTTTCCTTCTTTTTTCTTGACGACGTGAATACGGCTTTGGTCTCCTCCTTAGGGTCAAATATTCCTCCGAAGAGAATGTAGCAGTTGGTCTGTCTACAACAGCAGGAATACACGTTGAGAGGTCCTCAGAAGTATCCAAGTCAACTGGTTTCCCCCATTTGCGGTCCAAAGCACGGAAAGCAACGGTCAAATGCAGATGGAGTTCCATTTTTGATTACTTAGATGTTTCACGATTGCAAGTTGGTGGTTTAATGTTGAAATTAACAATTGGTAGCCCCTTTTATATGCATTTTACCCCCCTCCTAGTGAGGAATTAATCAGTTACATTAGAGCCTAATTAATAATTAGGTTTTAATCAATTAAATCTGCTCATTATTAATCAGGTGTCAGTTTACATTAACAATAACCATGCCTTGTAATTAATTAATCGATTACAATTAGGGCCTAATTAATAATTGGGTGCTGTAGAAAACTTTATGTTTTAAACATATCCTTAACCATACATAAGTGTTTACCTTTTGTCTCGGCAACTCAGAGCAGAAGACGCAGAGATATAGTGGCCTACTCCCCAGGGATTCGAACTGTCTTTGCTAGACGTCAATAATAAACTGAATCGTAAATTAGATATGACTGTAAAAAACAATAACAGAATGGTTGAGATCCCTAACATATGAAAAAACAGAAAACATTCTGACAAGAATAAGCTAACAAAAAAAATATTACGCCCACACACACGCATCTTACACCGAGAGCTGCTAAATTAATGTTTAATTTTACTTTATTTTAACATAACATAAAATCACGCCTTGTTTCCCAGAAGGGTTGGGTAAAGGTGTCCCTGTAGCAGGCACTCCCACATTTCGCCAGTAATAGGGGGCGAGCCTATTGCCATCAACCGAGCAGAAATACAGACTCCGAGCTGCTACTGAGAAATACTTTATTTTTATTTTTCTATAAACTCAATTTTTAACCTCATCATTGTAAAGCTACCACTTAAGAGGGCCCTTCCCGATCCGTCTATCGTCAACGCAAGCATGGTCAAAAAGCATGTTGTTTCATCTAGCGCTAGTGAGAACTGCTAACAAGCAAGTGAGAACGCGATAACATTGTACGAAAAATAGTGTGCGGAAATTTTATAAAACTTGTTTCAGGAAATACGTGTTTTTGAGTAAGCTTTACTAGTTTGTGAAATAAATATTTGTCATTTAGAATCTCCATTACATGTGCAAGGTTCCTATGCAGGTTTTTTCTTTACTTTTACAATTTATAAGTATATTATGAACGGCCAAAGTTCAGGTAAAAATTGTGCAAAAATGCAGATTTTCGGAGACTTGTACTGAATTTATTTCTCGACATTTAATTTTTTTTGGTTTCATAGAAACCTAGAAATAGTGCACAAGATACCTATTAGTTTAAAATTTTCAAAGAAAGATGTGTTACGACGCCATAATCACGTACGAGCGTTTGTATGAAAAGTATGACGGGTTGGCCGCTCTTAAGGGAAGAGTGAGACAGCTCCGACACAAGTAGGTACTATTGTAACTTACTGGGGCTGCCTCAATTTATTTATGCAACAATGTTTTAGTTGAAATAAATATTTTTGTATTTTGCTGTGCTAATCATTTCACACCTGATAATGGTTAATTAGTGTTACTTAATTAATAATTAACATTTCATTAATAATAACATAGCATCGTTATGTCTGTTATGGGTTAAGCAGAGCTGCTTAGTAAACACAGGTATCACCAGTTACGTAGGTACCATCGGTGTAACGCACTTTGAAAACAAAATCCCGTGTACTCGACCCTTTTTTTTCGTAGGTAAGCGATACTACAGCAGCCGAGCGCTGCCAGCAAGAATACCTAGTCATTAGTGTACAGGGGGCCTACGACCAGCTCAAAAGCAGTATAATTTTAATATTACTTCAGTGGGAGAAAGAGATGGAGCTATACGTCTTGTAGAGCTTCATCTCTTCCCACACTGAAGTAATATTAAAATAATACTGGTTTATGAGCTTGTGGTAGGCCCCCTTATAAAGTCAAAGTCAAATAATTTATTTCAATTAGGCACAAAAAAGCACTTTTGAAAGTCACAATTTACAAAAAATAGAATTGATTCTAGTCACCCCTTCCAAAAGGTAGTTTTCGTATGGAGAAGAATGGGCAAGAAACTCCACCGTTACTCTTTTAAAATATTTTACAATATTTTGTATACATTAATTATATAATTATATGTGAAGACGATGCACCTGGAATAAGATTACTATACCACAATAGGTAAAAATAATTAAAAATGAAGCAATGACAGAAAAAATAATTATGTAAGTAATGGATACATGGTGTTCACATATATGCGTTTCTTTGATAGTATCTACCTACATAAGCCTAGATAGGTATGTAGATATAGGTACACCACACCACACTATACACCACATCATATGCACTAACTAGGAATTAGCTTCATAAATTTAAATTGCAACTTTGCTTATAGATTTTTATTTTCTTAAGATTAATAAATTTAAGCTAAATACGGAAAAATGTACTTACATTATATAGTTACCCATAAATGTGTTACAATGCTGTGAAAGAGCGAAGCCTTCTAATACAGGCATTGTTTGCCTAAAAGGAGGCTCCAAACACGTTAAAATGTAATGTAATTTTCTATTTGGCACAATAAACTATTTTGTATTTTGTATATTTTTGTACATAACACTGGGCAAACCTGTGGCCAATTTGCCATCATATTTAAATACATACTTAACTCACGCCTTCTTTCCATACAGGTAGGCGAACCTACAGAACACCACCTGCTACAATCCTTATCTACATACTCCTTACGTTCATACCTACATCTATCTTGTATGAACGTAAACGAAGCAAAAGAACTATTAAGGATCATGCCGGTTGCGAGTACTACGCACCTGTACCCTAATTACGTAATTTTATTTTCGTAAACAATTATGCCTAATTTGTTTCACTTAGACAGTTCAACAACAATCATTGCGTTATTTACGTTGTTGAGCAGATTTTTTTTCCAACTTATGAAGATGGATTAGAAATTTGTTTCAAATCGAAACACATTGTGATTGTGTTGTATTACGCAATTAGGGTACTGATCAAATCGAATAGGGGCATGGGCAAGGACATTTACAAACTTTTTAACCCTGAGAATGTCGGTGCAATTTATTGACCCGACATTCTCAGGGTTAAAAGATTTGGAAATGACCTTGATCACGCCCCTATTCGATTTGATCCATACTTCCAGGGACACCCTGTATATGTCTATTTGCCGTCGTATTTTCAAACTCTCATAGCTTCGGCCTGGATAATGTTAGAGAGCTCAAATTCTCAGGACAAGATTTAGGTAGTTAGTAGACTTACCAGTACTAAATTTAGATCGTGTTTTGGAATAAGACGTTTTTCTAGCTTTTATACTTTTTCTAAACGTCGATTTCGTCACTGACTGACTGACTCACTCGCTCACTCATCAAAACCTCTAGGGCACTTCCCGAAGTTCTAAAAAGCTGAAGTTTGATAAGCAGGCTAAGATTTTCACACAAACAACAACAAAAATTAAGACATTTGTAACTTTCACCCTCCAACCAGGTTAAAAGGAGGTGCAAGTCTAGTTTTCTTACCGATTTTTTTTTTTTTTTTTTTATGTATGTCCACCGATTTTGAAAATTCTTTTTTTGTTTGAAAGGGTATGCTCCCAAATTGGTCCCATATAAATTTTATTAACTTTGCTTGGGTAAGTAGTTTTTGAGTTAGCTACAAAATACGTATTTTTTTCCCACTTAGTATGTAGATGATATGATAAGTTCCTGTCACTGGTAGCAGGTAGCGGTATTCGAATGTGTGTGGGGTAGGTACCACAACTAAAAAGTGAAAAATAAAAACTTTTTACAAAAAAAAACAACCGACTTCCAAAAAAAAACACTACAAAGTGAAAAATAACTTTAATTTCGGAAGTCGGTGGCAAAAAACGAAAACACAAAACCCAAGACACCGACTTCCGAAATTAAAGTTATTTTTCACTTTGTAGTGTTTTTTTTTGGAAGTCGGTTGTTTTTTTTTGTAAAAAGTTTTTTTAGTAAGTATAAGCTGACCTGGCACTGTACGGAAATCCTATACAATGAGAGATCAGCTTATACTGGAAATGTATAGCCGTGTGTACCTACCTACCTAGGGAACCTAGACTTACGTAACGCTTTCACTGTTAAAAAGTTATCATCTGACTCTACAGACCATACATCTTGGTCAAAATGCCGTTCCATTGATTTATGGCATGACACATCAAGAGCAGTGACTTACCATAAGCCCATAGGAGTGTCTGTGGCTGTACGACGGGCGCGAAACGGCCAAGCTGTACATTTTGACCAAGATGTAAGTTTGGCTCCACATTATATCCGATTACTTTTTAACATTGAAAGCGTTATGTAAGTCTTGGCAACCGACTTTACATTAAATCTTTTTGGTGGGTTCATATAACATGATAATAACTAGCTATAACTAGCTGCGCCCTATGGATTCACGTGCATAAGTCTCGATCTCGTGGGAATATCGGGATAAAAAGTATCCTATGTTCTAATTCAGGTCATGGTTTACCCATGTGCCAAATTTCATCAAAATCCGGTCAGCCGTTTTAGCGTGACTTTCGTATTTATAATATTAGTTAGGATGGTTAGGAATTTAAGATTCCTGTAGGTGTAGGTACTAATAGAGACACCTCTGCCTAACCCTTCGGGGAATACAGGCGTCATGTTATGTATGTGTAATTAATTAATTAGTATAATTAGGTGATAATCGAATAAACCTACACCATTATTAATTACGTATCAGTTAATAATCACCATATTTTATTTATTTTATTAATCGGTTACAAATAGTACATAATTAATAATTGGGTGCTAATTATTTCACAATGATTACTATTATGTGTCAGATAATTAGTACGTAATATTTGCTTATTAAATGTTAAAGATACCTAGTATTTAATAACCATTGGTAAAGATGCTTTGTAATTAGGAAATTCTACGAACAATAAGCTCTAAATGGCTAAAATTACGGTGCTTCCAGGAGTCGCAGGTTTAAGTAGAGGTTAGTACTCGATGAAACTATTTTTGAATGTCTTGAAACGAAGGTAGAATAATTACTTTTTTTAAGTAAAAGAAGCTAAGCGCCTACTATAAATGTCATGTTATACACGAGTAGTAAAGAAATTGTAAGGCGTTTAATTGTTACGTGTGCGATCTTTGTTGATCTTTCAAAAACGCTAACTCAAGGCATTTATTTCAAATAAGCCAATTACATGCACTTTTGAATTGTCAAGGGGTCGGTCAGTCGGAAAGACGAGGCTAGTTGATGGGCAACTAGCCTCATCTTTCCGACTACCTCCAATGGAAGATGGCATGAGTTTATATATTTTTATAGTTATTGGAAATCAAAGTGTCAACTTGGAGGATTCCTTTTCGAAAACCAAGGGGGTAGGTGATTATTAGCCACTATGTAAATTAATAAAGAAACCAACTTCAAGCTAAAATAATAATTTATTATATTCATATAATTTTACTTTTCTTCCTCTTCCTTTTTGAGCCCTTGTCATCCTTTTTCAAATCTTTCTTATTTACCTGTAAAGAACAAAAGTATTATATTAGAATAAGTGCAGAGCTTGTGTTATTAGAAACCCAACATTTCATGAGGTATATTTAACTAAGATTTAGATTATAATATACTTTTTATCGCTACTGGTATGAAAATGGTTGAACGTGACATAAAATATTATTGGATTTACAAACTAGCTTAACACTATGACACTACTAAAAATAAAGCACAAAAAAATGAGTGATTTACTGGTGTCTGCATTAAGAGTCTATAATACCTCAAATTGCTTAGCATGATCCTCTGAAAAAACGACCATACGGCAGCATTCATTTTGAAATAAATACACTCCTTTGCAAAAAAAAACGGTTTGATTTTTCTACATTGGTAATCATTTAGTTCTAAAGAGGTTTTAATAGCCAAACTATGTTACTGGCACTTAATAAAGAGTCTGAGTATGAAAAAAAAAACCAAATTCAAAACTTTTGATTAAAAAAATAACAATCCCTTATTCAGTTTGTGACTTTTTTCTTACTTTTCGCGGGTTTGCGGTTATAAAGGTTATCAGGCAACTAAAACTAACTTCTCGTTATTTTTAGTATATTAATTTATGTTTGTCGCATAATCCTGCCTTATTGTGACCTAAAACAGATACTGTGTCAATTGTAATGGCTGAAAAATCAATAAGAGCTAGTAAAATTATAGTGCTGCTGGAAGAGGGGTGTAGCCAATTTTCGATTATTCCCGATGTCCACCACTGGGGGACAGCAAAACAACTTTTAGAAATTATTCTCGTAGTCCACCACTGGGGGACAGCGAAACAACTTTTAGAAATTATCCTGTTGTTCACCACTGGGGGACAGCGAAACAACTTTTAAAAATTATTCTCGTTGTCCACCACTGGGGGACAGCGTCACAACTTTCTAAATTATTTCCATTCACCACCACTGCACACTGGTGGATAGCGACATGGATTTTAAAACATTCCCTATGGCCACCGCTGGGCGACAATGGCACAACTTTTGTTCCAATTCCCACTGGCCATCAATTTAAATTATTATATCTAGAGACCAGTAAAGGATAGCTTAATATACTTACGGATTTGGTTTTTTAGCAGATAAAGCTAAGGGTGAGACTAATGTAAATATTCCTAAATTATATGGTAGATAATTTCAAGTATATACTTTGGCCAACTTTCATTAAATGTTTCACAAAATACTAAAAATCATCCTACTACTTATTAAATCTTTGATTCTTATTTTTTATTGAACGTGAATATTTTTTTAAAGTTGTTTCGCTGTCCCCCAGTGATGCGACAACAGGATCATTTCTAAAATTTGTTTAGCTGTCCCCCAGTGGTGAACAGCGAGAATAATTTCTAAAAGTTGTTTCGCTGTTCCCCAGTGGTGGCCAAACAAGTGGTGGACATCGGGAATAATCGGCCAATTTTACGTCTCACAGCAGATAATAAGAAATGTCTAGTCATTTACGCTAATGACATACTAAAAATATTAATATTATCCATAGAAAAACCAATGACTGTTAGGTGCCCATTTTTTTTTTTGCAAAGGAGTTTATATTATGGTATAGTTGAGGATTAATGTTAACTACCAGTAGGTAGTTTGGATTTTATGGAATTCGTCAAACACAGTAGTGTTTGACGAATTCCATAAAATCCGAACAATAAACCGCTGGTATTAAAAAAATACTTCAAATTAGATCATGAAATTATGCATAATAACTGAACTGAAAATAAAGCAGATACTATGTTTTTTGAACTGAAAACTTCGTAGGCGCGTTAGGCATTTTTGAGATGGGAAAAAACAATTGAACTCGCGACACCGTTACCGCCACCTCATTTTTGTAAACGCGATTGTGCTCTTTATTTATATTACGTTACGGATCAATGTTCTATGCAAGTATTTTTACTTTAAAGGGTTTGCAAGTTTTTTTTTTTTGTGTAAACGCGATTGTGCTCTTTATTTAGATAAGGTTACGGACCAATGTTCTATACAAGTATTTTTCTTCCACCAAGGCGATCTGGTTCAAGTTTTCACTTCTGTCGGCACTCCCGGAGTGCCACTGTTTTTTTTTGTTTTAAATTACCATTATTTTCGACGTGAAAAGAAAAACTATTGGCGCCTTGAAGCCTTCTCTGCCTCTCAATCTCGCTCTCACTCAGTTCGCGACCAGTATCATGAGATCGAAATAAGGAGTGAATTTGAGCTGAGGTATTATGGACTCTTAACTGAGGGTTAACCCTTTTTCTAGTTAATATTTCTGACACATTGGCAAAACATTAAAAAAAAATACTCATACTCGTAGGTATATCTCTTGAACATTCACATCATGCAATCATAAATTATTCTTAAAGTATAATATCCAGTCGTAATAATGAACAATAAACCAGTCACTGTTATAATTAATAGACTCCTTTTATTTTCTTCAGAAGATATCTGCAAAATACATTTCTTTTCAGCCAACTAGTCCAAATCTTAACATAGACTGGTCCTAACAGAAGGTTAGTTCAGCCACTTTAATTAGCCAGATGTTTCCAAAAAAATAAACGATTATTTTGTTGAAAAAACCAAATGTTTGATTTCTTAATTAACTTTTGGTTGGTTCCTATGGCTCCTGATCTGTACATCAGCTTAGGCAGTTGTCAAGGCTTGCCTTCTTAACATTCCTCTAGTTTTACTATTGGAATAGACATGTTCAGCCAATTTATTCTGTAAGGCTGGTTTCACAGCTGTCCGCGAGACCCAGGCGGTCCGCCCGTACGGGCTCCCGGAACGGAGACACGTGAGGCGCTAGAACATTGTTTCAAAGCGATGCGGATTGGTCGGTACGCGACCCGCTCTGGGTAGAGCCGGTACAACGCTAGCAACCGTATCATACTAACTGCCTCGTTTCAGAGCACTAAGGACGCTTCCCTTTCGGGTTTCCCGGACAGCTGTGAAACCAGCCTAAAAATGCCACTGTAAATGTAGGTGACTACACCTACATTTACAGTGACATTTTTAGGCTCACTAGAGCTGTCAATAGTTTAATTCCCTAGGAAGTAGGATTAGGTGGAATGGCAGCTTACTTCACCTTAGTTTTCACAGAACAGATTGGCTGGTCTTATTTATAACAATCTATGTAGGTTTTTGCAATTTTTTGGTAGGAGTAGAAAAGTAAAAAAAGAACTTCTCTATTTTTGTGTTGATTTTTTTTGTTACCTTTCCATAACTACTAAGGAAATGTCCAACATCATTGTTGGCTGCCTTCTTCTTCTTGCCACCTGTCTGTAACACACTCTTGGATCTCATCTGCTGTTTCTCCTCCGTTTCTTTTATTTTCTCTTGTTTTCTCTTCTGCATTAGTTCTTTGTAGTTTAAATACTCCTTTTTGGGAGGTTTAGCACCTGCAAATTTTTATTAGTTTTAGATTCAAATGTTTCTAATATATCAACTAAGATAGTGAGTCTCCTACTTCAGTTACAGATGATTACACGGAAATATGAAATGTGCCAAGTTTTACATAAATATAATGGATTAGCACTTTGAGGGACAATAGACACCCTTAATCGTTACAACAATAAAACTTCTACTGTGTCTCATTCAGTGTCTTGGAATGCGTTAAGAGCAGTGGTAGATTATTGGAAAACTATATGACACTCTGTGGTGATGCTAGTGAGGTAAAA
This sequence comes from Agrochola litura, assembly GCA_949152395.1. Taxonomy (NCBI): domain Eukaryota; kingdom Metazoa; phylum Arthropoda; class Insecta; order Lepidoptera; family Noctuidae; genus Agrochola; species Agrochola litura. Next base: position 22,240,278 of record OX424493.1, read on the forward strand.
AGAGAGAGAGAGTACTGAACTTAATACTCCATGTTGAACAATAGAGGCTGGAGCAGGGTTTTGTATGAGCCCTGTAAGGATAGAGTTTGTGGTAAGAAGGTATGGTATGTACACTCATTAAACTTTGTCTATACTAGACATTAGAGGGTACAGACTGGATGATATTGATTTAAAGATAAAAAGTGGAAAAGGTCTCTGTTGTAAACTAACCTAAACTAACTGCTAATGCAATTCTTGCTTCTTCTTTCTTTGTGGGGTCGAAACCTGACATTCCAAATTTTACAACTTCATGTCGTATCTTCTTAAGGTCTAAATCTTTACTGGCATGCTGAGTTTCAGGTCGTAATTCGCTTTTTTCACTGTTTTCGGCAGCTGGCTTTTTTTTAGCTTTGTGTGCTTCAAATCTAATGAATTTAAAGTTGCTCTCGGGATTTTTTAGTGCCAGCGCGGCTTTGGTCTTAATAAGCGACATTTTCTTGCTTTATTTATAACTTTTAGATAGAATACGGACCAAATACGGACAACCACACACGACACGTTGTTTTATTTATTTTTCTTTTGTTTTTTTTTTTCAATATGTCAAATCTGACCAGTGTTGCCAACTCCAAAAGTTCAAATACATGCTCTGTGGTTCAAATTATCGAGTTCCCATGTCAAAATTATCGTACCGCTCAGGCGCCGTGGGTAGTATATTTTGTTGTTATATTTTGTTGTAAATGTTGTCTAAAACGATGAAACATGAAATATTGAAAAGAAATAAAACACTTACGGATCAGATCCATACAGAAAAACCACAAAATATCACAACTTTCTCTTTGACGTGAACTTTCTCTTATCTGTTTGTTTACACTTTTTTGGTTGGGTCAAAATAGGTATAATATGATGTTATTTAGTACGAATATTACCTAAAACGATGTAATATTTACTTCAAAATGAAAATATCACCACTTTCCAACGATTTACACACAAAAACCATTAAAAAACGAATTATTACAGCGAACGCGCGCGTCCCGGGAGTGACGTTTGACTGACATTTAACCGCGCGGGAATGTCATTTTCAACATTTTTTTTAAATGTTGCCTATTCATATTTTTGCTTTTAGTCGATTTATTTGACAAGAATATTTATCCGACCATAGACAGAAAAATCCACAGACGATAATAGCCATTACAGCAGGTACAAATAGAGATGTAAGTCGCGTGGGTGAGCCGTCTCTCATGAGAAACGCCGGTCCTTTACCGGACAAAATTATCGTACAGAAGAAAAATCAAAAATAAAAACCCTAAACTCAAATTAAATAGCAAATTGCTATCAAAAGATTGATAATTTTATACTAGAGTCAAAAGGCAGGCATATGCCAAGTTTCACCAGTAGTGGTGCTAGCTCAGCACAAACCATAAACATGCTTATTCATAGGTTTTAGTTGACATTTTTGTGTTTTCACTGTAAAATAAAATAAAAAAACTAAAGAGGGAAAACGAGAGAGATACTTACTTGTTGTTATTGGCACATTTGACAATAGACATTGTAATTTTTTGCGTATAAAAATATAATAAATACTTTCTGATAATGGAACTGAAAAAATTTTCAGCAAATCACAAAATTATCGTACGTTAGACATTCATTACATAATCGTATGTACATCGTACCATAGGCCAAATTATCGTACGCCCCCATAATTATCGTACGGGTTGGCAACACTGAATCTGACAGTAGCATTTTGAAATTATTATGTTCTTCCTTCTTGTATTTTCAGCCAACACAAAAAATTTCAACAACCGTTAAATGGTAATCAAACACTGGCGCATGCTTACTGCCGCCATTTTGCTGTAAAACGTGATACATTTTGCTCTGTTATCGCAAGCTTTGTTCCTTGAGCATCAATATGTTACTGTGCGTTTGCACTTACCTAATCTGTGGTTTGCACAGTGAAGCTACTACGGTTTCATACAAAAGCGGTGACCGCTCACGTTGCGTCCAAGCGTTCGACAAAGTCTGGCACAACGGCTTATTTAAGCTTTACAAACTCGGGGTGCCCGACCGTCTCATCCTCATCTTACGAAACGTTTTGTCAAATCGCAATTTTCGCTATAGAATCGAAGGTGCTCTATCCTCCCCCGTCCCACTCGCGCCGAAGTTCCTCTGGGATCCGTAGTATCCCCTCTCATTTTTACGCTATTCACCAGCGATATCCCTATAAGTAAAAAGGGGCAGTTGGCTCTGTTCGCAGACGACACGGCCATTTACTACAGAGGCTTCGGCCCCGAATCGATAGCCGCCATTCTCTAAACCGCAGTCGATAAACTCAGCGCCTGGTTTAGGAAATGGAGGATTGAAGTCAATCCCGCCAAAAGCCAAGCGGTTCTCTTTTCGAAACCGTTTAAAAAGACCCAACCCCATCTTCCCCGACCCATCACCATGCTAGGCAAGCCTATCACTTGGAAAAAGCGAGCCAAGTACCTAGGTGTAGTCCTTGACCACCAACTCTCCTAACCCAATCCACATAACCCAATCCCGCGCGCAAACCGCATTGGCCCTTGGAAGGCTTCACTCTATCCTAAATGCACGTAGCAAATTGTCACTACGGTGCAAATTGCATATTTACACAACGTGCATTCGCCCAATCATGACCTATGCGGGTACTGTTTTTGCACAAGCAAGACCCAGTCACATCCATAAGATGCAGACATTACAGAACCGTTGCCTTCGGAAGGCCTCGGGAGCCCCCTGGTTTGTTAGGAATGAGATCCTCCATCTCAACCTAAAAATCCCCACCATTCACCAATTTCTCAAACGCTCTTCCAAGCGTTACTTCGATACTGCCGCCAAACATCGCAACTCTCTGGTTGTCGCGGCCGCGAGTTACACTCCCTCTAGTATCAATCGAACTCGCCGCCCTAAGCGAATTCTTACCGACCCTGACGACCCCATTACCCTCCTCCAGGACAGCAGTAGAGAAACCAGCACAATGTACAAAAATAGACGCCTCCCGTCATTCCGACCTCGCCACCGAGGTCCTTTCCGATCGCGACCGCATCCCCGAGTAAATGATACTCCCCCCGGCCCTTGCTCGATAACGAGGTGCCAGCAGTTGTTGCAGCTGAGCATGTAGCTTTATATTCCCCGACTAATAATCATGATCAATCAAAACTTTGATCCAGCCCGTCCCATTCTTGATGTCCTCCCTCTGGTTGATGCCCTAAGCTGAGGTTCGTACCCCACAGAGGGTGCCCTTAGCGAGCGTTCACCTAGTTTTAATTAGCATCGTTGAATAACCCTTGGCTGGAGGTTTTAAGTGTAGTAAGGCACCCACAAGAAAGCCCGGTTAAGGAGTCATGATCTCAGAGGTCAACTACGAGATAGCCTACCTAAAAAAAAAAAACACGTTGCGTCCGCAATTTACGGGCGAATGACGTCACTGAAACTTTGATTATGGAAATAAGTTGGTGTCTATGAATGTTGGTGTGTTTTCCTAGAGAGCGTTGTTGACACCGTAAAGCAAACCCCACCCCCATAGATTTCAATAGTGTTTCCATGACAAACAAATGTAGTCAGATCGTCATTGTGTGTAAAACGAAACAGAAACGTGACTGTCTTTTGTTAAGGTTAATCGTACGATTTAAATCTTTGCCGCGGTCATCATTTTCATGACTGGTCGGACGCTCTCTTTCTGAATAAATAGATAAAGAAAACACATATCTCTGTCTCGTTCTTATGTGTGTATTTAGAAAGAGAGCGTCCGACCACAGTCGTCTTCACTTTGATATCTAGAGTGTTGCCTCCACTTTTATATCTATGCTTCTTGATTACGGCCATAGCTTAGACACAATCACAAAGGACAATATTTCTATTGTTTTTTTTTTCTACTACATTTTACTTGATAAATTCAAATCTACGCGTTGCAAATAAAGTTGGTTTAAGAACGAGTTAACAGTACTCCATTTTTCAAATGTCAAAATTCCTACCAAATTCCCCTGTTACACGAAAAATCTTATGGTTTCTTATTTGCTATCTCTGTTTTGCTTGAAGTCATTCAAATATTTCTTTCCTGTTGTCAGAAAAAGGTAAACATGGGTATGTCGAACGTGGAACTGAAACGGTTGATTGATGTTATTATCATTCTCTTCTCAAGACTTCGCTAGTTAGCTTGCTTTTCTTTCATAATTTTATTCATCATGACGAAATGCTAATCTATTATTAGTGCTGCTTTTTGTTTGTTTTTCGTTTTGATATGCCGGCTGTAGTCGCGTCTTCACTAAAAATAATGTAACCGGTATTGAGTAGTGTTAAATTTGGACCGGCAGGTAGCGAGGCCAAATCATATTTTCGGCATCCGCAAGAACACCTCGCCTCGTATCGTAACTCGTCGAGTATAGAACGTTGACATTCCTAATACATTCTCTATCGAATACGTACGCTTTAGTCCTAGGTTATAACTAAAATAACATAAAATTTAAAAATGAAAAATAAGTATAGAAACACGGATTCCTCAATAAAAGCTGGTGATTTGATCCTAACTGAACAACCTTTTGCTTTTGTTTTGTCGTCTAAAGAACAAGGAAGCCGGTGCGATAGTTGCCTCGAAAAGTAAGTTACAAAATTAAGCTATAACTTAAAAAAAAAAAAAAAATCTATATATAAAAATATATCTATAAGTATATAAAGTATATCAATATTAGTAAATTGCAATGAATTAAAAGGCAAAGGTAAGTTATACAATAACTGATTATATTACTAGACCTCAAAACCATCACAACTTGTTAAAAACTGTTTGCTCTTCTGAAACGGTGTAATTTTGTACATAAATATTTTATGTATACTCTCCATTACAGGGTTAGACTATCAATAAGAGACATTAAAAATATATTAGTTCTGAAATGGTAGCAGGTCATGGGCCCATAAACTAGCACTATTACTTACTAATACTTACTTTCCATCAGGCAAGATCGTGGTTGAGAGCTGGCCCATTCAGCAATAAAAATATTTATAAATTAAATTTATAACAAAAAGCATGTAAAAAAAATTAAGTAATTAAGCAGTCAAGAGTTAATTTATTTTTTTACAAAGTAATACTTTTAATTTAAAACAAAATAAAAGGTTTCATTATACAACAAATTTTAATGATAATGAGTATGCATGTATCTTTTAATCCAAAATAATTGGAATTACATATTTTGTAAATGAAATATAGGAAATAAATAGTAGGTAGGTACTTAAAATAAAACAATTACCATTTAAAACTTCTTATTTAAAAATATTTGGACACTGAAAATAATTTGGCGCAGGTGTTGTACCTATATTTTTAAACGTGCATCAGATGTATTATGTCACACAATGACCTAGTCTCCCTATATTTCAGGGGCAAAGTGCTGAAATGCTCAGGATGCCAGTTCGTCTACTACTGTGGCCGCTCATGCCAGAGAGATGCCTGGGGGGATCATAAGGTATGTCTCTGATGTATTGTGACATTATCTCCATACAACAATTAGCTGGTTTAAGCTTTATTGGCTAACTTAACAGGAAGTATTTATGACTTCGTCTGTATTTTGTAACTTAATAAAAGTACTGCTGTTATGTAAACAATAAGTAATTAGACATATCTGTGAAAGTTACATAAAATGATTGCTTAGACTTGGAAGTCCTTACAAAGGACAGAAATAGCAGACACAAGAAATATCTTCAGCATCAGTCATAAAAGAAAGAAAAGTGTTGCTTCTATAACAAGTGTGATTTTTTCACATTTCATAGAGAAGCAAAACAGGCCCGAACGAAGCTGTAAAATAATAGCGCAATTTTATCCCCGTTTGAAGCTAATCAAATGTTTATCCAGAAAGGATTACCCCAAAAATAACAAAACCACTGGTTGTATCATTGGTACCTACGCCCAAAGATATTTAATATGTCTAGATATATAGTCAAAGCTGTGAAAACGTAAAAAAAAATCTGGTGGCACTCCGGAAGTGCTGACAGAAGTGAAAACTTGAACAAGATCGCCTTGGTGGAAGAAAAATACTTCTATAGAACATTGGTCCGTAACCTTATCTAAATAAAGAGCACAATCGCGTTTACAAAAAAATAATACTTCCGAAACCTTTAAAGTAAAAATACTTGCATGAACATTGATCCGTAACTTAATATAAATGAAGAGGACAATAGCGTATACAAAACCTTTAAAGTAAAAATACTTGCAGAGAACATTGATCCGTAACGTAATATAAATAAAGAGCACAATCACGTTTACAAAAATGAGGTGTCGTCATGGTGTCGCGAAAACTATGGTTTAGTCCCATCTCAAAAATGCCCAAAAATAGCGTCCTTCCAGTTGGAACTGGACGCTATTTTTTTGTGCGTTAGCCCATTAGCCACTAAATGCACGCACACTAGAAAAGCACAATGATGATTGACGTGGCGCGAGTGTAAGACGTAGGCGTAGCTCTCACGCACACCAGCATAAATAAATCTGACTATAATCAAAAGTTTCATGGAGAAGGGTGTAAAAGTTTCGCTTCTATACGAAGTTGTTTCTGCCTTGTCCTCTGTCGAAAACTCGAAATAGAGTGTAAATGCATGGAAATCGTAGGCGTTTGCTCAAATTAAGTTTGTAATAAATTACTCGTAATAACGCGCGCGGCCGTGACAGCCAAATGTTGCAACTTTATCATCAAACGTCTTATTTCTAAAACAAAATTCGTTGAATAAATATTTATGCAACTCGCCTCGTTATCCCGTACGCTACACAAACATTATGACATGGTTAGTACGTAATGCTCGAGTTGGCAGCTCTGCCCAACGTTTTGTATTTTATTTTCGCGAACTAAATGTTCGATAAATGTCGACCCATACAAACAGCGCTGAGATATCCGGAATACCTGCGCAAACGCCCACGCACGACTTCAGACGCTTGACGTAAGAGGGCGTTGTGTAACGCTTGTTTTTTTAAATCAATGAAAAGTAGGCTTGCAGATGTTCCTGAAATAGGTACCTACCTGTTGCGAATTAATCTTAATTCTGAGATATTTTTGGCGCCAGTCAGTGCGACTTCGGCATTACAAAAATTAATCTTCCTCAAACACTTTCGAATAAATATTTCGGAACTACTGCCAAGTAGAACAGAATTACCTGCTACTGTTTGTAGCAGAAGTGTAGATAATTCGTTATTGGTTAATACCTCTATGTGGCCATAGCGTGTGAGCCTTTTGAAAAAGCACAATTCCAAAGGAATCCAATTGCCTATCTATATACAGGTACAACGCAATATCTTCTCGTCCCACATACCGCAGTGTCTCAAGACGAAAGTTTTTGACCAGTGCGTGTTGCCAGTGATGACCTACGGCACTAAAACGTGGTCGCTCACAATGGGCCTTATCAGAAGGCTAAAAGTCACCCAAAGGGCAATGGAGAGGGCTATACTTGGAGTTTCCCTACGTGATCGAATCAGAAATAAAGAGTTCCGTGGGAGAACCAAGGTAACCGACATAGCCCGAAGAATTGCCAAACTTAAGTGGCAATGGGCAGGGCACATTGCTCGCAGAACAGATGGCCGATGGGGCTGGGGAAGACGTAGCGTTGGAAGGCCTCCCACAAGATGGACCGATGAGCTTGTGAACGCCGCAGGAAGTCGCTGGATGCGGGAAGCGCAGAATAGGTGAAAGTGGCGGTGCTTGGGGAGGCCTATGTCCAGTAGTGGACGTCTTTCGGCTGAAATGATGACGATGATGATATATGTACCTACACCCGTGATGCGAAACAGACATTTCATGGCTTGTTGCCATTTTAATGCTACTAAGCCATCACTTTTTAGGGTTCCTTACTCGAAGGGTGCCTAACGGAACCCTTTTACTTAACCTCCGATGTTCGTCCGTCCGTCTGTCAGCGGGCTGTATCTTATGAACCGTAATAGGTAGACAGTCAGATTATGTATTTTTATTGCCGTTATAACAATAAAATAATAAAAATTAAGATAAAGTTAAAGGGGGTCCTCATACAAGAAACGTGTCTTTTTTTTCAAAATTTTGTACAGTAGTACGAAACCCTTCGTGTGCGAGTCCGACTCGCACTTGGCCGGTTTTTTTTATTTCAACTCTTACATTACACACTCTATTTATATTTTCAAATGATGCTTTTAAATCCGCGATAATAAGATCATGATATTTTAAATCTGCGTGTGATATTTTTGAGCGGAGTAAAATTAAACGGAGTTACATAAAACAAATGGACCGTTACTCTAAACATAAAAATTGCTCTTTGAGCGAATTGATACATTTCCTCTGTATCATATCCTGGTTCTATTCTGGTTTAACATTAGTTAGATTTTCTATTCATTTTGCTGATATATCTTGACCGCCACCTTTTTTATTGCAAAGTACCTAGGTACCTAAAGTTCCGTTTTCTCAAAAAAAAATATGCTTTGCTAGCTTTTGAAAATTAGTATCCAAATCGTGCCTCTGTTTCGCTCATACAGGTACACAAACATCTAGGCTTTAACAGAATCTGCCATATCATAATATGCGTCTTCTGGACATAATCGTGCCATCGTAGACCCCATCCATCGCTTTTCATCAGGCGAAATCGAGGTCAAGAGCAGGCCCATTAGAAAAAAAAAAACATCGCGGTGCACATCACTAATGCACTACCTACTTTTTAACCGACTTCCAAAAAGGAGGAGGTTATATGTTCGACGCGTATGTTTGTTTGTTTTTTTTTTTTTTTTTTTTTTTTTTTATGTATGTCCACCGATTTCTCCCTCGTTTGTGGACCGATTTTGAAAATTCTTTTTTTGTTTGAAAGGGTATGCTCCCAAATTGGTCCCATATAAATTTTATTAACTTTGCTTGGGTAGTTTTTGAGTTAGCTACAAAATACGTATTTTTTTCCCACTTACTATGTGGATGATATGATAAGTTCCTGTCACTGGTAGCAGGTAGTGGTATTCGAATGTGTGGGGGTAGGTACCACAACTAAAAAGTGAAAAATAAAAAATTTTTACAAAAAAAAAAACAACCGACTTCCAAAAAAAAAACACTACAAAGTGAAAAATAACTTTAATTTCGGAAGTCGGTGTCTTGGGTTTTTTGTTTTCGTTTTTTGCCACCGACTTCCGAAATTAAAGTTATTTTTCACTTTGTAGTGTTTTTTTTTTGGAAGTCGGTTGTTTTTTTTTTTGTAAAAATTTTATTAGACACATAAGAAGATAGGATATAATTATGCCAGTGACCTTGAGTGGTTAGCTTGCGTGTTCTGTACTGAGCTCACGCAACGCGTCGTACGTCCAGCCAGTAATAGGACTCGCCCATCAAGGAGCGCTGTCCCAAATTTGACGCATTATTAATTTATAAAACAAAAGGTATTTTAATAAAACACGCATACAAAAAGATCAATAATTAAATTATCTTTCAAATGGTGAAGGTTTCAGAAAAATACGCTTGATAGATTTTGCGAGATTCTTAGTTTTTATCCGCGTTAGACATAACTTTACAAATTAATTTCGCTATGGAATACAAACATAATCTAAAATATTGCTATATTCAGTTATTAAGAAAACTTTTTCCAAAAAAAAAAACAACCGACTTCAAAAAAAAACACTACAAAGTGAAAAATAACTTTAATTTCGGAAGTCGGTGTCTTTGGTTTTGAATTTTCGTTCTTTGTCACCGACTTCCGAAGTTAAAGTTATTTTTCACTTTGTAGTGTTTTTTTTGAAGTCGGTTGTTTTTTTTTTGGAAAAAGTTTTTATTTTTCACTTTTTAGTTGTGGTACCTACCCCACACAAATTCGAATACCACTACCTGCTATGTCAATAACAGTGACAGGAAGTTATCATATCATCTACATACTAAGTGGGAAAAAATACGTATAATTGAAGCTAACTCAAAAACTATACAAGCAAAGTTAATAAAATTTATATGGGACCACCTCTGAAGTATGATCTACCAAACAAAAAAAGAATCATCAAAATCTATTCATAATTGGCGGAGTAATCGCGTAACAAAAAAAAAAAAAAAAACATGCAGACGAATTGAGAACCTCCTCCTTTTGGAAGTCTGTTAAAAATGCTCTCTTAGATGTGATCTTCACTATAAAATTATTAAAAGTCGGGTATCGTCGCCTTAAGTGCAAAACATGGACGCAACGCCACTATGCCAGAAAAAATCGACAAACCTTTAAGGATAGTCCAATATTTCCAGTGGGAATGCGCCAACTTCAAGCGGGTGGCTCCGAAGGTGCTGCCGGATGGGGCGCGCATGCTAGCGAAGATCATCAACCGGCTGTACCGGGGTGATGGCCACTCGTTCCGATCGTTCTACTCCGGGACTGGGTTCAGAATGTGGAAGGATCTGATGTCACGTGAGTTTACCTTTGAGGTCCTTATTATGCTAGTGGTCACTAACGTTACGCTTATACTGGTGACCTAGGTTCGATGCCAGGGTCGGCCAGTATTTTTGATGTGTAACATCTTTCCTTTCAATTTCCTGCAATCAAAACCAAAAACGAAATAATCAAAACAGTGATTTCGTGAAAAAGGTACGGAAGTGTGTCATAGGAAGTCGGCGAAGCGCGCGCTATTTGATTTAATCAATAAGCCCGGGGTACTATTAGAGTTGGCCGTCAGAAACGACCTTGACGAGGCCCCGCCCCTTTAATGTTGCTTATTACCAAGGTCAAATGTCAGATGTTACACATCATAATATATGCGACTACTGTAAGGCTCGCTCGTTTTGTTTTTTTAATATTATTTGGACCCTTCACATACATTCTTGGTAACAAACCGTAGTCTGTAATACCGTCTGCAAGAGATCCTTTTTCTCACGCATTTTTAAAAACGTTTTTTTTTTCTAAAAATTTCAAATGGAATTGAAAATTTTTATCACTTGAAAATTTTTTTACCTTCACAAAATTTCTTGTTTGCTTTACAGGAGAGTGAATATTTTTCTTTTTTTTTTTTAAATCCAAAAATCCGAATGTAAATTTAAAAAAAAATATCAACAGCTTGTACTTTACGCCACATAATTGTGACTTTCAGGTAAAAATGGTCACTTGGTGATGTTTTACTAGGGGGAGGGGGGGGTAAAGAAAAATGTTACGGCGCTTTACATGGGGGGGAGGGGGGTCAATTTTTTTTTATGTATGAAGTAAAATTACCGGTGTAAGTAACTGCCGATTATTAACGACGTACCTTTCGATTCTGTATGTAACTGGCCTACATTAAGTCGGTGTAGCAAGACTGGCTCTCAGCCTAATTACATTAGGTGCGGCTGAATAGGTATATCAGGTACCTATACTGATACGGGCAGCGGTGGAACGGAACTCTAGGATTTTTTTGTTGACTATTAGGCCACGTCCGACATACCTATGCGTTTTATGCGCGTGTACTCCCAAAGGTTATTGCAATTTTAAGTCCTATGCTAATTACATAAAGCTTATTTTGAAATCCTCCTACAAACACCGCGTACGCGCGCAGCCTCCAAGCAGCAACCGCGTAGTCACCGATCAACGAAAATAAGCTTTATGTAATTAGCATAGGACTCAAAATTGCAATAACCTTTGGGAGTACCTACACGCGCATAAAACGCATAGTATGTCGGAATGCGGCCTTACGCTGGAAATAATTATGAGCATTCAGAAGGGAAAACGACGTCACCGTAAATAAAGAAATTGACACCCGCAATTAGGTATTTTATTAGGTCGTTTTTTAAAATAACGTATTTATTAAATTTGGTTGTTGCTATGACTATATTTGTACCTAATATCTAGTTGTACGGAAGAGCTTAAAACTCGTGGCCGACCATCAAACCTCGGTAATTCATCATCTGTGAAATAGCACGTGATTAACGATAGAGATCGCGCCAACTCTCTATTCACCTGGTTCTGCGTCATTGAGCGGAATAACAAACAAACTTCCGAATACTATTCATGATTTATTTGAGGTGTTATGACTTCTTGATACTTTCCATATGTTATGGTAGTGGTCGGCAAACTCATTAGCCAATAGAGCCAAATATCAATACTATAACGACTAAGACTTCTTATGAGAACCATACTGTGTGTGTGAAGACTATGTGGATCATTCCTTTTTATTTTTTTCTCAGTTAGTTCTAATCATGGTATGGCAGTTTGAGTAATCTATGTGGCCTACCCAAATGTGCTTTCTTTGGTATTGTTCGTCGAATCGTTGAGCTCCTTAAATTCTGAGTTGAGCTGCACGATAACTGACAAATGCGTGCACTGACTGCACAGGCCCTCTCAATCTGTGTGGTGCTTTCCTCAAAATATCACTTCAAACACCAATCTACATGGTCTTCACATGATCTGACCAAGATTATGTCTGGATTTTAAAAGAGACTGCGCCCTCTGAGTTTGTTTCGGCCTTTCTTCTCAGAGTAGTCAGATAGGAAACGCCGACCTCATCTAGTTTTTATAATATCGACCGTCCCATGTCAGAAATGGCATGTTTTGACATGTCTTTATGTACAGAACCGTCGATATGATTGACGTGTAAAAGTATTTGTACAAACCTACTTACATTAATAAAATCATTTATCATTTCTTTCTGTGTGTCCAAACTGTCTCAATACACTTTTCTTAATTCTTAAAACTCCCATCCTCTTTCACTCCACAACGCTTCCTAAAATTAACTTGCTAAGAAGTAGGATGCCTTCATCATCATATCGGCTGATAAATAATATGATGAAGGCATCTTCCTTATTAAGACCTTGGAAAACTTTAAAAGGTACAGCAAATGATCAATTTTCGATGTCCTGTTAATTTTTGGTGAAGTCACAGCCAAGGGAAGAAAGGAAGTAAAACAACCGACTTCAAAAAAAAAAACACTACAAAGTGAAAAATAACTTTAATTTCGGAAGTCGGTGTCTTTGGTTTTGAATTTTCGTTCTTTGTCACCGACTTCTGAAATTAAAGTTATTTTTCACTTTGTAGTGTTTTTTTTTTGAAGTCGGTTGTTTTTTTTTTGTAAAAAGTTTTTATTTTTCACTTTTTAGTTGTGGTATCTACCCCACACAAATTGGAATACCACTACCTGCTATGTAAATAACAGTAACAAGAAGTTATATCATCTACATACTAAGTGGGAAAAAATACGTATAATTGAAGCTAACTCCAAAACTACCCAAGCAAAGTTAATAAAATTTATATGGAAACACCTCTGAAGTATGATCTACCAAACAAAAAAAGAATCATCAAAATCTATTCATAATTGGCGGAGTAATCGCGTAACAAACATAAAAAAACATACAGACGAATTGAGAACCTCCTCCTTTTGGAAGTCGGTTAATTATGTAGCTTCATTTATTTTGCAGATTACTCAGACCTGAAAGCGGATAAGAAAAGGATGGACCATTTCACGACGCTGTGCGTTGTGCTGTACGAGTTTCTAAAAGACATATCACTGCCAAACACTGTGGAACTCATGGGATTGTATGGAAGGGTGCGTATAACACACAGAATCGGTTAGCTTCATTTAAAACATGGGTTCCCAACCGGTGGGCCGTCCCTCCCCATAGGGGGTGTAGTGGCATATGGGAGCGCATCAGCTTCAAAATGAAATATGTAATTACTTATTAAATTTTATTTTCTTGGTATTACAAAAGGTTACATTATTAATTGATTCAGGCGTGACCTTGCAGAAATCCATTATTAAAAAAAAAACTCCTGAAAGAAATCAACACGTTTCACCTCTCAACGAGGCATCCTCAGGATGACGATTGACTTGTCGCAAACTCGAACACGGCGTGTTGCGACACCGAGCGCTGAACGCAGACTAGTCTGTGTTCAGCCACTATTATTATATCCACGTCTATTGTATTTTAAAAGGTTACATTCCAAAAACAAAGTAAAAAAAAAACCAGGATTACTGTCCATTAAACTTAACGTAATATTTCACTGTTTCCAGATGGTAATAAACAGTTTCATGATCCTAGACATTGACATGAACTCAATCGGGACGGGGATTTACTTGGCATCCTCTATTCTGGACCACAGCTGTGATCCGAACGCGGTTGCCACGTTCGACGGCAAGACTATCAACATCAGAGCCATTAAAGACATGCCTTGCTTGGATTGGAATCAGGTAATTTAATTTTTAAGCAATTTTTTGGTAATTTAAGAAAAAAGCAAGACAGACAGACATGACTTCCTATCCATATGGACATGATTTGATAACCAGTTTTTTATACGGCAATAACTATATGACAATATAAGGCTACGGACACGAAGTCAGCGGGCGCGAGGCAACGGCGGCGGCGCGTTTCAATGCATAGATTTATATGGAATTGGCCTCGAAGGCAGCAGCGCGGGGAGCGAGAACAGTTCCAAATAAAACTATGCATTTGAATGCGCCGCTCTCGCGCCTCCGCCACTGCCGCCCCGCGCCCGCTGACTTCGAGACCGAGGCCTTAGAGTTATCTACTTACAAGTTCCTATCAAACATAACTGAAAGAAAACGGTTTTAAATTATTATTTTTTGTTGGGCATCTCGTAGTTGACCTCTGAGATCATGACTACTTAACCGGGCTTTCTTGTGGGTGCCTTAAGCTACTACACTTAAAACCTCTAGCCAGGGGTTATTCAACTATGCTAATTAAAACTAGGTGAACGCTCGCTAAGGGCACCCCCTGTGGGGTACGAACCTCGGCTTAGGGCGTCAACCGGAGGGAGGACATCAAGGATGGGACGGGCTGTATCAAAGATTTGATTATGACTATTAGTCGGGGAATTTAAAGCTACGTGCTCAGTTGCAACAACTGCTGGCACCTCGTTATCGAACAGGGGCGTTTTTTTAAATAGGACTACCAATGGATTACTTCGTTTTTAAACTATAAAGTTAATGTCATCCCAGTAGATGTATGCCCGGTTGCGTAAATACCAAGGCGGATGCAACACAGACACCTGTTTGTGCTGCATTATCTTGCGAATGGCTTGAAGCAGTAATAGTCTGTCCGAACCCAGCTGCAACACAGCGGTTGTAGTGCAGCCGCATTTGTTTGTATAAGGCAATGAAAAGGCGGATTCAACGCAGACACCCATAGTATTATCCGTTAAGATTTATAAATTGTCGAGAAATTGTGAACTGGATGAAATGCGTTAGGTTAGAACTGTGATCAACCGCAACTAGGCAAGCAATTTAGTATTAGCAAGGTGCGTTACGTCGCAAGCAAGTTTCAACCTGCAGTGTAGACAGAGCGGGTACTTATAAGCTGTATTGCAATCGGATTTGTTAAAACAATGTCTTTCGGAGCCGATAACGTTGCAGACAGTTTTCAAATGTCTGTGGTGTATTCGTATTTGTGATACTTTATTCATACGGACGCGGCTGCGATAAGCCGCGACGCGACACTAACAAAACAATTTCTGAGAAAACTTCACGGTAAAACAATTACCGGTGTCGCGTTACGCGAGTCTGCATGAGACCTTACAGAACAGGTACTGTCTGTGTTGCATCCGCCTTTGCATTTACGCCCCCCGATGCCCTCTTTTACATGGGTGAAATGAGGGGTAATATACACTCGGGAGGTTCCTGTTCCGGATAAGGCTGGAGGAAACGCCCGGGTGTCATCATTGTGAGGATCGCCTGGAGGACACGGTGGAGCATATGGTGGAGGTCTGCCCGGCTTGGGCGGAGCATCGCCGTGTCCTCGTGGAGGCGATCGGCGGCGGTGATCTTTCGCGTCCAGCCCTGGTTCAGGCCATGGCACGGAGCGAGGGCATGGGAGGCCGTCACCTCCTTCTGCGAAGCAGTAATGCTCGCGAAGGAGGAGACGAAACGCGTGAGGGAGGCAAACTTCGCGCCCTCCCGCCCCTAACTGCCGCAGGAGACGCCCTGGGCGTCGAGAATCGCAGGCCGATTCCCGGCCACCGTAGGCGCAGGCTTGCGGACGGTGAGCAATGGGTCGCCGTCCGATAAGGACTAGGCCCAGGTCGACGGCGCGTTCCACGCGCGCCTCAAAGAGATGTCAGCAGAACTGACGGGGTCCGCTAGGGCCGATGCCTGCCGGGGTCGCGGGAAAGTCCGAAAGGGATACCGTGGCCCCTGGCAACATGGCAACTGAAGGAACACGGGTGGGTTTTAGTCAGTAAGAGTCTGACACGCCGTCCCGCTCCGCCCAGAGCAGGAGAAGTTATTTGATAGATTCCCACCAAAAAAAAAAGAAAAAAGGGGTAATATATACCTCTGCCTAAGGGAATACAGGGTGTTATGTTTTTGTTAAAACTCTGCTATCGTTGAGTGCGGCATAGAGACTCAATCCAAAAGAAGACCAGCAGGATTTTTATACTTGTTGATAATCATCAAAATAATCCTTTAACTTTCAGATGCGCATATCCTACATCGACCTAATGAAGACTCCGTACGACAGACAGTCGGAACTGCTCCAGAACTACTACTTCTTGTGCCAGTGTGACAGGTGCATGGGTAAATGCTTTAGATGTGCCTACTAATTTATACTTCAGCATGTTCTTTATCTCCCTTCATTTGAAGTCGCTAGGGTGGGGTGGGAAACGGAAGTATATATAAAAAAAAACATTATTTTAAAACAAATTAATTTTTGTGTTAACTGTTAATAATGTCGTACTACCCCCTTTTTTCAATATATTTGCCTTCTATTTCTAATACCTAATGGAGTCAGTGTGACTAAGCTCACGTTCTTACGGACGTAAAAATATCGTGGCGGGATTTTATCGCGTACTGGATTTTCAACTCTCGCTGCTAAGCAGAGCGTTGAACATCCAGTGCCATCCAAGCCATTTTCCCGCTAGATGGCGCTGAAGTCAAGCGCTGAGCGAGTTGTGGCTAAATAATAACAGCCGCACGGGTCAATCGATCAGGTTAAGCTACGCTTGCTACGGTTGGTCCGTGGATGGGTGACCATCTTTACATACCAAGACCCCTCCGTGCCTCGGAAAGCACGTTAAGCCGTTGCAGTTGGTCCCGGCTATCATTTGTAGATCTTTGACAGTTGTTACGCGTCGTCAGAAGCCCGAAAGTCTGACAACCAGTCTTACCAAGGGGTATCGTGTTACCCCCAGTAACTGGGTTGTGGAGGTCAGATTGGCAGTCGGTCCATGTAAAATACTGTCGGCTACATCCGGTTAGACTGGAAGCCGACCCCAACATAGTTGTGAAAAGGCTAGGCAGATGATGGCACTGAAGTCAACATTTTTTTTGTTGTTTTTAAACATAAACTCTGCTACCCTGGCGACTTTCGTAAATTTAGCGTACAGCATTCCTCTGGGCTGTTTGTAGATTCAGCTTCATTGCTCACTCAGATTTGGATAAATGTGTTATCAGACTTCCAAATTATATTATACCATCTCTCATAGCAACAATATTATTATATGAAACTATTAGCATGTAGCAACTCTTTCTCTATTCTGCATCGCAAAGCATGCTATCATAGATCATCATTGACTTATTTCGCGAAATAACCTGCAAGTGAATTACAGATGACGCGCAAATCAAATACGTGCATGGCGCAACATGTCTGAACAAGCAATGCGATGAACCAGTCAGTATCCCTTGGAAGGAAGACTGTCAATTAGTCAGAAAACCGGAGAAAAAGGCAGAAGAAAATGCAGAATCAAATACAGAGAAAGCTGAAGAAAATACAGAAGATTTGTCAAAAGAAATGTCGGAAAATGGCGTGGATAGTAAAGAAGATGCATTACATTGCAAAGAGTGTCGCACGAAGTACACTGAGAAGCATGCAGACGTGTTCGTGAAAACTATGGAGTTCACTCATGTGCATTTACAGAATATGGAGAGGGCTTCTGTGGCTTGTATCCTTTTTAACAACCAGTAGGAATTGTCAATTCACCACACTTGATAATAGAATTGGTGATCGTGGTAGTTACGAGTGTTAGATGTCCGGGGTAACCTTTTCGTTATTATTGTAAAGAGAGTTTATCTCAACTTGACACTTTTGATATACAATCCCCTTGTATTATGTGTATTGTAGTGTAGATATCTACTTTATCCACAAATGAATCCTTAACTGCGCCCCAGACGTGGACGTATGCCAGTACTGCCTGGACAGACAGGAGGGCGTGTTACATCCTCTCAACGTGATGCATGCACAGACGCTAGACCACGCCTTCGACGCGCTCATTCAGGTGCAGCTGTGGGAGAAGGCCTGTGGATATGCTGAGAAACTCATTCCTTGCTTCAGGTAAATATTTGTTTTCATCATTTCCTCAACCAGCGGGGTAAATGCGTAACACAATGCCTTTAATTCTGACAATTCATGAACGTTCATTGCGTGATCTACGTCGTGGAGCAGTCGAATTTTTCAAACATTCGAAGCAATGATCTAGCAATTTCCTTCAAAATCCTGGAGATTATAGTGTAATTTAATTTTCCAAATCAAAATGTTTTTTCCAGGTTTTACTACGGCGACAGAAATCCATTGCTTGGTCTTCTCTACTTAAAGTACGGAAAAATCTTGCTATTCAAAGTGGAGGTTGAAAAAGCGTTAGCCCAGCTGAAACGTGCCGAAAAGATAATAAAGATGACACATGGGGACAGACATCCCCTATACAAGCAACAACTAATGCCTTTACTACAACAAGCAATAATGGAATCGACATCGTGAATTTACATATTTATAGTGCCTGTAGATATGGGTCATTTTAGTATGTAATGTGATATACAATGATACTTTTATGAAACGAAATGAGCAATAACAAATCTACATTAGTGAAATACAGGTTGATGACTTTTTAATGCATATCTAGTGGTATTTGGATTTATTGAGGAAACCTCTCCTTTGAAGTAAAGAGGCTCTAGCTGTAAGTAGTGATATGAACAGTGGATATTTGGCGACCATTTGTGAAACCTCCAGCACTATTATTTTTAATGTGCAAAAGTGATAGCATAAAATTTATGTATACAAGAGTTTTAAAACGTTGAGCAATAATAATTTGGTCCTCTTGAACATTTGAAAGGATGTTGTATTTTATGTGTGAGCCACACTTTAGGGGTGCAAGTAATAAGGTGTATTCAATATTTTTAAAGAAATTTTGTACAAGCCAAGGTCCTCTTTTCAACAGAGCACAATAATTAAGATTTTCTTGTAATGGGCAAGAAAAGAATACTTCTTTAGTAGTCCCTTATTTTTGAGTAATGGGCGTCAGTGATGAAGGTTATTTACAATTTCAGCACAACTACTTGTCAACACAGATGAATCTATGTAATAATAATAATAATTATTGTCAGATTAGATATTAAAGTGACCTTAACATATTGATAATTGTCAATTATTTTATAAGTCACAAGGCTGTGTGTGCAATAAATTGGATTAAGTTGTCCTGTCTAGATGCCTTTTTAAAAATAAATAAATTAAGTCTGTACTGTAGTTTTTTTATACAATTTTATAATTATTTACTGCCAAAATTCTAATATTGTCCTTGTCCTTTTTTGGGCCATTGTTATTTATTAATTTACTCTGTTCTGGGGAAGAAAGCCGAAATTTATAAAATGACATTTTAATAATCAGTCATTTCCTAAATCTCTGCTCAAGAATAATGTCCTTAGTAAAGAAAACATGTTTATTTGTCCAAACTACATCGTCAAAATAAGAGTTGTCCGTAGTTGTCCTTGTCCTGGAAGGTGGGTGACACTGTCCAGTCAGTCATTCTCAGTCTTCAGTCTTCAGTTCGTCTGAAGTCGATCCCATTCTCCTTTTCTTAGCAGAAGTTTCATCCTCAGCTTCTAAAACTTTCATGCGGACACCACAAACTTCTGCTCCATGCAATACACTCATGGCTTCTTCTGCTGCTTTTGCAGATGCATAACGAGCATACCCTACTGTCTTATTGGGCAGTGTGTAAACATTAATAAGGTCCCCGAACCTACAGAATATATCACGTAAAACAGTCAGTGGGGGAGGCTGGGGCTTACATACCAAGAAACACCTCTTGGCAACTGTGCTGTCAATGTCAGCTAAAGGCTTTGGAGGAGGCAGTTGCACACTGCAGTAGTTCAAGTCATTGACATTTGGGGTATGATCTTCTGCTACTCCTTTTGTAGCCATCTTAATGAGCTTAGAAGCTTCTGCTATAGCCGAAGTTAGCTGTGCTAAGTCAGGAGCATGATTAGTATTTGCAGACCTCATTGCATTCCTCAAATTATATGCAACATTTGACAAGTTATTAAAAGATTGGTTATGCATATCAAACCTAGACTTTTCGGGTTTAACAAATATTTTCATCCCAGGTGGATATTCAAACTCATTCAACTTGTCAACTGCATATGCTGCAGAGATTGGATTAGAATATGATGCAACGCCTTTACCACAGTGACGAACCAAATCAACATAAAACTTGCAATCTATGAGCCCCGGTACTATATCAAATAAAGTTTCAACATGCATTCGGCTTAAATTTGGACAACACATGAAGTTTACCCTAGTGTATCCCCTGGGAGCAGTGTTCATCAGGGACATAAGCGCAGTACTACTACTAGAAGGTGTATTGGCCAAGTCATTGATGCTAGACTCAAAAGCAGTTTCGGAACGCTTTGGATTGGTTCCTTTTGGCATGGCAAATATAGCACGATACTTTTTATCACATTCTTCGAAAGCATGTGCTGCTTCAGAGAACTTATTGAATGTGACATAAGCAAAACCTCTCGGGTCACCCGTGTGTCGGTCTCTTTGGATGACGACCGACTCAATCTGACCGTACACGCCAAAGGCATCATATATGTCCTGCTCAGTGGTTACGTAAGGGATAGTTATGAATAGCCGTTTGAATTTGTCGTCATGGTTGTCGTCCGAGTGGATGTCGGACCGATTACACGCCACCATCACTTTCAAAACACGACCGGAACCTTTAAGTGATTTTTGATTCATTGCCTCCAAAGCGGCAGCCGCTTCAGAAGTTTTGGAGAACTTTATGTACACAACTCCTTTCGGTTGTCCCGTATGGTGGTCGCGCGGCATCCGTATGTCCTCGATATTACCGAATTTTGAGAAACCCTCACGGAAATCCTCCTCAGTAAATCGTCGTTCACACACAATAAATAACCTCGAATGAGGTGGCGACTCTTCAGAGCTGTCCTCATTTCGCCTTGGTCTGTTATTTAGCATTTTCAATTCCAATTCTGTACGAGTTCAAGAAAACTTCACAATAAATCAACTTCTTTTAGGAACTTCACACTATTGGTGGTAGGGTAGAAATTAGAACTCCGTACTAGAACTAGAATCCAATCAATCTGTACACAGTCAATACCAGTGACGCTTACATTAAAAAAAAAACAGACAGTAAAGCGACTGCTACACGATCGCCAACCGCGTCTCGACAGCGGTGACCTTGGTGGTATATAACCGTTTAAATGGTAGTTTACGACCAAATTTCGTTTGACCTTCCAACGACCTTGGTTTAAAAAGCTGCGTAGCAATCAAGAGCGAATAGAGGAGGTTGGGTCGACGGCCTACCGTGTAGACGACGGTTGCCAACCACGAGTACGTCAGTCAATCGTCGCGCGAGGCACACGTGTTACACGCGCAATTTTTACAAGTTTACATAAGTATAAAAATTGAAAAATGGCAGAAGAAAAGAAATTATAACTGATTTGTTTAGGCTGTACAGAGACATACCCTATCTGTGATATGATATCTCAGCTGTGAACAGTACAAAGACAACAATCAAAAACGCCTAGCCTGGGCAGAAGCAGGTCACGTTGGATTAGGAGTCGCTCATGCATGAATTCATGATCGATACCAGCGGCATAGCGTGGGTGTCGGCCGCCCGGGGCGGAAGACAATTTTGCCGCCCTCTTATTTAGGTATTTCAATTTAATGTATACTATACATGACATACATATACAAAGATCAGTATATTGTACATAAAGAAATACTAAATAAAGTCGACGTCTTTACTGCTCGAATATCACGACAGAATGACATCATGTTGGCGACCATGTAGTTGAAACAGCTCCGGTCGGCAACCAGGGTCACCTCTGTCGGGGACGCATTTGGCAACCGTGTAGCAGGCACTTTATACACAAATGACAAAATCATAGACCGTAGACAGAGAATGCTATAGACACCTGCAAAACGTGTCGCAGAAAGAGACAGAAAAAAATACGTCACATAATTTAGGGTTACCGTGCGAGGAAAAATTTACCCCAAAATTTGTGAAAGTGGAAAACAACAGAAACCCTGAAAGTGACACTGATAAATCGAGTATCATCAGTATAAGCATGTGATGTATGGAAGAATACATGCTCCTGAACTCAAATAAATTGCATTGAGGGCAGCACGCGACAAAACCCGTTTCTACGGTGGTCATGCTACGCGTGCTGGAGAGGGTGACGATGGATGATGATGATGATGTGATTCTAAATACCTACCATTTCTTATGTGATAGTAGTTTCTGGCTTTGTGAATAAATAATACAACATGTTTATTTAAAAAGATTTTATTGATTTCACACTTAATTGTTCTTGAAATAAAACAAGCTTCGTATGAACGTTACTAATTTTTTGATTGGGTTCAAAACATTTTATTGCGTGATGTATACGCAGTTCAAAATAGTGCATAGAGATTGCCTTAATAAGTAAAACTTTGTGATTTTCAATAAAATGTTGACTTTCAAAATAATTGGTCGTAAATACATGCTAGCAACGTTTGAAAGTCGTTAAAATAAATTTGGACAAAAGATTTTTGTGCAAAGAATGATACCTATTCCTTCATGTGAATGAATCCTAAATATTCTTTCTGCCATCGTATATACTTTAATTACATCGCGTGAAGGATAAATAAGGCCACCCTTATCTTTTTTAAATACAAGACCTAAGTATTAGTAGCTAATAAGAGCTAGCAGACAATCTTCACATTTTATAGCTTTTCTTAATTTCCTAACAACAAACCCACCGATATACGAAATTCCGTAGTTTAGTCATAGTTCACCGATGCGCTAAATTTTATCTAAATCCGTTCAGCCGTTTTAGTGTGAAAGCGTAACAAACAAACTCACTTTCGCATTTTTTTATTTGTTAGGATTAGGATTCACACTGCAGAATATATATTATCCATAATAGCGGGAAATAATTTATAGAAAAGTTGGCAACACCAAAATTCTTAGGTTAGAATTGAATAATTGTTAATTTTGTGCTTTTTATCGATGAATTTACGTTTAGGGTACATTTAGTACACTATACGCAATGTATGAACACAATAAAATGTTATTGAATGCCTAGTAACTGACGAAACTTACGAATGAAGAGACAAGTCTGGCATTTTCGCTCCACTATCACTTTTACACCTTATAACGCTACACCGCATCATGTTTCTTTTTTAAATGGTTGCAATATTAAGTCTATATTGTTCACAACATAAAATAACATAAATTACTTAACTTATAGCACATTAAAACTGAATTTTACAAGAAGGCGATAACTATCTACTCGTTATCTGTCAAACTTTGTTTAGCAAAGTACTGTGCTAACCTTGAAAAACGTGGCACGCGCCGTGAAACAAAAAATCTCATCGTTCTGTCTCATTTCTTTACACAACATCGGCGTAAGTTGCTCTTTTTCTTGTGTGAATGCGACAAAACACATCAATTTGTCTATAGCATTATCTGTCTACGTCATAGACAGTCTTGATTACAACCCAGAGATCACAAACTATATTTATTTGTAGTCTATGACAACTCTCTCACTCTGAGTAATAGCCCCCGATTATCTGAATCCCTTATAATCTGAAAGTCAAAAACATTGAAAAGAATATCGATTATTTATTGCTTACCTCTCAATCAAAATTGCTTTTTTCCCTGCTGTTGATGCATTTCTATTTCGTAGCTCCGCTTTTAATTGTGAAATAGTCCAAAAAGTATACATTTTATTTTATAAACAAAATTATTCGAAAACAGCAATATTCTAACAAATTCACAAACTCTACAAGGCAGAGTCGATGCTAGCGACATCTATGTCAAACTTTGAGTTTTTCGCCCCATTTTTTCGAATTTTTGCGCTAATCGTTTGAGAATAGAGTTTGAGAGAACAGAAAAATTATTTGAGAGTAATTAGTTTTTACGTAAAAACGATTAAATTCATTAATTATCGAGAGTGCGAGATGCGTATGTATGTAGTATGCCCGTGTGTGGTGGGCTTGCAAGCAGTTACTACCGATACGCTGATCGATCAAGTGCTAATTTTTGTCCACAAAATCTCTTTCGTATTGAAATCGACTTGGAAGGGTTAAGATAGTTTTGAATTTGTTGATGAAACGTTGATGAAACAAAGGAAAGCAGAAGAATTGATTTGACTAGCAACTAGCGCCATTGTTTTACATCAGATTGTGGTGACATAAAGACATTTCTAAAGAACCGTTGCATTCAAAGATTTATTTTTTGTAGTCTAGCAATACTTTTTTTATTTATGCTGTGACATAGTCCGCGAAAGAAATATTTTATCGTTTTTTTACAGAATTGTACCAATTTATAACGTAAAATATCGACTGGAATCCTTAAATTGTGCCTGTGAATCTATACAATATCAGTTTACAAAGTTTTGTGAAACAATTTCGTTATGTGCGTTATCTATAAGTACCGTGAACGATGTGTTCAGTTGCGCTATGGAGCATGTCCAATGTAGTCAAATGGTTCACAGCAGTCAATGAGAGCGCTCCTGCGTCCGATGTGGTTTGTTTGTTTTGACTCCGGACACTGAAGTAAACAGTGTGGTCGGGACGTTTCATTGACGGACTATGCTCGATTGAGGACATACCTGTTTTATAAAATATTCTAGTCTACATTCTTCCATATACCCTCAAGTTTTTGTGATTTAGACTATTTGAATTTTGGTCAGTTAGTGTGTGGGATTTGGACTGAGGACTAGTAACGTGAAAATGTTCAGTAAGCACTACGAGACTAGGCTGCTGCAGCAGTGCAGCCCCTTGAGCAAGAAGCAATGCATCAGATTCCCAGCAGAACACACAAATGGAGACAGATTTACACCTTGTCGGGCTGGGAACAACTGGCAGACAGCATTCCAAGGTAATTTTTATGCCAAACATTAGTATGTAGCATAACTAGTGATAATTTCTACAATAATTCAAGCAAGCCTAGTTTCATAATTAGAACATGTCTAAGGTTAAGGTTACAACAGTTTAAGTTGGTTCTTATTTCAAAATGTAATTACACAAGAAATGATACTCATTTAGGGCACCGACACTGATAAGTTGTTGAGTACATACGTAAAGTTTGATTTTTATATTATCTTGAGCCCTTCAAATGGTTTCCCAATAATAATGAAAAATCATTGGAGGTTCAGCAATAATATTGATACAATATTTATTACAGTTCTTAAATGCCTTATCTTTTGTTTTAAACATGTCAATAGCAATAAATTATATGAATGCACAAGTTATCAGTTAAATATTGTAAAGTGGTCTACTTTAGCTACCAAATTTAATATTACCTTGGGCCGTCTTATGAGCTTAATCGGTCAATTCATTTATTTATTTATTCATAATTAGAGCGGACAATATTTATTATTTACTTAAATTAATACACAATACTTAATATTTCAAGTTTTACTCTGATACCTGTATGCTATTAATGTGGGTACCTGCATGAATATTTAATAAATTTCTGTTTTTCAATAATTATTTTGCTGCCTTATAAATAACTAAATTTGGCAAATTAAATAACTATAATTTATTTGGTTTATTTTACACATAGAAGACCTTTTCCATCATTTTATATTTTAAATCCTTGATTAAATTATTAGCTGCTATTGTTATAATACAATTTAAAATAAAATTTTAATTGAAATGATTCTAAAATGAGTAACTAAATTGAAAACAAAGCTAATGCAATTATTTAAATATCATCCTTCAAAAATGTTAGATGCTATGATAAGACTAATTGCTGATAAGAGGTTTTTGTCTTAATTTCTTTTAAATCAATCACTGTTAAGCACCTCTATTATTGAAAAACTATTGTATTCATATAGATTTAGGCCCATATTACAGAACCACACTCAAGACTAGTTCCAAGTAAAACTAGTTTCAAGCAATCAAAAGGCTTTAACCGAGTTTTAAGTAATGCTTGACTTTTGAGTGAGGTTCCGTAATACGGGCCTTAATTCTTTATTATTGTGGAGTAATGTGTTGTAGGACTCCTCAAGGTTATATGTATAGAATATAATGAGGTAATTATTATCATTAACAAAAAAAAAATGCTTATGGTGCATTGTTTCCCTTACATACTTAGTAAATGGCCCACCAAATTAGTAACAACTGGATGCATACTTATTTAGAATTTAAATTAAAAATAAAAATTAAGTAAAAATAGATAGGTACAAAATATGGTTAGATTCTAAATAAGGTATAAAATATGGATAGATAGGAAAAATTACAAATAAATAACCAAAAGTAAGGATGATGCAGTAAGTATTCTAAATACAGGGGAAACCCATTATGTAAGTAAATAAAATGTATCATGTTGGGTTATCCTTTACTATTGTAATACCTAGGATACAATGCTAGCTGCTAACTAGACGCACCATTCTGGTAATGAACAGTTCAGATAAAGCCATTCTCAGTAACGGTTCAGCATATTTTGGAAATATGCCTATTGAATGGCAAAAGGATACTGCCCATTGCAGATCCTGCTTAGCACAAATCTTGGTAGATTTGACTGATGGCTGGACTTTTGCAAGATGTATTTAAGGTGGATGCGCTAAAGTAGCTTGTGAAATTCAAATTTTCTTACATTTTTTGCAATTTTCGGATCAGTGTCAGGTTGTATGTTGATTAAAATATTATTTGCAACCGTAAAAAATATGGCTTTACAGAATTAGAATCAGCAGTAAATGTCATGATTTCATGAAATAATCATTCAATAGAGTAATATGAACTTAGAGAGTTATATTGATGATTTTTGTGATTATTATTCTTTAAATATTTGACACGGCCGCGAATCATATTTAGATCAACATACAACCTGATACTAACATGCAAATTGCAAAAAACGTGAGGAAATTTTAATTTCGCAGGCTATCAGACGCTTTCGCTTTAAGGGTGTTATTGCAGTAGCAATCGTGTGGCGTTGCAGTTGCGCATTATGGTTGCCGCTTTTGTTAAAAGGCCCATCTACTAGGTCATTGACCTTATTGCTGCACAGTCATAGTCGTTCGTTTTTCCCATACATACATGATTTCCCCAGTGTCCCCCACTGTTGACCTATGTAGGTAGGTAGGTTCATGATTTACATAAATTATTAAACAATTGACGTAAGCTTCCACCGTCTCCATTCGAGTAAAGTTAGCCGCAGTTAATCACTAGAATAATCGTGAGATGAATCGCATAGGTACTAATTATTAGAAATACAGAAATAGCTAGCTAGGTAGCTGCAAACGCGGTTTTGATCAAGAGATTTTTTTTAAACTTTCTGTGCCCAATGAGCTAACCAATATTTATACATATACAAAAATAATAATCTTGACTCACCCACTGACTTACTCATCAACGCTTAGCCTTACTCTTTATAATGTAGACAAGGAATAAGGCCATATTTTTCTACAGTAGCCCTATATTCCTTATCCCCAAAGGATAAGGAATATAGGGCGGACAAGACGCTGGCTAAGTGCTAGTTCTAGTATATATTCTCCTACCTCTACTCCATAAAAATTAGATGTCACCTAAGCCCCTTCAGTCATAATTGAGTACCAAGCATTCTAACTTTCCCGTACCTACTAAAACCGGCAAAAACCAACAGTAAATAAATGAGAAAAAGTATTGATTAATCAAATAATCATTAAATAACGTAATAATTTTGATTTACTATGCTTGTCTTCTTATATCTAGTAATAACAATGCCTATTACTTTTGGTCTAGGCAAAAAATTTGCTCGTTGCTCACTTTGGTCACGCTTCAGGGATCTGCGATGTGAACAAACTTCCATAGGTTTCTCAAGGCCAATTTTACGCGAGTTTAGGCGGTTGAAGCAGGCTTCCACCAAGTTTCATGGTTTCAGTGAAAGAAGGATATTATTCAGGATGAAATAATGTAGTTAGGATCGCAGCTGACTGGGAAAATAAAATTGAGTAAATGTAAAATTGTGGCGGAAATTTTGCGAAGCTGACATGCTGCGCATGGGGTTTTCATTGTGGTTGAACTTTTTGTGTAAGATCCGAAATCTTGGGATGATTGACACTGCGTTTAGTAAGCATTAAAGCCTGTACACTATTTGACCCAAATTGTATAGTAAATGGCTTGGCTTCTCCTTTACTCGGAAGATGTGGCAACAGTTACGACTAAGCTTGGACTCCCTTTAATTAAGATAATGATAATTAACATTAGGACTATGAAAACCCCCATATCGCTCACAGAGTAAGGTAAAGGTGTGGGTGGTTGGAACATTACACCGACTGACGTATAAGGTTACGACCGCATGGCAACCCGTCTATATCAACCGCATATTAGGTACTGCAATTTAGTTATAAATTTTTACTAAGTGACATCATATTGTCCGCAATTTATTTCAATCGTACTTTTCCCCGTATTTTTTATTTTAAAACTTGAAACCCATTTTATGGCGAGTTATGAGATAATAAAATTATGATATGTTCTTATGGTTACAAGATACGCCAATTTGGCCCAAACATGGCCCAAAGTTGGCAATAAACATCAATGCTTTGTAGCGTCCTAGCAACATGTTGCAGCGTTTGGTTCTGTTTATATCGCTTCTCGGTTCAGACAGAGCCGTAATTTGAAAAAATAATAGACAACCACGAGAAAATTACAATTTGTCCACTTTTTCTGTTGTCAAGCTAGTCATTTGAGTTCAGACTAGGCGCAGTGCCACTCTAAAGATAAAAGCACAAAATTAATATTTAATTTAGCTCCGCGCGGAGAAAGGTTTTGCTTATTACTCGACGGAAATTCTAGCCTGCAATTTAGTCAGAAGATTACAAAAGTGCCTCCATGACAATTTATGATAGTCGTTAGACAATTTTCTTCCGTATTAGTAGAATAATGAACGCTGGCGATCGTAATCACCTTGGCTAATTAAATCCGTTTGGAACGTAAGCCATTGTAGAAGATACTTGTGCTGCAGCTTAAAGAGTTTTTACCACCTTAGTCACTGTAATTTACTATTTTTTATTCCTCTTAGAACCATTAATTGATACTGCCGATAATGGTTAAAGGATTGTCTTTCTGATCTCAGAAGCAACAGGTATGCTATTAAATACTCATAAAGTCGGTAGCATCGTCTGAAGTTTTTCTATTTCAAGGCTTTTGCTTACTGTCTAAGTGTAACTAATAATAAATGTTCAGCAGCACAAAAAAACAGCTATTAAGTGCTGTACCAATCAAAAGTCAATACTTTAAACTTATTGTCTTTTTGCTAGCTACCGCCTTATACACCGTAATGACAATGATTCGGTCAAAATTTCATATCTAACCATAATGATAGGTTGTCGGCTGAGCTGACACCGACGCTTTATTTTGTTATTTTCTGCTGACCAGCAGTAATTGAAACTGGGCCTAACGGTGCCACCTGTATCTTTTGGACAAATCAAATTTAGAGCAAAAAAAAATCAATTGGAACCCTACGAGCGCTGAATTTTAAAGCTTTCTTATTTCAGTACCTAAGTAAATGAACCCTGCGTCGGTAATATGCCGACTTTTTTGCAATTCAATTAAGTCTGCATTGCTAGAATACCTATAGCTGCGATAAAATCTTCGCTGTCTAACTCGCACTTAATGAATACGCTCATAAACGAAAGAGATAACACTAGAGTTATAAGATACTAGTCTAGACTTTGATCACTTTGAATCCATTAAGCCGTATCCGTGTTGTCTGAAACTACCAAAAATTAAGTGCGATCATGGAAACCTGCCGCGTACGGCAAATTGCTATCAACTGCGTTCAAATAATTTGCTTCTTTGACTTTTAATTCGTTTTCGTAAGAAACAGTTTAATTATCATCATCGGTGTCTGTGATACCATAAACTTTTTATTACTTATCTAAAACCTCACCAGCTAGCTACTGTGCCGGCTAATTATCAGCTTTACAGACAGCTAATTAGTTACCAAGGTTAACGGCCCTTCGTTAATTCTCACGTAATTAAAACTCTTTTTTGTTTCCTAGCAAAATTAAAAATGCGACTAAATCATGGTACCATGAACAATGGTGGTATATTTATAATTCATAATGCTTCGCGCTTGGCCGCCTGGACGCTATTGTAAATGTATATGAACGAGAGAAAGTTTACAAGTCATTGTTTGACTTGCCTAGACAAAATGTAAATTAAGGGTCTTTAATTAATTAGCATGTAATTTGGAGTAATCTGTTTTACTTTAAATGACGTAAAGGGTCCTTTCCTTTACTAAAAGCACGTGGCTGGACCCCTCTGTGTTCGACACGTGTTAATGGTCGTGTAAAACCGATACGAGTGTGGAATTCGTTTCGCCTTGTCCTTCTTAAGGACGAGTTTGGTCACTCAAGCGCATCCTGCACGTGCTAGTTACGGGATACGGAACTTACGACCAATGCACGTGGGTGTATTGTTTTAGATTTTATCTTGCTTTTTGTAATGGGTTTCCCATGGGTTTTTGGATTTGTGGAAACAAACAAAGGATTATATTGATCAATTCGGACAGCTACCGGAATCTAATACCATTTTTTTAGATCCTAAGTAACGTTAAGGTTCTTCTGCCACAGTCAATATAATTTTAGCAAAGGTGGGTTGAATAAATTCCAACTTCAAGGCAAAAAAGCATACCAACTGGTGTATTCTTTTCATATTTCTTCTCAATTAAAACTTTTTGCCTTTCCATGTTTAATATCAACGTGCTATATGATATGATTATGGAATAAATGAGTCTAGGGTTTGGTACATCGAGCGTGAAGTTTTCGTGTGAGGACTGGTCCTAGGTAGGGCTGCCCCTTAGGGCTTGAACTAAAGGTGATCAACCTTTCATTAGTAACACTAAAGATTTTTGCGCTCCGTCTTGTTTAATGCCAATTCTTTGACTCACCATAAGGCCATCGTGCTATGTCGTCTGCTATCTTTGTTTTTTGTTTGTAACTAAGTCTTTTCACTGCCCATCATGGGCACTATCTGTAACAGGTCCCTATTTGGTCTGGGTAACAAAAAGGTGTGTTCCTTCGCCATCTTTCTTTAGTCGGTATATTGAAGGAACTAGGATGTGCGGTACTAGTCATTGATGAGTCACTTCGTGCACTTTAGCGGTCTTTAAACTCAAAATTTACATAGATTTATGCGTCTAGCTTAAATGCCCACGCATTTAATATTTAATATTTTACTTAGATCATGCTTGTCATGTTACTTGAATATAATAATTTGAACATCTATGGGCGGTAAGCTTTGGAAGGATATTAGCTTTTTCGGCACAATACGACAAGCGGTCATACATGTAGCGGTAGATATTTATAAAATTAAGATGGATACCCACTTCATAAAATCCCTTGTATCCAATTGAATGCTTCTAAACCCACTCAGCGAAGAGATTTAATAATAGAATACAAGAGATATAAAAGCTAAAGTAAGCAGCCCTAATCCTATCGCGTGCCAGAGCAATGAGAGGTGCAGGGCGTTCACACTCAGGCGTATGATAGTTCATTACCATGCATTAGTTAGGGCATTAAAATCACTCGGGCAAGACCATTACGCAATTCTTGGTCAGCCATCGCCGAGATTAACAACTGGGAAAGCTTTTTGTTGGAAAAAAAAACGCAGATTTTGTCAGTTTTGAAGTATTTTTTGTTTGTCTGGTCGGGATTATGATAATTTGTCCTATGACCCTCCCAAGTCTTACCTTATGCAAGGGGCTCTTGTTTGTTTTAATTGGTAAATTGCTAACCACAGCATAATTATTTGCT
Source organism: Agrochola litura (assembly GCA_949152395.1). NCBI lineage: Eukaryota > Metazoa > Arthropoda > Insecta > Lepidoptera > Noctuidae > Agrochola > Agrochola litura. Next base: position 22,272,148 of record OX424493.1, read on the forward strand.
TTGCACATTTTAATTAATAAATAATACGTACGAGTATCTTGGAAAACCCCAGCAATTACACCCTTAGGCCACCATACCAGCTTTCGCTTGAACAATTCCGCACAGATTTTTTCCGTTCCACTGCTGAAGCATGAAGCACCAAGACCTATGATAAAGGACGATGCCCTTATCTATAAATAAGGCTAGTTCCTGATGACTTCTCATCCGGAACGGATTATGTCGGCACGTTTATTTTTGCCTACTGTTGCGAATAGCGTGAGCTCTCAACCGTGTCGGAGGCTTCGTTTGGGTCATTTGAGCACTTTTAATCAGCGCCAGCGCAGTCACGCTTGGAATATAATCGTATGATAGTGTATCATTGGATAGCTCAGTTTTGATTTGGTTGAAATTGCTTGCCTTTTAAGGCAGGTAAATTAATGAGGAGTTCCTAGGCGTGAAATGTTTTTTGGTGGTGCAAAATGTAATGAGTTTTGGAGTTGACCGCACCAATCTGCTGGTGAAAATAGTTTATTTTGATGATTGTATAAGTGCATATTGGAAATGAATTACACATAGCTAATGGAGTGATCGCAGTAAGTTCTTTATGAGTTTTTGAATACAGAGGTAGTGCCCATTCATCTTACCATAAACATTTATTCGCCTTGAACACCCACGGGCCACGGGAGGAGGGGGCTAATGTTTTTCTGCTTTGTTCTGCACATTTACCCAATCTTTTGTGTAGTGTATCACTTAATGGTTATCTTGGATAAAAACTATACTTCAGGCTTGTCCTGCCTTCTATTCATGATCACTTTTAAAGTCTTGAATTCAAATTAGCAGTTGGCCAGACGGATGTAGCAACGATATCCCGCCATTAGCATGGTAATTAAGGGCCTATTATACCAATCACAGGAATCCCGGGTCAGAGGCCATTGGAGTCAATTATAGGCAGTTAATTTTCCGTCCCGAGCCGTAGGTAAGAGTTGCTGCTTAAGAAATTTTTGAAATTTGTTTAGCACGTTTTCAAGTATTGTATTGGTAATTGCTCAATGGTTCTTAGAACATACTTACTAGAAGTGTTATCTTCTTGCTCACTAGGCACATGGCTTATTTTAAGGTTTCTTTTCGTTTATGATGTGTCTGGCCAACGTTGCTTTCACAATGATGTTAATGTGTCGCTTTTCTATAGCGCCTCTCAGTTATTCAAGAATGTAGTGACTAAGTGAGGCAGGTTGTTACTATCTCTAGACTCTATTCCTTTATTATTGTTTTCGAACATCAGTTATTTTTATTCAAGGTGATTTCAAGTATTACTTTAGGCACATTCGATTAATTAAGTAAGTAAATGATTACTTTTTTATCAATTTGCACTTATTGCACAAAAAATAACTGAAGCATACAAAAAATACGCCTGACCTCTAGTAACTTTATTTACGCTTTAAAAGTGCGATATTATTCCCGAAATGATCACAAACTTCGTTATCTGGTTCAGAACAGTAATAAAATGCACTACTTATAGCGATAGCTTTTGCAACCTGTGCTGGCGATAAATTCTTCATAAGCTGCTTTGTATGCACACACGTGTGCCTTGCGACCGACGGTCCGTCTCTTTGAACTATCGCAAAGTAGGTATTCATAGTCTTCCCATAGATGAACGGCATATAATTATTCCACTGATATAATTATCATGTATTTCACAGAAAGGTTTTTCTTTAAATTCCCTGCTGAGTCACTAATTCCTGTCCCCAAGTGAGAGACGTATGCTTCAGCAAAATCCAGCAAGTCTCCAGGGACTTATTCCTATAGACCAAAAGAATTTCCCAGATTTCCGCAATAAGTTTTCCTAACCTTATTGGTAATATTTTAGTTTCCGAAGGCATCTACAGGTCGACGTAAGAGTGTCGTGGTGACATTTCGATCTAAATATTTAGACCTATGATGATGGCATACTTTGCCGACAAGTGCTAGTAGGTTTTGATTTGAGTCACCCACAAGCGTTTTTTGTTTCACATTTATTTTAACAATTTATTTCCCATTCGAAGTGACCGTTCGATAGTGGCGCCCTCATTTTTACCTAACTCTTTTTTGCCAGGTTGCATTGGATCATATCTATGCCAGGAAAAGGCGATAGAAAAAGTCGTGCGAAAAAACGCACGTGTATGCAACTCCTAACAAAATTGTCCCACTAACATCGAGAACAAATTGCTTGACTTCTGATAAGGCACCATATCTGAGTATTACTATGTGCATGAAATTGCGTAGCAGCACCCGAAGTGAGATTATTTTTTAGCTTCGTCGATTTTGTTGCTATTCGACTAATTAATCATTGCAACGTTATCTCGAGGTTCCTTCGTGAATTCAGCAGGATCATATTTTTAAAATTTTAAGTTGTCTAATCAGTCCTTGTCGTCTTCCTCCTCACTAAATTTGTTTTGATTGCCTAAACAGTAAAGAATGATGAATCACACACGTATATTTTATTCGGATTATTCAAATTTCCCACAAAACGTATGCTAAATACTTCATTGTTACTTGCAGCAATAGGTATTAAAAAACTTACTGTCATTCAGAAAATATGTCCCTCCTTCAAAAGGAGGTGCCGTCTCAGGAACGTGAAAACATCTAATCAAGATAATCAAATTCCACAAATTTTAAATGTTTTCTCGCTAACTTTAATCAAGCGCCAGACCCAAAAAAGTTGATAGCAAATAATTGCACATGACGCGATGGAGATCATTCTTGCACCTGTGTAAACTTTACACAATCCTGTCACTTTTGGGTGGGCGAATGCATATTTGCAAATTTTTAACCAACAAATTAACACTTTCGGCCACATCAAGTAACATACATACAGCTCCATATTTATCGTAAATCTCGATCGCTTGCATTGAGATGAATAAATAAATCTTGATTCATCATTTCGTGTTTTGATATTGCTATGCTTTTAGCGTATCTCTAATGTTTAGTAATGATTTATGGACGAATCCAGACTAATGAAATGTCATTTTTATTGCATTGTCGTGTAGGTAAGTCAGTAAAATAATTCGGTCTTTTTCTAATATTGTGACTGCAGAATTTATTTTATCTCCAATTTAATGGGAGATTGACATTTTAGACAGGTCCATAGGCAAGGTGTATGACATGCGCAACATTTTGCACACCTACATCAATAATTTAGTAATGACCAGCCTTCAACTTACGATCAGCTGAATTGATGATATCATCTAGAGTTGCTATTATTTAATATTTGTTTTGCTGCATAAATTTCGCGATTTGACGTGATTTTACTACTATCGTGTAATTTTTGTGTTCTAAATCTGTGTTCGGACACTAAAATACATCAGATTTTTTTTTATTGAATGTATTTCGAGTCAGCTGACCGTGATTCAGAATTCGTGATCGTATGCCATAGTTGGACTTTCAGTGTTCCAAATGTATTAGTTGTTCTCAGAAGTTCATTGTACCGATCAGCTAAGTCAACTACCTTTGATTTTCCCTTTTGCATGTTAATGACAAAAATATGGCGACAAAGTTGCGAAAGTGTCCAATATAGTAAGGAATAAATGGACATTTGTTATTCTTCTTCTTTTATTTTACCCAATACAACTTTTATTTCCGCTGAATCCATAAATTGGTTGTCGTCATTCCGAATTTTCGTTCGTGCATCTCTTTTATCGATTTCGTCGCAAATGATATCATCTGTTTGCACCTCTGTTGAATAACCATTGTGATTTCATTTATTGACGACAATCTTAAAAATATCCTTTTTTGTCTACTCCGACAAGTCTAGACATGTTGAATCCCTCCCCGCTGTCAAGTATCAGCTGTGTGATGCTGTGTTAGGTATCTACTAAGACGACAAATACACATTGTTCAACATTCATCATTCACGTCATCAACACGAGGATTTAGTCAAGTTTTTTTGGGATATACTTTTATAGACTTGTTCGACGGTGCTTTAACCCTATCACGGAATTAGATGCAAGTTTTTAGACGATGATTCAATAAAATGTTGATTGATGCATGTTTTGATTTCTACTGTTAATGTATCCTTAATTTATGCATGATAATTGCTCATATTATAATGATTTTACACAATCAAATAATCGGCTAGCAACGGACGTGGTGAATTAAGTTATTATTTATTTTTGATTAGATTCATGCATCTTTTCTCTAGTTAGTTGAATGTTTTCAAAGGCATTCCGTCTGTGCCGAGTAACTGTTCGTTCGGAGGTTTCTATAGGTACCACTTGGACAAGTACAATTTGAAAGTAGGTTGGAGAAACGAAGCCGCTTAGGAAAAGCACTGAAGCGTATATACAGCGCACCACTGTAACAGCACGTTGTGTTATAACAACACCACAATTCACTAACGAAAACCATATATTCTGAAATAGTAAGTGCATGAATGTGCACCGTGTTTAGCTTAGCGGTACTTAAAATGAAGGCTCGGTTCCTGACGAAATTCTAAATCCCGCGTTGTTCCACCGTCTGTGAGCAGTTAGTACAAAAGTAAACACTGCCTGTTACATTGTTTGCCCACTTATGCCAATAGTTATGGCCTCATTGAGGTGCCTGCTACCGAGCTTACATTGAGCCGAGAAATATACAGCTTGCTACAAAAAACGAATTGAACAGTAGCTCTTATAATAAGTAACTAACATTTGAGGTGTGATGACTGGATAATCGGTCGTGGTTTCCAATGACACATGGCAACTAATAACAAATGATTCGCTGTACAAATATTGTCAGCAGTATGTATTTTTTCTCCTCTTTATTCGTCGAAGTTGAATTATTATTGCAAGATTCCGCACACGTACGTACCTGGCGATCGTAATAGATCCAGTTGGATGTCCATCTATTTTCTAACATTGTCACTTGGCATTATTTAAAGCTTAAAACCGGATGATTAATGTCCTAGACATTAGCATGCATTGTTGTTTCTCTGTATGTAATTGCTACAGTTTTTTGTATTGTCTCCGTTCTTGACACCTGAGCTGGAGCATAAATCAGTTGTCAAAGTGTTGAATTTAGGCCGATGGCATACAATGCCTGGTGATCAATTGACGTCTTCGATATTTGTCCGTCTGACATCATCATCTATGGCTAAAGTCTGATGATCTTTGACATGTTTGAGCTCGATCATGTCTAGATTATACGAAGATGTATTTGAATTTAATACCTGCCTTTGCGGTCGTATATTTTTTGCCAGCTAAAAATATTGATTTTTCGAGATCATTATAATCGCTGCTAGTAATGAAATGCTCAGCAAAAACGTCAACATATTCTATTGGTATTAGGTAAAAATTGGACAAAAAATCTTTTGCATGCAAAAAGCAGAATCACTCACGACCCCAGCTATGTGTTAAGTAATGAACCACGTTTTTGGTTCAATGCACTCACGAATCTTTATTTTACTGAATATCAAATGCCATGATTATCAATTCATTTGTATTTAAACTCATTATTTGCATCGTGTGCACGATTTCTTTGGACTAAATAAGTATCTAGGAAAGATTAGCTCTATAATTTTATACCTGGAGTTTAATGCATTACGAATGCAGGATCCTATTTATTAATATGTTGTATCATGTATCCCACATACAATTTGAAACAGTACACGTGGGTGGGTAGGTGCTGCTCTATAATATCCGAGTCATTTCATTGGTTAAAACAGACAATTGCGTGCAGTTCAACGGACCGCATTTGGGGTCACAACTAATTTTCCGTTTTCCACCGTTCCGAGTTGCGTCAGGGCAGGCTGTCAGGTGCCCCTACCGACCGAGTGAACTTCACGGATATAGTAGTGAAAGAACGGTCGTCGGCATCATTTCTGTGCACAAGTCGCAACATGTATTTATTTTAAGGAAACTTCTGATATTTTATTCTATGAACTCATTTGTTGAGCTGGCAAAATTATGCACGAGCATGAAATGCAAATTGAATTCAAAGCAACCATACCAAATTGTAAACTCCATACCTACTATTTATAGTTTGGCAAAGTTATAAGAGACGCTAATTGATGTCATCCGTCAAATAATTTCGCAATTCACTTCCAGATCCTGGAACCCACCTCTTAACTATTGGGTACTTCAGTTTGTCACAGAAATGTGAATCAACCTTCTCAGAATAATGTTTGAACGCGTTACATGCGTCTGGCATAATATAGTTAAACAATTGTTGGCCGGGTCACCCGATAAAGTAGAAAGACCCGATAACCGATGCATTAAGAAAGTACAGCACCGCTACTGTACGATAAGTTTTCAATAGAACTGCGTTGTTTGTGGCCCTAATAGCTGATAAAGTTTCTAAGGTTAAGGAACTTGTCTCTCTATCTGGTTGTGAAAGCGCATCGGCGCAGCCGCAGATGCATTAGAACTGCTTACGATGCGCTCGCTGCGTTGGATACCGTTATTGACCTCACTCTACTAGGTACTAGAGCCAAGTACTTGCTTATATACGCGACGGGTCTAGAATTCTCCCAAGGCAAGGTATATAGCTGCGTTCCCAAGGTGGAGCCAATTGCATTTGCAAAACAATCTCTTTCTATGAAATAGGATATTGCTGCAGTTATTTAGTGTTCCGTTAGTACGTTTATAGCACAGCATTTGTAGGTTATTGGCGAATGAGTAAACTGTAAACTATTTCCCATATATTTGTACAATTCAACAGGTATGACTTTGTCGGTATTGCTCGTTACGCAATGTTCTCATAATGACGTAAACACTTGAACATTATTCTTAGGAAACGTGCTGTGCGGTTTTTTCCTTTACTTCTAACTTAGATTAAAGTTTTTTGTCATTGGTTCGCACTTTTTCTTTAAAGAAAAAGTTGACTGACTAAATGATGCTAACATATTTCTAAAGCACGTGCCAATTATGTCGAAGGATTTTAAATTAGTGCACCAGTAGTTTTTATATGTAACCTGTCTGAATTTCAAACAGGTTGTCTTTTGGGCTACTGTGCAAATTGGCATTTGATGCCATTAGCTTCAACTTGTGCCATTCTATCTTGTTTTTCTTTGATCGATAGAGCATCTCGCTTCATAATTATGTTCGTTTTCATTGAAAATGTGTATATTAGCTTTCTCTTCGAATTGATCGGCCTTCACAATCTAACTAGGCACATAGGCATGCTCGTATGCTATCGGTTATCGCAGAATCTAGGCCATGTTATCGACTTCTGTGGCTACACCTGCCACTACACGCCTACAGTAACACTCCTGGCGTAATTAGTCGTTAGTTACGGGTTGTACACGGAGGTGGAACGAATCTCAATCATTTGTTAACCAAATAGGTTTGGGCTGGCAGCTCTCGGCATAATGAGTGGCGCGCGGGAGGTGTTATGAGCAAAATATAAAGATGTTACTGTGGCCACGTGGAGATTTTATCTCTGAACATGAAGGTATTAGAAAGAAAAGAAAAATAACGTTTATTTGGACACGGTTCGTGAGATACAAAATACAAATATCAAAATAAAAAAGTGAAAATAATGTATAAAGAACCATACTGTGTGCCTGACGGCTGCGCCAAAAAGGTTAATTTCAATATTAATCACAGATTCATCATAATCATCATAGATTGAATATTCAGTTTTGAATTTTCGATTGTGATTAATTTAATAACAAAGAAAATATTATATTCCCTTGTTTCCATATTTTCTGGTTTTATAAATATTTCTGTTATCATTAAATGCGCTTTAGTTTAGGTAGGCCATATATGCGTTGTGGTTGCGAGCCTGTTTCCTATTATTTTCTAAATAATAGGTATTACTTAATTGACGTTGTCTATTTTTACTTAATTGATTCTCTATAAATCTGACTCAAGTGTAGGCGCGTCAGAGCCCACTGTCGCATACCTAGATAAGTTAACATTGTACTAGTTTTTGTATCAGGATTTTTTTCAACCTGCTACTGTCTCCCGATAACACACATTCTGGCGTATGACACACTTTTAGTGAGTATCGATAACCATTATCAGGGCGAGGCACCTGAGTTTTCTTCGATTTGGATTTTACTGCTTTTAGTTTTTATTGAAAATTCTTTAAACCAGCCATTTCTATCGTTATCACCATGGTTCATTTACCGGTGGTTGTATCTAATGACTCTTATCACTTTATCTTGTGTACAAAACACAGAATTCCCAACAATTTACTTACAGATAATATTTACTAGAACAATTCTATTGAGTCGTGGTTACGACCAGAAATTGGGGCCAATTTGTGTCCGTACTCCGTGTCCAGGGCAATTGGATGTGGGCAGACACCACGTAGGTGGAGGCCTTGCAAAAGACTGTTACGCTTAGACAATTAGTTCTATTCTCACCTCGGCAAAATAGACTCTATACCTTTAATAATTCAGCACGGATTCGCGTCCAGGACGGATGTTGACAAATTTGGCGATGTTCCGAATTAATTATGTCTGTGCCGATGGTCTGTCACGTAGGTAACCAAATATAGTTGCAGGTATAACGTCTCCCACCTTGTATGGAGGTGCCCCAGGAAGGAAGAAGTGTGAGTGAACCCGCGCGTGAGTTAGCTACATGGGAACAATCGATGTTTTTATTCTTTACGTTACGATTGAAATGCAATTTTGGAACGTGCTTCCGATGTGCGTTTGTTATTTGGGAAGTGCATCGACCAGGCTTAGCAAAAATGTTCTTTGGACGACAATCAACGTTGAATTTTAATACGTCGATTATTTGAAGCCAGACATTTGATCGATAAGCAGAAGTATGTAGATAAATAAAGTTAGAATTTTAAATCGATGATTTAAATGCAGTCTGTATAAAACATTGGCTATAAAAAGCTAGACGCAGCCGTCGTAATTTGTGCCATAATGCCATATCATAAATGTACAAATAATTACAATCGGTATCAAAATCAATTTTATTAATTCGAAATGTTATAATTTGTCAATAAAACGTTAAATATATAGTTTACTCAGTTTTTTATTGAATTTTCTTCCAATATAAAATTTCACAATATTGCCAATACAAGAATTTATGGCAATATTATGCAGATTTTATCTAAAAACATTCACAATTATGTATTTTTAAAACTTGTCTACTAACATGCAGGCGTTATAATTGTGGTTATTTAGTGGTTCTAAGGATCACCATGAATCATTGTCGTCAAGTGCATTATAATAATAATATACATGTGTTATTTGAATCACCATCGGTATAAAAGATCAAGCAGTGGTTAGGTACGGAGTGCAAATTGTATTTTTGGCTATATCCCCCAGGTCGATGCTAAATTGTCAGTCAAACTCCGACATGTGTTTTTTGATGGTATAATTAAAGGTAGTTCGGTCATTAGCGATGTTAGAAATCGGTGTCTACAAAAAGTTTAATATTTTTAATATCTGTTCCATTTCTTAAAATAAAAGATTTATTACTCAGGCACTAAGCTACCTTAATTCATATGAATGTTTTTTTTAAATTGAAATTGACTAGACAGACCTGAGGTCGTTGATTGATTTATTTTTTGTTTCGAATATTACTATTTTTTACACAAATAGAGAGAACTTGGAGTATCCACTTTCCTTAAGTCTAATTTATTTCGCGTCTAGAGTTGAAAGCTTAGATTTTTTTCCGGACACCAGACGTGACTAAATTAGTATTATTTTAAAACTTTACAAGCAGCAAAAACAAGCTTGTTCGGATTCTGTATAATTAATCAAGAACTGTTCAACATTATAATTAATTTGCGCGATGTGCTGTGTTTTTGAAATATTGACATTTTAGTTACATTTTAGAAGAGGAACTTTTTTTGCTGCGCGTGAGTCACGTCAACGTGGCACGTGCGCTGGCGCATATGGCTACGACAGGACAGGATACCGACTCACAAACGGTGTGGCGACACAATATAAATACACTCACCTGCTTTTAATATTCGGTTTATAGCTTTGCTTGATTTATTTACTTGTTTAGATTTTAATGGCCTTTTTTTAAATTATTCGTCCACGATTTTGATTGTTTCTCAAATAAAGACAGTTTTTAACTAGATATTTGATTTTAAATATAACGATGTCGTAATTGACATCAAATATAAACTTTTTATCAATTTTATGAAATAGTTACCTAATGATGTGATACTACAGTCTGGCAAACTAAAGTAGACACTCGAATTATTTGCAAAGTTTAACGCAATGCAATGCAATGCTATTTAACGTCAACCTTAATTTGCCAAAACAAGGTGTAGTGTTGTTGTTGGTGTCTTGTTGTGATCTTGCTTGATACAGCATTTACTAACTCAAAAATGTCAAAACAGTGATTCTAAAGAATCTTTTCACATGAAAGTTTTAGATTCAGATGTTGATTTTTTTTTATTTTTTTTATTCGAATTGTTACATAATACCTAAAGTCGTATTTTTATTTAGACGAAGTAACCAGATTTTTCGAAATTTCAAGAAACGTCTCGTTGATTTGGAACATAATAGGAAGCATGATTTTAAACAAATAATTCTAAAGTATCAAATTAGGTTATTCCAGGTATGTCATACAAATTTTGGGGTTGTTATGCGGATATTTTTTGAATTTGCCGCGCTTTTTCAGTCTCTACTTTCGTTTGCCAGAATAGGTTTTTTTAACATAGTAAAAAAAATCCCATTCCGGTAATAAGTACCTTTTTTTTTTTTTTTTTGTGGGAAATTATCAAATAACTTCTCCCGCTCTGGGTGGAGCGGAGGGCGTGTCAGACTCTTACTGACTAAAACCCACCCGTGTTCCTTCCTATGCTATGTTGCCGGGGGCCACGATTTCCCTATCGGTTTTCTTCGAACCCCCGGCAGGCATTGGCCCTAGCGGACCCCGTCAATTCTGCTGACATCTCTTTGAGGCGCGCGTGGAACACAACGCGCCGTCGACCCGGGCTTGGTCCTTATCGGACGGCGAGCTACCCATTGCTCACCGTCCGCAAGCCCGCGCCTACGGTGGCCGGAAATCTTCCTGCGATTCCCGACGCCCAGGGCGTCTCCTGCTGCGGCGGTTAGGGGCGCGAGGGCGCGAAATTTGCCTCTCCCTCACGCGCTCCGTCTCCTCCTTCGCGAGCATTACTGCTTCGCAGAAAGAGGTGACGGCCTCCCATTTCCTCTCGCTCCGTAGCATGGCCCGAATCAGGGCCGGACGCGAGAGATCGCCGCCGCGGTAATAAGTACCTACCGGTATTTATTTACTAAGCATGGCCTTTATATGTCTTGCAATCACCAACAAATTAAAATAGTTCTTGAATACCCAGGGACTTGCCGCAGACCAAACATGTAGTATTTCGATGATTTTTCCCTATCAAGCACTTACAGATACTTAGTCATTGAATTAGGTTTATTTTCGGACATTGCATCTAGTTATCACGTATTGTTATTGTAATAATATTACCTTATTTTGAAAATCATGACTCTGTTTTGCTGTAGGATAAAAATATTTATAATATGACTTCGTTATTATATTAAACAGGATAAATTTTAAAATAAATCGAAAGCACGACTAATTAAACTCTATATTATGCTGAAGCTGAAAGATTCTTAATTTAATTTAATTAATTTATTTAATTCAGACACAATGATCCATATTTTTGTAAGTATACTTAAGAATGACAAAACTATACTTATTAACAAATCCTTTTGTTGCGTCATTTGATTATGTGAATATATATTTAATTTTATATAATTGTTATACTTAATAGAATAGATATAATTGATATTTACTTAAGAAATAACATAATATTACTTACATACACGCTACTAGTCATAATGTTTATAACCATCACTTATCCCTAAAGGTTCATTAGAAAACCAGCGTCAGACGGTGCTGAAATGAACGTTTTTGGCACAGCTGTGAGGCACACAGTATTGTTGTTAAAACTTTATTTTCACTTTTTTTAAGTGTAAACTTCTTTAGGCGCGTTGGTCATTTTTGAGATGGGACTAAACCATTGATTTCGCGACGCTGTGACGGAGTTTATCGACACCGTGGTAGCCGTGTTGCCTTCACAGCAAAACAGCGCTCAAATATGTTAACCTAACACCATTAAGTAAATACCTATGTTTAACAAATAAAGATTCTGATTCTAAAAGACATCATCATCGATTTTTTTTTCAAGTGATCACTTCTGTCGGCACTCACAGTGTCACTGTTTTTTTTAAAGTGAATACTTCTTTAGGTGCGTTGGGTATTTTTGAGATGGGACTAAACCATTGATTTCGCGACACTGACGGAATTTACCGACACCGTGGAGTAAAATCAACGCGTTGATTACCGCGGTGCCGTTTTTTTTTAAGTTTTCGCTTCTGTTGGCACTCCCGGAGTGCCACTGTTTTTTTTTTGTGTTTTTTATTTTGTGTTTCACGAACTGTGTCCAAATAAACGTTGTTCTTTCTTTCTTTTTATAACGTCTTTCTATGGTCAAATTGTCCATGCCTTTATTTGAGAATTGACATAATTGTTGACGACTCCATTCAGCCTATCCGCGTAGAAATCGCTTGTATTCTCTAAAAAAAAAAAAAAAAAACTCAAAACTAGAAGCATTTATTTTAATTCAACCATTTACTGGCACTTTTGAATTGTCAAAGAGTCAGTCAGTTAGTCAGAAAGTTGAAGCTATTTGAACGCTAGTTGAGGCCACGGAAGATAATTCTTCTGAAGTGCTAATAGTGTTTTACCGCAATAAATCCAAAAGTAAAAGGAATTTCAAAATATGCCTGGGAGCCTACCACCAGCTCATAAGCAGTATTATTTTAATATTACTTCAGTGTGGGAACTTCGTCTTGTATACCATATATAATACCTTTAATTACCAAATTTTTATTCTATCAACCATTAGCATAATACGCACAAATTGAAAATGCGTGGAAATAAGAACTTCGTGATGTTTTTCTGTAGAGGAAATTTTATTATTTTCTGATCCAGAAAAAACTTTGAAATATCATGTAGCTATCTTATTATTTCTATTTTATACCTAAGTATGTATTGCCAATTTCATGAAAAATCTAATATTTACAATTGGCAATTTTGGTTTATCCCGCTATTAAATCTAAACTTATTTAAAATATCATTCTGTCTTCATCATCTTCAAACGATTTCATTTATTTATTTAGCTTACACAAAGTTCTTAAATATATAACCTAAATACCATGGTATGAAATTCTCAGTAGCAGAAGACTTACAGCGGGTCCCAAACTAGGCACAGGCTGTGCCTAGTTTGGGACCCGCTGTATCTTGGTGACGATTGAAAGAAACAAAACGATGTTTTAAATTCGAATATTTATTTATAAATTATAAATATCAAATACATAAATTCGAATATTCATAAAGAATAATATTCAAATTATTATTTATAATGACCAAAAACTTCTATCACCAAGAAACAATTTCTTTTTTCCAGCAATACACAGAGGGACAGAAAACCAGCCTACAAAGAAAGCCAGAGGAGATGGTGCTGGCGACAACGGCACGGGAGCACGGGACCAACACGCCTACAACTGCCTCCTACAGAACGAACTCCTTGGTGCTCAGATAGAGGAGGTCCGAGGACCTTCAGCATCCTGTGCGGAAGGGAACAAGGCCAGCTTGGGAACTGCACAGACCCCAAAGACGTCGCAAGCGTATCTGCCAGTCTACAGATTTAACGCGCAAAGTCATAATGCTGTGGTAAGTGTTTTTTTGTTCTTTGGCTATGCGAAATGTTTCCAAAGCTTGTTTCCGCATGTAAATGATTTAAATTGATATGTAAAATTAATCAATTACATATTTTTAGTTCGCCTTTAATACTCCTGAACATGGTTCCCCCATCTTTCTCTTATACCAATTTTGGCTAATTCTTGCCAATTCCATCTTAGTCGTCCTGTGGTGTCCGCAGTTTGCTTCGACTCCATCTAACTATATCAGGATTCCTGTACCCTTTTACCAAGTTTTTACTACCGTAACTTCGACCTCAGTCATTCTAGAAACAGAATTTTAATGCATCAGTGTCCTGTTGTTGATAAGCAAGCTTTTTCTGAAATTTTGAAGTCGATATCTTCACAATGTTATCTGGTCATCTGAGTCATATATCTTTTAGAACATTTTTAAAGTCCATTCTAATGCGTTTGTTTTAATAAAGAGAGATAGCGATAACAGTTGGAAACAAGCAAGACATACAATCTATCTACATAAGGTAGTACTAGAACTCGCCTTGTGCCCAATAGAGTGTGTTGACGTATTTTAATACTGATTGTAGTACATTCTGGGCTCGTTCCGATACCAGGAATTTGCTTAACAGCTGTTCACTTGTGTCAGGGTGAAATAGCTTTTTCTGCACATAGAAAAGATATCATTATTGAGTAAAGTTCTCATGGAAATATCAATCTTGGGCGTTGTATTCTATTGTTTCAAATAAATTGCCTCTATCGATTTGGATATAAGCCAAAACGCAAGTAACAGGTTATTGACTGAACGAAATCTCAGTTTTAATATTATCTGAAACTGTAAAGTTCTCATGCTTATCAGCTACTTCGGCGCCATTTTTATCTAGATATTTCTAGTCTTTGACTTCCTTGTGTAAAAGGTACTCATAACTGCGACCAATAAATGTGGATTATCGTACAAATCCAATTGTTCTCAAAACTTTTTTTATGAAAATCTATTCAGTTTCTCCAAGACGTGGCGTTTTCAAGCTTCGTCTTCAAATTAGTGATTGGTACAATTGTTCGTTGAGGCGTGAGTTTATTTAATGCGTAACGTAACGAAACGGTCACAAAACCGAGAAATGCTGTGTCACGATAATTTCCAATCTTTGTAGATGCAATTTATTTCCGTGCCGATCAGGGAAGAAAAAATATTCAGAGCAATAGCTGCTCATCTTTTGCGCAAGACTTGGAGACTTTCGTGGGAAATAGGTCATCGTGGTTAGTTGGAAAATATTCCGTCACTGCACTGTTTATTTTTGTATTCTTCTAGGAATAGGAGGTCCATGGTCGGTAAGGTTGATTGAATAAAGGTGCTCTTGTGACTGAATGTTCGAGACTGTTAGATGAAGTGTTGAAATTGCTGTTGTTGCTCAATTGTTGTTGTTGACAGCTGTGCTGCTGGGGAGTTTGTTGCGCCACTTCTTCTTCCCAGCGAAAGGCACTAGGAAGTGGTGAAGGGTGGGCGTTTTTGGGGGACTGTCTTATGTAATTTTGACGTTCGAAAAGTGCTGATTCTCAGCCTAATTTGAATAAATGACTTTTGAATTTGAATTTGAATTTGATAAATTCCGTAGAGAAAAGAGGATATGGAAACATCCTCAATATTTTTACCTCAAAATGTCGGGATGGCATTGCATCGTTAGAAATTCTTAAGTTAACGAATCCCATAGCAAAAATCGCTTCGTATTACTCCTTCATAAAAAGCGGATAACAATAAAATCTTCGTGCAGTAAACTCAGGTCTCACATCAAATGCGTTACAGTATAAAAAATATGCATGTCTAATTAGTGTATTTTATCCCAGTGTGTAAAATGAATCGATATGCGATATGTCTGCATGTTTCGCCTGTGTCTAATTGCATCAGAAATTTTTATTCGCACATAAAACGCGTTTTTATAAAAATGTAAGCGTAATTGGTAATTCGTTTTGTTTTTTGTGCAGTTTTTATCCTTTGTTTGTCTGGCTACCCATCTAGATATTTCCCAGGCAGAAATTAATCCATGACTAAACAGCGTAAGTACTGTGTCCATCATGACATGAACAATACAATACTTTCGCACCGACGGGTTAAGTATTTTTTGTGCAGATGTAAAAAATGACTAAAACACTTTTCTCTTTATAAAATTAGCTTGATTATTGTGTTAAAAAAGAAATATATTGAGGTCTGTATGCCTGAATTGAGCCTTTTACGTCCTGACAATATTTATGGACACGTCACAGTGATGTATTTAAACATTTCGTGACTCGATGAGTTATTTAGACGGCGATTGGCGTATTGTCAAAATGAATTTGGTTTATTGGACAATAAATGTGTGTTCTTAATTTGATTTTGTATTTATTGGCCTTTTACGGCGTCATTTAATTTTGGCCAGAATATTCTTGATTTGAGGATGACAAAAAGTTGTGGATCATCGAAGTCTCCTGTAGTTTGCCGTGAGTATTTTTTTAGGAAATAAAAGAAAAAACATATTCCTTTTCAAGGAAGGTGCCAAAAATGGGACAAATATTCATCGATGTCACATAAAACCTTTCATATCACGAGTATTTGAACATTTATCGCTCTTACATGAGTTTAAAATACCCATGCCACCCGGAAAAATTACACTTAACGAAATAAACATAATTGTTCTGACCCGAACATTTAACCCCTGCCTGCGCCAAATTGAATTTGGCCAATATCGGTTCATAATGTCACGTAAAGTACCCCATCTAATGTGAGCCAAACACTGTTGTGACAGTATCTTCGGTCGTAAGTACCGATTTTAAATATAAAACTTATTAAAAGTCGGCGGACATCGGTTTTTATTATAGGGTTAAGTGACGTTGCATCGCCGCCCGGTCAGACGGAATGCTCGTTATGTTACGAAAACGTACGAATCGATGCTTTGGGAAATGTATTTTTATTGGTTTTTATCGATTTTTGCTCGAAATTTCATATAATTTCAATAAGAAACAGTGCATTAGCGATCAGGGTGTAATGTGTTGCGCGATTCAAGATATCGAGATTTTAGGTTTTGATTGTATGAGGTGGAGTTGGAGACCGTATCGGATCCACGTAGTAGAAAAAAAAGAATGGAAATAGAATATCAATACTAACATAAGAGGTAAAATTTGATTGTTTGTATATAGGGAGTAATCTCCGGAAATACAGATCGGATTTAAAAAATATTTTTGCATTGGATAGCCTAATTCTTGAGGAAGGTTATAAGCTCGCGGATGAAGTCGCGGGCAGAAGCAAGTAACTTATTATAATAATAGCCTTTATTTCACAATTTTACAGAACATGAATATGAAAGAATGTAAACTAAACCAAAATATAAAGTATCTTATTAAACTTAAGATGAATTATTTGACTCCGGTATTGAGATTGTTTTGCGTTGCTCCCCTGGAGATTGCCAATTTGCCACCACCAGCACGCTTACCATAACTACTTCAATAGAAACGGATTTTGTCGACGGAAGAATAGACAAAATGACAGATAAACAATCACAATCTGTCATTTTGTCTATTCTTCCGTCGACAAAACCCGTTTCTATGGTTGTAATGCTACGTTTGCAGCTATTTTCCGAATATCGTCCTCCCATCGAAGATAACTTATACTGTTCGTTAAGAACATTTGTAAAGTAAAACTGCACCTGTATATGAACATACTTAGTAAATAATCTAAATCCCTCAGGATTCCATCAGAGCTTATTCGGTAAGACAGTCTAGATGTCGTTAAAAGGATAATCATGATTATGATTGAAGCTTCCAATCAGTTGAAGCAGTTTGACTTCCTTGTTCATATTGATATCTATCTGCCTAGGTTTAAGTACGCAGTAGGCAGCAAGACCTACTCAATTAATGGCTAGAAACCGGTTTCGTTAGCCTTTCTGGTTCTAGCTTAACGTTCAATAGAATCTTATACATTGCCTGCATACAGCTATTTATGCTATTGGTTTTCTAAAGTAAATGTAACTAAGCTAATGAGAATGAAAGGCGACTAAGACTATATAATAAATATGCCCTAGAACCTTTTTATTTTGGGAAATTATCAAATAACTTCTCCCGCTCTGGGTGGAGCGACTCAGACTCAGTGGTCAGACTCTTACTGACTAAAACCCACCCGTGTTCCTTCAGTTGCCATGTTGCCGGGGGGCCGCGATAAAATACTATATATACTGTGAGCACCACGCTTGACTGCGGTACCCGGGATCGTATATAAATCAAATAACTTTTAAAGGAGAGCAAGATTTATATTTAAACCATTAATACAATAATATAAGGACACACGCGAGCGGCGACTGGGGGCAGACTATCTTCTTTTTTACCGACAAGTGAAAACTATTACAAATCCTAATTTAAACATATCTTGACAGTTTGTTCGGATGCTGTACAGTGTTCTTGCCAGCCTGTACACTATGAGATTGGATCTCATGATAAAACCTCACAATACACCCTAGAACCCCTAGGACATATTAGTGACCTTATTGGTTATGTTCTTCAGAAAGGTCAGGTGCGTAGTACTCACAACCGGCGTGCGTTTGTGGAATTTGAAAATCTATAGATGGCAACACCGTCTGTACTACGAAAAAATAATTTGATACTTTGTTTGTCTTTTTGTTTTTGATAGGTTATTTTGTTTATATTCTGATTCTTTCCTGGTAAAGAATAGTCGCTGCACGCTTAGCACGATGCAGTGTGGATTTGAAACAGTTTTGTCATCGTATGGAGGTAGAGCATAGGTACGACATAGTCTATTACACATGATCTATTATGCAAAAATCAAAAGGCAAAATATCAAAATCATTAGACAGAATAAACATTGTCGTTTTTGGCTAAGGACGACATCGTGCTGTTCCTTGACATCTTGGAATTTACATATACATTAAATAATAACTCCCGCGTTAACCATTTATCTACTTTATTTTGTGAAAACAACTTACGGCGTAAGCAGTCTGATAGCTCAAGTACCCCGAAAGTGACTGATGTAAAAGTATACCTACCATATATAAAACTTTTTGGGGTTCGCCATTTATTCCATTGCAGAGTTACTGGCCACACTCTAATTGCGTAACACATTTTCATAAATGATTAAGACTAATCTGTTTAATTTTAATAGTTCAACAACATTCATTGCGTTATTTACTTTGTTGAGCAGTTTTTTTTCGAACCTATAAAGCAGTGTATTAGCAATATGTTTCAAAACAATTCAGATTGTGATTGATCGTGTATTACGCAATAAGGGTATCGTACCGATATATGAAAGTAAACGAAGTAAAAGGAGTATGTAAGGATCGTAGCAGTTTCTGCCTACCCCCATGGGAAGAAGGCTTGAGTTTATGTATGTATGTAACTAAGCTAAATAACCAGCACGCTTAGCATGACTACAATAGAAACGGGTTTTGTCGACGGAAGAATAAACAAAATGACAGATAAACAATCACAATCTGTCATTTTGTCTGTTCTTCCGTCGACAAAATCCGTAGAAAACCCGTTTCTATGGTTGTCATGCTACGGTTGGTGGATGGTGGGTTGGTTGGTGGTTGGATTTAACTATAATAAGCTAAATAAAACTCACTGTTTGGTGACGGAACAGTAAATCAATATGCACACTCATTACATTTCAAAACTATTGATTCATCGATGATTGATTGACGTTTGTTGATGGACTCTTGAAAACCCCAAAGTGTCAAGACTCTTCAATACAATGTCTAAATTATGTTTAAACTTTTTGTAAAGAAAAAAGGTGTTAAAACATATTTTGATGTCATGTAGGATTTTATGAGTGTTAATTATAAAATTATAGTTTGTATCGTTTGATTAACCTTCAGTAATGCGAAGAAGGATAAATTAGCTACTGTTGTACTTGTACATATGTGATGTACTGACAAAGGAACATAAATCGCTGAATCGAGGCGGTTTTGTTTGTAACAAGATGCCCGTATCAAACGTCATTCTTGTAAAGTTTGTGGCATGTCATTTGTACTCCACTATTTATATTCACTTGTGTTACTTATATGATAATGATAAATGATCGCCTCGTTGCCTCGTTAGTCTAGTGATCGTAAGCGCTACTGCTGAGCATGAGGTCCTGGATTCGATTCCCGGGTCGAGCAAAGTGTTATTAGCTTTTTCCATCTGGAATTTCTCAGTAGCAGCCCGGAGTCTAGATTTTTGCCCGGTTGATGGCAATAGGCTCGCCCCCTAACTGGCGAAATGTGGGTGTACTATAGGTACACCTCTGCCCAACCCTTCGGGGAATACAGGCGTGATGTTATGATATAATGTATTTCCAATGCTATACATGATTGATATTTGTTATTGTTATTGAATTTGAAGAATCTGCAAAAAGTACTGCACTTTAATCTTTGACTCGACGAGTGTTGTCGATTTTTTGCCGTCAGTAATATTAATTAGTTTTATTCATCTACACATGAATTCTTTCATGCTGTTTTTGAACTTCTAACATGCTATTTATTAAAAATAAAATAAGTACTTTAGATTTTTTCTAGTGCCCAACAAAATAAGATGACGGATGGACAGCTTGCTGATAAATGCAATACATTTTTTATTTTTTGTATAATTTGTTCAAGTGTTTTTACGATTCAGCGTAGTAACAGAAAGGCGAAAGTGCTTAGCATAATGTTGCCAGAGCAACTTAAAGTGCGCAAGAGTCTGTCTAACGCTTTGTGTGTCAATTATCACGGAATGGACATTTAGCGTATGAGTGACAACGAGGATATGCTAATCAGCACAGCACCCAAGTTTTTGCACATTTTTTATTCTCTTTCTACATTGCAAATGTTATTTATTGGCTTTTTTCAATATTTATCCTTCTGCATCGTTTTTTCCGGCCATTACATTCGCGATACAATGCCATTGTTTTTTTTTGCTTGTGCAACTATTTTTGTACAATCATTGGTCTGTCTGTCTGACATCACTCAGCGACAACGACCCAAAATAATAAAATATTGAAATTTTACATCCAGACGTTTTTATATGTTTAAATGGTGTTTGGCGACGGATTTAGTTTTAGGTGTCATTTAGATAAATAAGGCATTAAAAGAAAATTAGTGTTTCCTTAGCGTCACATTTACGTTTGTAAGTCACAATAAACGTCTTTATATGGAAATAGGAGCTAATTCTTTGTGACGTGTCCTATTCGCGACGAATGCACGTTGGTTAAACGACGACAGAATGCAGGTCCTTGTGTAGTATTAAGTGTCAATTTATCATCGTGATTTGAATAGAAATGACAATAAAAATAATTTATTAAAGTCCAGAAGCAAGTTGTCAAAATTCTCAATTTATCTACAGCATAACTTACATAGAAAATGATGGCTGCATGTTAGTTGTCAAGACTGTCCGTGCCACAGTAAAAAATCTAGCATCGCACTTAAAAAACTCTCATTCCACATTTAGCTAAATAAACAATTTCTATTAAGCTATCTTAATCCAACAGAAAAAAAGGAATCGTGTAAACAGTTTTTATCCTCATGCATTAGTGGCTTGTCAGTTCGTACGGGAGTGATGATGGTCATGCACGACCCGGTTGCTGCGCGCGCGCAACCCCGCTGTCAACAAATCGGAATTGAAAAAAGAAACATCAAAAATACTTTTGGTATAAAGTTATAGAGCCAGTTAAATTTATTTTATTGCAGATTATTGCGTTTTCGTGACAAAATGGACAAGTAGGTTTTTTATTTGATTGAGAGAACAAAATTAAAAATTCATCATGTGAATTCGTCAGAAGTCGTGCACAATCGCGCATCTTATTAGTGAAATTCGGCGTTCTTCAAAATCTGCACGTGGTCAAAATCGAAACAATATAATCGCCCATTCAGTAAAAGGAAAAATGATTGTCTATGTTGACCATAGATCACAGAAAAAACACATTAAAACCTCGCATGAAATTCTAAATCTGTCTGGTGGTACCCTCCCACTGTATTATCCTTGCATTATGCACTGAATACAAATTTCGTATATAAAAAATGCATTGTTATTTTGATTCAATTCTTGATGCGTCCCGATATAAATTTTTACCGCTCTGCACATGTTGAATTTGGTGAAGACGGCGAATAACGAATAAGCTTTTTAAAAATTCAAGCTTGTCAGTGTTAGCTAATGCCTATTTGCAATTTTGATTGTCATGCATGACTTAAAAATGTGGGAAACCTTTTGCATTGTTTCTTTCCTTATTTTTTGTATTAGATGTTACTATGGTAATGTTGTTAGTTAAATTACAATACAATTATTTTCTTCACAGTACTAACATGTTTTTTCAGTAATAGCATATTTTCAAGTGATCTTCAACTAGCTTTAAAGTATGTGCAGATCTCATCGCATACCAAAAGTCTGGTCTAAAATGTTCATGGCTTGTTACGTTTCATGAGAAGTTATTTTTCGATATAGCTAGAAATTTCACACTAGTCCATAAATGCAAGATCACGAATGATATCGTTACACGCGATTTAGGAATCCTGTGACTATATTTTGCAACAATATACCAAAACTACATTAGAGTGTGTCGTTATTGCGTTTCGGTCTGTAATTTTATTGCGTCTAATTCCATCGTCAGATGTTCCCAGGTGTAAAAATATTCGAGGATAGACAATAAAAATGTTTAGCTATTAAAATGGCAATCGATTGTTTCTGTAGCAAACACAAATTGATTTGCTAAATGTGTGCATATCATTGCCGTCTAGGTTGTCTTAGGATCTGGGAATACGAGTAATTAATTCGTGTTATAGTTAGGGTTGCCACCTATTGTAAGTCCAAATCCGGGAGATTTTTTAATTTTGTATAAATATTTTCCATTTGAACGTACAGACTTCAAAATATCTGGTCTTGAACTAACTTTAATAACTCTTTGCAGTCCATTTTAAAATTGAAAAAATTTGGATTTCTGCCTTGACATATTCGTTATTTCAGCGGGTTCTTTCTTTTGTCCATAATATCGAATACTACCTACTAAAAACCGGCCAAGTGCGTGCCGGACCACGCACAATGAAGGGTTCCGTAGTTGGAATGAATTTATCCCAAACTTAACTTTGTAGTTGAAAAACATGTTCTCCCATGCGGAATGTATGGGAAAACATGTTTTTATAACTGCAAAGTTAAGTTGGTTGATTATTTACTCGTTAACTTGTAGAGTCTACTTAGCTGTGTTAGTTTATCTTTTAATTTCGTTATATAAACTACTGCTGTGATTTTTTTCACACATACAAAACCAACCATTTAGCTGGCAGGGGAGGGGGACACTTGACTCTAACAAAAATTTGCAACGGATCCCTGTATCCAAAAATGGTTTTCACAAACTCCCAATTTTTTTAAAGGACCTTTCCAATGATACCTCACACCAAGGGCTAAAAAAAAAAAAACTTCACCACTTTACGTGTATGAGAAGTACCCTAAAAAAATGTTTTTCATAATTTTGTTTTACCACTTTGTCGGCGTAATTAATATGTAGGTATACCTATGCCAAATTACAGCTTTCTAGTACTAAGGGTCTCGGAGCTAGACCGCGGACAGACAGACAGACAGACAGACAGACTGACTGACAGACAGACAGACTGACTGACAGACAGACAGACTGACATGACGAAATTATAAGGGTTCCTTGTTTACTACGGAACCCTAAAAACACGCTCGTAGGCGGCGTTTGATTGGGCACGCCACAATTGCGGCGATAAGACCCCTCTTTGAAGAGTGGCTTGAGAGGCGCCACGGCGTCCTCACCTTCCGCCTGACGCAGGTCCTCACCGGACACGGCTGCTTCGGGAGGTTCCTGTTCAGGTTAAGGCGGGAGGAAACGCCCGGGTGTCACCATTGTGTGGATCGCCCGGAGGACACGGTGGAGCATACGGTGAAGGTCTGCCCGGCTTGGGCGGAGCATCGCCGTGTCCTCGTGGAGGCGATCGGCGGCGGTGATCTCTTGCGTCCGGCCCTGATTCAGGCTATGGTACGGAGCGAGAGGAAATGGCAGGCCATCACCTCCTTCTGCGAAGCGGTTATGCTCGCGAAGGAGGAGGCGGAACGCGTGAGGGAGAGGCAAATTTCGCGCCCTCACGCCCCTAACCGCCGCAGGACGAGTCGCCCTGGGCGGGGATCGGAGAAAACCGATAGGGAAATCGGGGCTCCGTTACCACACAAAAAAAAGGGGGCGTTTGATACAGGTACGGAAAAAACGTAGTTTCGAGTGTCGTGAGTTCGCGACTGCGTCGTACGATTTGTCACTGCCTAAGGAAAAAGAAAGAAAATACGTTTATTTGCGGTAAATATGACGCAAAGAAAGAACACAAAACAAAAAGAACAAGTTGGGGGAAAATATGCGCCACGCCACATCCACGCAAAACGGCTATCGCTCAGTATAATGTTGCGACCCTATGCGAGACAGAGCCCGAACGCTGGTTTTCAACGATAGCTGGCGTTGACGTTATGACGTCGACTAGTGCGGCATACAATGAGATATAAATAAGATATAAAAATAAAATAAATGTAAGTACAATAATTCTACATTGTCTGTAAATTATTCCGCGAGCGCGCGTGAATTTTAAATTCCGGGAGAATTTTGTTAATGAAATTTCTTCCGGGAGCCGGGAGATTTAAATTTTCTTATTTGAATTCCGGGAGAAGTGGGAACCCTAGTTATAGTCCATCACAATAATCACAGATGCATCCATCAGTTCATTAAAAAAAATATGATATTCGTCATTATGTTCAACTCTACCGTTAAACCTGTCGTCGAGTCACGACTTCAGAAAGCTAAACGTTCCTGCTTCTAATCGTGATGATAAATAAAATTTTATTTTAGTGTAATGTTTTCACAACAAAGATTTGAGTCTTTTTAAGTGACTAAAAGCTTTCCTCAAACAATTTTTTGTAGAAATATTCGGTATTATAAAAACAGGAAGTTTTGATTTGACAGTAGGCTACCACATCATAATGACGCACGGACGTAACCACATTTGACATATTTTCATGATGCGTAATTTTATATTATTATAAATACACTAATATAAGTGATAATTTTCTGCTGATTCATCAGGACAGAAATGTAATTAATCTGATCTAAATTCTCGCGCCTACTTCAATGGCTACTGCAATTATATCGAAACAATCGACATATTGGGTGATTCACAGGCGCGACTTATCGCAACCTCTCAGCCACATCTTATGCTTTTTGTTACTCAGTCCTTGAACAGATAGATAAAAGTCTAGACACTTTGTAATTTACAGATTTTGCGCTTGCGCATTTCAATGATGCGGGTGTACTAAGGTTCGTCGATCCGATTGTATCACAAGCAATTTTTTCCGTTCAGCAAAATGTCCTAAGACACGTCCGTGATCAAAATTTCCATCGCACAAAGCTCAGGCACACGTCGTGACGTATTTTTGCAGCGATGCAAAAAGTAGTTGCGGCCCGAATCGGCTTTTAATGCTAATTTTTTAGCACCACACCACAAAAAATAGAAATGTTATTCATTCTATCAGTTCACGCTAAAAATAATCGATTCGTCTATCCTTGTAACTAAGAAAGATTATTTCTCGAAATGATAAGTTTGAATTAAACACGGTCACGGAAGTAGCCAATATAAATATGAAACTTCTATAAGGTGAAGTTTCAATTTATAATCCACTCTTCACTATTATTTAGTAATAAAAACTAATGTGAAATCAATTAGCTTGAGCTACACGATTGCTGCACGCCGGTAATTATTTAAAACGCTCAGATACATTAGAGTTAGTATTTGCAAAGTAATAGTTTAAAATGGTCGGCTATAAAAACATTTCTAAGTAATACACCACGGGGATTGCGTATTTGCTCATCAAATCGTTATTATAAAGTTTTTTCAACAGAGACAAGTCTGATTAGATACAAACTTTGGTCTAGACCTGAGGTCATTGGCAGGGGATGATTCGTAAGTTTTGCTATGCCAGTTTGTATGAATGCATTTTTTTCTTTTAATTTTTTATCCAACTGCATGAAATCGATTTCTTTGTAGTTGTTTTTGGACACACGTCGGTCGGCTGCCGTAGTGTTGTTACAATCTAGATCATGTCTTAGATTGTCCTCCCGAATTGCTGCACAGTCACGTTTCGGGATCATTGTGTGGGTGCTCTTTTAATTTTCGAGACATCTCGATATGAATTTCTCGTTAATTATATCAGAATAATTTTTTATGATCAGCGCGGAGATAGAGATACTGGCAACCTTGAATCCGAGTTTGTTGCCGGCACCTACGTGCTCATTTTTTTGTCATCGAGCATTGATACGAAAGCACTGATTGACACTAACAACATGCTAATCATAATGCAGATGTCCAAATAGTTATCTGATACGGGACAAGTTTAGTTTCCAAATGCGACGGCAGCGGTGACTGACACATCACACGACTCGAACGATGTATCATTACAATAGAATGTGCTGCGGCCATTATTGGCTTGCTAGGTATTGTGTATTATGTACGGTCTGTGCCTAGGTTTGGCCTTTGATATTATAGGTACGACGTTCGTTTGCTGCTATTGTTAGAGGAGCAACTAGAAAAAAATATATCATAATGTAATCTTTAGATTAAAGATTAAATTGCAGCAGAAAATAAAATTTAATAACTGCCTCAATTCGAGAGTTATAAAACTGCAAAAAACATTCTTTATATTTTCAAACATGTTTTTCATTATTCTAAATGGTACGCATGCGCACAAGCGGCTCCCGTGCCATCATCAGCCATTGAACCGGTCACCAGAAGTGCTCATCCGTGTACGCTCAGTGGTTTGTTTACAGAAACAACAAAGTCTACTGGTACCTACGCGAGGGAATTTCGCGTGAGGCCTCTACTTGGCCTTAATTTTTTTTCCAAACTACATATTGACATAAGGACTTGTGTAAACAGAGGCTTTTTGCGATCGAGGCCCGGTAGGGTTATTCGTGTTGACAGTGCTAAATCAATCGATCCAACGATGAGTTTCTTGAGATCCATGGTATCTGGCTATCGTTTAATGAATCTATTTTTGAACCGAGGTGTGTTGCAGACGAACTCCTCTATGTTTATTACCATCTGGGGATTACATCCTATCCCTACATTAACCTGATTGGTTCCTGGTTTATAATTTGTTACTAAAATAGAACGTTTCTGTTCAACGGCTAGAGAAATAGTGGGCTTTGAACCTTCGTTGCAACCGTGAAATTAGAAAAGCAATGCTGGCTGATGTAACCGCACCGTAGCTTTGGCGGTTTTTTATTCGCATTCCTGGTGCACTTGACGAGCCGAGTTGAGATTGCACAATATCGGGAAACAAAGAGTTAATCGCCTTTTTATTATGAGATTTCTTTGAAGTTATAGGCTTGAAAAAATTTGAAAGTCATGTTATTATAATTGTTGGAAAAATACGTCAAACGTTTTACGGCCGGTCTTTTGAGTCAGGTTTCTGTATCTAAAGCTTAGTTCCGTGATTTAATTTGTATTCTCCTCGTATTATTTAATGTTCGCTGAAAATCTACACATTCGTCTTGCTTCTGCAGTGGTTCATTTTGTTTTATTGCAGTGCGTACGACGTGACCCGCTTACGGAACTGCCACAGGTCACAATTGTACGTCATTTATAGAACCAATCAATCTGCTATCTGCGATCTAGTCAATGCTGGATTTCTAGCTTTTTATGCGTCTGATGTCTGAGGTTAACAAACTTGCGTTTCTGATTGCTCATTCATCTTACATCATTGTGGTTTGGGCTAGATTGAAATTTTTCATTTACCTGTATACCCGGCTCCTGTATCATTAGAATCTAATACAATTTAGTTTCGCTCGCCTAGATTAGTGTTCATATCTGGTTTTTTCAATCTTTGATTGGACGCTGCGCTTTTTGCAGTTACAATTCGATTAGCTACATCGATGTTATGTCTTTTATGATCTTGAGCTAGACCAGACAGACGTCTATTGTGGACAATTGTACGGTCCATTGTTACGAGGTTTTTGTCTGTTTGCTTTGAATAAGCCAATTGTGGATCGAGGAAGTGGACGATTTGGGATCACCAAGTTGCTTACAACAGCGAACCAACTCACGCTACCTAAAATTTTCTCGCCGTTATAATTACTTAACGTTCCTTAGTCGGCCGTTGGTGCGTGAAGGATATTAAGTACACTTTAAATATTTTTTATATCACATTAAGTAGCCACTTGAGGTGTTGTTGACTTATAAAACATGTAGCTTAGGTAGTTAAGTAAACGTCTATTTATTATGGTATGACGTGACCACTGGTATCGCCGACAATTTGGTGGTTTGATTGCGTAAAAAATGTCAGTAATTCGCGTAATCAAATCGGCATTAGTGAAGCCAAAGTTGTTAAAAAACGTTTGCTCTTTGTTGTAATAGAAGGTAACTCTAATGTTTCGATACTTAGTCACGCACTATTTAAATTGTAGGTAATGATTGCCGTTACTCGATCTCCATAAGAGGCTTCCATTAACCCAATCAAAGTACAATTGATTCAAAGAGATTGATCTTTGAAAGCATTGATTTTTCCTCTGTCAGCCTCAGTAGTGAAGACATTAGTTCATTTAGTTCCATTCAGTTTTTGTAATACGCGGGAATTAATTATTTTTTCGAATTTGTTAAGCTTCTGAACTAGAATCGTTTGTATGTTACATTTATTACAGTGCAGTATGTACCTACATCTGGTAACTGCGTTAGGAGCTAATGCGTCGGTAGCGAGGTCGTTGGTACACGATGACTATCTAACATGCAGTCTAGTCTAGACCAAACGTGATGTCAACGCAGAAATTCTAAAAATACTCTCATATCAACTAGGCAGCGTAGCTAGTAATAGCTACTTTTCATACTATCATTACAAAT
Source organism: Agrochola litura (assembly GCA_949152395.1). Lineage (NCBI taxonomy): Eukaryota > Metazoa > Arthropoda > Insecta > Lepidoptera > Noctuidae > Agrochola > Agrochola litura. The sequence goes on from OX424493.1 coordinate 22,300,624, forward strand.
CACAGCTGACACACCTGTTTTTTGTATCATGAAACCTGTTGCAACTTGCTGCAGAAGATTTACGTCTTACGTAATACGATTATATGCATCTAATTTGGAACATCAAGGTCATTATGTCGATGACCATTCGGGGGCGGGGCATCTATTAAGTCAATATCTCCTTAAGTGGCACTTGCGAATTAATCATCGTGCATGTCTCGATGCACTTTCAATCTTACTCCAACTGTTCCGTTAGTATTTTGATTCATTCATGATTCAGCCTCACGTGAAAAGATTTGTTGTTTTAGCTGTGCTGCTATTCTCATACAGTATATCATTGATTGAAAACCAAAATCGGCACGACGCAACGGTGTCGTATGCGTTATCTCGTAGTATTACATGTAAATCTTGCCTTTATCAGCGATTTATTGGGTGCGCTTGACTTTAAACATTCATGTTTATTGTCTCTGTGCATTTGTACCCACCTTATGTTTTTCGTTGACGTAGGCGTCACAGCACAGTTGTGTTCCCATCTGAATTACATTACAGTAAAATGTCCGAAGTGGACGCGACACATCCTTTTGTTGTTGTTTCCTTTAGCTTAAATATGGCTCCGTTCGCGCCCGAGAAACTACCAATATCTTCCACCCACACAGCCAAATTCTATGCTGCAACAATAAAAGGATTATTATCAGCCCCAAAAATACACATATGGTAATGGCGACCCACGTTATGTCTCGGGAAATTTGAGTCTCTTTATGAAGGTGTTATTCATCTAGATTACTTAGGAGTCCGTAATAAAAGCGGGTTCACGGACACTGAACTGCCGTGAGTTTAACGAAATTCTGCACTTTTTTGCAGTAGAATACTTAGAATTTCACGCGACGTTTGTCGGTGCGAAAATTCGCATTAAAAATGTCAACATACTTGTCATTTCGGACGGCAATAAACAAAATAAATGCAAGTTTTATATCTCTGTAAATAATTGTTCCTCTCAAACAGACGTTCTTGACGAATTACTGTGTTTGCCATTATAAGACAGTGTAAGCGTAGATTCGTAGCGATATTAATCTTGAGTCGCGTTCGTTGTGTTCGACGGACGAATGGTAGCAGTGGCAGATATATCATCAGGTGGTTCTAATTCCGGTCGTCAATAAGTCCAATCAAAATGCGCTGTATAGGAATTATTCTAATGATTAATTGAAAGCGTGCCGTAAAAAAATCGCTGACAAATCGAGACGCTATCAGACAGATACACGTTAAGTTTATTGCGTTTTTATTCAGCGTCTTTTTATTCGCTCGTTTCTGACAAAAGGCTTTGGGTGGGCGAACTTTTCAAGGCCTGTGTTATGCTTCAGGAGGTTTCAATTTGTTTCCTTGTAAGAGCTCCTAACTTTTTCGTAAACTCTATCCTAATCGGCTCGTTTATCTCCATTTCCAGACGGCCCAAAAGCGGTTTTGCATAAACCAATTTGAATATTTTTGCATTAAAGTCTAGATTTACAGAGACTTAAAAAAAAGTCGTAATAGAGTCTAGGTAGGTTTTTTATTGTTAGGTCATAAGCTTTTTTTACCAGTTTCGTCATGCTTAATTTACAGATCTTTTACCTCTCGTGGCGATTGTTTCGTGTGCATGCGTCTTGTATTTTATTTATTTTTTTGTGTAGATTAGGATTCATCAAAATATATTGTTTGCCACTAGCATGTAGTGTTGAAATTAGCAGATTCAATTTGTCAATAGTTTTTGTATAATCATCATCATCATCATCTATACTGCTCGCATGTTTCTGTTTTACGACTGTTGTATAGCTAATGACTGCTGCAACATTTATAACTTTAACACCATCTAATATTTTTGTTCTTTTGACAAATATGTTCTTTTTACTTTATGTTCTTTGACCACGTTTAGTTGGCAGTTTAATTATTATTTAACTTGAAATGACTTGTAATTTTTTTGAGGGTAAGTATATACAGAAATCTTTATCTATTGTTGCTGTGGTCAGATCTGTAATGAGTTTTTTTATTACTTTTGTAATGAGATTGTCAAGATAGACAGCTTTTCGTAATGGCTGTTTATTGACTACCGTTCATTGTAATCTTGATACCACCTCATAAAAACTATCTATATTTAGTTATTATTGCTTAGAATCAAACTTGTTATTAGAAAACGATTATTATAATTATTAACTACGTTGGATGTTGCACCTTTTCGTAAGTTTTCTTAGTTTTTGTCAGTTTTTATGTCTAGCTCTGCGTTTTTTTAAGTTTTCGGAACATAATTCCACATGGTTATAATGAACAGGTTTTGCTACATGGGATTGCTCATTTATTCGCATATTAAAGTTACAAGTACTTGTAAATGTATTTTATTTTTAGTCATTCTTAGAATTAGCTCATAGTGTGTCTTTACGACTGTTTTCGACCTTATTATATCTTTTGCTTAAATAAGAAAGCTTTGCGTCCATATTTTATCCATCTTCATCCATTTCACTATCATTTTAAGTTTGAACTGTTCCGTAATTCTTAACAGTGTGTCATATTATCAACTCTTATATTGTTTAAAAATCTCTTCGTACTAATCGCCCATTTCTTTTACAGGAGAACATAGACCCATCACCATACAGCCTGTCCCCAATATCAGCAAAGTCGGAGAAGCTGTTGCGATCACCCAGGAAGGCCACGAGGAAGATATCTAGGATCCCGTTCAAGGTGCTGGATGCGCCTGAGTTGCAGGACGACTTCTATCTGAACCTGGTCGACTGGTCTGCGCAAAATGTGCTTAGTGTTGGACTTGGGAGTTGCGTGTATTTGTGGAGTGCTTGTACTAGTCAGGTGAGGACCGAATTTTTTTAAAGTAAAAGGAAGATTTTTCTAGAATTTAATGGATGCGAGAATTACGTGTCGTTGGTTTCTTGGTGTGAATAGAAGAAATATTTACCGAGATCTAGTCTAGTTGTGTATTCAGCTGTGGACTGCAGTATTTTTTTTTCACATTTTATAATGATGACGTTAAGTTTGCATTTTCGCAAAAAATCGCGTATTTGTTCAGAAAGAAGCATAGCAAACATTCAAATCTAAAATGAGTGCTAATCATTGTAAGGAAAATAAGAGACTTCTAAAGCGAAAAGTTCAAATATATTTCTGTACTAACAGGCGTGTTTGATTGCATGCAGCAAACATTTAATCAAATGCGCGTGTTTTACTAGATTCACGATATGAATGCCCGTGAACCTCGCGGCGTTTTCACAAGCTGTAGGTTGATACCTCCGCTATACTATACAACACTTAACAGCCCCATTTGTTACCTTATTCAGTCTTCTAAAGGGCTTATGCTTTCGTGCACGAGATTGCCCGTGTACACTTCTATCAAATTATACGTTGCTTAAGAACATAGAGTTATGAATAGATGGAGTGAACAGTAACCAAATGGACCCATATATAATTTTCTTAGCTTGTCGAACTTAATCATTGCGTTTTTTTTTCTACATTATAAATCATGATAATGCTACCGTGTAGGTAGAACTGCGTGATTTTTCATGTCTGGGCATGTCTTGCAGAAATTGCTGGCTTGGAAGCAAAAAGACTAAGCCTTTGCCCATCAGAAAGGTAAAGAGACCTCAAAATGAAAAACACATTTTATTTTTATCTTGCAGTGCATATTTGCACTCTTGACGACTTAATTTTTTACTGCTTCTTAAAATTACTTACCGAGGCATTAACCTGTATAGTGTACAAATATTTGCCGTTCATTTCTCGCAGTGTTAGCAACTATCTGTTGTTTGTCAGGTGACGCGGCTGTGCGACCTATCCTCCGAAGGCAATGCTGTGACGTCAGTCGCGTGGAGTGAGCGGGGGCATTTAGTTGCTGTTGGGACGCAGAAGGGACATATCAGCGTTTGGGATGTTGCTGTGAATAAGGAGGTAAGTACCTATAATTACAAACAAAATTGAGCGGGGTAAGGGTACCTACCTATTAGGTCAAGGCCATTTTTTTTGCTACCTACTCAAGTTGTGCACAGTTTGATTTCATGAATGAGACTTGTCAGACCAATTCAGTGAGTGTAACGTAGTCAAAAGATATAAGAGTTACGCGATAGAAAGAGAGGCAACTTCTAGGTGAATATAATTGTAGGTAATTAGCTCTGTGCGACCTAAATTGCACTTTATTGTGTCGTAGCAAGAGTCGCTTTTTATTTTGCGGAGTGAACCATCTGTATTCATTTGTGGCAGAGCCTAATTAGCAATGAATGACTATTATGAGAAAATATACCTACACAAGACCTGTATAACTCTGTTATGTATGATAATTGCAATATATACCCGCTTGTTACCCACGCAAGTTGTGCTTGTCATCATTATCATTGTGTCAATACAATGTAAGTGATCAGCTATCTGAATGTCACAAAGTATTATTAAATCAATATTATTGCTTACACGTGTCTATAGTGACGGCACTGCACGGATGCTCTCTTTGCCCTTAGATCAAACGAACGGTACTTTCCAGGGCATGGCGTAACTTAGAAGTGTGAGCTAAAAGACTGCCAATCCGCCATATATTAGTGCATTGCAGTGGATTTCAAAACTCCAACGAAATATTTAAAGTTGACGAGACCACAACGAGACAGTGAAATCTATATACTTGTTTGTTTGCGGTTGGTCCGATTTGAAAAATTCTTTCAGTGTTAGATAGCCCATGTATCGAGGAAGGAGGATAGGTTGTATATCATCACGCGACCAATAGAAGCGGAGCACAAATGAAGAATGTTTCAAAATGGGGGTTTTTTTTTTCCTTTGAGAGCTTCCGCTGCGTGCGCTGCGTAAACGGTTAAAGTTTCTCAAAAATCATGTATGACAGTATAGTTCCCCTTTAAAAGTTCTAAAAAAAAGTCCGCGACAGCATATTATGTCTATCTTTTAAGGTTGGCTCACTATAACCTTTTTTATGCTAACCAAAGTTCTAAAATAATGCATTATTTGCGAAGGTGTTTTTTATAAACATGAATTAATCCTTATCCAAATAAATACGCCCAAAGTAACTATTCCACGCGGACGAAGTCGCGGGCAGAAGCTAGTTTATGTATATAATCAATCGAGAAGTTATACGAATGATTTAGAAGAAGAAGATGAATGTGGGAATTTCTCTTAAATCAATTTTGACGATTAGGAAGCAATACAATAAATTCTGTTTTGTGTATTTAGGTGTGACTATAGTTAATTGGTAAAATTATGGTCTTTATTATAGCCGAATGACTAATCAGGAATCAGAAGAACTAACCAGTTTGTGCTAGTTCAATAAATTATGCATCCGCTATCTACACAGACTTGAGACACGGATGCATAAGTTTTATTAGAATATTGCCTACGCTCCCGGCGTAATTTATATACAGATATATTTCTAGGATATACCTTCTGATCTTACCATTTTCTAGGCAGTATTATTCTTGATTTAATGTTGAAATAGTTGGTTATTCGCTTCCAGTAAACTTTAACTGTCAAGACAGATGTGCTCATTCGTCAATGTCGCTTAGATTTATTCACGTCGAGTTTTAGATCTTTCAAGGATGGTTGGTAGCATCACTATTTATAAGAAGCGACAGTCTTTCAGGGGTTTAATATTATCTAGACTGATGGTATATTACCCAAAGATGTTGACGATTCTTCACTTGTTTCTTGACTCGACCTTATTGTACTACGCGAAGACACTGCCGCCCAAGATACAGGATTTTCCTAGTTTGGGGGCAGGATACATATTCTTCTTGGACTTTCGACCTCACTTTTGTATAATTATACTTAGTTTGCTTACCTTTCTGTATACCTATCTATTGTCAAAGTTTATGTTTTTTTGTGAATAAAGAATTTATATATATATATATATATGTCTTAATTTTGCTGAAAGAAAAGCAATAAATGAAATATATGCTAATACTGAATTTTCTGCCTATTTTTTACAACTTTTTTTTTCCATTTCTCCAGGTGACCAAACTTCAAGGGCACATCGCTAGGGTGGGCGCTCTCGCGTGGAACGGAGACATCCTCAGTTCCGGCTCCAGAGATAGGCATATACGACAAAGAGATACTAGGACACCACGTAAGTAGTACCTTACCAGCGCTGTTGACGTTAGGTTCGTCCGAATTCACAGCTTTTCGCTGAGCAATGACCTGTTCTTGCACAGATGCGACGCACAGCTTATTTTTTCTTGTTATTTGTTACAAAAATAGTTAACTCTGCAATCGGCATTTTGTTTTTGTTGTCATTTGCCAATGTTGCAACAGTAATTACGCAATATTGTCTTTGGTCCGTGGCCTTGACATCAACCGATGAACAACCAACAACATTGTTAAACTTTTTGTGATTGAATACGAGGCTTTTGGCTACTTTTGTATTGTATTTTATGTCTAGTTTTATAACTCTGTTTTTTTTAAACGTGCGTTTTTTTTTTGTGCAGAATAAACAAGTTTTCTTTCTTCTCTCTTTCTTCTTTTGGTAGTTGCCTAATAATCTCCGCGAAATGCGTCAATGGTGGATAGGAAGGCTTCCGTTTAGTATGGTCCTCATTGAAGTTGTTGATCAAAACCTGTATTTTTCTATCCCAGTAAAAATTCAAGGCGAGTTTAAATTCCTACTCGGAAATGCTTTCAGGTGAGCCTAAATCAGACTAAGAGCAACTTGAGTGTTAAAATATTAAGTGCTCTTTGTGCCCACCCAGGTGTTTCACAACGATAGTTAAATTTAACCAAAGCGCCATCTTACAAAGGTCTAGAGACAGACGGTTCAGACAAAGGGTAAGACAGCTCATAAGTACCGGCCCGGTTAGTTACTTGCGATTAGAACAGCGGCTGTCAAAGTTTAGAATATCTGCATTTAGCCACAAATACTAACTAACTCTATCTTTTGATTTCCACAAAAGTTACAAGGAAAAGTATAGCATATATTCCTAATTTTAATGTACCCCACATTAAAAGTAGAGATATGTTCCACGTTTCCCTGTAATTAAAAAAACTTAAGTGCTCTAATTGGGAGAGCAGGATTTATAAAATATTTTTCCTGAATTAAAAACTGTTTAAAATATTTTTTACTAGTGTTTTTTTTTGGTGCTGAATGTAAAGACGAGTTTTACATCTTTTAAGTTGTATGAGAAAAGGCATTTGCCCTGCAAAGCCACAATTACCTGCTGGTATTTTGATATCATGCACTGAGTCGCAATTAGTTTCCAAGTTTGAGAACCATTTGCCAAGCCCCGTTGCATCTCAAAGGTTTGCGCGCACGACTTTGTGAGTTCAACGACAATGCAATTATGCGGCGTTGTTATACTTAGTACTCTCTGTAGGTACTTTGACAAGTACAGTCACAAGCAGGAGTAAGTAAACATTCAGCACTTTTTTTTTTTTTTTTCTAGCCATTATTGTCCCACTGCTGGGCAAAGGTCTCCCTACCCTCTTTCCACCTCTCTCTGTCCAGAGCTTCCAAGGACCAATCTTTCTTAAAGGAGTCCAGTTCATCCCACCATCTCCGTCTGGGCCTGCCGCGATGTCGTTTGCCATTAAGCGGGACCCACTGGGTCGTAAGTTTGGCCCATTGATCGTTTGACATGCGGCAGATGTGTCCAGCCCAATTCCATTTAAGCGTGGTAGCTTTTCGAGTGACATCAGTTATTTTAGTGATGGAACGGATTGTTGTATTCTTAACCCGGTCCACAAGTTTAATACCAAGAATACTCCGTTCCATAGCTCTCTGGCAAACCCCGAGCGTGGACCTCTGCTGAATTGTCAAAGACCATGTTTGAGAACCATACGTGAGGATGGGAAGAATACACACGCCGATGAGTCTTCTCTTGAGGGATAGAGGAAGATCGCCCTTCATTAGATCTTTCATGGCCCAATAGCTCTTCCAGGCATTTTCGGTGCGTCTTGCAACTTCTTTGTTTTGATTCAGCACTGATTGTCTTTTAAAATTTTGATTAAAATTATGAGGTGTAGTGCAGAAAAAATCATTTAAAACAAACTATTATGGTTTATATGCTATTTCGACAACTAAATCGATATTCTACGAGAAAATCCCTTTTGGATCTCTAAGTGTGTACATTTTATGCTCGTGAGTGTACACTGTAGTTATCTGTGGAGATACTTTGACATGTACACTGCATGTTACGGTGCATCGAGATAAATCGTACAATGATCTTGTTGGTAAATATACACTTGAAACTGAGAGATTTGTTCAGAAGGGATATGAGACTGTCACTGCATTATATACTTATCAATAAAGAATGTGTCCAGTGGGAATTTGTGATGATAACTGGTACGATTATTTTGTCATGAAAGGTTTTATGAAACATTCGGGTGCACAATACAACATTAAACGGGCGGGGCCTCGTCAAGGTCGTTTCTGACGGCCAATTCCAACACCGCGCGCGCTTCCCCGGCTTCCTGTTACACACTTCCGTCCCTTTTCACGAAATTACTCCCACAGATTGCAGGAAAGCGAGAAGAAAGATGGTAGACATAAAAAAACACAAAAAAAAACTTTTTTATGAAGTGTTTTGACAGCATGCGAAAGTATTTTTTTTTTAATCCTTGTTTATGTACACAGTCAAATACATAGAGATACGACATAATAGGCCTGTGTCCAATTTTTTTTATTTTTAGTCCGTCTTTCAGATAATAAAAAAATATTGAACACGTATTTTTTCTTTTTTGACGTAATCAAAAGATTACGGTGATACATTGAGTTAAAATGTGGCATGACGTCACGCCTTGCTAGATTTAATAGTGCGTTGTGACGTACCGAGCCCCCACTCCCCAACTTTAATGCGTGTTTTCTAAGTTATTTTTGATTAATATGATAAAGCAAAAAATACGTGTCTAATATTTTTTTATTATCTGAAAGACGGACTAAATAGTATTTCTGTTTTTTTACCTAGGCAACTACCCTATTATGATTTTGAGTACACGGGTAGTGCTTATTTCTTAAGAAATTTTCTTCCAGCAGACCTGCGAAAGGAGAAGTGAGAAAGAAATGTAGACATTAGTGTGTGAGAACAAGAAGAGAAAAATATGAATATGCGAAGTCTTAAACTAAAATATTAAAATGTACCTACACGTATAACGTAATAAACATATACTTAAATAAATACATAATTAATTGATTGGCCTCATTCTCTTTTGGTACTGTAAGATAAGATAATATCATTTATATGTCCTTGCATGCCACGTGTGTGTATACTCATGAGTATACACACACACGTGGCATGCAAGATGTTACATTAAATTATTTATCAGTCATATTTTGTCTTATATAGACATCAAATACCTACTTAATTATAAATTTATCCTTTAATCAAACAATTAACTCCGGGAGTGCCGACAGAAGTGAAAACTTGAACAAGGTCTCCTTGGTGGAAGAAAAATACTTGTATAGAACATTGGTCTGTAACCTTATATAAATAAAGAGCACAAACGCGTTTACAAAAAAAGTACTTCCAAAACCAAGTAAAAATACTTGCATAGAACATTGATCCGTAACGTAATATAAATAAAGAGCACAATCGCGTGTACAAAACCTTTAAAGTAAAAATGCTTGCATAGAACATTGATCCGTAACGGAATATAAATAAAGAACACAATCGCGTTTACGAAAATGAGGTGTCGTTACAGTGTCGCGAAATCAATGGTTTAGTCCCATCTCAAAAATGCCCAACGCGTCTAAAGAAATTTTCACTTCAAAAAAATGTTCTATAAAATAGTGTCATCATCTCATATAAATTGCATTTAAACATTTATCAATATAATAGAGTTTTTACATAATACCAATTATTTCTAAGGAAGGCGTAATTTTATTGCAGTATTCATAAGTTCAAAGCCTCTAATCAAATGAGGTTGCGTAGGTCCACAAAACCCTTCACATTTGCGCTCTTATATCAAAGGTACTAGAAGTCTACAACCTGACAAGATCTAGCCAGTACCAACATCTTCCGTAATATAATACCCCGTACAGTTACCTCTTCGAATCGCATGCACTTACGGTGCATCGAGATAACTGGCCCATGTAGCGTGCGCCGTGTTCTTGTTAGTAAATACATGGTCACAGATGTTTTTATGAAGATATTACTCGTTTATGGTTGTTAGGGTAGTTAGACGGGTACTGTAGGTATTGGAAAATGTGAAATGAGAGTAATTATAAAACTTTTTACAGATTAATTATTAGTTTTAGATGTGTAAAATCTTTGCTCTCGTTTTCCTGCAATCAAAATCTAAATAGTCAAATCTGTGAGAGAGATTTCGTGAAAAGGGACTGAAGTGTGTCACAGGAAGCCGGGGATGCGCGCGCTATTTGATTTGACCAATGAGCGTGCGCGGTGCTAGAGTTGGCCGTCAGAAACGACCTTGACGATTCCCCGACCCCCTTTAATGTTGTTTATTACCTTAATGTTGCTAATAATCAAGGTGAGATATCATATGCGACTACTGTAACGCTAGCTCGTTGTTTTTAATGAGGAAACTGTTTTCAGAAATAGTTCAGATTCAGATTAATTTATTTGCAAAAACATGTGTAGATAATATACATGGTATGATGCTTATTATAGGTGTAACAAGGTGCACATCAAATACAAATAAAAAAAAACTTAAAAAAAAAAAAACAACAGACTTCCTAAGAAAACACTACAAAGTGAAAAATAACTTTAATTTCGGAAGTCGGTGTCTTGGGTTTTGTGTTTTCGTATTTTGCCACCGACTTCCGAAATTAAAGTTATTTTTCACTTTGTAGTGTTTTCTTAGGAAGTCGGTTGTTTTTTTTTGTATAAAGTTTTTATTTTTCACTTTTTAGTTGTGGTACCTACCCCACACAGATTCGAATACCACTACCTGCTACCAGTGACAGGAACTTATCATATCATCTACATACTAAGTGCAGTGGCGTTCCTTTCATACAAGCCGAAAAGCCCGGCTTGCATTCTAAGATGAGCCCACCAGAAAAAAAAACTACACCCGTAAAGCAACCAAGTCATTCATTCATGTCGCAAGAATTGATAAGAATAATAACATTAAACTCCGCGCTGCACCGTATCAACCGCGCGCTTTAGAAGCTACGATGCCAGGTTTCCGTACTCAAAGAATAATATTTAAATTCCGCGCCGTTTTCAACACGCACGTTGCCAAACTATCTCAGTTGCGATCTCACTCTAACACTATAGCGTTAAGCAGGACGCGAGATCGCATCGATGAATGAAAACGTCAATTCTGTGGTACATTGCATTGCTTTCTCGCTCACACAAGGGGGCTTCTTATGAGGCTTCATACCTCTCATCTTTCGCATAGAAATTGTTAACGTTGTTGGTACCATTAGTATGTACTCATTTCGCAAAATGTTCTAATTTTTAAGCCCGGCTTTAGATTTTTTATGAATGGAACGAATCGTGTATTTGATTTTGTATAATAGGAGTAAGGCAAGTACCTATGTCGTTGCAAGACGCTGCGCAATGCGTGATTTTCTATAGAATGATACAGATCAAATTAGTTCAAATTTGTTTTGAGCGGCTATTGGCGCATTTTTTTTGCTTTGTATTTTTTTCATGTTCTGTGAATTTAAGTGTTGTGAATTGTGATTAGTTTTTGCTGTGATTGTTGAAGTGATTAAAAAGTTTCTTATCATTAAAATTAATTCGGAAACGCATGCAACTGTTCCTTGTGAAGGACTAAAGTGTGTGAAATTGTTACTCGGCAAGGTAATTTTATCATCAAAATGGGAATTCGGAAACTGTGTTCGTAAAGGTATTTATATTGATTTTTCTGACAATAAGTAATTCTTTACTTCACCGTAACCAACCTCAAATTATTGTACCCATTTCTCGGAATAGAGAATAGATTGAAATAGGCATTCGATTGTCTATTACACAAACTTATGTAGGTACTAGTAGCTGGTGCCATGAAAGCATATGACTAGTGTTGTTTTTATGGCAATGTAGTTTTGGAAAACCACTGAAAAATTAACCATCCTTTTATGTTATTACATCTCATTGAGATCACAAAACAATAATGTTCGTATCGAAGAGATTCTTCATAGGTGTTTTAGTTGGCTATTGTCATTATGATTATGATAAATTATAAAATTTTGTTTAGGTAGGTAATATCTCATGTTAAAATTATCAATCGATACTATGGGAGCCATCTAGTGCCTTTTGATTCAAAAATTTTGCATGAGACAAGCGAATATGAATTATGGTAAAAAGGTTCGGCTACGCGGTGTAATTACGCGCATTCGTGGCGATAGATGGCGCTTATGACAATTACGTGCCTAAAATAATATGTAGAACTTTTCGCATTTGAAAGGTTTTCTAACCAAAATTATAATAATGTTGTACCATGAACAACATAAATGAAAATAAGTCAATCCCTCACGTGGCAGATTTTTTTTTTCGTAAAAATCTGTCGGCTTGCCCTAATTTTGACCCCTAGGCACGCCACTGACTAAGTGGGAAAAAAATACAAAGTTAATAAAATTTATATGGGACCAATTTGGGAGCATACCCTTTCAAACAAAAAAATAATTTTCTAAATCGGTCCACAAATGACGGAGAAATCGGTGGAAATACATAAAAAAAAAAAAAAAAAAAAAAAACAAACATACGCGTCGAACATATAACCTCCTCCTTTTTGGAAGTCGGTTAAAAACAAATACAAATTAGATTTATGAATCCATAAAATATATTATGTGGATAGTAGCAGTTAGACCTCGAAACCTGTTGCGATCAACTTATATTGTACATATCATATTATGATAACATTGGATAAAACTTCATGTTTTGTGCCGATCAGCCTATAAACTTAGTATGCGCTATGCTTTGAGAGCTTAGGGCAAAACGCTCTAAACTATTTTGACGCATCTTCCTCAAGAGACGAAATTTACGTAGAGTGGCTTTCTTAGAGAGGTTTACCTGTTGTGTGAAGCATCGACATCACTGTCTTTTCCTAGGACATTACTTGAGTCACCGTTGCCATAGAACCTGTAGTCTGTACCTATCGTGGACAAGGTCATTTAAACTTTAGGCACTTGACAAATTGCATTTTACGTTTACTGGGTTATTAACCTTCCATGAGTCATACTAACATAATATTTTGTCCATTTCCAGCTGTGCAAGCATCCCGTGTACTTCAAGGCCACAGACAAGAGGTGTGCGGACTCAAATGGTCGCCGGACGGACAGTCATTAGCGTCCGGAGGCAACGACAATAAACTCTTCGTTTGGTCTATGGTAAGTGTCGCAAAAAGTTGTTAAAAACGGATATTGTCTATTAAATTGGTTTTTTGGTGAGAGGATGTGCATGCAGCGTTTTTTAGAGGTAATGATGGCTCAGAAAAAATAGGTAAGTAGCTGATAATTTCGTTGTTATCATGAAGTTGTGTTAAATGATGATTTTGACAATTTGTTTCGAGCAAGAATGATGAAAATTACTGCGAAAGGTAGGTCAATGAAGCGGATGATGTAATTTGTCTGTTAAAATGCCGTTGAGTCAGTACTAAATTCACATAACTAAGAACTCTATGGCCCATGAAATAGAGTCCAAAATTCCCAGTTTTGTTTGCTGTACAATTTTGAAATGTTAACTACTCCTAATTAAATTATAGAATTAGCACTAAAGTCTAAAGGTGACTAACTAACGATGTAATTGCAATTTTGACTCATAGAAATAAAATAATAAAATACCTTTTACCACATCAACCCATTGTTTGTCGTGGGAACAGTTTCGAAGTGGGAATGATAAGTTGATAAGAGTTGCGGTAACACGCAAAATTTAACATATATAACAGCGATAACAACAGTATTAATTGTTTCCGCTTTGATTATAATGGGAACTTGTTTTTGACCCATTTTCTTCCCCAATAAACTATATTTTTTGGAGGTAGGCGCTAATTTCTATATGATGTCAAATGGCCTAAATAAAAATTCCTTTCGATAGTTTAGGTATCCAGTTTTATTGACCTACTCAATATAATGTAGACAAATAACGTGGTTATAAAAGCTACGACGATATTTGTTGGCTTGCTAATAAAAAGTTTCTACTTTGATAAGGTATAGTTTACTATAGTTTGACCGGGACCGCTGTACCGCGCCTTTGAAATGTGCGGTGAGGCGGCGGCAGCGTTGATGAATGAGCGGCAGGACGCCGTAAGTGTTACCGAATGAGCGGTCTGCACTGCTTCCCCGTCTCGCCGTGCACTTACCTAAGCACGGTACAGCGGTCTCGGCAAAAACTATATAAAAAAATATATATTGTCAGGCATCAAGGCCCATAGGGTGTTATAACCAAACTCTTGTTGTATTCCAGCACTCCACGTCTCCCGTACAAACATACTCTGCGCACGTGGCGGCCGTGAAGGCGATCGCGTGGTCGCCGCACCAGCACGGCCTGCTGGCGTCGGGCGGCGGCACGGCCGACCGCTGCATACGGTTCTGGAACACGCTGACGTCGCAGCCGATGCAGTGTGTCGATACTGGTATGTAGTTAGTCTAGGGTAAATTATAAGTTTGCCCTTAATCATAGCTGTAGCCAGTTTGATGAGACGATTTTGCCAGTGGCAAAATCTACAATGCCACATGTGAACAACACATCAAAGAGAACCTCCAACCATCATCCTGACTCCGCACAAATCCTGCATCGCGCAAGCAATATTTACCGCGCGACCGATGGTTTTTTTTTAACCAGTGCGCAAACTTAAACACGTGACTTTATTCATCATTATGAACAACTTTTACTATGGGACCAAACCGGAAATCGCGAAAAAATAATCAGCTGATCCCTACATTTTGACGAGTTATGCGAATATGAATGTAGGGAACAGCTGATTTTTCAGGTTAGGTCCCCTAGTAAATGTTGTTCATAATGATGAGTAAAGTCACGTGTTTAAGTTTGCGCACTGGTAAAAAATTTGCCTTGTATATACAACGTCCTGACATGATATGTACCATTGACGGATCATTTTCGCAACGCAGCAATGTCCTGGCCTTTGGCATCGATAATTTTATTGCTTCCTTTCCGTTCCATATAAGGAATATTGAAGCTGGCTCAAGGTGCCACTAAATTAGCGAAGGCGCCTTCCTTAACAATTAATATGACTAAAATGAGTTATTCTGGTATGAATCCCGAACAAATCGGTTTAATGAGGTTGTTCGAAAATCCTTTTTACCCAGCGCTGTAAGCTATGCATTGTTCTTATAAAATCATCGCCGCAAGAAGTAAAGAATCATTTTCCCTAGACTCATCCCTGCACTTTTATTAATCCTACTTTTTTTTGTCTAAAGGATCGCAAGTATGCAACCTGGCGTGGTCCAAACACTCCAGTGAGCTAGTATCAACGCACGGTTACTCACAGAACCAGATCCTCGTGTGGAAGTACCCGTCGTTGACGCAGGTTTGTACCCTAACACCATCGTTTTACCGTTTACAATACGCGCCACGAAAAATGAGACTTGCCGACCGCCGCAGCGCGCCTCCCGCGCTATTTCCGCCGCCCCGATGTCGCCCGGTCCCTCCCCGCCCTCGGACCTCATACCGTTAAACAGACCAATAAATCGTCTACTGCGCAAGTCAAACCACGTGGTGTGTCAAGTCTTATCTTTAGTGGCGCACGTATTGAACTTTTTAATAAGAATACAATGAAAACTATGTCGTATGCAAAAGAATTAAAAGGTATCATTGGGTCGCATTAACGCTCAATTCATTTGCAACGAACATAGTTTTTTTACCTCACGTCCATTTAGTAACAAATTGACCTTCACAACGCCTTTATTTTAAGAGCAGATTTTGTAGTTCAAGTGTTCGGCCGCGCACACTTTGGGATGCGTTTTCGTCGGAAATACACTCGTGCGTGCACGTACGAACATGCACGAACGATCCTGACCTTTCAAGTACTAAGGGAGCGCGCAGATTGGGTTCGTAGTCGTACGTATACGTACAGTTCCGACGTCTGAAAACAATCTGAACTTGTTGGGATTTGTTCTATTTGACTGAGAAAAACGTATCCAGTGTGTACAACCATGGTCGTACGTGTACGCACGAGTGAAATTCGTACGAAAACGCATCCAAAGTGCGCATGGCCTTACTATACTGAGAACTGACGTGCGATTGACTGTACTGCTAGCTTTTCTATTAGTCTTGATAACAGATAAAATTTAATAGTCTTGATGAAACTGAAATGAATGAGCTGATGTGAAATATTAAGAGGAGGCTCCCTAAATTGTATGTTAATTTGCATTAATATTCTGAAACAGCCACGCATACAATTAAAATGGAATTTTAGTTTAATATGATTTATTGGATCTTTTCTTTCCATATTTAAGACAGTTACGTGGTTGGAACTTCTGCTCGATTAATTTTTTATTCGAAAATCATGTCTTGTTTAAAGATTATTTGAAACAAAAACAAGATTACTCTGCTTTTATGTCTAAAATAATTATTGACAGTAAGAAAATATAGTTTATTATCCAAATATTAGATAATTTTTCTCTAGATCAAATTATTACTTTAGTTATAAACGAAATAAGAATTGAGACTTACGACATTTAGTTCCGTGCTCGAACAAGACCAAAGAACGCACGCGATATTCAACTTTATTACTGATGTGTTAGCGTTTAGCACGTAGTGGAGTGGAAATAGTCTTTGGGAGTGCCTGGTCTTAAAAGTACCTCTTATTCTAATTTATTTTATTTTCTCCTCAGGTGGCGAAACTAACAGGCCATTCATATCGAGTATTATACCTTGCCCTCTCCCCCGACGGCGAAGCGATAGTGACCGGCGCCGGCGACGAGACTCTGCGTTTCTGGAACGTCTTCTCCAAAACTCCCTCACACAAAGAAAACAAGAGCGTTCTGAACCTCTACACGGCACTCAGATAAACTTATATCATAGATATATAGACGTTTTGTATATACTAGCTTTATTTATTTATAGAACTTTAACCCATACGGTGTTTCGAAGTATTTTTTGGGTGTTAAAGTAAGCTGGACTATTAGTTCGTTTGTAATTCGTGTTCGTTTGGTATTGGTGGTTTGTTCTGTGTTTAGATAAAAATTGTTTTTTTGAAGTGTCAACACTGTGAGAGAGAGATGGTGCTATAAACGGTAGTGTTGTCTCTTTCCCACAAAGTTGCAAACTTCAGCTTTTGGTCCTTATTGGTTTATTGTAAATGCTTCAAATAAATCACCATACTGTACCAAATCATTATTTTATACATAATGTACACTAGTTTGTGTATAAGTTATACAAATACTGTAACAATGTATATTTGTTTAGACTTCTTGATGTACATAGATTTCTGTACAGATTTATGCGATAATCTACAGTTCTTTGATAGAATTGTGTTGCCTTGCTAATATATTTCTATGTATTTACCAAAACTGGATGCAGACAAAGGATAAAGTCGATAAAAAATATTGATAAACGCGAAAAACATATGAAAATGCGATTATTAATAATAAAACGAGCTGTTTCGGCTCTAAATACAATAACATCGAAACATATTCAATGTATATTTACCTAAACAGGGTAATATATTCTTATATTTTTTTAGTTTAACACTAAAAATATTACCAATTTCTTTATTTGTCCAATTAAAGGTGAAAAACCAAACTGCTGGGCAGGTACTTGTCTTAAGTTTGCATTCTGTATTGAAAAACTAGATGATAGAGAGACAGGACTATACAGTCTACGGAAAATGTACCATGCTAGATAAGTAATGCACTAGGTGATTGGCCAATCTTCTTCAAACGGTGAAGGAAAACATCGTGAGAAACAGCCTGAGAGATATATTTCTCTACAGCATGTGGCTTTAAAACTCTGACACCAGGTTAGTCTCTAACCACACGAATTGAAGAAGATTGGCGAATTGGACGAGTCTATGGTGTGTGATTCGTGACCGAGATACATTGCTTAGTACATATCGTATCTAAAGTTTGATTACTGTAATCGCAGCACTTTTGGTTTGCCGGGAGTTGACTGATGCCAGCGGCCATGTTTTTTTTAATATAGGCGCGCGCATTCTCGCAGGAATTGGACCCGATCCCACGCTATTTGAACCATAAGCCGACGTTCGTACGAACGTAATAAAATCGCGGCGATTTTTTTTCGTACAGTTTCCGCGTGTCATTAGATTATCAGCGCTCGGCTCAACACCGAGAGTTGAATATCCAGTGCGCGAAAAAATCCCGACGCGATTTCTAAAGGGTACTAAAGGGCTGCGCTTACGACGGTCAACTTACAATTTTACACAATTTTTTTCCGAGACTTCTTTCCAATGTGTCCCTTTACTTGGCGGTAGTCAGATGTAAAGTCAAGGTCGTCATATAAAAACACAGTTCCATCGCTCTATCCTCTACTTAATTTTTGACCTAACCCGTATACAGAAAATGAAATGAGAAATAATTTTTAGAAAACTTTATTTCTATATTGAGAAAATTACGTTTCAAAAGTTGATTTGATAAAGCATTTTTCGTTTGATTAACTAATGGTTACTTTTTTCTGTTCCAGCTTTTTTTTTGTTTCGACTTTGTCAGTTGATAGAAAGATATTTAAAAATATACATATATCGTTCTCTCAAATGAGTTTCAGTCGATAGTTCGAGGTGTTATTTAGGCGGAGAAAAAAAGGGGATAATTAGAACTAGGTAGAAATGTACAACAGTACAAGGCTTTGAATACTGCTAAATCTTTATTATGTTAGTTTCTAATAGATGTAATAATAAATGAAATCGCATTTATTAATTAATGTAAATTTTAAGTTTATATAGAAAGTAAATTAGAGGTGCCTCAGTTATGATCTCATTAACAACCCTACGATCTTGATTATGGCAACACTTTCTTTTATGACTTTCTTCTTTACTTTACATTATTTATTATTTTCTTCAGAGTAGTTTATTTTTATTTATTTTATTGTAACTTGTAGTGTAGTTTGAAGTAGATAATATTAATTAAGCCGCCTATACTTAGGAGTCTGGCAATACATTTGATTGTTACCTATAAGCAGATGTATAAAATGCACTACAAGC
Organism: Agrochola litura; assembly: GCA_949152395.1. Classification (NCBI taxonomy): domain Eukaryota; kingdom Metazoa; phylum Arthropoda; class Insecta; order Lepidoptera; family Noctuidae; genus Agrochola; species Agrochola litura. The sequence continues at coordinate 22,319,638 of OX424493.1, forward strand.
TACAATTAATATTTCCGAGGCATCCTCTATTTTATTATATTTATGTAAAAGTTTTCAATGTCCTATTAGGTTTGTAAACATATTATGTAAGATTTATTTGACGCGTGCAATGTAGTTAATAAATTGTATTGTGTATATAATTGAGTGACTAAGATTATTATAACTAAAAAGAGTTTTCAATCGATTTTGCAGTGTTCTGGGATGGCGATACTTGATACTTTGCAATAGCGTAGTATTTAGCGATTTAAACGTGGAAAAAATATGCCACTATCGCTGAATCAGGGTAAGTCTTCGTAAAACGACGCGGTTCCGATACGCTTAGGTGGTCTTTTAGTCTTCTGTGCTGTGTAAGGAAATGGATGCGATACCCTCCCGGTTTCTCAAAAGTCTCCAATGTTAATCTGGTTAGTCAAGCCGTGTGGTGTATTGGGTGGTATTGTAGATTTTCTGATCAGATTTTTGGGAACCGGGACCGTAATAAATCGCGTCCGTTCGCAAGGAATCGTGTCACTTCGTATTGTCTCGCCATCATAGAATACTGCTCCTAAATGAATTATGTTCCAAGAGGAATTAGGAACCAAAAAGTAACGTTTTTGTTCTAATTAAATTTATGTAGAAATTGATTGTGATTGTGTGGATCAATATCCCGTCAGATGCGTTTTTTTTTTCTGTTGAATGTGTACTGCTATTGTTTTTAAATTATCAGCTGTTTTAATGTCATATTGCATAAAATAACCTAACCGCCGTTTAAACGGTGTGCTGTTTAAATACTTTATTTTGTTTAATATGACTTGATCATTGTCAATTTTATGTGGTTATACTAATAGTTTAAGGGACAACAACGTTGAGATATATCAGACTATTTCATCTTTTTCTTATTGCAATGAACATTCCTTGTTACAAGCTTTTCAATAGTATAAATATTCATGTAAGTTAACGTAAATTCAAATAAATTGTTATTAATTATGAACTTAACGTTATTTTCTCTTAGACTAAACGTAAACGTAAAAATACATATTATAAATCTTAAAACACACATTTCAGTAATAAAAGAAAACTCTTTAAAAATCTATTTTCTTCCTAACGAATCTAATATCTAAACATTCTTGTGAAATTCCTTGTATATTAAATATTAAAAGTAGTATCTTAAGAATTAGTAGCAAACTACTATTTATAGAGAAAAGAGTTATTATTTATATAAAATAGAGAGCGAATAATATATTAAACTTGTATAGACTGATGATCCATTTTATGTTGTTAATTTTTAATATGTATTTTAGATAATTAAAATGTTTGATTGTGTGCTGTATCAGTGCGTTTTCTTGACAACTACCCCGCCCAACAGACAAGTAACTTACAGACTATTTAAACGGCCAAAAATCGTTTATTTTACACACACACGGACTCACAATAAGAAAATAAATATACCAGCTTAAAGGTACAGAATAACTATTTTCTTAATGTCCCTCGGCAAACTTCGTGTTTCGTCAGTCGTCGGATTTCTATCAGTTTACCCTTTGCACTTGGTGCAGACCGGACGCTCTCAATCGACATGGAAGTATGTAGAGTTGTGAATACTCTTATAACTTAATGTAATTTATTTAAAAAAATGGTAGGAAAGTGCTAAAGGCGCAGGCACGACAAATAGGAAAATAGTTTTACAGCTCTATATAGTTCACAAGAAAATCAAAATAAAACAAAGTACTTAGTTCTGAATTCAAATTATTATACAAGATAAATCTAATAATTTATGGACATGGAAATTAGCATTCGTTTGTATTCGGAAATGCGATGATTATCGCGGCGTTTCGCTAGACCCTGTATAAAGATTTAATAAAACAACTCAAAATATTTAACTTCATGTCTATTTAATGACTGAACATCAACTTACGTACACCTAACTCCTTTATCAGATAAATGATCAACGCTATTCACGACGTGCATGATGTACTCCCTCAGCCTATCCTTGCTGTTCTGAAGGTAAGGAAGCACGGTGCCTTTCTGTGCAGCTTGGTTGAACTCCTCGATGTAAGGGTAGAAACTTCGCGCGAGGTGGGAGAGGGCTTCAAGAGTCTCCAACTCTTTGACGTACAAAAGTGGGGAAGTTTTGATTTTGTTGTCCACGGACACAGCGCAGAACATTTCTTGATCGCACAGGTCTTGTTTCAGTTTATTTATCTGTAATCAATCAAATATAAATACCTACATCATTTGTTATTATTATTATAACGGGCTGGTTAATCTTTTCACTTAGGTATGATCTTCATGCTACCCAACAAAAAAAAAAAAACACTACAAAGTGAAAAATAACTTTAAAGTCAAAGTCAAATAATTTATTTCAGTTAGGCACAAAAAGGCACTTTTGAACGTCAAAAACAAAAAATAGAATTGATTCTAGTCGCCCCTTCCAAAAGGTAGTTTTCGTATGGAGAAGAATGGGCAAGAAACTCCACCGTTACTCTTTTAAAATGTTTTACAATATTTTGTATAGGACATTAGTTATATAATTATATGTGAAAACGATGCACCTGGAATAAGATTTAATTTCGGAAGTCGGTGTCTTTTGGTTTTGAATTTTCGTTCTGTGTCACCGACTTCCGAAATTAAAGTTATTTTTCACTTTGTAGTGTTTTTTTTTGAAGTCGGTTGTTTTTTTTTTTTTGTAAAAAGTTTTTATTTTTCACTTTTTGGTTGTGGTACCTACCCCATACAAATTCGAATACCACTACCTGCTATATAAATAACAGTGACAGGAAGTTATCATATCATCCACATACTAAGTGGGAAAAAATACGTATTATTGAAGCTAACTCAAAAACTACCCAAGCAAAGTTAATAAAATTTATATGGGACCACCTTTGAAGTATTATCTACCAAACAAAAAAAGAATCATCAAAATCAATTCATAATTGGCGGAGTAATCGCGTAACAAAAAAACAAAAAAAAAAAACACAGTCGAATTGAGAATCTCACACATATCCTTTTGGAAGTCGGTTAAAAAGGGTGACCTACTGACTAATAATAATTGTGTTTGTTGGACTAGGTGGACACACGAAAATTTGTTTTTCTTTAGGTATTAAGCCTCGTATCCACTAGGCAACATTCGGCGCGCGACTTGTTGTAATGTTGCTCAACATGTTGAAAGTTTGCGCGGAACTTTTGTTTAGCAACGTTGTCTAACCATCGATCTTCTTTATTAGTGATCGATGTGTCTAACGCATGATCAGTCGTCGACAATATGTCGCCACAGGAACTAGTGTTGATTTCAGCGGCGGTGGTTATAATATTATCGAGAAATGCATCAAAAAGAAGTAGTAGCAGCAGTATCCCATAAACATTCATAAGCATTCATTCATGCTAAGGAAAGATATTTGAATTGATTTTGATGTAGAAAATAAGTTGTTCTTGTTTTAGTTTATTTTAATTTTGACATAATTTTGATATATTTTTAATTTGATTTTGAATAAATTTTAATGTTATTTTAATTCCGATTTGATGTTGTTTTAATTTTGTTTTGACTGTAATTTTATGTTATTTTAATTCTGATTTGACGTTGTTTTCATTTTATTTTGATTGTACCTAATTTAATTTTATTTTGATTTTAATAATTTTGTTTTGTATTTATTGTAATATTGTTTTCGATTTTAGTTCTACTAACATATTCTTATAACTTCTACTAACACAATATGGATATTTTTTCCGAAATAAATTATTTGAATTTGAATTTGAAATTACATCACGTTACGGACATTTCTGCGCGTCACGTCTCCAAACAACATTTGATGCTCAACTGCATGTTGCACGGAAACATACAACAAGCCGCGCGTCGTATTGTGCGCCAGCTGGGAACGTCGCGCGCTGTTGTGCAACGTTGTCGAACATGTTGAGCGTCACGTGTTGCCTATTGGATAGATCAAATCACAAGGATATCAAGCCTTGTTACTTTCAATGATGAAGGATGTTTTTTTTGAACCTACAGAAGGCGACCATAGTATAAATAGAGGTAGTAAGCTATCTTCATAGAAACGCACCGCGCGCGGCTTGTAAGTGTGCGCGGTTTTGTGTGTGCGTGCGGCGACGCATAGATACAAACCGCGCACACATACAAGCCGCGCGCGGTGCGTTTCTATGAAGATAGCTTACTACCTCTCTTTATACTATGAGGCGACTAAGGGATTCTGTGGAGTTCAAATTCTGGTATACCTAAGTCAAAATTACTTAGCTTAGCTACTCCGAAGAAGAATAACTCTTACTACGAAGTACATCGAATGGTTCTTGTAAACTTACTTTAGGCATGTGCGAGTTTCCTTTCCTGATGTAATTCTCGATCATGACTGCAACCTTGTCCGCATTAGTCAGTCCATACTTATAGTAAGTGTCGACTGTTGATAAGTATACCTGATCGTAGACTAGGTCAAAACTGTCGAGAAAATATCAAAATATCGTTTGTTGGACTTACAAACCACCACTCTTGCCCACTTAGGCAGACTAGAAGTACCTAGTCTCATCAATACTTTCGTAGGTAATTACTTAGATAATAAATAGACTCTGTTGCAGGGGAGTTTGCTGGATCGTTTTTACTTCGCAATAAAATTGCCTATAGGTACTCTATTTGGCTTTACCATTTTGATGATAATTGTTTTTTTAACATGTGATATCCACTAACCCGTACTGGGGCCGCAAGTGGATTACGGCCCACTCCCTCTCACAGAGAGGAGGCCTGTGTCCCAGCAGTAGGAATTTATAGAATTAGAGGCTGACTATGACTCTTTTTTAACCATATCTAGTTTCCTATATAAGTAGTTTTACCTTTATCGAAGACGAGGTGCTACTTACTCAGAGCAGGAATTCCTGACGATCCTCGCCAAAGCGATTATAACGGCTAATAGCGCACTGAATTGGTGAACGGCGTCGTTAAGCGAAGTGGACGATACATCCAGCTGCCTGAAATTTTTATAACCATTACAGGCAATCTGAAACACAGTACCTAGGCACTCTTTGTAGTTATTATTTCTTGAACATTATACAGCATGCGAGGTGCCACTTACCTAGGGTTCTGGCATTACTGTTTAACGTGTGTATCGCGCACTCTCACCTGCCAGACAGTATGTTGAAAACAGTGGTCGTACCAGTAATTAAAAACAAAACTGGAGATGCATCAGATGGGTCGAATTATAGAAGATAGGTCTATAATTCGACCCATCTGATGCATCTTTGGCAACTGTTGCAGCTAAAGTGCTTGACAGTGTGCTGAACGTGCAGCTGGAGAAACATTTGCGGTTGCACGATGCACAGTTCGGGTTTAGGCCTGGCTTATCCACTGAAAGTGCAATCGCTTGCCTTAAGCACACTGTCAGGTACTACACTAGCAAGAGTAGACCAATTTACGGGGCGTTTCTGGATCTCTCCAAGGCGTTCGACCGGGTCTCATACGACATTCTTTGGGGTAAGCTAAAAGCGACAGGTGTCCTCAACGAATTACTGAACGTTTTTAGATGGTATTAGGGCAACCAAATAAACATTGTAAGATGGAGTACCTAAGTTTTTTTACCATACTGGTTGGAATGTGGCGTAAGGCACGGAGGCTTAACCTCCCCTAACCTTTTTAATCTGTATGTGATTGCATTGATCGAGGAACTCAGCAGTGCGCATGTGGGCTGCTATGTTGACGGGTTGTGTTTTAACAACATAAGCTACGACGATGATATGGTCCTGCTGGCTCCCTCGGTCAGTGCACTTAGAAAATTGGTAAGGATATGTGGGGACTACGCTGCCACACATGGGTTACTGTATAATGTAAACAAGTCAGAACTCATGGTTTTTAAGACTGTTGGCAAGAAGTGTCCAGAAAATGTACCACCTGTCAAAATTTCGTTTCTGACGACCTTAAAGACGACGCTGATGTTGAGCGGGAACGCAGGGCATTGGTGGTGCGGGCGAACATGCTGGTACAGATGCGGTCAAAATCACACTTTTTAAAGCATACTGCACATCCCTGTACTCGAGCGCTCTATGAATTAGCTGTACTAAACGTGCCGCCAATGGGGTGCGTATTCAATACGACAACGCTTTTAGGGCGCCCCGTTATTGCAGTGCTTCTGCAATGTTTGTGCGAGCCAGAGTGGATAGCTTCTCAGCTGTAGTGCGGAAAAAGAATGCTTTCTTCTCACAAGGTTACGGAACAGTGGCAACAGCCTCCTGAAAGCTGTTGTTGATGAGCCTGACGAAAGCCCCGTAATGAGGCATCTTATTAAAAATGACCCTGTCGGTAGTAGAATATAAGTACAAACGTAGCAAATAAATTAAGTTGTTTACAATTGGATCTAGTTAACTGTTGAATAAATGAATAATAATTGTGCTCGTTATGAGAGTGAGAAAGAGCAATTTCTACTAACGTAGTTTGAGCATAATCTGCATAGTGAAGGCTCAAATTACTACCTCACTCTATCCTTCACTCTATATAGTGCTCGTATCATTGCTTTAAGAGCTGCTTTACATGAAACTACTCTATCCATGGACGAGGAGCAAAACAATGACCGAGATTTAGCTGAGTAAGAAGAAGGCGAAAGGTGCATGTTTACTTACGTTCGTCTCTTCAAATAATTTCCGAAATTCTCTACTAGTTCAAGATCTTCAAAATATGACTGCCCTTCCGAAAAAGGTTTGGGATCTTCATCAGGGTCATTATTGCCATAGTCCAAATCAAATGGATAGACTTCAGTTCCAAACAGGTTCGGTTTCGGTTGAGCTTGGGACTGACGTAAATTATTAGCGTTCATGTTGTTGTAGTACATAGAACCTTGCATTTTATAGAATGGTGACCAAGAAGGGTCTTGACCGTACTGGACTTGTCTTTGTGGTGGGTAGTTATAGACACTTGGGACAGTTGGGTAGTCAGGATATTGCCTAGGAGGAACATAGTTGTACGGCGCGGGCGGCTGCACACCCGTTTGTCCGGGGTAATACGAGTAAGGCGCCATCTTTGTGCGGTCATTGTTGATGATTACAGCCGGATAAGGGTTGTTTGGCTGACGGTGATGTTGTCCTTGAACAGAAGCTAAGTATAGGATTGGTATTAGGTGCCACATTTTGCCTGCAATAAAAAAGTGATTGATTCTAAGTGTGTTAGTTTTCAACATACCTATTTAATAAAAGATAATTAATCAAATTAGAATACAGTATCTGGGCGGCCGAGCTCTGCTCTGGTGAAAATAGACAATGCTCATTTAATAGTATTGGAAAGTTCATACTAATTCCATGCTGCCATGTCATTATTCTAAGGTATCCATCTTGTTAAACTTTGGGCGACTGAGCTCTGTTCAGGTGAAAATACGGTGAAAACTAATTTTCTCAGATATGAGACCTAGCTAGATCGATTTTTGCCCCTACATTCCAATTTTCATCGAAATCTTTAGTGCCGTTTTCGGGAACGTGATTACAAATATATAAGTATATATATATACAAATATTGCTACATTCCAATTTTCATCGAAATCTTTAGTGCCGTTTTCGGGAACGTGATTACAAATATATAAGTATATATATATACAAATATTGCTCGTTTAATAGTATAGGACAGCATACAGTCAGAATCAGCCTTTCATGCAGGTTCACAATTTAAAATTTATTTTATTATCACTACCTACTTCTTTTAAAACGGCGAAGGGAACTTCCTGAGGAAACTTAGAAGTTCTAGAACCAATAGATATATTTTCCATCAACCCGCATTGGGTCTGCGTGGTTGATTGGATACGGTTCCCGGTCCGTTGTCTCTCAGAGAGAGGAGGCCTGAGTTCCAGCAGTGGGAAAATTATAAGTAGTCTGATTATAATAAGTACCTGGTCGACCGAGCTCTGTTCGGGTGAAAATAGTTAAACATATCGTCCAGGTATACCAACGTTGTGTCACATTCCCGAGGCTGTGAAAATAGAGAAAACGAATTTTCCCAGATATGAGACCGATCGATGACCGATGAGCTAGATCGATTTTACGCCCCCGTAAACCCCTATATTGCAACTTTCATCGAAATCGTTAGAGCCGTTTTCGTGAACGTGAAAATACAAATATAAAGATAGGATAGGATGTCAAACCTTCATTATATAAATGACTATGACAATCAAATTAAAACTATGGAAATACAAATAGCTAGTAGTAGTACTAGAACTTGCTTACCCAATGAAAGGAGGCTTTGGTCAGTAAATTGATTTGAAATTCATCAGTATATATACAGTAATTAGTTATTACCGTTTGCTTGTTCTTTCGTATTACTTATAATTTTGTTGATAAAGTCACTGGTTCTTAAACTTCCACGTTTTGCTGAAATTACTGAAATCAATGCATTTAACTGAAAATAATTATCAAAATAGCCTTCACGGATGACGATATGAACTATCAGTACCTACTTACACTATGGAACAAACTCTGGAACTGAGAAAAAAAAAATCTGTTTTAATAATAATAATAAAATTCATTTATTTCAGGTAAATAACACCCATTACAAAAACATAAAATAATAGAAAAATTACATAAATATTAAAAAATAAATTGAAAATTGAATTTAGGTTCGATAAAAACAAACACAATTAAAATAATATCTTGACATTAGTCAGTACGTGAACCATGCAACAGTGGTTCACGTACTGACAGTCGAAACGTTCAGCGAAAGCGTTCAGGATACTGTTGCGGCTGGCCCGCACCCTACGCACCAGGGATGTGCACCGCTTGCGCATGATTGTGTGATATAAATGTATTACATACAGAGTTTGTTCCATAGTTGTTAGTAGTAGCTGATTTATTAGAGATTTCGGAATTGGTTCCGTAGTAAAAATCATACGAGTATATATCGATATATCTTTATAGTAATCCTATAACGATAAGCATAAGACTCACTCCCGTGGGAATATCGGGATAAAAAGTATCCTATATGTGTTAATCCAGGTTACAAACTATCTGTGTGCCAAATCCAAATCCGTCCAGTAGTTTTTGCGAGAAAGAGTAACAAACATCCATCCATCAATCCATCTTTTTTACAGTTTCGCGTTTATAATATTATTTAGTAGGATTGTGAGGAAAGTGCAGTTACCTATTAGAATCGCACCGGAACGTCAACTTCAAGGCGTTCGTCGTACGTGTACCGAACTTTTATTTGCCCCTCGTCATGCAAGAAGACCTTTGGCCGCAGGACGTGGTGTTCCATCGCTTCCGCGGACAAGTTCCACAAGACAGCACTACATAAGTCAAGCTAGTGCATAGTGAAGTGCTACTAACATAGTCTAAGCCTTATTTATTAACACAAGCTTTGTTTATATTAGAATATGTATGTTTAGGTTAAGGTATTTTTCTATGGGCCTGTGTCGTCTGCAATAAATGGTATTATTATATTTTAAATGCCAGTTGAATTCTAGTCATGCACTACTTTGCATGAATTTTATAACGATTATTGTAGGTTTATACAAAGAGATTATTCTAGATCTATTAATTTTAGATAGAAATTACCGAACCGTATACAGAGAAAACTGAATGGCACGAGTTGATACGGTGACGATCCCTTTCCGAGTTGATATGTGCTATAAAGCATTAATAAAAATAAAACTTTGACAAAGTAAAGTTATGATTTCATTATTATTGCGACAAAATTAAACAGATTCCGAACACATAATTATTTTTAGTTAATTTGCTAAGACCAAGTGTGTTAAAACAATTAGGCTCGCGTTAAACAATTTGGCATTTATTAATAAGAGTTAAGTACTTAGCTATTATCAGAATGACGTGAAGCGTTTTAAATAAAAATCTCGTTGCTAACTGAATTCTTACCGTTATTTTGTACTTACATACTCAGACTAAATAAAAAACCAAGACAGCGCTGTCAACAGTGACGTGAGGCCGGTTTCGTAAACATGTGTGCACTTAGTGAGGTGTAGTTTGATTGTTATTTGATTGTAAGTGGTTGTAAATTTGTAAATGTGTGCGTGTGAGCGTGTATGCACAGAGCGGAGGTGTAGTTTTGGCATACTTCACTGTATTGTTCGCAGCGCTATATCTTGGTTTTTAATTTGGTCTGAGCTTACAAAATTTCCTTTATCATCTTACTTTGTACATACTTACCTAATCGGTTAAGTAAAGTTTCCTTATGCATTCCAATTTTTCCTTCATCTTTTTCTCTCTTTCAAAAAAGCAAGTACCTATCTACGTTTTCAAATGTGTTCTTTCATTTTCAAAATTCTATGTAGTACCTATGGTATTCCAAGTTGTGGCGCCAGCTCTAGCCAATGTAGCGCTCGGGTGCCATAGGTAATACCCTGGCGCCCTCTAGTAGGCGCACGATCAAAATGGAATACTTACAGTTAATATTTACTATTTTCTCGGGTTTAATTTGGGTTGCACCCAAATTTTCCTATCACTGGATGGTGTAATTATAAATGATGTTGGGGAGCAGTAGCCGGTTTAATTCGCTTGCAGTACCTACGCCCCCGTGGACCCGCGGGGTATACTCGAGAGTAAAAAGTGTATATAGAAGGAAAGGAAGGAAGGGAAGAGAGGGCTAACAAGAATACATGGAGAGTTCTGTACCACGGTACTATATTTTAACACTGCATATTCGAGCCTGAACAAAAAACGCCGAAAAAATAAACACGTTTCTAGTATGGGGACCCCCTTTAATTTATAACTTTATTTAATTTTTATCATTTGTTGTTATAGCGGTCTTAGTACACTGAAAATTTCAAGTCTACCTAATACCTCTCTTCATCTCAAGAGCCAGCAAAAGGGCACGAGTGCCCCTTCGTCAACTTGTTGAAACCTATAACACGCACTTCATGGACATAGATGTCTTCTCTCTTTCAAGTAAAAAATTTAAAACACTAGCTATAAATACTCTTTCACCACAATCTTAACCTATCAATAATTTTTAAATTCAGTTAAACATAATAAGATACTATTGTATATACATTTCCTGAGTTATTCATCTATTAACTCGTGGACAATGGTGTGGGTTATATGTTTACCTATTTGTGTTACGACTCATAATTTGAACCTTAACATGTAACTGTTTTTTTGTCCCTAATAAATAAATAAATAAATAAAACCACAGTTTATTTTCTAAATTAGAACAATGCGCTTTTTTTGTATATATATACGTCCAAATCCTGCCCATGTTTTAATTTTAAGGGGGCGCCGAGCGGCCGGTTCTTGGCGCCCCCTAAGACCCTAGCATCATAGCATAATCAGCTTAATGTTCCCACTGCAGACGAACGCGATGCAATGAACGCCTGGAAAGTGGCTTGTCCGGATACGGAGCAGCCCGAGAACCCGTCTTCGCGGAGACAGTGGGATGAGCCGCTCTGCAGGTTGGTACAGAATAACCTCTTTAATCCGTCCACCAATACTGTTGAGCGTGCCCGCCTGCTGGCTGTGGGAGAATGGGAGTCGGGCCTCTGGCTTCAGGCACTATGGTCACCCAACATAGGCACTATGATGGGTGACACATCTTTCCGGCTCGCTACAAGTCTGCGTCTGGGCGCTCCTTGCGGGACTCCACATCGCTGTCAGTACGGTGAAGCAGTCAACCGCCTCGCACACCATGGCCTTTCCTGCAGCAAGAGCGCTGGTCGGTTGGCACGACACGCAAGCATTAATGACATTATCCGTTTTTTGGAAGTCGGTTGTTTTCTGTAGAAAAGTTTTTCTATTTTTTAGATGTGGTACATACCCTACACAAATTCAGGACATGAACTTATAAAAACATCGTCAAAAAACACAAAGTGGATTAAATACGTATTATTGAACTCAAGAACTACCCAAGCAAAGTTAGTAATAATATTAGCGCCCCGCGAGCTTCTCTACCAAATGAAAAAAGAATCACGTAATTCGTGACCAGTAAGGAATCAAGGAGAACCCGGCGCGGTGGCGGCACAAACGAAAAAAAAAAAAAAACTAGCTCTGTCCATCAAAACACGCTCTCATTCTGTCACAGCTGCTTACTACTTAAACTTCTAGCTGTTGGAATTCGGAATAGCTGTTTTAAATAATGCTTGTCTACAGCGTGTTTCAGAAATGTGTGGTCATAAGTAAGACCTTCAGTCACAACTTTCTCCACGTACTAACATCGTAATCAGCTGTCCCATACAAAACTTCAATACTCGACCCAAATAAATGGAATAGCTGATAATTTTTTCGCGTTTACGATGTTGGTCCCATAGAGCAAATTGTTCAGTTTGATGTTCTGTACTACACCTTTTTCTGATACACGCTGTATATCCCTAGTGAATGAATTGAACAATATTTTTTTATTTTCTTTACAACAGGGGTCAAAATGGCGGGTGGAACAGACTCGCACTTGGCCGGTATTTTGTATACTGGGGTTACAGTTGGAAATCAAAACAAATATACTTAATCGAAAGTATAATCTTTTATTGAATAAAATGAAAACTATTGTTTTTTTTTATTGTTTAAAAATAAAAAAAATTGTACGCCAATTATTTATTTACCTAAAATGTTGACTGTGAACCAACCTATAGAAAAAACAGAGGTTCAAGACTATCTCGCTGTCTCCGACGACGATCGGTGTAATGTCACAATCTTCGTGGAATCAAAGGTGTTTTGATGTAAAACTATAACATGCGGAATAATAAAATAATATTTTCAACACTTTCTCTGTTTTTCTTAGCTGATTTTTTACAGAATTCTTAGCATTTATCCATATCACGGGCCTTTCGGTGGACATCAGCCACTGCCCACACGATTGGTTCAAGTTCTTTCGGTGATGTAATGACATATTGATGTGCTTTTAGGTCCTTCGAGACTTCTTCAAATTTTCCATTTAATATCCTTAATTCTGTTGCAGCTAGACCAGCAGCGATCAATAAAGCAGCTGGTTGGCCATATTGATCAGGTTCCTCTTTAATAATTTTGTCAATAAATATATTACAAGGCCACGGTTCTTGTTCGCAGCCGTTTATTAATTCTTTTAACTGAAAAAAAGACAATATTATTGTTATTTAATAATTACCGCAGTCAGAGACAAACTCTGCAGTTTGATAAGAACAACTTTGAGATCTAGGCTACAGAAGAATTCAGCTGGGCTGTACAGCGTTTGGGAAGCTCCGTCAAGTCTTCTCGTCGCGTATTCTGCAGAGGCTAAAGACTAAAGTTTTCAATCAGTGTGTCCTGCCTGTTATGACTTACGGAGCCGAAACGTGGACACTCACGGTTTATAAATTAAAGGTCATTAAGCGAGAAATGGAACGAATTATGCCTGGAATATCTCTGAGGGATAGAATCCGGGATGATGCAATCCGGCAGAGAACCAAAGTTGTCGACATAGCTCATAGAATGAGCAAATTGAAGTGGCCATGGGCCAGTCATATTAGCCTTAGAACTGATGACCGTTGGGGTGGATATGTTCTTGAGTGGAAACCGCGAATCGGCAAACGTAAGACGCCCTCAGGCTAGGTGGAGCGACGATCTTCGCAGGGTAGCTGATGAGAGTTGCCGAGAATCGAGCTGAATGGCGTGCAATTGGAGAGGCTTATGTCCAGCAGTGGACTGCTGTGGGCTAATGATGATGATGATGAGTCAGAGACGTTTAACCAATTAAAGCCCTAACGCACTGCTTCCAATCATAATCCAAAATATACGCTCAGGGTTAGTCGTAATATTATATTACTAGCTTCGGCCAGCTTCTTGGCTCGCGTGATATCTTTATAAGTTATAGCCTATGTTATTCAGTGATAATATAGCATTAGACTGGTGCAAGAATTTTTAAATATGGTCCAGTAGTTTTTTAGTTTATTTATTACAAACAAAAATACTAAATCTTTCTCTTTGTAATATTAATATCGATTTTTAGGAGTCCTTACGTACAGATAGGGAAATTGTTAAGCAAATTCACATTCTACGTGTATTGGCAAATTACAAAATAGTTTTTGCCAATTGACAACTGACAAAGAATGACAGGTGTGATTAGAATATAATCTAAGCTGGTAATCATTTTCCTTAAAAAATATTTTCCCTTGGGAAATAATACATCCTCCTGTCCTGTCCTACTTCCTACTAATATTATAAATGTGCAGATAGTTTGTGAGGATGGATGGATATTAGTTACTCTTTCACGCAAAAACTACAAAACAGATTTGGATCAAATTTGGCAAACAGATAGTTTATAACCTAGATTAACACATGGGAAACTTTTTATTCCGATATTCCCACGGGATTGAGACTTTTGCGGGTGAAACCGCGGGGCGCTGCTAGCATTATAAATGTGAAAGTTTGTATGTTCGTGTGTTTGGACATTTTTTACTCAATCACGCAAAAACGGCTGAACGAATTTAGATGAAATTGTGCAAACAGATAGTTTATAATCTGGATACTTTTTATCCCGGGTAGTACATTCCCGTGGGATAATTTCTGACCTCCACGCGGGCGAAGTCGCGGTCGGACGCTAGTGGGTAATATTTCAGAATTTCCTTGATTCTTATTTTCTCGGATATGGATCGGAGGGAGTGGAAGGACGCATTAACAGTAGTATTCATCTATTGGAGATGCTATAATGTGCGAATAGCTAGCACCCCGGATTGTTTTTAGCTACATGATTGTCAAAAAATGAATTACCTGTTGAATTTTGCTGTGAACATCAACCAGACTATTCTTGATTTCGTCTACAACCTCTTCTGGATGATTGATTGCCTGAGGTGCCGAATTGTTAAGCATTTTTGGGTAAAACTCGTAATAATCTACGAGTCTGGAAACAACAAACAATATTGAACAGTGTGAACTTAAACTAAAGGTAATAGTCATAAATCTTTATTTTTTATTTCCACATCATATTACTTTCTTTAATAAATTCAATAATAATAAAAAAAAAACAGTGGCATTCCGGGAGTGCCGACAGAAGTGAAAACTTGAACAATTTTACTGTGCAGGAAATAGATACTTTTAATGAGGTGTCAGTAACGGTAACAGTGTCGCGAGTTCAATTGTTTTTTCCTTTAAAAAAAAAAGCAAAGAAAAGCAAGTCAACATTAAATGTAACTGTATAAATCTATAAAATAATTTTCTAGATCTGAGGAATGGATACATGTTAAGCAGTGTCACTTCAATGTTTTTATTTTATAAATTTAAAACTTACGCGCAACCAGATTCCTTTATCCCCATATAGTTGACAACGTTGACTATCTCTGCGTAGTGACGTCTGAAATCGTTCAGGAGCGGTACGTTGCCCTGCATGGATCTAATGTAACAAAAGATTTAGAGAATGTCAATAAAAACATGAACGCAATGTCACTAAAAAGTAGGTAAATAATTTTAGTTGATTGTACTTGTGAATTTGATCTACAATGGTGCCGATTCCCTTGTTCACAAACTAAACTAAATTTAAGTTCATTGCATCTTTTTCTTTCTATTTCAGTAAGAAAACGACAGAAGATAAATTTTAGTTTAGTCCTGTCAAATTAATCAGCGCCTGTCACTACTCCATACAAGTTTAGACGTGATTAAAAATTTGCCTACTAAAATTACGTCAATTTACGTCAAGCGCTGATTAATTTGACAGGACTAAACTAAAATTTATCTTCTGTCCTTTTCTTAATGAAGTAGAAAGAAAAAGATGCACTGAACTTAAATTTAGTTTAGTTTATGAACAAGGGAATCGGCACCAATGTCTACAAAGGTAGTCTCAACTCAATGACTGGTAGACTGGCTATTAAAGAGAGGGCTCTGGAAATCATTGCGGTAGCGAAACATCTATGGAACGTTAGTATAGTACACTGCAGTTTTATCGCAAAGAAATGTCATTGTAACTTTCGTGAACTGTGGGTGTGGACGTCATCACTGAGTACATTGATATTTACAGGTCATTTTCAGGTTCTGAAGAGGAAGAATTGTTGTTGCTGGCGTCGGTATTACAGTGAAAGCGTAGAATCTTTCCTCCATGTCACCTCTTTTTTGTACGCATTTTTGTAATCCACGTGTCCAACTATATAATTCGGGATTATTTAGTATTCATTTTAAACACATTTCTTTATTTTCGGCTTCCATTATGCGAAAATCTGTCCGCCCAGACAGATCGCGTGATGACGCCTTGCGATGCCAGCGACCATTTCGCAGGTACCTGCGAAACAGTACTGACAAGGACGCAATTATCTCATCTCGCTTAAGGTTTCTCATCGAGAAGTTTTGACGCGGGAATTCCCGGGAAATTTGGCCTTAGTCGAGACGGGAAAAAAGGGGTTGAGTACCCGGGAAGTCGAGAAATTAAAAAAAACTAAAAAAATAGCAATTTGATGTTAATTCGTGTGTACTCATAACAAAAATGATATCCTCTATCTCCTCTCCATTTCTACATCCTTTTACTACCCAATAAGGCACCCACCTCCCGCCCGTCCCACCCTGTGATCTCTCCGTTTGTTTAGTTCAGTCAGTCACTCGCAAACATTTGACGGCGTAGCTTGTGTCGGTGCGCCTATCTAGAGTCACCGGAGACTTGTGTCGTCTACGGGTACAAATACTACTGAAGCCCAGTTAACCAAAAGCCTGATAAAAATAGAATTTAATTTATTTGAATCTACCGTAAAACGAACACCAAATCGCGAAAATTTATATGATGCCGTTATGACTGTGAAGCCTACGTCAAATGAAAATGAACGAGTATTCTCTTTATTTGGTTACATCGTTACAAAGATCAGGAACTGTCTATCAGACAAATCAATTAATGTTTTGGTATTTTTAAAATCTTATTTTAACTCAAACTCAAACTCAAACTCAAAGCATTTATTTCAAATAAACCAATTACAGGCACTTTTGAATTGTCAAGGGGTCGGTCAGTCAGAAAGATGAAGCTAGTTGCCCATTCCAAAGCGTAGTAGGTACCTATGGAGAAGAACGGGCAAGAAACTCCACGGACACTCTTTTAAATCAGAATATGGTTACAAAATATTGGTTACATCATTCATGTTGAAGTTATACATGTGAGAACGATGCAGAACGTTAAAAGCGTCCGTAATAGAAAATAAAACAAATAATACAATTCAAAAATTAAATTAAAATAAGCCATGTCAGCTAAGAGATGACCAGTCCCTACTGACAGCGCCCGTTCACGAACATGACGCATGGATTAGCACCATTCAGCTCAACCATTTTGAAGGGAGCTAAATGATCCAACACACACGCCACCGTCAGCGAGACATTAGAGTGAGCATGACATACTCTCAGCCGCCAGGGCACATTCAAGTCAATGAAAGACGTACCTAGTAAATGGTAGCTTTATAGTAGGTACATAGTACTCACACGTGTTATGCAATTATACAATGCTAAGCGATTGAATCTATACAATGCAAATAGTTTTTAAAAATCTTCAGCAGTTCCAACAGTATTTTCAAATGCTAATCAATTAGTTTATGCGCCCTTGTGGAGCAGGACCAGCGTTCGGCCAAGCACTTATATCAGCGATGTAATCCCCCAACTTATAATATGCTTGGCTGCATAGTGTGCGTTTTATATAAGATTTAAATTTCGTTTCATTCAGCTGAAGTATGTGAGGAGGTATTTTATTGTAACATTTTAAACAGTACCCCATGAAAGACGAGTCCACTTTAGCCAGTCTGAAACCCGGTTGAACTAATTGATCCCTATTTCTAGTGATATAATTGTGTCTTGCACCTCTTCTACTAAAAAGATGTAGATTTTTCCTTACGTACATAATGTTTTCATAGATATATTGACAAGGTACCGTCATGATGTTAATATCTTTAAACAGTTCCCTTAGAGAGTCGCGCCTGCGGAGGCCATATATGGCTCTGATGGCTCTTTTTTGCAGAATAAAAATAGACTCGATGTCTGCAGCCCGACCCCATAGTAAAATACCGTACGACATAATACTATGAAAGTAACTGAAATAGACTAGCCTCGCGGTATCTACATCAGTAAATTGACGGATTTTTCTCACAGCATATGCTGCTGAACTTAGACGTCCTGAAAGGGATGTTAAATGAGGACCCCATTGAAGCCTTGAGTCGAGCGTGATCCCCAGGAAAACCGTTTTATCGACAAATTCTAGTTTCTCTTGATTCAATACTATCTCACAATTACTACTTTTGACATTTGGTAAAGAAAATCTTATGCATTTAGTTTTTTTACCATTTAATACTAAATTATTAGCAGTGAACCAATTTTGGACCTGCAGTAGGGTGTTATTTACGTCGTCAAGATTTGATGCACGTCTATTAATTTTAAAAATTAAGGAAGTATCGTCAGCAAATAACACCATTTGTGGTTGGGTTTTTAACAAATGGGGTAGATCGTTAATATAAACTAAAAAGAGGAAAGGACCCAATATTGATCCTTGTGGTACACCCATTTTTACTTTTAAACCGAGTGAATTGACACCATTTATTTGAACTTGCTGCTGTCTATCATTTAAATAGGATTTTATTAAACTGAGCGCAAGTTTTCCAAGTCCGTAATGCTCAAGTTTCGAGATTAAGGTTTCATGGACGACGCAATCAAATGCCTTGGAGAGGTCACAAAAAATTCCTATGGCGTCTTGGGCCTCTTCCCACGCCGTAAATATGTGCTTTAATAAGGTGACACCGGCGTCAGTCGTACAACGTCCCCTGGTGAAACCATACTGTTGATCATGTAAGATTTTATTGGTGTTAAAATGAATGAGCATTTGATTAAGCATTACTTTTTCAAACACCTTGCTGAAAACTGGCAACACGGATACGGGTCTATAGTTATTGGTGTCTTTACTGTCCCCGGATTTAAAAAGTGGTATTACCTTACTATATTTCATTAGATCAGGGAAGACTCCTTGATCCACACACAAATTAAATATTAAGGCTAAGTACGGCGCTATAGTCTCAATAATTGAGGTACAAACTTTGATAGACATTCCCCATAGATCTTCGGTTAATTTGATCTTAATTTGCTTGAAAGCTTTTATTACTGATATGGGGTTTATATGTTTGAATTTAAATTCAATCGGGCAGGATGAAACGTTAGCTCTTAATAAATCAATAGAACGCGAGGGCGAGGAATTTAATAGAACCTACTAGCGATATTGTCAGACCTGTTGTCAAATTGTTGCTCTAATTTGCAATATTATGTATACAGTAACGGAGATGATTATCAAAAGACTGATTTAAATGTCGTTAGTTATTATTACAAAAGTTTTTATATATTTCATAAACATCATTATTTATTTTAATGATTTTTTTACTTTTACATTAGGTAGGTATAAATCAAAGTGATCATATTTGTCAGTAACAGCTAATTATAAAAAAAAAAATCTGTGATTGATATTTTGTTAATTTTAAAGATTTTACTTAATATTTTATTCTAGTTTTAAAACTCTGTGATTATAAAGGAAATTAAGAAGGCATATCTTTTTGTTAATTGACGAAGACTGATTAAAATGAACATATTGTTATTACGAAAATGTGTATTTTATTTTAAAACCTTTTTCATACATTTTTATTGAGATAAATTAAATTCCCAACTTGTCGGGAATTCCCGGGAAATTTTGCTCGAGAAGTCTCGGTATCCGGGAAAAAAAAGTCGGGAAATGAGAAACCCTAATCTCGCTGTATAGTAGAGTGAGACAGAGCATATGCGAGACGCTTCCATACAACGTATAGTTTTTTTTTAAATTCGCTGCCGTATACGACCACGTCGGTGTACTAAAGGAAAGGCGTTAAACCCTGGAGATGAATTATCAAACATCGTTCCTAAGTGGTCAACTTTGTTATAAAAGGAACTCTTGTGCAGTGGACGTCTTTCGGCTGAAATAATGATGATGAGATAATTGATAATGTCAATGATACCTACAACATATTTTTTTCCAGCGTTTCAGCGGCTTCTTCCACTTCCTGTACATATAGTTTGTATGGCGGTATCCCCAACTTCACGCCTACGCCCAGGCCAACGGCCACGGCTGCTACCAGGAGTTGCAGAATCATTGTCATCTAAAAACATAATCTTGATTTATTACATTTTTGCAGGGAATACTTACTAACTCCATGAGCTGAGTTACTTCAATTTTTGTGTTTAGAAAGTTTTTCGAATATTACAAAATAAAAAAAATACAGTGGCAATCCGGGAGTGCCGAAAGAAGTTAAAACTAGAAAAAAAATCGGCACAGCGGTTATCAACGCGTTGATGTCTTTTTAATGGTCCTTTTGACCATTAAAAAGACATCAACGCTGGTGTCGTCACAGTGTCGCGAAATCAATGGTTTAGTCCCATCTCAAAAATGCCCAACGCGCCGAAAAAAGTTTTAACTTCAAAAAAATCATAAACAAAAAAACACAAAAATAAAAAAATATAAAATTATGAAAGTAACATTGGTATCAGCCAGGTTAACTTTCTTTTAATTCCCTCAAGCTCGACTTTAAAAATATCTTCTAATATTATAACACGTGAAGAAATAGATATATGTAAGTAGGTACCTCTTACTTTACCGAGAGTACTGAAACAGTAAGTTGTGAAGTTCAAGTTTTAACTACCTAACTTATACTGCCCTCGATTTGTCTCGAGTCATGGTAATCAGGTGTAGATATTTAAATAAGTAAGTATTTTTTTAAGCATCATTAACTTTATGATAATATTTGTCCGTGAATAATATGTATGATATGATTGTTTTCTACTTGTTTTTGTTATTTTGTTCAGGTACAGTCAGCGACAGAGGTAGATAAGCAGGCAAAAATAGTTAGAATCATCTTTTCACAACGCTGTCATTTTGAATATTTTAATTATTGTGAATGTGAGGACTATGTAGATTACATTTATTTCTCTGCTAGTTTTAGTGATGGTCTGGCAGTTTGAGTAGTTTATGCGGCCTACCCAAATGTCCTTTCTTTGGTATTGTTCGTCGTTTTGAGTTACTTATGTTCCGAGTTGAGCTCCACGATTACTGACAAATGCTTGCACTGACTGGACAGGTCCACTCAAATCTGTGTGGTTCTTTCCTCAAAAGACCTTTTCAGACACTAATCTACATGGTCCTCATATGGCCTGACCAAGATTATGTCTGGACTTTAAAAGAGACTGCGACCTCTGAGTTTGTTTCGGCCTTTCTTCTCAGAGTAGTCAGATAGGAAACGCCGAACTCATCTAGCTTATATATATATTTTTTATATTGCGTGTAAAAGTGATTCTAATTTCCTATTTACAGAATAAATAAAAAAATTAATTTCATTTCATTTCATTTTGCCATGATTTCTTTCGTGGGCGGTAATTAAACTCACCTCAAGAAGGCGTTATCCCGACCCTCCTAAATCGATTAACACTGTTAAATTAATGTTGTTAAACAAATTGTATTGTATTGTATTGTAGGTATTACTTTTTGTTCCGGATTTTTTTAATTATTGTGCTCAATTCTCTTCATTGCCTTTTATTGCTGACTGTACTTGCAGCGATTATGCAAGTACATATCAAAATGATTAGTATTTTATTTATTTAATGGATCTGAAATAACAAAAATAAACAGCATAAAATAAAAGCATTAAATGCCTTTCATTTATTGTTTCAGATTCGTTCTAAATGATTAAATTAATTGTGGTTTATCATTTAATTACCGTTACGATTTTTTTATATAGAAACCATAAGAAATTATTTTGTAGCGCACGGTGCCTGGAGCGACATATTATTAAAAAAAAAAAAACAGTTGCACTCTGGGAATGCCGACAGAAGTGAAAACTTGGACAAGATCGCCTAGGTGGAAGAAAAATACTTGTATAGAACATTGGTCCGTAACCTTATCTAAATAAAGAGCACAATCGCGTTTACAAAAAAAATACTTCCGAAACCTTTAAAGTAAAAATACTTGCATAGAACATTGATCCGTAACTTAACATTAATAAAGAGCACAATCGCGTTTACAATAATGAGGTGTCGGTAACGGTGTCGCGAGTTCAATTTGACGGCACGGTTGGCGCAGTGGTTAAGCGACTCTTGAGGTGCTCTCACCTGTTGTCGAGATCACTCTTCCGCTGGTCTTTCATTTGCCAACTCCTCCCAACGGAAGGGTCTATATTTACATCTCTTAATACTATGTCTAATATAAATAATACCTTATTATTGAAAGATATATCTTTCATTGACAATAATAAGGTATTATTGCCTCCAAAATGCTACACAATAATGTGTTGTATGTTGGAGGCTTTTTCCATCTCACGTAAATGTTTTTTGTATTTCGGTGTTCCTAACCTCGCATCTACGTTCAGGCTAACGGCCACGGCTACTAACAGGACTTGCAAAATTATTGTCATCTGAAAACAGTGAAAAATGTTTTCAGGGAATTATTATTAATGCAATTCACACTACCTGCGGGCGTCGACACCTTGATTAGGGGCCTACCAACAGCTCATAAAGCAGTTTTATTGTAATATTACTTCAGTGTGGGAAAGCTATACGTCCTGTACAGCTTCATCTCTTTCACACACTGAAGTAAGCTGGTGGTAGGCCCTCTGATGTAGTTTCTTGAAATTATGTGTGTTCAGAAACATTTTTTTATTTTTATAATGAAATATTGATTCATCAAGTAGGGAAGTATCTACAGGAGTTTCGCCAACGATTTAGAAAAACTTAGAAATAATACACAAAAAAAAAAAAAAAAAAATCATTGATTATGCAACATTTGTATTAGTCTGACGACCGAACGAACTAGGTAGGACTTTCAAAAATGTTCCTAAATTATTCCTTGTTTACACGAGTTTAACTCATGCTTAGTACTATTTAGTATCGACGACTATATCCATCAAGGAAATGAGAATAACAATTATTGATTACCGTCAAGAAGCGCCTTTTTAATGTTTGTTTGCTGACATCAAGTATTAGTATATTTTATTATAATCAGTCTAATTATCGTCATCGGCTCCTTAAAATTTAGTAGCCTGATATTTCCAAGCTATTACAAGGCTGTCTTTAGGGTACATTCTTTGTACCAGCTTGATCGTGTTTTATTATTGTCACAGCTAGCCTGTATTGTCCCACTGCTGGGTTATGGCCTCTCTTCAATATTTCCATAGGTCACGTTTACGTAACGTTGATCAGAAACAGAATCAGAATTTTTATTTATCTTTTTTATCTTTATGCGCTTCCTCTTACCAATTTCTAAGGAACACATCTAATTCAACTTGTTATAACTATAACATAAATCCTATAACAGCGCGAAACCTTCAAATAGCAACCGGAAACAGCGCATACGACGACATCACGCCGTGGACGATTACTTCCGGCGCCCCGACGGTGACGCTCCGCCAATTAGATCATCAACAGCGTAGTCTTACATACATAAATAAGATATAAAAAAACAAGTGAAACTGCTATTTTCAAATGTTTTTTTACTAACTGCACATTCAAAAGCAACAATATTATCACCTACATTTTTAATACTCACAAATAATATCTTAATATGGTTAATTATGCATGAAAAATTGTAATCATTAAAACCAATTCAACAATGACTTGAGACAAATCAGGGACTGTATAAGTTAGTTGGAATTTAACTTGGACTTCACAACTTACTCTCTCGTTAAGGTAAGTAAGTAGGTACTTACATACATACATTACATCTTCTTTATTTATTATATAATTAAATTTCAGACAATATTAGAATAGAATCCATCCACCACCCTATGTAACATTTTAACAAGTATATCTGTATTCTTTATGGTGGACATAACAAAGAGAATTCTGTTCTATTTTACTATAAAGTCAAGATCATCCGGAGATTTCTGATTCTGTTCCTAAGTTCCAGGGTCTGTACCAAAACGTGAAAACATGGAGCTTACAGGACAAATAGGAATATACCTTACGCAATTTAATGACTTTATCATTTTATTAACCCAACTATTAATAGGTACCGAAGTTACGTGTTCAACTTCATAATATGAAATTAATATATTATCAGATGACAATGATTCTGCAACTCCTGGTTGTAGCTGTAGCCATTGGGCTGAGCGTGGCTGTGGCGCCTCCATACAAACAATATGTACAGGCAATTGAAGAAGCTGCCGAAAAACTGGAAAAAAATGTGTTGTACGTATTATTGACAATTATTATTCGTCGCGCATCTCGAAAGCTGATAAGGCCGACTGAGGTTGTTCTTAAAACGGTGATTCACAACGGTTCCTCCCTGATTTTTTTATTTTTTTTATGTAGTGCATCTCATAGTTGACCTTTTAGATCATGACTACTTAACCGGGCTTTCCTGTGGGTGCCTTAAGCTACTACACTTAAAACCTCCAGACAGGGGTTAGGTAATACGGGCTGGTATCCGCAACTCCACGTCAAAGTGCGTATTTTGCGTACGCACCAGAGGTTATTCAACTATGTTAATTAAAACTAGGTGAACGCTCGCTAAGGACACCCCCTGTGGGGTACGGACCTCGGCTTAGGGCGTCAACCGGAGGGAGGAAACTTCCTGAAACATCGTAGCTTTTCAGAACCAACTCTCTGAAAGCCAGTGTAACAAACAGTCATTGACAGAAGATATTTTAGATCAACATACATGCACAAGTAAAATCAACATTGCGTTCATTTTTATTGATATTTTTTTCATCTTTTGTTGCATTAGATCCATCGAAGGCAACATACCGCTCCTGAATGATTTCAGACGTCACTACGCCGAGATAGTCCACGTTGTCTACAATCATGGAGAAAAACGATCTGGTTGCCTGTAAGTTCAACTTTGATTTTTAGCAGTAAAATTTAAAAAAAACTACCGATATTGGCCCTGCGTAGATGATTTTTCATAATATACTTCTCAAACCAATTTAGAGAATGAAGTTAAAATTCTAAATCTTAACACATTGTTCGATACATCT
This sequence comes from Agrochola litura, assembly GCA_949152395.1. Classification (NCBI taxonomy): domain Eukaryota; kingdom Metazoa; phylum Arthropoda; class Insecta; order Lepidoptera; family Noctuidae; genus Agrochola; species Agrochola litura. The sequence goes on from OX424493.1 coordinate 22,344,459, forward strand.
TTCAGCAACCGGAATTATGACGAGGAATATTATCGATTTCTTAACATTTCGGCACCTGAGGCTATCAATAATCCAGAGCTGGTTGTAACTAACATCAAGAATCTTCGTGATAATGTTCACAACAGCATCGACGAGGTAAATATAATGATTGTCAAATATGTTTTTTACACAATTTAACATTGTAGCTTCTCTGCAGATAACAATTGTCTATTTTCAGTTAAAAGACTTAATAAACGCTTGCGATCAAACATCGGAGGTTTGTAATGAACTCATTGACGATATTGTAAATAAGACTCCGGATCCATTTCGCCAAACAGCTATTGTTTTGATCGCTGCTGGTGATACTGCAATAGATTTGAATGAATTAAATGAAAAATTTGAACAAGTCTCGAAGAATCTGAAAGCACATCAGTATGTTAGTACATCACCGGAAGATCTGAAACATATTGTGACCCGTGTAGCTCAGCTTTACCGAACTCTAAATGCACATCCGCTTGAATGCTAAGAATTCTGTAAAAGCTAAGTATGGAAAACAAAGACGAGTGTTAACGCTTGCGATCTAGATTTCATTGTTTCACGATTTAGAATTTCAAACCAGCTGCTTTTGTATAAATACGTTTCGTGTTCAGGGTTTTGATAGCCTTGATTCTCTGTTCTTCTATAAATGTATACAGGTTGTCAGTCTAACTGTAAAACTTTAAAAAATTCAAATAAAATATAATACTTTCAAATTTTCATGTCTGTTTTTATTATTTCAAAAATCACCCGCATTGTAGTACAGAACAAATAAATGAACACAGGTCATATAGCAAAAAAAAAAGCCGATAGGAATACTTATAGTCTATAACATTATAGTATTCGTTTTATACTGAAAAGTATCAAATAACTCCGAAATTGAATTTAACCTTAAATCACTGCACACTTGAAAGTACAATCTGTTTTGTCGTTTCTCATACAATGGTTCAAGTTTTATAATGTTTTCCAAATTCTTTGTATAATGCTAAATGAAATAGAGAGTAGCAACTAACCATACCTCAGATAGTAATCGGTTATTGAAGATTGTGGCATCATGACTTGATCCAGGCCAACAGGCAATCACATTCATTAATCTCATATGTGCGTCACACCCACCTTGTGCATTCATAGAGAAGTATCCTTTTCTGTTCCTAAATTCTTCCCTAATATTAGAATCTAATCATGTCAAACACTATAAGTCAAATCACTGTTATTAAATAATCTGGGTAAGTCCTAAGGAAAATCAGAGGACCACACACTATCAGTAATAATGAGACATCAATATTACTGTAATTCCTTCCAATATTGACGTAAAACTATTAAAATATTTAAATCACATCATCATTCCAACCTTTGCTTGCCATTTATTAAAAAAAGAATAGAATAGAATCAATCCAACCACCACACTGTCAGTAGTAATGACATTACTTAAACGCTTTGTCATTATTACTGATAGTGTCTGGTCCGCTTAAATTTAGCTATATAAGAATATGTTTGCCATCAATAGCACCCAGTACTCTTGGGGATTGACTGTTATTGTAAAAATCTTGCTGCGTATTGTTCTGAACAAAGATGTTATTTGGATACAGTCTAGATAAAGCAGAGGAGAACTTAGACATCATGTTCGAATCAAACTAACCAACCAGCACCAGAAACTTTGCAGGAGCTAAAAAGTGACTTCTTGGAAGCATGGGAGAACATTCCATAGCACGTCATAGTGGTATGTTTGTTATGTTCGTCTACTCAACTGATGTAAAAGTCTAAAAAAAAATTAAAAACAAAAACTCGACTGCAAAAACACGTAACTGAAAAGAGAAAAACAAGCATTATAATCTATAGAATTTTGGTATTGCAGGCGGGACAAACAAAAATTACACCATCATTTCAGTTTATTGGTTTGTCCCGCCTGCAATACCAAAATTCTATAGATTATAATGCTTGTTTTTCTCTTTTCAGTTATGTGTTTTTGCAGTCGGGTTTTTTGTTTTTAAAGATTTTATTATTTCAAGCTTTTTAGTTTTTTTAAAATAATATACATATATTGAATATTGTTTCATCACTAGCTTTTATTTGATACCAATAATGTTTTTTTTTTTAAACCTACCCCTCCCTTTTTTAGGGTTCAGTAGTAAACAAGAAACAAGGAAGGTTGGTTTTAGATATGTGAAAAAATTCACGGCAGTAGCTTATATAACGAATTTAAAAGGAAAACTATCACAGCTGAGTAGGCTTTACAACTTTACGAGTAATAATCGACCAACTTAGATTTGCGGTTGTAAAAACATGTTCTCCCATACATTCTGTATGAATTTTTTTTTTTTTCAACTACAAAGTTAAGTTTGTTATTGGGATAAATTCATCCCAACTACGGAACCCTACATTGTGCGTGGTCCGACATGCACTTGGCCGGTTTTTTTGTATTTGCAGATGCAATATATTCAGTAGCGAAGGCTCACGTTATGTAGGAGGGAAGCCGGAGAAGCAAAAAAAAATAAAAACTATTCCTACCAATCCCGAACTCATAAAACAGCTACGAATATGTTTTAAAAACCCTATATTCTATAAACAACTACAATCTATGAAAAGTAAACACGGGAACAATACATTTTATTACATTTACGACTGCCAGTCACTCATTGATATTTATCGTAAAGGGAAACATTAAAATGTTACAACGAACCATCGCGGCGTTTGTAATTTATAGTCACATCTGTGCGAGCACGTATTTTCAAAACTTAACCTTGAAAAGCATGTTTCTTCACAAACTAATTGTCAAACGACATTCTAAAACTATGAATGCCGCCATCCTAATAAGATCGTACTAATTATTTTCAAATCTACTCTAAATAAGTAATTTCAGCTTATTAAACTATCTACTTACCCCAATACCCAATTACAACGTACTTTATTTTCACATCCAATAAACTCAAAACACTATGTTAATCACTGTCCTATGACTACAAACACATATTAATACTACTAGTAATGATAAACTAATGAATTCAATAAATACTGTGCGAAAAAAAGCAAATTAATATGGTTCTAATGCGATTACGTCAAAAAGCAACCACACATTGTCATACGAATAATGAAATGTTTACGAACTCCGAACTCTACCCAGTATTACGAAATTCAACGAAAACTACCGAATCAAATGCGTGTGCCAGAAAGAGGTGGTGCAATAGCAATAATTCCTTCTCGCTCCCGCGCGCACGTTTCTGCTACTATGTGCCTACAATAACTCGCTACAGACCCGCTTACCCGGCTCATACAAACCGCGGTATCACGTGACCGAAGTGACGTCATGATGTCTTTATTTTTTGTAAGGAAATTGAATTTAGCATAAGCCGGACGCGCCTACGAGTTATTTTAGCGCAGTGTTTTGTTGTTGGGTTATTAAGACGATTTTTAATGTATGTAGGCGTTTTGTAATAGGTATTTTAATTTTATGGTGCATCAAATACTTATAGTTTGATTATTCAATGACGATAGAGTGGTTGTGTTCCGAATTTCCAAAGGGAAGCCGGTAGGAATTGGCTTATATGGACGTTTCGCCCCTGCAATATATATAAATATTATATAGCCTATGACACTCCCACAATTAAGACGAATCTAACGACACCTACTCACATGTAAAAATCTATCAAGCCGTTTAGGCTACAGAGCGTGCCAAAGAATTAGACATACATACATACATTGTTGAAGATGAGGATGGGCTTAAGTATTCAAAGTTTTCTTTGGTGTATATTAAGACGTTTCTTTTACACATACTGACATTAGTAGCAAAAAAACATTGGAAAAATCAAATAAAAAAGAACAAAAATATGAATATAAAAAGGTTGGTTGTTGGTTACCAACATACATACTCTCGAAAAATATTACCCTCCTTCTGGAGCAGTCGGGTAATAAATGAAAGGTTTTGCCATTGTTAGTTTGTTACGCATCTACCTACCCCGCAGGATTCTAGTCACTGGACGATAGTGAACAGAAAGTTCTAGGTGTCATTGCAGCCACTTACATACAAAATAATATAAATAATATAGATAAACACAAACTGATTTTCAATCAAACAACGGTATTCAAAGAATATATTTTATTTCAAGAACATTGTAGCCACATAAAAGCTGAATATTTTTTTAATGGAATTCGCATTTGTTTACAAAAAATAGGCCTTGGTTTATCTCACTATTTACTAGATGCAAAAGAGACTACAAAAGATGGGAAATGATGATGGAAGATAGGAAATTAAAAATTTATAAAACGAGAAGCTTTGAAACTCTTAACTCCATGAGATACATCCGTCTCTGTCATAAGGAAGTTTTCAGGAAGATTAGCCGGAAGGCGGGTACAATAATTCGTAAAGTTTTTGTAGCGCAAACACGACTTCTTTTAGTTTTTCTACTCCGGTAATAACAAAGTTATGTGCATTTAAATTTTGAGAGCTTTCAGCAAAATAATCTTCATGGTCCTTGTTTAGTTGTTTTGCAACTGATCCCACAGCTAGAAAAACTTGTTTTGAAAATCCATATTTCTCAAGATTCTTATTAATTTCTTCATCGATAGCTTTATCACTGTCCTGATTGTGAGCAGACGCATATACCAGCTGAAACACCTAAAAATGGACAAAATTTTATAAATGATAAATTAATGATATTTATATACTGTATCTGGACAGTTGTACAAGTATTTTCTACTAGATGGCGCTAGTTTTTCGTCCGAGAAGCTGTGCCAATAAACATCCAAACAAACTCACAAATAATAGTTATCCTAATCCTAACTGATATTATAAATGCGATTGATTGTTGCGATTTGATTGTTTGTTTTTTTGTTAAGGTTTCACGCTAAAACTACTTTACGGATTTGGATGAAATTTGGCCCATGGATAGACCATGACCTATGTTAGGACACAGGATACTTTTTATCCCGATATTTCTACGAGATCGAGACTTATGCAGGTAAAACCGCGTAGCGCATCTAGTCTTCTTTATTTAGTCCAGATATTATGGTAAAAATGCAAGGCAACATCTGGAATAGCATGACCAGGCAACCCTGCATCAGTCATCGAGTGGCTTAACCCAGTATTACAGAGCTCAACAACCCGACACACGACGGTACCAATAATACCTACATTGTAGCTAATCCAGCCAGCAGACGGATAGTCTTGTTAATTTGACATTAATTAAGACAAATATTGTAAGTACCTCATCGCTGCTGTTGATGATATCATCGACCAGCTTTTTGGTTTCATCTACTACGCTTTGTGGATTTGCAACAGCAAAAGGTCCCGCTTTGTTAATATTCCTCTGGTAGTCTCTGAAGTAAACAGGACCGCTGAAAGAAACACAGGTTAATGTATATTTATCAGCCTAACCAAAATGTTGACTATTCAAGCTTGTCGTATTCAAGCTATGCAATAGATTTCAGTTTACATTGATGGTGACATTTTAAAAAGGTACTTACAGCAAATTGGTATTCATACGTTCTGCCGCATCATGAACTACGTGGATAATCTCGGCATAATGACGCCTGGGGTCGTTCAGAAGCGGTACGTTGGGGTTCATAGATCTAAAGCAGGAAAATTCTCATGAGCGTGGCCAGCCTTCTCTTTATAGTTGGTTAACGTCCACGCTTATGTTATGCCATAATATTTATAGGGTCCTAACGAAATACCTGGACAAACTTTTACAGGTCACCTACTTATGAAAATCATAAAAAACTTTTACTAAGGCTGTTCATATTTTTATGAGTAGGTACTATGACCTGTAAAAAGTCCAGGGGGCCTACCACCAGCTCAAAAGCAGTATTATTTTAATATTACTTCAGTAGTAGAAAGAGATGCAGCTATACGTCCTGTAGAGCTTCATCTCTTTCCCACACTGAAGTAGTACTAAAATAATACTGCTTTGTGAGCTGGTGGTAGGCCCCAGGTTTGGACCTTATACACATAGTCACTTACAATATATTCTTATTAAGTAACTTTTGGGCTGCTATTATAGAATCCATAATATCCCCATAGGGCGGCACTTCATCAGTCGCACCAAGTGCGCAAGCGCAAGTGAACACTAGGAGTTGAACAAACATCATCATCTGGAAAATAAAACAAGTTTATTAAGAATTTATTACGTGTATTGCTCCACGATTCCGACTGTTCTACAATAAAGCCAATTGAATATATTCTCTTAATAAAATACTACCTACTCATATTTACAATGACAATGACTTTCTATTTCTACGATATAGCTATCTTATTCCACTTCAATCAGAAATGACTCTGATGGTCCTATTATTTTTATTTTGGATTTGTAGAATATCTGTGTACATAGATCATATGCGGTTATACAACAGGTATAGACGAAAATTTAAGGTAATGGCAGGGAGTTGTCTGACTAATGGGAGCTACACATTAGCCAGCCAGCAGTTAGTGTCGGGGCTGACTGCCCAGGGTGCACCAGACGACCAGTTACAATGTTAGTCGTGGATGGTATAAAACAAGATAGGTACTTACCGAAACAGTAAGAAATTACAATTAATGTTGAAGTGTTTCTGCTACATTTTATATTGCTCTCGATTTGATACGTATCATGCAACAATAAATTATTAAATTTTACAGAGAATTGTTAATGGAAAGCGTAACGATAATTTTACTAAACATAATTTATGGAAAATAAACAATACTTTAATCATTTAGAACGAATCTGAAACAATATGAATGCTTTAATAATAGTCCGTTTAATTTTATAGGTATAATCGGTTGCGTTAAATTATAAATACGCTCCAATACTAATCATTTACGAAACTCGATTACACTTCAGCTTTATTGTTGAGCACGATATAAGAAAAAAGAAACATAATACCTATGTCAAATTGTTAATTCTTTTAACTTTGTCTGACCCACTGCGGCGGGTCTAGATGGTACAAAGCTCATATTATATCACATATTAAAATATACACATATTTACCGTGATATTTAGATAGAATTAGGTCACAGTCACTTTTAAATTCCAGACATTATCTTGGTTTGATTTTAAGTGAACCGTGTAGATAAACGTCTCAGATAATCTTTTGAAGAGAACACCTCACAGATATAAGTGAACCGTGTAGCTCAACTCAGAACTTTCATTCCGACCTCGCCGCCGAGGTCCTTTGCGATCGCAACCGCGTCCCCGAGTCAATGAAACTCCTCCCCGACCCTTGCTTGAAAACGAGGTGCCAGCAGTTGTTGCAGCTGTGCACGTAGCTTTAAATACCCCGCATAATAATCATGATGAAGATCTAAGTTTGATCCAGCCTGTCCCCTCTTGCTGTCCTCCCCTCAGCGATGCCCTAAGCCAAGGTTCGTACCCCACAGGGGGTGCCCTTAGCGAGCACTCGCTTAATTTTAATTTAGAATAGTTTAAAAGCTCCTGGCTCCTGGCTCTAAGTGTAGAAGCTTAAGGTCACCACAGGAAAAGTCCGGTTAAGCAGCCATGACCTTAGTGGTCAAAACTGCGAAAGGCCAAAGTAAAAAAAAAAAAAAAAAACTCAGAACTTATGGAGCTCAACGACTCGACGAAAAATAACAAAGAAAAGACATTTGGGTGAAAGAAAAGAAACGAAATATAGAAAAGAAATAATAACATAGATCTGCATTACTGTACACTGAAATAAAGAAGAAGAAATAAGGTATTATCATTATTAAAGCAAGTTTGAATATTATTAGTAAGACCAATTTGAATGTTTGCTACACAGGCCAACTCACTTATGATCTGGAGTAACGTATTATATTATGCACACCTATAGTAATTTGTCTCCGGTAGTAAGTAAGTTTTCGACAAGTAGGTACTATATGGACGAAACAATGGGTAAAAAAAAAGCATTAAAAAAAAGTTTAAATCACAGACGAGACTTAACGACATCTCTATTTTGAGTGTCCGGGATAAAAAGTAACTACACACACAACACAATACATATTGGCAGCTTTGTAGAAAGATGATTATGATTGCCAGTATACCGAACTCTGTCGCTGACTGTTCATGTAGAAAATGGAAAACACTACAAAGAGAAAAATAACTTATGTTTCGGAAGTCGGTGTCTTTGGTTTTGTATATTGGTTATTTGCCACCGACTTCCGAAACATAAGTTATTTTTCTCTTTGTAGTGTTTTTTTAGAAGAGAGTTGTTTTTTTTTTTGAAAAAAGTTTTTATTTCTCGCTTTTTAGTGGGTTGGTTTGTAATTTTTTATCTCAGTTACTATAGCTTAATTTCAACTGCTCATCACCTTTTACAAAATGTTGCTTATACCGATGCACGGACTTAATCGTTGAGGAGTTCTCCTGGTACTTCACCATCAGCTCTATTTTTCCATATGCATTGTGACGAGCATAAATTTCTTGGCAACCATATTATGAAATCGAATCGCGATCGGTGAAATAGTAATTATTGAGTAGTTCTGGTGGCCAATTGTGGTCTTCATCATCATTTCCACTTCACCAAATGGTGCTTTCCGAGAGTAACTGCACGAGTTACTATAAACAAGGTAGCTACTGTAAAATGTTGAGGAGTTCCCTTGACTGTCCTTCGTCTTCATCATCAGACCCCTAATGACAGTCACAACCCATCTAGGTGTAAAGTTCTTATCATTACAAATTAATCAAGCCCAAACACCAGGTAATTGCTGAAAATGGTTGAGGAGTTCCCTCGACTGTCTTTCGGCTCCATCATCAGATTGACTCCAGACCTTCATTAAATAGTAGTGCTTTAAAATACTTAATGAAAAAATTAACAAACGCTCTAGTCACCACTACGATTTTCGAAGGTTCGCCTAGATTTCTCTGGAATGCCATCATCAGATCCTGGTTTCCTTATTATGATACCACCCTTAGGATATATTCTTTCCAAAAAAAAAAGAATCATCAAAATCGGTTCATAAACGACGAAGTTAACAGCGAACAAACATTAAAAAAAAATACGGTCGAATTGAGAAACCTCCTCCTTTTTTGAAGTCGGTTAAAAGTACAAACAAATACAAAAGAATAATATCGAACCTACATATTATTCACGGAAATTATATTATCATAAAGTTAATTAGGTATGTAAAATTAAAATGACCATATACCTAATTAGCAGGGCTTGAGACAAATCAAGGGTAGTACTCGTATAAGGTAGTGTTAATCGCATTACAACTTACTGTTTCAGTACTCTCGCTAAGGTTACATACCTAAAAAAACAAATTATTAAAAAAACCAAAAAACCCGCCTACAATACCAAAATCCTATAGATTATAATGCTTGTTTTTCTCTTTTCAGTTATGAGTTTTGCAGTCGGGTTTGTTTGTTTTTTTATTTTAAATAATTAGTTTTATTCCAAACTTTTTAGTTTTATTAATAAATAAATAATTAAATACTTATATATATTTGGAATTGACTCATTACTAACTTTTATTTGATACCAATTTTTATTTTTTAACCTACCCCTCCCTTTTCTTTGTATTTGCAGACGCAATATATAAATATTATATAGCCTATGTCACTCCCACTATTAAGACGAACCTAACGACATCTCATATGTTAAAATCTATCAAGCCGTTTAGGCTACAGAGCGTGCCAAAGAAATAGACATACATACATACATGCATACAAACATACATAGGTACTCTCGAAAAACATTACTCTCCTTCTGGGGCAGTCGGGTAAATATGTCTAAATGTATACACAACGCATCCTATCGCATTCCACTGCTGGACATAGGCCTCTCCCAGGCTGCGACACAACACCCTGTCCTCCGCCTTCCGCGTCCAGTCTGTCCCAGCCACCTTATTAAGGTCGTCGGTCCATCTAGCTGGGGTGCGTCCCACACTACGCTTGCCGATACGCGGTCTCCACTCCAAGACTCGTCTACTCCACCGGCCGTCGGTCCTTCGACAAACATGGCCAGCCCACTGCCATTTCAGTTTGTTTACTCTCCAAGCTATGTTGGTAACTCCGGTTCTTGTGCTTGTAATGCATACGGCTTAGCTTATACAATACTCATAGGTACTTGTCACTTGCTAAGCGAAGATTCAGTATGTTCACACGGTGGGACAACTGACAAGCACTTTAGTACTAAGCTCGTGTAAACTAGGCATAATATAGGAAGATTTATCGAGGAGCTCGTGGCTAATTAATAACAGCCGCACGATTCGATCCATCAGGTTAAGCTACGCTTGCCGAGGTTGGTCTGTGGATGGGTGACCATCTTAACATACCAAAACTCCTCCGTGCCTCGGAAAGCACGTTAAGCTGTTGGTCTCGGCTGTCATTCGTGGATCTTTGAGAGTCGTTATGGGTTGTCAGAAACCCGAAAGTCTGACAACCAGTCTTACCAAGGGGTATCGTTTTACCCAGTTAATGTGTTGTGAAGGTCAGATAGGCAGTCGCACCGGTATTCAGCTGCATCCGGTTAGACTGGAAGCGACTCCAACATAGTTGGGAAAAAGCTAGGCAGATTGATTGATAGGAAGATTTATTGGAAGTCCTAGTTCGTTCGGTCGTCAGAGTTATGCCACTGTTGCTTATTCAATGTTTTTTTTGTGTATTTTTGAAACTCCTGTAGATACATACCTACCACAGATAGATATACCTAGATAACGCAAGAGCAACTACTTCGCGTGACATTTTCGTGCTCAGCTTACGTACAATAATCGTAAGCTGCCACTTTCGCGCTCAGTCTGCATCGGTGCCACGCTTGTCGGAAGTCAGTAAAAAAATTGAAAATCGTTAATTACGCTGTTATAAATTGTAAAAACTGTACAAATGCGAGGAGAAAAAATAAAAAAAACGTTTCCTAGTGCTTGTGACGTCATGGTAGGTAGTCAAAAAATGGCACGTTTGGTTTTCAAACAGATCGTGATACTTGCGTTATCTAGGGCATAGGATCTGCAGAGGAAATACCTTCACCCATCTGTTTAATGGATGAAAAGTATTTTAAATCAAGTTAGAAAATAATATTTTCTAACTTGATTTAAAAATATTGCGAGTGGGTTGGCTAAGAAATTCCTGGCCAAACTGTGATTAATAAAAAGAACAAAAATGACACCAATTGAAAGAGCTTTTCAAGGAGAATCTTTGCTACTAACTCGACTTTTGCTAATTGGTAGTCAGTTCAGAGTTAATGACCTAAATAGGTGACTAATTGGCCACCTAAGTATAGATGTTCTTGGCTGAACTTGACTGTACTTCAAAATATGATATTATTAAACTCGACGTAAAGGTAGTAAGAAGCGGGGTAAAGAAACTCGACTTTAAGGGACTAGAAACGGGACAGTAATCGTAGACTCGACGTATATACGACAGAAATAATAGAAGCGAGACAAGGTTCTCGGCTCGACATAAAGGGACTCGACATAAAGGGACTCGACATAAAGGGAACCATTCTTCTTGGCGCCCAATTGCCATAAGTGATATATCAATGGATAGCGCTTTTTAACCGACTTCCAAAAGGAGGAGGTTCTCAATTCGTCTGTATGTTGTTTTTTTTTTGTTTACTCCGCCAATTATGAATAGATTTTGATGATTCTTTTTTTGTTTGGTAGATCATACTTCAGAGGTGGTCCCATATAAATTTTATTAACTTTGCTTGGGTCGTTTTTGAGTTAGCTTCAATTATACGTATTTTTTCCCACTTAGTATGTAGATGATATGATAACTTCTTGTCACTGTTATTTACATAGCAGGTAGTGGTATTCGAATTTATGTGGGGTAGGTACCACAACTAAAAAGTGAAAAATAAAAAACTTTTTACAAAAAAAAAAACAACCGACTTCAAAAAAAAACACTACAAAGTGAAAAATAACTTTAATTTCGGAAGTCGGTGACAAAGAACGAAAATTCAAAACCAAAGACACCGACTTCCGAAATTAAAGTTATTTTTCACTTTGTAGTGTTTTTTTTTGAAGTCGGTTGTTTTTTTTTTGTAAAAAGTTTTTTTAAGAGAAACATTTGTTACTAAAACCAATAAATCGTTAAACGGATGAGTGCAATTTTCGAAATAAAAACCTTTTTTAATTATGTTTTTAGCCAACCCACTCGCGATATATTTTGAGAAGTAATGTCTTCAAAACTACAGGTGTTTTAACTGTGGCAGAGCTGAGTGCATTTTGCCTAACCTAACCTAACATTGTCGGAACTGAATAACCCTGGGACAGATTTTGACGCGCCTTGGCCTAAGTAAAGGGATAAGTAATGTCTTCAAAACAACAGTGGTTTTAACTGTGGCGGAGCTGAGTGCATTTTGCCCACAGTGCTTTGATATAAAATACTTTTCATTTATTAAACAGATGGATGGTCTGCGGATCTTAGACCAATAAGTTATTCTAAAAAAATAATAAATAAATACAATTATTTCAAGATACTACATCTGACCAAGGTATCGACGCCCGCGGGTAGCGTTAATTGCATTAATAATAATTCCCTGCAAACATTTTTGACTGTTTTCAGATTAAAATAATTTTGCAAGTTCTGGTAGTAGCCGTGGCCGTTGGCCTGAACGTAGACGCGAGGTTGGGGACACCGAAATACCAAAAAAAACGGTTGTTTTTTTTTTGTAGAAAGTTTTTATTTTTCACTTTTTAGTTGTGGTACCTACCCCACACAAATTCGGAAACCACTACCTGCTATGTAAATAACAGTGACAGGAACTTATCATATCATCCATATACTAAGTGGGAAAAAAAGTACGTATTATTGAAGCTAACTCAAAAACTATCGAAGCCAAGTTAATAAAATTTATATGGGACCACCTCGAGAGCAAACCCATTCAAATAAAAAAACCGGCCAAGTGCGTGTCCGACTACGCACAATGAAGGGTTCCGTAGTTGAGATGAATTTATTTATCCCAAGGACAAACTTAACATTGTAGTTGAAAAACATGTTCTCCCATACTTCCCAACTGCAAATCGTCGCTCGGCATCCAATACCGCGAAAGTGACATTTTTTACGTTTTTTTTTTAAATTGCTGGGTCACTTATTTCAACGTGTAGAATGAAATAAAACAAAAATCTGATTTTCGTTAAAAATTTCACATTCGCGGTATTAATAATAAATCGGGTAGTAAGAGTGATCCCTCTAATTATAGACCAATATCTGTGCTACCAGCATTGAGTAAATATATATGAAAAAATCATGCTAGACCAGATGTTGGCACATTTTAATTCTAATGGGATTTTACATAGTCACCAGTTTGGTTTCACGAAAGGTAGGTCGACGACTGACGCAGGAACTCATCAGTCACATAATGGAATCCTGGGAGAAGTCCCAGGATGCAATTGGCATTTTCTGTGACCTCTCAAAAGCGTTTGACTGCGTTGACCACAATACACTGATCTGTAAATTACACCACTACGGAATTCGTGGACAAGCTGCTGATCTTGTTCTTTCCTATCTATCAAACAGGCAGCAAAAAGTAAATGTTAATGGGGCGATGTCTTCGGGGTCTCTAGTGAAAATGGGCGTGCCTCAAGGTTCAATTCTCGGCCCTTTCTTATTTCTAGTTTATATAAATGATCTTCCTTACATGATGACTAACTTATCAGATATAATTCTATTTGCTGACGACACTTCTCTTATTTTTAAAATAGACAAAAAAGATACAGATGTATTACATGTCAACGGTAGTCTGGCTGTACTTTCAAAATGGTTCGCAGCTAATAATCTTTTACTTAATGCGAACAAAACGAAATGTATTAGGTTCTCATTACCAAATGTACCTCAAGTAGGTCTAAATCTAAAACTTGATGGCAAAAAACTAGATGCAATAACGGAAACTATATTCTTAGGAATTACTTTAGATTCAAAATTACAATGGGGCGCCCATATTAGAACTCTTTCAGGTAGATTAAGTTCAGCTGCATATGCAGTAAGAAAAATAAGGCAGTTGACTGATATAGCCACAGCTAGGTTAGTATACTTTGCTTATTTCCACAGTATTATGTCTTATGGCGTCCTGCTGTGGGGATCGGCAGCTGACGTAGATTCAATTTTCATTTTACAAAAGAGGGCAATCCGCGCGATCTATAAAATGGGTCCTCGCGAGTCCCTTAGAGACAAATTTAAAGAAATTGATATACTGACTTTGCCTTCACTTTATATCTTAGAAAGTATTATGTATGTTCGCAAAAACTTAGGACTTTTCAAAATAAGAAGCGATTTCCATAATATAAATACACGTAGTCGACATGAAATTGTGATACCCAAATTTAGATTATCTAAAACAAGCAAGTCATTTCTTATAAACAGTATCCGCTTTTATAACAAGTTGCCAAAGTCTGTGACAGAACTTAGCGATGGGAAGTTCAAAACCCACATCAAACGTGTCCTTATCAAGAATTCATATTATAAAATTAAAGACTACGTTGAAGACAAGGAAATTTGGCAATAATTCCTTCTGCACATGTGGCTTCCCTGGTACCTCATTAACGGCATAAATAAGTAAGAGTCTATTAACTGCTCCCAAATTACCATGTTTATTTAAATCTTTATTTTTATTTATTTTTACATTCGCCCTTGACATATTTACTATTCTATTATTTGACATTATATACTTTTTTTTTGTGGCTTTTGTGGACATGATAATTATTCAGATTGATTACAGTTGTAATAGCAATCATATACTTGCGTTTTATTTAAAATAGGTTTTTTTTACTTTTTTTAATTAATTATTTTTTTTTGTATAGATTCTTTTCTACATATTTTGTGAATGTGAGAACGCTGTAGGCTTAGTGGATTGTAGACCTGTTGACCATTTTCTATTTTGTTAAGTACTTGGTACTTATTGAAAGACCTACACTGTCCTCCCATACCTAGAAACACTGTTATTTGAAAGTATAGTAAAAGCCAATTATTTTTAAAAGAGTAACCGTGGAGTTTCTTGCCGGCTCTTCTCCATAGGAAACGACCAATTGGAACCGTGCACCTAGCTTCTGACGTTTCATAAGTGCCCATGTAGGTTTATGTGAAATAAAATATTTTGATTTTGATTTTGAATATAATAATAATCTAAATCTAATACCTTTAAACGAGCAATTCTTGTATTCATGTACCTATATATAATCTGAATCTCGGAAACGGCTCCAAGAATTTTTATTAAATTTAGTATGCAGGGGGTTTCGGGAGTGATAAATCGATCCAGCTAGGTTTCATTTATAGATAAAGTCGTTAAAAAAAAAATGGACATCCAGATATTTTTCTTTATTCAAGTAACAAGGACTCATTGTGTTAGTAAACTTATGAACAATGTTAGCTTATTTTACCAGGTCACTCAGAAAGTTTTGCGACTAACAGTTTTTGTCTTTAGGATACTGGCTAGTTTTGATGTCAATTAAAACTATGACTATTTATTACAAAAAAACATATCATTCCAAATTCGAAATTCCCTCCACATTTTTTTGCGGGCTAAATAAAAATACTCTGTCTTACTGAAAACTGGATTTACAACGAGAACATTTTCGCGCGATGATTTTGTACGATTTCAAATGTCGACTAAAACCAGAAGAATCGTTTGAAAGACTTCAAATGGTGTTCATAGAAAAAAGCCCTTCTAAAGCGTCTGTTTTCAGCTGGTTTAATGAATTTATGTGTGGTCGAGTAATTTTGGTGGACAAAGAAAGAAGTGGCCGCCCTATGACGGTTGTTACATAACAAAACGTGCTGGCTGTGAAAAATTTAATTCAAGAGAATAGGCGAATTACATATGAAGAGGTTCAGCATATATTGCCGATTGGATCGGGAAGTGTGCATGAAATTCTACACAGGCATCTTCGGTTATGCAAGTTAGTTTCACGCTGGTACCGCAAAATCTAACGCAGGCTCAGAAGGAGGTTCGGGTAGAATGGTGCCGAGACATGATAGCAAAATTTGTAGCAGGCTCGTCTCGGCGCGTTTAAGATATCATTACAGGTGATGAATCTTGGATTTATCAATATGATCCAGAAATTAAGCGTCAGTAAACCGTGTGGCTGTTTCAAAATGAACCAACGCCTACCAAAGTGAAGCGAGCCAGAAGTGCAGGCAAAATTTTGATCGCAAGTTTTTTTTCTTTGCCGGGTTATCTGGTATCAGTACCCTGACGAGATCAAAGGAGCATCAATGCTGAATGGTATGTTACCAAATGTTTGCCAGAAGTTTTTACTACTGCAAGCAGCAAGCGACCGAACACTGGCCTCCGTGGGCTACTGCTTCACCACGACAACGCGCTGGCTCACTCGGCGCTCAAAACAAGGGACTTTCTGGACAGCACACCGATCATCCTCCTTACAGTCCTGATTTAGCTCCGTGCGACTTTTTCTTGTTCCCCAAAATAAATCAACTCAAAGGAAAACAGTTTTCATCACCTGAAGATGCACTGGCTGCATTTGAGAAGGAGATTGGAGAGGTGTCTGATGCGGACTGGAAGACGTGTTATAAAAATTGGTTTAGACGTATAAAACTGTGTATAAACGCCAATGGAGAGTTCTTTGAAAAGATATATAAAAAAAAAATTATAACCTGTAGTATATTTTTTTCTAGTATCACAAAACTTTCTGAGTGCCCCACGTAATCTAGTTTAAATTTATTTCACCCCATGGGAGATGGCACTGTAGTGATTGATGTACATGCAATCCAGCCTGCTAGCAATCTTTTTTAGGACATTGTTGGAGCTGGCCCGTACTCTGCGAACCAGGGATGCACACCTCATTCGCATCGTTGCGTAAAAGCAATTAATATGTGCGTCCGCGAACATTCCCGATGCGCTACAAAAACGGGGCAGCCCCACCAATACCCTGAAAGCGTTGTTGTATTGGACACGAAGGGCATTGCACGACCTTTGGGTATATCTAGCCCACAGGCTGCACGTGTAAAACGTTGTACAATAAGCTTGAAACAGAGTAATTTTGACTTTTTAAGTGAGCAGCGTACAAACCTGCAAGCCAGCATGTTTGCCCTTACCGACAACGCTCTTCGTTCCCGCTCAATATCGAGTCCGTCATTGAGGTCAGGGGTCAATATATGACCAAGATATTTAAACGTAAATACTCTTTGTAGTGGAGTCCCATTGAGTAATACAGGTGGTACATAACCCGGTCTACCCCCAGCCTCAAAAACCATGATCTCCGACTTATTGGAGTTATACATCAAATCATGTGTTTTGGCATACTGCTCACATTTGGCGACCAATTACTTTCTGAGACCACAGATTGACGCGCTCAGAAGCACCATATCATCTGCATAGCAAATATTATTTACACAAATACCATCTAAATAGCAACCCACTCTGGTGCTGCTGAGCTCGCCAATCCTGGCTCACCCCGCATTCCAACCTGTATGGCCTGGAAAAAGTTCCAGCCCTTCGTACACTATTAATCTGGTTACTATACCACAATTTAAAAATGTTTATAAGCTCCGTTGGCAACCTATCCTTCTCCATCTTTCTCCACAATACGTTATAAGCAACCAGATCAGAAGCCTTGAATAAATCTAGGAAGCTAGCATATATCGGCGTCCCACGCTGTGTATAGTAAGTATGTGATAGTATGCTTAATGCACAACACTGCACTTTCTGTTGACAAACCACGCCGAAACCCGAATTGGTTGTCATGAACACTTACAGTTTTATTTATTTGTGTATTGAAATGAAATGAAATGAAATGAAATTGTTTATTCTGTAAATAGGATATCGAAATCACTTTTACACGTCATATAAAAAATATTAAAAATAAGCTAGATGAGTTCGGCGTTTCCTATCTGACTACTCTGAAAAGAAAGGCCGAAACAAACTCAGAGGTCGCAGTCTCTTTTAAAGTCCAGACATAATCTTGGTCAGGCCATATGAGGACCATGTAGATAAGTGTCTGAAAAGGTCTTTTGAGGAAAGAACCACACAGATTTGAGTGGACCTGTCCAGTCAGTGCAAGCATTTGTCAGTAATCGTGGAGCTCAACTCAGAACTTAAGGAGCTCAACTCGACGAACAATACCAAAGAAAGGACATTTGGGTAGGCCGCATAAACTACTCAAACTGCCAGACCATCACTAAAACTAGCAGAGAAATAAAAACAATATCCGCATAGTCCTCACATTCACAATAGTTAAAATAATATATTAAGTAGACGGTCAAACACTTTTGATATTATGATATTATAGTAGCTAGAGAGATGGGCCTATTGGATGCCGAGCGACGAAATGTAAGTTTTTACGCACAATATTGAGAGATTAACCATGTTATTTTAAGACCATAGACTTCTTATAGGTTTTCCTGTAATCTATGAGTAAAGAGCCATACTATGTATTTTTTTCAAATTTTTCGGTCCAGTAGTTTCGGAGATAAGGGGGGGGGGGAATGGTCAATTTTCATTGAATTTATTAAATATCTTTAAAACTGTTTATTTTAAAATTATATAAAAAATATATTTGAGATTCTCGTAACAAGCCCTTTCATTTGATATGTCACACGGTACTGTTAGCAAAACTTTTTTTTTAAATTTTCTTGTTTGCGCCCCAAAAGTGACCCTTATATTCAAAATTAATTTATTTACGTTACTCATTCGTGTTTGAGTCACAGAAATACATATGTGTACCAAATTTCAACTTAATCGGTCCATTAGATTCGGAGTAAATTGGCTGTGACAGACGGACAGACAGACAGACAGACAGACAGACAGACAGACAGACACACGAGTGATCCTATAAGGGTTCCGTTTTTTCCTTTTGAGGTACGGAACCCTAAAAAATAAAAAGTTCAAAATCGGTCTACAATTGACGAAGAAATCGGTGGACACAAAAAAAAAAATAACTTACGCGACGAACATATAACCTCCTCCTTTTTGGAAGTCGGTTAAAAAACATGTACGTGAGATGGAAAAAGCTTCCAAAACGCTACAAAATAATGTGTTATACGTATCTTTCATTGACAATTCTGAGGTATTATTTATGTTAGACATATTATGAAGAGATGATATATAGATCCCTCTCGTTGGGAGGAGTTGGCAAATGAATGGAGGCGTTTGGTGTGGCGGAGACCAGCGGAAGAGTGATCTCGAGAACAGGCGAGATCGCCGCAAGAGTAAGCCACCTTTCACATACAGTGGTGCCGATTCCCTTGTTCACAAACTAAACTAAATTTAAGTTCAGTGCATCTTTTTCTTTCTATTTCATTAAGAAAAGGACAGAAGATAAATTTTAGTTTAGTCCTGTCAAATTAATCAGCGTTTGACGTAAATTGAGGCAATTTTAGTAGGCAAGTTTTTAATCACGTCTAAACTTGTATGGAGTAGTAACAGGCGCTGATTAATTTGATAGGACTAAACTAAAATGTATCTTCTGTCCTTTTCTTAATCAAATAGAAAGAAAAAGATGCACTGAACTTAAATTTAGTTTTGTTTGTGAACAAGGGAATCGGCACCATTATAGACCATTACCAAAATAGTATTCTAACGTGTCCGCACTGTGCACAACTTCTCAGTCCAGATAGACTTTATCAGCCACATATGAAAGAACATAAGCTCGTAACCCATAGCTGTCAAAAACAGAAATGGTCACTGTATGTAATAATATCTGGATGACCGAGCTTTGCTCGGTTTATTTTTTTAAACGACGTTTTCTAAAATTGGAACCTAGCTAGATCGATTTATCGCCCTCGAAACCCCTGCATACCAAATTGCATGAAAATCTTTGGAGCCGTTTCCGAGATTCAGATTATATATTAAACAAGAATTGCTCGTTTAAAGGTATTAGATATGTAAATATAATATGTATGCGGATATAATAATTATATATAAATTATATAGACCGGCTGCGACTGTGACCCCTCCGTGGCTGGGAAAGCACGTTAAGCCGTTGGTCCCGGCTGTCATTCGTGGTCAGAAGCTGAAAGTCTGACAACTAGTCTTACCAACGGGTATCCCAGTAACTGGGTTGTGGAGGTCAGATAGGCAGTCGCTCCATGTAAAATACCAATACCACCAATACCAAGACTATTTACCGGGAACGTAAGTTGCTGGAAAAAGTATTACCTACCTCTCTTCACTCTTGGGTGCTAAAAAGGTGTCCTAACCAAAGCGATTGACGTGCAAACACGCAACCGTTGCGTTCATTGTATTCGGTAAACCCGAACGGGTTGCGGCGCAGACAAAGGGCGCCTTCCCGTTTTCCGAACAAATGAGTGGTCTAAGAAGGCGTCGATCGCTTTAGTCAGGACACGGGATAGTTAAAAGGATGGGAAAGCGTCTTCATTTCTGCTAGAAATACATACTATTATCTCTAGTCTGCCGTCAAGCGTGTTAATGAAGACATTAAATCCAGTGACTGTTGCATCGCATGACAAGAGCCTCTTTGCCTTGCCTTGATAATAGGCAAGGCTGACTAAGAGTATTACTCTCAATGAATGCTTTTAGAAACATGTGTTTTTTCAGAGCTACCTCTTGTAAAGCCATGGTAATAGTAATTGAGAAAACCATGTCGCTGTCCCCGGCGAATAAAATGGTAATGTGCTACTACGATAGTTTTAAGGTTATTGCATATTCGATATTAAGAGGTCCGATTACATTCTGTCAATTTTTTTCATTCATTTGCTACGGTTATTTCAGAAGTTACAATATTTTAAGGTGTATTGTAATTAAAGTAAAAAATTACTTTTCTTTTGATATTTGAACAATTCCGCTATGTATATGTTAAAGCCAAAGTAATAAATCCGGATGTTATTATATATTATCTAGCCATTATTTATAATGTCCACTCAATTTAGATAAAGTGATAATTGACACAGAATTAATCACATTAACTAGCAATTTTATATAATATCTTCGAAGACTTGGATAATTTTATTATCTGTACCTATCTTTACTTGTTTTATTACACATAAAACAAGTAAAGATAGGTACAGATAATAAAATTATATTTGTATTTTCCTTAAGCATACCTAACTAATATGTATAGCAATATTATACTGTTATTTGAAAAGTAATAATTATAATGTTTATTTTAAGAATTAAAATAACATTGTCATAGATAATAATTCTACGTTAATTAACATTATTATAAAGTTATTTAACTTTAATTTATAAAGTAAATTTAATGCTCACTAGCCATAAAACAAAATAAAAAAAAAACACAGAGATCAATACAAGTATTTGGTATCACTCTTTAAAGACTACAATAATAAAATATTTAAAATGAACTGACATTAATTAACTGGGTCATAATTATTATTTATTCTTACAAGTAAGGCTCTTGTGACATTTTGAGTTACACATGAGGTTTGACTTTTTACATTTACACCTATTAGAAACGCATTCTCCATTACAGTTGCAATGCTGAAATCCTTGGCCGCCAAGATGTGACTCTTTTTTTTGCACATTCTCTGATGGTAACTTCATGTTGGGGAACGATATCAACTGTAATAAACGTTTCTTTGCAGATAGTGAACTGATTCCTTGCGTAAAGTTGATTTAAAATCCCATGCTTACTGCCTAACTTATACATTCCTTCTGTCTCTTGAGAAATTATGACAGCCATAATGTTTCTATTATCGGCTTTGGCGCGGTCTACATCAGGAATTTGTACCTGTGAGCGTTGTGAGGCTCCCACTCAGTGCGCTGGATTGGAGGATACTGCTGCGTGGATTCTTGAATAAAACTCATTAACTTAAATAACGTTGTTTTACTTGTTTCACCAATTGTTCGAAAATTACAGCCAATACAATTCACTTTTTTTTTTTTTTTTTTTTTTTTTTTTTTTCTGTTGGGCTGGTCTCTATCGACCGTAGCTATTGAACCGGACAATCCTGTGGATGCATTAAGCTGCTACACTTATTACCTCCAGCCAGGGCACACATATAAAAACTAAGCTAAAGCTTAGGATAAACGCTCGCTAAGGGCACCCCCTGCGGGGTACGGGCCTCGGCTTAGGGCGTTATCCGGAGGGAGGACATCAAAGATGGGACGGGCTGGATCAAAGTTTTGATCATGATTATTAGTCGGGGAATTTAAAGCTACGTGCACAGCTGCAACAACTGCTGGCACCTCGTTATCGAGCAAGGGTCGGGGGGGAGTATTATTTACTCGGGGCCGCGGCGGTCGCGATCGTAAAGGACCTCGTCTGCGAGGTCGGAATGACGGGAAGCGTCTGTTTTTCTGTAGTGTACTCGTTGCCCTATCGCTCTCCTGGAGGAGGGTTATGGGGTCATCGGGATCTGAGAGAATATGCCTTGGACGGCGAACATTACTGACTCTACTGGGGACATAACTGACGGCCTTCACAATCAGAGGATTGCGATGTTTGGCCGCGGACTCAAAGTAACGCTTTGAAAGGCGTTTCAGAAACTGGTGAATGGTAGGGATCCTAAGGTCGAGGTGGAGTGCCTCGTTCCTAACGTAAAGGGGGGGGGGCACCCGTGGCTCTACGGAGAAATCTATTCTGGACAGCTTGTAATCTATGGATGTGATGGGGTCTCGCATGAGCAAAGACAGCACCCGCATAGGTCATGATCGGTCGAATGCACGCCGTGTACACGCGCAATTTGCACCTAAGTGACAATTTGCTACGTGCATTCAGTATGAAGAAGAGTCTACCGAGAGCGAAAGCGGCTCGCGAACGAACCGTCTTTATGTGCTCTCTGAAAGATAAACGATGGTCTAGGATGACACCGGCTTGCTTCTCCCAAGGGATCGGCTTGCCGAACATGGTGAGAGGTCGGGGGGGGTCTACGTGCCAGGTGCGCGGTTTCTTAAAGATAACCGCTTGGCTTTTACCGGGATTGACTTCAATCTGCCATTTTGTAAACCAGGCCGCCAGTCGATTGACCGAGGCTTGGAGGATACGGTGGATTTCTTTGGTGGATCTAGAGCTGCAGTAGATCGCGGTGTCGTCTGCGAACAGACCGAACTGCGACCTATCGCATCCCTTTGGGATGTCGCTTGTGAACAGCGTGAACATGAGGGGGGAGAGCGGAGAGCCCTGAGGGACACCTGCGCGGATGGGGCGGGGAGTGGATAGCGCTCCCTCGATACGATAGCGAAAGACTCGGTTCGTTAAAAAGTCTCGCAAGATGAGCACGAGACGATCTGACACACCGAGTTGGTACAGCTTGTATATTAAGCCGTTGTGCCAGACTTTATCGAACGCTTTCGCTACGTCGAAGAACACTGCACCGGTCATAGATCCGCGCTGGAAACCAGCGCTTATGAACTCTACGATCCGGTGGGCCTGATGCACGCTAGAGTGCTCAGATCGAAAGCCGAACTGTTCGTTGGGGATGAGGCCCTTCGTCTCGGCGAAGTCTCTGAGACGCTTATGAATAAGCCTCTCATAGATTTTTCCGAGAACCTTGAGCAGACTGATGGGACGGTAGCTCGAAGGCTCGGTTTGGGGTTTACCGGGCTTCGGGATACCGATGACTATGGCTTCTTTCCACGTTTGGGGGAAGATGTTATTGCCTAAGGCACATTGAAGATGGTGGTCAAAAGCATTATTAGGTGGGCGGGGAAGATCTGTATCACCCTATTGGTGATACCGTCTGATCCGGGGGCTTTTTTGGCTTTAAGACCTTTGATGACGTCGTGCACCTCATCCGGGAGGATGGGGGGCAAGGGACAGTCAGGGTCGTCAACGGGAGGGAGGGAGGCTCTACGTTCGACTTCCGCGTCGACCTTTGACAGGTGAGCTTGGTCTACTGGTAGGGAACTGGGAGTGCATTGGGCCTCGAGGCTGTCTGCTAAGCATTCAGCCTTTTCGGCATCATCGAATGCGATGGAATTGTCGGGGCGGGTCAGGGGGGGCATGGATGTGGATTGGGGAGCCCTGAGTTTCCTCTGGAGCTCCCAGAATGCCAACTGGGTGGGCTCTAGTTCACCGAGTAACTTATCCCAGCCCGCGTCCCGCAGCTCCGCTATGCGTTTCTTTACAGATCTCTGTAAATAGCGCATATGGGCTTTGTTGGCGGGGCAGGGTGTTATATCTTTGGGGATATACTGGTGCAAAAAAAGGCCCAAGAATTGCAGTTTCTAATTATTTAATTTTACGACGACAATTTTACATGTTTTCCATAAGGGTATTGGCGGGAAAGTCACCACAGATAAATTATTATAAAGTCACAATGTCACTTTGAAGTTGACATCGATGGCGATGTTGCCATTCTAAAAACACTATAAAATGTTGCCACTTTTTGAAGGCCTTTGGTAAAGCCTGAACATATTCCGGGGCGTTGAAAGATCACTTTCAACAGCTATTAAGCTCCTCCGCCGTAGGTAGTTTGCAGAGCCGCACTAGAGAGCGTCGCACGCAGCCTTTGTTGGTGAGAATGTCGGCCACACGGGATATCCCATCAGGTCCAGTTATGAGTTTAACAACACGGCCAAGCTTCCAAGCCAGAGGGGGGGCGCCATCATCTGCTAAGAGCACCATGTCTCCAACTTCCAGCTTTGAAGTATTCGTTCGCCATTTGGTTCGATGCTGTAACTCGGCCAGATATTCCTTCTGCCACCTTTTCCAAAATTGTCTTCGGATTGCTTCCAGACGTTCATAACGCCGCAGCTGACTTTCCTTGATGTCCGTCAGGTCTGGTGTCGGCAGAGCGGTCAACGGCCTCCCAATGATGAAATGCCCAGGGGAAAGGGAGAGGAGGTCGTCAGGACTGGAGGAAAGGGGGGATAAGGGACGACTATTGAGAATAGCTTCCACTTGCGCAAATAAAGTAGAAATTTCTTCAAAAGTTAAATGGCTGTCACCAATGACACGCCTTAAAAAATATTTTGCCGATTTAACCCCGGCTTCCCAAATGCCACCGAAATGAGGAGTGTAAACCGGAATGAACGTGAATTTAATTGATTGTTGACTTGCAAAATCAGACAAAGGCTCCTGATTATCCTTTATGAAGGATCCAATATCCTTAGCGGCGGCAACAAAGTTACTTCCATTGTCGCTAAATATTTCCGTCGGTTTTCCGCGACGAGCGATGAAACGCCTGAGTGTCAGTATAAATGCATCTTTCGATAAGTCACTGACTGCTTCGAGATGAATGCACTTATACCGCAAGCAGACGAAAATGCATAAATAACATTTGACTACACGACTGCCACGACCTTTACGATTCACAATATAAAATGGACCAGCAAAGTCCAAACCAACGGATATAAAAGGATAGTCGTGCGTTATACGTTGAGATGGTAAATTACCCATCTTGGGTTGCAGAGTCAAACCTCGAATTCGCCTACATCGTACGCAATTATTGACTGTACGTCTTGCAAGATGCCTACCATTTATTGGCCACACTGTTTCTCTTACAGTCGCTAACAACAGTTGTGGGCCAGCATGCAAATGGTTTATGTGTTCCCTTTCAAAATATAATTTAGTTAGCCTATGTGAAGCATGAATTAGAATTGGATGTTTCTTTGAATATGATTGTGCTGAAGCATCAATTCGTCCACCGACACGGATTAGTTTGTTATCGTCTAGAAACGGTGACAACGATAGTAATTTGCTATTACTGTTCAAAGACTTACCTTTCTTTAGAAGATCATACTCAATAGGGAACGCTTGACTCTGTGCAATAACACATAAAGAATGGAATGACTCTCGCAGTTCATTAACTGACAATATACCTACACGCTTATTATTTTTATTTTTAATATTATATATAAATCTGTGAACGTAAGCAAATGATCTTTGTAATTTAGTTAAAGATGAATATTTATCAAATTCAATGATAGGTATATTAATTATCGCCGAATGTACCTTTAATTCCGGTAACTCTTCGGAATCATTGACGCCTAACTTAGGCCATTCAGACTCATTTTTTAATAAATAACTAGGCCCTGTCCACCACAGCGCCATTGCTACTAAGCGTTTAGCATGTACTCCCCGTGATATTAAGTCTGCAGGGTTGGAATCCGTGGGAACATATCGCCACGCTGAACAAGAAGTTAATTCTTTAATTTCACTAATACGATTAGCTACAAATACTTTTAATTTACTGACGTCACTACGAATCCAACCTAATACTACTGTGGAGTCACACCAGTGAACTAGCTTATCCGGCTTGTAACGGAGCGAGTCTGTTACAGAAGTGGTGAGTTTAGCGGCGAGCAAGGCTCCACAGAGTTCTAGGCGGGGAATGGTAGTCGGCTTCAAAGGCGCCACCTTAGATTTGGCACATAGCAGTCTGACCGTGACGTCCCCATTATGACTAATCGTTCTTATATAAACACACGCACCATATGCGTAATTTGAGGCATCACTAAATGAATGTAGTTCAATAAATTGAGGCGATAACCCTATGACTAATCTAGGTACTTTTAAATTAGATAAATACTTTATATTTTCAGAAAACTTAGTCCAATCATCTTTTATTTCCTGAGGGACTGGCTGATCCCAGTCCAACTTATGCTGCCAAAGTCTTTGTATCATTATTTTTGGTATCACTACAACTGGACTTAAAATACCCAATGGGTCAAATATTTTGAAAGCGTTCGACATAATAAATCGTTTTGTTATGGTTTGACTTTTATCATGTGAGAATCCTTTTATAGGAAAATGCAATGTATCACTAGATGGAGTCCAGCCCAACCCTAGCGTACTAGACGACTCGCTAAATATTAAACTATCTTGTTCATTCATATCTACATTATCAAAAATAGAGGAATGATTTGTTTT
This sequence comes from Agrochola litura, assembly GCA_949152395.1. Taxonomy (NCBI): domain Eukaryota; kingdom Metazoa; phylum Arthropoda; class Insecta; order Lepidoptera; family Noctuidae; genus Agrochola; species Agrochola litura. The sequence goes on from OX424493.1 coordinate 22,371,106, forward strand.
AAATTTTCTTAAATTAAAACAACTTGCCCTTAACGCTTCAGATACAGCTTTATGTATATAAATTAATTGCTGTGAATCATTTGAACCCGTTATGAGATCATCAACATAAAAGTCTTTCTGGATGATGCACTTTATAAGCTCATCATCCTGTTCCTGTCCTACCTGCCATAGACAGCGTGTACTCAGGTAACTTGCACATGCTGTTCCATAGGTCAAAGTATTGAGCATAAGTGTCTGAATGGGTTCAGATTCCTCCTTTCTCCACAAGATCAGTTGCAAGTACCTATCATCTTCGTGTACTAAGACTTGGCGATACATCTTTTCGATGTCTCCAGTAAGCAAATACTTGTATTGCCTAGAGCGTATCAAAATAGAGAAAAGAGTATCCTGTACGGTAGGACCTACCCTTAATATGTCATTCAAAGAACAACCAGAAGTGGAAGAAGCAGAACCATCAAATACTACACGCAGCTTGGTAGATTCACTTTCCTGTTTAAGAACTGCATGATGACACAAATAATAACTTGGACCTATCCTATCTCTAAAATTATCATTTAACACAGACAGATGCCCTAGCTCTGCATACTCATTAATAAACTTAGTGTACTCTAATTTTAACATAGGGTTTCGTTTTAACCGTTTTTCTATGTTAATAAAGCGTCTCTTAGCTAACTTGTAAGTATCGCCTAAACAATCAGCAGTATCTTTAAGTGGTAATTTTACACAAAATCTACCTATATTGGTTTTAGTTGTGTAAGTGAGAAAGTGTTTTTCACATTCATTTTCACTTGTAATTAATTTTCCAGGAATTTCTTCCAAATCCCAGAATTTACTTAGCATATTATCAATGCTATCATCAGTACTATCACATTTGGAGACTAAACTGGGATTACAGTGAACATTTTTACCTGGCTTCACAGATTCCATGGGACCAGACACAATCCAACCTAATTGTGAACTTCTTAACTTAGGATTTTTGACACCTAATGAGAATTGTTCATTACCTAGAATGTCCCAGAATAAGTCTGCGCCTATCAAGACATCTATGTCGCCTGGTTTGTGAAACATGGGATCAGCCAGCTGAATATTTTCAGGTAACTTCAAAGAACCAATACAGATGGGGACCTTTGGCAGTCTACCTGTTAATTCCTTCAACACAAGACATGAGCAACTTATGTTAAACTTACTATTTATTGATTGTAATTTAATATTACAACTTTCAATAACATTATTTGTTGATGTGTTTCCTATGCCAATGACCTTTAGAGTGTCAATGGGATGGGACATTAATGATAACCTGATCTTTAGGGATTCAGTTATAAAAGATGATTGGCTGCCACAGTCCAATAGTGCACGAACTTTGACCTTTTGCTGGCCAAATGGATTCGATACTTCCACCATGGCTGTTGACAATATAATTTGACTTGTATTTTTATTAGAATAGTTTGCTACTATCTCACCTGGCTCATCAACCGAAGCGAGACTTGCCGACGTTTGCGGACGGTGTAGCAAGCTATTATGCCTCTCAGTGCAGCCAGACTCTTGGCATGACCTGAATCGACAATCCTTAACGGAGTGACCCTGTCTCAAACAGTTAATGCAAAGTTTATACCTTGTCACATCCGTCATTCTATCATCAATACCCTTAGCCTTAAATGTTGGACAGTCATAAATTCTATGACGTTCGTCGCAAACAATACATGAATAACCCTTCAGTCCTTTATTTTTATTATTATCACTAGTGCTTGCAAAAGATTTTATATTATTATTCTGACTCTTTCTTTGACTATGTTTATTTGAAGTCAAACGATGAGGAGTTGTAGGCTTCTTTGAATCTATGTTGCTGGAATTATTATTATTGCGATTTGCAGATTCCAGCACACTAGCACGATCCATAATAAATTTAAAAAACTGCTCCAAATTTGGTAGCTGACTTCCTAAACTACTGCGATATTCCTCCCATTTCAATAAGGTTTGACTATCGAACTTAGCTGACAACATGAATATAATAATGACATCCCAATTATCCGTTGGCTGGCCCAAGCTGACCAAGGCACGTAAGTTTTTAGTAATATGGTCAACTAAATATCTTAAAGATTTATCTGACTCATCTGGAAGCTGCTTCACATTCAGTAATGAATCAAGATGATGATCAATTAATATTCTATTGTTATCATACCGTTGACAAAGCAGCTTCCAAGCTTCAGTATAATTTGTTGCAGAAACTTCAAGATTGGAAACAATTCTGGCTGCGTCACCTTGTAAATATGAATTTAAATAATAAAACTTATTAATTTCAGAAATACGGTCATTTTTATGTATTAAACTTTCAAAGGTATCTCTAAACTCTAACCAACGGAAATATTCACCATTAAATTTAGCTATTTGTATTTGTGGGAGCTTTAATCCCAAATTGTGATGATCTTCCGGACAACATGAAGCATAGTGATCAGAACTATGTCTCTGTTCGCATTCATTTTTCTGAGAAAACATGTCTAATAAGTTTTTGGCAGTGGCTATGTTGATTATTATGTCTTGCTCAATGATGTCACGTTCATCAACTTCAGCATCAATGTTGTCAGAACTCAGAACCTCTATTTCACTTTGCAAGTCATCAACTTTTACGGATAATGCCTCAAACTTTGCAAGCTTTAACTTTAACTCTGTCAATTGAATATTATTCAATTCCTCTTGTTTAGAAGTAATACATAAATAGTTTTTAAACTTAGTAATTTGTCCTTTAGCGGACGCTCTTTTTGTTAACAATTCTTTATAACGTTGCTTAGCTTCAGCCATTGCAAACAAAGATTGTTAAGAAAGTTGAGGAATTATCACAAACACAATGAAAAGAATGGGCTCACGTTCCTCGTCTCGGTGTCACCTGCCGATCAGGAAGCCGGGTGCGCACGATCAGCAGAGCGCCAGTCGGACAGCTATGCGGTCTCGATCAGGCAAAGAAGCTTGCACGGGTGACCTGAAATATTCGGCAGACTACTAAATATCGAGACACTAATATTTTGTAAATTGGGGGTACATAGTGTAAAGTTGAACTGAGACCGAAAAGTTTGCAATTCTTGTAATCACCTTATTCACACAAATGGTTGCTTTATAAGGATATTTTGGTAATGGGAAAGGTATTTAGGGGTTTTCAATGACGGAAAGGCACTCAACTTCGGGGCGACGCGTTGACGCTCTCGATTCTCGACTTGCCGGACTTGGGGCTTCGGCGTCGATTTCCTCGTATGTAGGTAGGTAGCGATTCCGACGAAGAATTTTTCTTAGAGGTCGCGGATTTCTTGTTTTAGTTCCCCTCATGGGCCACCATGTTATATCTTTGGGGATATACTGGTGCAAAAAAGGCCCAAGAATTGCAGTTTCTAATTATTTAATTTTACGACGACAATTTTACATGTTTTCCTTATGGGTATTGGCGGCAGTGTTGCCAGTACCTGCGTCGACTTTCGGACGATTCACTGCCTGAAATGGGACGATTTTTGAACAAAAAGGACGCCTGGAGAAATATTAATTTGTTATGTTGTTAGAAAAAAGTATACCTAAAAAGGCAAGAGGCACATACAGCAAGCAAGTTTGTCGCTTCGTGTCTTCCTCAGTATCTGTCCACTAAAACCACTGCTAAAACAGTAGGTATTATTATAAAATGTTTTTAATGAAAGAAACTCGCAAAACGAAAACTCAATTTCACACTAAACATCGACGAGCATCGTAGTAACTCGTACGACATGAATTCAGCTGAATAACCGAATGATTGTGGTTGTTTGTGTGCGTGGAAGGTACAGGCAAGCGATACGGGATCACTATGCGTGGAAAAAGGATGGCTGGCGATATTCGCCAGCAGTGGTCTGAAATGAGGTTAAAAACTGAAAGCTCATAAAAGGTGGCAGCACAGTTGTACGTCTTTATAAACCACCATTGTTGTGTTTATGTTTACTTTTGTGTCGATCACAAATTATACGAAAACTAAATAAATATATTTATGAGACTTGGAGTGTAGCACTATTAAAAGACGAGCTAAGGACAGGGGAAGCATCTACCACTGATAAAAAAGCAATTTTAGTGGAATAGTCACTAAATTACGAACGTTTTATATTTTATAGGTTATTTTGTGTTTGTTGACTTTATGTTCGTTTTTTGGGTCAGTGGGTCGTCTTATGTTAAAGATTGGAGGCGTACGATAGAAATAACCTGATCAGAGTTGAAAACCAACTCGTGCATGATCTTCCCGACTGAAAAACCTCAGAGATAGCACTTCTAGCACTGATCTAATATGATAATATAAACACACAAATACTTTACTATAATTTACATAATAGCACATCACAAGTGCCTGTATTTAATTAAAACAGACTTAGTTATCTTGGGAACATCACCTATAAACCACTCTCTCCCATAAAAGGTTTAAAGGATAGCACATCGTCTCGATGAAATATTGGATTCCAATTTTTTTCGGAGAGCTTTCTTCCACAGTTTTCTTCTTATAACATCTTTGGCAAATACATGGGTCCCCGTATTTTTGCAATAAACAGCTGCGCAACTGGGCTCAATAATGAATTATGCGTAAAATAAGTCACTTGTTTAGAAAAAATGTATGGCTAGCTGTCAAATTATAAGACCCGATATATATTAATTTCCTCTATGTATAAGACGCTGGAGATCAGCGCCATCTGAAGTGAGCAAGTGGCAGTTTTTACTTCCATTGCATTCACCATTCACACGCCACACGTTTCGTTTTTACTTAAAGTTTTACGCAAATTGTAATTTTTAAAACTACGTTTTGTTATTTGCATTTGAAATGCATTTTTGTAATAAGGAAGTAAATTAGAGTAGTTGGCTTTTTGAAAAGGGACGAAAAAGGGACTGAACATATGAACGGACATCGAAGGGACGTAAAGATGTCTAAACGGACAAAAATCGTCCCTTTTGGGACGTTCTGGCAACACTG